>OX388022.1:4574132-5824132 GCA_947578705.1 Lacanobia wlatinum | reverse complement strand
TAGTTTTACCTGTTTCTTTATGCTGGTTAAAACCTGCACCCATCGGTACCAACCCGCATGGGGTTGTCTGCGCCGGAACCCTGTTTCTTTATGTAAGCACCATTTTAGAAGCGAGCTACTAGAAGGCTGACTTAACAAAATAAATCTATTTTCACCCTTCCTAATTCAAAAACTATTTTATATTTTTGCTGGACGATTCCAAAGTTCCAACGACTAACTTGTCTGCTAGCAAGTGCAGACAAGGAGATTCACATGGTTCACACTACCTACTCGTGGTATGAATGATGATCGATGTCAAGTCTGCTACCATTTTTTAAGTCAAGACGTGGTATAGATTACACATTATCAGAATGTTTCCACCGCTGAGAATACAGGCCCACTCTGTCACTCTGTGGGAGAGGTAGTGGCCAATTCGCTTCCACTCGGAACCAACTGATGGATGTTAACAATCTCCCGTTTTTTGGCTATAGGCCTGAGGCCTGGCCTGGGCTATTCAGATATGGTGGAAACTCTGTGTTTCACTCCAGCTACAGCCCAACAACATAATCATCATCTGCCTAGCCTTTTTCCAACTATATTGGAGTCGTCTCCCAGACAAACCAGATTCATTTGCATACGAGTATTTTTTACGTGGAGCGTCTGCCTACCAGACCTCCAAAACCCATTAATGTAACACGGCAGCCCGACGACATGCTATTAACTACTGTTGTTTCTGCAGTCCGAGATGTTTTCGACAAATATTTACGCAAATAGATCAACTTGTGTTGTTGATATCTAACTTGTTATTAAATACAATGATGTAACTGACCACTATTACTGATGCAAACTGTTTATGGCTCAACGCAAGCGGTGCTACGCTACCGTGTGGTTAAGTATGCTAAATTAAGGATCAGATAATTGACAGAATTAGAAATTACTGAGCAATTTACAGCGGGTAATTATTAGCCTACATTAGATAATGGTCTTGTGCTCAATATACTTCAAATTGTTACAAACCAGTCGTTGCAACGTGTTTGTGGACTTGCCTTGGCTTCCTGCGATCATGTTAAATCAAAGTTATATAAAAGTATCCGGTGTAAAAAAGTGGTTTCAGGATAGCCAATTTGTAGCTGAAGATGATTGAAAAGAACATCTATTATTTTTCTACTTAAGCGGTCTTGTCCAAGAGGACGGTGATGTAGACCGAGACGTTGCTATGGCAATAGATAAACTTAAAATGGATAAAATGGCAACAGATCACGGGAGCAACTTGCAACCCACGCGTAGCTAAAACTTGTAGAATTTCCTCTTTAACTTGTAAAGAGGAAATTCTACAAGTTTTACCCGTACCTGTCAAACTATAGATCAGAATGTTGAGCTGTGAAAAAGTCGGATAAAAAAGCTTGCATGCAGTGGATATCAGAATGTTGAGATGAACGTCGAGAATGGATAAAGTGAGAAATGAATATGCGAGTGGTGGAAATGGTGAAAGGGAATTGTTTAGATAGTCATGTGAAAAGGAGGGATGAGAAGCATAATGGAACGAAGAGAATGGAAAAAAAAATGGATGGAAAGGAAGAAGAAGGCCCAAAAAACATATTTTTTTATTGTTTTAGATGTGATATGAAAGAAAATGGTTAGTGATATTGTGACGGATGACAAGACAGAATGGATGAAAAAAACGTATTCCGCCGACCCTAAGTAACATGGGATAAGGGCAGGAAGACGAAGACGTTATTTTCTGTGCTACATATGCGTTGTAAAAGAGTTGTGTTATAATTTTGGTGCATTATAAAGTATCTAACTGTCTATCTATTGCTATAAGGGCGCGGACGAAAAATGTTTTTCCTATTTTTCTGGAGAGCATCGTAATCATGTGGATAACATAGGTACTAGTGATTGGTTTATGACTTGACGTGATTAAGTTGATATATTTGATGTAAGTAAGCATATATACTCGAGTTTTATAGATTACAATAATGCAAATCCATGGGGTACCTATAGAAGACCTAAACGTTTAAATTTTATTTTCAATCCTAACTAGCCCTACTAATATTATAAATTAGTGGACGTCACGCGGTTTCACCCGCGTAGTTCCCGTTCCCGTGGGAGTACGGGGATAATATATAGCCTATGTTACTCCCTGATAATGTAGCTATCCAATGCTAAAAGAATTTTTCAAATCGGTCCAGTAGTTTCGGAGCCTATTCAATTCAAACAAACAAACAAATCTTTCTTCTTTATAATATTAGTGTAGATGTAAGTTTGTTTGTTACACTTTCACATGAAAATTACTTAACCGATCATCATGAAACTTTGTACACATATTCTTGGAGGTATTAGAAGTAACATAGGATAATTTTTACTTAAAAAAAAAAATATTACGAAAAATACCGCCCAACAAAGTGGGCACGTGCCAGCTAGTAAAAGTATAAATGCGTAAGTTTGTGAGGATGAATGTTTGTTACTCTTTCACGTCAGAACGCCTGAAAGGATCTTCATGAAATTTGACACAGATGTAGATTATAGTCTGGAATAACACATAGGCTATACTTTTTATTCCGCGAGTATGTTCCCTAAGGATCATGCGGGCGAAGCCACTGGCGGAAGCTAGTCCTAACTAAAATTATAAATGGGGATGTATATTTGTTACTCAATCACGCCAGAGTGGATTATATAAAGATAAAGATGCATTTATTTGTGTAAGCATGTGTAACATGATTCATAGATATGCACATATGTATAGAAACGAGTTTTACATTGCCGGTTCAACATTTCCCGCACAAAGCGCCATTTTATCCCGCTTGATGTTACTACGTTTTCATGATTTTTCTGGTAATCTAATTAGGGAAAAGCATACCTATTACGTTGTAACAAGGCAACTGTAATTTGTGTCCAATCGGGTTTATAACATCTCACGGAATTATACACTAAAATTTAATTTAATTTTATAAAATTAATTTAATTATAGTGTTTAACTATAAATAGCTGTTTACTCTTAGATCTACTTTATTTCGATAACAATAACTATATAATATTGTAACAAATGAAAATGAACCGTCACTCGTCCTTTGTAAGGTTTATTTGAAAACCAGCGTCAGACAGCATTTGTCATTGCTTATAAGTTGACAGTTTTTTGATTTTACTAATTATATTTAAACCTGTTTAGCATTATCCATAGATAGCAAGCAGAGTATTTTATTGTAACTTTACTTAGCTATTAACAATTAAATCTTATTATTTACGTTTATGTACCGATTTGACTATCGAGATTCAACTGTAAGTACCTAATCAAGTTTATGGACTGGAAGAAGAAGTGTTGATCGATCAGCGGCGAGATAGACGGATGACATTGTTGCCATCGCAGGAAGAACCTGGATGAGGCTGGCACAGGAGCGTGGGGATTGGCACAAGAAAAGAGAGACCTATGCTCAGCTGTGAGTGAAGTCAGGCTGTGGATGATGATGATGGTGAATCAAGTTTATAATTGACTTATTTAAATCAAGCGATAAAACGTTATTAGCCGAACGTTAATGAACAAAATGTGAGAATAATCTCGCGGATAAGTTAATTCATTCAATTCAATTATTGTGGTTTGTGGACAACAGAAAACAAATTGTTACTATTTCGGATACTCAGGAAGATCAAATCATAATTTAAGCACATTCGATTCTGTAAAAATAATATGGTTAACCATTATTTCTTCGTAGAAGTGACAGAAAAGGTAAAATTTCGAGTTCGTTTCCAAATCACAATATCGCGAAATTGTTAGTACTGACAGTGTTGTAAAATTTAGGTAATTTTAATTATTTATACTTTATGCACTGAAAGAACTGCAAGCTTAGAAGAAGAAGGAAAGTATCGGGAAATAAACTTTACTTTTGTTATTTTGGCTAAGGAAAAAATAAACAATGGCGAATAAAATAATATATACTACAAAAAATGTATGAAAATCTAACTGGTTAAGACTTTAGTATTTCCTCACCCAAAAGTATACATTATTACTAGCTGACTGGGCAAACATTGTGTTGCCATACCAAAAAAAATACATTACGATCTATTCTCAGACCTAACAAATGTAGGTACACAAAAAATTTCATAAGAGTCGGTCAAGCCGTTTCGGAGGAGTTCGATAAAAGAAAGAAAGAAAGACGTTTATTTCACCGAAAGCGACGCACAAAACACAAACTTAAAAGGAAATAACAAACACTGTGGCATGAGATTTTTATATATTAGAAGATTAGACTAGTTGACCGGGCAAACGTTGTTTTGCCATATAAAAAATAGCCTACGAACTATTTCTCAGACCTATCGAATATACAAAAAAAAAACATAAAAATCGGTCAAACCGTTTCGGAGGAGTTCGATAACAAACACCGTGACACGAGATTTTTATTTATTAGAAGATTAGATGTTGAACGAAAGCAACCCCAACTAACCACTAGGCTAATAATTATGGTTTGATTTTTATAAATAAGAAATAGTGTGGCAGGTAAATCTCTGCAAGTCAATCTGATTCATTC
Source organism: Lacanobia wlatinum (assembly GCA_947578705.1). Lineage (NCBI taxonomy): Eukaryota > Metazoa > Arthropoda > Insecta > Lepidoptera > Noctuidae > Lacanobia > Lacanobia wlatinum. The sequence continues at coordinate 5,819,630 of OX388022.1, read as the reverse complement.
AGTCATATAGCTACGTAGATTATTAGCGTCATTATTTCTGTTATTGATCCATTCAAGTTCATTAACATTATTCAAGCTCAACAGCTGCACTGTATCAATAATCAAAATGAAGTCTTCGTGTACAATTTAATTGAACACTTACCAATACCATTACTTCTGTTTAATATTTAAACTAACACAAATACGCTATTTAAGGACCTATGTTGTACGAGAACATTGCCACCCGGACAAACAAACATTTACATAAATTATTTCGCTGAGGCAAAGCTTCTATACCGTTTCATTTCGACTACAACACAATTTAACAGCTAGAAGTTAATTAATTAATGACAGTTCAACTTCGCAAGCTTGCATTCGATTGAGTAAGCATTTTATGAATCATATGCACACAAACGTTAAATTCCTAAAATGTTTAAAAATGGAAACTGTTGAAAAAGCTGTTGTTTTTTTTTTAATTATGACTAACCTTGTCAGGGGGTGATGAAGAGAGCTTCACCTCCTCGATGTCAGAATGTATGCTCATCATGGCGTAGCTTCAAGAAAACGGGGCAGCACTGGAGGCGACGCTGACGCTGTGCGTGTAAACAAACGCGAGCGGCGCGCGCGCAGCTTTTATGAGTAGCGCGTGACGTCACGCCACGCGCCGCCGACCGCGCGAAGGCGCCGTGGATGTGGTATTTTAATGATAACTTATCAATAACACAGGATGACGGGTCATCGATATTTAGCGAAATACGTATGTTGTTGATCAGTTTCACATTACGTGAATGAAACTTTCAGGCCTGATTAATCTTTTCCTCTAGAGTTTTGTGGGTTTTTAAAAGTATAGAGAATTCGAAAAAGACAAAAACTCTGCTATTGTGGACGTTAAGCTAGCAAAAATATGTCTACATTAAGTAACGCAAAGTACTGTAAGTAGTTTTTACATTTGAGACTTTGGCAAACCATGGGGGAAACAGGCCGAATGACCAAGCTGTCTACTTGAACAGTAAAATTCGATAGATCTTTGGTTCAAAAGAAGAGCTTCCCTGATAAAGAAATATTTCCCTGTCTCGAGAATCACAAATGATTTCAGGCAATTTTTTGTAAACTAATCTGCTGGGGAAATTGTTAGTGATTGTTATGGAAATAGAGAAAAAAAATGTATTTTCATGGAAGTGTATTTCATTTCATTTATTTATTGCTTCAAATATGGTAGGTACAAGTTCTTATATACAATATTAAGTAACACACATTTGGCCAATATATAGCATGCAATAGTAGGTACAAGTTTTTACAAAAAATATTAATTACTAGGTTACCACATTTCGTCAATTTATATACTTATCAATTAAATATGTCTGTGCTTTATTGTATAAAATTTACAGGGACACTTTTGAAAGAACTCATCTATCGAATAAAAACACTCTTGTAACAACCACTTCCGCAACGTAACACAAAACTTATTGAATGGCAGTTGAGTAATTGACCTTGGCAAAGCATTGTAAATTAGGGGAGCCATATAAACGCAGCTCCGCCGAAAAATTTCTAGCTTTGGAACGGGCATTTCCAAATCTAAATGTGTAGGTTTCCTTTTATTTGTGTTATCTTTTCGCTCAAATAGCTCAAGATTGGACTTCACAAACCTGGCAACTTCGTAAATATAAATGCATGGGACCGTCAACAGATTGTGCGACTTGAATATAGGCCTGCATGAGTCAGACCACTGCATTTTGAATATTGCACGAATACACTTTTTTTGGGCGATGAAGATTTTCGCCAGTTCGGAAGAGTTTCCCCACACAACTATACCGTATCTTATTACTGAGCAGACGTATGCGTGATAGACCATAATGGCAGTACGCAAAGATGTAATAACTTTAATTCTTTTTAAAGCGTATACGAATTGATTGATTTTTTTTGAAATTATCTCGATGTGATTCTTCCAAGTAAAATGTTCATCAAGTGTTATACCCAGGAACTTTGCATTACGTACCTGTTCTATATAATTATTGTTAAGTGCAACATTAAGGCGTAAAGGTTTACTTTTAGCTGATTTGCAATGAAGTACATTAGTTTTGGAAATATTTATTTTTAATTTATTAATATCTAACCATTGTTTTATGTCATTTAATGTTTGTTTAATTTCAATGTCAACATTTTGTAAATTTTTACATTTAATAATAATTGTGGTGTCATCGGCGAACAATACACACTGATGTTTTATTGACTGAGGTAAATCATTTATGTAAAGAAGGAACAATAATGGTCCTAATATACTACCTTGTGGTACACCACAGCAATTAGCCCGTGCTTCAGAATCAAAATCTTCTAAAGTGTTCCTTAATTTGTTTAATTTTTTTAGCCTTGTTATCTGTGTTCTGTCAGTTAGGTATGACTGAAACCATTCTTTTGCTGGACCTCTGATACCGTATCTTTCAAGTTTTTCTAAAAGACGCGCATGATCAACACGATCGAACGCCTTACTTAAGTCTAAGAGCAATGCACAAGTAGTTATTTTATCATTAATATTCGTCATCATTGCTTTCACTAGCGTAAATATTGCCAAAGTCGTCGATTTATTTTGTCTAAACCCGTATTGCTGGTCAACAAGAATGCTGTGTTTAGAAAGAAATTTCATCACTCGCCTGTACATAATTTTTTCAAAAATTTTTGATATTGTGGGAGTGAGAGCGATAGGTCGGTAATTATCAACGTCTGATTTTGACCCTTTTTTGTATAGCGGCTTTATCAGAGACAGTTTTAGCCTATTAGGAAAGCAACCCTGTTCCAATGATAAATTGACAATGTGAGCCAATGGCGATGCTATATGTTTAGCTATTTTTTTAATGAGCTCGGTTGTGATGTTATCATACCCAGCCGATTTCGTATTTTTTAAAGACATTATTATACGATATATTTCAGAGTCATTAGTGGGTTCTACAAATATACTTTTATCATTTGATTTTATTTTATGTATGTCAGTTTTATTATGTTTAAGAGTAGAGCAAGTATCATTATTATTAGAAATGTCAACAAAGTGATTATTAAATTTATTAGCAATGTCAGATCCAGATGTCAACGTAATAGTACCGTCAATAATTTTACTAATATATTCCCTATACGGTTCGTCACCTAAGTTACGCTTCACAACATCCCATGTGGCCTTAATTTTATTACGAGAAAAAGTAATGTGTCTTTCATTACACAAGGACTGTAGGTTATTCATGCACTTCCGTAATAATTTAGAATATGCCTTGTACTTATTCTTATTGTCATTATTTTTATTTAAGTAATACTTGTACCTTAATGACCGCTTAGTATTACAACTTTTCTTAATGCCTTTTGTTATCCATTTTGGTTTACCACTTTTGTGTTTCATTTTAACTTTAATACAAGGGAAACATAGTTTATAAAATAAAGTCAACAAATCATGAAACTACCACATCCAACCGACCGGAGAGCACAGTCTGCTTGTTACGCCAACGTGTTTGATAAAAAAAGTTCGCCTATGCAATATAGCATCGTTGTTGCGTTTGGGACCTTTTTATTATTTACTACCTTCACAATTTATTGCTCGACTCCGTCACACGAAGGTCGGCCTTGTGTCTCAAGCCACACAACCCAAGTTCGCAGCACTTCGCTTACGTCGCAATTGCTCGCGATGTTATTTATTAGACCGAGTACCTACCCGGTTAGGTTAATGTCAATCATGTTGTTTTTGTTTTTGCCGGCAAGTTATACTATGTTTTACAAGTAGTACCGGTTATGCGGGCAAAAACATTATGTTTGAGGAAAAAACTGCGGCCAGACCAGACAACAATCTTGATATTGGTATTTCAAGTTAAGTGTGTAGCTGTTGATACCTACTAAGTAAGTATGTTATGTACTGCGGAATATCGAAAAAATCAGTCAAGTGCGAATCGGGCTCTCATACGAAGTGTTCCGTACCATAAACCGTAAAAAACACGTTTCTTTCTGTGAGCCTTTCATTTTTAATTTAATTATTATTATTATTTTTATTTGTGATGGGTTTGCTCTTGACTCTAGTCTAGGTCAGAGATGACCGAGACAACGTCTACGATGGAGCGAGCTTACCCAGAAGGAGCCTGCTTGTTGTAATAGGGGCAATAAAAATTCTGGTATTCAGCTAAATCCGGTTTGACTGGAAGCCGACCCCAATATAGTTGGGAAAAGGCTAGGCAGATGATGAGCGGCAATAGAAATACATATTCTGTGAAAATTTCAATTTTTACGTTTCTTGTGATACAGACCGCTGACAGACAGACGGACGGACGGACAGCGGAGGCTTAGTAATAGGGTTCCGTTGGTTACCTTTCGGAACCCTAAAAACTTGTAGTATTAATGTCGCAATGAAGGTGTGAACGATTGATCTTGTTCATCGACAGTCAGTGCTAGCGTGGAGGAATAGAGTTCATTGATAAAGTGCAATGATATCGAAATTATTTGCGCTCCTCCCGAGGTCAGAGGCGCTTGCTCTAGATAAGTAATTATCTCCGTATCTTTCAAATATACGTGACGATAAGTGAATTAAACGTTTATTTACGAGATAAATAATGATAAAATTAAATACCAAATCTGTAGAGTAAACTGCGTAAGGACAACACAATCGAGAAATAAAAATAGTAGATTAGGGAAAAAAGAATTGCTTGCTTCTTTTTTATTGTTTATATTTTTAACGTAAATTCCTCGCGTCGATAAGAATGACGTCTAATGTTTTCGAGAGGTCACGACCTTCTTCTAGAAGTTTAACTTTAGTAAAACCAAGTGATAAGGAGCTAGAAAGATAACTACGTGACTGACAAAACAATAATTTATGACTGAAATGGCTCGCTGAAACCCCAACCCTTCCAGGCTGAAGGTTAAACTCGAGCATTTAAAAAAACCTGTCGAATTCGAGCATTTATGAAACCAGAAGGACAATAATTCTCGTACCTTCTTTAAAAGCGATAATTAATATTGTCGAAAACTACTAGTAATTATAGATATTTTTGACAGTTTGCGATATCAATGCGAAAGTGAATGCTTCTTAAAAATACGAGAATGACCCTTTCGGTGAAGGTTCCTGAATTATTTTCAAATCTTTAAAAAAATAATTGTGAAAATTAATATTAGGATCACTGACTGAATAAATCTACACTAATCATTATAAAGAGGAATGATTTGTATGTTTGTAACGAATAAACTGAAAAACTATTGGAACGATTTTAACCATCTCTTCACCAATATAAAGCTCAATTATCAGGAAGTAACATAGGCAATAATTTATTTTCAAAAAAAATTGGGGACCCAAGGAAAATGCAATACTAAACCCGCGCAAACGAAGTCGCGGGCGAAGTGCTGGTATATAATATAGGTATGTATAAAGCAGTATTCGTACAAAGAGAAAGTTCAGTTAAACACTGCTTTAATTTAGAACAGTTAGGAACCTGTGACTGTTCGCGAATGCTCTCTACATCAGTGCTGAAAACTACAATTTATTGATCAAACAAAGGTGGATACCACTAAATAATTTTAAGACCATTGTACCATATTCAAACAAATAAATGATTATTATTATTATTTTTTTTTTCACTTTCTCGGGTCCCTGGAGACCCGGTCCTTTGATAGGCGTACGAGGAGCCGAAGGCAACTCGCAGAGGCCCCGTTAAACATTTCAAATGGAATGGGGCACCAACCGACGATTATCCCTGTATGCACTGTGAAAGTATACCCAAAGACAATCCCCGGTCAAAGTCGACGATGGAGCGAACTTATCTACACAAGAAAATAGTTGGTCCATTTTTTGCACATCTCAATACTCGTGTGTCCTCCACGAAGAGATACCCTAACTAATGTTATACCAAGCTGCCCCCGTAGCTTCGCTTGCGTCATATTTCTCATTAATGATCCGCTCCTATTGGTCGTATAGCCTTCCTCCATAAATAGGCTATTCAATACTATAAGAATTTTTCAATTCGAACCAGGAGATTAGTGTTTTCAGCCAAACAAACAAACGATAACACACACACACAGATTTATAATATTAGAATAGATACGAAATTAATTTGTTCATCTCTTACGCTTAATAAATGTTGGTATAGTAATACATAGGGCCCTAAAGGTACTTTTTGCGAAAATCTATATTAACGAGAGCACAGCCTAGAACAAAAGCTAGTATAGGTACAATTAAGTCATCACGATGAATTAAAACACGGATATAAAATATCTTACCGTTTAATAATATTGTACAGGCCACACAGTACCTGAGCTCTCACGGCACAGGTTTAATTGTTATGAACTAAATTCAATTCTACAAACGAGTTATATATAAAAAAGCCTTCGTTTTTGCGCACTCGCAGGCATGCAGAATATTGTGACAGGAACTGATCCGCCTTTCCGTTTCCGCAAGGCTACAGAAATACTTTGTACGACATTGTTAAGTATATAAAATAAAATATCGCTTCTTATTACCATAAAAGTACTCAACAGCTCGATATATTTTTGTGGAACAACAAGGTACCTTCGCTAAACCTGTTTTACCCAGCCACTTGGCAATTTTAAATTTAGGTACGAATATTTAAACAGCATCAAAGCCTGTGGGTCGTCCAAGGAGTTTCACTGAATGAAAAGTTTTCATCGCTCTCGGCACAGTTAGGTATATTTATTTGTGAATCTATGGCAAACATGACAAATAGATTGACATTATTTAAGAGTCAGACTAATAAATATTATTACAAGTATATTTATATGAAATTATTGTAAATAAGTAATAGTATCTAACCAGGGTTTCTGTACAGATCCCCACGATGGTGATTTTGAAGCAGGTACAGATACGTCTGAAGTCCATCAAGAACATTCAGAAGATCACCAAAACCATGAAGATGGTGTCAGCCAGCAAGTAGGACAACTTCTTTTGTAGCAATTAAATGAGAGAACCCTGAATCGACTAGCAAAACAGCGGCATCTTGGAATCTTTTGCCAAGTATAGCTGGAGCAGCGGCAACGCCATACTTATTTTGCAGTCGCCAATGCATATGAGAGGCGTTCATGACGAATTAGTTGAAGAAGACTTATACACCGCGAAGAGTGGAAGGTTGTAGGGAAGGTCTTTACCCAACAGTGTGACAATATAGTTGACTAATAAAGTTTGTTTTAGCGTGATGCTGTTATGGTAAAGAACGCATTGTTTTACTTTTTAACTTCGTGAGCAACAGCTGTATGCTGTAATCAAAATATGATACAACTAGCTTTTTATCCAGTTTTTCCCGTTCCCTTAAAATTTTCGGACCTAAATGCCAAATTTCAGCTTTCTACAACCGGTAGTTTCGGCTGTGCGTTGTCTGTACTGTCAGTCAATCACTCACTCAGTAACGGAAGAGTTTTGTATATATTGATAGAAATGATTCCAAGTTTATTCTTATTATACTACTAGTGTACGTCACGCGGTTTCACCCGCGTAGTTTCCGTTCCCGTTGGATTACCGGGATAATATATAGCCTATGTTACTCCCTGATAATGTAGCTATCCAATGCTAAAAGAATTTTTCAAATCGATCCAGTAGTTTCGGAGCCTATTCAATTCAAACAAACAAATCTTTCTTCTTTATAATATTAGTGTAGATGTAGATAAGTTCGTCATGTTTCTTGCAAAGAGAGAAGTAGACCCTATTCATAGCCGTATTCATAGCATAGCCCAGCCCGACACTGAATATTAGGTTATTATTGAGGGAATCCCCAAGTCAAGTAGCAGCAGACATTGTTTTCGGATCGGACGGTCGATGGAGCCGAAAAGTTTTAGAACGGCGACAGAACACCCGAAAGACACATCGTTGGAAGGCCATGTTGACCGATGCCGATGACCTTGTGAAGATCGCGGGAATGTGCAGGCAAGAGCCCTCGCGCTTATTTACGAATGGCGCGTGGAGGCGCAACGCCGGAGCGAGACTCCTCTGCCGCGGCAAATCGTAGCACGGCGGACGGAGCTCCGGCAGGATCTCATGACGGTATGGAGACAGTGACTGTCGCAACCTAGCGCTGGGCACGCCACAATCCTGGCAATAAGTCCCCTCTTTGAGGAGTGGCTAGAGCGGCGCCAAGGCGTCCTCACCTTCAAGAGTCTGACACTCCCTTCTGCTTCACCCAGAGCGGGAGGAGTCATTTGATGATTTCCCATCCTTAAAAAAAAGAGGCCCTTGTCCAGCAGTAGACGACTTTCGGCTGAAATGATGATGCCATACTCAGGCTCCTTGTGATTATACCCCAGGTTCACGAAAGCGGAGCGCGACTTGCAAGCGGCGCGACCATTCGGCTACGGGCCGCGTAAGTTCTACGAGATGGCACACCTTGTGAAAGGACCGGTGGACGTCATGCCTGACCACGACAAGACGAAGCACAAAGCACCAGAACCAAAACCTGAGCCCGAGCTCAAACCCGAGGAAAAGGAGAAGGAGAAGAAACTTAAGAGAATTTACATCGCCATGACTTCTGATAGAGGTAAGTGACAACACTGATAGGCTCGTTACTTACCAACATTACTTTGCTATTTTGAAGATATGATGGAAATGTTATCTGGATTACAAAAAGTTAATATCACATTGTAAGGTGATTCCTGGGTCTCAAACCCGAAGCTGTGAATTGATTGCGTCATTGTTGCGACGCTATTTGATGCCGCTCGAAGGCCGCGTCGCATAATGTTGTTTTAACAAGCTTCTGAAAAAGCTGGATTGGTACGACCCTGCCGACCTACATTATTAACCAAAAAAGTCGGTCAAGTCAAGAGTCTTGATCAAGATAACCTTTTTAATTTCAGATCAATGCTCTGCTGCGTTTTATTTGCTTTGTTGCAGAAAAATAACTAATTGCACATCGAAAAAGCTGTTAATTGTATAAGATACAATCCTTTATCGCAAAACTAGTAGCGGACGGTTTTCAATGTGCAAATGGCTATTGACCATCCTCTACCAGATTGTTCAACGATAACACAATCTAACAGCGTCATTCGCTTATAAATGTCAATACCACCCAAATTGGAGCATAAGAAAAAACAAGTGGAGTGTGATAAGAAGACGCGTACTCCCGCGCCGCCGGAGATGGCGCTGGCGGGGTTATCGTGGATCACGGCGCATCGACCGGCGACCATGCCCAAATACCTTCGTAACATTTGTATGCGACACTCGTTTACAATTCCATAAAGAACTTGCTTTACACAATTCCTTAGCGTCGATGCTCTAGTTTTATTAGGTACTGTATCACTCATGTGCTGAAGGTGATCACCGGGGTGATTTTTGTGAGGGCTTCATATTGCTCGTCCCATAGAATATTTTTGGGTGACTCACGCAGCGACGACGCCTGTCTGCAGCTTCTGGGATGACTGCCTTATCGTTTGCAACTGCCTAGAGAACAACAGAACCAATCAAAATTAACGGGGATTCAAAGATGAATCCTTCAATTCCCTTATAAGGATCTGGATATCTTTAGTTAACACTAGGCTTTTCCATAGGATATAATGTCGCAATGATTATTGTCATTGCGCACTCATAGGCATGTCTGCCACGCTGGTTTTTCCTGAAACCAGAGCGTATTTTAAATTCTCGTAATCAATTAAAATGGTGCGTTGTTTATGATTGATTGGCCAATAAAAGCGGTCTGTTGCAATAAAGTTCAAGTTTTCATCAATGGCCTGTCATAATAAGTTAGGAGTGTTAGAACGCAATAACCGGCTCGCGGTACCCGCACGAGTGACGACACGCGACCAAAATATATACCTAACGATTTTTTATAAACAGTTGATATATAAACAATATTTCGATTGCATAAACTTCATCTCAAGTGCATTTTCCGCACATGTACTACATTGTCTCATGTTCTTCAAACTAAGTAGTAACGCGATAATGCGTTGAATGTTAACCTCGGCTATGAACTTACAAGAATGATTTTAAGAAGCAATATTTTACATCTGCTAGTATCTACTATCTGCTAGAATACTAGTGGTATGATTGGATGCCAGTCCATTAAACGTCGTCAGTCCTGCCGGCCTCGGTAACCACGTTAAACCAACGACCAACGCGTCCCGGGTCCTGGCTGTCATTTGTAGAACCTTTGCAGTCGTTACAGGCTAACAGCTTGGAAGTTTGACAAGTAGTAGTAGAGTAAGTTTGACGAGTAGTGGAGTTCAGTGTTCAAATAGGCATGGCAATCGCAGTCTATGTATCTGTAAGAATGGAAACCAGTCTCGACATTATGCACCTAGTTATAAAAAGGCTAGGCAGATAATGATTATAGATACTATTAGACAGAATTCATAGTCCACATTTAAAGCTTAGTCAATAAACAAGTCATAATGGGGGAGTGAGTGAGCACTAACCGTTTATCTGTTCAATTCTGTCCGCTTCATCTTTGGCCCCTACGCCTTGTGCGAGTGATAGCCGAAGCGCGCGCCTGCGCACGTGCAGCCGCGCGCTGAGCGCAGCATGGCCGCCACGCATGCGCAGTACATACACGCGCTGAAACCGCTCCTGCAATACACGACGTGTTTACAGACGTGCTCTCCTCTGATAAGGTGACATGATACAAAATATTTAAAAGGTGAGATGGTACTGAATTGTAAGTAAGTCATACAGGTAGTCTGTTAAGAAAAACATTTAATTCCAAGGCGATGTACCTGATAGAATGCAGAAGCTACATACATATAGGTACCTCGGAAAACCAATGTCTTTCAAGCAATCTAGATAACGTGCATTGTAATGAAATCGAAAGGACAGTCCAAATAACATGGGATTCAGAATCCCGAAAATATTATACAGAAGTAATGAAGTCTGAAAAAGATATTTCAAGAAAAATTTAACGGATTCATGCCTCTTGCCCTGACTATCTGACAAAAGTGGAATTTCAATCAATATCATAAATCAAGTAATAAAAATAAAAACAAAAAAAGCGAAGAAAAGAAGTAAACTCATTTCAAAGAGAACAGACAAGAAAAAAAACCGGTCAAGAGCGAGTCGGACTCGCGTGCAAAGGGTTCGAACGAATTTTATTTTAATTAACATGTTATTTTAACACTATACACTTCCTATAGGTTTTCTTATAATCTATAGGTAAAGATCTATTATCTCCTTTTTCGATATTTTAGGCTCACTATTTTCGGAGATAAGTGGGGAGGAATGGTCATTTTTCGTCTAATTTCTTGAATAACTTCAAAACCGTTTATTTTAAAATTATAAAAAAATAAATTAAAACCCTTACAGTAAGCCCTGTCATTTGATATGTTACACGATATTGTTCAAAAAACTATTTTTTATATTTTCTAGTTTGACCCCCAAAAGTGACACCCATACTAAAAAAAAATTGTGTTTGGGTCACAGAATTTGCCTTGGCTGGGGGCTTTAGAGTCACATCTAAGGCCACCACAGGCTAGCCCGGTTGAGCAGTGACCACCCTTAGAGAGGTGAACTGCGAGTGGTGCCAACCAAAAAAAAGGGTCACAGATAGACATATGGAGTCATATGTGTACCAAATTTCAACAGAATCGGTCCAGTGGATCCGGAGAAAACTGGCTGTGACAGACAGATAGATAGACAGACAGACACCCGAGCGATCCTATAAGGGTTCCGTTTTTGGTTCGGAACCCTAACAAACATAAGAAAAAAGACTAAAGCTATTGATGCTTTACACCAATGATAAGGTAAATAGATTTCAGCAGTATTGCAAGAATCGCGGCCAACAATTGGACAAAAACTTCCAAAGCTTGACGTAGACCTAAAGGGAATAGATGTAGACCACTGGAGGGATGGTAAGGCAAATTACATAAAACAGCTGGATGACTAAAGCAATAGATAGTGAGATATTGTAAACCCTGGAGAAAGCCGATACCCAAAATTTAAGTGCAATAAAATAAAAATAACCTCCACCGTTTGCGCACACTAATGAATCCTAAGGTCTGTGCTGGTAAGTTTTACTTTACCGCAATATGCCTAGGCGTATTGTACTAAAGCCTACTTGAGGCGGTATCAATGCCACCATAAGAAAAACGTAGCAAAAATTAACATCGCAAAAACGAAACGCAACGCCATCTATCCCACCAGCAGCGAACTACAAACGAAATCCTGCATCGCGGTATCAGAGTTCTCCATGCGATTTGAACATATACAATAGTCCGAATATTAGCTATCGGGCAGTTGCCCACCAACAACAACCGTCTGGTCGGAGGATCCTTCCTTTTTATGGAGGTTTAGACTTTACACCCTTTTTAAAGAATGGGAAATCATCAAATGACTCCTTCCGCTCTGAGCGGAGTAGAAGCGAGTGTCAGACTCTTACTGACTAAAACCCATCCGTGTTCCTCCTAACGCCCTGTGCTTTCCAGGACCGCGGTGACTCTTTCGAACAAATTCAGTAACCCTGGGCGGGACTTTTCATCCTGTTCTTGGTGACACTGAACGTCAGCGTAGCCTTCTTGCAGCTACTTCATCATGACGTCATCATCACTTCTCATCGTGACCTCAAGCTCAAGCGAGACATTTATACAGCACTCACGACCTTTGTACTGTTGCATAGACACCTTTATGCTAAATTTTTTGTGAGAGGTAGGTACTCGTACCTACCGGTTATTAACACCGAAAACAAACTCGGTTCTGAACAATTATTTTAACAGTAGTTAAACATACTTTGTAAAGTTGTTTCCAGTTTGGCTAGGACATTGCAGGTTTGAATCATCTGATTGTCTGATAAAAAGATGATTCCGTGCTTCGGAAGGCATGTATAAGCCAGTGGTCCCGGCCGCCAATTGGCGGTAGTCGTCAAATAAACCATGTCAGAGGCCCTTCTGGCGGTTTAGAAACTCTGACACTAAGGTGTGTAGGGTCGTTAGACCTTACTGCCCACACGATAAGAAGAAAAAGACAGTAGTTTGATTACAGAATGCGTAGATTGCTGTTTGATGGATATTATTTCTCCCAGTACAGATACCTCAGGCTGACTTTTCAAATGAAAACACTGAAAGGAGTCTCGGTCCCGACGGTCTCGATTTTGATGAAAACTCCAATGAGCAGTTTAATTTTTCAACAAAATTAGGCCCGAGGCTCCTTTAAGTACTTTCACTTGAAAAATTGAATAGAGCGCACCCGTGTTGTGCACGACCTTGTGAACTATATAATGTCTGCCGCGTCGATGGCTAGTTTGCACTGTGTTAAGACGCCATGACCGAAATCAATCAGGTGGACTAACATGTACCATACCTATATATCCCAGGTCTATGCGGCGGCGTGCACAGTGGCATAGCGCGGCGCATCAAGCACGAATTTGCCCTGCGCACGGCCAATGGCGCCAACCACAAGTTGGTGTGCGTCGGGGACAAGGCGCGCCTCATCCTGCGCCGCACCTACGCGCCCCATATGCTCGTCAGCGTCAAAGATGTAAGCATCGTTCAGTACCTGATCATAAGCACCATAAACTGGTACTGTTACCATATTTGTGGCCGAACGGCATTCTAAACAATAGCTGCGAGATGTTTCCCGTCTCTCGTAGAAGACACGAGTTTTTTCGAACGTCACTTTTGCGTATAATATCACCTCTGAGTCTTCTAATGATTCTCAGACCCAATGCTGTTGTGTGTTTTCAATAGAAAGAATACTGAAGTCAGAGCAAAATTTAGAAAAAAATACATTGCTGCATTAAATGAACTAGGAGTTTGGTCGTATCTTGCTTCGCCAATAACCACACAACACCTCTTTGTTACCCATTTACCAATCAACATCATTATCATAATCGTCTTCTTAGCCTTTTCCATAACATGTAGCTTCCAGTATATCTGAATACCTACCAATATTACACAAGGAGCGACTAGTATTTTATAAGGAATAGTAGTTGAAGATCTATTAAAAATGTTGCAGTTTGGTACGGCGGACCAGTAATCTTACTACTATCTATAAATGCGACGATTGAAGGATGGTTGTTTGTCACTCAATCGAGCTAGAACGGCTGAACGGACCTGGGGGGCTACTCTCTAACGAAATCCGTAGTTTCGGGCTTAGTTGCGGGCGGGCATTTTTTACTCCGTATCACCTAACCACTGAGAACTAATGATAACACGATTTGACAGTTACTGTGAAATCGTGTTGTCATTCATTCAGTTCGGGTCCGGGACTAGCCGTAAGTCTGTAGGTGACACGGAGTAGAATACGCCCGCCCGCAACTAAGCCCGAAACTACGGATTTCGTTAGAGAGTAGCCCCCCTGGATTTGGATTGGCAAAGAGAAAGATTATATTCTGGAATAGCATTTTTTAAATGAAACTTTGCCCCACTCTTGGGATTTCTTCTGTATCGTGGGAACTGCCAGACCCGGAACAACAATCTGTACTGTAGGTCATACAAATATTTGTTCCGTGCGGAATTGGACCCGCGACACGCACATGTTCCCTTGGTATGTTTTCCGACACAAACGCGGGCAAAGCCGCTAGCAGAAGCTAGTTGAATTAATGCGGCTAAGTAACTGCGGGTTTGAGTACTGTGAAACACGTTTTTCTTGATACGCAGCAGCTGAAGAAACTAGTTCTGTTGTGTTGCTGCAGGTGGGACGTTTGGCGCCAGGGTTCGCGGACGCCTCGCTGATGGCGGCCGTGATCACGGAGGCCGGCTTCTCCTACGACATCGGAGAGATCTACTACAATAAGTACTTCTCGCCTGTCAAGTACGAGCTCACTGTTGTGCCCATCTTCAACAAGGCCAGGGTCGAGGTAAGCACTTAATGAGCGTGCTTTAAGCACTTCACAGTACCATGTCTGACCTGCAGCTTTGCATTGCATCAAATAAATAAAAAAAAATCATACCCCTTATTTTTAATAGACCATTTATCTACAGGCTTTTAAATTGTTGAGGTCTGTCAATCAAATAGATGAAGCTAGTTCTACCGTGCTACCGATAAGAGCAGCAAGTATGTTCTGCGGCAAACACACTCACTGACCCAGCGCGGCAGTTGCTAGTAGGTATCAAAATGAAGGCACAGCAACCCACAGCACATCTGCGCAAAGTACCTGGAACTTCTACGAAGAAGTAGATTGCTTTGATTGCTCACATAGGTGGTAGTCTCAAGGATATTGCAATTTTTCATCAGTATACCTTTGAGCCGATCGGCGGCCGCGATCTCTCGCGTCCGGAGCGAAGAGGCATGGGAAGCGGTCATCTCTTCCTGTGAAGCAGTAATGCTAGCGAAGAAGGAGGCTGAACGCGTGAGAGAGAGGGAAACCTCAAGCCCAGCCGCCGCAACAGAAGAAGACGCCCCGGGCGTCAGGAGTCGCAGATCGATTCCCGGCCACCGCAGGCGCGGACTCGATGGCTCGCCTTCCGATCAGAACCAGGCCCGGGTCGACGGCATAGAGCTGTCAGCATAGAAGACGGGACCTGCTAGGGTCAGTGCCTGCCGGGGTTGCGGAATTTTCCGAAAGGGTCACCACGGCCCTGGAACGCAAAGAGCATTAGGAGGAACACGGATGGGTTTTAGTCAGTAAGAGTCTGACACTTCTTTCTGCATCCCAGAGCGGGAGGAGTTATTTGGTGATATCCCATACTTAAATACCTTTGAGCACAAGCTAAAGACGACAGGATTAATGGTTATAGAGATTTTGACCTTGTTGTTTGTCTCCCAATCTTGGAAATTCTAAATCTATATATATATAAATCTATGCCACTTTTCGTTGTAATTTTATAACTCAAGAACGGGCTCACCTATCCAAACCAAATGTTTAGGCTTTATTCGGACTATTTAGTGGATGGTTTATGTGAAGTTTGCGCAATTTCGGTTGAGCGGTTCTTCATTTATCACATTTTTTGTAACAAATGAATTCAATAAATGGCGGATCATTTTGTTAATGGGGATTTTGCGGTCAAATTGAAACTTTTTCAGATGGGGATTGTGCTGTCAGGTAGGGTAGGGTAGGTAGGGTGGGGTAGGTAGGGTAGGGTACGTAGGTTAAGTAGGTAGGGTAGGGTAGGTAAGGTAGGTAAGGTAGGTAGGGTAGGGTAGGTAAGGTAGGTAAGGTAGGTAGGTTAGGGTAGGTAGGGTAAGTAAGTAGGGTAGTCAGTTGACGGGAGCGAAGCCGCGCGGGTCAGCTAGTCTTCTTCTTCTTCTAATATATAAAAATGAATTGCTGTTCGTTAGTCTCGCTAAATCTCGTGAACAGCTGGACCGATTAGAATAATTCTTTTTTTGCTAGGCTCGCCAGAATACAGGAAAGGTTTAAAAATATAAAATAAAATGGTTAGATAGGTAGGTAGCCAGTTGACGGGAGCGAAGCCGCGGGGGGCAGCTAGTGATAAATAAATAAAAGGTTGTAAAATCACTCTCTTTAGCACCTCCGTGATTTCCATGTAAATACGTCAATAGGCAAACTACTAATACTAAGGACACTTATATAATTTCACCTTGAGAACTTGGTGAAGTGACTTAGAAGTAAAGAATAGAATAGAATAGAATATATTTTTATTGTAAAACATGAGTATACATCATAACATGTGCAAGGTCTTATAATTATGGTTAGATCTGCATGTTTTGCCATTTATGGCGTACAAAAACAACATATTTGGTTTAAAATAACCCCAAAAGATTTGATTCTAAACAACAAACCATTTTTTTCCATCGTAATACTACTTAAAAAGAAGAAAATATACAGATTAGGTTTTATAGATTTGTGATTCAAATTGTAATAGTCTTAGCATTAAGTTGAATTACAGTCACCTTCATCTAAATTTTCACGGTGAACTGTTTACAGAATCGCACCGCAGGTCGTATGATTTGTTATATTTTCAGTTACACTGAAGATTTTCACATTACACATAAATCTTGATGCAAATTTGTCCACAGAGCGCCCCAAACATGATGGCATTCGATGACGTAGACGACGACATGCTGGAGAGCTACACGGAGTGGACCCTGGCTGCGTTGCTGTACTATGCGCTCAAGGAGTGCGCGGCGTCGGAGCAGTCAGCGCGCATGGCCGCCATGGACAACGCCACCAAGAACGCCGCCGAGATGATCCGCAAACTGACGCTGCTGTTCAACAGGACGAGACAGGCCGTCATCACCAGGGAGCTCATTGAGATTATATCTGGAGCTGCAGCGCTGGAGTGATACTTACGTGTTACAGGCCTGCTACCTCACTAGCACGTTGATGAAGTAGCTGTGCGGTGAGGAGGGGTGTTGTGACGTCATTTGCCCGCTGACAGATGTCAACACCCCTGTTCTCACGAAACATGAACCTGGAATCGTCCACTGTTGAGTGTCCCTTATATTGTATATAAATGTATCTACTGTTTTAATTTCGTATGATTAATATGCTCACATTTGACCACTGTCTCACCTGATGGTAAGCAAAGCTGTGGTCGATGATGGAGCACGCTTGCTTAGAAGTAACCCCACTTAAAGACCTCTAGGCTGTAGCAATGAAGTAACACTCTGGTAGGAAATTATTTTAGAACTTATTCAATTTATCGTTTTAATAATATCTTTTGAAATAATCATAGTCAATGTTACATTTTTTGCAAACTGTTACGAATCATATAAAATCATTTATTTATTACATTTTTTTTTGTTATTATTTGAGTCCTTATTATTGTATTGGATTTTATTTTGATTAAGGGTGCTATTACCAAATCGGGCGCTTGGCCCGGACTAAAGCTACAGACCGCGTTTTCCGAGATTTAAAGTGATTGTAGCGCTGTATACAACAATTGTTTAAAAATATTGTTTTACATTTAAATAGACATTTTTTTTTTCAAGCAAAGTAATTTAGTAACCTTAGTTATTAGTTACTTTTTGTTTGAATTTGGATTATAGTTTCATTGAAAAAAAAAATATAATCTCGCATGAAAACTCTCTGTTTTACGGAATTATTTTTGGTACATTGCTGTATGAAACACATTAAATTGATTAAAGCACTCCCAAAGTAAAAGATACAGTTGTACCACTAACATTTTTATTAATTACTAGTGGACGTCACGCGGTTTCACCCGCGTAGTTCCCGTTTCCGTGGGAGTACGGGGATAAAATATGTTATGACTATGTTACTCCCTGATAATGTAGCTATCCATTGCTGAAAGAATTTTTCAAATCGGTCCAGTAGTTTCGGAGCCTATTCATTTCAAACAAACAAACAAATCTTTCCTCTTTATAATATTAGTGTAGATTAACTTCGATGTAACAAAGCATCAAAAGATGCCTAAAGTAAAATTTTATGAAACATCCTTTGCAGAGACAAGGTTTTTACTAATTTACGTAAACAAGTTGAAATATTTATTTAAAGCACTACCAAGAAAAAGAATCAAACTTTCTTGGCCATATATATTTTTTTTAATTTGTGGCTATATATAAACCATAATCACATATCAAAACTCAAGTCAAAGCGCTCAAATCCAAGAAAAAATCTAATAGCCCTCTTAAAGGGGCTGGTACGAATGTCTGTTTCAAAACGAACGCTAAACACAGATACACAGAAAAATGTCTATGGATACTGGACTGTGCTACTTCAGAAAGGTAGGTAGCGCTAGTTTATCTATTCATTAATAACCTAAAGTGACATAACAGCCGAACCATCTCAATACTACCTACATACCACAGAAAAAGTAACTCTAAAATAATCGGCAACAAATGTATTAAATGTCATCAATAAACAAAACGATTAACAAGCAAAAGGAAATCTTTAATTATCACAAAACATTACAAATTAACGTTACCCACATGCACATCACACAAGACATCAATATCTCCATAATCAATAGGTAAAGAAAATAATTTGCTTCAGTAGGAAGTATTTTCACAGCATTTGTTAAAACTATTGAGAAAAATGACCACCAGATATAGAGAGCACTTCATGTCAACTTCGAAAATAACTTGTATGGGATTAAATGATATTTGCATGAGAACTTAATTATCTTAAATCTAGTAGAGTAACGGATCAGATCAGCGGGTCTAAAAATGCCACTTTAGCAGATTCATGTTAGAATAATAATAATTCATATTAATCACACAGCAATCTGTCAAATTTCATTTCCATCTTTATCGCTAACGTATTAGGTTCAAGGTTGATTGGGAGAATTTGACAGTGACGGGTAGCGTGATGCGCTTTCTGATTCTGCTAAAGTGGCATTTTTAGATCTCCTGTTAAAGCCCCGTGTTCACGGGAAACAAAATATTGCGAAACGTGGTTTTCAGCAGCCAGATACCCCCTGGCAAGACTGGGCTGTGGAGGTCAAATAGGTAGTTGCTGCATGTAAAATACTGGTACTCAGCTGTATACTGGTTACACAGAAGGCCGACCTGCGAGTCTAAAAAGGCCACTTTACCAGAATCATATTTGTTAGGAATCGCATCCAACAAACACGCATACAGCACGCGCAGGCAACGTGAACGTTCGTGAGCGTCGTCCGGCGCGGTGGGCTCCGAGTAAGCGAGTCCCAACATATGTATTAACCACACAACAATCTGTCTGTCAAATTTCATTGTCATCTTTATCGCTAACGCATTAGGTTCAAGGTTGATTCGGAGAAGTTGACAGTGACGGGTAGCGTGATGTGCTTTCTGATTCTGCTAAAGTGGCCTTTTTAGACCCCCTTATTGTACTTGGGATAAGGCTTGCCAGATTGATTGATTTTAGGGTTCCGTACTCGAACAGTAACCCACTGAACCTTATTACTAAGCCTCTGCTGTCCGTCCGTCCGTCTGTCTGTCAACGGGCTGTATTTAAGGAATCGTAATAGGTAGACAGTTGAAATTTCCACAGAGTGTGTATTTCTGTTGCCGCTATAACTGCAAATAATAAAAATAAGTTAAAAATTAAAGGACGTGAGGGAGCCCTCCCTTACTAGAAACGTATTGTTTTGGTGTTTTTTGCAACAGGTATCCTATAACTATTACTATATTCGCAAATAAAAAATATATAAAATATAATTATGTTTAAAAACTAAAGGCGCGTGTTTTTTTAATGTAGGTACATAGTATTAAATCTTGTACGATGGTACGGAACCGACTCGCACTCAGCAGGTTTTATTTCAATAGTATTTGACGTTAAACAAGCGTTTCTCATCTCTTGTTTCTCATGAAGACGGGGCTTGTCAGTAACAACGGAATACAACAACAACAATATAAATACGTCCTATATCTAAGCGCGAGGGTCAGTGCTCCTCCAGGTACTTGTCGTAGGTGGCCTGGTCCATCAGCTGCTGCAGTTCCTCGGGTTTGGCTAGCTTCACCCGGAATAGCCAGCCCTCCTCATAACATGACTTGTTGATTAACGCGGGCTTCGACTCGACCTCTTTGTTTGTTTCTGTCACCTGGAATCATTAATCAATATATATAAAATTCTTCCGTTACTGACTTATTGAGTGACTGACAGACAACGCATAGCCGAAACTTTTGGTCGTAAAGAGCTGAAATTTGGCATGTAGGTTCCTTACGGAGTGTAGGGGAGTACTAAGATTTCTCGAAATTCCCACGGGTACGGGATATGCGCGTACGAAGTCGCGGGTAAAAGCTAGTTTGTAATAAGACAAGACAAAACGTTATTGTGAATTTTTATTCTGCTTGAAATGAGATTTGGAAAATTTCATCAGAAGGGTCTGGACCATATATGGCTGATGCTGTTGACTAAGACTGAGCGTATGCTAAGATGCAAGTGATGCAGTACAGTAGATTATGCAGGGAGGGCAGGCGAGGCAAACACAGGCGTCTGCGTCACGCGTGCCTGCGCCGGAGCATACGCAGCTCTTAGTACATTCATGCATTACAAAATCCGCTCTGTACTACCTGCGTCACCTGCGTCTCAGCATACGCTTAGTCTTAACCGCTTAGTCCAGTTTACCAAACCCAGTTGTGACAAGTCAACATTTTGTCGAATATCCGGTAGCTGTCTCTGTGTTCATCAAAATAAGTTGTCAGGCCAATGCATTCTGCACATATATACTACAGATTGTCACGGTCTACAATGGACAAATGACGAGTCTGGTCACAGCAATTGACAAATTGCTCGAAAATAAACCTACATAATAATCGTAAAAAGAATTAAGCGGTAACTCTAACAAGTGGAAAGCACAGCACCTAATTAAAACTACCTTTGCGTAACCTGACATGTTAATGTTTTTTATTATTATTATTTTTAGTAGGCTACCGTTTGAACAGATTTTTACTCGATAAATAGCGATACTGGGGTCGACAGCGCAAGGCACACTTCAAGCAAGTGTGCCTTGCGCTGTCGACCATGATGTACCTAACCCTATTAATTGTTGAATTAAAAATTCCTAGGTTGTTGTTATCAGAAAAAACAGACTCAGCGGTACGCATCATGATAATATCCCCAAGACATTTTTTGTGCATGAGTGGTATGTCCACTGTTTACCGTTGGTGTGGACTAGGCAGAATTAAATGGGTGGTAACACTAACGATGGTACTGACCGTGCCAGTCACAGGGCTGTAGACTTCACTAGCTGCCTTTACGCTCTCTAGGGCTCCGCACTCGTCCCCCGCGTCGATATTCTTGCCCACCTCCGGAAGCTGCACGTACACCACTTCGCCTAGCGCATCCTGGAAATCAAGGTATACCTGTTAATATGGAATAAAGCGTAATCTGCGTCTTCAATAATAAAGTGTCCATCCCAACGAATCGCTTCCGTGCCTGAGAAACAACGTTTAACTATCGTTCCTTTTGTTTCTAAAATGAGCTACTCGACTACTTACAAAGGCTTGCACTGACTGGACAAGTCCTCTTAAATCTTTGTGGTTTTCCCTCAAAGGGCAGTCTTAGACAACAATCTGCACGCTTCTCAAATTATAGTTTGCGACTTTAGCCTTGTTTCGGTCTTTCTTCTCTTGGTAGTCAGCTAGGAAATATCGGCCTCATTTAGTTTAAATCAACGAAAATTAACGTTAAAAAGGATTATTTATAACCAACTAGTTGACCCGCGCAACTTCGTCTGCTCCGCTTCTATTGATCTTAGCGTGATGGTATATATAACCTATAGCCTTTCTCGATAAATGGACTATCTAACACTGAAAGAATTTTTCAAATCGGACCAGTATTTCCTGAGATTAGCGCGTTCAAGCAAAATAACAAACAAACTCTTCAGCTTTATATATTAAGTATAGATTTGCAAAATATAATTATATCATTGATCATTATTTTGTCCTGACTGCCATTAGTAGATCCTTAACTGCTACTTATAGTCAGAAGCCCGGAAATTTAAGGGTGCTCTCTAGAAAAAATCTTAAAAACAGCGTGCACATGAAGCAGCTTTTCGTCGGCACTAACTGATAAATTACATGTGAAAAAAATAGCTGGTAATCTACATGATATGATACGTAATTTGGTTTAGCCAGAATCAATCTATTGGTATCACAAATTAAGAAAAGAAAACCACCAAATCTCCTCCAAATCATTGAGATGAAACCATTTTACTCCTTCAATTTTTTATCAAAAGAGTAAAAAAAATATATTTACTGCTTTGCAATACAAACGAAAATGATTTGGTTTTGTTACTTTTTAAACATTGATATATAAAAACCCAAGATGCACAGTCTCCAACAAATGCAACACTCGAAACTGTCGTCAAAAACTGACATATATAAGTGTCATGTGTGAGTTGTGTGTAGTTATACTATAAACAATTTTTTTTTGCAAATTCAACCTTACACAGATCGCTTAAAGTTGTTTTTACAAAGCAATGCAGTATGGCGAGTGATGCGCATTTTTTTTTGCAAATTCAACTTGACCCGGATCGCTTAAAGCTGTTTTTACAAAGCAGTGCAGTATGGCGAGCGATGCGAGACTGTTTGAAACTAGCGCACAATTATACATTTTGCGCTTGTTTTTTGCTGAGTATGTATCTTGGGTTTTTTATATATCAATGTTTTTAAAACATGTTTAATTTTTTTATAAAAAAAAAAATTAAAATGCGGGTAGCGGAGTGGCGCGTAGAGGGATAGTTAGCTCCGTTCATATGCATAAGGTCATGAATACATGATTGGCATAAATACAAGCTTTACAACGGATACCGTTTTACCCGGTAACAGCCAGTCGCTCAATGTCAAACACCCGCTTTCGGTCAGACTGGAAGCCCGACCCCATTATAGGTGGTTTGGAAAAGGCTAGGCTGATGATAATGGTCTTTTTAATTAGATGGATATAGATAGATAGGTTACAGAAAAGATTCATGAAAGAAACATGTAATTAGTAATAGGAATTTTACCTTTGGAATCCAGGGCGGGAAGTCACAGTCAATCTCTAACGCATTCCACGGTCAAAATCAATAGTATGATCCATGGATCGTGCTCGTTTCCTGTGTACTGGCAGCCTTAGGACTTAACGACCAAATTTGGTCGCTACGCGATCGTTATCTATGTCGAGAGTGCAGGCCCAGGTATGCTACAATATTGTCCGAAAATAACGTGTTGGAAAAAAAAAAGATGGTCATGACTAGCGCATTTCAAAATTGTACCTAAAGACTTTCGGTGAAACCAAAGTAATCATTCAATATTACTTATTTATTACACTCTCGATAGGTTAACAAGAGGCACACGAATCAAAGTGAACGAATGATAATAGATAAAAGTAATGAGTACCTAAACTGGTCGTAACGTAGCGACAGCCGCGGCGTCAACGCTCCGCGAATCTTGCGCAGCTCATGTGTGGAACTGTAGACTGACCTTTATGGCGCAGATATAACCGGTGTGGAGTAGCGCTATCTGAACCTTCTACGTACTACGTATTTAACTATTAATAATTCTTGGTTTTAAACCAAATATTGAATGATGAAACCTTGATCTATTTAATTAAAAATGTTAATCGATGAGGCAATGTGAAGTTTTTTATTATTTTTATTGGACAACTCACATTTAATCACAATCTCAATTATGATGGTGAAAGCGATGATGTGGTCGATGGTGGACCACGCTTGTCTAGAAGTAACCTATTCATTTTTGACAAAAACTCCAGCTTTTAACGGTCAAGAAATGTGTAAGTATTATATTAAGTTATTAAGTCAAGAGTGATAGTTACATCTAGGCAAGCATGCTCCATATTCGAACGCATGATCGCTTGTCATCATTTGGCATATTGGTCAAACTGAAATTGTACTTATCAATAGTAAAAAAAAATATTATCAGTTCTTTAAATTGGTAGATATCAACTTAGAATGGAAAATAGCTTTGGCTTTATAACTTATGGCGCTGTAAGGTGGATACTTCGGGTACCACCTATATGGTCCACCACTTTAAGGTCGCTCATCAAGTTATGCAACTGGCTATGCTTGGATTATTTCTCAAGGATCACATCCGGAGCGAGCGAAACGGTTAAGAATCAAAGTGATCGTCAGAGCTCATTGAATAAGCAAGATGAAGAGGCAAAGCGATTACCGATGGGCATTGCTGACAGGGTGAATGCTAATAGCTGGAAGAGATTTTCCGAGAATGGAGGTGAGTGACGTGCGGATAGAAAGACCTACGTCCAACTGTGGACTGATGTCGGTTGACAATGTCTCACTTCTATTTCATTTCATTAGGATTTTTTTGAGATGCGTTTGCTCTAGTCTAGGTCAGAGGTGACACAGACAAAGTCAACGATGGTGCGAGCTTATCCAGAAGAAGCCTGTTCACAACTTTGAAGAGATTAGGGTTTGGTTTCCGCACTTAGTCCTGATGTACCGTTCTCGCAGTTTCATACATGGATTCGCCAAATATCGACTGAACTTCACAACAACACGTGGTCACAGGCTACAGACTGCAGGCAGTCAAAAAATGCCAAGTCTAAATTCACGACTGACAAAACGAATACTCAGCTTAAGTAGAAATAACCTCAGAACAATGTCTAAGTGCGGAAATTGGAGTCCCTAATCTATCTGGATCATTGTGCGGGGTCATGGCGGCCGACATTTCAATCAGCCTTATAGAAGCAGATTAAGCCTCCCAGTTTATTCAGGATGTCTGTAACAGATTTCGCTGATTCTGTGGTTCGTTTCCGTATTTTGATGAAACCTGGTGCACTCAAGGAGTACTTGTGCAACTATTTCCTGCGCATCAATACACGCTATATACAAAAGTCTTGGAATGTTTGCTCAGTGAGCGGTGCCCGGTGATGTTCCCCGACACGAGGCAGGCTGTCTCTGTCTAGTTGCAGATGTCGCCTGGTAAACTCACTGGTTAGGGATGGCTAGCCTCTTTGGACTGCCTGCTGCCTGGTACCGAGTTCCACCAGCTCAATACCCACGCTACCACAGGATGTGTGGATGTCCCTTAGGACAGCATTACTTCCTAAACATCAAATTTATCCTACTAGGACCAAGCTAGAACAAATAAACTGGTGACGGAGGTACGAACCTGCGCGTAACTGGAGATGCCCACAGTCCCGACGTTGTCTTTCACCGACACCCACTCGTGTTTTTTTGTGTAAAACCGCCCTGGAAACAAAAGAAATCCGTGTTGTTAATTTGTTTGCAGGGTATGGTATGAATGTAGCAATTGTAGACGGATTGAGTGTGTGGAGTTTGATGAACTTTTGTTCTCTTTATTTTGAACAAACGATTTTCTCATCTTATCAATGTATTATTTTTTTAATATTGTCTAATTAAGCCTTGAAATAATACATAAATGTATCATTGTTTCTTACTTGCACCATAACGAAATAATTACGAATTGGAAGTTGTTATTTCCTTTTTTTATTTTTATACAACTATAATAACTTTTGGCGCTGTTTTATTTTACGCTGATGCAATTGTAGCGACACTCTAATTTAACGCATTTCGACGGACACTTTTCATACCCAGAGATAGTCCTCCTCGTCTCTATACTCCATATTCTGAGCCTTACAGTTTTCGAGAAAGTATGTTGAAAATATCACTCGTTATTCGAACTCTTTGTTAGGCTGCGTTTACATCTGAAGATGAGCGAGGATGCGTAGCGAGATATGTGTTTGTTAAGAACCAATAGGATCGTTTCATTTAGCTAGCCTCGCTCAGCGCAAGCGATTCTATTGGTTCTTAACTTAACATACACATCCCTCGCTAGGCTCCTTGCACATCTCTAGTGTAATCTTTTGGTGGCCACACACTTGCTAGAATTTGCATGAAGGTTGAAAAGAAATAAAGAAAGAAGAATTGTTGGTTGACATTAATCTTATAAGCATAATCGACAGGCGTAGGTAACTAAAAAGTTTCAATTTTGACATTAGTCATCAAAGTGCAAACCCTAGCCACCGCCGGATTAAGAATTTTTGATGCCCTAAGCAATCCACGACTGTGGGCCCCCTATTCACTATATGCCTATATAGGTATAG
Organism: Lacanobia wlatinum; assembly: GCA_947578705.1. NCBI lineage: Eukaryota > Metazoa > Arthropoda > Insecta > Lepidoptera > Noctuidae > Lacanobia > Lacanobia wlatinum. Next base: position 5,793,345 of record OX388022.1, on the reverse strand, counting down.
TTGACCCACTAGTCAACTAGTACCTAATCTTTAAAATAAAATGGTGGCCTAACACGCTAGGGTGTTAGGCCACCATAACAATATTGCAGAGCTTTGTTTAGTATGCGTATGCCTGTGCCAACACTGATCATTCAGATAAGTTATAGTGTGGAATGGGTTCAAATTTCAATAAGCCAGGGACCGAAATCGACATAAAAAATACTTAGGAATATTATGTGGTTAGGTACTACCTACATTTATTATTTGCCGTTAGCATAATTCAAAGGGCGGGGAATGCCAGTGAGTGTACAGCGGTAACTTTAATCCTAAGAGTGATTACCAATATTTGTCGATGCCTGTACCGCATTTTATATCGATTTTCAGTCCAGTAATGAGAGGGCAAATTCTATTTATTTTCAAATAACGTTTTCATTCGCATGTCAGTCGCAAACTGTCAAAAAATCGTTAATTTCTGACAGATTGCGACTGTCTGTCAGTCTATACTGTTAACATCTCTCCGTGTCGACTTAGAGCTCTGCCTCATTAGTGCGTTGCGTCGTCGCTGTGGCGCGGCGATGCGATATGCTGTGCTAAAAAGGCTCTTTTTATTTTATCGGGGACCACTCGCAGTTCACCTCGCTAAGGGTGGTTACTGCTCAACCGGGCTAGCCTGTGGTGGCCTCAGATTTGACTCTAAAGCCCCCAGCCAAGGCTACAAAACACTTAAAACTACAACTCCGCTCGCTGGGGGTACCCCCTGTGGGGTACGGATACGGCTAAGCGGCGTCGTTCTGGGGAGGACAGCAAGGGACAGGCTGGGTCATGACATAATTATTTAGGGAGTTTAAAGCTAGTGGCTCAGCGGCGCGGGCTGGCTCGTTAAGCAAAAGACATTGAGTAATTATATTATTACTGGGACGTCGCGCAGGGCCTCGTCGGCGAGGCCGGTAGGCGGCGGGTCGCGGTTTGTGTGCTTGTTTCAGAGTGCTGGTTTCCCTACAACTCTCTTGGACAAGGGTCTTGGTAGAGGAGTAGGGTGTGCCGTGGACGGCGAATCCTACTGATCTCGGAGGGAGCGTATCGGGTAGCCGATGCGATTAGTGAGTTCTGGTGCACTTCAGCAGATTCGATGAAACGCTTTGTGAGGCGTTTCATGAACTGCTTGATGGTCGGGACTTTGAGGTCGACATGGAGTCGCTCATTCCTAATGAACCACGGGGCACCCGTGGCCTTTCGGAGAAAATGGTTTTGGAGGGCCTGCATCCTGATCCGGTATAGGGAGCGTGCAGAAACTATAGGTGGCAGCACAGAAATGTCACTATCAAGTATATAACAAGTATAAAATTACAAATACGCTAGATGGCACAGTCTTCTTCGCACACGTTCCCCTAAACTGAGCATGTAGGAACCACAGGTGGCAGCACAGATGCGTCAATGTCAAGTATTTTGACCCTTAAAACTTCGAATATGCGACACTAGATGGCCTAGTCAACGCTGTGCATGACTATGCACAGCGTTGACTAGGCCATCTAGTTCCATCTAGCTACATTCGCCCACGCAAAGTCATAGGGACTCCTATGACTTTGCGTGGGCGAATGTAGCACACGCATACGTCATGATCGGGCGGCTAATGAGGCAGAACTCTAATTTCCATGTTTCACGACCAGATACAAACACGATTTGGTCGGACAATCTGTCCATTCGTCTGTCTAGAAATAAATATAAATAAATGGAAATCGACGCAGCGTCGCCGCTGCGACGACGCAACGCACTAATGGGCAGAGCTCTTAAGTGGAGTGAGCATGAAGTGAACTCCATCTTGATTGTTTGGATCGACAGCTCTGTTCATGTTCACTTTACATGAGCTTGCACGGTGAGAGGTTGACAGGGTCGCACTGATGATTAAGTTAATGTGGATCCCGTATCGCCGCGTTATAATCAGCACAGCTATCACTAATTATTTGTTTGTAAAATCATCAATCAGATATTCGCTTAGGTATCATTTGAAACCATTAATGAAAACAAAATATTCGCCAGGGCGCTTGAAGCTTTTACCTTTGTATTAAAGTGACATAAATAATGATGACAGTTTTAACTATTGAGTTACGTAAGAATAAGTAGTTGTAAGAGGGCTCTATTCAGGCCTAGTCTCGCAACGTGCCGCGTATTTACAAGAGACAGACGAGGGAGCGATAGTGCCAAGGCGACTTGCGTAATCTCCTCGACGCAGCTGATAACAGCTATGCTTATTAACTATTTATTGGAACTTTTGAATGAGCGGACAATCAATTACCAAAACGAGGCCGCGGTCTTAAATCCCATAGAACAAGAGTAAAACAAAAAAGTTTACTGTACCTGGGGGGCTACTCTAAGCCCGAAGTCCGTAGTTTCGGGCTTAGTTGCGGGCGTATTATACTCTGTATCACCTATGGAATTGTTATTAGTCCCGAACACGAATTAAGAATGAATGACAACACGATTTGACAGTAACAGTCAAATCGTGTTTCATTAATTGTTAGTGGTTAGGTGATACGGAGTAGAATACGCCCGCAACTAAGCCCGAAACTACGGAATTCGGGCTAAGAGTGGCTCCCCAGGCATAAGACAAAGTCGCATTCTATTAGCGAATGTAATAAAAAAAAAAAACAAAATATTAAGTATTAAACACGTGACATTTCAACAGCTTTTGTCGATCTCATAAATTTTTGAAGTTTGTCAATCGCCTTTGTAATGCTGGGTAGAAGTACCTCTGACCGAATGTCTCTGTTCTCGAGTCCCAGGTCAGTACCAGAAATAGCATCACGACAGCATCAGAATTTTGTTTAAAATGTTTGTTGAGAATTTTGTTGAATGTTTTATAATGTCGTTAAAAGGGTCCAATAGTTAAAAGGGTCTTATTGGGCTCTTGGCCCATTGACACTAAGTGAAGGTCAATATCATTAAGTAATACTCCAAACTATTTATTGATAACAGCACCCTTATCACTCATTACGAACATCTTCTAAACCAAATGAACTCTACACGAATACGAAAAAAATTATGAAGTTATATAAAAAAGCATTGCGTTGCAAAATGATGAGAGGCTCAGCAGAGTAATGTGATTTTTTATAGAGATGGTCAGTTGTTTAGCAAGCACTAAGAAACTGACCATTCCAACTGACAATTTGGCAAAATATTGCAGCTGTCCGGAGCTGGAGGGTAGTTTACCTTTATGTTCTGTGCTGTAGAGCGCTCTTCCGCAGCACTGCGTCGCTAGGCTGCTGCGCGCCAGTCGTGACGTCACTCGGAACACGCTGCACACCACCATTATTTTACTAGTTTCCTGGAAGCACAAACATCATCAACATTAGCTTCGCAAGGTGACACTGATAGAGGCTACAGGGGTAGTTCCTAGTCTACGGTACATCTCATGTATGCAGTAAATCGGTTTTTATCGATATAGCTTAGCTTGCATTAAATAGTAGGTACTGAGGATTGCAAGAGAAAGAAGTAGACTCCAGCGAAAGACCCAGCCATAAACAGAAAATAAAGTAAATCTTTGACTGTACCGAGTAATTACTATTAAACTCTGAAAAAAATAAACAATAGAAACCTAGACATTCTATTCTTTCTTTGAAAACAATCCTGTTAAGTTTAGTGTAGAAATAACGAGCTTACCTAATTCGGCGTGAAGAGGACACGTGGAGCGTACACGCAGGTCGGCGCGTGAAGCGATAGTGCGGGGCGGCGCGCGCGCAGCTCGTCAGTATCAACGACTTCACTACTCCACAGTGAACACAGAAGTTCCACTGACCACACTGAACACAAGTCCTGTTTGTCGAATACAGAAGACAAACGCACAGATTTAATTGTGAAAACAGTTGAACACCTGCAGTCAGCAACTAATTGTACATAAGATATCAAAAAATCACAGATGTCATACGGCTCAACCTTCAGGATTAGATAGAAAGAAAGAAAGAAAACTAGTTTATTTGGCACACACAAACAAACACAATGTAGGTACAAATAAAAAGGAACTCAATTCTAAAACAATTACATTGTGTGCCCCGCGGCTTCGCCAAACAGGTCCAGTTCAGCAAAATGCCGGAAAGATAGGTAACTATCCGTCAGATACTTACGGAGACGCCTCATTGCTACTGTCGTCGTTGTCCTGGCTGTCTTATTTTAAACCTTGCCTGTCGTTAGAGTTCGAGTAAAACTAAAAATGTATGTGCATGTATGTATAAGCTTGCATTAAATATGCATTAAATTCATGAGCCTTCTGCAACATTTGGTTTTAGTTCTAAAAGGGCAAATGCACTCAAAAGTACCTAATGCGTTTATGATCGGCTTAGCTAAATGCTCTAGTATTATAATTATCTGTGGATAAATAGATTCCATGTTTCTGATCATTAGGGGTTGTTGACACATCAGAGGCACAACTCTTAATGATGCACAAATACGATAATTTTATTATTGAATGAAAATATAGGAAAAGTGGTGACGAATTATTTTTGTTTTGAGGCTGGAGAGACGGCATGGATGACACAGGTATTGTCACTCAGGGCCGGCCTTAACCATCTAAGCGCCCCGGGCGAGTCATGCATTTAGCGCCCTTTCATATTTCAATACAATTAAGATAACTTATTTAGAAAAGCTTCACCACCACCTATAAATGTTTTTACGATGTTGTTTAAAACACCATTCCCGACAACTATACCAAAATTCGCTTATTAACAAATTATTTCCCTTATTTGGCAGTTTTTGGCTTTCGTTTGGTGAGCTCTAATTTAAGTTTAGAAAAGATGCGTTCGCCACTTGCAACAGGCACTGGTATTGTTAGATTTGTTAGCAGAATACGTAACGATATCCAGGGATATAATTCTTGAAGGTTTCAATTGGTGTTGCCTGAATGTTGTCGATATTGTGTTGCCGACCTAAACTTTCATTGCACAAGAAACCACCATCAATGTCTGATTTTTCCTTATATCGAAAGAAATAGGTAGGTACTCAAATTACGCGCAGCGCCCTGTACGACCCGGCGCCCTCCAGTTGCCGGCGCCCCGGGCGGTCGCCCGTTTCGCCCAGCCCTAAAGCCGCTACTGCTGTCACTGTTACTGGACACGGGTCTTCGGAAAGTACTTGTGCCACGTAGGCGGGAATCCAATGCCCGCTTGCAAATTTGTAACCATTGCGGCAACTGCCAAGACGACACGACGCAGGGAAGTGCAGCGCCATGTCTTCGTCGCGGCGGTCGGTGCTGCGGATAACCTCTCATTTCTGGATGTGGTCCAGTCCAAGGTCGGAAATGAAAGCGCGTGGAGTGCCGTTGCCTCTTTCTGCAAAGTGATAGTCGCAAAGCAGGTGTCGGAAAGGGAGCGGCATAAATACAACTTCCCTCACTATTCTTTGGATAAATGTCAGTCAGCTATTAATCTTTTTTTAATAGCCTACAGTGTCTCACTTTGGGAAAGGCCTCCCCATATCTTTCCAGACAGTCTTTTCTCAAGTGCCACCTCAAACCAGCCTTCGAGGTGCGCGTGCAGGTCGTTTTCTCTTTCTCGGCTGGCCTTGGCGACTCCATCTATCCTCTGGCACCCACTGCACAAAGACTTTAGCACAGCGGTTATCAAGCAATCATGCATGCGGCCGGCGTGACCCGCCCAATCCCAGTTGGACATAGCTGCTTTTTTTCTCACGGTTATTTATGATTTCAGTTTTGGAGAGCAGCGTGGTGGTTTACACTATTCTTATTAAACCTATAATACTGCGGCCATTGCTCTTTGACATACCCAAGGCGGAACTTTAGCGACTATGTGAGTGGCCACCTGTCTATTGCTTGCTACCAGCTATTGCTATTGCTACCCATAATTTGTCTTATGTTTTTTGGTAATTGATTTAAATAACAAATTAACAATAAAAACAAAAGAACTAATATACATCAAACTAAAACACATCATCAAAAAATTCGTCCTCAACGCTGTCAGCTGGCAGTGCCCAAGAGACTGACGACATTGCCACGTTTTGTGGCAAAGCTGTCTCTGGCCAAAGTAAAAGCCAGCTCTTGGGTCACGAGAAGAGTCAACCAGCCATTTCGAAATTTCTTTGAAAAGGCTATGTGCACAAAGGCCTCATGGCCCCAGGGATTCAACCCCAAACGGCTCGAGAAAAATAGTTACCTATAAGGCTACAATAATTACGTCGTAACTACAATAGTTTCGTCGGGTTCCGTACCTAAAAAGGAAAAACGGAACCCTTACTGGATAACTTTGTTGTCCGTCCGTCTGTCTTTCAATACCCTTTATCTCGGGAACGCGTGGTGGTATCGATTTGAAATTAAAACCATACACTCAAGTCTATGGCTTCTTGCAGATGTTGAAAAATCAAAGTTCTAAGTTAACGTGAAAAAAAGATACGGTCGTTTATGCCGCAAAAAACGTATCATTCGACACTCTCAAGAGAATCAAAATGTACAGGGTATTTCCCGTTGACCTACACCTATGAAATTTGGCAAGTAATGTCGTCTTATACTACAAGTATAGGGAAAAGTCCGAAAACTATATATGTATTTGCAATTAAATCATATAAAAATATGGTCTTTATTTAAAGTAATTTGTAGCTACAAATTTTACGGAACCCTCGGTGGGCGAGTCCGACTCGCCGATTTTTAGGGTTCCGAAAAAAAAAACGGAACCCTTATAGGATCACTTGGGAGTCTGTCGGTCTGTCTGTCTGTCTGTCCGTCTGTCACAACTCACAGCCAGTTTTCTCCGGATCCACTGGATCGATTCTGTAGGAAATTGGTACACATATGGACTTCTATGACCCAAATGCGGACGCGTTACGTAAATCATATTTTTTTTTAGTATGGGGGTCACTTTTGGGGGTCAAAATAGAAAATTTAAAAAAAAGGTTTTTAACAATATCGTGTGACATATCAAAAGAAAGGGCTCACTGTGAGGGTTTTAATTATTATTATTTTTTTCATAATTTTAAAATAAATAGTTTCAGAGTTATTTAAGAAATTAGACGAAAAATTACCATTCCCCCACTTATCTCCGAAACAACTGAGTCTAAAATTTTGATAAAAATGGAGATAATAGATCTTTACCTAAAGATTACAGGAAAACCTATTAGAAGTCTGCAGTGTTAAAACAACATGTTTAAAAAATTAAATACGTTCGGAACCCTTTGCAAGCGAGTCCGACTCGCACTTGGCCAGTTTTTTTTTATTATAACCAAAATAATCCCACCGTCAGATATGGTACAATACTTAAGAACAGTATCTTAGCTTCGTGTGAGATATGCACATCCCGGTGGCGAGTGACACAGATGTCTTTGACAATGTACCGTCCACGAAAGATAAGTGTTATCAGTATGACGACACCCTGCTGGGGGTCGCGGTGTGTGTATCTGTATCTCAGTCACCTACTATGTAAGTGATATAACATAGTAGGTGACTGGTCAATTTATTAGAGGTTGGCAAACATGTTGGTAATAAATTTACTGGGATTAAGTATCTAAAACAGAGGCAGGTTGGTTAATTCATAGCACTTTCAGATTCATTCTGAATTTCCAGAGCTCCGGCTCCGATGTCCAACGTATCACAAAATACGTCAAAATAGCTTCAACAAGGTCAAAAAGTATTGTTGTTTAATACAACCAACCAACATACTGAAAGAAAATCATAATTTTACTTCATTGTAATGCGTACCTAAAACATCTCGCTCGGACGTAAACACGTTAGTTGACAAATAAGCCGAGATAACAACTGATACAGCATGCTCAGTGATCTGTAACCTTGGGACTAACTAATCAATAAAACAACACGTTAAACTTAACTAAAACCGTTTATTTGGACTATGAATATTTTGTTGTATTCGGAAGCGTAACAAGGCGACCCGGAATTATAAATGAAAGAAACGGACCTACAGTAAACAACCTTAGTTAATAGATACAGGTTCAAGGTAGGTAATTGAAGTGTCTTTTAAAGCAATTGCTATTAAAGAACACTGTTAAGAGTATGGGTAAGTACCTATTCTGTTCCATAAATGCGTTTCGGTACGAATTCGTGCAGTGTGAATCAATGAATAGACTGATTAATAACACAAAAATTAAATCTTGACTCAAGTGGAAATGTTAACTTGCATACAACTTGGTAACTAAGTAAAAGATGTGCACCTTTGAGCAAATGCTTATCCTTAAAATCTATGACAAAAGTATGGCTTATCAATAAAAAAACACAATAAACTATGAGATAATCTGTAAGATAAAAGCTTAAATCTATCAACATTGTTATTTATTATCATCTATGTTTGATTTCTTATTAATCCTATACTGTATAATCGAGTTAGTATTCTACGATTATTAAAAAACCCAGACCAAAAAGTGTGTTATAAGTTCATGTGAATCTGTACAGAGGCTGTTTGACATCGTAGATTTTAAACGGACAAACCGATTTTGATCTATTTATTTAACTTAAAGTAAGAGGTGGTGCACTTTTGATCTGATCAGCTATGAATAGACCATCATAAGCTAATATGTAAGGAATATGGCTAATGGGCGTCGTGACTTGGCACGATCTTATTAACTAAATTTGCAACTCGTAGACCCGCATTAATTAACCTCCTTCATAACTAAATTCCATTAACATGCGGCGATACCCATTGGCTTCAATTTCACATTTACTTTATTATGACAATAGAAAACATCATTATGAACTACAGCCGAGGCTCAAACTGAGACTGATGATCTGTCGTTGAATTGTGAATCAAAAATTTATTTCTTTTCTTGTCAACATTCTAAGGCAAAGCTTATGCTGAGAAGCAGGTAACACAGGTTCACACAGCGCAGGGCAGGGCAGATTTTGTAATGCATGAATGAATTAAGAGCTTCGTACGCTGCGGCGCAGGCACGTGCGACGCAGACGCCTGTTTGCCTCGCCTGCCCGGCCCTGCAAAATCTGTACCGTGCTGTGATGCGTCACCTGCATCTTAGCATACGCTTAGCCTTAAGGTCTTAACGGTTGACGTGGAGTACAGTTTATTAATACGGGCTACAGCTGAGTAAGTTTTGTGTTCTATCACAAGTAGCAGGGTACAGCCATGGAGGTGCTGAAGATGGCTCCGATGGCGCTGATGGAGGCTGCGATACTGCCCGCGATGCCCAGCCCCACCACCAAGTAGCACGCCGTCTTTATCCAGCGGGGGGTCTCGCTGAGAATAAAGAAAATAAATGTTGGTTGAACAAGGCTATACAATCTGCCTAGCCTTTTCCCAAATACATATGTACCAGCCTAATCAGATGCAGCAATAATAAATCAAATGAAGTGACTGCCTATCTGAACTCCTTCTTCTTTTCGTGTTAAGTTTTGACTGACCAGTATTGAGCAATCTGTACAGCTCTATCAGTCCTCGTTTAGATCTTGGATGGTGCATGTGGTTGTGCACGACGGGGAAATAAGGAGGTGACGCATGTTCTGTGAAGGGGCTTCACACCGGTACTGGGTTTGAAGAATGCCATATTTGGCCAAAATTGTTTAACAACGGGCAACCTGGGCCCCCAATCAGTTAAAAGATTTCAAGATTGGCCACTGCAATTCACGTCCAGGGTGTTGAAGTGTGGAGAGGTAGGGTTTTTGTACCTCCACAGTGCACACCTCTCGTCTGCCGCACTGTCCACCGAAGAGGTCGTACATCTCATAAAACGTTTACGACTTTTTGGACATGCAAGGAGTGGCAGCCGTCTCGTTCCTGTTTCCCCTTCTCAGTGGGGGTAGTCTATCTCACGGCGAACATCGGGTGGTGCTATGCACGCCAATAGGTGTGTCATCATGAGAGGGGTAGGTTTAGAAACCCAGTTACGGTGCGACAGGTATCAATTAGCGCTATGTCAACTTCTTTGGCTTGGGCGGAACGATGCCACACTGGGCATGCGAACTCTCCAACCGAAAAGGAGAGACATCTAGGCTGGTTGTGCGAAGACCATGTGGTGAAGGTTCCTAAGCTACTGGATGTGAGGCAGCGCAGGGTGTTGTTTATAATCCCGACTTTTTATTTAGTTATAGGCAGTTAAACTTATATGTCAGGGACCAATCCAAAGTAATGCCCAGGTAGCGAGGAGTAGTGAGAACAATGCTCTAAGTCAACGCCTTGCCACGAGATACTTAAAGCCCTATTTGACGTGTGGCACAAGACGAATATAGGTCGGTAGCTTTTAGGGTCTTTTGGGCATTTTCCTGGCTTGAGCTAAGCAATCACTTTAGCACATCTTCAAAGTTTACGGGTCTTATAATTTGATCTAATATATCTGACCTAAATTACTCAGTAACAGGGTAGGTACCACGGTATCTGTTGGGAAGATTGGGTGTCAAATTTTCTAGCTTCCGACTACCCGTAACGATAGCAAAAGTTCTACTAATGACAGCGGGAACCAACGGATTCACGTACTTTCCGAGGCACCGCATCCGCGGACCAATTTCGTCAAGCGTTGCTTAACCCCGAAGATCGACCCGTGAGGCTATTAACATTTGCCACAGACAAAACAGAGATCATTTAAAAAAAAAACTATGCTCCGAGTGATTTCAAAATTGCCCACAGAGTTAGAGTGTTATAATGTTCGAATCAACAAGCTTATTTCCCGTGAAATTAATTCTCTACAATTTTTTGTTAAATTACTTGATCTACGTAATGAAAGTCATGCCAATTACGAGAAACATACGATGACTCAGTCCCACCCACCACTAATTTAACTACACATTGTTACAAATCAAATAGTTTTATGCATTATGTACAAACGCGTATAAAAACGAAACAAATCATTGGGCATCAAAGAATTTATGTACATCTCTGTCAATGGCAAAAGTGCCCAGAATACTGGCAGCATTACCGCGTTGAAAAGTACCTAATGCTGATTCTTTGGCCAGTGAAAAGCCCTAAAACTAAAAATAGAATAAATACTTAAACGATAATTAGTAAATCGAGTCTATTACATAATGGCATGACGAGTTTCGTCGTTAGAATTTTACAAAAAAAAATAATTCCACTTCGATTTGTTTTTTTTTTTGAACGGGCGGACACCCGCATGAATTTCGTTTATACAACAGAACCTGGTAGGGTTACCCTCCCAACCCTGCTATTGAAAAACCTACGCCAATCGTTAGGAATGATGGACCTAAGTATCTTGAGGTTGTTAGGTATGCTAACAGCACATTAAGGAGCTCACTGCAGTACTATTAATATTATTTTCGTAGCAGAACTTCAAAAAAGGAATAAGAGTCCTCCTCGTCCTGAATGATTTCGATTCTCAACGAAGACTAGTTATCGGCGCGGGAGATATTACAGTGCACACATGTATGCGTAACCCAGATGTCCTACACTTCCATCACTACCACAACAAGAAAACCTGTCGAATTGCCAAACTAATTTTCGGTTCGAGTTAGTTTCGAGTACTCACACGGGAGTCTGTCCTTCAGGAACAGGCTGGTCGGCGAGCTTGAGGTAGCAGACGGAGGGCAAGATGTAGGTGAGGAGTGCGATGGTGGTGGCCCCGATGAGGGCCAGCAGCGTGTAGAAGCGCGGGATGCTCTCGCCGATGAACAGGATTCCCAGCATGATGGACACGCGCACGATCATGCGCCAGCCCGCCGAGTCTGTGACGATAAGTAAAACATAAATAACAACAGATGATAAGTACCAATATGGTCTGTTTCTAGGAATTAGGATCCAGTTTGAAAGATAGCACTGGCTTTTTGCAACTTTGAAAATGAAACCTCTCTTCTATCTTTAAGATTGTAACACAACGGCACGACACTTAAATAAATCCGGTAGATACCTACACTATTGCCCAAACGTTGATGAAAAGAGTAAAATGTGTGCTATGGATTCTTTACCAATCACTGTTTGACATAAAATTTCTCTCTCGTGATTGTACCGTTGAAGAGAAAACGTGCTACCTACCTCTAGGCACATTGTAGAGCTCTTCAACCTCCTGGCAGACAGGGTTGATGATGATGATGAAGGCGGATAGCAGGTGGATGGCCATCAGCACGTTGGCAGCAAGGGTCAAGGGTGTGGCAGCCATGGACAGCGCCACGTTGGGCAGCACGCGCTCGCCGTACACCGCGTAGCCACCGATGGCAATCAGCAGATACAGGATCAGCACAGCTAAAAGTGACAAAAATACATGCATTTTAAACATAATTTTTAGGGTTTCATAGTCAACAAGGAACCCTTATAATTTCGCCATATCCGTCTGTCTGTCTGCGGTTAACTTCTGAGACGCTTAGCACTAGAAAGTTGGAATTTGGTATTATCACGCTGAGAAAGTGTTAAAATAAAATGAAACTAGAAATTAAAAAAAAATGCTTTTCAAACTGTATCGTGTGACATATCAAATGAAAGGGCTTACTGTGAGTGTTTTATTTATATTCATAATTTTAAATTAAATAGTTTTAAAGTTTTCAAGAAATTAGATCCGACCAGTCCGACTCGCACTTGGACAATTGTTTTTTCAGTACTATACCGAACTAAAAAACTTACCGGTAAATCCATACTGCAGACTCTTTCCAAACTTGGTCTTGTCCGCCATATCATTCTGGATGGTGGGGAAGGTGGAGGCTCCTCCGAAGGCGAACATCATGGTCCCGGCGGCCAGGAAGAAGTCCATGAAGCCGTGGATGCCGTAGCGGTACGTGAAAGGAGACGCCTCGTTCATCATCTCGATGAAGTACAGGATACAGGCCATGAGGGACGAGCCGAAGGCCAGGAGACCCATCAGACTAGAAGTTTTAATGTAAGATTGAAGCAGGTGACAATACGGTTGAATATTAGATCATATATATATATGTACAAGCTAGTAGAAAATATGTATAAATGTACAAACGGAGTAAAAGTTGTGTTGTTAAATAAAGAAATACTGAATAAAAAGTGGATGGGTTAGGAAAAATATGATAAAATATAATATAATAGTTAATAAAAATTGACAAATATTTATAATCATTGATTTATCGATAGTTCATCAACTATAATATGGCGCGTTTTCGACCGGAGGCACCGGTTGACCTGAAGTGATGCTGTGACCGTGCGCTCTCCGCCCTCTATCTCGAAAACGGTTCATCGTATAAAAATTTTTTTAAACAAAATTTGTAGAGAATTTTGTATTCTACAAATAGCAAAAAACCCATAGGAAATGAGATATTTACAAAAAAAGCGCAAAAAGCCTATTTTTGTGACCTTTGACCTAGAAATTTAATAGTTGCGTACACCCTACCACATGTAGGTTTTGAGACAACTTTTAGGGTGTCAATATACAAGTATTTACAGACTTACAGCTGGGTATCTCGAATTCCGAGGTGAACTTACTATAATGACTGGACTAAGAGATGTGTCCCTATGTATTCCTTTTTTGATTAATAGTTGCCAAATTTGTACACTAGGGCTATGTTGACAGCGATTTATCGGTAAAAAGGAAAACATAGGGACACAGTATATATTCTTCTTATTCGGTTTGCGAAATATCTCTTAAATCGGTCCATCATTGGAGGAGGGAACAGTCGAGAGCCAAACCTCGAATTATGACTTTTTACATACAAAGTCTCGCCGCCTATGTTTCCTCTTAACTGTACACTGTGAGATGTTGACAAAATAGACTGGCTGAGTGTGATTTTTACAGAACATCACTACCTACTGGAAGAGATGGATATGTTATCGATATCCAGCAATTTATCGATTAAAATATCTAGTGACCTTTTATTTCTTTACTCCTAGCTTCACACTACTTACTGGAAGTCCTTGGGCGTTCCGAAGAACAGCAGAGGCGTCATGGCACCGACGACGATGAGGTACCAGGTGCAGATGGTAAGGGCAGGAACCAGCGACAGCAGAACTGCCTCGATGATCTGTGCAGCCAGCAGCAGGTACACCACCGAGGCGCCGAAGAGAGTCACGATCATCGCCATGGAGACCACCACGCTGGGAATCGTAAGCATAAACTTAGTAAGCATCGTAAATCTTTCTTTTTTAGGGTTCCGAACAAAAACCGGAACCCTTATAGGACCACTCGGGTGTCTGTCTTTCTGTCCGTCTGTCACAGCCAGTTTTCTCCGAATTCACTGGTACCATTCGCCCACCCTTATCTCCGAAACTACTGAGCTTAAAATTTTGAAAAAAAATGGAGATAATAGATCTTTACCTATAGATTACAGGAAAACCTATAAGAAGTCCATAGTGTTAAAATAACATGTTAAAAAAAAATCGTTCGGAACCCTTTGCACGCGAGTCCGACTCGCTCTTGAACGGTTTTTTTCCTATTGATAGGCACACGTTTGACCATTATCTCACCTGATGGTAAGCGATGATGTGGTCGATCTTATAAACTCAATCCGTTTACTGATGCGAATGGTACGAGCCCGAAATAAGAGAAAGCAGATTATGATGTATCAAAGAACAATAGACACTTTTGTATGGATTCCGTAGAGCTGTATCAAGTTATCATAATGTCCTTTTAAGGACATTAATAATAGTGAATATGCGTGAAAAAATTATTTATTCAGTTCACCTAAAATATCATCATCATCATATCAGCCGAAAGACGTCCACTGCTGGACATAGAAAAAAAAATAAACAAAAATATAATACTAACATTGAAAATATAATCAAAATTGCCCGAAAAACAAACGAGATATAATTATTTACCACTCAGGATCCGGAAGTCCGTTTCGCGATAAAATCGCGGGCGCAATCGTGCGAGCATCGGCTTGTCCCGAAAGGGACTTACGGATTCCGACGATTGGGGCGTTTTGTCCCGAAAGGGACACGGATGCTGAGTGGTTAAACAAATATATCAACGGGCCTAAAACGGCCACTTTAGCAGAATCAGAAAGCACATCATGCTACCCGTCACTGATAAATTCGTTACAGCATTAGCTTTAACAATAAAGATAAAGATGAAAATGTTTTTTTTTTATTAATTTTAATATGATTCTACCAAAGTGGGTTTTTAGACCCGCTGTTCCTCTCGCGAAAACGCTGTTTTCTTTGTTAGCTGGGCGTCATGGACTTTGACGTCAACGATCGGAATTCTCTTTCTAATTAATCTTTGAAGCTTTATAACTTCATCGCTGATCAAGGTATTTAAAAAATAATTTGATGATTGTGTACTAGAGCTAATACGTATTTCATTTTGCAAATAAAAAAATCGCATGCGTGTCCTACTCTACCATGATTTCGATTTTTTGTCTAAATCTACACTAATATTATAAACAAGAAAGAATTGTTTGTTTGTTTGAATTGAATAGGCTCTGATATTACTGGACCGATTTGAAAAATTCTTTTAGCATTGAATAGCTACATTATCAGGGAGTAACATAGGCTATATATTATCCCCGTTCTCCCACGGGAACGGGATCTACGCGGGTGAAACCGCGTGACGTCCACTAGTCACCTATATAGGGGTTATAACTCTATGAGGTTACAGCTTAGATGTCGTTAACACGAGAGACGCGACTTCCACAGATTTTTTCATGTTTTCATTCACGAAAATGAATACCTAGGGACCACGTCTCGGGCACGGCCCTGCAGCCGGTCTGTTCTGTCAACATCTGACCGTGTAAAGTTAGGTAGAGTGAGCATGTGAAGTGAGCTGTCATTCCATCTTGTTTGTATGGTTTGACAGCTCACTTTGTGATCACTTCACCCAAGCCTTTTACTTCGACATGTTTACAGAATCGACCGGCTGGGTAAGATGTTTACAGACCGCACCGCTGATATGTTTGTAACCTTTTATTTACGCTTGCACAGTCCCTTTTATTACCCCTCCTATTCTATGCCGATGTCAGTTACCTCGATAGTTATAAAATTTCATAAGATTTATTTATTTTTCGCACAAAGCTTCACATTCGTGTTCACCGAGATTCCAATATCTCTTTTCTGCTTGACAGTACTGTGTTCAATCCTACCACCTTCCCATAACAATGGTTCAAGTTCTTTCATGACAGCGGTTGTGTCATATTTTGGAGCCGCGCAGACGGAGATACTTTTGTGTCTTATGTCGGATACAAGCTACCAATGAATATTTGATTTCTGTATAACCAGTATGAATTCAGTCAGTCCCTGCGCAGACGTTACAGGACCCAGCAACTACGGGTTCTTGTGATGGTTTGCCGTGTCGGCAACAAAAAGTGTCTACGTTTGCGCAGCCCTTTTAAATCAGTAATAATCCCTAAGCTACGTCTATTTTTGCTACGAATCTAGGAGGCTTCCTCACCTCCAGCCCTTGCCGAGCGACTGCTCCACGATGATGGCGTAGGGGTTCCTCTTGCGGGTCCTCATCTCAGGGTCGCGCGCCTCCAGGATGGACCAGCTGTCGCCTAGTCGCTGTCCGCTGAAGGCCGCCCCCACGCACACCAGAATGATCATCGGGACACCCACCCATCCTGTAAGCATATAAATTACAAGCTATAACAACAGTAAATATGAATATTCGAGTTGGAAGCCATCAATTGGAATTTAGTCCTAAGACTCTAGATTATTACATTGTGTCATGCATGGAAAAGAATTTTTATCAAAAATAAATGGCATATTATTATGTCAAATACATATGGCAAATAAACTTTCGCATAAGAAATTATGAAAAATAAAAAAAAAACTTCAGTTTTGCAATGCTCTATAAAAGATCTATAAAAGGCAGTGAAAAATGGCAGCACCTTTTGTATATATCAAAATTTTTCAAAATAGGAAAATTGCAAACGTAAGATTGTAAAATACTTATCGCGTGAAATTGTAAAATATTTTTGCTTAATAAGACAGTGACATTGGGATCTATTGAATTTGGATGGGATTTATTGCACACATAACGATTTTTTCATAATATGTCGAGTAATAATAATAATAGTCTGCAATTTTCTGGTGATATATATTTATTGTGTAACATATTATGCAGTTTCATAATTCAAGGCACATTGACCTCACGCTTCAGGTACTTCCTTAGAGGTACCATGTTGTTAGTAAGACAAGGTCAGGTGCTAACATAAAAACAAAATGTCTAATTATATCAACGTATTGGTCGAACGATGGAAAAATGCACAAAAAGTGGTGGAACCGGTTTCTTAATTGGGCTAGTTTATCGCCGGACCGTGGGCTGTGGGCCTTATCTGTGGGCACAACACAACCACAACGTCTCGTGTATCTACTAAAACCACAAACTTCGCTGTCAAGTTGAAACACTATATTCCAAGGCTGGATGGCCGTCAAATTGCAGTGATTTGATAGTGTATCTTAGGTATGTCTTCACAGTCCAGTGAATGTCATCAAATATTAATGAGTTTGTTAGTTTAGTACTCCATTAGCGTAATAGTGCTTTGAAGTAATAAGTACATTGGTAGTTAGGAAATATGCGTGAAAATACGACAATTAAATTATGAAATGTTAGTGTATTTAATAATGGAAAGATCGTAAACTTTAATAAACTTGGTATTTTGTAGTTCTAGCCTATCTATACCGATTATATAATTTTATAATTTAAATCTTTATTCATTTTTTTAGGGTTCCGTACGTCAAAAGGAAAAAACGGAACCCTTCGTCCGTCTGTCCGACTGTCAGTCTGTTAAGACCGTTTATTTGGGGAAAGCGTGGAGATATCGAGTTGAAATTAAAACCATATACTCAAGGCTATGGCCCCTTGCAGCTGTGAAAAAGTCAAACTTCTAAGTTAACGTTAAAAAAAGATACGATCGTATATGCCGCAAAAAATGTATATTTCGACACTCTAAATGGAATCAAAATGTATTGATTATTTTCCGTTGACCTACAAGTATAGGGAAAAGTCTGAAAACTATACATTTGTAATAAAATCATAAAAATGTACTATTTGTAGCTACAAATTTGTACGGAACCCTCGGTGGGCGAGTCCGACTCACACTTGGCCAGTTTTTTCCTTTATGGCAACTGAGCCGCTTCTGACTATTCTGCCAGTGTCACGTCGTGACGGCGGTACCTTATTCATTTATTAAGGTTAAAATTAATATTAATGTAAAATGTACCTATCTACACACACACACATAAACCATCCGGAATAAATTCCCTAAATTATTGTGTGGACCTCATCCGAATCCGTTGCTCAGTTTAGGAGAATAAAGTGTTTATAAGAAACTAGCCCAAGGGAAAATTACTCTCGGGATAAAAAGTAGCTTCAGTATGTGCTACTAGCTGACCCGCGCAACTTCGTCTGCGTCATATTTTTTATTAATGCTCCGCTACTATAGGCCATAGCGTGAGGCTTTATAGTCTTCTTCGATAAATGGGCTATCGAACACTCAAATAATTTTTCAATTCAAACCAGTGGTTCCTGAGGTTACCGCGTTCAACCAAACAAACAAATTCTTCAGCTTTAAAATATTAGTAATAGATGCCAGACTATAATTCATATCTGTCATCCTGACTACAGCCTATCCACATGCGTTCAGCCGTTGTGGCGTGATTGATGTAGCAAACACCCAACCATACTTTCATGCATTTATAAAATTAGTACGATGTGTGTTCAACTATAGAAGCGAAAAACAAAGGGTAAGTGAAATATTATTCAGGTGGAGATACCTGAGAGTAGATTTTAAAATGAGAATCACATCTAAACGGCTAGTCGTAATTATTTGGAAAAAGTATATGATACATTAGATTATTGTTTTAATAATTTGAAATATTAAATTTTTTAATTTTATTCATTGAACATAGTGTAATAATTTGTAAAGTTATGTCTAACACGGGCATAAAAACAACAATCGAATCAAAACCGCAGGGCGTATTTCAATAGAATTTACACCATTTCAAACACAATTTTATCTACATTTTGATAAACGATTATTTTTTTTAAAGTCTTAGAAAAATACCTACAAAAAACTACTGAATTTTGGGTCGCGCGGGTGTTGAACGAATGCGCGTTTTATTCCCTCAAGGTCGCTGGCGCATGTCGTCGCCTTAATAAGTTGTGTGATTACTATTAGATTACATCATATACAAATATCAGGAAAATATCAACAGAGCCTTGAACTGGTCAGTTATCTTGTATTTAGATGATCTTACATCTGTATCTATCGATATAATATTAAATGCAGTCTTAAATCGTACCGTATCGTATTCTACCTATTTTTCTGCCTCAAATATATTTAAATGTAAATATCTTATAAGGTAAGCTGCCAAGGCCAATGTTATTCTCCTATCTGTAAGAGATTGTTATTCCGTGTTGACAATCGAAACGTCCGTCTTTTGGGGCCGAGATTGAATAATTTAATTGACGTGTCGGTAACTTTACACGCTGTTTATCGATTTTGGGATTTAGAAAACAGTTTGATGTGGCTAAAGGCTCTTTAACTTTGTAAGAGAACCTTGTTTTAAATCAACTTTTAAAAGCTCGAACAATAAAGGTAGATACGACAGTTTATTTAAATTATCGGCTTCATGAAATTAACAACTAACAGCTGAACTAGTTTTAAATAAATTAATGTATTTTAATGTTATCTTTCATATCAAAATAATTGCCAAAGGATATCTGATAGGTACAGCAGATCTGTCCATTTAGATAAATATTTTCTAGAGATCTGTATCTATAAGATTTCCCTTGCAAATTATCTCATCTATTCGTGTATATATTAATATCGTTGGAATATTATCAGATGATCAGAGACTGGTATAGATAACAGAGAGCGGTCGTAAGCCGGCCGCGACTCTTGCGTATTACCATATCAACGTGAATTAGAACTACGCGGCGCAGTACTTCCCACACTTTGACTTTATGCTTAATTACTCTTTTCATTATTTGATTGATTACAGTATTGATTCATGTTGTGAATTAGAGACAAAAAGTAGACATTAACTAGTCGAAAATATTGAATGCTTGACGCATAGTAAGCCTTGCTCTATCTCCTATTGTCAAATATCGATACATTTTTGTTTTTCACCAGCAATTAAAGTATGCAGTCACTAGAATGGAAGTCAGTGTTCCCGCAGCTGAATACCAGTATTTTACATAAAGGGACTGCGTATCGGAGCTCTATAACTTAGTAACTGGATGACACGATACGACTTGGCAAGACTGGCGTCAATTATCATCACCCTTATTCACAGCCCAACATTCTGATGCAAACAGTACGACAGATCTTATCACGGACTTATAGATTTCCTCCTTCAACTTGAGGGGCATCCGCGGGTCGCAAATTGTTCCAGTGACCTTTTCCCTTTTCATACATCCTGAGTTGATCCGGTGCTAAAAACGTAGAGTGGCAGTTTGACGAGGCTATATTGGGGTACAGCGTCCCCTGCCAGTACTACGGTAAGAATATCAAAGGGTTAGGTCTACGTAGGGACGCTAGATGAGCAATGAGATGTAGGTTTGAAGATCCGTGTCCAAATATAGGTCCTTACACGTGCTAATATGTAAATGTGTCTATTCTTATTTACTAAATGATATTTGCTAATTCATAATGTCGCAATACCATTTGGCCAAACGTCATTAGTTTGATGCTATTTTTAATATAAATTATGGTAATCACAATATGGTGTTATTGATCACTGCTTAGAATATTTGGTATGCATCGAATAGAATCGAACTGGTTGACTTGCATAGCTACCC
The DNA here is from genome assembly GCA_947578705.1 of Lacanobia wlatinum. Classification (NCBI taxonomy): domain Eukaryota; kingdom Metazoa; phylum Arthropoda; class Insecta; order Lepidoptera; family Noctuidae; genus Lacanobia; species Lacanobia wlatinum. The sequence continues at coordinate 5,772,768 of OX388022.1, read as the reverse complement.
ATATAATCACTCCAGTAGTAATATATATGAGTTCCGGGTTTGGGTAAGAGCTGCTCAATAATAGATTTTCTGCCTTACTGATTAGTTATTAGGCGGGTTGGCGATAGCAGTGTATGGTGTTTCGTTTTACAGAGAACTCTGGTAAGTCCCTTAGTCGCCTCTTTCGACATCCATGGGAAGTGATGGATGGTATTATTCTTATACGGCACGGGCCGACACCATACGGCGGGATCGATATGATTAGAAAACAAGAAAAGAGCGTAAGCAATATAGATCAAGACATCTTTACATAGTATTAAACAAAGTCGCTTCTGCCACCTGTACGCTTAGATCTTTCAAACTACGAAACGGATTTTGATGTGGTTTTTAGGGTTCCGCACCTCAAAAGGAAAAAACGGAACCCTTAAAGGATCACTTTTGTATCAATAGAGAGTGACTCAAGACAAAGGTTTATTTTATATGTATATTTCGTCCCGAAATTCCTATGGGAACGGGAAAAACGGGATATGAGCGCACGAAGTCGCGAGCAAAAGCTGGTTTTATATGAAAATTAAAACATATTCATATAATATTCCATTGATCCATGGAAAATCAGACATAGTTACGAAACTCGCTGTCGCACCACAAACACGTTTCGTTCGATAAATCGTTAAAAAATAATTTATTGCCTTATGTATGGGAGTTGCTTCTTAAACCTCCATGCGACACAAATTTGAATGGAATGTGAGGTGATTCTCAGAATAACAAAATTATGCCGATTCCGTCCCTGTTCCTTCTTCTACTATTTATCAGTCGTGATTGAAAATCAATCACGACTCGACGGCGCAAGTTATAGTTTCTTTGAGTACCTAAACAAAAGAGGCAAGTAAAAAAACTGTTGTGATTTGCTTTTCCCCAACTACGCCGAAGCAAAAAGAAGGTGTCTGCATGAGATCTATGATATTTGGCTCCATTTCACACAATCCAATAGAGAAAGAGCCAATTAATTATCCAAACAAAAGAAATAAGTGACCGAGGATGCGTGTACGCAAGCAAGAGATATAAATACTAGCAAATATTAAGTCTATCAACAATAACAAAATGGCAGTGCAAGAGACATTAATGGAGCAGGCCACAAGTCCCTCAATGTGATTGGGGACCGTTTAGATGGCGCTCTTTCGAACTACAATGTGGCACTGAATCGATGCATGAAAACTGTTTGATAGTGATTCTTGCGTAATAACCAATCAACGATTTATTAAGTTTGATTTAGAGGAACAATTTTATTTACTGGAATAATTTTAATTTATTGTATTGGAATAATTTAACTCAATGGAATGATTTTACCCTAATTTTAATTTAATTTTGTGAATATATTTATTTTGTTAAGTAATCCTAGTAACCATTGTGTCTTATGTTATAATAATATTTTGGTATCCATTATTGGAGATCCAAATAAATAAACGAAAATCACAACTCTCCCGCAGTCAGGAAATACGTTGCTCTTTTATCTACGAAGGCGCTGTGGCTAGTGCCATTAGGTACGGGTATGGGTACGACAATAGTAGGTACACATCAAACGAGGCCTGTGTTATATACAACTAAGAATAGTAATATACTTAATAAGTAGGTAGATATAAATAGATAGATCTGCATTGTACAATCACACACGCTGGTTCTAACAGAGCTGTTATTTACTTCTAGAAAACTTTATTGGACTGCAATCTTTTTTCCACCAAATTTTCTACGCAGGTGCCAAAAACCACAACCGGTTTAGTAAATTATTGCGTTCTTAATCAAGGTAGGTACCTATCACAATTAAGAAAATTTCATAAGTATGTAGTTAGATACTTTCGCTTGGCATCATTGGCTACAATAAAGTACATAGGACAATCCCAAATAAATTACCTATATTGGCATAAAAGCAGGTCGCACTTAAAATCTACGACTCACATATCACTAGGCACTTGTCTCACCGCCGGCGAGGAAGCGATTAACTATCGACTATTAGCTCGCTGAGGAAAGGGCCAAAAAATATAGATCTCGTGTGAGTAAAAGAGACACATACATTCATAGTTGATAGCTGGCTGTTCACACTGCCGGCGAGCGGCTCTTAGGTACCACTAGTTGATCGCAGCGACAAGAGCTATCAAAGATTGTGCTCGCTCAGCGACACTCGCTCGGCGACGCTCGCTTGGCGGTCAGAACTCACCAACCAGCGGTAATTTCTACCTACAGTGCGGGCCGGAGCGAGTATTGCGAGTAATCGGCCGCCGCACAATAGCACTCGCTTAAAGCCGAGCGTCAAAACTATCGATACTTTTCACTCGCTACTCGCTGCTCACCAACTCGTTTCGAGTTTCAAGCTTTACTCGCTGATCGCTGGCGGTGAGACAAGTGTCTAAAATACTTCTAGAATGTCAGCAAAATATCGTACGCTTAGCAAAGGAGAGACCTTACATCTGTAACTAAACTTATATCATCAGGCACTTACCAGTCTTGACCAGAGCCCGAGGTAGAGCCAGCACTCCGCTGCCAGCCATCTCGCCAGCGATCAGGACAGCCGTCTGCTGCATGGACAGACCCTGCCCTCGGCCCTCGTCACCATCTCCCTGGCAATCAAAGAATCTTATGTAGTTAACGGCATCGTTGGTCCTGCTACCCAGAAGGGCAATGCTCGTATATTTTAATATGCATTCGTAAGCCCATCGCAGTTCCGTAATTCGTCGACCTTTAATTTCCAGACATTCAAAAAGTGTTTGACATTGTTTATCGCTGAGAGAATATTGAGGCTTGAATTTGAACGCTTTTTCCCCTCTGTGGGTCTAAAAAGGACACTAGTATAATCAGAAAGCACATCAAGCTATCCGAAACTGTCAAAATTTCCAATCATGATTGAACCTAATGCTGTAGCGATAATGATGAAAATACAGTTTGTTGTTTGATTAATATTACGATCCTATGTTGTGTTTGGGGCTGCTTCCATCACTTAGCAGTTGTAATAGGATACCATGTCTAGCAAAAATAAATTTGAAGTGATGGAGGCAGCCCTAAACACAACATGGTGTCAGAAGTGGAATAATTCCATACTCTTTAATTCATCCTGATTCTACTAAAGTGGCATTTTTAGTCCCCCTGATATCTCCCTAGAATTGATAGCCGTCCCATCAAACAATGAGAGTAAGTACAGAGAGTGCATCTGGGCTGCATTGGCCCACACTTGTGCACTATAACATCTACGTAGTTGACTAATCTCTGAGATCTGGTCATCGTGACCGGAATTCGGTTGTGGGAGGATTAAGATATCTAAGTGCGACAGAAGCAAGATTGGCGCATCTGCAATTAGTTATTATAATTATACTAGCTAAATCGGCAAATGTTGTTTTGAAAAAAAAATAGCCTACCACCTATTCTCATACCTACCGAATATACACACAAAATTTCATGAAAATCGGTCGAGCCTTTTCGGAGGAGTCCGATAACAAACACCGTGATTTTTATTTATTAGAGATTATAAGATAGAAAATGTGCTTTTCTTTTGACACAGTTCTTTGTTTATTTTACAAAGAGCTTTGTCCGATTATTTCTTTTTTACCTTCATGAGGAATGTTATAAAGGTAATAATTACTATACCATTACCTAATTCAAAACAAAATACCATGGCCGTGCCGATCAATCATCATTGCTAGCTCGGCAGTTGCTTAGCCGAGCCATGAGATCGCCGTTATTTTTACTTCGCGTCGTAGAGTTATAAGTTTCATCTGTCTCAAGTCGAGATTAAATTATGACTAAAACACACAAAGAAACATAAGTAACAAACAGCCGGAACAACCAGTCTTTATACTTTAATAACTCTGACCAACTCTGACCAAAAAAGTTTGTCTAATATTGCGCAATCTTACTTTAATGTTACAGTAATGACTGTTGAATGGTGGGCAGACAGACCGGCTTGTTTGCGTGTCTTATCTATACTAACACTTAATCATAAAAAGCTGAATAGTTTGTTTGTTTGGTTGGTTGAACGCGTTGATCTCAGGAACTACGGGTTCCAATTGAATTTTTTTGTTAGTGTTGGATAGTTTATCGAATAAGGCTTATAGGCTATATAACATCACGCTAAGAGCATTAATGAGAAAATATGACGCAGACGAAGTTGCGCAGGTCTGCTAGTGCATTATAAATAGATTCTTCATTAAAACGCTGTTTTCGGCGCGAGAGTGCCTTTATCATAATGATCTGTGCCACTGTGCTTCTAAAGGCCGACGAGGACCGGTCAACCAATCGTATAAAAGAACGTATGAAATGGCCCCCGTTTAGATAATAAAGAAATATATAATATTTTTTAAAAGCTAATCTGTTATTTAATATACGTGGGACCATCCTTGGACCGGTTTAAATGCCAAAAAATAATAATGGAAAGCAATAAAAAATCTAGATCCTCGTCCGTCTGGTCACTGGCTAGCCTCATTTGTTTTCCTATTACTGCACCTGCAGATAATGTCTAGAAGAAATTCTATTGTATAACGCTGTAAGTTTAGTTAACTAACAAGTTTATCTGATTAACATGTTTCGAAACAACTCACGGTTGCATTGAGCAATCAAATGAGTCGGGTCTCGGGTACATCAGGTACCTTTGACGTACGAACGCACGACAGTTAGATAATGCACATACAATCATCCGAGAAGATTCTGAGGCTTAAGTGGACGAACACAGAGCTATGACATATTTGTATGTATGTAGGAACAATAAAATGATTGAAGATCGACAGCTGAATGTGAAAGAGTTAGGTCCAAAATAAAGGTTATTTCTTTACAGTTAAGTTGGCTCGTGGTATAGGAAAATAACACAGGTGGAAAAACTGAAAAACTTTTGAATCTATGAAATGTCTTATAATCAGTGTCGTAGCTAGTCTCAAACATTTTTGGGGGCCCGTTTTTAGGGGCATTTCTTTTTTAAACAAAACAGGCCCTACTAGCTCAGAACTGTCTTGGCAGGACATGAAGGAAACGGCAGGACTAAATGTATAACTTTGCGTCCACACGTCGTTACTGGGGGCCCGTATCTCTTTGATACGGCAGATAGAGCGTTAGCTACGCCCCTGCTCACTCTATTGTATTAGTCTATTGACTCAAGATAGTTCTTGTTAACTTATTGTTAGTGCTAGCTCCAGTTTCACCTGCCTCTCTATGTTAGTATTTACATACTTGAGATCGTTGTGAAACAGGCGCTTCTGTGTATTCGAATTTGGCAAGATATCATACAATTGAATTCGCTACGGAAATAAGGAAGCTAAATTGCTAGCAAGTAAAATATACTCTCTACATTAAAAAGAAATGAGAGCGTTTGTAATTTGAACCAACTGCGATCTAGTTGTGAAATCATACAAATGTTAACACATAGATGTAGGTAGCAGCTCTTTACCTTCCAAAGCAGGGTCACTGCCTCTCAGTGGCTTCAAAGAAGCATGTTCTAGTAAATGAAGTGAAGCTTACCTTCTTCCCCACCAGCGGGGTGGTCTCCGACACATTGTCCGGGCTGGCGCTCGCGCTTGCCCTCACCTTCGGCGACTCCAGTACTTTTTTCGACATTTTCTAAAACAAAATTACATAGAATATAAAACACTGCCTCCACTCCACCTACACGATCTACTGATCTGTCTCTACCGGGTACCAAGAACCGGTTACTTACACCAAATATATTCTGGACGACGTTACAACTTTTGTGTTCAATAGTCTAAAAGGGTCGATTTGTTCAATTAGGTGTGGCTCAATATTTCCTGTTCGTCAATGGGCTGGGAGATCGTACGGCTTCTACTCACACTCACAGGCTCGCTACTCGCTGCTCGCACGAGTCTCGTGTCGCGACCGGCCGACGCGACGATGACCACTAAACTGTTGCTAACTACGAACTAGTCAGGTAACTTGGAATATTTCTCAAATGAGCTCTAAACATGAACTTTATTATTTCGTTGTTAAAGGTCATTATGCGCGTAGATTTCGTGAGCCGAGTTTCTGTCGGTTGACTGTTGAGGTGATTATGTTAGTGGGGAGTCGTTTGTTGAAGCTCAAACGGCGGGAACGATTTAGAAGACCATTAAGTATTGCTCAACAATTGAAATATTGAATAATAATTGCATGTACTTAACTAATTAATTTGCGATAATATGGGTAATTTGGTACCGTTTTTAGGGTTCCGAACATCCGTAAAAAACGGAACCCTTATAGGATCACTCGGGTGTCTGTCTGTCGGTCTGTCTGTCTGTCTGTCTGCCTGTCTGTCTGTCTGGCTGTCACAGCCAGTTTCCTCCGGGTCTAATGGATCGATTCTGCTGAAATTTGGTACACATATGGATTTCTGTGACCCAAACACGGACGCTTTACATAAATAAATAAATTTTTAGTATGTGGGTCACTTTTGGGGGTCAAACTAGAAAATTAAAAATTAAAGTTTTTCAAACTGTATCGTGTGACATATCAAATGTAAGGGCTTACTGTGAGGGTCTTAATTATATTTTCTTTTTTCACAATTTTAAAATAAATAGATTTGAAGTTATTCAAGAAATTAAACCAAAAATGACCATTCCCCCCGTTATCTCCGGAACTACTGAGCCAAAAATAAAAAATATGCAGATAATAGTTCTGTACCTAAAGATTACAGGAAAACCTTTAAGAAGTCTGTAGGGTTAAAATAAACTGTCAAAAAAATGAAATTGGTTCGGAACCCTTAGCACGCGAGTCTGACTCGCACTTGGCCAGTTTTTTATAATAGGGATTATAAAGGATAAAAATATTAGATACTTAGGAATCTATTCCGTTGGTAGGTATTTGAGAATTCAAAGAAATGGCTTTCCTAAATTTTATCAAGTAAAGTCATAGGTGCCTAGGTTCTGTTGTTCTATTTTACTAACTGACTTCAAAAGGAGGTTCTATGTTCGGCTGTACCTATATATTTGATTTACTATTGTGCTCTGGGTATAGAAGCAGGCACTTTCCAATACGTACCTTCCTATGTTACTACAGGTAAATTATTATTAAACTTGGTATTAAACTTGTTAGCAATAATTCCTAGTCAAGTCGTTTCAAGAAAACTTCGAGTTGTTAGTTCGTTTGGAAATAGAGAGCTCTAAATCCCTTTGTCATCTTTCTCTGCATACCATTATACCTCTAACTTTTATTAATCCGGAAGTAGCGTTGCCAGGCGTCCGGATAAAGCCGGACACAGCCAGGCTTTTTGGTTGTGTGTCCGGCTAAATTAGACGGTGTCCGCCCTGCAATTTGTTAGACTTTTTGAATTTGAGTATTTATTTTATATGAATCATTTTGTTGATTTCCGCTCCGCCCGCCTCACTTTAGATCGCTAGTTGCGTACTACTACTTTTGCAATTAAAGAAATTAATATAGTAATGAGAATTTAATGATAAATAATAAAGAAAACCGATTCATTCAATTTCATTGTTGTTTCATTAGATTTAAAGTAAATTTTATGGTAATATATGAATATACTTGCCTTACTTGAGACAAATTGTCCGAAAAAGGGTGTCTAGCCTTATTACCCAAATGTCCGGCTGAACTGGTTGATCTGTCCGGCTTTTCGGTTTGAAGACCTGGCAACCCCTTTCCGGAAGTATGGATTATACTAGTATAACATTATTTTTATGTGAAAGTAGGTAACTCTGTCCGTGACTGATCACTTATGGAACTGAAAAGTGGTCGTCGCTCACAATGGGCAAAATAAAATGATATGTGTTTTTCTAGTGTTTACTTTGCTAAAAACGGTTGGTTTTTAACAAAGTACAAGTACTTCACTAGCTTCTGCCAGAGCCTTGGCCTGCGTGAACGTTGAAAATTATACCAAGGACGAACACTACCAGATTAAAAGTAAGTAAGCTATGTTCTATCCCAGAACATGATATCTTTTTTCTTCTCTTTTCTTTCTTTCACGTCTCTACGGCTGTGCGTTAGCTCACGTGCGGTTTCACGTCTTAGCGACTCAGTCTGTTAACAGAGTTCATCATCATCAAAATATCAGGCGACAGACGTCCACTGCTGGACAGGCCTCCCCGAAGCGTCGCCACAACAACCGGTCCTGCGCATCTTCATTCCATCGGCTACCCCCGACCTTCACCAGGTCATTGGTCCACCTTGTGGGAGGCCTTCAAACGTTGCATCTTCCGGTACGCGGTCGCCACTCAGAACTTTTCGGCCCCGTCTACCATCCGTTCTGCGAGCAATGTGCCCTGCCCACTGCACCTTCAGTTTGGCGATCCATCGGGCTATGTCGGTAACCTTGGTTCTCTTGCAGATATCACCATTTCTGATTCGATCACACAACGCACGGAATCTCCAAGCATTGCCCTTTGAGTGACTTTTAGCCTTCTGGTGAGGCCCATTGTGAGCGTCCATGTTTCCGTTCCATTAGTCATTACTGGCAAGGGCAACACGCACTGGTCATAGACTTTATGTGAGACGAGAACATACCACGCAACTTCCCGAACGCTGACTTCTTTCTCGAAGTTTAGCCTACCTAACTGGACCGTTTGTCCCAGGTACACATCGTCTACAACTTTGAGTGTAGAGTCTCTGACGAGATCAGAGTCTCTACACTCGAAGTTGTAGAAGTGGGTGCTACATGGGTATTAACCATGATCTTGGGTACATGGGCATTTACCTTATTGGTAGGTAACTATATTTTCGAGCCGTTTGGTTTTGAAACTCTCGGGCCATGGGGCCGTTGTCTTTGTGCGTGTGTACTGCCTTGCCAAAACATTTCGAAACTGTTGGTTGACACTTCCCGAGACCCAAGGGCTGACTTTTACTTTGGCCATCTGGCCAAAGTATAAGCATCTGTTAAGCATCGGCAGGGCCGTCTTTAAGCTATTGGAGGCCCTGGGCACAGCGGGCACATTAGGATAATGGGACCCCAATGACTGAACTATTTTGCTAAAACGTCGACTATAGATGTTTATTGAAGAGCTACTTTCTAGTTTTGAAATATGCAAAATCGCATATTACATTCTGGCAGATACTAGGGGGCCCCAATCGATCGCGGGGCCCTGAGCTCGTGGCCAGAGTGGCCAGTGGAGAAGGGGGGCCTGAGCATGGGCAAATTTTATCAGCTGACAGTGTTGAACACGAATTTTTTGAAGCTTTATTTTGTTGTTAGTTTATTTTATCTTATTCGTTAACTAGCTTTTGCCCGCGACTTCGTACACGCATATCTCGCTTTTCCCGTTCTTGTAGGAATTTCGAGGAATCCTCTCTTAGTGCTCCCCTACTCACCCCAAGGAACCTACATGCCTTTTAGCTTTCTTCGACCAGTACTGCTGTGCGTTGGCTGTCAGTCAGGAAGAGTTTTATTTACAGATGTGTTCCAGAAGTGCCTGGTCATATTTACGGGTGATGTTGGCCATGTTGGGTAGCTGGTGAAGGTCGCAGGTTGCTGATGGATGCGACACGCACAGGCCTGGTTGTTTTGGCGACACTTGGGAAGGCTTATGCCAAACAGTGGACGTCTTTCGGCTGATATTATAATGGTGTTGGTTAGCTGGTATATTTACCTACATAAAGGAAACAATAGCAAATAAAAAAACCGGCCAAGTGCGAGGCGGTCTCCGGAAAAAAACAAGTTTCTTGTATGCCGGGAGCCCCTTTTAATTTTTTTTTTTTTTTCATTTTGTCATATGTTGTTATTGCGGTAAAAGAAAGCGCGAACGCACACATGCTCTGTGAAAATTTCAACTATCTTCCTATTACGGTTTTATGAAATGCAGCTCGCTGACAGACAGACGGACGGACGGATGGTCGGACGGCTCAGTAATAGGGTTCCGTTGGTTTGTTACTCTTCGGTTACGGGACCCTAAAAACTTACTTTTTTTCCAAAATTCTGACTGCAAAAACCGACTTCTAGAACACCCTCTAAAAACAACCTACTAATAGAAGCACATTAAAAGACACAAACTTTTGAATTACTGATCTATCTACTCCCTGACTCACAGACAATGTCAGTAGTGTAGTACCTACAGCCTACAGCTTAAACCGCTGGTCGTCCCTCGAAGACTCAAGTCATTGCTCTCGGCAGACCCAGATCGCACTCAAGAATCGACTGGTTTCAGGGGTGCTAGGCAGTAGCGTAGCGAGGGGGGGGGGCGAGGGGTGCGGCGCGCACCGGGTTACACCCGCTTAGGGGTGACACCGGAGCGCTCGTTGACTGGTTTTTGTCATTATCGGTTGGCACCCTTAAACGTTTGACGCAACGAAACCTGTCGGGAGTAGGGTGCAAAAATTTTTGAGCTCGCTTCGCTCGCTCTTGCATTTTGCGCTCTCTGACGGGAAGTCACAGTTTTTCTATCTATAAATCAACAAAAACTTAAATTTCAGTATGAATGTTCAAAATACAATAAAACCCTTCCGAAATGAGGTGTAAAAATTTCTTTAGTCATTCAGGTTTTCTGCATTTAGGGGTGACGCTCGTTCGTTGACTTTTTGTCGCGGTCGGGTGTCACCCCTTAACGGGCGACGTAATGAAATCCATCTGTGGTGGGATGTACAAAATTTCGAGCTCGCTTCGCTCGCTCTTACTTTCTGCACTCTCTTTTTTTTCAAGCGTTTCTGTACGATTCAGTAAAATCATTATGTTTGTGTATGAATGATCAAAAGAAAATAAAGCCTATCCGAGGTGGGATGCGAAAATTTTCGAACTCGCTTCGCTCGCTTTTGTGCTCTGCCCTCTTTTAGTTTTAAAGTTTATATGCGTTATTCAACAAAGTTGGGTTTAGATAATGATGAAAACAAACTCAAAATAATGTAATTCTCGAGATTTTTTTTGTAAGTAAGCATGATGTAAGAACATTACTGAAAATAAAAACCTGCAGCGCAAATGGCACACCTTCGCCCCCCCTCCCTTCCGAAAATCGGCTTGCGATTGCCGTCGCCAGATCGAAAAGCCAAAGGCGCAACTCATAATTTGGGGGTTCATTTGAGGGGTGACACCACATGATCCGCCCCGGGTGTCACCCATGCTAGCTACGCTACTGGTGCTAGGTACTCTCTAAGCCCGAAGCCTATAGTTTCGGCCTTATTTGCGGGCGCTTTCCGTGTCACCTACCTACGGAATTACGATTAGTTCCGAACCCGAACCAAAGAGTACAGTATGACCCGAACCAAGAATGAATGACAACACAATTTGACAGTAACTGTCAAATCGTATTGTCATTTTCATTCTTAGTGGTTAAGTGATACGGAGAAGAAAACGCCCGCTACCAAAGAGTACAGTATATATCAACTAAGGTCGAAACTACGGACTTCGGGCTTAGAGAGTAGCCCTCCTGATCCCCACGACTATTTTTGACGATGACAGACATATATGGCGAAACTATACTGGTTCCTTGTTGACTATAGAACCCTAAAAAGATGTTTTTCCAACTGTACTATCATCGTAAGGTTCTCAAAAGATTTTTTTATAATTTTAAATATTCCATTCCGAAGTTATTCAAGAAATAACAGCAATTTAGACGTATTTGAATTCGTCTACATTACTTTTAATAGGAAAAGTCCACAAATACTACAATAGTTTTAAATTCAGGGCTGTACAAACCTTGGCAAAATACCTAGTTTCATAACACTGAAAGACAATATTTCAAAAAACTATTAACGTCACTGTCACTGTTATGTCACTGTCACTGTAAATGCAGAAAGTGTGAATAGTTTTTCGTCTGTGGCCGTGGGAGTTTACTTACGGAGTTTACCGTCTCAGTTTGTACTCAGTTTTAACGACTTTAATTTAGTCTGTGGTTATAAATAATTTGAGGAATGGCAATACCATTTGACGTTTGGATAATTTGCTTGCTTGCTTCTGTATTTCTCCGTGGTTGAGGCAGTGGATTGAGGATAGATTTTATCGGATTACTGTTTTCAATATACTTTAGTAATACAGACAATCTATTTTAGTGACAGCAGATAACATCGGTGTTTGCGCACAAGCGTCGTAACTATAATTTTTAGACTTATTGCGGCTCAAAGGTAATTTCAACTAATTTGTCTTGTTTGTGATAGTAGACTCGATGTAATTCAAACTAGATGAACTATACAAAAATTTGCTGGGGTTTGTATACCTTTCGAACGGACCTTCCTCAATCTTTTCGTGGTTTAGCGAAAACCATTAAGTGTAATTTTGCATGTTGTGTCATCACTAACAGTGTTACTCATTGTTTAGCAGGTAATTTTCTGTTTCATATCGATTGGTCCACATGAAACGCTAAAGGTTATTAGGGCCGACTATTTATATGTTTGTGTTGCTCATGTAGTGCAGATAACTATATAATTTCACTAGAAGACTCAGAATAAAAGTGACAAGTCTTCATAAAATATTTTCTGTACTACTCTTGATTTGATTGAAATTCTATAGGTATATCGTAATGAGTAAAGCCAGCTATTAATAACAGTTATTTTGAATACATTTATTCAATAAGCCAGCTGCCTGTTTGAGATACAAATAATTATATTACTACTGTTTTTAACCAGTAAAGCTTTTAAAAAGTGGGTGGGATACTGCTAGCATTTTTTTCTGTGATTGTTTATTTTACAAATACCTAATTACTGGAGCTATGAACTCTGCTGAAGCAGGTTAGTTTTACTGTCAGCTTAATTATTAAGCAGCACAAGAAATTAAAATGACCTAATCTACTGTTAGGGTTTAGGGTTCACCACAATCACAAATTATTATTTATGAAGCATTTATTTCCATTAGTAATGCATGAAGTTTGCTCTTTGCTTAGATTTGTATTGGTAACAAACATCAATACTTATCTACATTTATGAACTGCACAGCTATGTATGTGTGTGTCATAGCATATAGTTTATATCAGTAGCTCCAGGCCACATTGTAACTTGACCATATATGTAGTATAGTACACAGTATTGCTTGGGATAAATAACATTGATTGCAAAGCGATTGTGTTATTGAAAGTAATCAACCAGTTGTAAGACGGTGTTGTCTGTTGGGAGTGACATAAACAGTTCAATAAAATTTCACAGGACACATTTATTACTTATACATCTGTTTGTTTTGTTTGATTGTAAGAGGCTTATTTTATTATATTTGGATGGCCTACAGCTAATAAAAAAGTAAAACAAGATAATACACAAGAAGCCAATTACAAGCCTCTACAGTTAGAAATAGAGTATTGATTGTTTTTGTTGTATTGTACCTGTTATGGGTATTTTTATACATATTCCCAACATTTATTTAATTACATTGAAAAACTTTGGAAAAGTTTTGTTCAAACTTTTTGGAGAAAGTGCAGGCAAAATTGAGAATTGTGGACATTGCTTAGAAGTGATAAAGAGGCTAATTTAAAAAAAAATGTAATTTCGATTGGTTCGATGATCTCAATTGATTGGGGTTATAAATTTTTAATTAAGTTATCCAATGCATTTGCTTTGCACATTGTTTTAGTCATCAGACAGCTCACTGTGTAACTAGAATTTATGTAAAACCAGAAAATTAATGTTTTTCCTTCACATATACATATTTTACCTACATCTAGTTGATATCCATTCATTTAGTATACATATGTATGTCTACTATAATTTTGTGCTTTTGCCTGCTTGTGCGACTGTCACATTTCCATGCATTGCGTAATTGTTCTAACTTATAATTTCAATACATGGCTGCTAGTACTTCTATTAATATATAAAAAAAACAAATGGTAAATTAGAGTTTACAAATACAAAGTGAGAAATTCTATGAATTTCTTCTCCTATCCCTTGTTTAGCAAACTATCATAAAAGATACAACATGAAAGTGTTTTGTTTTAGGAACAATGAGAGAAGATGATTGATTCAACATAGAAGAACAAGAAGGTAATAAACAAATTCTGTTTTATCGTTAACACTGCATGACATACTGAACATGTATGTGAATGTTTGATAACACAACATCCTTTGTTTGTAGTGATATAGGACGCAGTACTAGAAAACAATCAAAATGATGACATCAGAGGAATCAGACTCCCTAAGCACTGTCCCGTCAGAAGGACATGCCGAGGATGTGTCCGGTGAGTTCATTGCAGCAGAATCAATAGACAAATAAAACTATGGCTGGTTTTATTTGTCTATTGCTAGTAGGGAACTCAAATTCTTACTAATATATTATATATATTTTTTTTATAAAATGTGAAAGTTTGTGAGGATGGATGGATGCTTGTTACTCTTTCAAATAAGAATGCTTGAAAGGATCTTCATGAAATTTGGCATGGAGGTAGATTCTAGTATGGAATAACACATAGGCTATATATGTATATCCTGGGAGTATGTTTCCTAGGAATCACGCAGGCGAAGCCGCTAATAGAAGCTAGTTCATATATAATCTCACCTTGGTGTATTGCATCTTAAAATGCCAAATAAATTTGCAATAGCAGAGGTCATTTACCTACATTTTTGTTCTTGATAAGAATGTCAATCATTCTTATTTTCAAGAACAGAATTAAACATAATAACAGCTGTCCCAAATCGTTATCTATTGTGAGCCTGCACATTTAAAAAAAAAGAATAATGATTTATAATTTGTTTTCGTGTCCCTAAGAAGAGATATAGGGAATGTGTACGGCGTTGACTATGCTATCTAGTGTCGCATATTAGAAATATTAAGGGCCAGAATACTTGGCATTGATGCTTTTGTGCTGCCACCTGTGATTCCTGCACGCTCAGTTTAGGGGAAAGTACTTCGCGCGCGTTGCCATTACGAATTTTATAGGTGAAATATACTTGACTCTTTCTCTTCTCTTGAACCTTTGACTTGACTTGACAGTGACATTTCTGTGCTGCCACTATAGTTTCTGCACTACTTGTGAAATTGTTATGATTTTATTTTGGTTTGGACAATAAAATAGGGTTGGTGATCAAATTTGACCTTTCCAAAATTATATCGAATTGGAGGGAGGAATAGATCTATAGTTAAAATCATTCATCCACAGAATTTTAATGTTAGCATTAATAAAGATTGAATAAAAAAACAACTTAAAACTAAAAACAACAATTGCATTTTTTTATTTTACAAAGTTGGCTTAGCCACCTTAGAAAAATAATAACTAGACGCAGTTTTTTATTTTACAAAGTTGTATTAGCGAACTTAGAAAAATGTTTGCTTTAGTGCGAAAAGAGGCAGAGATCGATTTTGTTTTATACTATTTATAGATTGAGAATAACCCTAAAGTAACTACTAAACAAACTGGCTTTAGCCTCTATGTTCCTAAACCGGGTCACCTTTGGGTCACCAATCAATAATGAACTTTATTACTCATAGTTGCACTGTTGCGACCTTTTCAATTATGAAGGGAAGGTATAGGTATTCACTGAACTGCTAAAAATGAAATAGTAACGTCACCGAAAAATAGCAGACACCGTAAAATGTAAAATATCGTGTGAAATTGCAAACTATTTTTTCCCAATGGGGTACATATACATTGGAAACTATTGAATTTGGATGGGATTTATTGTATTCAAAATGATATGATCACAATATTGTGTATCGAGAAAATGTAATCTAAAAAAGTATTTTTACAATCTTAGGAGTTTGCAAGTATCCGTATGACAGGAACATGACAAACAATTTGGAAAGGTCTTTCCTTAAGCTTGTAAACGGCGATGAAAATAAACCAGTTGTAGATACGCGTCTGGCGTATTTCTTTATATCATCCCGTTATTAAAAGTATTAAATGTACAGACTTAACTTCACTATAATTTTACCATAGGTAAATTATTACATGTTGATAGATTACAAATAAAAATTATAAGGAAACGATAATGTTATTTATTTTAGCGAGTCATGCTTCCTGTGTGTTAAAACAGTAATGTAATAAATTAGTATGAGACTAATAGTCGTAAAATGTGGTTATATATTGGCAGCTTCGGGTACGGAGGAGGCGCCTTCGTCCATGGTGTCGAGCGAGGCGGAGTCGGAGGGCAGCGTGCTGTCGGAGGCGCGCCACGAGGCGGAGGGCAGCGCGCTCAGCGAGCCCGTGACGGAGCTAGCCGGCTCGCTGCACGAGAAGCCGCTGCCCATCGTCAACGACTGGCGCAGCGTCGGCACCACCGTTGGCGTGGGGGTCGCTGCCTACGTCGCTTCTAGAGGTCGGTCTACAGCATTTTTCTTACTCGTATATCAGCCGGCACGAGTCGTGAGCACAGGATACATGTAGCAGGGTTATCTCGTCAATGTACGGTGGTCGAAACTTAATCAAAGTCTTTGAGCATTGACTGACGAACCAATAACCCAATGACCAATGGAGAGTGTGCTCACGACTCGTGCTGGTTATTATGTCTCGCCTACAAACTGTGAACTATTCACTTAAGTTATTTAGATGGCAGTTAATATGGCGATTAAAAATAAAGGAGATATTATTGACGAGAGCACTATAATAGACTACTACACACACAGAACAGTGTTTGTCTCTGTCATCTCTGACCTAGACTAGAGTCAAGAGCAAACCCATCACAAATAAAAAAAAATAAAAAATCGTAACTTGCACTTGAATGATTATAATTTTACTTTACAAAGCAACATTTAAAATTTTATTTACGTAAATAAAATTTTATTATTTAATCTATGTTGATCACGTCATACCCAAAACGCTTCGGGACGCTGGCTGCCGTTGTGTTGTGTCACTACTGTATATATGTGATTATTTCTTGAGATAGCAAATATGCAGCCGAAAAGTGACGTCATTTGAAATTTGTCACGTGGCAAGTATTTAGTCTGTAGAAAACATTAATGCCAAATTAAAATCTTACTATAATCGTTTTTATTATTTGGCAATAAATTGATATTCAGTGTTGTATTTAGATGGTCCTCTATCATTCCTAGTATATTTCCAAAAATGTGCTGCTTTTAAACCTGTGACAAACAAATTATTTTGATTTGATTTGTCAAACACTCAGCTCAGTCAGGAATTATATAGTCAGCGTCCAAAATATAAATAAAAAATAGCAATTCATGCAGCACACAACAACTGCCATTATGATAAGAAAGAATTGTATAAAGTATGTTTTGTTCATTTTAACAATCTGTTCCTTATGTTGACCTAAACTGTACAGGAAAAATATGGGTTTTATCTAGAACTAAATCATGTATTTCATATAATATTGTTGTTGATGCAGGCTCAATGCTGCCCTGGGGCGGCCACAAAGGCCCGGTTCCGCCGGCTGACGCAGATCTGCGCCCAGGCGAGTTCGTCATGAGGCTGCTCTTCACTGAGTTTACCGTCCAGGCGGAAAGGAAGATGGAGGCCGTCATGGCCGAGCCACTGGTATGTCAACATAATCGTCCTCAGAATAGTGCTCTCTCCTTACCTCAATGTCCTCTGTAATGATAAAGCTATTAACACATGAATAGCTGAATGTGCCGTATATGGTACACGAGGATTGTTCCTGCTAAGTCCGTGTAACCTGTGCGGTTCACAAAGTCAATGTAACTCTATTTGGTGCTATGGAAGTTATTGTGTTAATGCTATTAATAAGTTAAATTTTATTATAGTCCTAAATTGAAACTGGAAAACACATTAACTGCAAAAAATAGTGACAGATGTCAAATTTTTACATTGGATCTTGATGCCCTATTAAGTGCACATGCTTATATTTAATACAAAATCTTTTATAATGTTCGAATATGATAATAAACGTTTCCATTTAACCTTCAGGAAAAGCCACTAGCCAAAACTCTTCAGCGCGGGGAAGACCCTCAATTAGACCAGATCCTCCAGGCATTCGGCACAGTCGCGGAACACTGCCTGCCGTCCTTGCTGCGCGCCCTGTTCGGTTGGCTGGAGAGGCAAATGGCAGACTCGCCTCAACTCAGCGAACAGGCAAAGAAACCACACCAGGACCTTAGGAACAAGAGGTAAGGGATTTATTTTGAGTATAAAACACGTTTAAGGCCTGCTTGCATTTACCAGACTTATCTTTGAACTCAGAGTTGCTACCATGATGTTAAATAATAAATATTTCATACATAATTATCCCATGTTAGCAACTTACTCGGAGTGAAAATAAATCTGGTATGTGCATGTATATTTTTATAGGTAGGATAAAATGCTCATGCAAAACGTGCTTTTGTTGATTGCCTATTCGCTCCTCAGCAGCATAATCTACATCGTGTCGGGCAGCGGCGCGGGCACGGAGACAGTAGAGCGTAGCTGCGAGGAGCTGCAGGCCGAGCGCCGCGACCTAGCCGTGGAGTTCCTGTTCTGCCTGGCCCTCATCGAGGTGCTGAAGCAGCTACCGTTCCACCCCGGCCACGAGGACCTCGTACAGTACATCGAAAATGTCGCCTTCAAGCGGTTCAATTATAAAGAAGGGTGAGTAGTAAATAAAGGGTGGAAACAATTGAGGGAAGGAAAACTTAAAATAGTCTTCACTATTATCAGTTTTCACTTGGAAAATTGTGTTAGAAAGTCACCTTACATATTTTTTTCCATTTTTTTTTTAATTTTGATAGGCACGCGTTTAACCCCTATCTCACCTGATGGTAAGCGATGATATGGAGTTTCATTATTAAATGTCCGCTAATCCGGGCGGGCAAGTGTCAAAAAGAGCTTTAGAACAGTTTTAGTGAAATCTTAGCCTTGAAGGTTTGTAGGTATGTAGATGCAGGTGCTTCAAACGTTGAACATCTTTCCCAAACAGTTCTTACCCTAAGAACATACCCAAAAAATCAGTAACTACAGTGCATTTTTAGCGAGCAAAGTGTCTGGCCTGCATAAAATACATATATTTTTTTTTTTTTTCAGTTTTTATCAATGATGATTATGATTGTCAATTGACCATGCGTTGGCGTCACTATCCGTCTCGCTTTCTCTAAAATAAAATATCAGTCTGTCTCACTCCATTCACTACTCACACACTCCTTTACTATGGTGAAGGTGAACTTCTTGTACACAAAAGTAATATTTAGGTTAAAGATTTTCTCTTTGCTTTTGGCAATCCATAGCATAGTTATTTAGGATTAAATTAAAAAAAAAAAAACTACAAAATTGGCAAATTTGTGATCACAGGACCTAAATATGTGATCTAGGGTGTTGATTTTCAACATTTTCAAAAGTTTTCCTAAGATCACTTAACAAAGTAACATGGAATTTATTTTTTATTTTTGCCTGAACTGGTATAACCTAGCCTATCGCCCCGTACCCGCTTGACGTTGAGTTTCGGGACACCCTGTATATGTAATGGCTGAAACAAAGTAAATTAGCGATGTGTACAGGGTTATTTGTAAAACACCAATAACCTCTTAGGCAGTGAAAGTACACATGATTATAAACAACTTTTACTTTGAGACCAACCCTGAAAACTCGAAAAAAATATCAGCTGTTTCAAACGTTTTCATTGGCTAAATATAAGGCCGCGTGTTAACCTGCAAGCAACTCCCATGCAGCTTTAATTACAATGCATGCCACTATCGAGCGATTGATCTCAATAAACGTAGCCCGTAATGTAAGTTGCATGCGATTTGCTTGCAGATTGAAATGCTGCTTAAGGCTTGCTCCCACTATCCACACCGCAGTACTGGGAAACCCCGGAAAATTATAACTATGCGACTGTTAACTTCAACAGTTTATAAGTCCGTGTAACTCCCACAGGTTACAGTCAAACCCGAACGCAGCCAACGTGCACTTGATAGCGGACCTGTACGCGGAAGTGGTGGCCGTGCTCGCGCAGTCGCGGTTCGCGTCCGTCAGGAAACGCTTCACGGCCGAACTGAAGGTAAGCTAATTCAAACTCTAAGCTTTTATTTCTAGTTTGAAATAAACTAGCTAGCTTTTCCTCGCGATTTCGTACGCGCATATCTCGTTTTTTTCACGTTCCTTTAGGAATTTCGGGAAATCTTCTCTTATCACTGAGTGTAGAGATGCTACATGCCAAATTTCAGCTTTCCACCAGTTTTGGCTGTGCGTTGTCTGTCAGTCACTCACTCACTCAGTAACGGAATAATTTTATATATATTGATTAGCACTTTGCCCGCGACTTCGTCCGCTTGCTGAAAATAATATTATTATTCAGTGATAATAAAGCTTTCTACTGGTGAAAGACTTTTTTAATTTGTCCAGTAGTTTTAGCGCCAATTACAAACATAAAAAAATAAAAATATTTTCTCTTTTTGATATTAGTGTAGATAAACTATTTAATTACCGAGGTCGGACAGTCAAAAACATGAAGCTAGTTGCAAGTTCCAAAGCATCGATGTCTATGGAGAAGAATGTGCAAGAAATTTCATGGACACCTTAATCAGTAAATACTTACAAAATAATGGTTACAAGATGAAAAGCTGCGATGGTTTGATGATCATGTTAGTTTTATTTGATACTATCTTCAGCCAGCGGCTTCGCCCGCGTCGTCCCTAGGGAACATACTCCCGGGATAAAAAGTAGCCTATGTCCTTTCTCAGGCTCTAGACTATCTGTGTACCAAATTTCATTTAAATCGGTTCAGTAGTTTTGACGTGAAAGCGCGACAGACAGACAGAGTTACTTTCGCATTTATAATATTAGTATATAAGTATATATAGTACTAATATATAAAGCTGAAGAGTTTGTTTGCTTGAACGCGCTAATCTCAGAAACTACTGGTCCGATTTGAAAAATTCTTTCAGTGTTATATAGCCCATTTGTCGAGGAAGGCTATAGGCTATACGGGAATGGGAAATTCCTACGGGAACGGGAAACAACGGCATATGCGCGTACGAAGTCGCGGGCAAAAGCTAGTATAGTATATTAGTAAGGATTTATTTACACTGTAGAGCGGGTCTTAAATGCCACTTAAGTAGAATCATAGGATCATAATATCAATCTAACAACAATCTGTCAAACATTTTCATCTTTGTGGCTAAAGTATTAGGTTCAAGGTTGATTGGGGAAATTTGACAGTTTCGGGTAGCTTGATGTGCTGGCTGATTCTACTTAAGTGGCGTTTTAGACCCGCTGATCAAGAGTAAAGAACAAAAAAAGTAAAGACAAATAAATAAAAATGTTAATATCTAATTTTCTATACTGTGTAAAGTGCTTTACAATAACGCTGATAAGGGCGGCGATCTCGATGTGTTCAACCATTACCAGAGCGCGTACAAGTTATTTTTCACATATATGCTTTTATTTATTATTTAAATAACAGTTATTTACGCTAATTTAAAACTACATAGATATGCACGATATGTGCCCAGGACTTTCTTATTTGTTAATATTAATAAGACTGATTCTTGTTCAGCGATTACATGTTGTCCAGGGCGTGTGGTTCGTTAGACCTTACTGCCCACACGACAAGAAGAAGACATGTTGATCTTTGAGAAATAAATGATATTTTAATTGAAAATCTACTAACTATGTTTCTTTTTATACAGGAGCTAAAGAGCCGCGAGCCATCCCCCCACACGACACAAAGCATTATCTCCTTGCTAATGGGGATGAAGTTCTTCCGCGTGAAGATGGTGCCCATCGAGGAGTTCGAAGCCTCGTTCCAGTTCCTTCAGGAGTGCGCTCAGTACTTCCTGGAGGTCAAAGACAAGGATATCAGACATGCGTTAGCTGGGCTCTTTGTTGAGATCCTAGTGCCAGTTGCAGCGGTAAGTTCATGACTCTAAATTCAATAATTACTCTCATTAGTAGCGTATTTGACTACTATGAAAAATATACATGAATGTATAAGTATATTTGAATTCATAAACTGAGAAGTTTATGAATATACGCTTTTGAAGTTATTGTTCTATCCCTGTCACACAAAATGTCGTTTGTACTGGAGGGATTCAATTCAATATGGCGAGACTTGTGAGTGACATCACACGCCATTAGTGTTGTCTCTGTTTATTACAGATTTAAAACGATGGCAACATCGCCATTTTTTGTGATTTTTAAGCAATATTTTTAACTGCATCTTGTCTGCTCGGTTTTGAGAAATGTAATAAAAAATCCAATCTAATACCCAACGATTGACCGCAGCTTCGCTCTCTTGGTCTATTTCATATTAACCGAGCATTCCTACGAAACTGCATGTACTCTAAGTCTCGGTCTCATAAAAAGTTTTAGAAAAAAAATGGCTGTTCGCCAGTTGCTGTGTGCAAGAAAAGCAAACATTACTTACATCTACACCAGCGGCTCTGTGATGGCGCCTGTGAGACTATAAAATTGCAGCTTATTGTCTCCAGAAATTATTGCGACCCGTACAACTACTACTATGTCAGTCGATATTAAACAACGCCACTGTACAGTTCGCATCACCGTTGTTTAACCCTCCGAAGTTAGGTTTCAGTGACGACCGCGCAGGTGCAATCGCGTAAATAAGTGTTACGTTAATATTTTTTTTGTTTATACGTATTACATTATAAACAAGTAACAAAGTCTACCAGTAACAATAACAATATCAAAAATTAACATCACAAATACGTACACCACAAAAACACAAAAACAAATCAAATAGTAAGAAGTAACCAAAATAATTAATTAAAAACAAAAACAACGTGTAACACTTCAACAGTCGTATTGCATTGAGCAAGCGGGTCACACATATGCATCGAACGTATGTACGAGCGAGTGAGGTGCCATTACACCCGCTATCTTGCGCGAAAACGCGCATGCGCGACCTAGCCGCGCATGCGCTGTCATATGTTTTTTGTCAAATCGCAGTCGATTGCCACGTACTTAGGGGAGGTAACTTGCGTGACGGGAACTGTAGGTAATGGTTAAGTTTTGTGACCACTTTATTTTTCGTGTAGACCGTGAAGAACGAGGTAAACGTTCCTTGCCTGAAGAACTTCGTGGAGATGCTGTATAGCCACACGCTGGACGCTAGCACCAAGTCCAAGCACCGGCTGGCGCTGTTCCCGCTCGTCACCTGCCTGCTGTGCGTCTCCCAGAAGCAGTTCTTCCTCGCCAACTGGCACTGTTTCCTAGCCATGTGTCTGTCGCACCTCAAGAACAGAGATCCTAAGATGTGCAGGGTGGCTTTAGGTAAGCGAAAATCTTAACTGTTATATTATCGTAGATAAAACTTTAAGATATTTGCTAACAATAAACTTTTGTTCCCAGAATCCCTGTACCGGCTATTATGGGTCTACATGATCAGAATCAAATGCGAGAGTAACTCTGCGACCCAATCCCGTCTGCAGAGCATTGTCAACTCTCTGTTCCCCAAGGGGTCGAAGGGCGTGGTACCGCGCGACATGCCGCTCAACATCTTCGTCAAAATCATTCAGTTCATCGCGCAGGAACGACTAGATTTCGCCATGCGAGAAATTGTGTTCGACCTCCTCATGGTGGGACGGCCGATCAAGATAATTTTGACTCCAGAGAGGATGTCTATAGGTCTCCGAGCGTTTCTGGTCGTCGCGGATAGTTTGCAGCAAAAGGAAGGAGAACCTCCGATGCCGCGGACGTCCGGGACGCTGCCTTCGGGGAACACGCTGAGGGTCAAGAAGACGTTCTTGAACAAGATGCTGACGGACGAGACGGCGCGCTCCATCGGCATGAGCCCCTACTTCCCGTATGTGCGGCGCGTGTTGGTGGAGATACTGCGCGCGCTCGACGCGCACTACGGCCGGCCGCTCATGCTCACCAACACGCAGAACGTGACCAAAGAGCAGGAGATCAACACGGGTGAGAGGAAGCCCAGGATTGACCTATTCCGGACGTGTGTTGCTGCTATACCAAGGTAACAGACACAACCAAGTTTATGATAACCGGCGTGAGTCGTGAGCACGCTCCCCATTGGTCTGTTTGACCACGACAGCTCTGATGCTTTAACGTTATTGGTTCGTCAGTCAATGTTCACCGATTATTGGGTTTCCACGTTTCGTTCGCCCACCGTACATTTGGCGAGACCTCACTGCTTCAATCTGTGCTTACGACTCGTGCCGGCTACTCGTTCTTTTCCCATCTTTAGAACATGGTAACTGTATGTGTTTCCGTGTTGCAGACTGATCCCCGAAGGCATGAGCTCCAGCGAGCTGGTGGACCTGCTGAGCCGGCTGACGGTACACATGGACGAGGAGCTGCGCGGCCTCTCGTTCCAGAGCCTGCAGACCCTCATCGTGGACTTCCCCGAGTGGCGGCAGGACGTGCTAGCTGGCTTCACGCAGTTCCTCGCCAAGGAAGTACAGGTTAGCTGCAAAAATGAAAGATTAGCTATCTGAACTGATATCCATTGCTTTTGGTGTTATTGCTGTCTACATTTACATCTACACTAATATTATAAAGAGGAAAGATTTGTTTGTTTGAAATGAATAGGCTCCGAAACTACTGGACCGATTTGAAAAATTCTTTCAGCAATGGATAGCTACATTATCAGAGAGTAACATAGGCTATATTTTATCCCAGTACTCCCACGGGAACGGGAACTACGCGGGTGAAACCGCGTGACGTCTACTAGTATTTAATACTCAGCTAGGTGTCTTTGTTTTTTCGTATTAATAGGGATGACACCTGAGTAAAAAAATGATTCTATTTAGTCCGTCAGATAGATTTTCAAAAAAATATTGAACACGTATTTTTTGCTTTATCAAATCAATAAAAAATTACGAAGATAAAACGCATCAAAGATCAGGAGGGGGCTTGTGACGTCATTATTCTGTAAAAGTGTACTTACATGTGACGTCACACGGGTTTTTTATCGTCATAATTTTGTGTTTACGCGAGAAAAGGAAAAACACGTGTCCAATATTTTTTGGAAACCTATCTGAATGACCAATTAGATTTGTTTTGACATCTACCCTATTATGTTTTAAAACTTAACTTGATAAAAATAGTCGAAAACTCAACCACGGCACGAACACAACGTTTTTTTTTTACTATTGTTACGCATATGTTTGACCACTATCTCAAGCGATGATACGGTTGAAGATGAAGCATGCTTGCCTAGAAGTAACCGATTCACTCTTGACTTACTAAAGACTCCCAGGTTGTAGGCTGTAGCTATCAGGAAACACAGACTGGCAGGGAATTCCATTCCTTAGCTGTACGCACAATGAATTAATGTTTTGAAGAGTAATTCATTGTAAGTTACTTCCCTATATCCTAAGCTACAAGGTTTATACGTCTTTTTCAGGACACATCACCGCAACTAGTGGAGAACGGGCTCCGGATGCTGCTGCAGCTGCTGACGAGCTGGAAAAACGGCGAGCCGACTGCCATAAGCGTACCCACCAAGCAGGAGCCGCTGGCATCGGTGATCCGCGGCGCGGAGGC
Source organism: Lacanobia wlatinum (assembly GCA_947578705.1). NCBI lineage: Eukaryota > Metazoa > Arthropoda > Insecta > Lepidoptera > Noctuidae > Lacanobia > Lacanobia wlatinum. The sequence goes on along the minus strand of OX388022.1, from coordinate 5,747,572 downwards.
GCTCGGCCTGGTCATGCTGTGCCAGTGCAAGGGCTACCCGCGCCGCCTCGCCGTACATGTGCTCAGGTAACACAAAAACAGAAATGTAAAAGTTCTTGCCCTAATCATACTTTACTTAGCGTGTCGTCAGCATGTCTTCTTCTTTCATGACGGTTTCGCTCGCGTTAAGGATATAGCCATCTCCAGGTCTCTATCTATCTCAGCACCGAAATCCTAATATTAAAATTCTTCCGTTACTGACTGATTGAGTGAGTGACTGACAGACAACCCACAGCCGAAACTGCTTGTCGTATAAAACTGAAATCTGGCATGTAGATTCCTTGGACAGAGCAGGGGAGATGATTTCACAAAATTCTTACGGGAACGGGAAAAAGGGGATATGCGCGAACGAAGTCACGGACATAAGCTAGTTCATCATAATCGGTTCGGCGATTTAAGCGTGAAAGCATAAACCAACAAATAAACTCATTTTTGCATTCATAATATTAGTTAAGATTATTGACAATTTAGTAGTAACCGCTTTCTTAGCGTCAGCGAAATTTGCTATCTGTCACACAGTCCAGTCATTGTTTCTGTACCCCTTACTTATCCTAATCTTTTGCCATACACATTCTAAGTCAAAACTATTTTTATACACATTTCTCTCTCCTCTCATGAATTTGTTCCTATGCCCGGCTGTAAGGAATATGATACAATGTTTAGTATATAAACAGTTTACCTAGAAATATTAAAAAAAATAATATATTATTAACAGTGAAAATAGAATCAGAATTGACGGGAAAACAAACGAGATATAACTATTTTAAACAAATAAATCTGTACCTCTCGCGAAATCTCCGTTTTCTATGTCAGCTGTATAGTCGTCATGGTATTTGACGTCAGAGTTGGTATCAGATTTCTCTTTCGAATTATCAACTTTGAAGCTTTATAACTTCACTAGAACTTTGCCCGCAGGTTTAGTTGGTACTCCACGAACTTCATCTTCCCTCTACCCTCTTAATAGGGTACCTAATGTGTAAATTACTTATTAATAGAGTAAACGTAGGACAGTTCGCTCAAACCGCAACATTATTCATACTTAGAGTATTTTAATACCCATTATAAGTTTTAAACGAATAATTTAGAGTGTAATTTACATGTACACAAAGAATCTTAATTATCAAACAATTTAAATGGATAAGGATTAATATCATGATACCAAAATCACCTATATTCTATTCTACCTGGGTATTGATTGAATAATTTGAACAAAAAGCGGTCACTGTGACTTAACCCTAATAGTTAGATACATAACCTCGCGGTAACTGTAATACATCACTTTCCTTTATTGTCAATTGTTTCCGCAGCGTACGCGATACAAGGATTTTTTTTTTACTTTTTTCACGCCTTCGATTACATTATCAAAGTTTTCATACGGATCCCTAACTTTTTTGAAAATATTCTATAGCCTATGTTCATCTGGGATTGTTTCTAGTGGTGAAAGAATTTTCAAATCGGTCTAGTAGTTTCGGAGCCTATTCAGTTCAAACAAACAAATCTTTCCTTTTATAATATTAGTGTAGATTGCTGATGAAGGTATTTTAAAAAGTATTTCATAATCGTTTAGAGCTAAAAAGTATTTTATTTTGCAAATAATATCTTTCCTATTCTATACATTCTCTTACCCATTCCGAGGTAGCTCTGTCATGCCGCATAAAACGATAATACGGAATTGAGGATCGTATCGGGCGAGACAGTACGTTCCTATACAAGTAATTGCGAAGGAACTTGCGTAGTTTTTTATTTTTCAAGATGTTTACCAGATTTTAAATCGAAACAAACTATCGCAATGTCACGTTTATGGCACTAGCTGTTTCGTTATCATCTGTATTTTTACGTAAAAAGATGACACATAATTGTAAGTGATAGTTGCGCATGAGTCATAAAAATTACTGATATGTCGATATGAGTAAAGTGCACTGTCACAATTTTGTCAGTTTAATAAAACTGAATATTTTTTATTGCTAAACTTGTTTTATAACTTCACTTTAGCGCGCATTACTGGGCTGTTATTCCTTGTAATCCATTTTAATATTATAAATGCAAAGGCTACTCTGTCTGTCAGTCTGTTACTTTTTCACGCCTTAACAGATTGGTTTGAAACTACCCGAGTGCACCATAACCTGTAGTACAGCTCTATTTTGTAAATAACTATTTCGATCTCGAGCTTCAGCTGAGTGACAAAACTCACAGTGAGCTTTATTGCACACAACATGAAGGTCTTAATTTGATACTCTCCTCGGATTCCGCTGTCAAGATATGAAAATGTTGTTACAGAATAGCCCTACTATTCCGTCAACATCTCACAGCGTGAATGTAGGTGGAGTAAGGATGAAGTGAACTGTCATTCGCAACTTATTTCTGTGAATTGCAAGTCACTTCACCTAAGCTTACACATTGAGATGTTTACAGAATCTCACTGCTGTTGTAGTGTTAAAATTTCGCCGTGAAACCGTGAAAACTCGCGGTAAAGTGATGAAGAAGTGAGATTTCATTAACCGACGAAAAAACGGAGGAGGTGCTCAAATCGACGCATACATTTTTTTTTCTTTTTTATGTATGAACACGCATAACTTTTTTCATACAAGTGACATGACAGTTCATTTCAAGCTCATTATACCTTAGTTTTCACAGTGAGGTTTTATTTAAGGTTTAGGACATACTTTAGGATTTATACTTTTTCAACTCGGTAGAAGACTCCCATGAACTCATGGTATAATTTATCGTCGTACACGCGAGCCGCGAGCGAAGCTACCGGCAAAACTTGGAAAGGTACAAAGTGGCATGATATACAAAATGTGTCCTACTTACCCAGGGAGGCTAAATACCTGCTAGAGAGGCTGCAGCTGACGCGCGACGAGCCGGCGCTGATCGACGCGGCGGACGCGCACACGGCCTACTTCGCGGAGAAGTGCCTGCCGCTGCTGCCGCCTGCCGAGAAGGCTGCCATCCTCGCCGCGGGCCAGATCGACCTCGTGTGGCTGGCGGAGAGGAACCATGCTGTCTGGACGGCTGGTCAGTATAATTACTTACTGTGATGTACAGTCAACAAAGCTATTCGGTATACAAGCAAAAATATTAATTTTTCCACAGCACTACCAATGTTTATACGTGCATTATAATTTGTTAAGCTTTTGACATACTTACGAGTGTGTTGTACAATAATTATTATCTACTCAACACACTCAAAACATTGTTTAAAAGTGATAAAAATACGGTGAATATTTTTATAGCGACAAAAACACTCGTAATTAGTTTAAATCAAATTTGAATGAGTCCCTTTCAATGTAATCTTCTTGACTAGCAATGCACTAATTGCAACCTGAATTAGCCTTCCTCTCTTCCTGGTGTATTCTCCGACCAATCCTTCATGAACGCCTCGTCACGCCAGCATTTCCTAAGCAGGAAGGCTTACGGGCGACGACGCCCGTCCTCTGGCTCCCACTTCGTATCGACTCTGGCCCATCTGTCTTGCTGCATCCTACATAATTATGTGACCCGCCTAATCCCACTTCAACCTGACAGATTTTTTGCCCACATCGGCGATCCCCGTTTTGGAATCCCCCGTATCGAAGCGTGTTCGATAATTACGTATTCGATCGCTGAACACCTAGAACGCTTCGCTCCATCGCCCTCTGGCAAACCTTAAGTTTGGACTTTTGTCAAACCTTAAGTTTGCGCTTCAGGGATAGAGGTAGGTCACCCTTCATCAGCGACTTCGTGGTCCAGTAGCTCTTCCAGGCGTTTTCGACACGTCTGTCGACTTCTTTGTCTTGCCGGTTTTCTAAGGATACTAGCTGGCCCAAGTAAAAACCTGATCGACATAGTGGATGTCTTGCCATCTACCTCCACCCTACTTTTTATGCTATTGGGTATAACTTTAGTCTTTGACCGATTCATCATTAGTCTAACTACAAGGCTTGCTGTTCAGGTTCTAATTATATATGTACATATAAATGCTAACATAGGTAAAATATGGATCACTTTACTATGTTTCCAGGTCTTCAACATGATGAAACTTCAAGCAAAAATAGCTGGAGCGGCAGCTCGTCCAACGGCGCTGATCCTTGGGAGGTAAATACATGCAATATTGAGCTTTACTGTTATCTTGTCTTATTTTACTTGTGCCTCAAAGATCACCAGAAGTGACTCATCGTCTTCCTGCCCTTGTCCCATGTTACTTGGCGCAACACGATTTTTTCTTCCGTTCTGTTCTATCAGCCGTCACGCTATCACTAATTCCTTTTTCTTTGATATCGCTACTCACACAATCCTTCCATCTTTTCTTTGGCCTTCCTCTCCCTCTCCACACATTCATCTCAACATTCTCATTTCCGCTACACGCAATCTATTTTTGACTGAAATTGATCAAACGATTGCAAAATGTTAAATTAACCACAAAAATCGAGGCAGTTGATAATACATTGCTGGCCTAATTCGTTAACCTGCTGAGTTCATATTTGTACAATTTACAGGAAGAAGAAAAATCTGAAATATATTGTTTGCTTTTAGAAACCATAGGTAATCCGAAAATAACATTATTGAATTACATCAACTACGTATAGCAATCATAGGTAATTTGAAAATTCAATTAATTACAGTATTTCTGTGTGATAGTTATGCTTTGTATTGTTCAGAAAGCAGGTTTTTTACGACATGCTACGACTAACTTTCTAGATTGATATACTTAGTCGTTATTATTTTTCCATAATGTCTTTACGCTTTGAAAAGTAAAATTGCCCAAAAAATGGACTTAGCAGGTTAACAAATTAGGCAAACGACATGTAGTAACCGTCTTAAAAGCCATGATTAAAAATACCCCAGCTTATCTTGGGACTAAATTTCCCAATAAATTAGTCGTTCAAGGACACTACAAGTTACAAATGCCTTTTCCCAACTATATTAGGGTCGGCTTCCTTACAATCTGGGGGGCTACTCTCTAACGAAATCCGTAGCTTCGGGCTTAGTTGCGGGCGGGCATTTTCTATTTCGTATCACCTTACCACTGAGAACTAATGATAACACGATTTGACAGTTACTGTGAAATCTTGTTGTCATTCATTCTCAGTTCGGGTTCGGGACTAATCGTAAGTCTGTAGGTGATACGGAGTAGAATACGCCCGCCCGCAACTAAGCCCGAAACTACGGATTTCGTTAGAGAGTAGCCCCCCTGGATGCAGGTCATATCAGTAATTAGCATAGAGCTCTTGGCAAGATTGGTGTCAGATTTTCTAGTTTCTGAAAATCCGTAACAACTGCTAGCCAAAGGCTTCACGTACTTTCCGAGGCACGGAGCAGTCTCGGTAAGTAATGGATGATCGTTCATCAACAGACCGACCTCAGGAAGAGTTGCTTAACCTTAAAGACCGACCCCTGCGGCTGTTATGTTATTTTTTTTTAAGAAAAAAAATTCCCACACTCGGAATTTCTCCTGTATCCAAATTCACATACATAAACAGCCAGTCCCGAAACAACTATCTGTAGGCCATACAAATATTTGTTCCGTGCGGGAATCAAACCCGCGACACGCAGCGCAGCAGCCAATTGCTCAACCACTGCGCCAACCATCTTGTCGATTTAGCCACAAGCTCCTCTCGCCAAATGCCTACGTACTTGTTACATAATGTTTGAACCTATTTTTTTTTTTAGATAAATAAATAATTTATTTTCCCTTAAAATAATTTCCTTTAAATATTTTTTTAGCACTCGTCAGGCATCGTCTTAATACATTCGGCTCAAATACATAATACAAAGTAAAAAACTGTGTATCATAAGGCTACCTATGTATGTTTGTATTAAAAAGGTTTAGGTAACCAAATAAAGGCAAACAATCCTGACGCGTCTCCCTAATCTTTTTTGGTTAAAACTCAGTTTATAAACAAAATGAAACTAAAAAACCAATGTAAATACAACAATAACGATTACTAAATCAATTGAACTATTAGTTTTAGCAGTAGTTTATGTGTTAGAGTATAATATCACGTCAAGACCACCACCCAACCACCCAAACCTCTCCAGTACAATATAACCGGATTCTTATTTCAAGTTTCTGAGGCGGCTATGAACTAAACCACTATATAAAGAATATTTTCTCAAACATGCTTGGAAATTTGAGCTTTATTTTGACAATCTTCTTCGAGATACATCGAAATTGCTGTACTGGCCAAATACATGCGAGCAGCAGCCGGCAAGAGTTGTATGAAAATCCATATCTGCGACCAAAAAAATTACATAGTAAACTCATATCTGTCGTGTAATTTAAAAATGGAACGATCTTTTACTCCAAAACATGTCAGCCAAGGAACGAAACTTATCAAATGTTTTATTTAAATTACGAACTGGCTTGCAACTAGAAAGGTGTTTATTGAAAAAAAAAACCAATGAACACTTTAACGCGGGAAAAAATGTTGTTGTTCGTTGTACATCATTGATTTTGAAAAGTAATATTTTAATTTCCGCGCATTATTTGAGAAAAGTATTATACAAGCCATAGCCACTACTACTAGGCATTCATGGACTTACATATGTGGACCGAGGCGAACTCTTTTGCTAGTCGCTGCAGTAATGTACTATTTAACATATTTTTCATTTTATTTAGTTAGTTCAGTAGTTCAATACACGAGCTCGAAAAAATGCCAGAAGAAGCCTGTTCAGTCTAACGTAGAAAAGAATGAGAATTTAAAAACGAATGCTGCGATGTTCCTCAGGTGGTGCTATTCGGACTGCTGGAGCGCAGCCGTGTGCCGGCGCGCTGCCCCTCCACCATCCTGCAGGCGTGGCCGGTGCTGCACGCCAGGATACATGCGCTTTTCACCATTATTGAACCAGCGTGAGTATACTGTAACATATCCAGCCGAAACTACTGGGACTAGGTTCTAGGAACATACCGTTTAGCACAAAACTGATGTAAGGACTAAGAAGGGTTTCATGGAAATTCTATATTTAAATCGGGGTAAATCGTTTATACCTGAACAACATAGACGAAATCGCGGTTAGGCTGGGATCGACCATCAGGACATAAAAACTCTCCGACTGGTCAATATAACCAGGTTTCTTTTTCTACTCATACAAATAGGGTGAGATTCAAGCTATCGCCAATTTAATTCGTTACGAATTTCTTAAATAATTTGGTCCCCAAAGTAGTAGATCTGTCACCAAAATGTAGTTGCCAAGCAATATTAAACAAACCCATAAAAATTCTCGTTTTATCATCAGGATAAATCATCAAGAATCAAATAAATAGGTTCAGATTTGTTATAATGGGTTTGTGTTTGATAGTCAAATTAATTGAAAACTATCATTCAACAAAGCCCCGCTGCGGGGCTTCTATTTCTGTCTGCAGGGTTTAGCGCGAACTTAGCTCGCGTCTTACCATTCATGTTAGGTTATGAATGGCAAGACGCGAACTAAGTTCGCTCGCTTCGCCATTGGAACCTAACCTGTCCATGTTGGGGTGCCCTAAGCTCCTGATGATAGATATACCATTCTGAGTACGTAGTTATTATTTAAAGGTTTTTGGTAAAATTAAATGAGCCATGTAATATTTCAGGCCCGTGAATGACAACCGAGCTTCCCTGCTATCACGCGGTCCCGCGCTACCCAGGAAGCCAGAGAAAGAGCGAGACGGCTATATGCAAGTCAGTATTGATTTTATTTACTTACCATCTTTTTAGTGTGTTTCAAGAAAATTATCATATTATTATCCTCATAATTTATTTATAGGCAATTTTTACACTGTCGATATCTGAAGACCCGCCTCTAAAATCTGTGTGTTTTGCCCACCATGACTTACGGTGCTTAGATATCGACGCTGACGCAGGAGGCTGTGCTTATTTTTCGCATAAGTCTACCAGCCCCAGTTCCAAACGTCGACGTCCGAAGACACACGCCAAGGCGCGGTGAAGCCAGGTAGACAGTGACCGAGTGGCGTTCAAGGACTCGTACAAGCATTGTGGGTCGCCTGGCATCGATATTGGCAGACAAAATCGTTGCCATTGCGGACGAAAGTCGTGGGCGTAGACGAGGGTGACATAACTGCGAGGGGATTGCCACAGAGAGGCCTTTGCCCAGCGGTGGGCAATTTCGGGCTTTTTATGACGATAACCTGTTGTTTTTGCAGGTTTGGAAGTACTACATGACAATGGCCTACCTAGTAGTGCCGGCCGTGCCCAGCCCCGTGATCCGCTGCGCCAGTCCCGACCTCAGTCTGAGGTACGTATGCGTCACCCTAGCGCCACCTAGCTCTAAATACATATACGTATACCTTGCTTAGTGCCGAGAACACTGCCACTGCGATATATTACTTAGAATCTTAAAATTACTTGTAGTTATTGTTGTGGGATGTAATAATTCGTATGCCAGTGAGTCTCAGCACTACTATAGACATTTGTCGTAAAAAAACACTTTGCCGTTATTATTATTATTACTTACTTAGCAAATTGGCTTGATATATTCAAATTTATTTCCAAAATATAATTATTGATTGGCATTAAATTCTATATAAGTATTATGTTACGTACGGTATATGTTTATGTGCAAAATATATTAGATTTTGACTGTCTAAATTTTATATATTAATGTTGTTTAGTTTTGTAGCTGGCATCGCCGATGTGTTGCCGACTGAGTTATCTTCGGTACTGCAGGCCGGTTCATTACTTATCGATAACAAAACTGTGGCGATTCGATTCGATACCGGTATTGATTCGAGGGACCTACTTAGACCAATTTTATCACTGTGAAATGAGTAGTATGTGCCAATATTTCTTTGTGCCATACGTGTTTCAAAAGTTACATGCACCCAGTTGTCTATTAGGCTGGAGACAGCATTGAAAGGCTTTAACTTAAGATTCGGTTCAGCTTGTCAGCTGATATACCTAATTAAAACATCAAAATAAAACATTTCTATTTAAATAAGTAGGCAACTGAGTTATTGCGAGTTCTAAATCGGCCTGCTGATGCATGTAGAGCGAAATGTAAACTTGAAATTTATTTGATGAAAACGTCATAAATCATTATCTTTATTAGTTAGGTTAGTTCTATTTACTCAAATCGAAATGATCAAGTAATCGAATCCACTGTAAACACTAGTCATCAAGTATTTGTTAATTACCCTACTGTCCCACCAGAGATGTTTCTTTTTTTGAGTATGTGTGTGTGTATGTGCATACATAAGTATGTTTGAGTGTCTATTTCTTTGGCACGCCCTGTAGCCTTAACTGTTGGATAGATTTGAAAAAAAAACGAGGTAGCATTAGATTCTGCTTAAAATATCAAATTAAAGCTCTAGGAGACGATTGTAAAAATATCTCGCAAAAAATGTGGAAAATAAAATTTGCAAAGTACCCGACCGATAAATCGATATAAAAGTTTTAAACAAGTAAATTTTCGAGAATTCTGATGCAGATGATGGTATCAAATCTGTGATTGAAATAAGATAAAAGCGACCAACTGCATCAGACCACTTGAAAACTACCTTGTTTGGAACTGTTTAGTCCTTTTTTTACACTATTCGATTTAAAAATAATATAAATATTGTAGTGTGGTTATGTTGTCCGCGCTGAGACACGGCGATGTCAGCCAGCTTACTAAATGACGTTAGTCCGTCGCAGTGCGCGTGCGACTCCCTCCGAGCCAACCACTCTCCGCATGTCAGAGCGACCAGACGTAACACTTACTGTATTTACGAACAACAGTCTGTAGTTATCTTTTGTGTACAATACTTTATTTACTTACTAAATTTCAAGCTCTTGGGTCCAGTTTTATTAAACCAAAGATGCTGAAATATGAAATGACATTTTACAGTCAAAACTTAACAAAACACGGCCTCGTGATGGTTCATTAATAAGGGCCTAAGAGCGAGACGTTTTGTACGCAGATTTGGATTAAAAGACCGACAGTACGTGAAGTACCCACACTACCCATTATGTACACGATCTTCTACCAAACAATGTCATTGTAGTTTTCTCTAATAGCATCCGAAAATGCACCCTTTGTAAACTTATATTATGATCTAGTATTTCACAATCACAATTTTATCTGGTTACAAACTTGAATGTTTATTTAAAAACCTGGTAAAAAAGTTCAAATAACTTATTACATAGTTGTAATGTTAACTATTTTATATGTTGAGCAAGCATAAACTTCACTGGACTATTTCTTCGAAGTAGTCAGTGGACGTGGTTGAAGTGATATAAAAGCAGGAATGTGTTCGTATACGTGTGAGCTAGTGGGCATGGGGCGAGCGTAGGGGAGACGCGAGTGTGTGCCGCTTGCGCGCCACTCGCGCAGGCAAGTATCGGCTGTGTCTGTCGTAGCACGGAGGCGGAGGGCTGGGCCGGCCTGGCCGCGCTGAGCTCGTCCAGCGAGAGCCTCAACGCGCCCGGCGGCTTCTTCACGCTGCCCTTGAGCTATGCGCGCGCGCACAGGCAACACAAACGAACGAGGTGGCCATTGACGCTCGCTATGTGCACGTCGCATTCGATTTTGATCATTACTAGTTGTGTCGGTTCCATCTCTCAGTTCACTGTATTCCATGCCGGCCGGGCCGATGTCTTCTCACATTTGTTTCAAGCACACGCTTCTGTGCGACTTCTGCAGTTTTATTTTTTTAGTTTTTAAAGTATTTCGCCGACGCTGCGAAAATTATTTTTAAGTTGCAGACTTGTGCCACTCGAGCGCTTTATAATAATTGGGATGGAATCGACACACGCCATTTCCTCATGGGGGTAACTCAGTGCAGTGGCCATGCCGGGTGTGTACCATATTGGAAGGTCACTGTAGGTCTCATCGCTCATCAATCACGCCTAGGTCAAGCACAGCTAGCGCATTCCATTCGAAGTGTTGTCAAGGTGCCGCCCGCCGGCCGCCGCCCGCCGGCCGCGAGCCTGTTTGTGCAGTAACTCGGTGGTCAGGTGACCAGGTCCGCGCACACCTCACACAGTCACCATACATGCGTACATAACATGTAGCATCTGTTTATGTTTACAACTGATAACATGTTAATACTTGTCTCATAATGAATGATACGATTAGTTTAGATGCAAATTAAGGATTGCTTGCGAGAGGGCCGAAACAAATCGTGTTAGTTTAGCGCTTAGACATAGAGATACTTACAATACAGAATCATTTGTAAGTTTATGCAGTTGTAACATCGGAAGCAGCTTTGTTTCTATGCTAGGACTTTCTGCGAAGCATGTTACCAATTCGGTTTAGATGCTTTTATAGCAAGCATCTGTATACATACAGGGTGTTTTTAAAAGGGCCTCTATGTCAGCTATGCTCATCGTAAGAGATTAGAAGATGTGTTTTTAGAGGTACACAAAATTTTTCCAACTCGACATCACAAAAAAATCTCTATTATTACAAATCTAATAAATACCATCAGATGATATGCGGTCGAAGGCAGAACTCCCAAAAAAAAGTGTATTGGACGCTGTTGCTACTTTTCGTTGTATTACGTCAATAGACAAAAAACAAAGCAAGACATATTCTTCTTTTCTGTAATGGTCAGCGCAGTTGCCATAGAGAACTTGACTTAGATTTCTCTGAATACCGGACTATATGACAGCGCTTCCCCTCCGAAAGTGCGCAATATACTGCTCTACAGATTATAGATTGTCACTTAGCGCCTCCGTATAATATTTACAGTGAAAAGCATTAAAATAAAATATCTAAATACATATCACAGTGTGTATTGTGCACTTACGGATGTTATACAAGCTCACAGGGCCGTCCGTTAGTTTGCATTCAATCTATGACACCAAGCGTGTATAGCAATTTATGATTGTTCTCTAAATGATTAAAACTTCCATTACGGCCCTGTCAGCTCACCATATTGTAATAAGAATATAAAATATCTTCTCTTCGGAAATGTTTGTTTGTGGAAATATATATCACTTCTTTAAGCATTAAAGCAGCCAGGAGGGTAAGCTGAAGCCCATAGATGTATCCGCTGAGTCTATAACTTGTATGCGTGACGTAATGATTTCTCTTGTCTTTGGCAGCTATAATAAAGCTTTCTTGGGAATCGTGTATTTAGCTGGGGCGTTCGTTACTGACATGAACAACTTAAAATATGCCGAATTCTTGAGATAATGGTGGGATTTTTTCAATTTTGTATAAATGTTATGTACTTTTCATTGCATACACGTACTGCGCTGTCAATATGAATGTTCGTCATGATTATTTTGCTCTATCCCTTCTTCGTGCGGACATTAAATTGTTTCTCTTTTCTGTATTGTTTGGTCCGTGTTTGTGTCAAGTTTGGTAAGCTGTAAGCTTCCCAGTTGCCCTGCTCTTCACGTTGGTGAGCGGCCGTGACCAGTATTCCACTGACGAAGCTAGGCACACGCGGCTGTCGCGTGGACTCTTATATTTGATCTGTATATATCTTATTTCTGCCCTGACAGTGCACTCTTCCTCTCAGCGTGTCCGGAGACACTGTGGGGGTAATATTACTTTGGCTATGGCTGCACTATATGTTCCGACGTATTATTCCCCTGTTTATTGCTCTATTGCGAGACCTGACGGTTGCTATTTGTGATGAAGAGTAAAAAAAAAATTGGTTTTATAATAACAGTACTAGGTATCCATCTATTGTATTCTTTGACGATAGATTCGAGGCTCATTTCAGTAAAATAAACGGAAGCATTAGTCTTCTGCTACACAGCACTTATACTTTTCATCACGACTATGCTACTGTGACTCGAACACGATCATACAAACAAGCACAAATTGATACCCACCCATCGCACTCAGCGATGCCACCACTCCACAAGTTCGATTCTTAGGTTGAATATAGTACCATCGTTGACATGTTGACCCATTTAAAATGTTAAACCCTGGTTCCCAAATAGTGAGAAAATAGAATTAAAAACCAGTTCAATGCAAGAGTAGAACTAGCAGTCAATAAATAGCTTCAACACGTTCACTGAAGTAATCGTTAGAATCATTATTTCATTAAAGATTTCCATGGTATGCACGAAAAGACAACGCCACGATCGTGTGAGATTAACTTATCAATCATTGGGGAAAAGTAACTAATTCATGAAATCATCGAGTTTGTAACATTTGCTCGTAACTTGCGCGTTATCTTTTCTCTGTCTTGTTCTATCCGAATGAATGCATCATCTGTAGCAGTCACTGAGTCACTCTTAACGTACTGTGTCAGACGGCGAGTCCTCATTGAATGCTAGAATGTTAGCACTCGCCACGTACGGACGCGCACTTGCAAGCAAATGTGACAGAGGGCGGCAGCTCGTCGTGTTAACAGAACCTCGTTAGAATGATGTACAAACGCGTGTCTCATATTTTTGTTGGAATCTACATCGCTTTGTTTGGTGACGTCCTTATTATTTTATGTTGATAACGCTTATATTGTCGATACAGTATTATTTATACTTGCTTTTATTAGTTATAGAAGTAGTTAGGTAAGCTTAACTGTTTTGTTGTAAAATATGTGTTTGTATTGAGAAGTTATACACCGATGTGCAATTGTCGTACGATACAACATTCAATTTTGCACTTTTTTCAGTCCTAATGTCGATTATTTTATCTTGTTCTGATATGAACGTAAAAGTTAAAGTCCACGATAAAATTTTGAAGTGTAAATGGTCCCTGGTTAACTTCAAGCTATATTTCTGTGTGGCTGTGTCACTGATGTCATGTGTGTGCGTGGACGTAGCTCGTCGCCGGACTCGCTGAGCGAGCGTAGCGGCGGCGAGTCGCGCGGCGCGGCGGCGTCGCCCGGCTCGTTGCACAAGCTGGCTGTGCCGTTGGCGCGCTGCGAGGTGCCCGAGGTGCGGGACGCCGCTGTCGCCGCCTGCGGGAACATCAACCCGGATGCACTCAAGTAAGTATAATTATAGTAGCCGGCACGAGTCGTGAGCACAGATGAATGCAGCGGGGTGATCTCGCCAATGTACGGTGGGCGAACGAAACTTGCAAGCCCAAAAGACGATGAGCATTGACTGACGAACCAATAACATGAAGCGTCAGAGCTGACGATCAATGAAGAGTGCTCACGACTCGTGAAGGTTATTATACCTACTGTTTCTTCTTTTAAAATTCGCATGCTGATAAAACAAAGAATTACTTGGATAAAATAACTGTAAATATTTTACTAAATATTCATTTCTAGCTTAAATTAATATCAGTTGACACTTACAAGTCGCTTATCCTTATGAGTCTGCGAGTATACGTTAACCGGCCACGGTGCGAGATTGTGCGGACGGACGCGGATCAGCTCGCACCGACGCTCCGAAGTCCGTAGCGGCGAGTCGGTATCTTCAAAAGTGCGAGCTCTCTTTCACTCTGCATTTTGAAATGAAAATGGCTTCGAATCTAGACCCACAGAGACCGACACGAACTGTGGAAAGCAATAAGTGAGCAGTGCGTGGCTGTCCGTGGTCGTCGGCTCAGCGTGAAAAAATCCGCAGAATCACACGGCGTCGAAAGCCAGCTTTACGTTATACTAGACTCAAATTTTAACCGGTGTAACCTTAGCAAAAATTTTCGTATTCTTATCTCAAATATATTTGTACGCAGAGATTTAATGGAGGAGCTACTGCCGCTGCTTCGAGAGGCGGTGGACCGCAAACAAGAGAACATGCGCCGGCGCCGCCGCCGCGACGCGCTGCGCCTGCATCTCAACAAGATGCTGCTGCTCATCGCACAGAGGAAAACTTTCGCAAACAGGTAATATTAACATCTAAACATGCATACAAGCTGCGTAATATCTTTGAATTGTCGATCCCACAATCCTTTAAGACCAGGGTCTATAACCAGCGTGTCCTACCCGTAATGACTTACGGAGCCGAAACATGGTCAATCACCATAGGTCTGGTACACAAATTCAAGGTTGCTCAGCGTGCAATGGAGAGAGCAATGCTCGGGGTTTCTCTGGTGGATAGAATTCGCAAAGAAGTCATTCGCCAGAGAACTAAAGTCACCGACATTACGCGTAGAATCAGCATGCTGAAGTGGAAGTGGGCCTGCTATGTCTGTAGACGGACAGACGGTCGATGGAGCAGACATATGTTAGAGTGGAGACCGCGTTTGGGCAAACGTAGTGTGGGGCGCCCTGTGGCACGATGGATCGATGATTTAAGGAAGGTGGCTGGCAGCGGATGGATGCGGACTGCTCAGGACCGGGATGGTTGGCGCTCTTTGGGGGAGGCTTACGTTCAGCAGTGGACGAATATTGGCTGAAATGCATACTCAGTGGAAATAATGATTTTCCTGCACTGTTAAGGGACCTATTTGACCTCCACAAACCAGGGTGACACAACATTGGGTAACACTGTACTTCCGATAGGACTTCGAATTATCATTGAAACGCTTAGTTGATACGTCGCGTTACCCAAGGGCTGGCTTTTACGTCGGACAAAGAATAAACATTGCTATGGCAATGCTCTATCTTTGTCCGAGTCAACGTGGCAATGCCGCCAGTCTTTTGGGCTCACTTTCAGTCGACAGCGATGCGGACGAATTTTTGACACCATATTTTAATTAGGAGGTTTTATTTTTACTAGCTTTTGCCCGCGATTTCGTACCGTATATCCCGTTTTTGCCGTTCCCGGAAGGAAGGAATTTCGGAAAATTCTTCTAAAAAGCTCTCTTAGTGCTCCCCTACACTCCCCAAGGAAGCTACATGCCAAATTTCGGCTTTCTATACGACCAGTAGTTCCGGCT
The DNA here is from genome assembly GCA_947578705.1 of Lacanobia wlatinum. Classification (NCBI taxonomy): domain Eukaryota; kingdom Metazoa; phylum Arthropoda; class Insecta; order Lepidoptera; family Noctuidae; genus Lacanobia; species Lacanobia wlatinum. The sequence goes on along the minus strand of OX388022.1, from coordinate 5,731,843 downwards.
TTGCGTTGTCTGTCAGTCACTCAGCAACGGCAGAATTTTATATATTAGGATAATTTGTTATGGTAAATTAATGAATGTTTGTAAAGAAGATTTATTTGTTTCTCATTGAAACATAACATTTTTTTTATTATAAACTAGTGAACGTCACGCGGTTTCACCCGCGTAGTTCCCGTTCCCGTGGGAGTACGGGGATAATATATAGGCTATGTTACTGCCTGATAATGTAGCTATCCGATGCTAAAAGAATTTTTCAAATCGGTCCAGTAGTTTCGGAGCCTATTCAATTCAAACAAACAAACAAATTTTTCCTCTTTATAATATTTTATTATAAATTTATAATGCAATGTATCTGGCGATATTTAGCATTAGGTTGGTATTTGCAGGTCTTGGGCTTGTGCGGGATTGTTCATTAATAATATCCAAGGCTAATAGGCAAGTTCTGTGAGATGTTCAAGAATGCAGCTGTGCAGTATTGAGTCCTTTCAAAAGCATTGTTAATGTTGTTCACAAGCCTATGTACTTGTTGAATAGTACCATGTTGTTGCCTGAAGCCGAACTGGTGGTCTGGGATTAAGCTTCTTTCTTTTATGATTAGCGATAATCTGCTCAAGAACAGGATCTCCATTACTTTTGATGGTATTTGCAATAGGCTGATAGGCCTGTAAGATTTTACGTCTTCAGGGCTTTTGCCCGTTTTAGGGATAAAAACGGATTTGAGCCACTTTTGATTGTCAACGCTTACAACCCTAATCTCTTCAAAGTCAGAGTGAAGAGGCTCCTTCTGGGTAAGCTCGCTCCATCGTAGACTTTGACTCTGTCATATCTGACCTAGACTAGAGTCAAGAGCAAACCAACAAATAGAAAAAAAATAAAAATGTCTGGGGACCGTTGAAGTTCTCAATATGGCATTATGTATATATGTATGTTAAGAAGCGCACACCGGAACATAAAATGGTGGTATTTCCACAGCGCGTTCGCGCTCGAAGGCGGCAGCCTGCACTCGTCGCTGACGGAGTACCTGGACGGCGCGCGGCTGTGCCTCGAGGTGGAGGCGGAGAAGGACGCGCCGGCCGCGCGCGAGCAGCGCATCACCTTCGCCGACTTCGTCACGGAGCTCATCAAGAGCTTCCCACGTTAGTAACACAAAAAAAACTTTCCGGTCATGTCTAGTTCCAGAGGGATCGCGAAAAAAAAAAACGACTGCCCCATATATTTATGGGTACAAAATGTACTGAACAACTGTTTTTATACTCGACAAAATGTACTGTAAATGTAATGTAAAATATGTAAATGCTATTCTGTAAGAACATTTTCGTGTCTCGACAGTGAAATCAGAGGTGAGTATCAAATTTGTATAAACATAATACCTTTATGTTGTGTGCAATAAAGCTCACTTTGAGAGCTTTGTCACTCCGGTGAAGCTCGATATCGAAATGGCTATTTACAGAATAGACTAGCTGTACAACTATTTTTTCGCGATCCCATAGTGAAAGTTGTTCACAATGACGAGTACAATAATCCCTTCAAAGGTATTGCGTTTATTCTGTTACACGTTGTAGATAAGTACGTAATAATTTTTCGTGACTAAACCATTGCGAAAACTATAAAATTACTTATTCGAAACTTGAGTTTCCCAGAAAATCCGCTATACGAAAATGCTGACCACTTCTATCATATTCTTTAAACTGCTGTTTTCCATTATCTTTACCATTTGTGATAATTAAAAATTGAGTTTCTTAAAAATCCAGGGATGGTTTTTGATATCGTAACATTAGACACTGTCGATGTTTAAGTCAGATTTCCATGATGGCTGGCTGTTTGTGCCAGTTATGTGACGGCATTTCTTTCTGCTGCCGTATGGTGTCGACCGGTGCCATATGGAGCCGTAAAAGAATAATACTATCCCATCACTTCCCGTGGGTGTCGTAAGAGGCGACTAAAGGACTCGCCAGAGAATGGACAGCAGCGTTCTCTGTAAAACTCAACACCATACACTGCGATCGCCAATCCGCCTGCCAAGCGTGGCGATTATGGCAAACCCCCCAAAATTTTGGGGAGGCCTATGTCCAGCAGTGGACGTCTTTCGGCTGATGATGATTTCTTTCTAAGTGAACACGAGGCCAACGCGTTAAGTTCGCCATTTGATAAGTTTAGTCAAGGTTTCCATAGTCGAAAAGTATTATGATTTTTTCTCATGGTACAATATAAACTGGCGTCTGGTTCTACAACCTGTAACAGAATAAACGCAATACCTCTTAAGGGGTCATTGAACTCATCATTATGAACAACTTTCACTACAGGACCAACACTAAAATCGCGAAAAAAAATCGACTCCCCCATACACTTACGTGCGCATAACTCGACAAAATGTACTGAACAGCAGATTTTTTTTTTTCGCGATTTCGGGATTGGTCCCAAAGTAAAAGTTGTTCATAATGATGAGTACAATGACCCCTTATGACAGTGGCGTGCCTAGGGTTTCAAAATAAGGCAAGCCCAATAAAATTTTAACCGATTTCAAAAAAAGAAAGTTCAGTTTTCGACTGAGTATATAGGTACCTACGTATGTATCATCGCAATTTTCTCATAAACTACTGGTTAGGTACAATAAATTAAAAGTGAATTCATCCATCTTCTTCTTTCCTCTTCTTCAATTTCACTCTTGCTTGTCGTGCGGTGAATGAGTTAACCAAAGCACACTGAAGGCATGCTAGTGCTAGATTGAATATAATAAACATATCAGCAATTGCATACCTCCGGTGGCTTTGAAAAAAGCCGTTTGGTTTGCTTCATTGCTTGAGGGAACAAAGTTATGGTAAGTAGGTGCTTGCTTCGTAACAGGACTAACAGGTTACAGACAAAAAAAAAAACAAAGTTACAAAACGAAAGTTAAAAAATAGCTAGATAGAATGTAATAAGGAATTTAAATAAATTATTTATATTCTAATGGGAATCGTCTATCTTTCTTAAGAAATGATTTAATTACATCAGAGTAAAATGTTGGTGATCGTTTTAATTCTACCAACAACTGTTTTTCAATAGCTATCATTGATAATTCGGAAAGACGCTCTTGACCTTGTGTATTTCTCAGATAGGTATGGATACGTTTAAGAGACGAAAAAGCACGTTCCGCGGAAGAACTTGTAGCTGGAATAGTTACAACAAGATACGCTAATTTTAACAGCTCGGGAAAGGCATCTTCAAGGTTATTCTCATTAATGAAATCAATTAATTCGAAAACATTACGGTCTTTCAGATCAGGACTAGAATACAAGCAAATCAATTGGCTTTTTAATGTTTGTTTGTCGAAATAGTTTGCATAAATGTCAAATAATGATAACTGGCGTGATATAGATGTCTCAATTCGTTGTTTACCAAAATTACCGAAAGAAACCATTGCACACAGGTGTTTATGGGAATTTGCGTGCCTTTTAATGGCGCCAGATATGTTATTTAAATCATTATAACCAGATGTATTCCAAACGGAATCTTCATTCGAAAAAAATATGCAGCACCAACAATACAGCTTATTCGTGTGCGAACAGCCAACAATCCAACTAGTTTTATACACTGATCTATTAAATTTTCGTTTATGCGATTTACTAGTCTGAGAAATACACAGATTAGGCGTTGGTTTTAATGAAGAAATTAACTGTTTTTTCTGAGCAAAGCTTAAAGATTTTACCTTATCTTCGCCAATCAAAACTTGAACACATTTTAAATCCTCACAAGGTACAATTACCTCCATTGTTGTAGGTAAGTCACTAAAACAATTGTATCACTAAGAAAATCTAAGAAAACACACAAATAACTTTAACAACATAACTTTTCCACTCAAGCGAATGAAACTGAAGTTAGTTGCACTCGGGTGTCGGAAACTACTTACCAGAGTTGCAGTGTTGTCATTTAGGCAAAAAAAGTCCCCAGGTATATGAAAAATCCAGCTAGATGTCGCAATTTTTTTATTTTTAAGATATTGCTTGAATATTTAATTTCATTATTTTAAAAAGTCGCTAGTTTTTATTGTTGTTAAATCTTAAAAAAAGTCTCCAAACTCGTTAAAAATCTCCAAGATCTCACAACGTCGCTAAAACGGCAACACTGCAGAGTTGGCAAGGTGACAAGGTCACGCATACGCGGGCAACTTCATGCGCATGCAGGGCTTAATTCTTTCATACTGATTGATTTGTAGACGCAAAAGTTTCTGACTCGTTATATGGCACATCGCTATAAGTGCGAAAGTGACAGAGCTAGTATTTGAAAGCCCGGTAAAAGCCGGTACGTGTAAGCGAGATAGCTATATGTAGATTCTGCAAATGCGAAACTCTGCGCGCGAACAATCGCGATGTGTAGTGTGGCATAGGAAGATACTTTGTGTTATTTTGATAAGAATTAAGCGCGCGAACTTTTAAATAGTTTGGGTTTGATATTGATTCTCTATCGAGCATTTTAGTAAGGCTTTTGGGCTTGTATGAAGGCTCCGCCACTGCCTTATGAGGTATTGCGTTTATTCTATTACACGTTGTATAAAATTTAATTCCGTAGACTAGGTCAAAGTCTAAATGTTACCACAATTGGCTGGACAAGTACATCAAATCCTGTGTTAAAAGACGTTAAAATACTTCGTTTTCTCGACAGTGGAGAAGTACGGGTCCCTGATGAAGAAGGAGCTCCTTCGTAGCCTGTTCTCGCTGTTCTCGGGCTGGTGCGGTCCACTAGTCCGACACCTGGGTTCGCTCGTCCCGCAGCCGCCGCAGCACGAGAATGACGAGAGGCTCAACCTCTCCGCGCTCAGGGTATGTAACACTGAACCTTCCTAAAATATACTTTCTCATCACTTGTCTGTTATCAAGGAGGAACCAGTAACTGAACCCTAGCGAAGACAACTGCTGCAAAAATATACCATTACTAGTTTTAGTTAGTTAGTAGTCTTGTTAGTTTTGTTTTCTCAAAAATCCGGCCAAGTGCGAGTCGGATTCACACACGAAGGGTTCCGTACCATAAAAAATATTTTTTATTATTTGTTATTATAGCGGCAATAGAAATACACAATCTGTGAAAATTTCAACTGTGACCGGATGAACCGGATCCGGTTTGACTAGAAGCCAACCCCAATGTAATTGGGAAAAGGCTAGGCAGATGGTGATGACCTATTACAGTTCTTGAGATACAGCCCGCTGACAGACAGACGGACGGACAGCGGAAGCTTAGTAATAGGGTTCCGTTGGTTACCCTTTGGATACGGAACCCTAAAAAGGCTCATCAAATCAAATCATTATCTCTCTCCTTACTCGTCTTTACTTGGGTTCTCTGCTATATTGTTTATATGTATTTATCTATTGTGTAATTATTGTATATATAAATAGTACACCTAAGACTACCTACAGTACTGTCATTTCTCTTTTTAAAATCCATCCAAAGGTTGTCTTTAAAAGTTCGCTTTTAGCGATAAGGCCGCCCATTGTGTCACCCTATGTAATGTTTTCTTCATCTATTTTCTTTTCTGTAACTTATATGGTGTACATAATAAAGAGTATTCTATTCTATCGTCTGTCTTCGCTTCACTAAAGTTGTGCGAGAGTGCATAGCGAGGAATGTGTTTGTTAAGAACCAATCAAATCGCTTGCGCTGAGCGAGGCTAGGTAAATAAGCGGGCTATGCATCCTTCCACATCTCTGGTGGAGATGTAGCCCAAGGGACTACTCACACTTATTCGGCTCCATTCGCGTTTCGCTGAACGATTTTGGTCACACTTATACAGTTCTGCTTCTATCAGCCGCGTACAGCGTCGTAAGTAAATTAGTAGTAACAGCGCTGAACTCTATCTACAGCACTCTCATGATAATAACACATTTGTCCTCATTTTATACTTGTTTGCCGCGAAAGCTGAATAGACGCGGAAAGCTGAATGGATGCGGACGCATCTCCATACAAAATCGTTGTTTTCTATAGGCATAAGCTAAATAGAGCTGAAAAAGTGTGAGTAGTCCCTTAATTCGCCCTTTTACGTCAGCCCTTGGAATTTAAGGCAACTTTTCATAGATTTGGCGTGTATTCTGAAATATAACCCAGCATACCGGCCAGTGCTCATTACGTCATGAATCCGACGAAATCTGTTGATTCGTTCCGAAATAAACTCGCCAGTGCGATGACGTGATAAATTGACGCCATATTGAGAATAGTGTATTTTAAGTAATACACAAATCCTTACTAATATTATAATAATATGTAAATGCCAAAGTAACTCTGTTTGTCCGTCCGTCTGTCTGTCTGTCTGTCTGTCGCGCTTTCTCGCCAAAACTACTGTACCGATTTAAGCGAAATTTGGTACACAGATAGTCTAGAGCCTGAAAAAGACATAGGCTACTTTTTATTTATTATGTTCCCTAGGGACCACGCGGGCGAAGTCGCTGGCAGAAGCTAGTATTAAAAATGATACAATATAAAAATCCTCAAAGTCTGATGCACACATGCCAGTTTGATACACACACACACACATACACAGTCACACTTCTCTCACCAGTGCAATATGGTGGAGTATCACACTAGTACCATATGTCGTCGGATTGATGACGTCATGAGCACTGACCAGTATAATGGGTTATATTTCGGAACACACGCTTGATCACGCTGAATACGTCATGCCGTTAAATATGTTATCTGTAAAAGCGTTTTATATTCATGCAAACGAAATCAGTCTATTTATTAAATTAATGCGAGAAAAATTCTATGTAAAACAAACCCCCCCTTTTTGGGGGGAGGCCTATGTCCAGCAGTGGACGTCTTTCGGCTGATGATGATGATAAAATCGTATGTTTTCAAGGAAGAAACTTGCCATGGTGGCAAAGCAAGTAAAGAGAGAGTGACTGTCTTGGCCTGCGCTAATTCTGTTGGGTCGGAAAAGTTACGTTTGCTAGTGATCGGTAAATTAAGTAAGGCGAAAAATTAACATTGCTTCAAAAATGAAAGACCTTGGATGACTGGTCTTCGTTTCATCGACTGGTTAAAAGCTCTGATTTAAATCTATACTTAATATTTTATAGCTGAAGAGTTTCTTTGTTGGGTGAACACGCCAATCTCAGGAACTATTGGTTCGAATTGAAAAATTCTAATAAATAGCTCAAAATTGTACATAATGACTAAAAAAAAATCCGATTCGAGTTTTTTTTTTTGATGTTTTGCATTTTTGGAGAAAAATTACCATAGTAATGTATATTTTTTACACCATCAAAAAGTAGAGATTTCAACGAACAAAAAACCCACCGACTTTTTAAAAAATAGACATATATTGACGGGAGAATTTTCGATTGAAAATTATGGTGATTTTTCGATATTAAGTCAAAATAAGGTGAAAAAAATAAATGTTTTAAATCAAAAACATTGTGTGTTTGGGACATAAAAAGGTAAGCTTTCACCAAATTTCGTCAAGTAAAAGATAAAAATAAAAAACTTGGTTATTTGAATTATTCACATAATTTGTTAAGGTTATGTAAAAAAAGTGTTAACACAAAAGTTATAGATCTTTTTATTACCTACAACTTTGCCATTTAACTTTTTTCCATAGAACTTGTAGTTTAGCCGGAATTCGAGATAAACCGTTTTTTACCCTTAAAAAATCTCCCCCATCCACTTCCCGACCTCAGATTGCCCGTAAATTATTTTTCCTATAACTTTTAGGGTTCCGAACAAAAACCGAAACCCTATAGGATCACTCGGGTGTCTGTCTGTCTGTCCGTCCGTCTGTCACAGCCAGTTTTCTCCGGATCCACTGGACCGATTCTGGTGAAATTTGGTACACACATGGACTTCTGTGACGCAAAGACGTACGCGTTACGTAAATTATTAAATTTTTTGTATGGGGGTCACTTTTGGGGGTCAAACTAATTAACTTAAAAATAAAGTGTTTTTAACAATATCGTGTGACATCAAATGAAAGGGCTTACTTTGAGGGTTATAATTATATTTTTTTCAGAATTTTAAAATAAATGGGTTTGAAGTTTTTCAAGAAATTAGACGAAAAATGACCATTTCCCCCCTTACTTCCGAAACTGCTGAGCCTAAAATTTTGAAAAAAAGGAGATAGTCTAGTAGATCTTTACCTAAAGATTACAGGAAAACCTATAAATAAGTCTGTAGTGTTAAAATAACATGTTAAAAAAAACGTAGGCGCGCGAGGTGCCGAAGCCAATTCGCAAAGGCCCCGTAAGACATTCCTAATAGCATGGGACACCAATCGACCGCTATCCCCGTTTCTACTATGAAAGTATACCCAAAGAAAATCCCCGTTTGGTACAGAACTATTGCAAGATAGGGACACAAAGATTGTTGATGTTGGACTATGGGTTTGGCTCGCTGAAGTGGATTGGTTTCCTACAACTATGAAAGTTCTATGGCCCCTGCGTGATGGTTTTGTGTCTATAAATTACATTTTCAAATATTTTAATAAAAATTATAAAAAAAAACATTCAAAAATAGCATTAAAATTACAAAAAATGTAGGTAGACAAATGGATGTTTTGCGATTTTCGGGTGCACATCAGTAAAAACTAACCGGGGCGGGTCGCTAGTTAGGATACATCCGTGGAGTTTCTTGCACGTTCTTGTTCATAGAGATCTACGTTTTGGAACGCGCAAATAGCTTCATGTTTTTGACTGACCGACCTTGACATTTCGAAAGTGCCTGTAAATGGTTTATTTGAAATATATGCTTTGCATCAACACACCCTCCACACAGTCATTAACCGTGAGGCGCTGCGCCCGCACCGCAGTGAACAACGTTACGCTGCGGTGCCGCACGGCCCGTATGGTAACCTATAGCTCGATTTGATTACGGTACGGCGCTACAACGCACCGTCAACGCATCGTTAAGAGGTAACGCGGGCGGAGAGACTTTGTATGTAAAAAGTCATAATTCGAGGTTTGGCTCTCGCCTGTTTCCTCCTCCAATATTGGACCGATTTAAAAGATATTTCATAAACTGAATAAGAAGAATATATACTGTGTCCCTATGTTTTCCTTTTTGATACTAACCGTATAAGCGCTAACACCCTCAAAAAAATTTCTAAATTGTCCCATAAACCATTTCTAAATTGTCCCATAAACTGCTGTCAACATTACAGAACCCTAGTTTACGAATTGGGCAATTATTAATGAAAAAAAAACAACATAGGTGGTGGTGATTGAAGTTTATGTAAAGATTACAAGAAAAATAAAACGATGTCTCTTAATAGCACAGTTTTTCAGAAAACATCATCAAATATTACGAATTTTATAAAAAGGTAAAATTTTTGAGAGTTTGTAAGGTAATTTCTGGATGTATTAAATCGATTTTGAAAATAAGAAAGAAATAAAATTTTTGAAGTGAGGCTACATACATGTGCGGTATGGTATCATATGAAAAGGCGCGATTTGTACTTTCTCAAACATTTTTCTTTTTTTTTTTGGCCGCATAGTATTTGACTTTTGATGAATATTTTTTTAAATTTTGACCGTTCGGAGATAAGGGGCCTTATCTCCGATTTTGCACAGAGAAAACTCTGAAATTATTCTATGTGATAGAAGTTTATGTGAAGATTACAGTAAAAATAAAACGATGTTTCCAAATAACACACTATTACAGAAATCATCATCAAAAATTAAATTACTTTCACTATCGATCAAGACAGCTGATCTAAATCTGCAATATACACCGCAGCGTTAAAATTCTCTGACGAATCTTTATTTTTAAATTTTTTATTTTCTTATAATTGCAAAACATTTCACGTGTTATATGATGGTACGGCACCCTCGGTGTGCGAGTCCGACTCGCCCTTGGCCGGGTTTTTTACGTAAAAAAGAAAAAAATACGTGGCAAATATTTTTTGGAAATCGATCTCACGGACTAACTTCGTTTTTCAACGATATACCCAGTTATTTGTTTCTTTTTTAAATATTGGTTTTACATACCTATCATATTTTCTATAATATCGATGTTTTTCAATAATATTAGTAGGTCCGCATATTTATGACACATTTAAATTTAACTTTTTTTTGGAACCTGGTACTGTTACGTTCTAAAGCAAAAAGTGAAAGCCGTCAAAAAGAACTTGACGTGGAGGACAAGGTATAACGCAGAAATAAAAAAGAAATAGTTTTTTTAACACACTCAAAAACTTGCTCTCACCCCACCTGCTTTTAGGCACGAAATTAAGCGGCGTGTTTTGGACTAGTGCGGAAATCACTGGTTCACCCCCGTCTATTCAATTGATTGTATGTAACATTCCAGACAGGTCGCTTGGCAACCCCCACTGGTTGTGAATTTACCCTCCGATAACTTCACCCTCACCTGTCAGTACTTTTAGTATGATTTTTAAATCTCCATTCTCTACAACTATGCCAAACAAAATAAATTATTTCCCCTATTTGACAGTTTTTGGTTTTCGTTTGGTGAGCGTTTCCGTATAGGGAACAAGCAGGGCGTGTATAGTGCCATCTAGGTTGGACTTTCGTAACTTTTGTCTTACGAATACTTGGCATTGAAACTAAATTTGACGTTCAGAAGTGTCTTTTGGTCTAGTTGAAATAAATAAATTGACTTTGACATTTACACTTCTGTACTGTCACCTATGGTTTCAGCACGATCCCTATAAAAACAACCTGTTTTTTGACAGGAAAACACGCCAGTTCAAATGATCGTCAAAACACTAATTGCATCTGTTGTTGTTGATAAGCGGGTGCGACACACCCGGCGACTTGTTGCTAATGCAGCTTCGTTGCGGCTAACGATCGGGTGAGCTCGGTTGGGGAGGCGTGGTTGTCTCGTTCACAACGGAGGGGGAGGGGGTACTCTATACGGAAAATTTCACGAGGGGGGTAGCGTTGGCGCTCACTGGCGACTCAGTTGCTAAGTAGGTCGCACGTAACAATATACAAAACATTAAAAATGAGACATCACAAAAATGTATTGTTTATAGGCCATGAGTGCCGTGGTGTGCTGTGGCCCGTGTTTCGCTCCCTCGGCACTGGCTGAAGACGGCTCGCTGTACCCATGGCTGAGCGAGATGCTCTCCTCCACTAATGACAAGGTATGTTTTTTCATTTTTATTTTAACCTATTACTTGTATATACATGAGCATTTACGTGACGCTGTAACAAATGATACATTTATGACGTCAACCAAAACGGCAGGAATAAATTTTGTTAAAAAACAACAAGTTCATTTTTGATTGATCCTGACCGAACACAATATTCTTAGGTCAATTTTTAATCCGTAGTAACTTAAGCAAATTTCGTTGAAATGCATTTTTCGAACAATTGGTAGTTATGTACTAACAGTTCTTAAGTATTTCACATTTGGTCAAGCTAAATATTGATAAAAAACGCACATTAACGAAAAGATACTCGTAATTTTAATTAAAAAAAAACTCGCCGTTACTAATTTCTCATAGCATCTTGTTTAAATGTCGCCCATGAACATGATTTCCGTATAGTAGGTCTATTACGGAAATCACGTTCATTCTTACACCTGTCTGACCTCACACCCTTGGCGACAGATATTCGAGTTAGCCCGCGAGACAATAGTCCTACTACTGGACTGCAACCCAGACATCGGTCCGCTCCTGGACTGGACCGTGGACACGTGCTTCACTGGCTCCTCCCGCGTCGCCGACGGCTGCTACATGGCTCTCGCCACGATATTCAGCGCACGGTAAGTGCAACATATTACTTTCGTAAACAGGGATATCATTCTACCGAACCTTTCTTCTTCTTCTTCACGTTGCAGTTGCGATATACCGGCGTGCGTGAGGTCACAGACTAACAGTATACACACTAGGCAAAAACAAAAGGGCAAGTCTGACGATTTCAATCTTTGAACATCGAATTGCTTGACCAATTATCTGGTCCAGCTCTTGTATATAGCGAAGTTGGAGCTTGAAGCAGTCATAAATTAATTGAACCGTTGAACGTCTGGAGTAAATAATATTACCGGTAAATGTGAAATTCAACATAATTCCTTTAAATTTTTGGAGAGCAAATCAAGAGTTGTATTTACATTCTGCGATTTCAAAAAACAGTGAGCGAGGCGTTTTCACAAAGGTGTATCCGTTACCAGTTACTCACAGAATACAAAAATATTTTTCGACACCTGCCTAGGTACTAAACATGTGGGCCAATACTTTAATTAAAGCGGGCAATTCGCTCTAGTGCAGACAAGTGCGTCGCCTAACCTCGAATTATTCAATTGATTATTATTGATTATATTTTGTAACAACAGGGCTGGTCGACGGGCAGTCCCCAAGAAGATCGAGCGAGGCGCATGAAATAAAATCTGCGAGCCTCAAAATATACACATTTGTGTTTATGAAATTTTTCGTGTAATTTCATTACAAAACGTTGTTTCGATACACGTGGGCATTTGAGTCATTGCAATCTGTCGGCCCATAACGCCCTCGCCGCTTATTCCGCCTTTGCTGTAATTAGTGGTGGCATTAGTATTCTATGTTTACCACATTTCACGAAAGAGTGAATGGTATTGGCAGATATTTGGAGACCGACCCTAAAGCTGCTATACAAACCCTTAACTACAACAACCCTTTATGAGTGGCTATGGAAAAACAAATCTGCAAGGAGTCTCCAGTATAATAAAATTGAAGTTCAATGTGTTGCTTTTGATGTCAGTAAACAAAGTTCGGTTAGTTCGCAATCTCGCCACTGCACACTGTCGCGAACGAAACAATGAACGTAGCGGGTTCAACAACAGATTTCACCAAGAACCGGTAGATGGCGATAAGCCAGCTAGCTGTTTTTGACGTCATGATGTTTCATTCCTTTCATAGGGAACGTGCACGACGTTGACTATGCCATCTAGTGTCGCATATTCGAAACTTTACGCTTCTGTGCTGCCACCTGTGGTTCCTGCATGCTCAGTTTAGGGGAACGTGCGCGAAGTAGACTGTGCCATCTAGGGTAGCTATTTCGAATTTTATACTTGAAACATACTTGACAGTGACATTTCTGTGCTGCCACCTATAGCACGCTCTGCACGCTCCCTATAGCCGGTTTCATTCAAAAGCTGCCGTATTTTACCGCACGTTGTTGAATATAGATGGCGTTGCTGGTACCGTTTGGGACTTAGGTACTCGTAAGGTGGAAGGAGTTTTTTAAGTTGAATGGAGGCTAAATTCATCTCATTATTTTAAATCATTATCCCATTCATTGGGTTTTGCTTCCAGTTTAGCCAGATTCACTTAAGTGTGTTTTTTTTTCGTTTGAATGAATTGTGTTTACCTTCGGCCGTCATAGATGTCGCTGGTTGTATCGTATAGAAATTTACCGTGCGAGCGAGAAGTTTCTAGTAAGCTACCTGCCACTCTCGCGATTTCGATCGGCTTTTATAAAATTGTACTCAATAAGCAATGACAATGACAACAAAATATGATGAATTTACTTTTTGTTACTTTTGAATTGTCATGTTCGAACATTTTTTAGAATAATGATTTGTGAAAATATGGTTCTATGAGGAAATCTACTTCTTTTGTCGTTTCAAAGTTTTACGAGCCTGTGCTCGTTCAGAGTGAAAGCGCGGGAGCGAGAGCGGTAGCGGGAGCCGTTGGGTTCTTGGGTAGTCACACTGCACCGCAACTTGATAATGCGGGCACTAATTTTTTCAGAGGTTACAACCAATTAACGAAGATATTGATGTTATTAGACAGCTCAATGTGGCACTCGAGATGTGCACGAATTAAACATAAATAGAGAAACGATTGGTAATCATACTAGGTATAAGTGGTGATCGTATCCGGACATATTCTTCAAATATATTCCTAAAAGTAAAAAAATGAAAATCTTTACTGCAGACTGGACAATATTAAAATAAAAACTCAATATAAAAATTGCTAAATAAAAAGTTGTTTATTGACGATGAAATATAGGTAGGTATGCAAAAGGACCTTTTAAATAAGTACCTACCTATTTTTTGTTTTTTTTTACATACCTGGTATGTAATATGTTTTATGAGCGACGTTTTTTATGTTTGTTATACCCGCCGCTAGGCTCGGTAGCTAGCCCCGTCACTGGCCGCAACGAGCGGATAGAAACGTTTGTATCGGTGTCGCCGCTCGTCTCTCTCGCCAATATGGCCATAGCGGAGCGGTTTCTGTTGTGTCGCAAGTCGTGCCCGCTACCGCGCTAACCCCTCACTCTGTCTGCGGCTTTACTATCCCGGTATTGTACGGCTTTCATAATGGGACGCAATAAGCAATTACCGGTATCCACAAAATATGGTTACTTTACGTTTTGTTACTAAGCATTGTACCTAGTGATGGGAAATTCTCGAGAACATTCTCTTAGCGAGAACTTTGCGGATATGTTCTCGAGAATGTTCTCCGAGCAGAGAATTTATGAGAACTTAAAAACAGAGTAACAAAACCTAATTTTAATCTAATCCTGTCTTGAAATTTGTATGATAGATGTAATGTATGGTGTGTTACTTGTATGTTATATGTATTTTGAAACATTTCGTGAAGCAAACTAGATTATGGGGAATTTCGAAACTAAAATACAGTATCAATTGATAACAAAACCATCTGTTTTAGGGTTCCGAACAAAAAACGGAAACCTTATAGGTTCACTCGGGTGTCTGTCTGTCTATCTATCTGTCTGTCTGTCTGTCCGTCTGTGTCAGCCTCTTTTCTCCGGAACTACTGGACCGTTTCTGTTGAAATTTGGTACACATATGGACATCTGTGACCCAAACACGGACGCGTTATATAAATAGACTACCTTTAGCCCGCGGCTTCGCTCGCGTTAAGAAGTTTAAAATTGACAAAGTTTCTTACAAACTTTCATCCCCTATTTTATCCCTTTGGGGGTAGAATTGAACAAAATCCTTTCTTAGCGGATGCCTACGTCATAACATCTACCTGCATGCCAAATTTCAGCCCGATCCGTCCAGTGGTTTGGGCTGTGCGTTGATAGATCACTATGTCAGTCAGTCAGTCACCTTTGAGTTATATATATTTAGATAACTGTTGAGTATGGGGGTCGCTTTTGGGGGTAAAAGCAGAAAATGAAAAAAAAGTTTTCGAACTGTATCGTGCGACATTTCGAATAAAAGGACTTACTGTGAAAATTTTAATTATATTTTTTTCATAATTTTAAAATGAATAGTTTTGAAGTTATTCAAGAAATTAGGCCAAAAATGAACGTCCCCCCACCCTTATCTCCGAAACTAGAGAACCCGAAATTTAAAAAAAAATGCAGATAATAGTTCTTTACCTACTGATTACAAGAAAACCTATAAGAAGTCTATAGTGTTAAAATAACCTGTTACTTAAATGAAATTGGTTCGGAACCCTTTGCACGCGAGTCCGACTCGCACTTGGACAGTTTTTTTTACTATTGTTCGGCAAGCGTTTGACCAGTATCTTACTAGATGGTAAGCGATGATGCGGTCGAAGATGGAGCACGCTTGCTCGAAGTAACCTATTCACTCTTGACTTAAAGTCTCCCAGGTTATAGCTATCAGAAAACATACTCTGGCAAAGAATTTCATTCCTTAGCTATACGCACAATGAATATGTTCCCAAAACGTTTTGTGCATGTAGGTGGGATGGCCACCATGTACCGGTGGCGCACCGCGCCGTACGTCTTGTGGTCCGATGATGGAACGGGCTAGGCGGAATTAAATTATGGAATTCCGTCGCACATTCCCCAATTTGCAACCTATAGAAAACTGACAGTAACTCGGCGTCGATGCTTTGAAGCTTCAACTCAACGAGCCTATAATTGCCGATGACCCTATTGGCTCGTTTCTCGGTTGATTCAAGGCATCAAGCTGGTATCTGGCAGATCCATCCCAAAGATGAGAGCAGTACTCCATACACAATCGAACTTGCGCTTGATAAAGTTTGAGCAGCTGTACCGGCGTAAAGTACCATCTTACCTTTGCTAGGATCCCCATGTTTTTGGCAGCCACTTGAGCCTTTGCTCTATTAAAGGGCCAAAGTTGAGGATAGATGTTAACGTAACACCAAGAAGCTCAAGTCGGTCGGTTATCGCCACGGTTACACCTCGGAGAGATGAAGCTGGGTGGAATTGGTTCCTTTAAGCGGAAAAAAGACTCGCTTGGGTCTTAGCAGCATTGAACTTGCCTCATTCAGAGACAACCTGTAAGGACAAGTTCAAGTGCTCAATCATAGCCTCCCGGAGAGACTGGACTTGCGACCCACCAGCTCGTGAAGGAAGCTTGCCAATAATCCTATCGTGCCAGACCCTGTCGAAGGCCTCGAGATGTCTAGGCAGATTACAAGTGCCTCCCCGTATTTCTCGCTCACTCCAGATGTGAATGGTATACGCTAGAAGATCTTTATTCTTGTAATTTTGTCAAAATAAAATAAAAATAGGAACGTCATATTAATTTCTCTTGATTTAATCAAAATAGGTTGGTACCAAAAACAAATATTTCTCTACTAAAATCACATATTCATAGCACTTTATAGGAGGTAAGTACTTCTAGATTCTATAATCCTTGCTAAAGTATTTTTTTTTATTGAAATCACTGGTTATATTGATTATTCATTAAAGACTAGGTAGTCATTTTCAGGCTGTTTTTTATAGAAATGTCCAGGTTTAATGGATCATCGAGTTTTGTTTATAAATCCTTTTACAAAGTCCAGAATCAAACAAGTAATTAAATTTATTATAGCTGCTAGTTATGGAACCACTGTCCTATTTATAGACAGTGAAATATATGTTAATTGCAATCTAAGAATGAAAATAAAAATGATCAAAGTTATCTGATTCATGTAAAAACTGGAAGGATCACCGACTCATTTTAAGTTCTCATAAGTTCTCGTATGTTCTCCGCTCACGAGAATATTCGCGAACATTCTCGTTCCGAGAATATTCTCATCGTGAGAATGTTCCTTTTCCCCATCACTAATTGTACCTAATCAAAATAATTTTGTCATTTGAAAAAATATGGTTCTGTAGTGTTAGGTGGAGAGAAATGATAACACTATCTTGATGTAGCATAAATATATCTTTATTTGCACTACTTAGTACTATTTTGAGGGGTTGTAAGTAGTGTTAAGACAGATATACAATTGACCAATCACATAGCTTTATCACTAAGTAAAAACATTGTAGCGGGCCGCGGCTGCGGATGAGAAAATCCTTTTGTCGTGTCAATGTTAAGAGGACTATTACAATTTGACTGTGTTTTTGTGTAAGAGGACACAAAACTAACTCACTCACTTTGGCTTTCTTATTCTCAGAAACTGAAATATTTAGACAACTTTGACTTAGCACTTTTTCGAGCTTGTGGATTGAACTACTGTACTAACCCAATGATATGAAAAATATATCATAATATTCCTTACTAGCTTCTGCCAGTGGCTTCGCCCGCGTAGTCCCTAGGGAACGTACTCCCGGGATAAAAAGCCGGGGCCGGGGTAAAGTAGCCTATGTCCTTTCCCAGGCTCTAGACTATCTGTGTACCAAATTTCATTTAAATCGGTTCAGTAGTTTTAGCGTGAAAGCGCGACAGACAGACAGACAGAGTTACTTTCGTATTTATAATATTAGTAAAGAAGTAAGGAATATAGTGGTTTCGGATAAAATTCAAAAGGGCGTAAAACAGGGCGATCTGCTCTCCCAAATTATTTAACAGCACACTTGAGGAGATATTTAAGACACTGGCAGCCTCATGGAAGACCAAAGGCATCGGTCGGTGACATCGGCAAACGGAGGCTGACAAACCTTCAATTTGCCGACGACATTGTCCTTTTTCGCCCCGACAGCTATTGAACGCCAGACCATGCTCCAAGAGTTGAGCACGGAAAGCTTCAGGGTGGGACTTGCGATGAATCGGTCTAAAACGCAGCAAATTACCAACAGCACGAAGCGTAGGGTCGAGGTAGATGGGCTAGAAATAAATTATTTCGATGAGTACATCTACTTGGGCCAGTTAGTTTCTTTCGAAAGTCCATGAAGACGCTAGTGAAGGGTGATTTGCCTATCTCCCTCAAGCGAAAACTCATCGACATGTGTATTCTGGCCATCCGCACCTACGGTGCTCAGACCTGGTCGCTCACCGAGTCGCAAAAGACCGATGGAACGCAGCATCCTGGGCGTTAAAAGACAGGACAGAATCCGAAACACCACGCTGCGTTCCAAAACGGGAATAATGGACGTGGGTAAGAAGGCTGCCAGGCTCAAGTGGGATTGGGCGGGTCACGTAAGCCGCATGCAAAGTGACCGCTGGGCAAAAATCTCTACACAGTGGGTTCCCAAAGATGGACGGCGCCGCTGAGGCCGGCCCAGAAAGAGGTGGCGAGACGAGCTGGACGCGTACCGTGAGGACTGGTACGAGGTGGCGCGGGAAAAGAATACTTGGAAGGATTTGGGAGAGGCCTTTGCCCAGCAGTGGGACAGTACAGGCTAAAAAAAAGTGGTTTCGGACATAGCGTCCTCAGAAATTTGAAATAAGAATGGAATGTCCGTAAAAAAATCCTATTCAAATCCATAAAAACTACTAAAAACGCTCAGAATTAACTGTAAATTTCTCCTTAATACATTAATATTATTAGGTAAAATTTATACCAAAATAAACCATAGTTCATAAGAAATATAATTAAATAAATATTCATTAAATAAATTAATAATAAACCCTATAATAAACGTAATTGTAACTGCTTAATTTCTACATAATGCAATGAGTCAGCAGTTTTGTGAGTGAAAACGCGATTCTGTGATAGGGCTCTTAAAAAGAACGAGTTTTTCTCGAAATGTTAGCTGTGTGTTGACGTGAAATTGCTTATTACACGGCTTCGTTTCAGGAATTAAAAACAAAACATACCGTTATCCAATAACTCTTTTGAAAGCCTTTGAAAGTTTCATTTTAAAACTCCACGAGGCAAAAAGGCTGTACTCGTGGAAATACTTTTGCATATTTTTTGCGAGATATTTCGAGAATGCCGGTGCCTACGCGACGGTTGTCACGTAGGCACCGGGAAAACGGTTTTTATTTATACCGTAGGTAAATCGATTAAGAATTATGATAACTTAATGATGATGAAAACATATTAATTTACAACCTTCGATACGGGCGTGGGCAGGCAGGCTTTACATGAAAGGGAATTAATTTGGAATATTTCCATGAAACCTTTTCAAAATTAAAAGTATTTTTGAACAGATTGCTTCTGATTTTGTAAAACTTCCGTGTTCTGTTAGTTTTTTACGTGTTAATTAGTATTCCTGCAAAATGCAAAATATGCTTATTTTAACTCTTAACTCCATCGATATTCTAAATTACTACTAATAAAAGACTGATTTACACACTTTTACTTTACAAATTTTATTACTCTGTGTCAAATTGTTCTCTGTATTTTCACTACTCTGGGGTAAAATTGATTCAGTTCCGTGTTACGAGATGGCGCTAGCAGGACTCCGCTCAGTTATTACGTCTAGAGGCCTCAATTCTCAGCCAGTATAAATTTGTACCAGTTGCTATGCAGTTTTATGCGCCCGGTGCCTGAGAGGTATCTGTTGCATTTGATACTTTATCACAGTTATAACTGCTGTATTTATATAACAGCGCTTAGTAATACGAATGTGGTTAGTAATATTAAGCTAAAAGAATGTTCATGAATTGTAAGCTATCACATCGACTTATGTTTTTGATTATTTCACATCGACAAGCCTTTTCATCGATAAAACTGTCGAAGTACTTGTCGCTGAACTTGTCCATGTCGGTAAACGGATAGTATGTACAGAACATTTGCTTACAGACATGTTGTTTGGTGACCTGAAGGTTTTTAACTCGGCGTCATTGGAGTTTGGTCAAAATAAACCGAAACAGTTTAATATGCTGATCATATTGCTTTTACCACTTTATCATTTCGTCGGGATGGTGCAAATCCGCGAATCTACCATACGTGCAGCAGTGCTTCTTCGGTACACGCTGTAACGCTCGGCATGTTTTATAAAATTAAACTCTTATCAATAGAACACTTCCAGAAGTAAAATAAACGTTAAGCTCAACCTAATATTTTCAAACTTCGCGCACGAGGCGCTGCAAGGTTAATGAACTCAATAATTCATAACAGACATAAAAAAAATAAAAAGGCGTGTATTTTTCTCGTAGGTATCGATAGCGCGAAACGCCTGCAGCAGCTAATCCGGAGATCAAGCGCGCGTTCTCTCTCGCACTCTGTGGCTTCTCGGACCTCTCAGTTTTCGCATACATGTTTTTGTTTTGAATATTTTCATAGCTTTCGAAAATCAGTCATTTTGCAACACAATAGGACTAGACGCGTCACAAAACAAAATAATGGCTCGCGGTGTTGACAGACGTGCGAGCCGAGGCGAGCTACGAGCAAAATTTCAAACCTGTTGGATCGCCAACGAACTTACTCGGCGTTTTTAAAGCAGGCACGTTTAGGGTGACACACGAGCGAAAAAGGTCGTCGAGCCATAAGTAAGCCGTACTTGCGCGTACGTCTATCACCCGCTTTAGTTTTCGATGGAACGTCCGTAACGTGAAGGAAGCGATGTTGTGGTAACGCCTTTTTGATATACTAGATGGCGCTTATGTCAATTACGCAAAAATGATTCTTGAAAGTTTCCGATCAACTTAAAAAGATTAATGTAAATTTAAAAAAAAAAGTTGTAAAAATTTTCAGGCTTCCTATTGTATAAAGCCTTCGCACGCCACTGCATACGTAAAGTGCGCGTATCTGCACTATGTGTAGGTTTACAGGGGAAGTTTATAAGATTTTTTTTTAATTCATGTGTTCTATGTAGTATTAACAGAAGAAATCTATTAAAGTCTAAAGGTACTATATTGTATGGCTACATTTGTCAGATACTCGGAATAATCCAATGCTAGTTCCGCGGATTTGCACTATCCCCGACGATTTGTCATTGAAGACCGGGACCTCCTAGCACACAGGTATACATTTTACTTAAAAGGAGGTCTTTATGTAAGACTAACTGTAAAAGTTTATTTATCTGATTTGAAAGAATTTATTGAAAAAACAGAAATAGACGATTCTGGTCAAAGAAAACGACATCTGCAGTTATTAGGATTTTTCGAAAAATTTGATGCCATTTCACCAATTTTTTTTGCCACCAACCGCCTAACCAATTTTTTTTTTTTTTTTTGGAAAATGGATCCATAATGATATTTCAAAGTTGTATTTGATTTAACTCCAAAACCGGCTTCGTTATTTAATAAACTTTATTTATAAATAATTAAAATCCCTGTTTATTTCAAAATTATTTTTATTTTCAATTTTGTTTTATTTGGTAAACCATTACTAAATTAAGCTTAAAAATTTATAATATATATTTTTGTGAAATCAGATATTATATTTCTATCTCTGCTTAAAGTGTTAGGTCAGAATGGCGCACTCCCTCACGTCCGTGTAGAGATTTGACCACCCCTATGAGGCAGACGTCGGGTTAATCAACTTTAGTGCGTTTCATGGATATAGAAATGGACTAGGACGGAACTATTGAAAAAGAATTGCTGAAAGGTATGTCGATGCACAAGTCAAAAGAACCGTGGAGACGTTCGCTTCATCCTAAATGATACTTGTGTAGCGCGATACGTTATCAAGGTACCTACTACCTTATCAAATGGTGTATTCGTATTCAAATACATTTTGATGCAAATGGGGAAACTTGGTCATTGCTATCGAGTCGAAACTTTATGTAGCCGAATTTTTAAAATACCTATCGAAAACTATGTAGAGTAAATTTCATTAAAATAATATGTATTTTGTAAGAAACGACTCGGGGATATTTTTTTTTTGCCGCGCTCGATTTTCGTGGGGTTTGTGCGGCGACCAACCTGAGAATAATTACAGTAAATTTAATAAAAATGCGGGAGCCCTGCGCTGCTTTTCCCGTGGTTTTCTTCTTTTTTTCGTGTCGATTGACTCTTACTAAATGTCCGACCAATATTGAGCAACCTGTGCAGCTCTATCATTGGCCTCGTTCAAATCTCGGATGGTACAGGTGGTTGTGCATGACGGGCAATTGAGGAGGTGATGCATGTCCTGTGGAGGGCCTCTGCACTGGCACTGCATTTGGCATGGGTGAAGACTCAAACTTAAATGCGGTGGGATAGAAGCCACTTTTCGAGTTAGTGTCTTGAAATACAACATTTGGATACAAAATGGGGTAAATTTGTCATTGCATGCGAGACCGAGACGGAATAGATCGCATTGTAAGGACATCCTATACATTGTGAGGTTGGCTTGTGCTGGGGATGTGTGAATGTGTGGCTTGGTGTGTGGCCGTGTGTACTTGGAGTCCGTCAGACTAGTGTCGGCGGCTCGTCCGCGATCTACTCGTGCCGGTGTAACTGATCTTTGAGCGAAATAGGACATACGAGGATGCGTTTTTAAGTTCGCGGAATGAGAGGGTTGGAGGGGGGTGATTAGGCTCATTAGGATCGTAACATGTTCAGTGACTCATAATTAGTATAAATACGAGGTTTGATTGTTATTAGACAATTAGTCTTTGAGCTATCGTCAACCAAGCAACATAATCGGGAGTGAAAAGTGAAATAAGGAAAAAATCGAATATCGTGCCGTCATAAAGTTCCTTACCAAGCAAGGAAAATCTGTTGCGACCATATTGGATGAGATGTCATTGGTTTACGGCGACTCTTGTCCAGGAAAAACCATGGTGTACAAGTGGCACAGTTTATTTAAACAAGGAAGGGAATCCTTTGAAGACGACCCGAGGGCGGGCAGGAGCATCGAGGTGACCACGCCAGAACTTATCCAAAAAGTCGAAAAAATTGTACTCGATGATGCTCGACTAAAGAAGAAACAACTCGCAGAAATGCTTGGAGTATCCGATACAACCATTTTTAAAATCCTGCACGATCATCTTGGCATGACTAAGGTCAGCGCAAGATGGGTGCCGAGAATGCTCACGCCGCCGCAAAAACAACAACGCGTAGAGTGTTCACGTGCATTTTTGGACCTCTGTAATGAAGACAAGGATGGTGTATTGAGTCGAATTGTTACTGGAGACGAAACTTGGGTTCATCATTATGAACCTGAGTCGAAACAAGACTCCATGCAGTGGCATAAAAAGGGCACAGCACGTCCCAAGAAGTTTAAGGTGTCACAGTCAGCTGGGAAACTCATGGCAACGATCTTTTGGGACTCGGAAGGAATATTATTGATTGTTCTATAACCGGAGAATACTACGCTTCAATATTAGAGCGACTAAAAGAAGCCATTAAAGAGAAAAGTGCTGCTTTTGCACGACAACGCGCCCGTCCACAAGAGCCGCGTTGCGTTGGCTGCCCTGCATAAGGTGGGCTTCGATATTTTGAATCACCCACCCTACAGCCCAGACCTGGCCCCGAGTGATTATTACCTGTTTCCAAAAATGAAAATAGAGCTACGGGGTAAAAAATTTACCACCGATGATGAAGTCAAGGAGGCAGTTTCGGCGTATTTTGTAGACAAAGAGAAAACTTTTTTTTTGAGGGTATAAAAAAATTATTGAAAGATCTGAAAAATGTATCCGTCTTGCAGGTATTGAAAAGGAAAAATAATTTAGTTTTTTTATTTCCACCCCTTATCCTCCATTCCGCGAACATTAAAACGCTCCCTCGTGGTGGGTAGTTTTAAGAAGGTTGGATTTTAGGGTTCCGTACCCAAAGGGTAACCAACGGTACCCTATTACAAGGCCTCCGCTGTCCGTCCGTCAGTCTGTCTGTCAGAGGGATGTATCTAAATAACTGTAAAAGGTAGACAGTTTAACTTTGCACAGATTGTGTATTTCTATTGCCGCTATAACAAAAAAGAATTAAAAAATATGAAGACGTGTTTTTTTTTCGGTTTATGGTACGGAACCCTTCGCGTGAGAATCCGACTCGCACTTGGTCGGTTTTTTCATATGAATATTTGTATATTACCAAGCGCTCCTCGCTATCAAACTTATGTTTGTATTAATGTATATTTCTTTGGCACGCTCAGTAGCCTAAACGGCTTGATATATTTAAGCTTGAGTAATGTCGTTAGATTCGTCTTGATAGTGGACGGGCTCGAAGAGACGATTCCAAAAATGTGACTCGCTAAAATGTAGGATATAAAAAATTGACCTTGTCAAAAAACCCTACCGCAAAAAAATACTAAAAAAGTTCCAATCAAGTCGTTTTTCAAGCAGGCTGATGCAGTACAATCACAGATTAGACGCTACCAACTCAATTAACTAATTAATTGCTCAATAAACAGACTGTGTGTTTGGAGCAATTAAGCTTTGGGGAGGATAAAATAAACAAAGACTCTTGATAAAATCTAACGTGGCTGATTTGGAGCTTGTAAAATGTAAAGTCTAATGAGTACAAAAATGCATCGCAACTGCTACTAAACTCTGTTTATTTAGCAATGTTTATTTAGCAAGCTTTGGCGAGGATATTATAAAAAAGACGCTTAAAAAAATGTACTGTGACTTATGTTAGTAGGAGTATGTACACAAATGCATGGCAAATGCTCCGAGACTATGTAGACATACTCAGTAATTAAGCTTTGACTTGGATCGTAGCATAAACAAATCCAACATGACAGATATTATGAAGTTACCGAGAACATGGGTACACAAACCCGATGCAACTGATCCGAGACTTCGTAGGATGCTCGGTAACTTGTTTACTTCAGAGATAAACAAGTCAATCAGGGCTATCGAGTTTGAATTCGCCGCTAGAGGCACTAGTGTCGCGTGAGGTTTTCGATAATAATAGGTCAAATTTCATTGTATGTCACACGATATTTCGTGTGACATATCAAATGAAAGGGTTTTAAACAATGATGTATTAAATATAGACACGTCATGAACCAACATCGCGGCGCTTAAAAACGGCGAAAATACTAGATGGTAGCTACTTATACGCATGAAGAAAGGGAAAGAAAATATGACACCGTACGGCGGGATGCCTGTTGCTAGAGGGAGATAAATATACATCTTCAGTTACGTCATAGGATAAGTAATAGTCAACTTACATGCTCATTTAATTAAAAACAAACGTAGTGTCGCGCGACAGGATGGTGCGTAACTAAGCGCGATGTGGCCAATTGGCTTCATTTCATGTTGTCATTTTAGAGTGCGGACAACGTATCTATAGTTTTTTAATATCATTGGTTTTAAATATATTTTTTTCATAATTTTAAAATAAATGGTTTTGAAGTTATTCAAGAAATTAGACGAAAATTATCCCCCACCCAATTTATCTCCGAAAATAATGAGCCTAAAATTTTGAAATAAATGGTGTTAATAGATCTTAACCTACAGATTACAGGAAAACTATAAGAAGTCTATAGTGTTAAAATAACACGTTAAAAAATGAAATTCGTTCGGAACCGACTCGCACGCGAGTCCGACTCGCACTTCGCCAGTTTTTCTTCGCCCAATATGATGAGTCCACGTAATACTGCGACGATATCTATGTTGTATGAATCGCACGTTCACGGCATCATAAATAATTTTCCTTCTAACTTTGTTCACATGCGCGTAATAACTACTTTAATGCTACGATTAAGGCACACTACGGTACGGTACGATTTAATCACACGACGGTGGCTGATGAGTATAAATACGGTAGCCCTCATGACGAGTATAGAGAACGTGCACGAACAATAGGTGGCAGGTGGCAGCACAAATCGACACGAGAGTTGTAAAAAGAAAACCCATATACCTGTCATCGTGTTGCCGTCAGTTTACATTATAATTAAATCGTTTTTAGGGTTCCGTACCAAAATAGTAAAAAGGAACTCTTATGGTGTGACTAAGTCCGTCCGTCTTTCACAGCTGGATATCTCAAGATCTACTAATGCTATCAACTTGAAATTGGGAATAGTTTAAAATGTCGTTTGCTCAACTATTTTGCAAATAAGAAAGAAATAAAAATGTATGTATATTTTTTTGCAACCGCGACTGGAAGGCGTTCTTAAAAATTCGAAGTGGGTCTACTAGAGCATGTTGGGTATCATATTAAAGAGCTCTATTTGCACATTCTCAAACATTTTTAATTTTTTTTTTCTTATCTCTGAATTTTGCATAGAAGAATGTCTGAAATTATTCTATGTGATAGAAGTCTATGTAAAGATTGCAGGAAAAAATAGCAAAAAGTTTCAGATAAAATTATTAAAATTACATTAGTTCCACTAGCGGCCAAGAGATGGCGCTGATCTAAAACTGCAATATGCACCGCAGCGTTAAAATTCTCTGACAAATATAGGCCTCGCCGATGAAAATTTTTAAAACGTTTCACGTTTTATATGATGGTACGGCACCCTCGGTGCGCGAGTTCGACTCTCTCTGAATCGGTTTTTTTATTAGAACAAATTATTTTAGTGTTGGATAGTCCATTTATCGAGGAAGGCTTTAGGCTCGCACGCACGCATACAAAGTTGCGCGGGTTAGTTAGTTATACAAATGTAGAAGATTCCATCCAAGTCAAACCAAGTTATCAAAGTTCATAAAACCGTAATGTGTCATAAAAAAACCTAATGATATGTTTGCAAAATTTGACTATACACTGTGCAAAATTTGACTTGAAGATTTGACTATACACTGTACTTTATCCGATGGAAAATTATTGGCTTTAATTTAAACGCATCTGTTTGGCTTCTATTTATTCAGACGTCGAAGTTACTTATTTAATTCAATCATGTCCGATAATAACAAGTTCGAAGAAAAGTATTTATGTCGTACCACTTAGAACGTTGGATCTCTTGGAAAAATCTAAGTCGCCCGTAGGCGGAGCGGGAACAGCTTCCTTTGATAACCTTTTTAAATTAAAAAATGGTGGTTCTTTTTGCTCTGATGTTCGCCCACTTTATTCTATTCAGAGCCATGGCAGATGAGGTTTGTCATCGGTAAAAATGATCAACTTTTCTTCTTTTTTTTCTTTTTTTTAAACCTTGCCCCACACTAGGAAATTCTCCTGTATTGTGTGTGCGTTCACAAACATACAAACTCACATACACAAACAGCCAGACTCGGAACAACTATCTGTAGGCCATACAAATATTTGTTCCGTGCTGGTATCGAACCCGCGACACGCAGCGCAGCAGCCGATCGCTTAACCACTGCGCCTACCGTGTCGTCAAAATATTCGTGTATTCAAAATTTCATACTCTATTTTCAAATAGCTGATCCGCGCAACTTGGTTTGCGTCACATTTATGCTCCGCTCCAATTGATCGTAGCGTGATGTTATAGCCGAGGGCTATCTTACACTAAAAGAATTTTTCAATTCAACCAGTTATTCCTGAGATTAGCGCGTCCAACCAGTCAAACTTCAGCTTTATAATTTTAAGTATAGATGTAGAGTTTTGAAATTTCTTTCCTCAGTTCTGAAGTTCGTTATTTAAGGAACTTTTGTGCAAACTGAGGAATAAAAACTGGCCAAGTGCCAGTCGGACTCGCGTGCAAAGGGTTCCGAACGAATTTTTTTTTTAACATGTTATTTTAACACTACAGACTTCTAATAGGTAATTTCCTGTAATCTTTAGATAAAGATTTATTATCTCCATTTTTTAGAAAATTTTAGGCTCAGTAGTTACGGAGATAAGGAGGAGGAATGGTCATTTTTCGTCTAATTTCTTGAATAACTTCTAAACCATTTATTTTAAAATTAGGTACAAAATATATTTAAGACTCTCACAGTAAGCCCTTTCATTTGATATGTCACACGATATTGTCCAAAAAACTTTTTTTTTTCTAGTTTGACCCCCAAATGTGACCCCCATACTAAAAATTTAATGATTTACGTAACGCGTCCGTGTTTGGGTCAAATTTCAACAGAATCGGTCCAGTGGATCCGGAGAAAACAGGCTGACAGACGGACAGACATACAGACGAGTGATCCTATAAGGTTTCCGTATTTTTTTTCGGAACCCTAAAAATGGCAATATGTTAAACTGCCATATTTATTCTCCAGTTATAATATTTGACTGTTGAAAAATCAGCTCTAATAAGATTTCAGAACAACGAAGATCAAAGCTTCTTTGTGTTTCACACGTCTCAGTAAAATATCGAGAGGTATAAACAGCTCCAGGTTAATATTGTGTAACCTTGGTTTTATTATAGCAATTGCTTTGCAGAACAATGCCACTATTTCTTGGTAAATGACTACACTAATATTATAAAGAGGAAAGATTTGTTTGTTTGAATTGAATAGGCTACGAAACTACTGGACCGATTTGAAAAATTCTTTTAGCATTGGATAGCTACATTATCAGGGAGTAACATAGGCTATAAATTACCCCCGTACTCCCACGGGAACAGGAACTACGCGGGTGAAACCGCGTGACTTCCACTAGTATTAAATAAAGTAAACAAAGGTTGTTCTTTTCTATAGTAGGTCTTCAATCCGGTGCTTTTGTAAATCGGTAAAAGTAGAGTAACTTGGTCGACTTGAACTTAACTGACTACAACATACTAATATATAAAATTCTTGCGTTACTGAGTGACCCCTACACTTATGTTCCTCTATTTCAGAACTGCCTGACGACCGCGACTCAGCAAGTTTGTAGTTAGTACTTCCCTCCTTTATAAGTTATAGCCTGATGTATAGGCTATATAACTTTAGTAGTAGTGGAGTGTCTGGGGCGTTTAAAACGTGAAAACCTCAAATTTTGTTTCCAGTGAATCATCATCTTCCTGTCCTTATCCCATGCTACTTGCAGTCGGCGCAACACGTTTTTTTCTTCCATTCTTTACCGTGAATGAAATTTTAAAATGTATAGCTAATAATATGTAAGTACTTATAAAAAAGTTCACCAATTAAAATTTGTGCATCTGATTTGTAAATAAAAAAAAATGATTGTTGCAATAATTCAATTACCTAGTTAAAACCATGAATAAACACAGATGACGTAAAATAAATTGTGTCATTACCTATTCAATTGTATAACCTATGAAAGCACCGCCAAGCAAAGCGTAAAGCATGACGAAAGTACTAGATATCGCACTGCACCATGAGGCTAAAGGCAAGCGACATTCTGCCAGCGGTAGCGTGGCGAAGCCGATTGACAAAACGTCAAAAATGTATGGGATATGACCATTGATATATAAAAAACCCAAGATGCACAGTCTCAAACAAATGCAACACTCGAAACTGTCGTCAAAAACTGACATGTATCAAGTGTCATGTGTGAGTTGTGTATACTATAAACAATTTCTTTTGCAAATTCAACCTTACACGGATCGCTTAAAGTTGTTTTTAAAAAGCAGTGCAGTATGGCGAGCGATGCGAGACTGTTTGAAACTAGCGCACAATTATACATATTGCGCTTGTTTTTTTGCGGACGTTTTTGAGATGCTGAGTGTGTATCTTGGGTTTTTTTATATATCAATCAATATGACAAACTCGCTGTCGACATGCCACGTGATCCCAATTGATTGAAAGTATCTGTCAGAAACCCAAGTAATTGTACCAAAACATTTTTGTTATTCATCAATGTCAGAAAGAATTTACATGGAATCTTAAAAATAGCTATTCCTGAAATAAGACCCGGTAACAAGAAGGCGGATTAATCAAAGTTCGCGTTATCGATTTTATCTCTTACGTACACATATTTTTTCTAATTTAAGTGGTCGTCGCGTCGTAATGTGGTCGCTAACTTGAATGTTACGTAGCGGTTAATGCACCCCTACGGTTTGCGAATCGAACATATAATCACTTGTGGATGTGTTGAACTGAGAGATCTGCCTACACCTGAAAATCATACCTACGTTATATCTTCTTCTAATATATACAAATCTCGTGTCACGGTGTTTGTTATCGAACTCCTCCGAATTGGCTTGGCCGATTTTTATGTTTTTTTTTGTGTATGTTTGGTAGGTCTGAGAATAGGTCTTAGGCTATTTCTTTTTTGTTTATTTGGTAGAACAACGTTTGCCGAGTCAGCTAGTAAAATTATATAAGAAACTAGCTTCTGCCAGCGGCTTCGCCCGCGTGGTTCCTAGGGAACATACTCCCGGGATAAAAAGTAGCCTATGTCCTTTCTCAGGCTCTAGACTATATGTGTACCAAATTTCATTTAAATCGGTTCAGTAGTTTTGGCGTGAAAACGCGACAGACAGACAGAGTTACTTTCGCATTAGTAATATTAGTAACGATTCCTTATTTCTTCAAAATTGCCACATTTATAAATATAAACTAATTGCCGTGCGTAAGTCTCGCATAAACTCGAATATTGACCGAGCAAATTGAATTTCTTTTTAAGGTTCCGTACCCAAAGGACATCCAACGGCACCCTATTATTGAGCCATCGCTCTCCGTCCGTCCATTCGTCCGTCCGTCTGTCTGTTAGCGGCCTGTATCTGAAGAACCGTAGTAGGTAGACAATTATTTTCGCAGTGTCTATTTATTTGCCACTAGAACAACAAATAATAAAAATACGATGATACGGACTCCGACTCGCACTTGGCCGGTTTTTGAGATTTGTTCGCCTCAATACAGGGGTCAATTAGGTAGGGGAATGAAGTGTTACAATCGAATCAATTTGTTCACTGAGTCAATAATATTAGTCTACGGTTATAAATAGAGGGAGATTAATTTGCCGTTCGGCGTATGACTAATTAAAATCAGCCCAGACACACACAAACACGTGTAATCTTACTTGAGGACACTGAGTCGTAGTTACCAGAGACGCAAAGGAGAAATCCGTTTACTACGAATTCTATCTTCTTGTAATGTACATATTTCATTGGAATTCGCAATAAGAGCGTTTATTTGCAACGATATTTCGTACGAACTCGCAAGGCATCTTGGAAATGACGAAACGATTTTATTGAAACATGTTATTTGTAGATGCAAGGAGGAAAGCCTTGAAAATTCAGTTAAAAATATTTTTTTAGACTATTTGACATGCGCAACTTCGTCTGCTCCGTTTCTATGGTCCTGGTCTTAGCGTGATGATACATAGCCTATAGCCTTCCTGGATAAATGGGCTACCTAACACTGAAATAATTTTTCAAATCGGACCAGTAGTTCCCGAGATTAGCGCGTTCAAGCAAACAAACAAATTCTTCAGCTTTATATATTAGTATAGAAGTATAAATAAAGAGTATAGATTAGGAGAAGGAACTAAGAGTTTATAGAAAGACAAATAAATTTTTCGCATTCTTTAGAAAATTTTAAATTGCTTTCCGTCTCTCTATTACCTTAACTTGAAACGGGTTTCGCGTGAATGCGGACTTATGTTACAAGGCGAGAAATGCAAGCGAGATACTAAAAACAATAACGTGCTTTAACGTTTGAACAATGATTGTACATCCGTTACGTGGCCGCCGCGCTGGTTTATTGAATCTGCCAGTGTTGAGGAATTGTTCGATAGAGTTACCGCCGCCCTAGAACGTAAGGGCATTTAAAGGAACTCTGATGGGTTTTAACCCAGGTACTGCAATGCGTCTGCAATGTTTGCGGATGCTTCCATCGATGATTTCTTCTCCATCATTAGGAAAAGAACTGCATCGATGATGAGCAGGGTCCGTGGTAGCACCAACACTGTCCTCAGAACGTTAGCGTGCAAAATAGATAGTCCATTTACTGTGTACTGGGCAAGTGTACATCTGCACAGAAATAGGAAATAGATTTTAGTTTTTGTGTACTTATTTTGGTTACTAACAAATTACTAACACCTTGTTATTTTTATTTGTTATACATTCACAACGACCGTATAAAAAAGCCCAAAATCTATCTCCTTTTAATTTAGTCCACCCAAAGGTTGTCTGTAAGAGATTGCCTTGTGCGATAAGACCGCCCATTGTACATCTTCTTCTAATATACAACCTGTAACAGAATCAACGCAATACCTCTTAAGGGGTCATTGAACTCATCATTATGAACAACTTTCACTACGGGATCAACACTGAAATCGCGAAAAAGAAATCGACGCCCCCATACATTTCTGTGAACAGCTGATTTTTTTTCGCGATTTCGGGTTTGGTCCCATAGTAAAAGTTGTTCATAATGATGAGTACAATGACCCCTTAAGAGGTATTGCGTTTATTCTATTACACGTTGTATAAAAATCTCGTGTCACGGTGTTTGCTACCGAACTCCTCCGAAACGGCTCGACCGATTTTCATGAAATTTTGTGTGTATATTCGGTAGGTATGAGAATAGGTGGTAGGGTATTTTTTTTTGTTGTATGGCAAAACGTTTGCCGAGTCAGCTAGTTGTTTTATAAAATGTGTATCCTGTTTTAAATATGAGGTGTACAATAAAATTATAACAAATAAGTAATCACTTATGCTACAAAAGTTTTCAGATTGTTGCGAAGTGATCACACCCTTACATTATGTTCAAATGATATTGACGCATAGAATACTAACTCATTTAGAATTCTAATTTTAATACTGATGTACATCCGTGCGCAATTAATTTACATACCTCCAATTTGGCACCACCGCCACCGTCAAAATGTGATCTTTATCGGTGTTGCTATAAGGTTGCTGATGGGTTGCCGTCAGAGCATAACCACGAACTGTAGAATTTATTGGAATACATAGCCTACTCAATTATTCTACTCCGTCTGTGCCTAGGCATTTCATCAAGTTTAATCGATATTGTCATGTATGTGTCTGTATGAAGATGTGTTGTCGTAGCGGCAGTGATTGCCTTCCGCTCCTGGTTCGCGGTGTTTGTCAGGATATTCGAACAGTTGATTTTGTGTTTATTTGTATGTTTCCATGTGTTATGTCTCCTCCAACGCTTTAGCGGGTTTCATTTCATTTGTGTTAGGGTTTTCATTTAATTTATAGGTCTAATATAAAGGCTTTGAAAGTTATTATTCAAGCTTTTTATTTGTACAAATTAATAATTTATTTAATATTGGCAATAAACCGTGGTGGTAAAATATAGTGTTAAAACTTATTTCAAGATCGCTTGATTGATTTCATGACTTAGATAACGGATAATCTTTTCATATTTTTGTGTTACATTTACTTAAATCTTCTTGTGTTACCGATTGCTGGAGAAGTAACGTTAAAAGTTACATAAAATTCGTTCAAATTCGAGGTAATATGAGGGGAGAATAATTGGATCTTATATAAATCTAGTCAATTACTGAAGAGACATCAAAGAGTAGTTGAAATTAATTTCATTTTCTATGGAATGCTTTAAGCTTATCTTACGGTTTTTTTTTAAATTCTTACTAACCCGTATTTAATTTCTAGCTAGCTTGACTGGAATTTTTAATATCACAGGAACCTTGCAATTTTCCGGGATAAAAAGTACATTTACCAGGCATACTTACTTGAGACCGCTTGTTTGATTGCGGCCGACTCAATCACGTACGGGAATGGACATTATACAATGTTATTAAGCGGCGATTTGTGCTAAATTTGTACATACGGAAAAATATTGAATTGCTCGACGAGGCTGAGGTATTTACCACGAGAAAATCTGTAACATCTAGATATTGGTACTTCCAGGTTTAGCGATGGAACCTTCCATTGTTACACCCTATTATTTGTTAAGCCCGAGTAAATATGTATATCTTAGAGCCAGATATTAAAGAAGCAGCTATTAAGAGCCTGTTGTGTCCCACTTTAGGGCAAAGGACTCCCTTCAAATTTTCTCTATCCTTTGCTACATCTGGCCAATCATTTCGGTAGGAGTCTAACTCGGCACGCCATCTCCTGGACCTACCGCGTCGCCGGTTCTGTTGTTCGGAATCAATTCGATAGCTACTTTTGCCCAATTCTGTAGCAATATGTGGCAGATGTGGCCAGCCCATTTCCATTTTGGATTGGCGTATGTGTTCCGTATGTCTGCAATTTGTGGTTTGGAACGAAGAATACTATTACTTATGCGGTCTTTGATGTTGACTAAGAGAAACACTGTTTTACTGAGTTTGTTTGTTTCTGTTATTAGGGAGTACCCGTGCGACCATTACACGGCCATCATCAACGTGACGCTAATGTGTACGGGCTGTCCTCGCGCGCCTGTCCACGAGAGCGCACTACAGCTGCTGCAACTGCTGGACAAGCGCTTCTTCGGTACCGTGGGCCCGCTGTCAGCTGACGATGACGGTAAGTTCACCCCCTTATCTTACAGTTAACTTAAAGGAAACTTTACACCGAATTCGTGTTCCTGTTCTTAGCATATCTGTATTCGGGCAGCCAACATCCTCGAGAGAAGTAGGGATCTTGACCGTACTTCCAAGATTGTCCTAATAGCCGTGTACCTCTCCGCTCCTCTAGCAGCTCAGCATAGAAAACCCTGTTGGAGCTACGTCGATAAAGTGCCAGCGACCGTTAATCGTAAAATTAATTATCGAATCGTTTTGATTGGATGTTAACGCCTTATCCGATACGGCGTTTAGCAGTATGGTGTGCCGCAAGCTGTCAAAGGTAAGAAGGTAAGTTATACTACCGCTCTGAAAGTTTAAGGGTAATGCATATGCGCAAATAACGCGTAATATGATTTATTAAAGAAACAGATTCTAAATTCAAATTATTTTTAAAACAGTGTTATATGTGTCAGCAATATTAGAATCTGTGTGAATATCAAACAGTACAAAAGTTCTAAATTGTGGCTGGTCACCCAACGGTAGCCCCTTTTCCGCTTGTGTTTATAGCTTTCATTACCCGATAATACGTAATAAAGTCGGAAGGGGTACCTATGTTTGTGAGTAGTAACAGATCCTAAGTATGAATACCTCAGGGCACAGACGTGGGTGGCTAATCACCCAACTAAGTAACTGCACAAAGGCTTACTGAAGCCATTCAGCATTTGCTAGCTATTCAGGCGTATCGCTTTTACCTGCTACGAATTCTCTGATACATA
The DNA here is from genome assembly GCA_947578705.1 of Lacanobia wlatinum. Lineage (NCBI taxonomy): Eukaryota > Metazoa > Arthropoda > Insecta > Lepidoptera > Noctuidae > Lacanobia > Lacanobia wlatinum. The sequence goes on along the minus strand of OX388022.1, from coordinate 5,697,032 downwards.
TTCATGTATTCGTATCAGGTAATAGCAGTACACCTGACTCCACTTGTGTGAACTTTAATACTTGCTGACATTATCAGAAAACATAAACCCATAAACTTCTTCTCGAGTCGATGGTGACCCTTAAACATTTGGTACACAGTAGATGGCCACGTCTATAGCGGCATTCATTAGGTCCTCAATAGTGCATGTGTAAGAGCACTTGGGACACTCCAATAATAAGGTCGTATTTTAAAAGTTCTAGACGTAAAAACGTTGCGAATGTATCTAATAATTTTGTAACACCAATATCTAATTATGCTCAAACTCAAACATTTTTGTTTGTAGAAATAGGTAAACATAAGATGGCAAAATTAATAAAATAAGCGCTATGTCTTGCTTTCAGCGGCGTACAAATATTATTTCTATATGTTTCTTTTTTTTTTTTTTTTTTTACTATGTATAGGCATACGTTTGACCACAATCTCACCTGATGGTATGCGATGTTTCTTATGTATTTCGTGTGTAATTATGTTATAAAATCATCCACTCAAAATATATGATATATTCAGCTAAAAGCAATGTTTACGTGAGACACAAATTACTATTGTAAAAAGCTTCAACTATTTGAAGCATTTTTTATGAATAACTTGAATTAAGTCATGTCAAAGGCTTATACAGAAAGATACATCAACAAGTTTTGTAAGCAACGTATTTGGTACACTTGTATATATTAAAAGGATTCCAAAATCAGCTTAAGGCTGCGTTTTCACTAGGGATGAGCGACAATGCGTAGCGAGGAAAGTGTTTGTTAAGAACCAATATAAACGCTTCATTTAGCTAGCCTCGCTCAGCGCAAGCGATTCTATTGGTTCTTAACAAACACATTCCTCGCTACGCATCCTCGCACATCTCTGGTTTCCCTAGTAGATGACGGATGCAAACGGCACAAAGTTATTTTTTATCCATTACGTGTAAAGCCGACTGAGTCCAAAGTACTCGAAACTCAATTAAGCTTGTTTGTGTCCTGCAGCACCCCTCATGGCTCACGCCACCTTAAATGGACTTAATCTGATGCACTTTGGACTGTGTAGGTAAGCTTTTTAAAGCTTTCGCAGTCCAACGTGCTAAGTGCCAACGTGCCAAGCTCACTAATTAATTAGTCACATCGCGGGGTGCTGAGATTTGAGTTGTCGCAGTCTTAATAGGCGAAAACGCGGGCACAATACTGAAAATAGACCAGAGTCGATAATTATGGAAACCAACAAAAATAATAGTAGGATGAAAACCCATTGGAAAAGGACAATGAAAGGAAAAATAATTTACGGGCGATCTGAGGTCGGGAAGTGGATGAGGGTGAGTAAAAAAAAACGGTTTATCTCGATTTCCGGCAAAACTACAAGTCCTATGGAAAATAGTCAAATGGCAAAGTTGTAGGTAGTATAAAGATCTACAACTTTTGTATTTACACTTTTTTCACATAACATCATTTATATGAAAAATTCAAATAACCAAGTTTTTTATTTTTGTCTTTCACGATTTTACCTTCAACACACTGTATTTTTTTAATTTGAAATATATATTTTTTCAACTTATTTTGACTTAATCTCCAAAAAGCACCCTAATTTTCAACCGAAAATTCTCCGTGACTGTCGGAAAACACTCTAGCTAGCTGGCCCGCGCCAGACGCGTCTCCAGGCACCTCAACCGTGCGGCTGGCTCGCATAGAACCGCAAAAAAAAAAAAAAAATATACGTTTATTTGCTAGTATCGTTTTTTTATCACGGTGCACATTTTTCTTCCTGTCTAAATCTCGAAAACACTCTGTCTTGCTGGCTTGCGCCGAGACGCGTCTTCAGACACCTCAACCGTGCAGCTGGCTCGCATAGAACCGCAACGAATTAAAAAAAAAATTACGTTTATTTGCTAGCAGTGGTTTTTTGATCACGGTGCACATTTTTTTTCCTGTCTAAATCCCGAAAACACTCTAGCTAGCTGGTTCGCGCCGAGTCGCGTCTCCAGACACCTCAACCGTGCGGCTGGCTCGCATAGAACCGCAAAAAAATTAAAAAAAAGTATACTTTTATTTGCTAGTAGTGGTTTTTTGATCACGGTGCACATTTTTCTTCCTGTCTAAATCCCGAAAACACCCTAGCTAGCTGGCCCGCGCCGAGACGCGTCTTCAGACACCTCAACCGTGCGGTTGGCTCGCATAGAACCACAAATTTTTTTAAAAAATGTATACGTTTATTTGCTAGTAGTGGTTTTTTGATCACGGTGCACATTTTTCTTCCTGTCTAAATCCCGAAAACACCCTAGCTAGCTGGCCCGCGCCGAGACGCGTCTTCAGACACCTCAACCGTGCGGTTGGCTCGCATAGAACCACAATTTTTTTTAAAAAATGTATACGTTTATTTGCTAGTAGTGGTTTTTTGATCACGGTGCACATTTTTCTTCCTGTCTAAATCCCGAAAACACCCTAGCTAGCTGGCCCGCGCCGAGACGCGTCTTCAGACACCTCAACCGTGCGGTTGGCTCGCATAGAACCACAAATTTTTTTAAAAAATGTATACGTTTATTTGCTAGTAGTGGTTTTTTGATCACGGTGCACATTTTTCTTCCTGTCTTAATCCCGAAAACACTCTAGCTAGCTGGCTCGCGCCAGACGCGTCTCCAGGCACCTCAACCGTGCGGCTGGCTCGCATAGAACCGCTGTTTTCCGTCAAATTATCTGCTTTTTTTTTAAAGACGGTGGGCTTTTTGTTCGTTGAAATCTCTATTTTCTGATGGTGTAAAAAATATACATTACTATGATAAATCTCAGAAAATGCAAAAAACAACTCACCCCCATCCACTTCCCGACGTTAGATCGCCCGTAAATTATTTTTCCTTTCATTTTTGTTATATTCTCTTCCTTTTCCAATGGGTTTCATTCTACTATTTTTTTTTTCACTTTTTAACATTTTCAAAGGCTTCAAGCCCTGGCCTAAAAGTCATACAATTTAAACTGAGTCTCAGCGTTCTATGATAATAAAGAGCTTGTCTATAATGCCAGTAATCTCATACACACTGCCTTGACATAATCGGTTTATTAGACCAAGCGATATGTTTGCTTTTTACGTGTGTCAAGTGCCCTACCTATCGCGATCATAATGTATTCTTAGGCTAAGTATAAACTCCAGGCCGTAAGGCCTACTGTTATAGGCTTACGTAAGTAAGTCAATGTAGAAGTTTGTAAAATATGTACTCACACTCACTCTTTTCATATAATTAAATGTTTATAAATTAACAAAGCATTTTAATTGCACATTTTTAATGTTTTTGTTCAGATTTTTATTTAACCTAATCTTATTCTAATAATGTGTTTACGATGAAGAAGAACAGAACTTGGACCACGTGGAAGATAATGACATCGCACAAGTGCTTAGCAAGGAAAGTAAGTATTGATAATATCAAATAATAATATTAAAAGCGCACAACGTATTGTAGTATCAGTAGCCATCGTTCCATATATCGCATTGCCTAAGCTACTAAATTGATTCTATTGTCATATACATTAAATAATACAAATATAGGAATTTATTAGCCCGGTTTATCCAAGCCAGTCCTTGAGGCGGTTCAGAAACTCTGACACTAGGGTGTGTGGGGTCGTTAGACCTTACAGCCCACACGATAAGAAGAAGAAGCCCGGTCTATATATCGTGTTTTTCACAGTTGGGCCTGAAAGAGGTTGCGTCTAAGGTTTAAGGTTCATTATTCATGAATTCATGTCAAAAAAGTTGAATTGGACAACATCTGCTTGTGCCTAATTTCTCAACTATATTGGGGTAGGCTGCCACTCAGACCGAATTAAGCTGAATACCAGTATTTTACGTGGAGCGACTTCTTGTCTCACCACCACAACCCACACCACAAGGTTGATTTTTTATTTGAGATGGGTTTGCTCTTGACTCTAGTCTAGGTCAGAGACAAAGTCGGCGATGGAGCGAGCTTACCCAGAAGGAGCCTATTCACTCTAACTTTGAAGAGTTGTAAACGTTGTTCTTACACGGTACTTAGCAAGACTGGTGTCAGATTTACTGTCTTTTTGTCAAAAGGCAGAAATTCCGTAGTGACTGCTAAATATCTACAAATGAAAGCCAGGACTAACGGCTAAAAGAGCTTTCCGAGACTTGGAGGATTCTCGCTATGTTAAGATGGTCCTTCCCACAGAGCCGCTACCGTTGAAGTTCGATCGGCTACCAGCGACCTTCACCGGGTCATCGGTCCTCCTTCTTATTTTGCTGAAAACATTTTCCGACATACACAACACTCGTTCAGTTCCAGTTTTAAGTTGACATTACTGAAATTAGGGCGCATCATTTCTCAAAACGCCTTAAAAGCTCTAATTGATTTTCAAATATGTCATGTTTACATTCTGATAAGTTGATGCTTATGCTATAGTTGCGGCGGTGCAGGTGGTGGGTTTCCGATTGAATGGGTTTTGCCATAAACTGGTCACTTCAAGTTTGACGATTGATCTCGACACGACCATAATTTCTCGAGAAATACTTCAGATTCCCAAACTTGAAGGGCTCCGTTTTCGAAAAAAGACGTATTGATTTCTTTAACATAATACTCGTAGTAGAAAGAATTTTGAAGCTAAAAAGTAATATTAAATAAGCAATAAAACCTAACTATATACATATGAATATACAAAAACAAATACACTCAGGCGTCGTATTGATTAATTATATTTATTTTGTAAATCAATTTTTTTTTTTGGTGATTTTGAACTTGATGAGACCCAATAACCCTGAGAAGGAACACACCGAAACAAACTTAGAGGCGAAAGTCGATTTTAAGGTCCATATAATCCGTATCGATCATATCAACCAACCGCCGATGACCTACGAAAATGGCTGTCGCAAATATGGTCTGCTTACACTCGATGAACGACGTAAAGTGTTGGATATGAGTTTACTTTACGACATTCTTAATGGTGGGCTGGACTGCCCGGATTTGGTTGCACAGATCAAATTTAGCGCTCCCCTGCGACGCACTCGTCATACACCATTGTTACATGTGCCTCGGCATGGAACTAATTACGCTAAAAATTGTGTATTAACTCGCATTGCTCGAACCTACAACGCTTATTTCTCTCAGGTTGACTTATTTAATTGTACAAACCCTAGTTTTAAAGCTCAGGTTAAAAATATTGTTCTGAAAAACGCATAGCAAGTAACGCAAACTACAACTACGCTCTGTCCATCATCATCAACAGCCATTCATCACGATCAATTAATTAATTGATTAGCAGATTTTTCCATGTATATTTAATCTAACTTACAATCTTTAAATTTAAATTTATTATATACATATTGTCTGAAGTCCGTTCGCATGGTTTACACACATTATGTTAATCAGGGAAACCTATTATTAGCCTTACAAAACTGACTTCTATTTTCTGTAATATTTCATAAGTATCGCTGTTGGTTTTCTGAATAAAGTAAAAAAAATAAAATATCATATGAAAACCATGTACTTAGGTTTATTTCTGAGGTGGTATTTTGGAAGTACCACACAGATGTGAGTGGAGCTTTCCAAACAGTACAAGCATTTGTCTGTTATCTTGTTGCTCAGACTTAGAACTTTAAGGAGCTCAACAATTTGACGAACAATACCAAAGTACGGACATTAGGGTAGGCCGCATAAAGTAGTATTCGATTTTTTAGGTGTAAATTGATGTAAGGTACCTTTAGCGCTACGTCTGGGCTTTTAGAAGATTTTATCTAAACTATTAATATAAGGATATTAATAGTTTAGATAAAATCTTCTATAACCTTATTCTAAATCTCTAAGGTTATTAGAGATTTCTTAAAGCTTAATGTTTTGTACGGCTTCTCTATAATCATTTTTCTCGCTTCAAAATAACATTTATTTATAGCTCTGCCGATGAAAAGCTTACGCCTGTTAAATTGAAATAAAATCATTATAATCCTCGTTAAGCTTTTCTATTTTCTAACTAAATCAATCTGTCTGTAAAATCAAGTCTTAAGTTCATAGTTCATTTTGTCTACTTAATACTCACGCTATTCCAGATATTTCTTCAATAAAATAACGCTATTATCCAAACGTAATACTTACATACGTGTTCAGTATGGTAGGTAGTTTGTAGTTTGTCCGCCGCGACAAATTACATATACGGCGGTGTTCGATGGCAGGCGCGGCGGGTGCTATAGCTAGCCATACACGCACAGATTTATCCGACAGACGCGTATCGAGTTTATGATAAACGGCTGTACAAACGCCAGCACATCAAGCTACCCGAAACTGTCAAATTTTCCCAATCAACCTTGAACCTAATCCCTTTAGCGATAAAGTTGAAAATCTGAAAAAAAAGTACTGGTTTTGCAGCTATATGTGCTGGCATCTACCTATGCAATGTCCCCACACACAGCAGAATATAGTACCTAGCTTCTGTCAGCAGCTTTGCCCGCGTAATAGACGATAATTTTATCTAAAGGAACATAGAAGTACTTTCGAGATAAAAAGCATCTCTTTGTTCTTAGCCAAGACATTGTTTTCCCTTGTGCCAAGTTTCACCCAAATCCGTTTAGCCGTTATGTCGTAAAAAGGTAACACGTTCGCAGTAAGACGAAGCTCCTTTCGAATTGTATTATTTTAATATGTATCCATGTATTTGCTAAAAGTAATGATAAAATAAAAATTAAAGCGACCCATACAAGAGACGAGTTTTTTCCTCGATTTTAACGGTAATATATTTGATTGATTGATTGATACGGATTATAATTAAAGGGATGGTTCGGCACCCTTCAGGCGTGAGTCCAACTCGCACTAGGCCGGTATTTTTTAATGTTCAAATCAGTCAAAACTAATCTATTAGTAACACATACATAGTTGGTTAATTATCTGTTGCAATCCGATCCCGATATCTGGCCGAGCTCGATTCCTAGCCTGGGGCATTATGCAAGTAAACCTGAGCTCGAACAAAGCTCTGCCCGCGGGCGTGTGCCTATGACTGGTGTCAGTCATACGTCTACACGTGTCCGTCCGATATAATTATCTGAATTGTCATGTCCATTACGAATATCAATTACAGTTTCATTGTTTATCGAATAATTGGCAATACCAATTAGAGGGTGAATTTTTACACGGTGAATTTTAAATGGCTAAATCCGAAACTATAATTAATATCGAAAAACGTTGAAAGGAGTCTCGAGCCTGATTTTGATGAAAACTAAAACTGCATCATTAGATTCTTGAAAAATCGTTATTTCTACCCAGGATTCGAACCGGTTGATTTCGAAAAAAAAAACACAACTGTTTTATTACACCATCCGAAAGTATAGCTAATAAGGATTAAATTCTGGGAAGTAATAACACATGGCAAACCAAAGGAAAGAGCTCATTTTTAGCAAAAAACTTATTTAATTTCAAATACAAATTATAACAACTGATTTATATAAAAATCAATGTTGCAGTTTTCAACATCGGGGCCGAAAATCTATACCTGCATCACACATCTACAGTCGCTAGCGAGTATAGATTGATAAAACTCATGGTAGACGTAGGTACAGATAGTGTAATAATACAGGATGCTTTTTTTTTTCAAAATCAACCGGTTCGGATTCTGGGTAAGAATAACGATTTATCTAAAATCCAATGATGCAGTTTTAGTATTCATCAAAATCGGGCTCCAGACTCCTTTCAGTGTTTTTCGAAATTCCTCGTAGTTTCTGATGTGGCCACAAAGGCATACTTTAAAAATTCACCCTGTATACATGTGCCCATACCATGCTTATCCTGCCTTGATCAATCTCATAGTGTTTTGAGAAGTTTTTCATTCACTTCCGCTGCTCTTTTGTGTCAACTTCCCATGTTTTTCTTTATTGTAAATCAATGGTCCTTATTTTTATGCTGGACTAAATTTTCCAGTTTAATATTACCCACGGACTTGTCTGAGAATCCCTAGGGCCTAGCGTTATATACCTGACACCTAGCAGGATATTGTTCCCCTTTGAATAGATTGGCACCCTCACCATCTTATTGTTAATACCTACATTCTGAGCAAATAAATAAATATTCTGTTCTAATCTATTCCACTACAGCTAACAGGAACCGACTACATTATAGGTTTGTGTCTACATTCAAAATTCCCTTGTAGGATTTACAGCTCGCTTAACAGCTTATAAATGACTGAACTGAGTCCGGAAAAGTGCAAAAACTGGAGAGACTTGCGTTTTAAGTCATAAGCAGAGGCTCCAACTGTTGCCATGCAGATTAAAATGGTTAGAGAACCCACAGAGATAATATATGAGCATTTTATGAACAACTAGCTTCTTCCAGCGGCTTCGCCCGCGTGGTCCCTAGGGAACATACTCCCGATAAAAGTAGCCTATGTCCTTTCTCAGGCTCTAGACTATCTCTGTACCAAATTTCATTTAAATCGGTTCAGTAGTTTTGGCGTGAAAGCACGACAGACAGACAGACAGTTACTTTCGCATTTATAATATTAGTAAGGATAACTAGCACCATCATCGCTAACGTGGTGGCAGCTTTGTTTAATTGCAACACTAACTCATTACATTTGAACATGCGATGCAAGTGCCAGTGCCTGTTAGCTCTCGGTCTCCACAGCCTACTAATATATCTGTGCCTCTTTTCTATTACTTGTAATTGGCGTTTAACAGAAATTCCATTACGAAATTGATCCATTTCATAAGTAGCGTCCTTGTAATAGAGATTAATAACAACGTATTAGAAGCGACCTCGGTATCAGACAGACAATTAATTTTAGCAAGTTCGTCGGGGTCAAGTTTTCACTTTTATCATAGAGTTGCTTTTCCCGCGACCATCCCGCAGGGTCCGGGCAAATTCCTTTATGAAAAGGTATGCATTTCTCGTTAGTGTAGCTTTCTTTGACTGCGTTGATCTTAGACTACGTTGCCGAGTCTACGCAACGTAGTCTAGGATCTAAACGTACAAAGGGACAGACGGCGGGAAGCTGCTTTGTTCTATATACTATATAGAGAAGTTCGATTACATTCTTAAGTACTTATCCTAAGTTGGCACAAACCTGTTGCTCAGGAAAACCGTCTGGTAGAATTACTGCTGGGTAGAATGTATGCTGTGGGAAGTTACATCAAAGATATATATTTACATGTGCATACTGTATATATATACGTACATCAGTCGGCACCTGATCAAAAAGGAGAAACTCAAGTATAGGAAAGAATTACTCCCCGTTTCCAAATGATATACAGTCAAACATAATATAATACAATATCATACAAACAAACAAAAACTTATCACCCTCCATTTGGGGTAGTTGGGAAAAAGATACGTATCCAGCATAATACAGGTGTATACTTGGGCTCTAAATTAAACAATGTTTTGGGCTTTTTAAGGTTTTATTACACGACATCGAGATTTCAAAAAAGTTGATTAAAATTATGACTAGTCTCCGTGCACGGTGACAACATATCGTCGCTTACATAACAATACATCGCTTAAGTCATTCTGATTAATTTACAGTAGAGCGGAAAAACTTATTAATTTATTGTAGCAAACTGGGGCGCTGTGTCAGTCAACTATTTGAAGTTTGGTCTAGGTTTGGTCGGCTGTCCAGTGTAATACCGTCAGTTCTATCGCGACAAAGAGTTCTATCCAATGACATTAAAACGTATAAATCGCATAAAATCGACTTGAGAGGTGTGGTTTGCTGAGCGACGCATTGTGTTGGGATCTACTTATATCTAGTTTGCAAGTTGCTTTGTATGAAGTTAGAATGTAACAGCTTATTTATAACGTGTTACTCAAACGTTCACTGTACCGTGGGAAGGTATTAATATGCCTGATCGACGACGTGCTAATATTGTAGAGAATTCAGAAACTTCATACAATAATTTTAAACTAGGAGATCGAAAGAGCTTATGATGTTTGAATTATTTATTATTACAGCCATGTGTTATTCACAATTTACAGTGCGTGGATTAATTGTAATTTGTACTGCAGGTGCTTCTTGCATCCTATTTCTATTGGTCTTACAGGCTGTACTGTACTGCCAGCGCAGCACTACTACTTAATTCATACACACATTAATTTTCTGCATAAATCTATAACGTATACGTAACCTATCCAAAATGCTAAAATTTTCAGACACGCTATTGATTGAGGTTGACGTAGTCAGGCATATAGATTACATAACGGTGTATATTGGCTACTCAACATGCATACACCAGGCATACACCACGGATGGCCGAATATTAAAATTCGTGGAACTGAATCCGCATCTCACAGTTTTTATTTCGATATGTGGTCGGTCCGGTTTTAATTACAAATTCCTCGTAGCTGTGCGCTACGCCCGTAGCATATACTCGTAGCCTAATGTACTCGTAGCTGGCTGCGTAGCGAGTTATGAAACGAATCTGCCGGTCGATTCGGTTGTTTTGGACTGAAATATCTGAATGATTTCACCAGTGCGGTTACTTTTACAAAGCGGGGATTTTTACAATTCAACTTGCAAAGTTAATATTAATCCTTAGTACTATAATGCTCATTGCTATTGATAGCGTGCCAGATGTTTATATTACTTATACCTATTTTAATATGATATAATTAATACTGGAATCTAAAATTAGAAGACTAATAATTTGATAATTACATCTTAATTACAACAGAATTATAATTATCTGAATTATCTCTATCTTCTCTTTACTAACTATTGTAGAGAACTATAAAGCGTATAACGGATTCAACTTGACTTATAGTAATTAGTGCTAAAATATAGTGCACGCATCAAGCCGCGTAATGATTTTTTGAAAACTTTTTCACATTTTAAATATTATATGATTATAAAGTATTGTATTAATTACCTAATTAAATATGCTTACATTATAGTATATATATGTTGCTGCTAAGATAAAAATGAGAAACGGATATAATAATGTTAAGTACCTAATATATTTTTATTATTTATTCATTTATCATAAAGAAGTTTTACAAAATAATTTTTCTTATATCAGCAGGGAAGTTATGTTATACAGGGTAAAGTTTTCAAGTGTACGTGGATGGCCAAATCTGAAGCTACGAGGAATAACGAAAACCACTGAAATGAGTCTCGAACCCGATTTTGATTAAAACTAAAACTGCATCATTGGAGAAATCAGTATTCCTAGTCAGGTCGAACCGGTTGATTTTGAAAAAAAAAAAACATTCTATATTATTACACAATCGGAAAATGTCGTTAACAAGAATAATTCTAAGAAGAAATAAAACATGGCAAACTTAAGGAAAGAGGTGATTCTGCACGCAGTTTTAGTTTTCATCAAAATCGGTCTCGAGACTTAGATAGTATATTACATTATTCTTCATAGCTTCGGATTTGGTCATCCACGCACACTTGAAAAATTCACTATGTACAGTCAACAAATTATTGGGTATGCAGGCAGCTAACTTGCAACTACTTTTAAACAATGCTGTGAGTGTGCTGAGCAGACAATTATTTTACAACACACCTCGTGAGTATGTCGAAAGCTTAAAAAATTATAATACACACATTAGAAATAAAAATTGGCAGTACTGTGGAAAAATTAATAGCTTTGTTGATTGTACATTATGTTGTAGGATGGAAAGTTGAAAGACCATTGACAGGATCCACGTTAGCTTCAAAGATTTTTCTTGTATCGTGAAGTCAAATGAGATAAGCCAGTCAGCGATGATGTTACAGGAGCTGGCTCTACAAGGTGCGCCGAATACACTGAAGAATTAACCTTTGGGGAGGCACCTTTGATAGATGGTTTAGAAGATTCAGATATAGAGAGAGAGATATATAGAGCCGGTATAAAAGCAGGAAGAGATATATGTGTAGAAGCGAGACAGATTTATGCAAGTTACATACTTTACTCGTACATAGATATCCATCACTTTCCTACATGTATCACTGATAACAGCCCAGTCCTAGCCGTAGTCAGCCGATTTTTATATATATGTTTGGGTGTGAGCTACATGATTCTACACAAAAAAAAATATAGTTAAGTTTTTTTTTGTTTGTTTCTCTTATACACAGTATGTATCAGATAAGTTGGTTTGAAAGGGTATCTGATATGCAGACTAAGAAAGTATAAGAGTCTAAATAAATTGAGATAAGGTTAAGATATTGACGGGATGTAGCGAGCGCTTACCTAACTAGTACGTATACTATACTATTTACACGTATTACGATTAGACTATCAATTAGACTAAAATACCTAATCTAACAACGTAATACTGCTAATTGGCTAAACAGATTTAGAGAAGGAATTTCTTAGTTTAGTGCAAGGGAAAATTTTTACTTACTATTCGAAGTAAGTTGTACAAAGTTCTAATAAATTAACGTCGTTATTACAATATAGAAAACGATGTCTTGTTCTACCAGATGCTAGCGGCGAGGTGGTTTGTTCTTCACTTAATTCTGCAGTAAAAATTAGAAATGGCATGGCTTTCGCTGGCATCGAGTTTTCTGTGGCTAGGTTTAGGTCTATGATCGTTTGCCCCCTGACAGTGATCCAAGTGGGTTAGGAGCGGTTTACGATGTTAAGAAGAATTGACCATTCTTCTATAAGTGTCTACGTGAAATGTCATAAGCCCGATTTGGCACAAATGGCAGTTGCCTTATTACAACGTATATATGGTTACTTTTATCTAATTTTACTGTCAGAAAAAAGTATGAAAACATGCCTCAAGTTGCAGTAACTTAAAATTGCGGGTTTTCTAGTTCATATTTTGCAGTAAACGTAATACACCGTCTGCTCTGAATAATAACCCTCCGCCGTAGTCGGGTAAAAATGTCATTGTATGACTACGCAGACATTATTGTTCAAATTTCAAAGTCTGCTCAGACTGACACCTGTCTGGTGTGCTTGAGCGCTGAACTTGGACAATGACTGACTGCACCGATGCAGGGTGTGGGGTGCGGGAGACGGGTTGCGGTGAGCCAGTGGTGGCATTTAATTACCCGCGTCTGTGTCGACGCCGACAAATTGCGCAGCTCCTGATACCTCTCGCTTCGGCGCTGTACGCCCTGTTTGAGAGGCTCCACTCAATTCACGTGACTAATTAAAACTTACTTACTACCCATGTATACTGCTTCAGATATCTTACAGACAAATGTTAGTGAGGCTCAGAGCTATTAAGCGACATGCGCTCGCATTTATGTCTTCTCTCATTATTATGTCATTATAACCCGAGTGGAAATTAATTTATTCTGAACTCTGAAGGTAGGAAACTGAAACACTTACCTACAAAAGACTATGTTTGATAAATATACGATTTTAAAATGTAATAATTTATTTATTTATGCTTTATTGTACACCAAAATATAAAAACATAAAGAAAACCTTAAACTAAAAAAATATACAATTGGCGGCCTTATCGCATTCCGCGATCTCTTCCAGGCAACCTGGAATGGAAAGAGATAGCCTGGACATGAAATGGGGCTACACTTGATGCAAATATCAACAATTATAATAGAGAAACGACGACTGAAACGTAATACAAAATATATACATAAATACATACATACTTAATATACAAGCAAAAGGATATACTAATAATAAGAACATCATAGTGACAAGTAGTGATCCTTAACTAGTCTTTTAAAAACAGGCCTGATTGCGCGCGCTTTATTGACACAGGCAACGCATTCCATAAACGAGTGGCCTGAACTGTGAAAGATTTATCTAAAAAAGTTGTGGAATGCATTGGCATTTGCAAATTATTCACTTGTAACAAAATTCATTATATTGCGGCGTCCGAGCGCGAAATATTGAAACATGTTCATTGTGTCTCATTCCTGCGCTATCGGGGCTTCGCAGAATTGTCCCGCGCTCGTAAATGATGCAATGTAACAAAGGACCGATGTTCAATAAAGTCACACTTTTCAGTGACGAATTATTGGGATGGGATAAAATATATATATTTATGATTTTGCTCATAAGCTATGGTTGTTGACCGCGATATGATGTAAGAGAAGCGGGGCAGGCAAGGTAGCTCACCAAGAAGACGAAGGTGGGTGAAGTGAGCGCAGTAGGTCTACTGACTCGACCTGTGAACGCCGCCGTTGGTGTGTGAGACACTCGTCCACCGCCGCCCTAAGTTGGCTCCGCATTTGACCGCCACCGTGCTAATTTGGCACCCCGCATGCGACCGCCACAGTCTTTAGTTGGCACCCCGCACCGATGTCTAGAGTGGTGGTATTCTGTAATCTCACCGTGTACCTAAACTTAGTGAAGTTAATATGAAGTGAACTGCCACTCCATACAAACAAGATAGATTGACAGTTCACTTCACCTAATTTTACACGGTAAGATGTTTACAGAATAGACCGACTGGTCCACACTTGTACTAAAGCGGAGCTGACTGTTGCTTCGCTGGAATTTACAAACAAGAAAGATCTGACTGTTGATGTTGTTCAACGGAATAATGTGTTCTTACGAGTATTTGATTTCCACGACGAGACGCGTGGTAAATCTCGATTTCCGAATGCAAGAACAGAATGTTTCCGTTCGTTTTGTGTTCGCTTTCCCCTCCAGTACTAGTTCATGACAGTTTAAGATCTTGTCGAGGACCGGCGGGGTAACCACGTTACAGTACACATTAACAGGGGTTGAATTGTCAGTTTGACATTTTAATGACATTAATTATAGAGTAGTTGAATTTTTGTAAATTTAATATACCGATTTTGTCGAAGATAAATATTATTTTGCTTTGATAGTTGTTTTTTTTTTCATGTAAGGCATTGTTATTTATTGTGTGCTACGAAATTATACCGCCGGATTTGTACACACAATTTTATTATAACGCGTGAAATGGAAATTAAGGTCGAACCATTTTTCTTATCAGAAATTCAGACTAGCGAATTACATTAAACCTGTGTGATGTATTTAATTTTGTAACAATCTGCTTTAATTTAGAAAACTACGGTAACAGTGGTATTGATACGAAAACAAAACAAAACTGTAAATAAAGGGATTATTTTGAACCCAAACCTGTACAAGTTTTACTCTATTTTGCGTTCCTCGTTCCATTGAATAGGAGGAGCGTGATCGCGCTTAGGATTTTTTTGTAACTACGCCGAAAAAACCGATATTAAAAATAAAAAAGTTTCTGGTATCGATATGAATCCGTCACAGTTTCACGGAATACGTGAATATTGCCATTCTGAAATGTTCGTAAATGTTTTTTTTTTTTTCTTATAATAAAATTGTACGGACTGTAGGTAAAAACTTTGTATTTAGAACTTAATCCTAGTATTTTTTAGGGTTCACTTGGGTGTCTGTCTGTCTGTTTCTACTGGACCGATTCTGTTGAAGTTTGATATACGCGTTACGTAAATAAATAAATTGTTAGTAGTTTAGGGGTTGCTTTTGGGGGACAAACTAAAAAACAAAAAAAAATGTTTTTATACTGTGTCGTGTGACATATCAAATGAAAGGGCTTACTGTGAGAGTTTTAATAATATTTTTTTCATAATTTTAAAATAAACAGTTCTTAAGTTATTCAAGAAAGTATACCAAAAATTACCTTTCCCCTCCTTATCTTCGAAACTAGTGCGCCTAAAATTTTGAAAAAAGAAATGCAGATACTGGTTCTATAAAGATTACAGGAATAAGAAGTCTGCAGAGTTAAAATAACACGTTCAAAAAATGAAATTGGTTCGAAACCCTTTGCACGCGAGTCCGACTCGCACTTGGCTAGGTTTTTTCTATATGTCAATTATTTAAACTAATCTGTCGTCTATTTTTAAGACGAATTTTATTTCCTAATTAATATCTAACAATATTTCTAGTCATAAAGACTTAAAAAAAAATATTTTTTACATATGACTGTAAGTTTTATAATAATGACTTTTGTTTATTTTTGCTTTGATAGTTGTCCTAGTTTCTCGATATATAATTTTCTATTCTTCCTACTCTATTTTTCGTCTACTGTTTATTTACATCATATTTACTTGTTATACACCTCTAATGTTTATTTTTATAATTTACTTTGCTTTTTATCTTTTTTTCTGTTTTTTTCAATAGCTACATAATCAATAGCTGTACTTTGTGTAAAACCTACTGTTTTTGGCGTTTTAATGTTTTTTACTTAACTATATATAAATAGGTACATATATGTACTTGTCTTAGAATAATAACGCATAGAAACCCAGTACGAGTGCAAAAAAGGAGCGACAAAAACTTAGCCTTATCCGTCAATCCGCCAAACTTAGCCTGCTGTACTCAAGGTCACGTTCCGTCGAACACAGCTCGCGAGTAAATAATTGAAAATGTCAGTTTATTGTGTGAAAGGATGTTATAGCACTTCAGGAAAACAAAAATAATGTGATCAAATTACATTTCACAAGTAAGAACTTTCATTTTATACACTACTTTTGCGTAAATCGATCATTAAAACAAAATTCTAATAACCTAACTTGCCATAACACAGTCTTGCTATTTGTGAGGAAAAAAATACTCACATTGCTTTCAATTTTGCACTTAGTTTTGTTTAGCAAAAAGAAAATAGTTTTTGATGTAGCTTTATAAATAGGATACTGGTGGCGATTCCGTACGCGTTAAACTAAACTATATTTATTTACAGCCTCTGAATTATAGTCGCTATCGACACTGCTAGGTAACTGCATTGTTTTTAAACTAAAAGTTAATTAGTAATTTACTGTAATTAAAAAAAAAACCGGACCAAATAACTAAATTTGTAGATGTTTCAGTGTAGTGTTGTAGGTGTTCAAGTGTTGAATTAATTACCTGGTGTGCCTATTCTGATTGTAAAAACTAGGTTTTTTTATATCTCAAAAAGAGAAAACATTATAAGAGACGTTGAGTCAAAGCGGAAAATCTTTAGGAAGCAGTTGCAACTGCAAGGTTTTTAAATAATAATAATAATTGATCTTTATTTCAGACATAAGTCCATATGTTACAGTCACAGCGTTAGTATAGTTTTTAGTAATACACACACAAATAAAAATAACAAGGTGTTAGTAATTTGTTGGTAACCAAAACAAGTACACAAAAAGTAAAATCTATTTCCTATTAAATGATGGTAAAATAAAGATTACAATATTACTGATTAACATGTTTTTCATTTTTGTAATTTTAATATACAATACTTACTGTTAATTCATATTAAACCCGATTTTTTACATATCAGAAATTAATACATGCCTATAATATTTGATTATAAGACATCAAGCATTTTTAACTCATTGAAAAATATCCCATTCTTTAGTGATTTATTTCCTTTTATTTTTAAATAAATTGAATTTTACCTTCCGAAAAAATATGTCATATTACATGAAAAATCATCTTCATCTTTTCCAGTTCCCAATAACATAAAATACTTGTCTTAATTTGATAAAGCAACATGGTAATGCGTTTCCCCATATTTTGTGGGTAACGGCTTGGTGATGGTATCACTGAAAGCTATATATCTGTGTGCGTTTTAGGAACGTAGACACATTCGGCTCACGCACACAAAGAAAATGAAATGGTGACACGATTTCGCTCGTGTTTTGTTCTAGACGCGGCTTCTATGCGTTATTATTCCAAGGTAGTTGTGTTATACTTACTGTTTTTGGCATTTTAATGTTTTTAAAAGCGTCTTATTATATAGCATAGATACATATAATATATAATAGGAGTCTACTACATTCTTTGTTAACCTAATGATGTGAACCTTTCAAGTATGTGTGATGATACATACCTATGTATGCAAGATTATAACAACATGAACCTCAACTAGATATCAATAACTATGTATGAGTGAGTATGGGTCTACTTATTAATTAGCCTAATCAAGATAAATGAGCTAATATATACTTACTTAAATATTCTAATACGACATGAGTATATCATATCGTAGCCAAATAAATATGTTATTTATAACCTGTTTATATGGTAATCGTTATGAGAAACCTGCGAATTTAAATTTTTCTTTAAATTGCAATAAAGCGGAGTTAGGCGCAGAATTAACAAGGACTCTTGTTTGCTTTGGTGGTTGAATGTTTACTAACCAGTGTTGAGCACTAACTCCCAAATATACCAAAATATTTACATACATAAATTACACTAAAATACCTTATTTAAAATACAACAATAATTAATCTACAAAACTATTACGGCTACATTTTTTCTCTATTTTTTTTATTATTTTTTAATGCTCGACAGTAATAGATTCTTAGCGCCTTGCCACCAAAATGTCCAATTTTATTAATGTTCATTTCTGGCGAAAGAATTAGCAACAACATTTCTCTTTGGTGATCAAGGCGCCGTATCAGTCTGTTGACTGTGCCGAGTGGCGCTTACTTAACATAAGAATAAATAGGTAAAGTCTTTTTGTCACTGTATTTTTCTTCGGACAACCCCCGCGAGAGCGCAGCCTGTCGGACGCCCGGTCCGAGTCATTCATTCCCCAGGTGCCTGTGATCTGTTTAAGTCGACGGAGCGCCATGGCAGACCGAGCTCGATCTGCTCCCGATGAAGCGTCCCATTGGGAAAAGAGGGAACATGAACGGCCTCTCGATGTGCTCCTCGTCCTGGCGCCAGATGGCGGACTCGTGGCTGGGCCCGGCCTGGCTGAGGTCCTGCAGCTCGATGTCCTCGGGTGCGGTCCTCACCGCGCGGCTGTTGTCGAATGTCCAGCGCTCGATGAAGGGCTCGGAGCGGTGGCGGCGCGGCCGGCGCTGGGCCTCGCAGTCGGTGCCTGTCGACGTGGCTTCTGTGACGCTCACATACGAAGCTGCCAACAAAAACAACTGTTAACATATGGTACGTACTTTTTATGCTAAGTACTTTTTGTTTGAACTGGGACTACCTTCTGGCTACTGTACTTTTCTGTTCAAGCTTTTAGACCAGTATGGTCAGTAAAATTTACATTTGGGTGCTGACCTGTAAAGTTTTCCATGAGTTTGGATCATTGGTAATTTTATAGATTTTTGGAGCTCTTTTTAACCGACTTCAAAAAAAGGAGGTTCTCATTTATTTTTTCCTCTGCACGTTGCCACCTTATATCTCAGCCTCTTGCAGTTCAAGTACAAAATCAGTTTTATGGCAATATTTCCTTCTGGGTAAGCTCGCTCCATCGTAGACTTTGTCTCTGTCATCTCTGACCTAGACTAGAGTCAAGAGCAAACCCATCACAAATAAAAAAAAATGTCTCTAAAGGTTAAATTAATAAATATCTCCATTTGGACCCATTATCCGATAAAAACTTCTATGAAAAGGCAACCAACCTTTTATAAAATGACTGATGATAAACCTTTATTGAAGCTGCATCAGAAAACCATTCCACCATTAACTTACATTCTACCGATAGACAAAAACGTTCATAGGAACCTTTTGTTCAAGAACTGGTAAATTAGAAGAGTTCGCTGCAGCGCTAAATATTTGGATATATCGTCTAAGTAAACTATTAAAACAGGCAGCACTAGATCGCTTTTAAGCATAGTTTCCTCGCGAACAAAACGTCGTAAGCGCCATGAATTTTATGGCGCTTACGCGTTTACGTAGGTAACGTGTGGCAACCTGACATCCCCATAGATTTTACACCACAGAAGATACACCGCTTTTTACCTACAATTACTTCATTAGAATTCATATTATTTCTCAAAATATAGCAGTACTATAAATATATATTTTTATTATTTAGTCTGTACTGTCCCACTGCTGGGCAAAGGCCTCTCCCAAATCCTTCCAAGTATTCTTTTCCCGCGCCACCTCGTACCAGTCCTCACGGTACGCGTCCAGCTCGTCTCGCCACCTCTTTCTACACTAATATTATAAAGAGGAAAGATTTGTTTGTTTGTTTGAATTGAATAGGCTCCGAAACTACTGGACCGATTTGAAAAATTCTTTCAGCATAGGATAGCTACATTATCAGGGAGTAACATAGGCTATATATTATCCCCGTATTCCCACGGGAACGGGAACTACGCGGGTGAAACCGCGTGACGTCCACTAGTCTTCTATAAATAAATTAAAGTAAATAAAAGAAAATGAATTGTAGTGCGTTTAACTGACACCAGCTGGTCTAAAAACCCACTTTAGCAGAATCATAATTATTAACCACACAACAATCTGTCAAATTTCATTTTAATCTTTATCGCTCACGCATTAGGTTCAAGGTTGATTGGGAAAATTTGACAGTGGCGGGTAGCTTGATGTGCTTTCTGATTCTGCTAAAGTGGTCTTTTAGATACGCTGATGATACTGAAATTTCTTGATATATTTTTGCGAGATCAAAATACGTTTTCAGTCATATTTTCTGAACGTTTAGAAAGGTTACTAAAAAACGCACTAAATAAATATTCATAAATAAAACAAATTAAAACACTTGATAAAATCACCACGTCAAGTCGATATTTAGTCACACATTTTTTATCTACAACCGGTTTCGTAATGAGACATCTGAATGTTTTAGTCTATAATTCTAGATGGCGTGGCATTTATTTTGGTATAACGCTATTATTACCTATTTATTTATTTAATTGAATAATAAATAATTTTACATGACTACTGTATCAGTATTTAAGTCCAGGTCTACGCTTTGATCCGAATTATCGCATTATTAGCGCCGCTCCTTACATGCCTACACCGCATAAATGTCAAAGCCACACTAAAAGTTAGTCGTAGAGTTAAATCCACATTTCAGTCGAACGTAATGAAGGTTCGGAATGTTACACTGTTGGGTGACTAATTTAATTATGCTGAATTCCTCCGCTAATATGACAATATTGGACAAAAGGTTCAGGTTCATACATATTAAGGTGCATATTAGGCTCAATAACCATGAGCATCTGGGCGGTAAACGCACACATTCATATCTGCGCCACACACACAAACATTTCCGGACCGCACGCGCTACCTCAAAACTATTATCAATGATTACGCGGGGAAGCAGACATGCGCGCCTAGCTGTCTTTTTTGCCTACGACTCCACAAGAGTATGGCGATTGCGCGGCTGATTTTTAGTTTAGATAGATACATACGTTACGCATATTTTTTCACTAGTCTCATTTTTATGTACGAATGTGGGTAAACAGAAGTAAAACAATATCTGATCTATCAGATAAAAACAATTTTGTAAAACAGTTTTTAGGGTTTCCAAAGTCGGTTTCAAAAACAGATTCTTATATCTGTCTGACCGTCATTTTTCTTTCGCCCTGCTGTTCGTCACAGCCAATTTGCTCGTAATCTACGATGAATCTTTGAACCGTTTCTGATGAAATTTGATACACATACATGAACGTCCGTGACCCAAACACGGGAGGATAATGTAAATAATATAGCTACATTTCGAGTCACTTCTAGAGGAACTATAAAAAAACGATCAAAAAAGAAATGTTTATGTGTGACATATTAAACCATTTTTCATAATTGAAAAATATAAAATTATTTGAGAAATTAAATGAGAGTGTACCATTAAACCCCCTTTTCCAAAAGTACCTAGCTAAACACTTAGAAAAATATGCAGTAATAGTTTCTTGCTTATAGATTTTCTACATCATATACGAAAATGTGGTTTTAAAGTAACATGTTGATAAATATGATTGGTAAAAATATGAATATTGATATCGGCTACGTTTGAAAAAAGGGCAGGCATAAATAAAACCCATGCGATGCCGATAGTATTTTGATAAAAGTTGCATGGAACAATGTTACAATGCCCCGACGCACACAATCAAATTGGCTCCTCTGCAACGAGCTAGTCTATGAACGCACGTTAAGAGAAAACGCGGGCGGCGAGACTTTGAATGTAAACAGTCATAATTCGAGGTTTGGCTCTCGACTGTTTTCTTCTCCAATATTGGACCGATATCTATACTAATATTATAAAGCTGAAGAGTTTGTTTGTTTATTTGCTTGCTTGAACGCGCTAATCTCAGGAACTACTGGTCCGATTTGAAAAATTCTTTCAGTGTTAGATAGCCCATTTATCGAGGAAGGCTATAGGCTATTATATATCATCACACTAAGACCAATAGGAGCGGAGCAGTAATGGAAATTGTGACGCAGACGAAGTTGCGCGGGTCAGCTAGTAAGAGATATTTCACAAACTGAATAAGAAGGATGTATACTGTGTCTATGTTTTTCTCTTTTGATTAATAGTTGTCAAATTTGTACACTAGGGCTCTGTTGACAGCGATTTATCGGACAATTTTAAGCATTTTGTGAGAGTTCTAGTGCTTATACGGTTAATAAATCTTATTCAGTTTGTGAAATATCTCTTATATCAGTCTCCAATATTGGAGGAGAAAATAGTCGAGCGCCAAATCTCGAATTATGACTTTTTACATACAAAGTCTCGCCGCCAGAATTTCCTCTTAATGTGCTTTCATAGACTAGCTTGTTGCAGAGGAGCCAATTTGATCATAAATATTTGCACTAATACATTCATATACGCGTAATCGATCGATAGCGCGAGCGGAGCAGCGAGCAGCACAGCCTCCCCGTCTCAGTGCTAACGCACCACTGCCGCCTTCGCCCGCACAAAGACCCGCTGAGCTTTAAAAATATTCGAGTCTCAATATTCAACATTTTCTTTGCAAAATATTGATTGATTTACATGAGCATTGTTCATTTTTTAGCACACTTAACCACCATTTTTTCCATGTAAAAATATTTTTAAACTTCAAAGCCGTTTGGAACAAATAAGCTAAATAAGCGAAAAAATAGCGTGTTGATTATTTTTTTTTTTACTGCAAAACTGTATGTCATACAAAAAAAGCAAATGTTGTACATTAATCTACCATAAACATATATTTTTTTTCCAATCTTTTGACCCAGCCGTTTCCCACTAACCAATAGGCTTTAGAATGTAACCTTTTAACGGCTCTAAAGCAGGGGTAGGGTCTCAATTGTTAAAGATAACAGTTTACAGTAAATGTGTTTCCGGCAAAATTTTGGTTGTTGCTGACTCCACATGGTATGCTAAATTCAAATATACAGGTAGATTTTTTTTATCAGCTCTCGTTGTTGTGTTTCAGATTTTCTGTTCAGTTATTTCTAACGAACTCCGATATAGCTTTTACATAATTATGTTCTCCACAAATATAGCAAAACGATTTGGATTAATTAAACAACATCTCCTTGAGCTATTCACGTCGCAAACCAGAGTGTGAGCACTTCGAGAAGATTTCTCGACATTCCTACGGGAACGGGAAAAAACGGGATATGCCCGTACGAAGTCGCAGTCAAAAGCTAGTAAATTATAAAATTAATAAAATAATTGAGCTGCACAATTTTCTTTTTTTGAGGGTAGGTAGATTTGAAAAAAACATGACAAAGTAAACATTTTCAACTACCAAGTCCGCGGCAACAGACAAAAAGTTAAATTTTGTAAACTAGTGTAATAATTGCATAGTTCAATTAATACACAACTTATTAACAAATAACTGCTGAGGCAATACAGTGAAAGCTCAAAGGGCTGTAGCCCAGACAAGGGGGAGGCATTTCGATACTAATTAGTAGACAGACGCTCTGTCTCATCCGAAGCTAAAGATAATACACATTTGATAAACCTTTTCCGAATCATGTTGGAGTCGGCTCCTAATCCTACTGTATGTAGTTGTGTCCCAGAATTTTACATGGAGTGACTGGATCTGACCTCCACAACCCAGTAACTGGTTAACACGATACCTCTTAACGGTCTGACTGACTGCTGTCAGATTTTGATCTACAAGTGACATCTAGTTAGCGACGTGACGCGCGGAGTAGTGGGTTGGGTGATGGCTAAACTAAGTCGTTTCCTAAGCACCTACTCCCGTTTCACCATCGTTGTGATAATATCTAAGTAGACAACTCGTAAACTTACATGTTTACACTCGAAATCTACATTTTGAACTCTTGTCTTGTGTTTTAGAACTTACCAGCACAGCTGAAAATTTCCCTACGCTTTTATTTTCGAAATCCTTTCACATATACATTTATCATATGGATGTACGCACTTGCGATTTAAAATGCGCGATTAAAAAATGTCTGTGTTTTCATACAGACTTTTTTTAATCGCGCAAAGGGCTATGCTCAAAAATGGTACCTTTTTTATGGCACATTGACGCCACCTTGTTAGATGCGTAGAGAGAGTACTTCCTTACAAACAATAGTTACTATGGCAGCTCTAAAGTACATCCCATATACATGTCTATATAACTCATTATGCGCCCTACCTAATCTATACCTAACGCGTATTTAATAAGGGAAACTGAAAATGATATTCTCGTGATATTGTTACAGTGAAGTCACACAATGCCACTTCGCCAATATGACGCAAGTTGAGTCCAATAGAGTTTGTACTATGTAATAAATAGTAAAGGACCAATAACAGTAACTCATCAGTTGCATCGCACACTTTACGCCGACAGCGTTATCGTGCCATAAAAAAAGGTACCAGCTGCCCATACATTACAGGCAAAGCCCTTTGAAGGGAGTGGCGTGGAATTAATTTGAGCAAATATTTTGTGCAGTAAAAAACTGTATGAAACACACGCATATTGAAATAAAAATCACACTGTTTTTATTCTACGGCGTAGTAGCAGCTAAATTAAAATTTTAGTTCTATCGTCCAGTGTCGAGATATGCAAAGAACTGACAAAATCGCGAGGAATTAAATTTAAAATTATTTGCAGTGCCTGTTATTTGAAATTCCGTTTACTTTTTTTTTATAGCTTTTTTGTACTTTTTTTTTACTTATAAACCGCGAATACAAAAATCGAGATGAGATTTCGCTGTATTAAAAATCAAGTTGAGTGTCTGTCAATAATAATAATTTTATAAGTTGGTTGCCATGACTCCCGCAAGATTGGTCCAAAAGGTTTTTGTTTTAAACTCTGGGTTTTGCAAACGGGCCGTAAGGGTGCCATCGTCCATTGTGAGCGAGCAAGGCAGCGGAGCGGAGAAACAGATAAATTTTAACCAATGGAACTGCATAAAATGTCCGTACCACGTAAGTCACTGACATTTTGACTGACAAACGTCAAAAGTCATTTATTCAAATAAGGCTGAATGTCAGCACTTTTTGAACTTCAATGTTTATAAATAGACAGTCCCCCAAAAAGCCCGCCCGACACATGATTGGTGACATGATTGGTTAATATTTCTCCGTTTCTCCGCTCCGCTCGCAATGGACAGGCACCCTCAGGATGTGAAACACATGACACGCGGCGACGTTTGTTCGTCGTCAAAGGGACAACTAACAGTCAAGTGTCCCTTTAGATGCGCAAACATGAGCACAATAGCGAACTATCTGAAGCGTGATCTTGCGAAGTTAATGAAAATATGTTGCACCGAACCGTAATGATTGACAGTGCAACGGTAATCATGGCTGCAAAGCTGCACTAGCCCTTAAGCGAAGTACCCTAATTGCAATACCTGCGGACGCGGCGTAGCTGAAGCGCCGCCGCCGGACCTGCCGCTCGAGGCCCACCTCGCCACCTTTGTACAATCGCCGTCAGATATATTTTAGCAGAAAAGGTGACTATACTTCTAAACATTTAAAATGTCAACACATGTGTTCTATAAACAAGAGGTACAAGTTACCAATAATATCTGAACCTTCATTACTTCATTATAATTGGATTAGCGTAAGCTCTCTCTGTTTACTAACTCATGCTTGCTCAGTTCGAGCATTATGCATTTTTTGTGTATTATGTTGTCTTGAATGAATGTTATGTGTTCATCTTGATAAACTTGAGCAGTTGGAAGAAAAGTATCTTCAAGAAATTCCTTATAATTCATTGCACTCATTCGTCCACTTATTTCTACTAGCTCACCATTTTTGCACATCCACCCCCAGAAACCAATCTACGACCACTCCGACAATGTGTTCAGATATTTTTGGTTAGTTGTGTGTATAAAAATTATTGACAAGCATCTGCTCAAATATTAATGAAGTAATGAATGTTCAGATATTAATGGTAACTTGTAGTGTATGGAACTTACTGACATTTTAACTTGTTTAGAAGTATTTGGTCACTGACATTTTAACTTGTTTAGAAGTATTTGGTCACCTTGTCTGCTACAATACATTTGACGGCGACTGTACACACATTGTAGTGTGCACATGCAGTTTAAACAGTTCACTTTGTCAAACGGGGTCCCCCTTTTACTAGCTGACGATATGCACAGATAAATTTACGCTTAAATGCTAGACGATGCGCTCAAAACCACAACACTCAGAGACAACAGTGTATATTGAAACTGTGCTGTATGCGTTATATGGTTCGTTTATAGATTCACTATTGAAATGCCGGTTTCAATCGAATGCGAGGGGGTGGTGTGGAGTGTGAGTGTTGCAGTGAAAGCGGGTGGGTGGAGGGTGGATGTCCTCGCTTGTGTTAATCCGAATCATCGAAGTATCGTTTGACTGTTCATATACAAATATGTTTAAACATCATACAGAATTCAGTAAACAAGGAAAAGACCGTAATAAGAAATCGGGCATGTACGAGTCGATTCGAGCGCGAAGGTTCGGAGCGAATCATATTTTATTTTATAGTATATGCTGTTCTTCAAGCAATTTGGGCACATTTTTAAAAGCTATAAGATTGTAGCTTTTAAAAATTACCTATTAGCTTATTAACATCTGAAAAAAGCTGACATCTTTTAAAGAGCTGGTATTTCATATTTATTCAGACAAAAGCATATGGATATTGATATTCAGAAATTATTCAGAATTAAGTTCATTTGCATAATACTTTTAAAAAAATTAAGAGATATGAGATGTAAAGTAAAAAAAAAAAGTTGTGTTTAATCTTGCAGTGAGTCTTTGTTCTGACTCTTCATGTTTAGTTTGCATTGATGAATAAAATATAACAAAGAGAATCGATTTATGTAAATATTATTACATATTATAACCATGACTAACACTTCGCCCGCGACTTCGTTCGCGTGGGTTTTATAGGTACTCCACGAACTTCATCTCCTATAACTCTCTCTTTATAGGGTAATGTGTAAATTACTTATCAATAGACTCATTCGCTCTAACCGCAACATTTTTCTTACTTAGAGCATTTGATACTCGTCGAAACTTAAAACGAAAGGTTAGATTTTAATAAGTTCAGTCAGTTTGTTTGAAATGAATAGGCTTCGAAACTACAGGACTGATTTGTAAAATTCTTTCACCATTAGAATCCTACGTTATCCCTGATGAACATGGACTATATTTTATTTTAAACCAAAATAGAGATCCTTAAGTCCGTCTTTCAGGGTGGTCAGAGAAAAGTTAATGAAACGCCAGCTATAATGCTGAATGGCACACCCTTAAAAAGGGTATATATTTTTAAGTACTTAGGCCACCTAGTTACTCCCGACTTGAAAGATGATGCAGATATTGAACGGGAGCGAAGGGCGCTGTCGGTCAGGGCGAATATGGTGATCCGTAGGTTCGCACGATGCTCAGCAGAAGTTAAAGTTACTCTCTTTAGAGCTTACTGCACTACATTATACACATGCAGTCTATGGACTAACTACACGCAAAGATCGTACAGCACCCTTCGTGTCCAGTTTAACAATGCGTTCAGGATGCTGTTGGGTCACCCCCGTTACTGTAGCGCGTCGACAATGTTTGCGGAGGCGCGCGTGTATTGTTTTTATACAACAATGCGCAAGACAGGTACCTCGCTGGTTCGGCGAGTGCGGGGGAGCTCCTACAGCATGTTGGCAGCGTTCGCGGAAAGGGTCGATTGCGCCTACATCAATCACTGTTGTCGGTTACACATTGAACGCAGGTAATAAAGCATCACTGCAAGCGTCTTAGTATCTATTTGTTGTTTTGTTTTGTTTTGTAATTATTTTAACTGCGTATGTATATAATGGATAATGACAATTTAAAGTGACTGTGTTTATGTTTATGAATATTATTGTAATGAGTCTATGAAACTTGAAAATAAATGATTATTGTTATTAAGAAAATTTCAATAATGTAACCCAAAGCAGAAAAATTTTGCCTATAAAATTCATTATTTTGCGCGCGTTGAGATAACTATTGATGATACATAAAAATAATGTACTACATAATTGAAGAACCCATTATTACCTATAAAAATGTCCGGGAGGGTATATGTCTAACTATTATGGTTAAGTCGCCATGACCGCTTTTGTTTAAATAATTGAATTAAAAACCGGGCGGAATGGAATAGTGGTGATTTTGGTACCATGATATTAACACTTATCCATTTAAATGGTTTGATAATTAAGGTTGATTATGTACATGTAAATTACACTATAAATTATTAAAATCTGACCTTTCGTTTAAGTTTCGACGGGTATAAAATGCTCTAAGTAAGAAAAATGTTGCGGTTAGAGCGAATGAGTCTATTGATAAGTAATTTACACATTACCCTATAAAGAGAGAGGTATAGGAGATGAAGTTCGTGGAGTACCTATAAAACCCACGCGAACGAAGTCGCGGGCGAAGTGCTAGTTAGCTATAAACTATGACTTTTATTCCGTTATACCAAAGTAAGCTCTATAAAGAACCCAAAAAAAACACTGTATACAGTAGCTGAGTACTTGATAAAATTTGGAAACCTTATGCAGCTTGAAGACAAAATAAAAGAGGTTATTCAAAATCAAGCTTTTTAATAGAAATTAACTACGCCATTATTCAGAAGACGCGGCTGCTTAGGATAAATTTGTACAGCATATAGTGGTTTCATAAGCAATTAGCTGAGTAAAGTTTACATTTAAGTATTAGATAACTAGGGTTATTCAGCTACTTATACTATTACTAGCATTTGCGCGCGACTTCGTACACGCATATCCCGTTTTTTCCCGTTCCCGTAGGAATTTCGGGAAACCCTCTGTTAGTGCTCCGCTACGGAGTATAGGGAAGCTATATGTCAAATTTCAGCTTTCTACGACCAGTAGTTCTGGCTGTGCGTTGTCTGTCAGTCATTTAATCAGTCAGTAACGGAAGAATTTTATATAATGTTACCGGCAATCTGTATAATCCGGTATTCTGTTAAATACCTAGGCAATGTATATAATACCTAAAACATTCAGGTAATGTATGATAGTATTATTCATTTTATACTTTGCCTAGGTATTCTATACAATACCGAATACGCAGCCGGCAATGTGTGTAAAAGACGATAACTGGGAAAGGGGAGACGTGTGTGACTTGAGAGATGGCAGTAACGCTACATTCACACGACGACATAAATTTCTTAGTCAGATCTGATTTTTACAGGATAGGTACGGTTTAGTCACAATACAATTTATATGAATGAGTTCACACGTGCTTTCGGTTTTTAGCTCCAACAAATAACCGAAACGGACAAAACTTAAGATCCGATTGTGTTGTGCGTATCACCTAACCACTAATTCATAGTTCGGGTTCGGGATGATCATAAGTCCATAGGTGATACGGAGTAGAATACGCCCGCAACTAAATTTTTCAATAATTTTGCGATAGGACACACGGTTTTCGAGATATGAGCAAATAAAAAAAAAACTATTTTTGCACTCTGAGTCAGGGGGGCTACTCTCTAACGAAATCCGTAGTTTCGGGCTTAGTTGCGGGCGGGCATTTTCTACTCCGTATCACCTAACCACTGCGAACGAATGATAACACGATTTGACAGTTACTGTGAAATCGTGTTGTCATTCATTCTCACTTCGGGTTCGGGACTAATCGTAAGTCTGTAGGTGATACGGAGTAGAATACGCCCGCCCGCAACTAAGCCCGAAACTACGGATTTCGTTAGAGAGTAGCCCGCCTGAACAGAGCATTCGGTTCTGTCGTATACGTACACGTACCCTACTTACCTATCCCATCAACCTACCACACCTACCTACCCCACCTACCTACCTCACCTACCTACCTCACCTACCTACCTCAACTACCTACCTCACCTACTTACCTCACCTACCTACACCACCTACGTACCCAACCTACCTACACCACCTACCTACCCCGCCTACCTACCCCAACTACCTACCCCACCTACCTACCCCACCTACCTACCCCACTTTCCTACCCCACTTACCTACCCCACTTACCTATCACACCTACCTACCACACCTACCTACCCCACCTACCTACCATCCTACCTACCCCACATACCTACCTCACCTACCTACCTACACCACCTAACTACCCCACCTACCTACACCACTCTTCTACCCCAAATACCTACCCACCTATCTACCCCACCTACCTACCCCACTTACCTACCCCACTTACCTACCTACCCTACCTATTCTTTGTCGCTTGTCTCAAACTTATAAAACATTCACAATAAACCTTTACATATTTCCATACAAACTTTCATCCCCTATTCTCTATTGTTATTTTACACCCTTGAGGGTAAAACTTTTACAAACTTTGAATGTATAATTATTTATATCGAATCAACAGCCCAAAAAATAAGTTTCAAGCTTCTAGCTCTTTAATTGTCGATACTTCCATACGACTTTTCATCCCTCCCTTTCAACCCCTTACAACCCTTTTTGCGCGTTAAAAAGTAGGCTTTCTCAGGCTCTAGACTATCTGTGTACCAAATTTCATTGAAATCGGTTCAGTAGTTTTGGAGTGGAAGCGCGACAGACAGACAGAGTTACTATCAAACTCAAAATTCTTTATTGCGAACAGGACAGATGTTAACAAAAATAGGAAGGTTCTTATAACTTAGTTGCCTGTTTAGGCATTGCAATTAAAATTGCATTGCATTTATAATATTAGTAAGGATAAGGGTATAAGTAAGAATATATAAATAAATGCTGTCCCAGGCACTCTTTTCCAAATTAAAGTCAGCTGTAATGTTTTAGGCTTAATAACGTCTGTTTTACATGCGGTATAGAAGTCATTCAGCCTTAAGAAAAATAGACAACTTAATACAACTTTTACTAAGCTTAAAAAGTTATAAAGGCCGAAAGAGAATATTATTCAGAATTTGACTCTTTCAATAGCTACTTCTCAAACGTTATGTAGCTTATAGCGTAAATATTTGCGAATTGCTATTACTCAAACTTTATCCAACATGTCTGTGCTACTTGGATAGTCACCCGAAATTACACATTTATTCATTTACGTTGCGCTTCCGAGTAAAGTCACAGAAGTTCATATTAATGTAAGTACCTTAGAACGGAATAGGGAATATTCATGCGATTTTTTTATTTACAAAATGAAATACTTATTAACTCAAATAAACAATTATGAAATTATTTTATAAATACCTTCATCAGCGATGAAGTTATAAAGCTTCAAAGTTTACAATTAGAAAGAGAAGTCCGATATGAATTGTGACGTCTTTCTTGGCGCCTATACAGCTGCCATAGAAAACAGCGTTTTCGCGAGAGAGACAGATACATTTGTTTAAAATAATTATGTTTTTTAAGTTTAATAGCTTTTTGATTTTTAATAAAAACTACAACTCATGTATAATGTTTAAAAAAAAATACGTTATTTTATTTAATAGTTGCACCCCTATAACTGAAATAACCTCTATTCTAAAAATGGAAATCTCTGCAAACGAGACAAATATTTATTTATAACTGGATATCTGAGGCACTGGGTAAGTGGAATACCTCTTTAAGTGAGGCAAATTTGCAAGACCCTTAAGGTCTTAGTTACCCAGGATTCACTGTACATATTTAAAGACAAAAAAAAAAACAATATTATACGTATCGACTTCAGAAACTCCTCCTGATTGCTTGCGCGTTTCGCGAAGGCAGTTCCTCATCCGAGATTAAGGCGAACTGCGACCGGAGTTGTGACGAAAATAACTTGCAAATCTTGGAATAGATTTTATTCGCTCCGATAGAATTAAAATACCTTCTCTTTATAGTACACCGTACGAAATTAAATTAGGAGTTAAAAATAGAAGTGTCAAAATGCGTGGTCTGATTATAGTGTACATTTACGGATAACTTATTGGATGGATTTGACAGAAGGAAAAAAGACTGTAGTCGAGTGTATTTCACTGAACTCCTGAACGGCTGCACAAATATTGATGATATTTTATGTGTATGTGTGATTGGCTCTCTGGGTGGTTAAGATTCACAATTCGACCCGTTAGATGGTGCTGCAATCCGGCTCAAATTTTTGTAAAAGTCAAATTTCGTGCAGGGCAACGTCTGTCGGGGTCGGTAGTAATCATTTAAAGGGTGAATCATTCAAGTGCGCATGTATGGCCAAATACGAAACTATGAGAAATAGCATAAAAACACTCAAAGGAGTCCTGGACCCGATTATGATGAAAACTTAAAAACAATCATTCGATTAAAAAAATATCAGTTTTTCTTAAAATAGATAAGTTTACGTCAGAAAATTAAAAAAAAAAATAACACTTGGTTAAAATGGACCATTACCTTCAGTTTCCCATGTGCTAATAATACTTCCTAGATATTTTATTTGTAACATATATTTATTTATTGCACAATGTACACACAGTTACAGGCTTTTCTTATAACTAATAAGTACATGACATGACCCTGTTAGGGCGCAGCAAGATAACTTAAAACTAAAACATTATGTAAGTGTGTGAAACTTTCGGATGGGATA
Organism: Lacanobia wlatinum; assembly: GCA_947578705.1. NCBI lineage: Eukaryota > Metazoa > Arthropoda > Insecta > Lepidoptera > Noctuidae > Lacanobia > Lacanobia wlatinum. Next base: position 5,664,518 of record OX388022.1, on the reverse strand, counting down.
ATAATAGTGGTGTTTATTTTCACCAAAATCAACGAGTTCGATTCCTGTAAGGAATATTGATTTTTCATAAATCCAATGATGTAGTTTTAGTTTCAAAAGTATTGTTTGATTTACCGACTCGGGGAAAGCATTCCGACTTTGCTTAGTAAAATATTTTCAATTTGAACTCTGTAGTGAAAAGAACAATGGTCATTTCAGGACCCACAGTCCGACAGAATTGATACCTATCGTAGTTTTTTTTGTCAAGTCTTTCATCTGGAGTACAGCAAGGATATGTATTTTCTTTTTTCGATTTCTATGGCTAACGCAGAAGTAAGTGACCTTGAAAACGTCTTCAAACGAAGTCCCGAAAAGTAATTTCACACCCATTCATACAAGTATGTCGATTGTGTTTGACTTCATTTGAATTGTCTCGATGGGTATTATGCATAGTTGATAACGAGGGTCTGATAATGAAGAGCAGAAAGGTGGAAAACGGTAAAACGTGTTCGGCGCCATTTCAGGCCCAGAGCCCGACAGAATTGAGACCGATCGTATTTTTTCATCATTTGAAATAGAGCAAGAATATGCATTTTCTTTTTTCGATTTCGATAGCTAACATATAGATATTAATATATGAGCTTGACTATTTCTTTATAGCGAGTATAGAAAGGTAATTTTTTATCCACTCTTACAAGTATACCTGTGATGTCTACACTCGTTTCAATCGTACTGTTGGGTACCATTCACTGTAGTTTTTAACAAGGGTCTGATGAAGGAAACCATAAAGGTGAGTAGTGGCTTCTTAGTTAATTACTCCTATACCCATCATGTTTGGGCTCATTTGAATCCTACTGATGAGCACTATCTAATACAGCTGGTAACAACGATCTTATGATGGAAACCGTAAAGGTGAGTAGTCGCTCACTTAGTTAACTACTCCTATAACCATCGTGTTTGAGCGCTTTTGAATACTTCTGATGAGCACTATCCATTGCATTGCAGCTGGTAACAACGATCTGATGATGGTAACCATAAAGGTGAGCAGTGGCTCTCTTAGTTGACTACTATTAAACACTTCGTTCTTCTTCAGTACTATTTATGTTAGCTAGTAACAAGGCTCTTATGATCGGGAGACCAGAAACGAGAAGTCCCAGTCATAAAAGTATCAATTTAAACTGTAATACTAACTGCACGCGACTTCGATCGCGTGAATAGTATTTTAATTTTTCTAGTACGGATCCCTTATTCTTTTTTAAAATTAAAAATTAGTTGATCCATAAAATATCAGTTATCTGCTAGTGAAAGTTCCACCAAAATTGGTCAAACCGTTTCGAAGATCCCGCATAAAACGATGGTCTAAAATTAAAGTAGCCTAAGTTACTCATTATAAATTAGCTTTCTGTCAGTGAAAGTTTCGGAGACAGACAGTCTGACAAAAGTTTCACAAACTGCGTTTTTGTTATAGTAATCGTTTACATATATTTTCACGCATTTAGTAAAAAGCTGTTATATTGGTATTACAAATAGAATAGAATATTCATTTATTTGCTCAGAATGTAGGTATTTACAATAAGATGGTTACAATAATATTAAAGAATCCTTGTACATTCTACCATTTTGGCATGCAAACATTGATGCAATTCATCATCAAACATAGGAGTACACAACTAAAATTTATCAGCTAGAAAATCCGATTCAGAGTACAGAGTACTACAATTTTTTTTATTCCTTATTTGTTTGTTTATTTATTTAGACTTCACAAAAAGCTATTTTTACAATTATACCAGCACTGATGACTAACTGCAGTAACCAATAGTATACACCAGGACGATTCAAATGAGCCCAAGCACAGTGCTTATACTAGCAGCCAATTATGAGATCCACTATCCACCTTTCTGGTCTCCAACATAAGATCCTTGTTCTCAATAACAATGAATAATGCTCATTAGACGGATTCAAATGAGCTCAAACACGATGGATATAGGAGTAGTTAAGTAAGAGAGCCACTACTCACCTTTATGGTTTCCATCATCAGACCCTTATAACCAACAACAATGAATACTGCTCATCAAATGGATTTAAACGAGCTCAAACACGATGGCTAAACTAATAGCCATTTGAAAGATCCACTATCCACCTTTCTGGTCTCCATCATCAGATACTTGATCCCAAAAATAATGAATAGTGCTCATCTGACGGATTCAAATGAGCTCAAACACAATGGTTTTACTAATAGTCAACTAAGAGATACACTATCCACCTTTCTGGTTTCCATCATCAGACCCTTGTTCCCAACAACAATAAATGGTGCTCATCAGACGGATTCAAATGAGCTCAAACACAATGGTTTTACTAATAGTCAACTAAGAGATACACTATCCACCTTTCTGGTTTCCATCATCAGACCCTTGTTCCCAACAACAATAAATGGTGCTCATCAGACGGATTCAAATGAGCTCAAACACAATGGTTTTACTAATAGTCAACTAAGAGATACACTATCCACCTTTCTGGTTTCCATCATCAGACCCTTGTTCCCAACAACAATAAATGGTGCTCATCAGACGGATTCAAATGAGCTCAAACACAATGGTTTTACTAATAGTCAACTAAGAGATACACTATCCACCTTTCTGGTTTCCATCATCAGACCCTTGTTCCCAACAACAATAAATGGTGCTCATCAGACGGATTCAAATGAGCTCAAACACAATGGTTTTACTAATAGTCAACTAAGAGATACACTATCCACCTTTCTGGTTTCCATCATCAGACCCTTGTTCCCAACAACAATAAATGGTGCTCATCAGACGGATTCAAATGAGCTCAAACACAATGGTTTTACTAATAGTCAACTAAGAGATACACTATCCACCTTTCTGGTTTCCATCATCAGACCCTTGTTCCCAACAACAATAAATGGTGCTCATCAGACGGATTCAAATGAGCTCAAACACAATGGTTTTACTAATAGTCAACTAAGAGATACACTATCCACCTTTCTGGTTTCCATCATCAGACCCTTGTTCCCAACAACAATAAATGGTGCTCATCAGACGGATTCAAATGAGCTCAAACACAATGGTTTTACTAATAGTCAACTAAGAGATACACTATCCACCTTTCTGGTTTCCATCATCAGACCCTTGTTCCCAACAACAATAAATGGTGCTCATCAGACGGATTCAAATGAGCTCAAACACAATGGTTTTACTAATAGTCAACTAAGAGATACACTATCCACCTTTCTGGTTTCCATCATCAGACCCTTGTTCCCAACAACAATAAATGGTGCTCATCAGACGGATTCAAATGAGCTCAAACACAATGGTTTTACTAATAGTCAACTAAGAGATACACTATCCACCTTTCTGGTTTCCATCATCAGACCCTTGTTCCCAACAACAATAAATGGTGCTCATCAGACGGATTCAAATGAGCTCAAACACGATGATGGTTATGATAGCCAGAGTGTATGAGAAGTAGCTTTTCTATACTTCGTTTGAACGAACACTACACCATATAATTATATATGTGATAGCCAACTAATTTGCAAAAAAAAACATAATTCTCTCATATTTCAGACGACAAACAAACAAGGATATGTGTGATTTCTGTCAGAGGTGGGTTAATTTTGTATTTCGAATATCGATTTTTCAAAATACAATGATGCCGTTTTAGTTTTCATCAAAATCGGGCTCTAGACTCCTTTGGATTAGCCCAACCACGCAAACTTGAAAAATTCACCCTGTATATGGGTTGCCGTTATTGTTATGCCGAGTCTGAATACAAAACAAAAATAACGTATTTGGTTACTCAACTTTCAATCTAGAAAGGATGAGAAGCGCAACTGCAACAACTGCAAAAATTTCGTGACAGAAGTAGAATATTCCAATAAACGCATGCAAAGTTGCCTTGTCAACTCCGGATCTGACATTAATCTCAACATTTCTGCGGACATAACATTATAATTGTGAACACTGCCCCATTATCAACGTCATGCTAAAACATTCCATAGGAAGACTGTATTTGCGTAAATATGCAGTTATATAATAATAGTTATATTATATTCTGCCAATAATTTCAGCCCTATAGATTTAGATTATGTTGTAGCTGTAGGTATATTGAAAACTATGTTGCCAAATCAAGTTAATTAAATAAAACATACTATTAAGTCCTTCGCCAAATAAATGGATCACAAGAATGACTGCCGTTAAAATTCTTGCACATACTATATATTATAGATTGTAACGCATCTCAACCGCTGTACTGATTTTGATACAGATATATATACGGGACCGTAGACACGGTTATAGGGTACTTTTTGAATGCGAGCAAAGCCGCGAGCAAAAGATAGTTAAAGAAAAGAAAGAAGGAAAGAATAACATTTATTTAGCACATACATGAAACACGCACGGTACCTACATAGAAATAACCAAAAAATGGTAGGTATGCCAAAACCTAAGTGTGTGTCTCACGGCCGCACTAAAAAGTTTCTTCATTTTAAAAGTTTTACCAATAAATCGGAGGATTTATTAATTATTCATTAGGCTCTCACTGCACCCTGTATAGGAAATAGAGGTAGGTAATATAATACTCGATAACATTTTATCAGTAGTTTGGTATTGTCCATCAAAAATATAGCGCATATTTCAAAGGGATTTTTGTCCATCAAAAATATTGTGAATGTTTCAAACAGATTGCCATGGAATTCACTTTGGTAGTCTATAGGTAATCATATATCCTATGCAATCCTATTGGTAGTGAGCGCATGAAGTGCGCGAATATCGATTACATAATTAATCGAATCAAAAGCTGCGCTGGACAAATGCGCGTGTTGTCGGGTTTGCGACTAGATATTTATGTCTATAACTCATGTAGCCGAGGAGACCGGGACTGTAATTGACTGATTAGCATTGAGAAGCGGTTTTTGTAAATCAAATAAACGCTACAATTAAGTATGGCGCTTGTTTTTATTTTCCGCCTAAAACACGCCGCTTGGCTTGGGACTGGTCATGAATCTAATGGTCTATACATTTGCACAAAATTAGGTTGTAATACAGTGTTTACGGCCTGCAGAAAGCAAAAAAATCATGAATCTAGTTTTAGAAGACTATGAGTTGATTTAGTTGATGTTTGTTGAGTTTAAAAAATCGGTTCGATTTAGTGTAGACGCGTCCCAAAATCAAACTTATTCGTGTTCGTACTTGACACACAATAGAAAACATTATATGCGATTTTTTTATTTGCAAAGTGAAATATTTATTAGCTCTAATATACAATCATGAAATTATTCTTTAAATACCTTCATCAGCGATGAAGTTATAAAGCTTCAAAGAATACAATCAAAAAGAGAAGTCCGATATGAACTTTGACGTCAAAATCCATGACGCCTATACAGCTGCCATATAAAATAGCGTTTTCGCGAGAGGGACAGATATATTTGTTTAAAATAATTATATCGTTTGATTTTCGAGCAATTTTGATTTTATTTTCACTGCTAGTATTATATTTTTAGGTAAACTGTATAGATAATAAATATATATTTTTTATGCATATTCCCTAATTTAAGCCAATTGAGACGACACGTCTCAAACAAAGTGTCATTCTACCAGCGACGATGATTGTCGAAAATTCAAAATAATTGACTACGTAATGTTTCGATAGCTTGTCAACATTTTACACTTCTTGACAATGGGTATAGCTTGTCAATTCTTCGTTAGCGTTAGGGAAGTCTCTTAGGATATATAGTAGGCGTCAGATACCTGTGCAATAACGGTCATCGACCCAAAAACATTGATTGATTTTTTAAGTATCAAAAACAGAAATAAAGACAAAAAGCTGTCTTGAATCGACTTCTATCGTGATTCTTTACGTTCTCTAGTAATGAAAAACGGTTCATAGTTTATTGTTCGGGTACCTACGAAGGGATTTTAGGGAAAGTTCAATGTACTTTATTGCAAGTTTATCTGGCTCCTACCACAGACGATGCTTACCGGACACACTGCCAGCCCTGCCGATGTTGCGGCAGACGAGCTGCATGTCATTATTATGGCGCGCGAGCCGGCGCAGGCACGGGATGGACTGGCACAACTCTCGGCGGAAGTTTTGACCCGTCAGGCAGTACAGTATGAAGTTAATACCATAATTAGTATGAAAACAAGCGAGTGCTAGCGTCTGTAGCGCCGCCCACCGCCCGCTGTACTCGCCCGAACTCTGCAACAATACAAAACATGCTCAGTGCGAAATAAAACAAAATACATACATCATACAAAATACATCGTGGCCATAGATAGGGATGATTTATAAATCTTGTATTGCTAAGAAAAGAGCTGACTCTTTAGTTAAGAAGCTCCCGGATTTTGGAAATACTAAGTATAGTTGCTATAGGTACACGCTTGGCCGTAGCGACAACATGATCATTCTGACTAATAGTAGTTCGTAATATTAAACTCATAAAAGCCTGTTCAGACCTTCTCGATATTCGTTACCTAGAGCGGTAGCGGTAAATGTCGCTCGGTTTCGCGCGGTATCCCGCCGGGTATTTTGTTTGGAGTTCCTTGGCTTAGGTTTGAACAGTAGGATTACCGCATACCCACTCGGCTTTCGCTACTACTCTAGGTGACGAATATCGCGTAGGCCTGAACAGGCCTTAAAAGTATGTACGTGCAGGTAAAAAGGATATATTCAAACCGATCTTAATCGATGATAAGATTACGGACGATTCGTCGAAGATTTAGCAAAAGACATATTTGTTTATTTCAAGCCAAATTAAATGCATTTAAAACACCTTACACTTTAACACAAATTTTATTTTCTTAATTACTAAATACATTTAGCGCTAAACTTTAAAATTTTTTAAAATCAGAATCAGAAATCGTTTATTTGCATAGAATGTAGGTAACAAAACAGTGTTGATGGAAAAATAAAACATGTGGATCCAGTACATTCTACCGTATGGCATGCAACATTAAGCACTATTATAATAATCATAAGTATTGGAAATCTATTTTAATATTTGTCAGGTAATCACAGTTTATAATGTCATAATCTTAAAAGTCAAATTTACTGGATAAACAATAGTCAGATAATCAGTTTTAATGTCACAATTTATTCTTAAGTCACATTCACCGTAAAAGCAATAGTCATGCATGTGTATTAATAAGAATAATCATAGCAAATTTAATAAATTGAAATATTATTTAGCATTTATGTCATAGGGTGTTATCATTTAAAAATTCACTGACAGAGTAATAGCATTTTTCAGCTAGTAGTTTCGTTTAATTTCTTTTGAAAAAATGAGTTGTATCGTTTTTAATGTAATTAGGTATTTTATTGTAAACTAGTGGACGTCACGCGGTTTCACCCGCGTAGTTCCCGATCCCATGGGAGTACGGGGATAATATATAGCCTATGTTACTCCCTGATAATGTAGCTATCCAAAGCTAAAATAATTTTTCAAATCGGTCCAGTAGTTTCGGAGCCTATTCAATTCAAACAAACAAATCTTTCCTCTTTATAATATTAGTGTAGATAACTGGTCCCATATGCATAATATTATTGACGCAGATGTCTTCGACATACCGTCGCGTCGTGGTTGTCAGAAAAAAATAATAACATTATAGGGTAGTGTGTTCTTGATATTGTAGGTAATCTTAACTGTCTGTTAATAAAGAGAAACAAAAAATTAAACAAAACGAAATTAAACATGCAATTTTGTATAAAATAATTGAGTTCACTATGTTGCATCAGATTTTCAGTAAAATATCATAAAGCCCTTCGTTGTAGCAAATTCCACGCGTGCTCAATTGAATTTAAATCTTGGGGATTTAGCAGGCCAGTCCATTTGCGTCGGTTTACATACATACATTATCGTGTATACTCGTACTGTATAGCCACTGAGTAACCACTCGAGCTGTATGTGGGCGGGCTTTATCGTACGTGAGCATGGAATCGTGACTCATTTGCCACCTCAACATAATATTTTACAGCAGTTAAGGGGCCGTGTACCCGAACGTAGTCAATTCCTATTCCAACTCTCTTCTCTGGTCTACTGGCAGCGTTCAATGACACTGAAAAAAACCACCAGTTTTGTTCAAATGAACAAACTTGCGGATAAAAATAGCCAGCGCTTTTAAAGTTACAATATACGTACAATTTCCTTACAGTTGATTTGTGTATTTGCTTGGTGTGAATTGGTATTCCTTTTATTGAAACCCTAGCAATGAAAAGCATGAAGGTCTTCATAATTAATTACTTGCTATTCTCACAGTGTTAGCTTTTTCTGATATATACAAAAAGCTGTCACTTACGTATATAGCGAGGTTTTTGTACCTTTATGTGGAGATATTTCTGGTAGAAATGGACCCTAATTATTGTTTCATTTAAATATTAAAGAATGTAATAAATGCGAATGTCCTGGCAAAATTCCGGTAGTTTGTACTCTTGATATAATTTTCGAATTCCACACGGGTGTAGGCGCTGACGAAAGCTAGTAATACAATGACAGTTTCTCGACTCGATAAGGTGATTATCAAAAAGAGATAAAATGAGTCCGACAAATCGTAGGGTGATTTTAAATAATCAACAAGTCGGGGGTGGACATTTTCTGCTCAAACAGGGTGATTGGTAATTAATGCAACAATTTCGACCCCGAAAACTTGGGGTTCATATTTGGTGGTTTTCGAGCTGCCGATGTTATTAATTTTTAGAACCATTTCAAGGAAGTGATTGGTAATTATCAATCACTTTGTAATCGGCAATCGAGAAACTGTCCTCGTATTAACAAATCTTCATAGTAAAAGTTAAACTGTCACGATTTTCACACTCCTCATGTGTTTGTTTTCCTGTACATTGGAGAAGTATTCTCATTAGAGCACCTATCAATATTTTTGCTTGGTGCTGATTATGTGGAATACAATAAAAAAATGAAACAATTTTATTCACCAGCAGTGCATTAGGTTCTACTGGTGGGGTTTCTACAACATCGATAAAATATAAGTCAAAACTCAAATACATTTATTACAACTAGACCAACGCCATATAAAAAAAAATTGAACATTGGAATCAATAACAATGAGTAGTAAACAAGGGTTTACTATTAATTGTTTTTGGTAACAAGGTCTGATGATGAACACCATGAAATGTATCTAGTAGATCTCTAAGTTGCCTACTTTGATAGTTTTCGTGTTCGGGCTCATATGAATCTCAATCAATCACTAAAGTAGGTAACAAACGTCTAATGATGGACGACCAGCTTCATCTACACACAATTGAAAAAAAAAAATTATGTCTAAAAGAGTTACTCGTAAATAAAATATTTTACCAGACGGTGGATAATCGTAATATTAGTAGATTTATGTCGTTTAAAAGGTGCTGATTATTGAAAAATGTACATTTATTTTATTTGAGATGCCCTCCCTGACTGCACTTTAGTTTCATTACAATAAAATAATCAAACAAACAATAATAAAACTATGGATGATCAACTGAAATCAATAGTATTATTATAATACTTAATATGGACTCCCGGACCTTTGGTTGGCCTACGCAGAGCCAAAGTCAACTCGCACAGTCACCGCTAGACATTTCTAGTTGATATATTATTTCGTTTATTCATTTTTGTAAACACGTTAATTAAATTTTTAAATATTCCTAAAAATAGAAATATAAGCCCCCGGTATCGGGAGAAAAGTCCACGCTGCCGGCAGTCAGTGTTCCAGAAAAAAATACCTGGTTACAATACGAGCCGTGACCAGAAGTATCGCTTATTGAATCAATCATCCAGCTGCCTAACAAGAGCCACCAGGTGTTGGTCGAGCCTCGTGGCTATTAGGCCATGGGCTGATGCGTCTATCGGTACAATGATTGCGTACATATCCACATCCCACATATCGACAACCTCACGAGCCAAGTCAAGATATCTTTCTCGTGGTTTTGTTCTATGATAGACCGATCCCGGTGGAACGTGACATTTACATTTTTGAGAACTGGGAGGGCTGCATACTTGTAATACGGTATCTCCGAATCCACTGTTGATATTTCAAAGCATGTTGCTGGTGAATAATCGAGGCCAATTAGTTATGCCTATGCAAGTACTAGCTGTGAGCCAGGTGATTACGATTATTTTAATTATTAGTCCCATCAGGACGATTATAAAAACTTTGTTACAAAAAAATACAACCGACTTTCAAAAAACAAAACACTACAAAGTATAAAATAACTTTGTTTCGGAGGTAGGTCTGTTTTTGGTTGTTTTATTTTTGTTTCTGATACTGACTTCCGAAATTAAAGTTATGTTTTGTTTTTTGGAATTCGGTTGTATTTTTTTGTAAAAAAGTTTTTATTTTTAACTTATTAGTGGTTCACATGTGATTACCCCTTCACAGCGTACCGGCGTGATGTTATGTTATGAATTGGTGTAAACAAAAGACAGACATGAGATTTCAGCAATCCCGGTCCATTTGCTATCCGTTAGAGTTCCGTTGCCTATCTTCGAAGTTCTTCATCAGATCTTCAACAAATTGAAATGGTGCCACTCCGAGAAAGTACTAGGTATTTCAAAAACTACCCAAATCCCTTTAAGTGTGCCTATAAAATTTGAAGAATTGCTTCTGTTTCGCCAGGATCCCATCATCAGATCCTGAATTGATATTCATGGGACCAACCTGGGAAAAATAACCCTAACAAGCAAAAAGATTTCCAAATCGGTCCAGCCATCTTCGAGAAAACGGGAAACATACACACATCAAAAAGTTTGTGATCACTAGCATAAGCTGATATATTTATTTAAATTTAACTTTATCAAGAAAAAAATTTTGCTATGTGTTTTCTTTATAAAGAAAAACGCTGTTTGAAATTAAAAAATAAAACCATATTTTACAAACAAAAATGAGTAATAAATCAGAACGAAATTGTAACAGGAATTTGATAGAAATAAAATGACTGTTTAACCAAACTTAAACAACAATTTATTTATAAAAAGTTTATAATCAATATAATATAACTCCTCCCCTGGCTCGAACACATGCGGAGATCCTCCTGGGCATGCTGAGGATCAAGTTATCCAACATTTCTTGGGTTAACCTGTTCCATTCTTGAATAGCTTTTTCCCTGAGCTCTGGCACTGTCTGTCTGGGAACATGGCTGACGGTTCCAAATAGCTCGCTTAAGAGCGTCCCACGCATGCTCTATTGAGTTTAAGTCAGTCGAGCCGGCAGGCCAGTCTAACCTTGTTATATCGTATTCTTGGAGAGCAACATTGACTCGTTGAGCTCGATGTGCGGGCGCATTATCATCGACCAGTACAAATTGTTGCCCATGGTTTACTCGGAATGGTCTGACAATTCCATCAATAGCAACTGCTTTATACATGTCTGCTGTCATGAAGCCTCGATAGGATCAAAGGCGTTCTAGCTCCAATCATAATACCACCCCAAAAGGACACCGATTTCCCGCCTTGCTGAACTGTTCCAGTGGCAGTTCTTTGCCTTTCACGGTCTCCTGGTCTTCTTCAGACACCGACACGTCGAGTATCTGGCTGAGTACTGATTCGCGATTCGTCAACGAAGAGACAGTTTTGCCAAATGTTTCCTTCTTCATTATGCCGAAGCCTAGCCCACTGCAATCTCCATCGTTGACGTTGCCGGGAATTCAGAGGCGCTCGCCAAGACCTCTGTGCTCGTAATCCAGCCTGGTGCAAGCAATTCCGAATCGTCTGAGTGCTAACTTCAAGCCCAGAGGCGGCCTGAACTTCTGCTTTTATTTTAGTAGCGTTTATTGTTGGGTCACTGGCTGCCAGCAATCTAATATAGCGCTTTTGGGCAGCAGTCCATACAGTTGGGCGAGCATTGCGGGGTCGGTCAACTAAATTACCCACCACCCCGTGGTACCTCTGCAATGTGGACTCTGCACGACACAGGATTGGGATATACCTAGCAACTCTGCGTGCTATTTCTCCTTCTTCCCTCAAAGTTACTATTCTTGCTCGTAAAACTTCTGATATTTTTTTCAATTACAACTTTCCGCGAAAAAGCATTTTAAATCCGTTAAAATTAACTAAATCAGAATTCTGAATGAGCGTAAGCTAGGAGCCTTTTTCTATAGAAAAACAATTGAACTGTTTTATTGTTTTATATTCTAATTCTATATCTATACTAATATATAAAGCTGAAGAGTTTGTTTGCTTGAACGCGCTAATCTCAGGAACTACTGGTCCGATTTGAAACATTCTTTCAGTGATAGATAGTCCATTTATCGAGGAAGGCTATAGGCTATATATCATCACGCTAAGACCAATAGGAGCGGAGCAGTAATGAAAAATGTGAAGCAAACGAAGTTGCGCGGGTCAGCTAGTTTTTAAATAAAGAATCTATAAAGAAGACGAACATAATCTACTGCAACAAAAAAGTTTTCGATTTTTCAAAGTGATTGCAAACTTTTTTGATGTGTGAACATAAAAAAATAAATAAAAAGGTTCCGACGAATTAAGAACCTCCTCCTTTTTGAAGTTGGTTAAAAATGAAGCAAATTATATTGGTAAAGTCCCGCAAAGCTCCATTGAAAAGAAAGTATCCTCCGACCAGACGGTTGTTGTGTCTCATCGGCAACTGCCCGAAGTTTGATATTTGGGTTTGTATTACGTTCAAATCGCTGAAAACTGATACCGCGTCCGCAATGCAGAATTTCTTTGACGTAGTTGCTGACAGTATTGATGCCACTACAGGTATACCGGTGACCAATTAAGATATCCACTATTCACTTTTCTGGTCACCATTATCAGAACCTTGTTTTCAAATACAATGAATAGTATGCCCTACCGCATATATTAAGGTTAGCCAGCGATATTGAAGAAAAAAAAAACCTTTTATTTCAGACGACACAGAAACTAGGATGTATGGTTTCTGTCGGAGTCAGGTAAAGTTTTTAATTGCCGTGACCATCCTTCTTTTTGTCCGCGCATATCCCGATTTTTCCCGTTTTCGTAGGAATATCAGGAAATCCTCTCTTATTGCGCCCCCTCAATTCTCAATTCTCAATTCTTTATTGCGTACCATAATGTTTACATAGATGTCAGGGGGGCACCCGCACTCTCCATGGAACCTACATGCCAAATTTCAACTTTCTACGACCAGTAGTTTCGCCTTTGCGTATTATTCTAGTTGCAATAAATGATTTTGAGTTGTGACTTTGGACCGTCCACACGATACAGACTTCCATAAACTACGCCTGGGCACACTGATGTCGGTATCATAGAATTTAATATAAACCCCACCACCAAAACGCACCGCTGGTGCTCTAATGGGAAAAGTTTTAGTGCTCTAAACATTGGTGCTTTTAAAATTGGTGCTGTAATGGGAATACTTCATATTTGAAATTAAACCTACGAGAATTCGAACATTTCATAATTTTCTGTGAAATGACAACAAAGAGAAACCAGCCCCGAGCTTAGCGCGAACGGTGCAGCTGCATGAGAATATTAACTCTGCGTACCAACATAATAAACTGGAACTGGTAGTTACGATGTGAAGCCTGTTATATGTTCATTATCAAATGTTTAAACAGATCATAGAGGTTCTAATTTACTGTGAGTAAATTTAAATTAAATCTACATTGCATGCGACATACCTATGCCGAAATTGATGTTGCCGTATACCAACTAATCGGATTCGAGCGTTCGGTACCTCACAGACCATTGCGAGTACCTACGTATGTTCTTTGTATAATACGCACACGCGCCCCTAAATTAAACGAGACACGTACTTCAAAGGTATTACAAAACAAAAAGAGCGAGAAGCTTTTGTCTAAACTTGCTAATGGGCCTCGATGCACCTAGTTGTAGCCGGCTAAAATTAGGTGTAGCCGCACTTCGGCTATTAGCCGGAACAGATACATTAATAAACCTGTGTATTGAATGTAAGTACCTGCCTAGTGCTTGATTATAAATAAACGATTGCTTAGAACTTGTTTAGTTGAATTTTTCCCTAATTAACCGACTTCAAAAAAGAGGAGGTTCTCAATTCGTCGGAATTTTGTTTCCCGATTACTCGAAGACGCCTGGACCGATTTGATTTTTTTTTTTTATTTGAAATTGTAGACTTCGTAGGTGGTCCCATGATCATCAGGTCAGGATCTGATGATGGGGTCCTCGAGAAATACAGGGAATTCTTCAAATTTAATAGGCACACTTGAAGCGATTTGGGTAGTTTTCAGAAGAATATTTTCTGGGAGTGTTCCCATTTCAATTTTGTGAAGATCTGATGGAGAACTTCGGAGATAGGCAACGGAACTCCTCAGTAAATGATAGCAAATGGACCGGGATTGATGAAATCGCATGTCTGTCTATTGTTTACAGCAGTTCATAATATAACATCACGCCGGTACGCTTTGAAGGGGTACGCACATGTGAATGTCAGGTTAGCTGCGGAGAATTACCACTAAAAAGTGAAAAAGAAAACTTTTTTGCAAAAAATTCAACCGACTTCCTAAAAACGAAACACTACAAAGTATAACATAACTTCAATTTCGGAAGTCGTTGTCAAAAAAGGAAGAAACAAAACTAAAAACACCGACTTAATAATTATTTAGTTCATGCAATTAATTAATTTAAACTTCATGTACAATAGTGGTACATAGGCGGACTTAACGAAACAAGGCATTCTCTACCGGTCAACCTTTAATTGATATTGATAGTCCAATACTTTGCAGAAAAATGAAGTACAGAGCGTATACTTAGCATTTTCTGCAAGCCGCAGTTGGAAAGCTGCTCAAAGCATTGTCGGAATTAATTCATTAGCAGAGGAGCGGATTATTAGCGAAGCGAGGCTTTGTCGTCGACTTATTTAGCATTCGTTTAACATTTTTGCAGTGTTTTTTTTATTGATATTTACTTAAGGCGATAAGCGAATAATAAGGCCGTTTTAAGAATAGTTTTTTCTCGTTTAGTACCTGTTATAATGATTTGATGTTTTGGTTTATGTTTCTTGACTATATGATCTACCTAAATTCAAAAGGAATACACGATGCGACGAAATTTTCTCGATAGAAAAAGAAATACAAAAATCTATCTGCCTTTTAGCCATTTTCATTTTGATGACGTAATGCATTACATTGATCTTATGAAAACTGCTTTTTAACATATAAAATAGCCTTATCTAGCTAAATTATTTACAGATTTTGATTTCATAATACTTTTATGTTATAAAATTCGAAATTTACTTTTGGCACTTACGTTATTGATTCCGAGCCACCCTCATTCTATCGCCATCTCTTCTTTTACCTTTTAAAAGTATTTGCATCACGGTCTATTCAGATCAATTCAGATGGTCCGTGAGCCTAGTCAAGGTAATACCTATGTCACTTTTTTTGCAGATCAGAGCTGTCAGATTTTCGTAATTAAATTTTTTTTAACAATATTTTACATAGATCAGCAGCTTAAAGTTGTTATTTGTCAAAATTACTGATATAAAATTATTTCCACCGTGTGAGTGTGTATTTTTGTAACCTTGGACAATATAAAACCGTAGTCATTTTATATTTGTACCATCATTGAAATTATTTATAAAATGTTATGAAATAAAAGAAAGTGCCTAAAGCACAACATTTGGGAACATACCTGAACGCAACAAAATATTCATTTCACAGGAAATTAACAGTAGGTATCTAATAACACCGGCAAATGATGATAAAATCATCATTTTCACTTCTGTGTATAGAACATCCACAAACATTATTTTTCCCTCACGCAGAGTAATATAACAAAAGCTTTTTTTTCTAGACTGGAGTGTCTGTTTTTTTATAGCTTTTATCTCACATTTTATCTCAAGAAACAGGCTAAAATAAATTTATTTATTTCATGCTTTGAAATACGTCAAACATCAATATGTCAACTAATTAAACTTGCCAACTTCCGAAAAAAATTGAGTTTAGAAACTGGCTTCTGCCCGCGACTTCATCTGCGTGAATTTTAGAACTAGGTTAAGAGAGAAGTGAGAATAATTAAAAAAATGCATAACCCATTATCATAAAGAGGAAAATGAGGTCAGTGGCCTCAAAACCTACTTAAAAAGAAATGAAGAGTAAATGAATAGTTGTTAGTCCCGAAAATTTTACTCCTTCATGATTCTGACCTCCTTGTAGTTTGAAGTCTTTAGAGTCTCTACTGCTCATAATGCTAGCCCAAAACATACTTATTCCGATTCTTTTAGATATTGACGCCTTTATTTAGATGATTTGATGTATATTATTTGATTCAAAATGTTGTTGTAGTACAGAATTAAAATTTTAATTTTCAAAACCAATCAATAGGTATTAGTCCGGTCAAATTAGACCAAAAAATAGGAGTGAAGTTACAATAATTCGCACCCAGCACAAAATTGGCGGGATTGTTCAAAACACTATAATTAATAAAATCTAAAAATTCCTCGTCTATCCGATCCTGGAAAAAAAATTACTTGAGGTCAAAGGTCACAATAACGTGTTTTTCGCGTTTTTAGCAAAACGGTATCTATCTATCTATCTATTACTATGAGGATTTGTTTCCGCACTTAGTCGTGATGTTAGACCATTGTGCGTGAGCCATGGCGGCCGTTACTCCAACCAGCCAACCTCCCTCCAGAAACAGATTAGTTTTCCCGGTGTAAGTGTAAGTTCCCAAGGTAAGCGAGTAGGCGCTCTATGACCCAGTGTTTGACTCCGTATTTCGGTAACGCCTGTCCACTCAAAGAGTACTGCGATACCGTTTCCGCCTCCTCCATGCATGCTCTGCATAAAGGACTGTCCGTAATACCTATCATGTGTAAGTGTTTGTTCAATGAGCAATGCCCGCCCGGTGATGATCCCCGTCACCATTCGCAGGCTGCCCCTATCCAGTCGCAAAAGGCACCTGTTCAGTTTCCTGTTTAGGGATGGCATAAACTCCTTGGACTGCCTGCAGCCGAGAGCCAAGGTCCACCAGCGTTCTGCTTGTTTGTGGGTGTATTTTTGTAGCCATGTGCGCAGCTGGACGAAGGGGAGTGGTACTGTGGGTTCGACTCCAACAGTCACAGTATCAGATCCCCTCCTGGCCATACTCAGATGAAAATCCCGAAAAACCCGGTTTTGTGACCTTTAACCCGAGTATTTTTTTTCCCGGTATCGGATTGATGAGGACTTTTTAGATTTCATTTATGATGGTGTTTTGAACAATCCTACCAACTTTGAGCTGGGTGCGAATTTTTGTACCCTCGGATGTATAAATTGACCGGACTATATTGACAATTCAAAGCCTCTGGTTCGTATTCTCAAAATGTGGAACTGTAAGTTGAATAAAACACAACAAAACTCAGGTAGGTATTAAAAGATGGGAGAAAAATTAGAACTGCTATCGGATGTGTGAGTGATACGTGAACCATGCAGTGCTCCTCCCCCACACCTTTCTCCGACAATTAATTAACTAACTCGATACACACGAACTATGAATGCGCTTGTCGCGCGCGTTTGTATCGCGTTGTACGTGCGTTTGAATGGATACAAATAAGACAATCTGCTTTTTGGTCTTTTTATCTATATAATTTCGCCGTGAGCCCGCGTTCGCAAAACGTGCGTCGTCAGCGCAGTAAAAAAACGCCGTCTGCATAGGCTCTTACTACATTATTACATACCATCAGCGATGAATATGATTTGGAAGTTTTTCAATTGTATTAGAGTTTTTGAATGAAGTTAATGCAATGATCAATGTCTTGAAAACTCTCCAAAACAAAATGGCGGCCTTTGAACTGCAATCCTTGGCCTTAGTTTGGTGACAAAATAAAGTTGAACATCCGATTTGACCATCTTCTATAAAACGAATGGAGAAGCTCCATGCCTCGGAAAGCACGTGGCAAGGCGGGAGTACGAGGAGAGTGTGCGATGCGCTCGGGGAGAAGGATGCTAAGCCACGCCTTTCGAACTGTCAGAAATTATTAACTTAGGCTCTTAAGCATCTTTAGCTTTCTTTGCATCCCGGCTGTTATTTGAATATCTTTGGCAATCGCTACGTGAAAATTAGAAACCAGAAAATCTGTCGTCTTGGGGTCAGCCGAGAGGTATTATTACTGGGTTTCTGGTTTGTTGAGATCAGATAGGCAGTTGCTTTATGTAGACGTAAAATACTCGTGTCTATTTATTTTATTTCAATTAGGTACTTTGCACTAACAGTTCTACCAACACGTGCAGGGAATCAATAATTATTATAACAGTTATTAAAAATTATAATAAAAAAACACAATTAATGACAATTTGAATTATAAACATAAAAATAAAACCATATCAACAGAATTCGAATTAAAAAAAAAAAAACAAAAGAAAATCATTCGAATCACAAATAATTTTGATACTTAATTTTTTCTATGTAGTCGCATCCGGTTAGACTGCAAGCTGATCGCAACATGCTTGGGAAAAGTCTAGGCAGATTGATTTATATATACCAACTTGCTGAATCGGCAAACGTTGTTTTGCCACATAAAAATTTATTTTACAAAAAAATATAACCGACTTCCAAAACAAAACACTACAAAGTATAAAATAACTTTAATTTCGGAAGTCGGTGTCAAAAAACGAAATAACCAAAAACACCGACTTCCGAAATTAAAGTTATTTAAAGTTTTTTATTTTCACTTTTTAGTGGTACCTGCCTACCCATTCACAGCGTACCGGCGTGATGTTATGTTATGAAACTAAAACTTACTAAGTGCTTTCGGTGTAAAGGTCTCGTTAATACGAATGAAATAAGCCCAAACACTTGGTAGTTCCTACATACCGATGTGGAGTTCCCTTGACTCTCTGTCGTCTCCATCATCAGGTCTGATGCAAACTTTCATTCTGACGTGGTTGAAATGGGACCATCTCGGAAGCATACCCTTTCATATAAAAAAAGATTCATCGAAACCGGATCATAAACAACGAAGTTATTCGCGAACATACATAAAAAAAATATGTATACTGTCGAAAAATACTTTCGAAATACACTATCGAAATATGTATACTGTCGAAATATGTACACTGTCGAATTGAGAACCACCTTCTTTTTTAGAAGTCGGTTAAAAAAGTAGCCTACCACCTATTCTCATACCTACCGAATATACACACAAAATTTCATGAAAATCGGTTGAGCCTTTTCGGAGGAATTCGGTAACAAACACCGTGACACGAGATTTTCATATATTAGATATTATAAAGAGGTAAAGTTTGTGAGGTTGTAGGGGGGTAATCTCTGGATCTACAGAACCGATTTTGAAAATTCTTTTATCTATAGAACGCCACGTTATGCGTGAGTATAGGCTATATATTAACCCGAAAAATACCGCCCAACGAAGTGGTCACGGGCCAGCTAATTTAAATATGTGATGATTAGTAGGGCTACGACTCAATAAAATATACAAACACACACAAAAATATACAAACATACATACAAAGCCACCGATGGTCTGAACTATTCAAAAAAGCTGAAATGGAAATGGGCGGGGCATGCTGCAAGACTGTCAGATGAGCGATGGACCATAAGGGTGACTCGGTGGAGAGGCCCAAGTGGGAAACGATACAGAGGAAGGCCGCTTGCAAGATGGGCGGACGATATTATAAAAACGGCAGGTTCTAGCTGGATGCAAACAGCCCAAGTTAGAGAAAACTGGGGTTCGTTGGGGTAGGCCTTCACCTGCGGAGGGGTTCTTGCAAACTAATGATATACCTTGTATTAAGTTAAAGTTCAGTTTTTAGTTAGTTAATTTTACTCACTTTGTTTTTTAAATATTATACATTTAATTATTGAAATAAAGGATTTTTTTATTTTATTTATGGCTAAGACATTCTCTTTGGTGTACGGATTCTACGAGTACGTCTCGTAGCGCCTCTACGAAGCTACGAAACTGCTACAACACTGCTTTAGCTCTGCTACGACACGTCCACAACTGGCATATTGTCGGTTTCTAAGGAACTTTATCGGTCGTTTTTCTGTCAGTTAACCACTAACTATACCAATGGCGTTATGAAAAATAGCGTTAACGGACAGATAAACGACCAATAAAAATCTCAGAAACTGGGCATTAGGCATCCTTTGTCACAAAGAAGCGTAATTTTCCAACTCCTTCATATTGACTTGGGGTTTTGATGAGGAGGTCAGTTGGATAGTAGGTCCTTGTAAACACTGGTGTTCAGCTGCAACCGGTTGGTACTGAAACCAACTAGGGTTTCACCTTTTTTTTTGGGAGAAATAAAGAATTTATCGTAAATCGTTGCATAAATATAGTCATCATCATGATATCAGCCGAAAGACGTCCACTGCTGGATAAAGGCCTCCCAAATATAGTAGTTTTGGAAAATTCGGAATAAAATAATGGTGCACATTTATAATATGGAGCTCGATACTTTTAGCACCCCTTTATTACTAATGTATTTCGGCCTTGTATGGGATTTTATAAAAATACTCCTCCTCAGTATTTGATTTAGCGATGAAAATATAGTACAATACTTATAGTACCCTAAAGCCAACCCCAACATTGGTATTACATAGTTCATAAACACGTATAAAGAACGTACGTGCGTACGAAGACAGTATGGTAGACAGGGTATTTAGATTTTTTTATTGATTTTAACTTAATCGGCGCATTGTACTGCACTATGCACTTCCGCCAACACCTTTATGTAAAATAAGCATTATAATATGTTGCAACAACTAAATATAGCCGGCCTCATCTTTATTCATAGGTAGGGCAGCAAACACAGGCGCATGTTACGTGTTCGATTCCCGGACAGTATGTAAACGAGCTCGTGGAAAATGAATAAAATCTTTATTGCGGCAATGTTGGCACTAGCTGCTGACACTTCAGCTTTCGGTCACTAGTTTTTATTCATTAAAGAGCTGGGGCCTGTATGCTTTGTTTTTTATTTTTTTTTTATTAAGGTATTAGGTAGGTATCAATCCTTAGGTATATATAAAATTCTTCCTTTACCTACTGAGTGACTGACAGACAACGCACAGCCGAAACTACTGGTCGTAGAAAGAAAGCAGAAATTTGGCATGTAGGTTCTTTGGGTAGTGTAGAGGAGAACTAAGTGTCCCTACGGGAACGGGAAAAACGGGATATGCGCGGGCAAAAGCTAATAATTTATAATCTGACTCAACAGACTTTGAAATTTTCATTTCTGAGTTTGTAAAATCGCATGGAATGGTACTTTAAATTCGTTAATTTTTCAACATCCAGAGCATTGCGCAAAGGGTTCCGAAATAATCTTTTATTTTTGCATGTTTCTACGTCTCTTTAAAACGAAGTGCAGTGTATCTTTTAAAAAGATTTCGCTGCAATATTACAGGGTAACTGTAATTGAATGCGTTCCTTGAAATTCGTTGGGCTCCTAGTTTGATTGGTTCGAGTTCGAAGACGACAGAAATTGCAAGTTGTGAGAAATCTAGCCGGCTCCCGATTGTAAAACTGATACTTTTTCTGATAGTTCATGAACGAATAAGTCTCTCAAGTAACAATTTCTAAAATAACCTACTTTTGGAAATGGAACGTCAGAAACTTGATGGTACCACCTATAATACTTTCTTGAAACATCTCTTAGTTATGGGAGAGTTTTGACGAAATAAATATGGCACTTAAAGTACAAAGGGCTTAGAACCATGTGGCATAGCACCCCGCCGACATTTTAATTTTTATTTTTCAAAGTTGCGGCGCACGATCTAACATGCATATATGGGTAGAGGACATTTCGACAAACAAAAAAACTTGAGAGGTGTCAAGGGACACCCGGATGGAACGAAGTTCGGAGAAGTAATTAGTGAAGGAATTGTATTTTTTTTTTTAAGTTATAATAATATTTTTTTATTATCAACAAATATAATGTAATATAAACTTAATCAGTAGGCTCAATTTTAGACCCTAATACCTACTCTACCCACCCTGCCTACCCTGCCTACCCATCTACCCTGCCTACCCTGCCTATCCTGCTTACCCTGCCTACCCTGCCTACCCACCTACCCTGCCTACCCACCTACCCTGCCTACCCTGCCTATCCTGCCTACCCTGCCTACCCTGCCGACCCTGCCTACCCTACCTACCCTGCCTACCCACCTACCCTGCCTAGCCTGCCTACCCTGCCTACCTTGCTTATTCTGCCTAACCTGCCTACTCTGCCTACCCTGCCTACCCTGCCTACCTTACAAATATAATGTAAACAGAAATAGAAAGACGAAATGAAAATAACTGGCTTGCTTTCTATGAGAGAGAGCGACAGACAGAGAAACACGCGCACGTCGCACGGCTTACAACTATAGCAAAAAGTGTCGTTACAACTTTTCGTGAGAATTTTTTCCGTCTAGCACCCTTTCACAACGCGCGATAAGGAACTTCGTTCCAAAATGTTAGGCACGTGATGGCCTAAAGTGTCACGTTGCCGGAATACTTCGAGGTAAAGTCACCATGTGACATCGTGATTATCATTAAAAGTTACTTAATTATGTACATAAGCACATAGTTAATTAAGTAATTTTGCAAGCTGGGAACTAATATTTGAAATTAATGCCTGATTTTTATTTAATGCATTAGCTTAAATTCAAATAATTTAGTTCCCCGCTTGATTTAGTCATTTTCTTGGAAGAAAGTAAAAATAAAAACATGTGAAAACCACTTCGCAAAAGAATAGTGTTTAATTTGTATAAATGGTTAAATGAAGCCTAGAAATATTATTAGAATACAATCTACTGCATATAAGCGCGTGATAAGTAAATCTTTAATGATTTTCATTGTTCTCATATGGTGACTTTACCTTCAAATATCTTAGCTACGTGACACTTTAGAGCACCATCTTGTTTACATTTTTTGTTGGTTTAAATGTCCTCTACCCGTACATGCATGTTATATCGTGCCCCTCGATTTTGAAAAAATATCTAAATGGCGACAGGTGCTATGCCACATGGTTCTATGCCCTAGCTAAGCTATGCCAGCTCCCTATAAAAAAAAACGATTTTTTGTATGGGTTCGATTCTCGCTTGGGGTGTAGTAAGTTGGTAACTCGAAAAAGAAACAATTTGGACCCCAACTTTTCGGGTTCAAGATCGTTGCAAATTAGCTCTAGGATAATCCATTTCAAGGAACGCAATGAATAATAACCAGTCAGCTTGTACATTAAAGATCTGTTATCGGCATTTTTGCTGGCTCATTATATTCAAAGCTATTGCTTAAAAACCTTGCAATTTAACCGGTACATTGGATACGCAGGAATTTGCTGTGATAGATGGACCAACAAATACACGAATGATCCTTGGGTTCCGTTTTTTCATACGGACATTCGTACCCGTAAAAAACAAATCTAGATCTGTCCTACATTTCCGAAATAATGAGCTTACAAGGCAAGTTTTCAATTTTCCTGTAAATCTTCCTTACTCCTTTTAATTTACCTTATTCGGTCTATTAAATTAAGAACATTAAGAAAAATACTGTCCAACCGTTATCAAGTAATGCGCTTAGCAATAAATACCATTTTTATTTACACAGTTTTCAGTATTTCAAACTACAAACATACGGTCTCAACTAGGGTTGTCACCCGTATTAGTAATTGGCTTAAATAAAGTACAATAAATATAGTTTATTGTACTTTATTTTAGCCAATTACTCATACTATGTATGTATATTATAAAGAATAATGTAGTACGCAAAATAATATATTGTTACGCTTACGCAGATACCGAGCAGTGTATCTGCGTAAGCTTTTATTTTAATAAAATCCTATTCAAAGCCGAAATAAAATATTAAAAAGCTGATCGAAGAACTATAATAAACTAGAATCCATATGGAAAAGAGAATATTCGAACTCGCTTCGCTCGCTCTAGCATTTATCTTTTCTAAATAGCTGGGCTAGGCTTTGTAACCTGACAAGTCTGTCATCCGTTAAACATCGACGTTAACAAGCACATCGATTTTTAACGAATGTACTTGTGCCATAAAATATAAATATGGAACGTGACGCTGATTAGGTTTCTTACATAAAAAAAAGCGGCCAAGTGCGAGTCGGACTCGCTCATGAAGGGTTCCGTAGCAGCAAGTAACACAATATAAAAGTTGTTGTAGTTCGTTGTAACTTTATAATTATTATTTACTTAGGCACTTATTACAGATTTATTATTAGAAAATAATGGTTCACGGTTTATGTTTATGAAATTAGATGTTTTTTTTTATATTTGAGTTCATTGAATGAAAGGTAAATTGCGGTTTACGATTTATGACGTATTAAAAAAAAACTACTACTAGATCTCGTTCAAACCAATATTCGGTGGAAGTTTGCATCGTAATGTACATCATATGTTTTTTTTTAGTTTTATCATTCTCTTTATTTTAGAAGTTACAGGGGGGACACACATTTTACCGCTTTGGAAGTGTCTCTCGCGCAAACTTTTCAGTTTAGAAAAAAATTATATTAGTAACCTCAATATCATTTTTGAAGACCTATCCATAGATCCCACACAGGTATGAGTTTGATGAAAAAAAAAAAATTGAGTTTCAATTCTAAGTATGGGGAATCCCCAAAACATTTTTTTTTCTATTTTTGTGTGAAAATCTTACTGCGGTTCACCGAATACATCTATTTACCAAGTTTCAACAGTATAGTTCTTATAGTTTCGGAAAAAAGTGGCTGTGACACGGACGGACTACGGAACCCTAAAAACAGAGAAAAAAGAACGAACTCTAAAACTAAAAAACTAAATTATAAATGAGTACAATCTTTCTCCTGATTTTTCCAAAATTACTATATTTTGTCAGTGATTTACAAAAAATACTTACTATTATTCTCCCAAAAGAAAATGGCAACCCTAGTCTCAGCGTAGGTTTCTCATCTTTTTTTTTTCGGGGTGAGCTACTGAAACCATCATGTTACAATATTTTCTACTTCTTATTTAAGAGGGCTTAAGGGGGTAGCGGGGGGCTCTTAATCCTAAGAGGCTTCAGGTAATGCAGGGTATTATGTTATCTATCTACACTAGATGAAAGATTTGTTTGTTTGAATTGAATAGGCTCCGAAACTTCCGAAAATTCTTTCACCATTAGAATCCTACATTGTCCCTGATGAACATAGTCTATATAATATTTTCAAAAAAATTGAGAAACTTAGAAAATTGCAATTAATAACACAAAGTAGCAAAATTTTGCCTTTAAAATTCATTATTTAGCGTGCGCTGAAAAAACTATTGAAGATATATAAAAATCATGTACTATATAATTGAAGTACTCATTGTTACCTAATAAAGTCTGCGAGGTTATATGTTTAACTGTTATGGTTAAGTCGCAATGACCGCTTTTTGTTCATTAATTGAGTCAAAACCCGGCGGCATGGAAAAGTGGTGATTTTTGTATTATGATGTTAATCCTTATCAAATTAAATGGTTTGATAATTAAGGTTTATTATGTACATGTAAATTAAACGTTAAATTATTCAAATCGGACCTTTCGTTTAAAAGTTACGAAGGGTATAAAATGCTCTAAGTAAGAAAAATGTTACGGTTAGAGCGAACTGCCCTACGTTGAGTCTATTAATAAGTAATTTACACATTACCTTATAAAGAGGGAGTTATAGGAGATGAAGTTCGTGGAGTACCTACTAAACCCGCGCGAACGAAGTCGCGGGCGAAGTGCTAAAAGAGATGAATATAAATGTGAATAGATGGACAGGTAGAGGGAGGCCAAAGAAAAGATGGATGGATTGTGTGAAGAGTCATATGAAAGAAAAGGGAGTTAGTGATAGGGTGGCGGCGTGACCTCAAGTAAGTAACATGGGATAAGGTCAGGAAGATGATGATTCCGCAAACGAAGTCGCGAGCACAGCTTGTGGTACAACATTATCGTACCAATATGATCACCTTCGGATGATATTAGGAACGCGATTAGATTAGGTAATTACTCCACTTGTCAGTGTTGCAGCAAGAATAGAATAGAATACTTCTTTTTTAGGGTTCTGTACCCAAAAGGTAATCAACGGAACCCTATTACTAAGCCTCCGCTGTCCGTCCGTCCGTCCGTCTGTCTGTCAGAGGGCTGTATCTCCAGAACCGTAACAGGTAGACATTTCAAATTTTCACAGATTGTGTATTTCCATTGCCGCTATAACAATAAATAATGAAAATTAAGGTTTATGGTACGGAACTCTTCATGTGAGAGTCCGACTCGCAGGTGGCCGGTTTTTTTTCTTTTTCTTTATTTGTCATACCAGTACTCGTGCGGGAAAATCCATTACTTATCGAGTCATGGATGTGCGCTTTTTAATTTCTATAAACTGTATTATCAAATCTATACATATATACATATAATAAATCTGTTGAAGAGTCGTTTTTGTACATTCAAAATAAAAAATAAAAAAATCGCTAGGGAGATAAAGGGTAACTTACAGAACCCATTTCCATCATTTTTGGAATTTTTGTCTGTTTGTCTGTTTATCTGTTTGGATGTGCAGGCATCACGTAAAAAGTACAGAAATAACGTAGATAACTTTCACGCATTAAAATTGTACGTAACTGGAGGTATAACTTAGTTTTTGTTTCATCGCAATCGGTTCACTCTATGAAAAGATATTTGTATTTAAAGGTTTCGTTTAAAGTTTCATTACGTGAAGCACATACATGCACCGCCATCTATTGAGATTAAATAGTAACAGTTTAGAACTGTTTCATGAATGAATGCGTATGTTATTTGTGAAACTCTTAATACCAAAGAAAAAAAAATAACATTTAGTCATTTGAAGATCTTTGGCAGTCGTTACGGATTGTCAGAAGCCAGTAAATCTGGCTCCAGTCTTACCAAGAACTACCGTGTTACACAATTAATGGGTTGTGGAGGTCTGGTAGGCAGCCGCTTCACGTAAAATACTGGTATTCAGCTAAATCCGGTTTAACTGGAAGCCGACCCCAATATAGTTGGGAAAAGGTTAGGCAGATGATGAGTTGCACGAGTCCATCTTCAAGATTAAGCTACGCTTTCCGAGGATCGGTCTGTGGATGGGTGACCATTTTAACATACCGAGATTCCTACGTACCTCGGAATATATTAGCCGCCTGGGTCGATCTTCAAGGTTAAGCAACGCTTGCCAAGGTCTGTCTGTGGATAGGTGACCATTTTAACATACCGAGATTCCTACGTACCTTTGAATATAATAGCCGCCCGGGTCGATCTTCAAGGTTAAGCAACGCTTGCCAAGGTAAGTCTGTGGATGGGTGACCATTTTAACATACCGAGATTCCTACGTACCACGGAATATAATAACCGCCCGGGTCGATCTTCAAGGTTAAGCAACGCTTGCCAAGGTCAGTCTGTGGATGGGTGACCATTTTAACATACCGAGATTCCTACGTACTTTTGAATATAATAGCCGCCCGGGTCGATCTTCAAGGTTAAGCAACGCTTGCCAAGGTCAGTCTGTGGATGGGTGACCATTTTAACATACCGAGATTCCTACGTACCTTTGAATATAATAACTACCCGGGTCGATCTTCAAGGTTAAGCAACGCTTGCCAAGGTCAGTCTGTGGATGGGCGACCATTTTAACATACCGAGATTCCTACGTACCACGGAATATAATAGCCGCCCGGGTCGATCTTTAAGGTTAAGCAACGCTTGCCAAGGTCAGTCTGTGGATGGGTGACCATTTTAACATACCGAGATTCCTACGTACCTTTGAATATAATAGCCGCCCGGGTCGATATTCAAGGTTAAGCAACGCTTGCCAAGGTCAGTCTGTGGATGGGTGACCATTTTAACATACCGAGATTCCTACGTACCTTTGAATATAATAGCCGCCCGGGTCGATCTTCAAGGTTAAGCAACGCTTGCCAAGGTAAGTCTGTGGATGGGTGACCATTTTAACATACCGAGATTCCTACGTACCACGGAATATAATAACCGCCCGGGTCGATCTTCAAGGTTAAGCAACGCTTGCCAAGGTCAGTCTGTGGATGGGTGACCATTTTAACATACCGAGATTCCTACGTACTTTTGAATATAATAGCCGCCCGGGTCGATCTTCAAGGTTAAGCAACGCTTGCCAAGGTCAGTCTGTGGATGGGTGACCATTTTAACATACCGAGATTCCTACGTACCTTTGAATATAATAACTACCCGGGTCGATCTTCAAGGTTAAGCAACGCTTGCCAAGGTCAGTCTGTGGATGGGCGACCATTTTAACATACCGAGATTCCTACGTACCACGGAATATAATAGCCGCCCGGGTCGATCTTTAAGGTTAAGCAACGCTTGCCAAGGTCAGTCTGTGGATGGGTGACCATTTTAACATACCGAGATTCCTACGTACCTTTGAATATAATAGCCGCCCGGGTCGATATTCAAGGTTAAGCAACGCTTGCCAAGGTCAGTCTGTGGATGGGTGACCATTTTAACATACCGAGATTCCTACGTACCTTTGAATATAATAGCCGCCCGGGTCGATCTTCAAAGTTAAGCAACGCTTGCCAAGGTCAGTCTGTGGATGAGTGACCATTTTAGCATACCGAGATTCCTAGGTGCCTCGGAATATAATAGCCGCCCGGGTCGATCTTCAAGGTTAAGCAACGCTTGCCAAGGTCATTCTGTGGATGGGTGACCAGTTTAACATACCTACCGAGAAGAGATCTCAGGCAGTCTTTACGGACTGTCAGAAGCCGACAAATCTGACACCTACAGTCTTGCCAAGAAGTATCGTGCTACCCAGTATTGTAGGGTTGTAGAGGTCTGGTAGCCGGTAGGCAGCCGCTCCAATCCCGTTTGACTGGAAGCTGACTCCAATATAGCTGGGAAAAGGCTAGGCAGATGATGCTTCATGGTAAAAAACTGAAATTATTTGCGAAAAACACTTAATCTACAGTTGGCAGAACTGGGCACAGATTACAAACATAATTTTGTTTCAATTTCCTTTATCCACTAGGGAGACGGTCTAAGTGACATCCCGGCATTTAATAGAATTTAGGATTCCCAAAAAATAAATAAATCCATAATTACATTTTCGTCACACATTTACCGACCCTATTCATAGACGGCCTAAGCATCTGCCAGCCTGTTCATTAAATATTGTCACATGACAGACCCATTCGCCACTTTGACACATTTGCGCTTTGGGGATCATTTAGGCCGCTGATTAACCGCCATTCAATGAAAAGGACAATAAAACGGCAGAGTTACTCTCTCAAGGACGGTCAGCCCCAATTGGGGCCAAATGGTATTGTCTGTCTTTTTTAATATATGCTTTAACCTTTTCCCAACTATATTCGGATCAGGGGGGCTACTCTCTAACGAAATCCGTAGTTTCGGGCTTAGTTGCGGGCGGGCATTTTCTACTCCGTATCACCTAACCACTGAGAACTAATGATAACACTATTTGACAGTTACTGTGAAATCGTGTTGTCATTCATTCTCAGTTCGGGTTCGGGACTAATCGTAAGTCTGTAGGTGATACGGAGTAGAATACGCCCGCCCGCAACTAAGCCCGAAACTACGGATTTCGTTAGAGAGTAGCCCCCCAGCTTCCAATCAACACGGCGAAGTCGCGATATGTTAAATAATATGGTCACCTATTCACAGAGCCACCTAGGCAAGAGTTGGTAAACCATGAAGATCGACCCGTGCGACTGTTATTATTAAGCTATTAAGCTACGAGCTCCTCATTTAATAAGTCTCCTCTTTCAGTACCTACTAAATATCGATTTAAAAAATTCGATTATTCTAACACAGTAAATCGATTCTATAAACCCGGTAGAACTATTTAACATAAAATGTAATAAAAATTAATCGGTGTTCTGTAATCTGCAATTGTCAGGGAAAATCAAAGAAACTGTTTCTTTTTGCTGGCTGGACAAAATTAAGAATCAACTTTATTCATCAGTTTCTTTGTTTCGTAGTTTGAAGACTACCTACCACCGTTCATTCGATAGTCGGTTTTGTTGATTTTGATACCTACCTCGAGGTAGGTATGTACCAGGAGATTACCCGGGCTAATCAGCATTTCAACCGGAAGAGATGATAGAGTGCCCTGCATTAGGTACCCTCTTCCAATTTTCTTAATTTTGAGATCAGGATACGCAAGGTATTAACTTAAAGTAGATTTTATCTATGCAACAGATATTTTTCGACATCCACGCGAACGAAGTCGCGGGCACAGCTAGTGTGTAAATAAATAAAATATGGAAAACAAACTTCATTTTTGATTAATTAATAATGCAAATCGAAGCAACGGCAACGTAAGCCTGAATTACAAAAGTATAATTATGTAAGCTTTTTTATTTAAGTAGGACTTAGAATTCTAACTTTATACATATTTAAAGCATTTTATTACTTTACAAATCAGTTACATATTTGTTTTATAAGTTCTGTTCCGTTTTTAAATTCTTAGGTATATTTTTATTTAGTAATATTTTCTTAAGTTCTTTATTCACGTAGACATGTTGATACTGGACCCAATGACTTTTTAGATGCCTAGCTTCAAAGTCCTTTCGAACTCCCCTGTGTGTGTTTAGAGATTATTTAGATACTTACACTCAAAGAGAAAACTTCACACGAAAGTCAGCTAGCTTGCAGGTGTTGCAAGTATCGACCTCACTCACCTGAGGTGGTTTGCTCTTGAATCTAAAGTTTGAAACTCGGCGTCCACCCACGCCAAGCTCTAGGCTATCTCCTGCTATTCAATTCATTTATTTCATACAAAGTGATTACAATTTGCGTTAACAACTATTAAAAAACAAGTTTCTAAAGTTTGAAACTCGGCGTCCACCCACGCCAAGCTCCAGGCTATCTCCTGCTATTCAATTCATTTATTTCATACAAAGTGATTACAATTTGCGTTAACAACTATTAAAAAACAAGTTTCTGATTTATGTGTTTAAGTTGTTAACTAACAAGCAAACAAGTTGCAAGTAAATCTTTAGTTAACTACAAAAAAATAATTTAGAAACTTGTTTTTTTTTTTTAAGTTTTCATACACTTTTTTAACTACAGACGCTAGCGAATATAGATTGATAAAACTCATGGTAGACGTACAGGTTACAATTGATACTATGATTCGACGCAGTAACCTTAAACCGCGAGCTAAACAGCAGCTCTATGAACTTGTAAACGTCCTACAATCGTTACATCGATTTTATATTATAAATGCAGCTATCGAATGAAACGGAAATTCACTGAAGTAAGAGAATTCTTTGATGTGTAGCTATAATAATCATAAACGCACACAGAGAACGATACTAGGTAGTATGTTTGGATCCATTATACAAGTTTGTTGATAGTTTTGGGCGCAACGTATAGACGTGGAGGTCAAAAAGCTCGCGGAATGAAAAGAAAGGGGGGTGAAATCAAACATGAAATTATTCTTCCTTTTCAATATATTTTCCATTAAACTTAATACACTTCTCAGGCCTTTCAAATAATTTGTATATCTTCGAAAAATAATTAATTGCATTTATAATTTTTTCTAGCAGCGTAGCATAGTATTTCCCCGTGATATTGATACCTTTATCTTTATAATCGACCAACAAAATCCCCTCTGAATCCCAAAAAACTTTAGCCATAATCTTACTGGCCGATTGTGACACCTTGAACTTCTTAGGTGATGCTGTGCCACTGCAAGGAGTTTTGTTTTGATTCAAGTACATAGTGATGAAACCAAGTTTCATCCCCAGTCATAATTCAGTTCATAATCTGAGGCGCTTTTCCTTGCTTAGTAAGGAACTGTATCACGGCACGAAGCTCAATTGTCTCCATAGCCAGTGTTCTCTTCCCGATTTATTTGTTTATCCAGCGATATCTCAAAGTTTAATGAACCGTACGGCTGAAACTTAGTATTTTTAGTCGTATTGAGTCACCAAGTAGAGACAGGCAAAAAAGTCTTCTAGTCCCCACCCTAATCCCTCCATTCCGTGAACTATTTGACCCGCCTCGTAAATTTTATGCTTTTGATGCCTATAATCTAAGTTAATCCAATACGTTTCTTTAAAGTATAACAATATCATGCCACACAATAATGCGGCTAAAGATTTCGCCATGTAATCTTCCGCAGGTAATTCATCCTACATCGTATATTCAGGCACTCGTACGGCTGCCTTCTCGGACGCAACCAAGATCGAGTAAAATTGGCACGCGCATACTGTGCTCGCCGCTACTCGCCAGTGATAGGGTTTCGTTGCAATCATTTTATATTCTACTAGCTTTTGCCCGCGACTTCGTACGTGCATAGCACTTTTTTTTCCCGTTCCCGTAGGAATTTCGGGAAATTGTTCATGGCAAGATTTATTTTGCGGAGACCTTGGCAGGTACCCTTATCCACCTACATAGTGACAAGCTAGGTGACAAGGAGACCCTCGTCGCCTACGCTAATCGCCTTATGACGTCGGTCACTAACCGCTTCAAGAACCTCGACAAGGATCAAATTGCAGTTGCAACAGTCCTTGCCCACATTTCACAATTTAATTAAAAACTACAACGGCTGGCATTCACGACCGATATTGTCTCGAGGGACAAACTGCAGCGAAAATTCCATACTTTTACGCACTTGAAACGCAAGTCTAGCAGCTATGAAGAACCATCGAGTGTCCCCGATACTAAGCGAGCAAGGATACCCGCAGCGAAATGCTTCAACTATGTGAAAACTGGCCATAAACGAGCTGAGTGCAGGTCGAAGACAACTGAGAACTTTAGAAGAGCTACATCGTCTTCAATATCGAACCAAGCAGCTCCGAAGCTGGCAACGAAGCCCTTAGTGTGCACCTGGTGCACAATTGATGGCAGTCAAGTGGATGTCGGAAATAACGCAGGCAGTGAATGGCGGGTGGACGTTTGCGTCATACAACTACCTACAGGCACGTTAGAACATAAAAGTGAGCTGTATCGTTTTACTTACGATTCTGGTGCTGAATACTCGCTAGTCACAGAGAGTTTTGCAGCCAAATTAAGTGGCAAGCGAACTAGTAACCTTGTTGCAGTGACTGGTATCGGTCAAACACGTGTATTCATCACAGAACAAAACTTATGTTATGTAAAGGTTAGCGACCACCATCTTGAGATTTTGTTTCATGTACTTCCCGACACATATTTGGCAAAGTGATATTATGATAGAACGTGAAATATTGAGCCTAGGTTTTTCTAGGTTTATCAACATGTCAGCGATAGAGTTTTCCTTGCATAAAACTGTCGTGGTAAACTATAGTAAACGATCATCAACAGCAACCTGATTTTAACACTATTGAACCGAAATATAGAGAAATCTGAGCTGTTGCTTATTCTTAATAGATTTTTCAAATTTTTATAACTGGTATGCCTTTTACGCGAGTCAACACAGGCGAGCTTAAAACAAGATTAATCGATCCAAACCGCACAGTACAACGGCGACCGTATAGAATGTCCGCGGATGAACGTAGAATAATTCGCGAACGTGTGAAGGAGCTATTAGAGGCAATAATTATTAGGCCTAGTTGTTCCACTTTCGCAAGCCCCGCGATGCTCGTAAAGAAACGCGATGGTTCGGACCGTATTTGTATCGAGTACCGCGAACTCAACAGTAACCCAGTTCCTGACCGGCATCCACTACCTACTCAATTAGATTGCGCTACTGGATATCATTTAATTCCCGTTAACGTAGAGTCAATAGAGAGCACCGCATTTATAACACCAGAAGGCCAATATGAATTTTGACCATGTCATTTGGCCTCAAAAACGCAATTTCTGTTTTCCAAAGAGCAATTATGAATGATTTTGATTGTGTCACCTGACGTTGGGACAGGTTTGGACAGACTTAAAATAGTATTACAAGTTCTTACTGAAGCTGGTTTTTCTTTGAACTTTAAGAAGTGCTCTTTTCTCAAGACGAAGGTCGGTTCTTGGGTTTTGAGGTAGAGGCAGGCCAGGTAAGACCAAATCTACGAAAGGTAGAAACACTTACGGCTCTTTCTCCACCATAGACCGTTTCACAGTTACGGCAATATATCGGACTATCATCGTACTTTCGACAACTTGTGCAAAGTTTTTCTAGTATGATGGCACCTTTGATCTATCAAAGGGAATTTGACATGTAAGCCCCAGTATGAAGGGATTCGCTGGCGAGTGATCTCTATTTTGACCAACAACCTCTCATGATTTTTGATCCCAAGTACCCAGTAGTGCATGTACCTTAGGCTATGGAGCCATCCTGTTTTAAGTGGTGGTGGTAGTGGTCGCCGCATCATAGCTTAATTTAGCAAGCGAACGTCCCCAGCACAAAGTAAATATCACTCTTATGACTTGGAAACGCGTGCAGTTGTGAACTCCATCAAGCATTTCAGACAATACCTTCATTGTGGTTCAAGTCATGGTGGAAGTTTACAGTCGTTACTGATTGTAACTCGTTAAAATCCTTATAAACCACACATGACTTTACTCCTCGAGCACACAGATAGTGGGCTTTTCTACAGTCTTTTGAGTTTAACGTTGTATACAGAGCCAGTAAGCTGATGCCTCATGTCGATTTCTTTTCCCGAAACCCAGTGAAGTCTAAGACTGAGCAATTAGTTTCCCCCCGTGTAGAGCAAAGGTGCGTTGGTGTCACAAAACTCTCGGCAAACTGGCTTCAAGCTGCGCAACAACGTGATGAGGAAATTTCTAAGATTGTCAATGCCTTAGAAAATGGTCAAATGGACGATCAAGTAGCTAAAACCTATGTGCTTCTTTCTGGCACTGTTTACCGTAAGATTCAGCGCAACGGCAGACCAAAGTGCCTGCTCTATTTACCCCGTGCTTTAAGGTCGTTTGTCATCAATAACTTTCACGACTCTCTAGCTCATCTTGGTGCCGATAAGAGGCGTGAAAAAGTCTTTGACTATTATTGGTTCCCGGAATGGCTCCGTATGTTAAAAAGTTTGTAGACAATTGTGTAACTCTGCAAAGTCGCGAAGTCTCACTCTGGAAAGGTCAAAGCCGAGCTCCATCCTCTACCAAAAGTAACAACTCCTTGACACACAATTCATACCGACGCGACCGGTAAGTTTAGTGGAAAAAGTTATTTCAAAGAGTACATTTTTGTTTTGATCAACGCTTCCACTAAGTACGTCCTGTTATTCCATACGACCAACATCGACTCGAAGAATAGTATTCGGGTTGTTAAACAGAGTGTTGCGTTCTTCGGAGCTCCATCTCGTATTATAGCCGACCAAGGCAGGCTTTTTAACCAGTAAAGTATTTCGCGACTTCTGTGACAGTAAAAAAATCAATTTGCACCTTATAACGACGGGTTCATCTCGTGCGAATGGACAATGTAGAGCGAGTAATGAGTGTCCTTAAGGCTATGTTAACGACCGTAGAGATTAGTGACAGCAAGTCTTGGCAAGATGCGATGGGAGAAGTACAGTTAGCAAAAAATTGCACGTTACACCGGGTTACAAAGGCTTCGTCTCTAGAACTTTTAATTGGCAAAGTTGCGAGACCATTAACATTAATGTGTAGCGATGTAGATACTGAAGTGAACATTGATGAGATCCGCCAGTTTGCGTCAGAAAATATCATAGGTTGCGCGGAATATGACAAAAATAGATTTGATAGCACTAAGGCAGCAATTTAAAAAAAAACACCGGTAGCACTCCGGGAGTGCCGGCAGAAGTGAAAACTTTAGTATTAACGTTGTGTTTAATTATAAGTACAAAAATACTATCATTTATGAGGTAGAATACAATGTTTATTTATTGCGCTATCGTACACAAATATGACAATTTACATGTTATTATTCATAATATTATATCGTTATTTATTTATATATTACATTAATTTTTATCTCTTAGAAAAATCAACTTTCATCCATAATTTCGTATCCTTGGATACGCGTGGCACGCTGTACATAAACACAGACGGACATTCGCGCAAGCGCCCTGTGCCGCCTAAGCGGAGCAGCACACTCAGGCACGGTAGAAAGAGTGGGAGATACTAGCTCCTCTCCCTTCCCCTCGATCTTACGCTTTTTCGATCAGCATCACGTGACCCTGACGCGAGTCCGTCTTACGCTTTTTCGATCAGCATCACGTGACCCTGACGCGAGTCCGTCTTACGCTTTTTCGATCAGGTCACGTGTCCTGACGCGAGTTTAAGATTTTATACCCATTACAGAAAAAGTGCTCAACGCCGCTAAAGAAGTTTTCACTTCAAAATTCGGTTGACGACTACGTATTATTAGAAAATGAAGAGAGAAATCAGACGAAGTTAGATCAGAAGTTTAAAGGTCCATTTAAGGTACCTAATAGAAATTCTGGATCGTTATACGCTGAAAGCCTTGAACTCTAAGCGTACTTACAAATACGCTCATGATAGTTTGAGGAAGATGCCAGAAGGCCATGTACCATGTATTGTCACATTAAGTTGCTATAAATCAAAAACTCAAAGAACCTGGCATTACGACAGACTAGACGTAAACAGTTTCACTAAATCCTTAAGGCTGCTCTCTCGAGAAATGCTTAAAAACAGCGTGCAGATGAAGCAACTTTTCGTCGATATTTCCTGAGAAATTACATCTGAAAAAAATAGGTAGTAATCTACATGATATTATACGTAATTCGGTTTAGCCAGAATTTATATATTGGTGTCCCATAATAAAAAAAAAATCACCAAATCAACTCCAAATCGTCGAGATGAAACCATTTTACTCCTTCATTTTTAACAAAAGTCTAAAAAATCATATCTACTGATTTGCAACACAAACGAGAATAATTTGGCTTTGTTACTTTTTTAAAATATGTGTTATGTTTTTATAATAAATTTAAAATGCGCGTAGCGGAGTGGCGCGTAGAGGAGTAGTTAGCTCCGTTTATATGCACAAGGTCATTGGCATGTATACGAGCCTTAATCAGATTGCTTGCTTTAAGTGTATAGAATAAGATTACCTATTAAACAACTGAAGGCGCTTTAAAATAGCGAACAGCGGGTCTAAAACTTTAGCAATCTTATTAGAATCATAATATTAACCACACAACAATGTGGCAAATTTCATTTTCATCTTTATCGCTAACGCATTAGGTTCAAGGTCGATTTGACAATTTCGGGTAGTTTGATGTGCTGGCTAGTTCTGCTGAAGTAGCCTTATTAGACCCGCAGTTATGAATAATTGCGGTTAAGTGATATGGTTTCAGAATTATTGGCCATGTAAACAAAGTAATGGCACCTTAATTTAGAATTTTTAACTTCATGTTGATTAACATTTATTAAACTGGGTAATAGTCTAAAAAAAAAGTGACATTAAGAACAAAGTAAGTATATTCAGAACAAATGTCTATCTTTAAGGTACATTTTTACAGGTTACCCTTATATGTATGTTTATAGTTAATTACCAATCAAAAAGGAAACACAAAATAAAACAAAAAAGTAAACAAATAAATAATTATTTACTAAAGTAATTAATTAAGTAAAAAGATTTTGTTAGATTATAATATATCTTGAATGCCTACGTAGATACGTCAATAAACATTACAGCGATGCAGAAAAAGTGTTATAGAGACCGAGGTCAACCAACCAGCTTGGATAAAACAGAACTAATCATTAAGTTGAATAATTACACAGTTTTGTTTACACTGGGGTCACAGTAGTGAAATTTAAAAAAAAAACCAAGTAAATATACAAAAATGGATTTTTTAAATATATTTTCCGTTGATAAAATGAAGCATAGTTTGGCTCATTTTCATATGTGCACATTATAACGACTCGCTCTGTATCGAATTTCAAAGGAAAACTACACTGCCAAGTAGACTTTACAAGACAGCGAGTTTTAGTCGACCAACCTATAAAAATTAAATCTAAATAAAAATACAAATTCGATTGAAAATTAGTTAGATAAAGTTGTTAGTTACGTAACAAAGGTAGTAAATATAAATTTACGAACAATGGGAAATATTTTCCGTCCCTTTATCCAATCGTAGTACGAGCCAACTCTGTTGAATGACAAATCAACGTGACCACGCATAAATCGAAGCCTTGCTTGGCGTTGACCAGTTGTTATTTTTCCACCGCGCGTAGAGCGCGCGGCCGACGACAAAGAAACTGCGCCGCAAATGAATGCCTCCCGCCGCGCCCTCTTATTTTTTTTTTATGGTTCCGTGCCAAAATGTTAAAAAGGAACCCTTATCTGTCACTGCTGGATATCTCAAGAACTACTAATGCTATCAACTTGAAATTTGGAATAGTTTTAGACTACAACTAAATAAGAAATAATAATGTATTTTTATTGCAGCAGCACTGAAAGGGGTTCTTAAAAATTCGAACTGTGGCTACTAGGGCATGTGGGGGTATCATGTGAAAGAGCGCTATTTGCACATTCTCAAACATTTTTTTTTTTGGCCGCATGGATTTCGACTTTTGACGAAAACTAAAGAAATTGACCGTTTTCTGAAGTTTGCATAGAGAAAAATTTGAAATTATTGTATGTGATAGAAGTTTATCTAAAGATTACAGAAAAAATAAAACGATGCTTCTAAATGGCACACTTTTCAGAAATCATCAACAAAAATTACTTTAGTTCCACTGTCGATCAAGAGATGGCGCTGATCTAAAGCTGCAATATGCACAGAAGTGTTAAAATTCTCTGACCTTGCCGATAAAAAATTAAAATAATTTCAGGTTTTATGTGATGGTACGGAACCCTCGGTGCGCGAGTCCGACTCGCTCTTGATCGGTTTTTTTAGATAAATTTCGCATGTGAATCTTCAAACGAAATT
Source organism: Lacanobia wlatinum (assembly GCA_947578705.1). Lineage (NCBI taxonomy): Eukaryota > Metazoa > Arthropoda > Insecta > Lepidoptera > Noctuidae > Lacanobia > Lacanobia wlatinum. The sequence goes on along the minus strand of OX388022.1, from coordinate 5,625,841 downwards.
TAAGAAACTTGAACATACGAAGTCGGCTACCATGAAGACGGTGGGAAGTTATTATTTATTAGCTCTTTAAATTTATAACTCAGTCGCCTAACAAATAGAGCGTATTTTACGGCAACAACGCGGTTTTTCGATAGTTATTCGCGATGTACGCGCGGTCGCCCCACGGCGATAACGTTAGTTTGGCGTGATCAAATCGACGCACCCTTAAGATGCTAAAAAGATGGTAGCATCAACAGGTGGCGTACCCCTTACAACCACACAAATTTATTCTGGCAAGTTTCCAAAAATAACAATGTTCCTACCTAGAATCGAATTAAGGTTTATAGTTGGACTAGCTGACACGCGCAGCTTCGTCTGCGTCACATTTTTATTACTGCTCCGCTCGTATTGGTCTTAGCGTGATGATAGCCTAGCCTGTAGCTATAGCCTTCCTCGATAAATGGGCTATCTAACACTGTAAGAATTTTTCAAATCGTACCAGTAGTTCCTGAGATTATCGCGTTCAAGCAAACAAACACACTCTTCAGCTTTACGTATTAGTATAGATCAGTGGGTCCCAAACTTATTTTGTCTACTGCCCACTTTGAGAATAAATTATTTTTAGTGCCCCCATTTTTTCACCTACTTAAAAACCGCTATAACTTCAAATTAAATGAATTAATTATTGTTAGCTAAATTAGCGGAGATTAAACATTCATTCTAAACGAGACTTTTACTATAACCCGCAAGATTTAACTTGAGACCTAAGTGCAGTAAGTAGTCTACAACGGCGTTCAGGTCTCAAGTTAACTCTTACGGGCTACACCTGCCGATGAGAATGATTATTGAAACGCAACATTATAGTATTCAGACCGAGTATCTTTTATTCAAAATAAAACAAACATAATCGATTCTTATATAAAAAGAAGGATAAATCTGATGCTGTTTAATAAGTTTGTTGATATGAGGTTCCAATTTACTCAAGAACAGCCGCAAGTCGCCACGTTCGGTAACATGAAAACGATTTCTCTTTTTAGTAAGCAACGTTGCCACAGCAATAAATCTACGTTCACACAAATATGACGATGGGAATGCTATCAAGAATCATTGAACGATTGACCACAATCCTGGGTACAATGGCGGGATCGGTTTTTGTAGCCATAATTCTTGGTAGCCATTTTTGAACTTGATTTTTACTTCCTCGTTTGTTGTCAATTCTATAAGTTCTTCTTCCAGCTGAGGTAACATTGCTGTGTTGACATTTTAAAACGGATCCAGCACCCAGTCTGGTATTCCCAAGTTCAAACTGTCCTGGTATCGCTCGGTGAAGTCAATGTGGAGGTTTTCCAAATGTTGGTAGTAGGCAAACACGTCATCGTTACTGCAGGATACTGATAAATTCGGAAAACTGTGAATCTCACGTCTAACCATATTCTTTTTGTGTAGAAGTAGTCTGGCTGCGAAAGCAGCAACAACATTTTTTGTTTTAATTAAATTTAGTTCATCGCCTTGCAGTTGGAGATTCAAGTCGTTGAACAATTTATACAGGTCTGTTATGTAAGCTATATCATTCTTTGATGTAATGAGCTTGTTGCGCAATTCAAGATACAGAATTGCGCAAAGAACTCTATCACAGAGTCAAACAGGTTGTAAAATCGAGTCGGACAATTGCCTCTTGATAAGCAACGAGCTTCAGTATGAAACAACAAACGCTTGAAATCTTCGTCATTAATAACACAAAGCTGATGACATATTACAGCGGATGAAACAGTCGTTCACTTAAGTTTCTAGCAACCAAATGTTTTTTGTTTTTTTCACTTTCGATAGGCACGCGTTTGACCACTATTTCACCTGTTGGTAAGCGATGATGTGGTCGAAGATTTTCGCACATTCCCCAAAATGCAACCGGTAGAAAACTGACAGGCCAGCAACTCGCCGCCGATGCTCAAGACTTTGGAGCTTCGTCGCGACGAGCCTATCATTGCCGATGATCCTCTTGGCTCGTTTCTCAATTGACTCAAGGGCATCAAGCTGGTATCTGGCAGATCCGTCCCAAAGATGACAGCAGTACTCCATACACGATCGAACTTGCGCTTGATAGAGTTTGAGCAGCTGTTCTGGCATGAAGTATCGTCTCACCTTTGCTAGGATCCCCAACTTCTTTGCAGCCACTTGAGCTTTTGCCTCTATGAAAGGGCAGAAATTGAGGGTAGATGTTAACGTAACACCAAGAAGCTCATGTCGGTCGGTTATCGGCACGGTTACACCCCGAAAAGATGGAGCTGGGTGGAATTGGCTCCCTTTAGCGGAAAATAGACACGCTTGGGTCTTAGCAGTATTGAACTTGACCAGATTGGCATCGCCCCATTCAGAGACAGCCTGTAAAGACAAGTTCAAGCGCTCAACCATAGCCTCCCGGAGAGACCGGATCTGCGACCCACCAGCACGTGCGTCGGACACGTATCTCTCAGCAACAGTGCTGTCGTCTGCATACCCAAAGTTACCGGGTTTATGCAAATCATTAATATGCAGCAAGAACAGTGTTGCCGAAAGCACCGACCCCTGAGGAACCCCAGCATTAATATCCAGCAGTCCAGACGAGCAGCCATCAATGACCACTCGGATAGACCGATCCCTCAGGAAATCCGAAATCCAATCACACAATCCGGTGGGCAGACCGAAGGAAGAAAGCTTACTAATAAGGCTATCGTGCCAGACCCTGTCGAAGGCCTTCGAGGTGTTAAGGGAGACCGCTAGTGCCTCCCCATGCCTCTCTATGGCCTCACTCCAGATGTGAATGGCATACGCTGGAAGATCCCCAGTTGACCGATTTTGGCGGAACCCGTATTGTCGGTCACTAAGAATATCATTCGCTTCTAGGTACGCCAGGAGCTTATGATTCAGCACGCGTTCCATACTCTTACAGAGTATGGACGTTACCGAGATGGGTCTATAATTCGACGGGTCAGCTCGATTACCCTTCTTGGGCACAGGCTGCACGTTAGCTTGCTTCCAAGCCTTTGGCACTTTTCCAGTCTCAAACGAAAGGCGAAATAGGCGTGTCAAGATCGGAGACAACTCAGGCGCACAAGTCCTAAGAACAATTGCTGGTATCCCATCCGGGCCACTAGCCTTGTTCACGTCTAGGTTACGCAGTACTCTACGGACGTCCTTCTGATGAATGCGAATGTTCGACATACTCGACTCGCATCCAGCAGGAGAAGCAGGTGGCTCCGCGCCACCAGGATCCAGACGTGAAGATTCCGCAAACAAAAAAGCAAACAAGTTCGCTTTCTCCTCAGCGGAGTGGGCCAGCGTCCCGTCAGGTCTCAGCAGTAGTGGTAGTGAGGGGCGGCAGAAGTTCGATTCGACCGACTTAGCCAGGGACCAAAAAAGCCTTACTACCTGCTGGGTATGAAGCAAGTTTGTTCCCTATTCGGCTAATGTAGTCAAACCGGGCCCTCCGCAACACCTTCTTGCAGGACTTGGCAGCCCTGTTAAAGGCTCTCTTCTTCTGACTCACGTCATTTGCATTGCGCGTACGAGTGTCGACCTACGCTAGGTACGCCGCGTGCTTAAGCGCATCAGCGCAATTGTACTCGGCACCAAACCATGGACGAGTTTCTCCAGACATTGTTACGTCAGAGAACGGAATGTAGTACTCTATTCCCCTCCGCAACACATCCGTCACGGCGTCCGCGCACGACGAAGCATCAGTTGAAGATAACAATGTTGAAAAGAATGTTGTCTATGAATAACGCAATGTACAGCAAGGACATGTGGGATTCTATTTTTTAAGTACGCTATGATGCCTTTATGGCGCCCTGTCATAGCCGGAGCGCCATCCGTAGCAACTGATATAATATTTTTCAAGGGAATCTCTTTCTCATCACAAAACTTTTCCAATGTATTGAATATGGTTTCGCATTTTATATCGGTCTCTAAATTTCTAGCAAACAATAGTTCTTCACATATTTTCTCATCTTTAATATACCTCACGTAAGACAGCAACAATGCTTCATTAAATTTTGGTAAAGTGGACTCATCGAGCTGAATTGAGAATTGACTAGTCCTCAGATGATTGTCCTTCAATGTTTTTAGCCATTTCATCTATTCGTCTTTGCACAGAATTATTACTCAAAGGAATTTTTCGGATAATATCTGCAACCGGTTTATGAAGCAAAGTAGTTATTACTTTCTTTATTGCTGGCAAAATTAACTCTTCTCCGATGTTGTGTGGTTTGCCTTTTTGAGCAATTAACAAAGAGATTATTGTACGAAGCTCGAAGTCCGTCGTCATCTTGCTTAGCAGCCGCCAAAAATAGTTTTGCTACACTTGGCTGAGTATTTTGCTTCTTCTCTAGGTCTTGAAAATATGCTACATTCTTGTCTTTCTTATCTGAATGCATTTTATTGAAATGATCTTGCAGTCTTGAAGGCTTCATTGCTTCATTCGAAATTTTTTTTAGAGATAGAAGGTACAACAGCGACGATTGGTTTGTAGGATTTTCAATTAATCCGAATTTAATATATTCCGCACAGTACCTATTACCGTCTCTTCTTTTTACTTCCGACATTTTTTTTTGTTTTGAGAAATACGTAAGTAAGTGTTGAACTTAAGTACTGCTTATCTATTACGCGCGAAACCGCAAATGAAAATAAAATAAATATTACGTTGTTTATATAGGATTGCATAAGCAGCACGCACCGACCAGGAATAAGACAAACATGCATGAACTCGTTGATATAGGTATGCACAAATTGGGTTATTTAACAAAAACTTGTTAAAACATGATTGCCCGCGGTCTATTATTTACGAAAATTACCTATCTACAAATATTAATAACTATTCAAATGCGAACGTATTTCTGTTGCTCTTTATTTGTTTGTGTCTACTTTCATTTCGAAACGGAGCGACCGTTTGACATGATTTTTATTTTATTTATTCAATAAACCAGGATAGATATATGAGCTACGCGGAGAGAAATATCGAACCAAGTTTGAGCAATCTCTTAAGTAATATTAGTTGATGTTCACAAGTTGTAGTCGCGAGTCGAGAGTTCAGTCGGTGTCTAATAGTCCTCCTAGCTAGATGAAATTACAAATCGCCCCCAAAGCCCCCGTCTTTTTCGCCTAGCCTAGACCTACAATCGCCCCCATTTTTTCCTGGATCTCTTACCGCCCTCCTTTAGGCCTGCAGCGCCCACAAGGGGGTGTTATAGCCCACTTTGGGAAAAGCGGGTATAGATAGATAACAGAATGTTGCTTTTCGTATTTTTACTAAATTACTAATGTTGGTGCAATACGATAAATCCGAAGCGCACTAAACTGCCGCACTGGCAAGTGCGGCAGCTCAAGATATTATAGAAAGAAAACAAAGAAAGAAAAAGAGTATATCCGATTCCTAAATACCATACCATATACAATGACGATCACAAACTAAAACTCAAACTTGCGCTTTTAACTCCGAAGTGCCAATAATACATATTTTTAAGCAACCTTTGCGAACGCGAACGAACCAAGATGCGAATGTGCGAACGTTGCTGGAAAATTTGTGGAGTATCACTCACTCGCTATAGGTATATACCATATATACAAATGTATACTCGTTAAAAAGACAATCTTATTAGTTCCAGAATATTATAGAATATATATTTTTCCGATCATGTAAGCGCGGTTTAAATAGGGTCGTTCCCGCTTCGTAACGCTCCCGTTTGGTAACAAACCGCACCCTCCATAGTTCAGCGATGTTTTCGCCAATTGTCAAGCGATTTGGATGATTCTTTTTTTGTTTGTTGAAATTTTCTCGGACTGGTCTCATTTCAATTTGGTAAATATAGATGAAGAACTTCGGAGGTAGGCAACGGAACTCTTCAATAAATGAAAGCAAATAGATCGGGATTGCTGAAATCGCATGTCTGTTTATTGTTTATTCCAGTTCATAACATAAAATAACATCACGCCGGTACGCTGTGAAGGGGAATGCAGGTGCCACTAAAAAGTGGAAAATAAAACACTTAAAAAAGTTTTTAACTATATTGCCTACCTACTTGAAAATTTCAAATGAAATTCTCATTGAAATAACACCACGCAGATATATAAATTTTATTTTTTTAGGGACATTTAAAATCGCAATGTGTATGTCAGTCCCATCGTACCCTAAATACAAATTAGTTATGGGTACACTACATTAATACGAAAAACTTTATTCCAACAGTCACAAATACGAATTTCAAAATACCGATTTTCATAATTCCGAATGGTTCACAATTCCTAATATAACAACTCCGATTTATCATTCATCCTTTTTTTATAATTCCGATATATCAATATTCCTAATGTTTATAATAACTATTCTTCAAATACCGAGTTTCAATAGGTCAAATAACGAAAACTCGGACTAAATGATAATTCGAAACATCAAAAATACGAATTCCGATTATTAAAATACCTGTTTTTCAGAATTCCGAAATAAAAAACGCCTTATAAAACTGAATAGCAAGACAAATAAACAAAATTGCTCGTCAGAACAAAGTATATTATTATGTTTAATATGAGGAGGTAGAATTAAAAAAAAAACAAATGACAGATGCAAGCTGCATACAAGCAAGCATGTAGCATGCAAGGAAGCAAGCATGCAAGAAAGCAAGCATGCAGCAAGCAAGCAGCATGCAAGCAAGCATGCAGCAAGCAAGCAAACATGCAGCATGCAAGAAAGCATGCATTATGCAAGCGAGCATGCAGCAGGCATAGTTTCTGTCACGGCTCCGGCGCTGCGGGGCTCCGGCGGTCCCCCGCGAACTTATCGTCGCAGATGGTTTTAACGCTCACCCCTGCAGCTTCGGCCCCTCCGCGCCTACGCGGGCTTAAATTACACTCTAGGGGTAGGGCAGACAAGACTACGTGGAGTCGGTTTGACAGCGATTCGTTTCTGTCTCTTACTTTTGTAGCAAAACTTATTGACTGTTTAAGACAATATTCTAATTAAAGTTTCAAAATGCTAAAAAATATTCGTTAGGTAAATTAAACAGTAGGTCTTTTGCCCGTAGTTATTTCGAAATTAGTAAAAATTACTTTGGATATTATAATATGTAACTAACTGCAGATTTTTGTGATTGAACCTAAATCAAAATCTTAATTTTAGCAGAATATTCAAAGTATTTAAAAACGGAAAGTCGTATTTCGGACCGAAAACTCATCGAGCATTTGATTCTGAAGACGTATGAAAATCGGAAAACAAACAAATCGCATTTATGACTTTCGGTCAAATAAGTTTCGTGATTTATAATAATAGATATTATAATTCTTAGGTATTATGAAATTCGGACTTTTGAAAATCGGAATATCGAAATTCGGATAAAATATTTCGGAGTATTTGGGTGTTCCCAATTAGTTATATCTAGGCCATGAACCTAAACAGACTCTTCGCATCTTCGCCATTTGGCTGAGCCAAGATTTTATTGAAGGTGCCTACATCAAGTCTGTTCAACCTCAAGGCCCTAAACAAATTATTTCTCTCAGACTCATACCGGACACTGTCCATCAATAAGTGGTGTAAGTCTTCAGACTCCACACTCATCTAAATAATTACTGAGTAGAACTTAAAGGCTGTTTTTTTTTCATAAAACCAAGTCTTTACATTTTTAAATGTTTGATACATAACTAGATATTTAATTTAATTAGGTAATCATTTGAAACCGCTGAAAAAAGAAAAGTGTTTTCTGTAAATATATGTGTAGTAGTAGTAGGTATACTTGTCTGTTGACGCAAATGATTTTTTTATATCTTTCCGCGGATCTAAAACGGCCACTTTAGCAGAATCAGCCAGCACATCAAACTACCCGAAACTCAAATTTTCTCAATCAACGATTAATATTGTGATCCTAATAGGATTCTACTAAAGTGACCTTTTTAGACCCGCTGATCTTGCAATTTACTTGCAGTCAATATCAAAGAGTCACTTATAAAGGCGGAATGAATAAACCTGTTATATATTATGAAATAATTATTAAAACAACAAAAGCAATCAGCTGCAAGTGCTCTAGGTAAATTAAGTCGCTTGGCTAGTGTACAAACTAAAGCTAAAACTAGACTCAAGATTGTATATGAGGAAGCAAGACATTAAAATATCCACCCGCCTAACTCAACCCAGATGCACGAGTTAAGACGCCTTCAAATTTGTCGCAGTGCCGCGCAGCTGCAGCGCTGCTGCCGCGCTGCTTTGTTAATCCATACAAATAATAAACACGCGGCCGCAGCGCGGCTGCAGCGCTGCCTTTCATTATTTGTGCCTTATTGTTTAGTTCAGAAAAACCATAACCCTTAGTTTTCGCTTTGCCGTAGTCGAGTAAATAAGGAACTGATGAAGGGAGTTATATGATGTTCATTCATGTTTATGAGAACGTTTGCACGTCGGTAGCACCAACTAACAGATATCAAATAGTGATACAAGTTTTGATGAGCGTCTTTAGACATAATGAAGTCGAACGGCGATGCGCCACCGGTACATGGTGGACATCCCACCATGTACCGGTAAGGAGCCGGTCATCAGCTAAGGAGTGGAATTCCCTGCCGGAGTCTGTGTTTCCTGATAGCTATAACCTGGGAGTATTTAAGTCAAGAGTGAATAGGTTACTTCTAGGCAAGCGTGCTCCATCTTCGACCACATCATCGCTTACTATCAGGTGAGATAGTGGTCAAACGCGAGCCTATAAATTGTAAAAAAAAGACCGATTCGGTTGAAATTTGGTACACATATGAACTTCTATGACCCAAACACGGACAAGTTACGTAAATTATTAAATTTTTTCAACGTTCGCATTCGCATCTCAAACGCAATCTGTCAAAAAATTAGTAGATTTGCCCCTTTTTCTATAGAAACTGTGCTGTGGCTCTGCCACTCGGCTATTGTGAACTCTTGCTATTCAGAATATCCCAAAAGAGACGCATATATCCTAAGCTGTTGAATTTGGACGGGAATTATTGTATGTAACAATCAATCAAGATTTACAACAATCTTACAGTATTTGCAATAATCTCGTGACAGATCATTATCAGTTAATGAATTTCCATGAATCTACCTCATATCTGTCCCACTGTCATATTTCGCCCATCTGCAGTAAACTTAGAGCGCGTAAAAGGCAGGAAAGTACGTGACGGTGTGAAAGCGCGGCGTGCGAACAATGAACACGATCGCGGTGAGCCAAATAAGGACAAAATTGCAAGCAAGCGAATTAACCGACTTTTGCCTGGTTTCTGAGGTACTTTATCGATCGTATATCTGCCCGTTATCGCTATTACTCATAACACCGTGGGTTGGTTCGTGGGTAACGAACAGATAAATGACCGATAAAGCACCTCTTTTTTATAGGAATGGGATATCATCAAATGTCTTTTCCCACTCTGGGCGGAGCGGGAGGGAGTGTCAGACTTTAAGGGCGCCTTCAAATTAGCCGCAAAGTGCCGCGCGGTGACAGCGTGGCTGCAGCGCTATCGCCGCGCTGCTACCGCTAGGATCAAGCATCATAGTGTTGCACACTTAGTTTCACGATTGACTCTGACGACGAAACACTGCTGTTAGGGTTACTATTAACACGAAAAAAGATTTTGTACTGTTGCTTATTTTGTACAAGTCAACGAATTGAATTTCATTAAGTAAAAGGCTAATGTGACGAAAATTTTCAGAACTACTTGCAATTATCAAGGAAACAATTGTACGAATTACTTTCCCGTTTGGAAGCTTCAGGCCAGCCACTATAGACAGATTAAACGCGTTAGGTCGCAGAAAATCGGACCATCCTGATTTTTTGGGTGGTCATTAGGGTAGATGCCAGTGGTGTCCTCGAAAGACCTGTGCTAACTGCGTGGTGTTCAGAAATCTTCTTAATTTTCGGTCATTTTTAAGATTTAAGCTTAATTCTCCTAAACGGTGCGTTCTACGTAGAAAGTCAATCGAGATACTTTTAAAGTAGTAAAAATTTGCTACAATTTGACTGTAACGGTTACTCTTTAGATTTAATAAGTGTTGAACTACAGCACTTCAAACATAGTTATTTTTTTCCAACAACTTCGAAATTGGAGTTTTGGTTTTTAATTCGGGGTAGGCAATATCGTTACATTACCATATTTTTTTTGCATAAAACATGTAAGAACACTTTAATGACTACACGGTGACGTATAAATTACTCATGTAAACTTTACTCTATCTGTATCTATCTATATATCTTAAGAGATGAAGTCGTAAACCAGTTGATTCAGCCAGTTTTCTTTTTTTTTTTTTTCAAAAAATTAATCACAGTAGTAATCGATTTCGTAGTCCTAATTCACTTTCTCTATACTGAAAATGTTAGTATTAGTAGATTTTGTTAGGGGATTATAACTGTAAGGGCACCAAAGATCTTTAACTTCGGTGGGTACTCAAAATTAGTCACCTAACTAAGTCATTAATTAACTCCGAACATACTAACAATTACAAACTCAAGTCACTACCAAGGGTTCTTTTTGGGAAGCTCTTTTTACTGGTGTAACTTATGGTTATTATGAACTGAACAAAAACCTTAACTTTGGAGTCTAATTTAACACATTTTAAGGCCATTATCTCTAAACGGACCTAAAATTAGGAATAGTTATATTCATAGCAAAAGTCCTTTTAATAGCTCTTTCCAAGGAGGACTATAATGATGCTATGGGGAGCTAAAAATGCTTAACTGCAGTATTCTAAATTATTTGTCCATTCAGGTTTAATTTCATTCATTAACTCGAACAAATTCGTTACTAACAAAAGTCGAATAAGTAGCAAATTATCTTCTAGAAAAGGGCTTTCCAACGGTAAATGTCTTAAGGAAATTGAACATTCGGGTATCTTCCCATAGTTGATGACCATTCTCTTAGATTATTGAAAATACATATTTACATTATGCCGTGTACTTCTGTTGCAGAAGTCAGCTGAGGTCCCGTCATCACGTGACGTAAATAATTTCCCTTAATTTTCTTCCATATTTGAATACACCCAAAATATGTTAAATATTTAAGATCGGTAAATTTATACTATTTTTTTAATTGTACCCGATTTCATTTTATATGATAAGAAACATTTTCCATTGCGCTATCTAACATATATTTTTTGGAAGTCCAGCAAATCACAGAGCTCCATTTTTTAAACTCAATTTCGATTTCTTGTGAAAAATGATTCGTGTTTAATGTGCTATATCTCAATACCTGTAAAACCAGCTGCATTGTACTCTAATTGTAGCAAATTTTATCTACTTAAATATTCCACTGATTGACTTATGTAGAATTCACCGTTTAGGAGATATAAGCCAAAGTCTGAGAAATGACTGAAAATTTTGAAGTTGTCTGAGTACCACGCAGTTAGCACAGGGGGGCTAAACAGGCCGTTTTAGGAGAATGATAATGATATTAGAATCATAATACACTTCTCATCAGAAAAATCAAAACACTTCCGTTTTTATGGTTTCTGTCCTAATTTAGCACAAAAGAGTTTTCATTCCATGAAAAAAAATCACATGATTGTATAGCTGGCAGTTTGGCCATTACAGTGATAAGCGAAAATTCTAAATTCAAACTGGAATTTCATTTGTTTATCCTATAAATGAAATGATTCACTGTTTTGTGACAAATGATTTGTAGTACATTTCACCTTTGGAAACTAAATATTATCGCTTATCTTAAAACGTTTTGGGAACACATTCATAGTGCGTACAGCTAAGGAGTGGAATTTCCTGCCAGAGTCTGTGTTTCCGGATAGCTACAACCTGAGAGTCTTTAAGACAAGAGTGAATAGGTTGCTTCTAGGCAAATGTGCGCCATCTTCGACCGCATCATCGCTTACCATCAGGTGAGATAGTGGACGTATGCCTATATGTAGTAAAAAAAAACTGATCTTTATTTGTTAACTGTGACTTTGGGACGTCTGAAAAAGGTTTTTTTTTCTAAAACATATGGATACTTCGCCTGCAGAAGCCACCCAAGTGGTGCCATTGCTGGATTCTGGATTTAGTTAGCGCGTTGTGGCTGAAAGATTGCATCTAAGCCTGACGTCTGTTCATAGAGTCTACAAACGCTATCGGGAGACTGGTTTGTTCACGCGCCGTTCAGGATCTGGCAGGAATCGGGTCACTTCTGAGCGAGATGATCGATTTATTGTAACAACTTCTTTACGAAATCGACGCCTTAATGCTTTTCAACTGCAGCACCAGCTTCATGTTGTATATAGGGGTAGGGTGGCTGTAAGTGACTACGATTAGAAGAAGGTTGAAGGAACGTGGACTGGTACCGCATAAGCCAGCAAATGGGCCGAAATTAACTGCAAACCATCGAAGAGCGCGCCTTAACTTTGCACGTGAGCACCTAAATTGGTCATACCTCCAGCGGAACAAAATCCTCTTTTCTGATGAGTGTAAAATTATGCTGTATGGTAACGACGGAAGGAAAAAGGTCTACAGAAGAGATGGAAAACGCTTTGCAGAATGCTGCATTTGCACAGTGTCTGGGCCACGTCTGCCTGCACTCAACAGTCATCGATACATCGAACAGTGTCTTGAGCCTCACGTGATGCCCTATGCACATTTTATTGGCAACGGTTTCATATTCATGCACGACAATGCTAGGGCTCACACAGCGAGCGTCGTACGAGATTATGTTACCGAAGTCGGTATCTCCATTATGGAATGGCCAGCAAGAAGCCCGGACAATTAATTCGATTGAACATCTATGGGATGATTTAAAGAGACGAATTCGTGCAAGAGATCCTGCTCCAGAAACACCAACAGCCAGCTGCAAAATGCAATCCAAGAGGAATGGAATGGAATGCCACAACATTTGATCGTGGCTCCCATCCGATCGATGAGGAACCGTATGGAAGCAGTAATAAGAGTTCGGGTACAAGTTGTTAAATAAATATTTCTTAGCTTTTTTTTTCATTTACGTGTGTTGTTTTATCAATTTCCTTCACACTCCATACAGGGTAAAAATACTTGTTAAACAAAATAAGAAACCTATGAAAATTTAATTTGAATTTAGAGCATTAACATTATGATTTGAAAACGTCATATTATTCACTATTAAACGACATTTGACATATATTCCTAAATGTACACATTTTTCTGATAATCCTTACAAAACATAAACTTGCAAGATGTTTCGATTTTTCTGATGAGAAATGTATTAATCATACAACAATCTGTCAAATTTAATTTTCATCTTTATCGCTAACGCATTAGGTTGAAGATTGATTGGAAAAATTTAACAGTGACGGGTAGCGTGATTTGCTTTCTGATTCTGCTAAAGTGGCGTTTTTAAACCCGCGGGTCTTTCGAGGTTATAAAATTGGGTGTACACTACTGGCATCTACCCTAATAACATCCCAAAAAATCAGGATGGTGCAAAATACTGCGACCTAAATATAAAGTCATTACATATGAAATTGGCGTTTTGTCGTACTGGCCATTTTGATCTCAAATATCTCCTCTTTGGTTTGGAATTCCAATTACAAATTTATATAGCTATTTACTCATGCTTTTGCCGACCTCATCGATAAATTCTTCAACCTGATTTCTGTTCATATTTAGACTTGAACAAAAACTACGTGCACATCATCACTACTCGCTCGACAAAATGACGCGCGGCCGCTGTACGGCTGCAGCGCTGCCGCCGCGCGTTTATCCTAATATATAAAATTCTTCCGTTACTTAGTAACTGACAGACAACGCACAGCCGAAACGACTGGTCGTAGAACACTGAAATTTGGCATGGTCGTAGAACACTGAAATTTGGCAGGTTCCTTGAGAAGTGTAGGGGAGCACTGAGAGAAGAGTTCCCGAAATTCTTACGGGAACGCGCGAATAAACGGAATATGCGCGTACGAAGTCGTGGGCAAAAGCTATTATTTATATGGATTAACAAATCCGCACGGCACCTTGCGGCAAATTTTAAGGCGCCCTTACTGGCTAGAACCCACCCGTGTTCCTTCTAATGCCCTGTACGTTCCAGGGCCGCGGTAACTCTTTCTAACAATCCCGCAACAATCATCAGTACCTACTGTCAGAATTAGTCGCTTGAGCTGAGCATACAGGCATAAGCAGGACAATCGCATAAGGTAGCAATTGTTTTTTTTTCAGTCAGGAATTTATTCCCATTATCAATTGAACCAGACCAGCTTTCGGTTTCGTTAGCGTTGGAAGTCCCAACTTCCTATACCAAAATTCATCAAATTCGGTAAACAAACTCACTTATAAAATAAGCATTTATAAAGTTAGCGAGCCTCACGGGTGGGAGCCTCAAGCGTTTTCACGAAAGAACTCATGCGAAGAACCTTCGCATGAGTTCTTTCGTGAAACCGCTGCGACTGTATTTTTTATAAAACGTTCTAAAATGTTTAATAATAAACTTTATAATTATTATTACAAACTAGGTAATTAAATTGTTCCTAGTTCAAAAAACACCAAATAATCCAATTCGCATCGTAAAAGAAAAGGTTTTCAACTAAATTAAACTCGTATCAATTAAATACCCACGCACGTTTTTGCTGTACGTTTGTGTCTGTAGGTACCGATTAAATCTTTTCTATTCTATTCTACCACTATGTACCTACGTTCAGCGATTCTATTTACATTTTAGGAGAAATCTCACACTAACAAAAATATTTAGTCTGCCCAAAATCGTTGCACGTAGTATTTTTCAATCGAAATATTAAATTTATGACTGATGCGCATTTAGGCTGGTTTTCAGCAAACTCTGCTTACAAATTGAACACTTTGAAAGAATTTGGTCATAGACTGGCGCGGCCTCCCAATCCGCGAATTCCTGAAAGCCAGCTTAAACAGTGGCGACCACCACAAAAGCGCTAAGGTAACGCTGGAGGTGCTACAAACAATTCAGCTGTTTTGAATCCCGCAATGATAATAATTAGAATAGAACAGCAGAGAAGTAAGAAAATCAATAGAAAAAACCTCCAAAATATAGTTATTGTGATTAAGTACTCACCCAATCATATCTGTAAGCCAATATCCGCATGAGGTAATTTGGTACATTAAGTACGACGAAGACAGTGGAGACGATGAGCAACATTTTGGTGACGCGCTGCTGAGTGCGCAGCGGCGGCAGAGCGCGCGCAAGCTGACAGCGGCCCGGTGCCGCTTGCGCCGCCGCGCGCCTTGCCCGCCCGCTACGCGCCACGCCGTACGTGATGCCACAGTTGAGCACTATGATGGAGCTCAGAGGTATCGTGAACGACACCACCGTGTCCGCCAGGTTGAACCGCGCCGCGTACTCCTCGTACTCCTTGTTAACGTTACAATCATTAAGCGATGACGCCGCGTACTTGATCATTGGCAAGTTGATCGTCATCGACATCAGCACCAACATGCCGATCACTGTCTTCGCCCGCGCCAACGTGCACATGCTGTTCCGTCGCAGCGGATATAATACGGCTACAAAACGTTCTATAGTGAAGGCTACCACGAGCCATCCACTCAGGCAGCATGACGCGTACGTGCTGTACACAAATATTTGACACAACCCTCTCCGATGAAAAAGGTTCGTGATTGACATAGCGTTTAACCAGGGAGGTAAAAGTTGCAACAAAAACACAGTGTCCGACGCAGCGAGTACAGACAAGTACAGGCTAGTAGACTGCATCCTCAACTTGCTCGCATAAAAAACATAAATACTTATAATGTTGCCAATACAGCCAAGAAAGACTAGCAAGGGCGTGTAATATGTGTAAAGCGTCGTTGCTAAAGTCTCTATCACAAAATCAAACATTGAAAGAGAGCTTGAAAGCGCCGGCGGCACAGTGGTATTGTTACATGCCATGATCAGACGCATAGCAAACGCGACTGTTGCGGGAGAACTGACAGTGTCAGCGCGTCCGGCACGCTGCCGCGCCTCCCCGCGCCCCCTCGCGCCGCCCCCGCCGCACACCGCGTGCCCCGCGCCTGGGGGCCGGGCGGGCGCAGGCCGCGCCCCGCGCCCCCCGCACGCGCCTGCTCCTGCACGGGTGCCTCGTGCCGACCGCGCTCGCACACCTCCAGCTAGCTCCGCCTCCAGCCGCCCAACATCCGCGATCCACCCAATTGCTCAGCAAGTTAGGTTAACGCGATTATCCGCCTATGTCTTCATATCTCAGTCAGTAAACTCTAATATTTCCTAAGAAATCAGTTCCAGGAAGCTAAAACATTGCCTTGCTGACCAAAACAACTTGCGCGATCAATTGCACATTTCAATGGAAGACAGTAAATCCCAAGTCCAAGCAGCGCGTATACGGTGCACAATATAATATCTTCCTTCGAAGAAGTAAAATATTGACAAGTTGCGACAAAGTCAGGACCTACGGGCACCTAAACCGGTATGAAAAATACCTGTACTTTTTTGTTGTTTTTAAATATTTAAGCACAACTGACATCGCACAGTGTTTTTGAGAGTGACATCAGGTTTTATTACCTTTGAATTGATTGATGATTGCCTATGATTTAAGAAAACAAGCAGCTGATTTTAGGTAATTAAACCTATATGTCACAAAAGGTCAAAATAGTGACAACCCTGACATAAATTTTCGAAAATCGTTTTCTCGAAATTTACGCCCAAGTTGAACGTAATATTTTTGTGGGTGAAAAACCTTAGTATAAGGAATTTATTAGTATCAGACACAGGTTCTACATCGAGCTAGAAAAATTTAAAAAAAAACTGATTTTGGTAAAATATTTTTTTTGGACGCTCTGTTATTATTTTTAGTTAAATGAAAGCGAACAAAATATGCGCCTAGACCTGCTTCATAAATGTGCAATACAAACAAAACTGAATTATATACAGTTTTTTTTTTTTGACGAATTCTTTTCCGTATTTTCACCGTGAAGGTCACAAGAACTTAAAGATTTTTTTTTTAAATAAAGTATTCAAAATTGGCACATGGGAGTTCTTTTCGTACATTTGTAATGAACTATTGAGTTAAAATATTCAATACAAAGCTGATGTCACTTTTTTGGGTCTCAAAAAACACTAACTTTTCTAGTAACTGTAAATTCATACTACAAACCGACGCTTCCAAATATTCATTAGGCGCAGTTTTGTGCAATGACAATAGAAAACCAATAGCATTCGCGAGTAGAAATTTAAATAAGGCCGAAATTATCTATCCTACTGTGGAAAAAGAACTGTTAGCGATAGTATGGGCAGTGAAACATTTTCGTCCGTATTTGTATGGCCGCACATTTGTAATCGAAGCCGCCCATAAACCACTAATTTATTTATTTGGCATGCGAGACCCATCTAGTCGTCTTATGAAGTTTAGACTTCTACTAGAAGAGTACGATTTCATCGTAGAATAAATCAAAGGATCCACAAATATTCCAGCACATTCAATGTCAAGACTACCTATCACATCAACGGACTTAAAAAATATGCATGAAAGCATAATCACGGTTATGACGCGTTCGCAATATAGAAAAGTGCTGGAGTAGCAACATTCTCCAAGTGCTATGGGTTCTACTGACGACTGGCCTGCGCAACCAAGACTCGTGGAGATCTATAGTAAATCGAGGATGTCTGTGAAACTTAAATTTATAGAATATAATGAGTTAAATAACCTTCGTAGGTCTAATGAAATAGAAATAGAAAATAAAGTGTTATATTATTCGTCATCGAGAATGACGTTATTTATAAATCCAGTTTCCCAATCACAATTGACGCCAGCCGCATTTGTGAGGGAACTGAAATATTTTTGTGAAAGAATTAACGTGCACGAATTAATTTTTATAAGAAGTCAAATTTACGATGAATTTATAAAAAAAGTATCGACAGAAATTAAGTCGTATACAAACTGGACCGGTCCGCGATTGTGTATTCTAAATGACATAAGAGAATAATTGAAAATAACGACGATCGAAAAGTAGTATTGAATGATTTTCATCTTCTACCAACAAGTGGCCACGCTGGTATAAGACGAATGTATAATAACATCAAGAAATATTACTTTTGGCCAGGTCTAGAAAGAGACGTAAAACAATTTGTTAGGAAATGTAATAAGTGTCAAAAACAAAAACATACTTCTCATTATGTTAGAGAGCCGTTGGTTGGTTAGTTTTCCTCGACGTAGTAGGTCCGTTAGATCGCGACGATTATTATAATCTATATATTCTTACTATCCAATGTGAGTTAAGTAAATATGTAGAAGCTTATCCTATGACAACTAAAAGTTTTGAAGAGGTAGCGAAACATTTTGTTAATAATTTTATACTTAGATTTGGTATTCCCGCTAGAGTAGCTACTGATAGAGGAACTTAATTTTTGTCATCTGTTTTCAAAGAAACATGTAAACTTCTCAATATTACTACTCTAAATTCTACTGCATACCATCACGAAACAATAGGTTCTCTGGAAAACACTCATAAAAGTTTGGGTAATTACCTAAGAATGCAAACTAACAACCATCCGAGTTCACGGAGTACATGGCTACCCTTTTGGTGCTTTTCCTATTATACTTCAGTTCACACCGCTACCAAATTTACGCCTTTCGAACTTGTATTCGGAAAAAGATGCAATGTACCATCCAATTTAAGGCAAAAATCAGTAGATCCAATTTATAACCATGATAATTATCCCTTAGAATTGAAATACAGATTGCAAACATCGCAAAAAGAAGCATATGATAATTTATTGGAAAGTAAATCACTAAGAAAACGAAGGCATGATCTAAAGTGCAATCCAATTATGTATAAACAAAATGACTTGGTACTAGTGAAAAACGAGACAGGAAATAAACTCCAAAGTATTTATAATGGGCCATATTTAGTTATCAAAGATGTTTCGCCAAATGTTGAAATATTGAAAGATAATGGAAAAATTGATTTAGTTCATAAGAATAGGACTAAGTTATATTATTCATAATATTCCTATTTTATACACCCATGTATTTTTTTTATTATTTAGTAGGTACTAATATTTAACATTGAGAACATTTTATTAGTTAAAACTATACCTTTGTAACATTATCTTGTTATTTTATCCATGTTAATCTTGCACTTTATACTCCGGTATAAAGTAAAGTTACTTAGAAACTTTTGTATAATATTATTAAAATAAACAAAAATGTAAACATACATTACTAAAATGTTTCTTAAATGTTTACTCGTAAAAATAAAATAATCTAACGTAATATTTTATTTTATCGTTCCGGGGAAGGTGTAGTATATAATCAATGTTCTAAGTATGCATATATCTATGTAAGTTACTCGTGTACTTAAATACCAATCCTTATTAATAAATCAGTCAGTTATCAACGAGCAGCCAGAGCGTTTCACTCTTCTCCAATACCCAACCTTACATTAAGCAACGTTCGCATTCGTATGTCAGTCGCAAACTGTCAAAGAAGCCACATTTTTCATACATTTTTGACAGATTGCTACTGAGTTGCTTGAAAATTAGTAGAATAGGGTATTTCACTAAACAAATCTAATTAGTCCGTCAGATAGATTTCCTTAAAGTACTGGACACGTATTTTTTTCTTTTTAAACGTAAACAAAAAATGAAGACGAAACAGCGCGTTGAAGACACGCATGACGTCATGTGGCTTGGTAAAATTGTACCATAATAGTGACGTCACACGTGTCTTCAACGCTCTGTATCGTCTTCATTTTTTTGTTTAAGTGAAAAAAAGAAAAAATACGTGTCCAATGTTTTTTGAAAATCTATCTGACGGACTAATTCGATTTTTTCAGTACAATACCCTTCTGTAACTGCGTCGTAGATGGGCTACGAGCGCTACGACGTAGGTGTGCTACGAGGTGCTACGGCGTAGGTGCGCTACGACGTAGACGGTAAACCGAATTTCTTGTTACTATGAACCGAGATTTTCGTATGGTCCTACTGATGAATAAAGAAATAGAATAGAATAAGATTTAAAATATGTAGACTAAGGGAGTACTTATTCAGCTCCATTCGCGTTTCGCTGAACGATTTTGGTCACACTTATACAGTTCTACTTTTATCAGCCGCGCACAGCGTCGTAAGTATAAGAAAGGCGCTGACTACGCGGCGAAGACGGAAAGATGTCCGTGACTACCGCACGACCACCGACGCCAATCGCTTCCATGTTTGTTAAATAATTAGTAGTCCATTGGTACTAATTATTAGTACTCGAACAAAACAAAAATGGTATTTTCGTAGTTTTTGAGAAAATTGACTTTGAAGGTCTGGCGGTAGTCACGCTCTTTACTCATTTAGTATTGTGCTCTTAAAATTGACATTTCTATGTGCGATATTTTTATCAGTTGGCTTCTCGTAAAAAAACGCAAACGACCGTGGGTCGAGTTCAGGTAGAGTCGCAAGAGCTAGATCGAAGCATTGAGAATCAATCTCTCTCTGACAATTCTACGGACTATAGACCGATAAAACTAGAAGTATAATTCACATATTAATAGAAATATTTTTTCTTGGCAATTTGTTCGAAGAGATTACTCTTCGATCTAGCTCTTGGACTAAACCTACCTTAAAAATTGTACTCATTATATCTTCTAAACTAAGACCCGACAAAGTCTGTGACTTGGCGAAAATTTGCGACTAATTAGCAACTAAATTTGAGATAGAAACCAGATCTTCGCTAGGTGCCCTAGCTTTAGAAATTCAAATGGACCAAGCTGGGATAGGCGCAACCCAGATCAGCCACCTATAAACCTTTATAACTTCTGAACCAGTAACCGACTAATTCTGATATTTGGCGACTAATTAGCGACATTTTTTTATATTATCAAAATTAAATCCTTGATGGTGGCCATGCCAATGTCAGTCACACAAAATGTCGAGAAACATCCGTGTACCGCGCTGTTCCGTCGCATAAGGCCGCGTTCGATGCTGAATGCGGCGGAACAGCGCTGAACTCCATACATAGCACTCGGATGATAAAAATACATTTGTCCTCATTTTATACTTGTTTGCCGCGAAAGCTGAAAAGACGCGGAAAGCTGACACATCTCCATACAAAATCATTCTTTTCTATGGGCATAAGCTGAATAGAGCTGAAAAAGTGTAAGTACTCCCTAACATTTCGTCTTGCACAGATTTAGTACTAAGGACTTTTAAGGTGGAATTTCGGAAAATTCCTTTCTTGTTGCAGTTGTTTTTACTGCTCACCTACTACTATTTGCATGAAAATTCTCGAAGGCAGCCACGGCGACTTTTGCAACGTTTCTGTAGCAATTCAATCGTGATACAGTAGTCTGCAAGCTTGTGCCTACACGGCTTCCTGGCCACGAAATCGGCCCAAATATTGGCGCGTTAGTAGTAATGTTGAAGCGACGCTGTAGCGATACTATGCGATTGTATCTCTTCTGACGTGATTTGTTTGATTTATTGAAACGCGCTGTTAAATCCATGCCCAAAGTAATTAGAAGCCACCTCTCTAATGCTTGATAAGATTGATTTAGCATCTTTTTGTTTTTTCGATGTGAGACTAACTTGTGTAACCATTCGCATCTTAAATAATGATATTATTTGCAATATACAAGACTAATGCCCGGTTTCTGAGGTATTTTATCGCTCGTTTATCTATCTGTTAAGCACTAAGTAACGAATGGTGTTTTTTTTTTTTTGGGACAAGCCCGCCACACATTCCCAACCACTGCAACTCCTGAAAGCCAGAATCAACAGTGGCGACCACCAGAAAAACGCCGAGCCAATGAAGCCCGACGAGTCCCGGAGAAACGATTTAACTGTCTTGGATCCTGCAACGAATTTAATCAGAAAAGTACAGCGGAGGAGTAGGAAATAAAATATATTTATAATTTCCACTTCCCTCCTTTTCAAGCAGGAGACAGAATAGAGCTAGGCCAATAGGCACCAAGGGACATATACAACTGGGTTAAGCCCAGTTGTCAAGCACCACGGATTATATATTAATTAAAAACTAATGGGTCCTAAATTGTGAGCTACTTTTGATTCCAGTAATAGGTATGGCAAAATCGCCTGAAAGCACGGAAATTTGTTCTGGTTTCTACAAGGTCCGTGTAGTAAACTACTCCAGATGTAACCTGAATACTATCTAACATAATATTGCGTTCAGTTTGCCAAAGAATACACTCCCATAAGATGTGGTGTGCGGATTGTTCGTATTCATAGTCGGCTGTAGAACATTGACATAAAGGCGAGGCCACAAGCCTAAAGGAAAATAATTTACTCTTAAAGTTGCCATGACCTGTGAGAAATTGGGCAACACAATGATCCACCTCCAGCCATGTCCTATCCAGCCGCTCACGAACGGATGGAAAAAACTGGTGGAGGTGTCGGCCTTTAATGGAATTTTCCCACCTACATTGCCATTCGGATAAAAGTTCCTCCCAGACGTCAGTCTGGGGTTTTAGTAATCTACAGATCTTAGCACGGTCGCGTTGCGGTAAAAACTCTGGGTCCGTGATCTTTCTAGCGTAGTAGTACATTGCAGCACGCCGCTGCACCTCTAGATCGACTGGGAGAACACCCGCCAGCACCGGTAAGGCTTCAGTACTAACCGTCCTATACGCCTTGCATAAGAATATCAAAGCCAAACGCTGGCTTTGCAGCAATTTACGGCGTACCGCCCCTATGGTGGCCCTGTCAGCCCAGACAGGTGCCCCGTAGCACATACAACCCAAGTAAGTAGCCCCATAGATAGTTTTTAAGGTTTGAAATGAGAGACCCCAATTAGCTTTGGATATTCTCGTCAAGGCGTAGAAGTTCTTTTTTGCTTTTTCACCTACTGTTTTTATATGATCAATAAATGAAAAGTTCCTTTCTAGTAGCATACCGAGGTAGCACACGGATTCTTTTCTTTTAACGGGTACGTTATTAAATTTAATACTAGGCCAGGATTTTAGGTTCCCTTTTAAAATAAGTTGATAGGTTTTATGCGGTGCAAAGGTCAGACGGTTTCGATCGCCCCACTGTGATATTAAACGTAGACATGTGTCAGCCAAGTTCTCGAGTCCCGCCCGAGTGCTTGCCTCAATGAGCAGTAAGCCATCGTCCGCGTAACCGGTTAATGAACAGCCGCATGGGAGCGGAAGCGCGAGGAAATCATCGTAGCCAAAATTCCATACATATGGACCGATAACTGAGCCCTGAGGACATCCCATGGTTAGAGACTTAGAAATGGAATGATGTCCAAGTTTGAGTTTCGCGGAACCGTTTAGAAAATACGAAAGAATCAGATTATAGATATTTTTGTAGCAACCACGGGTTTTCATTTTAAGTAGTAGCATCGGCCACCATGCGTTATCAAAAGCGCCAGATATGTCGAGAAAGATTCCAACCACGTATTTATGTTCCGATAAGTTAACAATTTTACGGACAGAGAGAGCCGCGTCGACTGTGGATTTACCAATAGTGAAACCAAATTGATTAATATGAAATTTAGGTCCATTCGGTAGCAAGCGCGGAACGATTAGTCGCTCTAAGAGTTTCCCCAAAGATGGAAGTAGTGTTATGGGCCGGTAGGACTTAGGGTCATCCGGGGGCTTATCGCCACTCTTCGGAATAATGCGTATAAAGCCTTGTCGCCATATTCGAGGAAAAATACCTTCTGCAATGCATCGGTTATATACGGATAAGATCGCGTCGCCCGCTGTTTTACACGCTTCTATAATCATTCTATTAGATATTTTATCTTCACCGGATGATTTTTTGAGAGGTAGTCTCTTGACAACGTTTATGAATTCGTCAGTGGATGGAAGGTCTGACTCCGGTGATTCAGGTGACACCGCGGCCCACGCTCTAATCTGTTGGTGGTATTCATTATCATTTACTGATGAATCGTCTGGTATTAGAGAATTAAGCAAAACATCAGTTGTTTCTTCAACGCCGGTGGTATGTTTATTATTTACTTTAATGTTCTGAACGAACGAATGGTGTTATGACAAATAACGTTAACGGATAGACAAACGACCAAAAACGTACCTCAGAAACCGGTTATAAATCCTTAACAGGGTGTTGTATGTACTAGCAATTATTTCTTGGCTGGTACCTGTAGCTAACTCACTGGCATGCTTACAGAAGCATGCTAGTGGTATTGCAGGGTGAATAGGTATGAGGAGATAGCCTCTCATACATATTAACCCTGCTATGTAAACATTATTTATTTTTAAACGTGGTAGTTACTGTCTATTCATTTCAACTGGAACCATGCATAATATGCTCATAACTTCTGACGTTAAGTTAACGTGAAATTAAGTCATTTCAATGCTGCCAAAAACATTTCATATAAATCGGTTGTTAAGACGCACAAGGTTAATAAAAAATGAAATATCTAGTCAAGCCAAGCCCCATACTCATAAAACTCTACAAATAGGTCAGTCATTTAAAACACCTTAGGTCGTAAATATTGCACTATTGGTATATATCCTAACAACGCCGCAAAAACTAATAGAGTGCAAGTATTTCCTAAAACCTTTTACTGTAGATACTGATGACCTAAAACACTACATCTTGTAAAAAACTTTATCGTAAACGGCAAGCGTCCTCATCGCACGGATTGCAACGAACATGTTTATTATTTGGCAGTCCGTCCAATATATCAGCGAGCAATAATCGGATTGCCAACGCAACTGCCGGAATCGGGTGCCGACGTTACTGTCGGATTTCATCGACATCCGTGATCTGCAACACCGCAACCGAGTGCAACTTACTGCCAGCGCGGCGGTCCCCGAGCTGCATCCACTGATTGGCAATTCGTACGAATTTGACTCGTGTGAACGCGCACGAACGATACCAACGTTCTAGAGACTCTGGGAACGTGCAGACTGTATGCGAGTTGGTCGTACGTATACTTGTACGTATTTCCGAAATTACGCGATGTGAATTCAATTTTGTTGAATTATTATATGTATTTCTAGCTTTTTCCAAAATATGTAGGTTTGTTGTGCACCTGTTTTTGCGCACACCTGTGCACTATAATATTATGTCCTGCGCCGATGGCTAGTCTCCGTTGAGATTAGCCGCCATTGTCGAAATCGGTCAGGAGGACTATTATAATTATTTTTATCCAACTGCCCCAGAAAAAGGGTTATGTTTTATATCTATAGATTAACTTATAATAACGTGGTATCGTCTGCTTGTCGTAGGTTCGGAAAAGGGGCGCGGCACCCTAGACGCGCTACTATGCACCACGTACTGTCGCTCGCAGCTGTACCTGTCCCGCCAGCTGTCGCAACTGCACCCCGAGCTCACTATGCCCATGTTCTCAGGTAAGTCGAAGTACAGATATTTCAAAAAATGTATATGTGTGCATTTCAGCAATCATCGAATATCTAAGTTATTGAAAGTATTGTGAAAAGATATCCAGCTCATAGCCAGCACGCGTCATAAGAACTACTTCATTGAACGGTCCCCGGGGCGTTCAGGCTGCTGATAACCAACACACTTCAGGAATCACCGGTTATCTTCACCAAAACGAACGCGTGATTGTGTGATCTATGATTGAGTTCTTACAACCATAGTTAGGGACTACTCACACTTATTCAGCACCATTCGCGTTTCGCTAAACGATTCTGGTCACACTTATACAGTTCTGCTTCTATGAGCCGCGTACAGCGTCGTAAGAATGAGAAAGGCGCTGAATACGCTGCGACGACGGTAAGATGTCCGTGACTACCGCACGACCACAGACGCAAATGGCTTCCATATTTGGTTAATAATTAGTACTCAATTGATACTCATTATTAGTACTCGAACAAAAAAAAACCAGACATTTAGTGTTGTGCTCTTAAAATAAACATTTCTATGTGCGACATTTTTATCGTTTGGCTTCTTGCAGAAGAAATAGATATAAAAAACGTAAAAAAATAAAACGCAAACGATAGTGGGTCGACCGGTACAGGTGCAGTCCAAGAGCTAGATCGAAGTATTGAGAATTTATCTCTCTCTAACAATTCTACGGACTTTAGACCGGTCAAACTAAAAGTATAATTCACATATTAATAGAAATATTTTTTCTTGGCAATTTGTTCGAAGAGGTTACTCTTCGATCTAGCTCTTGGACTATACCTAACTTAAATATTGAACTCATTATATCTTTTAAACTAAGATCCGACCAAATCTGTGACTTGGCGAAAACTTGCGACTAATTAGCGACTTTGAGAAAGAAAAGAGATCTTCGCTAGTGGAGATTCAAATGGACCAAGCTGGGGTAGGCGCACCCCAGATCGGCCACCTATAAACCCTTATAACTTTTGAACCAATGACCGACTAATTCTGATATTTGGCGATTAAATAGCGTCATTTTTTTATATTATCATTTAAAATCCCTGATCCATCCAGATCCATGAGTAATTGAAGGATTTCGTCAAATTTAATTGAAAGCAATTTTTCTATAAATTGTATAGGCGTAGGTGTTATAGCGGTTTTGGTATTTTCATCAACAAGCATTTTCATTCAGAAAGTGTAGTTCAATGTTAAAATCATACAAATACCTCCGGCTCTCAATGGCTTTAAAGATTGATTTTACTTTATTTTAGAAAAAAAACCTGACTTCCAAATAAAAACACTACGATGTGCAAAATAAGTTGTATTTCGGAAGTCGGCGTCAAATAACGAAGATACAAAACCAGAAAAACTGACTACTGAAAGGAGACTGGGACTTTTGGGTCTAAAATGTAAAGATGTAGAAGTTTATTTTTTTATTTCAATATGTAGGATCTTGCATGAGTCTGCAATAGGGAAAATGCACGAAAAAAATATTTATTATCTATACAGTTTATCTAAAAATATACACAAATATACTAACAGTAAAAATAGAATCAAAATTGCTTGTAAAACAAACGAGATATAATTATTTTAAACAAATGTATCTGTCCCTCTCGCGAAAACGCTGTTTTCTATGACAGCTGTATAGGCGCCAAGAACTTTGACGTCACAATTCATATCGGACTTCTCTTTCTAATTGTAAACTTAACTTCATCGCTGATGAAGGTATTTAAAAAATAATTTCATAATTGTTTATTAGAGTTAATAAGTATTTCATATAACAAAATCGCATGCATATTCCCTATTAAAACAAAAACACAAGGGCCTTTGTTTATTGGCGTTGCGTAGAATCTAGGAATAGTTAGGTATGGTGTTGAACAATTATGGACCTTTGAGCGACAGTGTTCGTTTGGACATGGGCCTTGACACATACCTACTGGCCTAGGAACTGCTAGTTTTTCCTTTTAAGTTCAGAATATTAGTTAGCACGGTGTTACAGTGTTGGTTATAATTTATTCTGTACCAAATAAGCTGTGTAGAGGTAAAGGATTTATTTCTCATGTTACCCGTCTCCCAGTTGCCCACGATTGTAACCTGACACGTTGTAAGTCAGCTTGCCGCGCTTGACAAGGTGGAACGCAGAGCTAACAGGCTCATCGGTGACGTAAAACTGGTGGATGCCAACACCGATTGACAGTTGACAAACACAACTAATAAATAAATGAGGGATTTGTTTTATATCTAATCTACCTTTCTAAAAACATCATTGTTGTTCGGTATTCGTAACTTAATTTTAATTTAGATTTATCGTCTTCTATATTGTGAATCGGGTTTTTTTTTATATATTTGTCAGATCCAAGTATTACAGGATCGTGTCAGAAAATACTTTTTTTTAATTTGTGATGGGTTTGCTCTTGACTCTAGTCTAGGTCAGAGATGACAGAGACAAAGTCTACGATGGAGCGAGCTTACCCAGAAGGAGCCTGTGCACTCTAACTTTGAAGAGATTAGGGTTGTAAGCGTTTGGAAACACAGACGCAGGCAGAGAGTTTGCTCTCTACCACTCCTTTGCTGTGCGCATTAAAAAAGACGTTTGGAAACGCTTAGTGCGAATTGGTGGAATAGTAACAAGGTAGGGATGGTAAGATGCAGTGCGTCTGGATGTCCGATGGTAGAAGGGGGCCGGTGGGATGAGGTCGTGGAGTTCTTGGGCACACTCACCAAAATACAATCTGTAGAAGACCGACAAGCAGGCAACCTTACGGCGATGAGCCAAGCTATGCAGCTTGGCATCCACCAGTTTTAAGTCACCGATGAGCGTCTTAGCTCTGCGTTCCACCGAGTCAAGCGCGGCAAGTTGATACTTAGCTGAGCCATCCCAAAGGTGGCTACAATACTCCATGCAGGATCGGACTTGCGCTTTATATAGGGTTAAAAGCTGTCCAGGCCTGAAGTATCGCTTCACCCTATTTAGGATGCCCAGCTTTTTGGCCGCGGTTTGGGCTTTGTACTCGATGGTGGCGCCGAAGTTGAGACTGGATGTCAACTCCATGCCTAGGAGCTCGAGCCGATCAGTCACAGGAACAGATGCATCCCGAAAAGTAGGAGTTTGGTCAAAACGACTCCTTTTTGCGGTAAAAAGTGACCACATTGTCATCACCCCACTGGGAGACAAGGCTTAAGGTCAAATTTGTCCGCTCTACCATGGCCTCTCTCAAGGAACGAACTTCATCCCCGCTGGTTGTTGCGCTGGGCAAGTATCTCTCTGAAACCGTACTATCTACTGTCATCACCTATTAAATCAAAATAGCTATCGCACTTCAAAAATCTGTTGTGCGGTACTCTTAACGCTACTTTTACTAAATCTCATATAACTCTGCTCAGATTGCCAAAATCCGTAGAACTTTCAGATATTGATTGATAAAATATATAATCTATTGATTAACACCACTCTCACCCTTTACATCCTAGGCCCAAAAGTGTATTAACATAAAATAGTCTCCTTTATTTTATTTTTTTAATTATATCTGAACTGCTCTGCAATACCTCTAAGCCAGAGTGGGAAAAAACTGGTCTTTCTATATTAATAAACAACTACGTAACGCCTTTTCAAATAAATGAGCGCCCTTCAAGTTCGATGAAAGCACACGACTGGTGCTTCAGCAACATGCCTTACGACATCACGTCTTGACGTAAGCCGGCTACATTTATTATTAACACCTGTTATGAACTTTCTCAAAGCTTTCCTTATAATATGAGTCATGAATACAAGAATAGTTTATGTTTGTACAAAGAGTTTTAGAATGTAATCTCTTCAAAGTTAGGGTGAAATGGCTTCTTCTGGGTAAGCACACTCTATCGTCGACTTTGTCTCTGTCACCTCTGACCTAGACTAGAGCCAATACCCTAAGAGCCCGCGACGATCAGAAAAGTTAAAGTTAAAGTGCAAATATGCAAACATATGGTCTTCTTAATGGTCCGACGCCATAAAGAAGGCTGTTGGAGGTAGCATTACAGAGCGATCCATACTGCTGAAGACCGAATGGCTTGGAGACGCGACGTATGTGGTCGCGATCCTCAGCAGTGAGGAAACGGCGACGCAGAAGAAAAAGGCCACTCAAAAGCGCATAATTTTACGAATACTGTTAAAAATTGCTGACGGCGAATACCACTATCAAGAAGGTAGTTAGGTAATTTTAGAAGATAGCCTGTATTGTCCCGTTGCTTCAGCATTAATTCATTCCTTCTGTGTACGGGGAGCCCTCCAAGCAGCAACCATCAATACGCATAATATTGACAAATGTTTGTGGGGAAAACATTTCCATTAAAACAGGCATGGAAGAAACGGTACACGTCATCTTATTAAGTTCTATGATTTTTATTATTTACATATTTAATTTCGATTAAATTTTGCCAAGGCGTAACGTTGAACGTCACACATATCCAATAAATTGTTATAGTAGCTGAAATTTCGGCTGATTGCTCCGGTGACAATGTGATCATTCCCAGAAACCCCCTCATTCCCAATTATTTTCCTATGCTAGGCCATATAGGCCCACTGGGAATTTAACAGTTTTAAAACGGATAATAACCGAAACGGACAACGGAAAAACGGACGAACGGGTTAAACGGATAATTATCTGTTGCGGGCTTCACCCTCCAGTGGATATTGGGGAAGTTTAGTATCCCTATATAGTAGTAGGGGAGCCCAAGCGGGGATTTCGGGATTTACTCGAGCGCGTCAGAATAACATAAAAGGGGCAACCTTGCGTCTTGTTAAGTACTCCCACAATACCTGAGCCCTGTACATAGGGTCAAACGTCTAGGGCAGCTGATCAGATTAGTAAAAAAAAACGATCTCTCGATTTACTCAAGCGCTTCAGATTAAGGTAAAGTTACACTTTTCTATATGCAGAAAAGGGTGCATTTCAATAATCTGACAATTTGAGCATGACACAAGGGAATGGGAGAGTCACAAAGTAGAAGAAAAAAACGTCACGAAAATAGAAACGAATCAAGGAAATAATATAATTTGCCGAATTGCACAAGCCGAAGTAGCTAAAATCATAAATAAAGTGTGGTGCATGCAGTCGCTGAGAACTATGTATTTCCCACTTTGCGCCACTCTGCCCTTCTCACTTACTTACTCTATTGTAACGTTGCACGTTATTTCTACGGCAAACTTTATAAAAATAATCTGGCAACATTTAATTGGAATTATAGTGGCAACATTTTAAGCAATGACAGCTGCGCGCTGATTGGCCATGTCTCCCTACGATGCCATATTGCACGAGACGAGGCTTTCTAACGGCCTGCACGTCATTTCTGGGAACACGTCAGCTGAAGCGAATAGTCATTTAGTACTCCTTAAAAATCTAGATCCTTGCTAGATAGTTACTACTTGAAATCGTAACTCTAAAAGTTGTGACTGTAGAACCCTAGAGGGGGTTCCTGCCTACATCTTCCTCCCTACCTCTCGAGGACCGACATGATCGGAATCATTAATTTTACGTGGTTTTATTTGTCACATTATATAAAAATAAAGTTCAAAGTGTCAGATTAACAATACCCCTCAAAATAATCGTCAGATTTTTGGCAAACATGACTGGAACAAGCTGAACCTCCTGTATAAAAAAATCGTTACAATATAAAAAAAACAAAGTGTCAGATTAACAATACCCCCCAAAATAATCGTCAGATTTTTGGCAACCGTAACTGGAACATCAAGCTGAACCTCTTTTATAAAAAAATCGTCACAATATAAAAAAGCAAAGCGTCAGATTAACAATACCCCTCACAATAATCGTCAGATTTTTGGCATACATGACTAGAATATCAAGCTGAACCTTCTGTATAAAAAAATGACACGCTCGAGTATTGCAATATGGCGATATTTTTTTGCATTTTCTAAAAATCTACGAGCTTGCGTCACTTCCGAAACGTCAGACTTTAGAATGGGAGCATTTTTAGGGTTCACTTAACATCCCCTCTGAATATCTGACGCGTTCGAAAGAATTTTTTTCTCTATTTTCTACCCTCCTGAATAGCCAACCCCACCACGTAAATCGGCAAATGAACATACCTTTGGTATCAGAGACACGTTGGGGCATCTCAACTATCAATATCTGACACGATCAAGTATGTCCATGTAACTGATATTTTTTACATTTTTGAAAATCTATGGACGCTTCCCCAACCACTTAACGGAGAAACATTACAGAACCTTTTATTCTTCGAATCATCTAAACTACAAAATGTAATAGGTCACCACGACGCTCGAGTAAATCCACATTTAGCATCAAAGCCTCCCCTACTATGGCAATATAGGCAATGACGCCGCAGACGAACTCGCGAAATGGTTCCAAGATGGTAGTGCTGGACCCATTTCCACTCTTCCTGCTACCTTTCTCACAGTTTCGTACATAAATTTGCCAGAAAATAATTAAACTTAATGGGAACTAATAGTCACGGGCTACAATTTGCAGGCAGTAAAAAATGGCAATGTCAAGCCTATGCACGCGACTAACTTAACTACTTCTCAGCCTAAGAGAAATACCTTCCGAATAATAATAGGTATAATCACGGGTCATTGCCCTTTAATAAAATTTAGCCATAGACGGCCCAATTTGCAGAGGTTGCTTCGACGCCGAGAAATCAGTCGTAAATAATAAATAAAGGCACCAAAGATTAATCTTTCACTCGGAGCATGAAACATAAAGTCGAATAACTTTAGACACCCCATTTCCTCCCGAATAAGAAATTGTAAGCTGATTGTTGATATGATCCTGTAAGTAATAAACAAAGTCAGCTGGTAAGATGCCGAGGGAAAACTCGTCAGCTGGTGCATTTAAATAGGTGATAGATGCTCAGCTGAGCCAGCTGACATGTTTATTTGTTCACAATAGTGTGTACTAGTTCTCATAAAAATCAAATAACAACGTATTTTGATAGTTTACAAGAGAATTTTCAAGTAAGATTTTGTACTGTAAAATAATTACGTAACTTGAAAATGTGATTACTTGTTTATGGAGATATTGTTACAAAATTAGTGTCAAATGAAAGGTTTTTACATAAAAATAATATCACAAAAATAATCAAGTCGATAGGACATCTAGTTTTCGAAATATATGAAAAAGGTAAAGTCAAAGTTAGTCACGTTGGAATTTTGTAAATTTTTGTTCTAGGATTTTTTTATTCTTCATAGTTATGGATTATATTATTATTTCATATAGAAGGTCTTAGTAATCTCAATATGTATAAATTGTAAGTGCTCTTCATGGAAAAAATAATAAACAAAGGCTCCAAAGTTTAATCTTTCAGTCGGAGCATGAAGCCGAATAACTTTAGACACTTTATTTCCTCCCGGATAAAAATTTGTCAGCTGATAGTTAATATGATCCTGTAAATAAGTAGTAAAATAAATCAGCTGGCAAGATGCCGAGGGAAAACTCGTCAGCTGGTGAATTTAAGTAGGCGATAGATGCCCCCTTCAGGGCGCTAGCTAACGACCTTCCCACCAAGCTACAGCCAGCTGACGTTTTGTTTTCTGCAAGATATTGGGTTAGCTATAATCTGAAATAACTTTCCATCGGCAAGAAATGACAGAAAATTTAAAAAAAAATTACATGTTCGTCTGACCAGCTGACGACCTTTCCACCGAGATACAGCCAGCTGACGTTTTGTTTTCTGCAAGATATTGAATTGGCTATAATCTAACTGCATTGTCATTCGGGACGAAATGACTGAAAAAAACCATTTTACAAGTTTTCGTCCGGGAGGAACTTGGTCATGGAAATCTGTTGCTGGCTCGCGGACCATATACAAACAGTCTATTCTGTTTGTACATCTCATCTTAGCGATCTTACATAGCGACATAATTATACTTTTCGCCATACACGCGAACGAAGTCGCAGGCAACAGCTAGTTCCAAATAAAATGCAAGCAAAACAACGACCTGCGTCAGGAGGCAGCGAAAACTGGGTTTAAAATCAACACCCGGAAGACCCAGGAGATGCGTACAGGAGTGCAGAACTCAACACCGCTGCACAGAGGCAGTGGAACGCGTCCACAAATTCACTTACCTCGGAAGCGTCGTGTCGGAGACTGAAGGGACTGAAGAGGATATCACTTCATGGATTGCCAAAGCCCGAGCTACCTTCGCGCAGCTAAGACCTATTTGGCAATCACGGAAACTGACCCGAAGAGTTAATTTCAAAATCTTCGGGTCTAATGTCAAGACCGTGCTGCTATACGAGTGTGAAACGTGGAAGGTGACAAAAAACATCTCACGCCAAATCCATGTCTTTGTCTACCGATGTCTTCGTCGCATACTCGGAATTTACTGACCGGAGATCATCTCGAACGCAGAGCTGGTAGAGAAATGCCACGAGAGCCCGATCGACCGCCAGATCAAGTGCCGTAAGTGGAGGTGGATTGGTCACACGCTCCGGAGGGATGCCGATCACATTCCTAAGCAGGCTACGGACTGGAATCCTCAAGAGGAAAGGAAGCGTGGCCGTGCCCGTCAAACTCCTCCTCTCGTCGCTTACCATCAGGTGAGATTGTGGTCAAACTTATGCGTACACGGAGTAAAAAAATAAAAAACTTGGCGACGTACCGCGTTTTCAGAAGCGACGAGCATCGGAATGACGTGGAGCAACGTGAAGAGTATAGCTCGAGACCATTCGCGATGGAAGACTACTGTGCACGCCCTCTGCCCCAGCTAGGGACATAGGATCTTAAGTCAAGAGCTTTATACTTGAAACACCTTTGCTACCTGTTACCAGCTAAAGCTACCATGATGCAAACTTCATTGTCAAGGACATACACAGAGAAACTTTCAGCTTTTATAAAATAACGAAGGTCTGACCGTCGCGGGTTCTTACTCAACAAGAGCAAATCTTGGCTATTTTTGGTATTTTCAAATCAATACAAATTAATAAAACCACAGCGGTCTAGAAGTGGGGAATGATGACGTCACTTTTTGTTGAAAAACAACGCGTTGTATCGTCATCAGTTTTTGTTTTCGTGGGAAAAGAAGAACTACGTGTCCAATGTTTTTTGGACACGTATTTTATTTAGTCTTACGGAAATAATGTGTTTTTAAATATGTTTTTCATGAAAATATTGCACCTCCAAAAAGAAAACCTATACTCCTGGGGTCCCTTTGTCACCAAGTCAGAATCTGATGATGACATCCCATAAAAATCGAGGGAAACCCGCAAATTTTATAGGCACACACAATGTTGAAGTGAAAACTTCTTTAGCGGCGTTGAGCACTTTTTCTGTAATGGGTATAAAATCTTAAACTCGCGTCAGGGTCACGTGACCTAATCGCAAAAAGCGTAAGACGGCTCGCGTCAGGGTCACGTGATGCGAAAAAGCGTAAGATCGAGGGGAAGGGAGAGGAACTAGTATCTCCCACTCTTTCTACCGTGCCTGAGTGTGCTGCTCCGCTTAGGCGGCACAGGGCGCTTGCGCGAATGTCCGTCTGTTTTTATGTACAGCGTGCCACGCGTATCCAAGGATACGAAATTACGGAATTACAAAATTATGGATGAAAGTTGATTTTTCTAAGAGATAAAAATTAATGTAATATATAAATAAATAACGATATAATATTATGAATAATAACATGTAAATTGTCATATTTGTGTACGATAGCGCAATAAATAAACATTGTATTCTACCTCATAAATGATAGTATTTTTGTACTTATAATTAAACACAACGTTATTTTTTGTTGTTTTTATGGTTCGTTTTGTTTATGTCAGGAACTGTGTCAAGATTGACATCTGTCACTGACAGTCGCTGTCGCGGCCACACGTCAGTGTCTTTTTGTTTATTTTGTTGTCGGTGGTTTGTCTATGATGTGACCGCGACAGTAAGGATGTATTATTTACATGTTTTCACTTCTGCCGGCACTCCCGGAGTGCTACCGGTGTTTTTTTTTCATAATGTTTCTAACGCAATTCAGATTTTTGTGCTTGGTAATCGTCATCTCTGAGCTGATGATGGAACGTATAAGTTAGGATCTGAAGATGGGATCCCTTGAAAAATGATTGTTCAACCATATTTCACCAATTGTCAACCGATTTGGATGATTCTTCGATTATGATTTTTTGTTTGGAAGAGTATTTTCTCGGACTGGTCCCATTTCAATTTGTTGAAGATCTGATGAAGAACTTCGGAGGTAGGCAACGGAATTCTTTAATAAATAATAGCAAACGGATCGGGATTGCTGAAATGGATCGATGTCTGTTTATTGTTTACACCAGTTCATATCATAAGATCACGCCGCCGGTAGGTACAAATGACTAATTTCGGAAGTCGGTGTTTTTGGCTATTTTTTTTTTGACACCGACTTCCGAAATTAAAGTTATTTTATACTTTGTAGTGTTTTGTTTTTGGAATTCGGTTGTATTTTTTTGTAAAAAAGTTTTTTCAGTGAGAAATTTCGATCTACGACTACAGTCGAAAACTAAACGAGAAAATCTGTACACAAACGCAGCTTCGATTGTTGATCGAAAAAGCGCAGTGATAATGGTGTGCTGCAAAGCTTGGCAGTACGAAACTTGAAGCATTGTCTCTGTAGTGTATTACTCCATGTCGCACCGTTCTTAACAAACATGAATACTACCGACATTGGCACCTTTTCTAATTTATTGGTCTTCCTGTAATCTATACTATATTTACTATATAATATTATAAAGGGGAAAGTAACTGTCTTTCTGTACCTCTTCAGATGTTAACGGTCACCTTCAGTGCCGGATTACCAATATAGCAAAAGTAGAAAATGCTACGGGCCCCGTGCTTACAAAAACATTTTGCTAAAAACCAACACCGTGTCTCTGACTCACACGTGAGTCCTAAGTCCTACCATACTCTGCGATAGCCGTTTTACTGCGTATGTGACGCATATTTTCTCAATCTGCATGAGTCACTAATGTTTATTTTTTATGGCTTGCTGGTAGAGATGTTTGATACCTTTCGACATCTACATGGTTGTTAAAAAAACCGTGCATACTCACCCTTATGTCACAAAAGTTTAAATATGATTTTTTTATGTAACGAAGGCTTTAGGTTATGGAGGGGGTGGATCCCTTAGTAAAATTTGCTACAGGCCCCGCGCTTGCTTAGGTCTGTTTTTATTACCCGACTACGGCGGAGGGTTGTGTGTTTGACCGGTATGTATGTATGCTCATCTGTTCCCTCATAACTTCTAAATCACTTAGCAAATTAGGTAAGTAAGGTTAGTAATGATAACTCATAAGGCAAATGAGGTATCGTTGGAAGCATCTTGATCGTCCTATGGTCATGTGCTATGTGACGTCACATTAAATTAAATGTGTCGCACTCTTAGGGATCTAGAACTAAAAATAAATATTTTTAATGAAGCTAGATATCCAATGAATTGGCTTTATTAGCACATTCCAAAAAAATATATAGTTTCGTTCGCAGCTTTGCTAGCAAACACTCGGTAAGCGGGAATTTCGAAATATCACGCCTTAGACTTGAGCCAAGCATATTTTCTTCTCCCCAAATCTATGCAACATAGGATTAGTCTGCTCTGCCCTACTAGTGGGCCAGAAAAGACTGGCCACAATTTTGGAGTGTATTTTGCCCCACTGATATCAGAGAATTCATATGAATTCGTGGGGCAGAATACACTCGCATGAAGTCCTAGTATATTCTGCCCCACTAGGGCTGGCACTGTTGGAATCAAAAATATAATATTATGTTGAAAATAAATGCAGTTTCACAATTTATTTATATACAATTACATAAATATAAACTACTTGCTTTTGCCCGCGACTTCGTACGCGCATATCCCATTTTTTTCACTTTCCTGTAGGAATATGGGATATATCCTTCACTCCCCAAGGAACATGCCAAATTTCAGTTTACTACGACCTGCAGTTTCGGTTGTGCGTTTTCTGTCAGTCATTCAGTCAATCAGTAACGGAAGAATTTTATATAATTATATTGATGGTTGATGAACTAAAAATGAGTTAGTAACAACGAATTTAGATGAAATTTAGTTTAATTTCCCTGCGCTACAGAGCTCTAGTGGGGCAAATAGATCAAGAGAAAATAAATGAGAAGTCACGCCTCTCAAGTGCGTGTTCAGTCTCGCTCGACGAGAGAATCCCAACTCGAATAAATGAGAAATCACGCCTCTCAACTGCATCCCAGCTCGAAATAATTAGAAAACCGTGCAGTCGAAACACCCACAACAAGAGAGATGACTACAGTCTATCCGATCCACACACAAAGAACAATTCGCAAACGCAGATTTTTGTTCGAAACCGATGATGACAAGATAGCTATTTCAGATATTTCGGAGAAAATATTATTCAAAGAGCCATTTTAGTCGTCTTTCAAAGGCGAGGCGGGCACTTAATGTACCCGACATAAACTGTACCTAGGCGTGATATTTTTTAAATAATAATTTATTAAGATGATAGGTACAATTAAAGTAAATAATACATTAGAATTATGAAACACCCTGTTAATAATCATTCATCTCAACTAGTTTGGTAACAACAAATATTCACCCACCCACTAGTAACATGATTTACTTTTAGTTTATATACTTGCCCTATTATTCTATTTTCTTAACTTGTTATTTTACTGTTTTAGTTTTAAGCCATAATAGGGAAAAATAATCTTATGGTCATACACCAACATTTTTGTAGTAGGCACATCTTAATGTCCTTTAATGTATACTGTGTACGATATTATTGTTTCTTTCCTTGGGGACCGGCACTGTACTCCTTAACACAGGTTATCTATTAACCTAGCTAGGAATACAGCACCTCACCCAACATTTTATTGTAGTTTTGTACACTATAAACAATTCTGTAAATTGTCATCATGTACTACACTGTTTTGATGAATAAATTTATTATTATTAATAATGTTTACGTAATAAAACAATGTCGCCGTTGTTTTCCGCTTTCAGTCTGTCCTTCCGTCCGTCTGTCAGCGGGCTGACAGTTGAAATTTTCAGTGTGTATTTCTATTGCCGCTATAACAACAAATATTAAAAAATTAATTAAATTAGACAAGTTGGGAAGATATGTGTATCTTCTTACTTGCTTATCATGTATATTTTGTTTTTTTACTCGTTTTTAGGGTTCCATACGTCCTTATAGAATAACAGAACCCTAAGGCTGCGTTTCTACCAAAGATGTGCACCCTAATAGAATCACTCGTGAGTCTATGGCTGGCTGTCTGTCGTGCCACAGCCAATTTACTCCGAATCTACTGGACGGATGCAATTGAAAGGGAATAGAGCCTTTGTGGCCAGCTTATAGAATCACTCGTGTGATGTGTGTCTGTCGCAGTCACTAATATAATAAAGCTGAATAGTTTGTTTGTACACGAGAACGCGCTAATCTCTAGAACGACCAGTCAGATTTGGAAAATTCTTTTTGTATATCATACGAATGCTATAGGAAAGCTATAGGCTATACGGGAACGGGAAAAAACGGAATATGCGCGTACGATGCCGCGGGTAAGACCTAGTAATAAATAAACGTTGAGTATGAAACCATTATCAGGATTCAAATAAAAACATACTGTACCCAGTGAAGTCAAATGAGAAGTCAATAATGTAAGGGACTAAAATTAGAGACCGACCTAAGGTTCCGTCATTTTCCGTTGACCTAGAACTATGAAATTTGGCAAGTAATACCGTATTATTGTAGTATAGGGAAAAATCTAAAACTATACATTTGTAATTAAATCATAAAAAATATAGTATTTATTTAAATTAATATGTACCGTGTTACCCAGTTAATGGGTTGTGGAGGTCTCTTAAGTAGCCGCTCCACTATATAAAATACTGGTATTCAGCTAAATCCAGCTTGACTAGAAGCCGACCACAATATAGTTGGGAAAAGGCTAGGCAGATGATGATTTAAAGTAATATGTACCTACAAAGAATGACGGGCGTTTTGGCTGGTATGTCCAATAAGAAACATATACATCAAATGAAAGCTTATATCATAAGCATCAACTTTCAGATATCAGACCTGCAACTATCATGACTTGGGAGTCTTTAAGTAAACAGTGAATAGGTTACTTCTAGGCAAGCGTGCTCCATCTTCGACCACATCATCGCTTACCACCAGGTGAGATAGTGGTCAAACGCGTGCCTATCAGTAGTAAAAAAAGATGTAAACGTATATTAGTTTATGACGTAAGTATTCAATAATATTAGTTATTGACTCTTAGGCACTTGTCTCACGGCCGGCGATCAGCGAGTAGCGATTAAAGCTTGAAAACTCGAAACGAGTAGCAAGCATCGCTGAGCGAGTGTCGCTGAGCGAGTACAATCTTTGATAGCTCTTGTCGCTGCGAACAACAACGCTGCGTACTTGTAACGACCGTCGGCATAAGCTAGCAGGTATTAGT
This sequence comes from Lacanobia wlatinum, assembly GCA_947578705.1. Taxonomy (NCBI): domain Eukaryota; kingdom Metazoa; phylum Arthropoda; class Insecta; order Lepidoptera; family Noctuidae; genus Lacanobia; species Lacanobia wlatinum. The sequence goes on along the minus strand of OX388022.1, from coordinate 5,586,217 downwards.
ATGTTAAAAGAACATATTTACTCGTATATTAATGAAAATGTATAAAGCGAATGTGAATTTTTTTGCAAAGAAGCTATGTTTATGTCGTATCTTTACCTGTAGAATCTAGAATCAGTGTTGATAAAGATAAAAGAGGAATCGATTTTATTAATCTGGATCATTTTAATAATTGAAGTGCTGCAGTGGAAAGGGAAAATGGATGAAAAACCCGTTGCATGGTTTAGGAGAAGTAAACGTCTTTAGGCGACGTCGGTGACGTCGTCAGGGAGCGAGACGTCAGTCTGCTTGTCGGCCAGCAACGGTTGTCTAGAGCGCTGCGCCCCGGAACCTCAGCGCGACTCCACAGAATTTTTATTAGTGATGTGGTGGCTCCGTGTTTTCCAGATACTCTCGCAGCTCTGGAGAGCAAACATCCTGCTCCAGCGGATGGTTTTTCTTTTCCCGACCCCACTGATCCGGATATTCTCTCCCTCAACCATTATAGGTCGAGAGGTGATCACAACCGTTTGCTCCTTCCGGAGTGGCTCTGCTCGCGATCTCGACACCTGAAGGACCTTATCTGTTCAGGCGCCGGGAAAGCTGGTGAGTTGCTTTTGTAGGAGTTTACGACTGATTAACGTCATGCTCAGCGGCAAGGTAAACGAATCCGTCATCGACGTCTTGTACGGGGCCAACTTATGTGCCCTGCGCAAGAGAGAAGACTGATTTCGACCCATTGCCGTGGGAACTTCTTACCGTCGTATGCCAGTTAAGATTTATTGTAAGTTTTATGGTGAGGTCGTTTCGGAAAAATTACAGCCCCTGCAATAGGAATACGGTTCGGTATGTGAGGCTGCCGTACACGTACTGCCGACCTTCTTAAATTCTAGCAACGGAGAGATCATCCTGAAGGTTGACATAAAAAATGCATTTAATTCTGTAAATAGAGACCTTGCCGGCAGAAACTAGAAAGTAAATACCTCAAACTTTCAGTTTTCTAGGCAATGTTATACACAACCTCTAAATTACTATAACTGAACGACCGCCGCCGACAACTATTCATCCAATTACCCGATAGTTAAATTCTAAATTTAATGTTTGATATGTCAGTAATAGAACCCTTGGAGGAGATGTAAATTCGGTTTAAAATGATCTTCAATTTAAAAAAAACGGACAAGTGCGAGTCGGACTCACTCACCGAGGGTTCCGTACAAATTTGTATTATAAATAGTTCAGGAATCGAGTCTCGCAGTGTTTTTCCGAGTTTTTCAGATTTTTCCCTATACTTGTAGTATAAGACGGTATTACTTGCCAAATTTCATATTTCTAGGTGAACGGAAATTAATACCCTATAAATTTTGACTCGCTTGAGAGGTTCCAAATATACGTTTTTAGCGGCATGAACGGCCGAACCTTTTTTTACGTTAACTTAGAAATTTGTTTTTTTCACAGCTTCAAGGGACTAGACCTTCTTCTTATCGTGTGGGTAGTAAGGTCTAAACAACACCACACTGTAGACCTGAGTATATGGTTTTGGTTTATGGTGGTATTGGTTATTGGCTCTTCTTATCTCGATACCTCCACGCGTTCTTGACATAAAGGGTCTTGACAGACAGACGGACGGACAACAAAGTAATCCTGTACGGGTTCCGTTTTTTTTCCTTTTGATGTAAGGAACCCTAAAAAAAAACAACTTTATTCCATCTTTGCTTTGAACTTTTCCAAATGCGAATTATTTTTATCTGACGGAACTGACCGACAACTCACATCACACTTTCGAAATTCAACGCAATAGCCCCTGAAATCAAAATAAATGAAAAAAGCTCTTTTGAGAATTCCTTTCCCAAATTTTCGAAAAAAAACTTCAAAATTTCGGATAGATAATTCAAAATTAACATACATTCGGCTATCACCATAATTCGTTACTGCTGTTTCGGCCCTAAATTAACATGTAATTGTTTCCTTAGTGCTTTCCACCTAAGGAAACACTTACTTACACCTTTTTGAAAAAATGGACCAAATTATCAAGCATACACTTTCTTCAATTTTAAATCTGGCCATGGACGACCGAGCTTGGGCTCCAGCTACTCTTCCCATCCGTATGAGAGTCCCCGGCGTCCGCAAAGTTACCAGTATTAGTTTACCAGCTTTTACATCCGCGGTTCCCTGATAAGGAATATCCTAGCTACCACACTAATTGATTTTTATGTGCCGTGCTTCACCGAGGCTGTGAATACCTGGAGATCGAGCTTCATAATACTACTTTTTATAAGGTTTTTGAACTAATAGAAGCCTAAGAATCGGTCGCGCGAATGAAAATCCACCCGACAACCTATCATACCAGAGACGGTGGTATGAGCCGCTTCTGCTACTTCTGCGGAGCGTGCGCGTCTTCTGGCTGTAGGTGAGTGGGAGCCGGGCTTCTGAGTTCACGCTCTACCTTCGTCGAACATACTACTTGTTCGACGATACTAATTACCGCCTCGCTGCTTTCCTTCGCTTTGGCGCATCCTGTTCTCTTCATCGCTGTCACTGTGGTGAAGCAGTCAACAGCCTCGGGCACCACGGCCTGTCATGTAGTCGAGGTGCGGGTCACATAGCGCGGCACGCAAACATCAATGGCATTATCCGACGCTGCACTTTGGCTTTGACTCTTGTCGCCGTCGGCGTTCCAGCCGGCGTATTAGAACCCAATGATCTGCCACGCAACAATGGCAAGCGACCGGCCGGTGTGGTTTACTCCCATGGAAGATGGGTATGCCATTAGTATGGGACGCTACTTGTGTCGATACTCTTGTATCATCCCATCTTCCCAGCTCATCGTGCTGTGCTGGTGCTGCCGCTGCGGCTGCTGAGAAATTCAAACGGCGTAAATATAATAACCTAGTTGGCAATTCTATTTTTGAGCCGTTTAGGGTTTTGAAACTCTTGAACCGTGAGGTCCGAGTGCTCATGCGTTAAAAGAACTTGCCAAACTCTTAGTTGACACTTCGCGTGACCCAAGGTCTGGCTTTTACCTCGGATAGAGGATAAGCATTGTTATACGACGTGGCAATGCCTCCAGTCTTTTGGACTCAGTTCCACTCGACAGCCATGCGGACGAATTTTTTGACGGGTTAGTTTAGTTGGGATTTTTAGTTTTAGATCTAAGTTCCACTCGACAGCCATGCGGACGAATTTTTTGACGCGTTAGTTTAGTTGGGATTTTTAGTTTTAGATCTACTCATACACGGTGTCATTTTAATCGTCTTACAAAGGCGGCCCATTTAATGTACCCGACATAAACTACCTCTCGGCACGATTATTTTATTTAAAAAAATCATTGAGATAATAGTACAACAAAAATAGATAATCCCCCGACGCATGCCGCTTAGGCCAATATATTCTTGGGTACCGAATTGATCAAAACATTTTACTTTTTAGAACATTTTTTGTTGTTTAAATTTTTAATTCAATATTTAGGGTTCTGAACATCCGTAAAAAAAGAAAACCCTTATACGATCACTCGGTTGTCTGTCGGTCTGTCCGTCTACCAGAGCCAATTTACTCTGAATTTACTGAACCGATTCTGTTGGAATTTGGTACACATAATATGAAATACTGTAACCCAAGCATGGACGCGTTAAATTTAATTTTGATTATGGAGGTCACTTTTGGGGGACAAACTAAAAAAAAACATAAAATAGTTTTTCAAACTGTACCGTAACACATTTCAAATAAAAAGGCTTATTGTGAGGGTTTTAACCATATTTTTTTCGTAAACTTATATTAAAGAATTTTGGAAGTTATTCAAGTAATAAAACGGCACTACATCGTATACCAAAATATCATATCGATCGAACGAGTGAAAGTAGCTGAGCATCTCTCGCCAATGTAATCACTCATTTCTCTTTTCTTTTTCATCATCAGACCACTTCTCACCTTCTTTTATAGATAATCTAGTCATGAAGACCATTTAAATGAGCCCAAACACAAAGCGTCTGCTGTACTTAAGAGAGGAGTAGGGTATCCTGCAGATTCTAAGTCATGGTACAGCATTAGGTCAAGGTTACTAATCTTCCTATAATCTGTTCTGCTGCATCCTGTAAATGTGGTCCGCCCAACTCCACTTTATCCTCGCTGTTTTGTCTCAAACATCGGCGATACCTATCTTGGAACCTATAAATGTGTTGCGGATTCTATCGGTCCATTTGATCTGCAGAATGCTACTTTGCATCACTCTTTGGCAAACCTTAAGTTTCGACTTATGAGCCTCAGTCAAAGATCATGTCTGAGCGCCATAGGTTAGGATAGGCAGGAAATACATGTCGACGAGCTTGCGCTTTATTGAAATGGGAAGTTCGCCCTTCATGAGCGCCTTCATAGACCAGTAGCACCAGGCATTTTCGACGCGACAGTCGATTTCTTTCCCCTGCCTGTTCTGGACGGAAACTAGCTGGCCCAGATAAGTGTACTCGTCGACGTATTGTATACAAATATCCTATCCATCAACCATTACATTATTACCGAACAAGAAAAAAAACTGCCACAAACAGAAACACAGATACACACGTAAAACTTGCTACACCCCCCTTTTTTGGTCGGGGGCTAAAAATAGAATTGTAAAAGCGTGCAAAGAGCATGCACGTAGTTACGTCCATGTCGTACCGACTAATCAAACATTTTTTTTTGTATTTTGTGTGACGGGATTGCGACCGTGTGGCATCCGTATCGTAATGAACCATAATAAAACCCCTTTTAGTTCGAAATCTCCATACCAATAACAAATCAGAAAAAAACAGCATGTACACACACTTATTACACAAAACGAAGAGGAATTTCAGTACCTTTGTACCGTTTGTGTTCCCACTCTTCTGTCGCAGGTCTGCTGGAAGAAATTTCGAATGAAATACAGAACCTTTGTGCTCTTTTCTTTGTATAAAAATTTCTTTTTTTTAGTTTATTGTGTGTACATAAATAAATAAATACCTCTACAACATACAGAAATGTCAGCGACTTGTCTAGACTTCCTTCGTTGGTTGTTCGGAAAGGCTTTTTGCAGGTTTTTATTTATTTCATAGCTACTCATTTACTTTTTCTATTTGAACTCATAGAAATCACGTAACACGATTCCCATAACGTTATTATTTAATCCAGACCACATTCCCACATGTTGAAAGTAGAACGCGCCCAAAGTGCACTGTTGAAAGTTGGTTAGCTATTACCCTATCGCTTTCCTACCACAGACCTTTACAAAACTTGTAAGGTTCTAACTGTTCGTAAATTATATATATTAAATGTTTTAATGACAACTCACGGCCACACTCCCTACGATCCTTCTTTGATCTCCCAACGACGTAAGCATTCGGTCTGTCCCTCGATTCGTACAAATTGTGCTTCGACCCAACGCTTCTTCCGCTTCCTTAGCAGTCATGTGTACAATAACACTAACAACACTTTAAACATATACCCCTTGTGCTAATCCAAATGTAAAGCAAAAATAATAAATTGGCTTCTCGATTTGGATTATTCTGAGACAGAAAATATTTTAGCCGTTTTAAAATAGATAGTAAATTTGTAGACCTCATTTTAATACACACACCTACACTCACTCTAACAAATATACTTTCTCACACACACACACACACACACACACACAACACGCACAATACACTACACACTCACAGACACACCATTTTTAGTTTTAAAATTTTTCCTATTTTAGTTTTTAAATATACGTACGTGAAGGCTTGGATGTTTACAAATAAGTGCATAATAGTATTGTTTTAAGAGGGTGAGAGCCTGGAGATCTGTCATACAGGTCCCGAACCCACTACAGACTCCAGCTCTCACAAAGGTTACAAATTTGATTGAAGTAATATGTCACGAACCAATGTCGGTACCTTTCGAGAGAAAATAAAATCATTATTATAGACAAATCTGTCAAGACAGATGTGTCAAGGCGGCGCGGGTTATCGCCTCAATGCGATGATAACTGCAATAAAAGATGGCCGACATAGTAAAGTATCATACAAGCAACTACATGTCACTGCGCAGTAACTGCATGAGCGCGGGGCGTGCAGTGCACACAAGGCCCGGCCAAGGCCCATCGCACTCATCAACACAACTACGTAATTGGCCAGATTACAATATCCGCTACTGCACTCGAAGTGCACCCACCGCGGCGCGCACCAACGCCACTCGCGTCGCATTCGACCCCTTTGATTTGATCAGGAAGTTCCAATTAGCTAACTTTTGCTTTGATCCGTTTGCTTTGAAGCGCATTGCTTGAAATATCAGCAATAGTAGCAGAATGCGCGTAATACTTTTTGATTTAACGAACTAAGAGTAGATCTAGATACATTTTAGTTGTATAAGGTCTCTCAATTATCATATAGCTAAATTTTGCCCGCGATTTCGTACGCGCATATCCCGTTTTTTCCCCATTTTCGTAATTTGGGAAACCTTCAAAAAAATAGTAGTTCAAAAAATTATTAGTCGAGATTAGTCGCCAAATATCAGAATTGGTCGGTCACTGGTTCAAAAGTTATAAGGGTTTATAGGTGGCCGATCTGGGGAGTGCCTATCCCAGCTTGGCCCATTTGAATCTCAAAAGCTAGGGAAGATCTGTTTTCTCCCAAATTTAATCGCCGACTAGTCTGAATCGGTCGCCAAATGTCAGAACTTGTCGGTCCCTGGTTTAAAATTTATAAGCGCTTCTGGGTGGCCGACCTGGAGAGAATCTCCCCAGCTTGGCCACATTTACAGTCTAAGATCCGGTATAAGAAATATATATACCGTCACAGGTTATTTAATGATAATATAGAATATATGCTAGATAATATTTTCATTGATACGACGGAAATAGGTTACCTAGCTAAATCACGTGCTGATGATGTTAAATATAAAATGGTTAATTATATTTTTTTGACCAACTTCCCTGATTTATTATTTATGCAAGTCGAGCATCTGCTGATAGAAAATACCCCAAAGAATGAAAAAATATATGTTGTCTACTTTCCCTTTGTGCAACTATGGAGTTGCCAGGTATGAGCAGGTAAGTAAGCATTGTAAAATACCATCATGTGTTATTTAATCAAATTACATATCAAATGAAAGCTTATTTTATTCACAAAAAACCGTATTAGGTTGCCTTATCAAAAAGTGTGGTAAATTCATGTTTGCCTAGATTTAACATGTTAAATTTTCTGCGCGAGCGTTGAGAGTGACGGAGAAGCTTTGCGCCCGCAAGTCCATTTGACAGATGGAGATGAAGCGAGGCAGGTGTGCACCCAGCGGGTACTTAGTAAAAGAGGGTAGGAAACGCTCCTTATTCTGTGTTATTAAAAGAAAACGAAGAAAGAAAAAGAGCTGTCACTCACACATTTAGTTAACAGTGTTATTACATTATTATGAACCAATAGTTTAAATACATAAAAACATAAATTTTACTAGTTACTGCCAGCGGCTTCCCCCGCGTGCTTACTAGGGAACATATTTCTGGTATATTGTAAAGCCTAGAAGAAGAAGTCAAATCGATTATATACTAACCAACAGAAAGGAAAACATCTCAAACTTAGAAATCATACCAATCTAATGTTCCCTAGCGACCATCGACTCTTGAGAAGCACATTACAAATTGCACCGATAAAGAAAAGTAGAGCAAATTTTTAAAATTATAGAACCTAATTCAGTACTTTAGAAGAAAAAGAACAATTCATACAAACCTTGATTACAAATTTAAACGAAATTAAATTAGAAGAAAATGAAAATAAAGAGTCCTTATACAGCGAAATTAAAATACCAATAATCACTAGTTTAAATTCAATAAGACAGAAACCAACACCAGAACGGGAGACCATCCCTGTTCACATAAAATGTCTAATTGCAAGAAAAAGCGAATTGACTCAGAAGAGACGTACTTCGTTACCGTTCTACAAAAAACATCTACAAATTAATGAAACGGGAACGCACAGAACACAGAATAAAAGTAATTGAAACACACCTCGAATCAACAGGTAGTTTAAAGAAAGGTCTTAAAAATCTTAATACCACCAAACGATGGATACCATAATAATATATAAAAGACGCTACTAATGACAAAAAAAAAATTATCAAGGTCTGATATAATAGAAACGGCAACAACATTTTATGGCAATTTATACTCAGCAAAAGATGCCACCCCGGAAATCGAAACGACCAACCAAGACTCTACTACTCAGCTAGATTCTCTAAATCTATGTCTATCTATACTAATATATAAAGCTGAAGAGTTTGTTTGTTTGCTTGAACGCGCTAATATCAGGAACTGCTGGTCCGATTTGAAAAATTCTTTCAGTGTTGGATAGCCCATTTATCGAGGAAGGCTATAGGCTATATATCATCACGCTAAGACCAATAGGAGCTGACCAGTATTGAAAATTGTGACGCAGACGAAGGTGCGTGGGTCAGCTAGTAAGTCATAAAGAAAATCGAATCTTTATAATTCGGTAAAAGCAGCGGGCCAAATGGAATCCCAAATGAAGCACTCAAATTGGGGAAAATGATACTAGCACCCTACATAACAACCTTATTTAACAAGATCCTAGATGACAGAGCAATACCGGAAGAATGGGCGCTATCTGACATAATTTTACTTTACAAGAAAGGAGACCCTGCCAATATTGGAAACTATTGGAAATTGTTCCCTTCATGTCTTGAGGATCGCTTAGCAATGTTCACAGAGAAATTACAACCGCCTGAACAAGCAGGTTTCAAGAAAAACTTCTCAACTGCCGATCACATCCACACTTTAAATTTGATTATAGAGAAATATATGGAGCACAATAGACCACTCTACCTGGCATTTATAGACTACGCCAAAGCCTTCGACTCTATATCACATAAGAGCATGTAGAAAGCTCTACATGAGTGTGAAGTACCATCGGAGACCATAGATCTTATAAAAGACATTTACTGCAAAAGCAAAAGTCGTGTGAAGTTAGAGAGACAAGGCCCTGAAATAAACATTTGTAGAGGAGTCAGACAGGGTGACTGTGTCACCTAGAATTTTATAGCTGTACTTCAAAGTATAATGAAAACTCTGAACTGGCCAAAGAAAGGAATTCATGTAAATCGGAAAGTCCTCAGTAATCTTCGATTTGCAGATGACATCATACTCTTCTCAGAAAGGGATTCTCAATTACAGAAACCAACGCAACACCAGTACTAATTTTTGATACTGCGAGTAACGTATCAAAAATTAGTACTGGTGTTGCGTTGGTTTATATACTGTCAGTTTGAAAAACTTTCAGTTCTATCCTCAGAAAAAAGAAATGTTTCTTCGAATTAATTAAGTGTTGCTAATATAAAAATATACAATTAATTGGAGCAGTGGTGATCAATACGATTAGTTAAAAGGAGGTTAAAATAATATATAATAATGTATGTTCATTTTGATGCAGTGCACAGCATGTTAGAATGAATGGCTGGAGTAATTATATTATGTGTATAGCTTACGTGTACTAAAAATACTTAGTCAAACATTTCCTGAACGTGATTACTTTTTACAAAGAAACTACTGTTATCGTGCTAAAAATCGTGCAAAATAATAAGAAAAAATTGTAAGCAAACGGTTTTTATTTTGAACCATTGTGATAAAATTCACATTCATTTTCAGATGTGCTCATTTTGAGAAGTGCTATTTTTCGAAGTGCACATTATGCGTCAAGTGTACATTTTGCGAAGTGCACACTGCGTCAAACCCTATACCAATAAGGGTCAATAACAATACATTAGAATATGTTCAAAGCTATGTTAACCTGGGACAACAAGTATCTTTCTCCAAGGCAAGACACAAAGATGATGTTAAAAGACGAGTTAACATAACCTGGAATAAGTTCTGGAGCAACAAAGAAACCCTAAAATCAAAACTCCCTATAAAACTTAAGAAAAAAGTAATTGACTTATTTTTACTACCCTGTCTTACGTATGGCTGCCAAACATGGATGTACAATAATACCACTAAAAACAAAATACAAGTGTGCCAGAGGTCGATGAAACGGAGCATACTAAACTTACAAAGAAAACACAGAAATAAGAAGAACGATAAAAATAATAGATGCGTTGCATTCTCAAAAACTAAAATGGAAATGGGCGGGTCACATTGCGCGTATGGACAAGGAAAAATGGACACAGACAGTAACTACCTGGCAATGGCCAACAGACAACAGGAAAAGAGGTAGACCGAAAGAAAAATAGGTCGATGAGATAATAAGAAAAGCTGGTGATAATTGGATCACAAAAGCAAAGGACAGACAGACGTGGAACAAAATGGAGCCTTTACCCGTTGAGTTATTATAAAAAAAAAATATTCACAAAATAAATAAGTATTCAATAAATAAATATTCTATTCTATTATAACAATAATTGATTGAAAATTGAATTAAATTAACATCTAGAAATTCGTAGAAAATTTATTTCTTTATTTAGAATTTATTATGAGATTGCTAATTTACAATTATAATATGAATTGTAATATTTTGAAATTTTATACATGCACTTAATGTTATAATAATCCAATGAAATATTTTGTCATTCATTATGGAAATAAAGAGGCTATGATAAAAATATAGCCTAAATGTGTTGTTCCAGACTATAATCTACTTTCTGTAAAATTTCGTGAAGATCCTTTCAGGAGTTCTGACGTGAAATAGGAACAAACATCCATCCTCACAAACTTTTGTATTTATAACTAGCTGACCCGCGCAACTTCGTCTGCGTCACAATTTTCATCTATAATATAACTCCTACCCTACTCCTACCCTACTCCTACCCTACTCCTACCCTACTTCTACCCTACTCCTACCTACCCATTTTTTTTGCTTTTAAACCTTCCCTGTATTTTGGCGAATCCAACAAATAAAGAATTATTAAAATCGGTCCAGCCGTTCTCGAGTTTTAGCGAGACTAACGAACAGCAGTTCATTTTTGTATGTATAGATATTAACTAAGATTTTTTAATGATTTCGTATATTTTATTGAAAGCCAGGGAGGTGGAAGTACACCCCTTGCACCCACCCCCTCCCGGTGCCCATGATTGCACGTCTCTATTCAAATGTCCACGAACTCATTTACTCGTAATTTTAATTAAAACGGACCAAGATCATATTCGTCGTTTAATCGGATTTAACCGGCCATTGAAAACATTTTAGAACCTACCTAACCGCATTGACTGTGCAGTAATTAATATTTAAACTAAAAACCGGCCAAGTGTGAGTCGGACTCGCGCATGAAGGGTTCCGTACAAGATTTAATACTGTGTACTTTTTAAATTATTTTGCTAATTTATTTTTACTATGTGTTGTTATAGCGGCAACAAAAAAAGACGCTCTGTGAAAATTTCAACTACATATCTACCTATTACGAGGACAGTGGAGACTTAGTAATAGGGTTCCGTTAGTTACTCTACGGTTACGGCACCGTAAAAACGTACACACTAGCGAAGTACAAACATGTACATAAATGTAGAACGAAAACGTTTCGTATTCAAACTGCATGTAATTTATTTCAATTCAAATTATTTTAATTATTAAGAATTTTATGTAATACAATACTTGTAGTTGTGATGTGTATGCTTTTATTTGCATAAATGTATATGTGGGAAGTAATATAATGTAAACCCAATTCAATCACTTATATTGTTTATTACAAAATTTTATTGTATATGAATTAAATTGCGAGCTGAAGACTAAGAGCACTCTGCAATATACAGAAATCACACACTTCGGAAAACTCGGAACGCAAGAGAAAGCAGAGAGAGCTCTAGACTTGTTCACCCTGACTCGGATAGGTTAGGTTCGAATGGCATGGCGGGAACTATAGTGAGTGAGCGAGCGAAGCGAGCGAACTAAGGTCCCATCATACCTTTCAATTTAGAAATTTGTCTGTGATCTTGAACTTGAAGTGCTTAGAAATTAAGGCGATAAGCGAACAATAAGGCCGTTTTGAGAATTGTTTTTCTCGAAAAGTACCTGTAATAATGATTTGATATTTTGGTATATTTTTCTTGACTATATGAACTACCTAAATTCTAAAGGAATACACGATGCGAAGAAATTTTCTCGATAGAAAAAAATTACAAAGTTCGATCTGTCTTTTTGCCATTTTCATTGTCATGACGTAATGCATTAGATTGATGTTATGAAAACTGCTTTTAAACGTAGAAAATAACCTCATCTAGCCAAATTCACAATAGGTTTTGATTTCATAATACTTTTATGTTATAAAATCCGAAATTTACTTTTGGCACTTACTTTATTTATTCGAGCCGCCCTCATTCTATCGCCATCTCTTCTTTTGCCTTTTAAAAGTATTTGCATCACTGTCTATTCAGATCAATTCAGATGGTGCGTGGGCCTTGTCGAGGCCTATGTCACTTTTTTTGCAGATCAGGGCTGTCAGATTTTCGTAATGAATTTTTTTTACAATATTTTACATAGATCAGTAGCTTTAAGCTCTTATTTGTTATTAGTGATATAAAATTATTTCCACCGTGTGAGTGTGTATTTTTATGACCTTGGACAGTATATAATCGTAGTTATTTTATATTCGTACCAACATTGAGATTATTAATAAAAATGTTATGAAATAAAAGACTAAAAGTGTCTAATGCACAACATTTGGGAACATACCTGAACGCAACAAAGGATTGATATCACAGGAAATTAATAGTGGCTAATAACACCGGCAAATGATGATAAAATCATCACTTTCACTTTGTGTATAGAACATCCACAAACATTATTTTTCCCTCACGTAAAGTAATATAGTAAAAGATTTTTTTCTAGACAGGAGTGTCTGTTTTTATAGCTTTTATGTCACATTTTATCTCAAGAAACAGGCTAAACTAAATTTATTTATTTCATGCTTTGAAATACGTCAAACATCAAGTAATTAAACTTAAAAGCTTACAAAAAAAATTGAGTTTAAAAACTGGCTTCTGTCCGCTACTTCATCTGCGTGAATTTAGAGATAGGGAAGTAAGAATAATTAAAAAAATGTATAACCCATAGTCATGAAGAGGGAAATGAGGTCAGTGGCCTCAAAACCTGCTTAAAAAGAAATGACGAGTAAATGTTGTTAGTCCCGGTAATTTCACTCCTTCATGATTCTGACCTCCTTGTAGTTTGTAGTCTCTATTTACTGCTCTACTCATAATTCTAGCTAGCCCGAAACATATTATTCGTGATTCTATTAGACATTAACGCCTTTAATTAGATGGTTTAATGTATATTATTTGATTTAAAACAATATTGCGGTACGGTATTAAAATATTAATTTTCAAAACCAATTAATAGGTATTAGTACGGCCAAATTAAACCAAAAAATAGAAGTGAAGTTACAATAATTCGTACCTAGCTCAAAATTGGTAGGATTGTTCAAAACACTATCATAAATAAAATCTAAAAATCGTCGATCCGATACCTGGAAACAAATTACTTGGGGTCAAAGGTCACAAAAACGTGATTTTCGCATTTTTTAGGAGAACGGAATCTATCTATTAGGTTTTAGTTTCCGCAGTCCTGATGTTGGACCATTGTGCGTGAGCCATGGCGGCCGTTACTCCAACCAGCCAACCTCCCTCCAGAAACAGATTAGTTTTCCCGGTGTGTTCAAAACATCTGCAAGCGAGTTCTGTGACCCTATTTTTTGACTCCGTTTTTCGGTAACGCCTGTGCACTCAAGGAGTACGTGCGATATCGTTTTCTCCTCTATGCATACTCTGCATAAACGACTGTACGTAATACCTATCGTGTGTAAGTGTTTGTTCAATGAGCAGTGCCCGATGATGGTCCCCGTCACCATCCGCAGGCTGCGCCTATCCAGTCGCAAAAGGCGCCTGGTCAGTTTCCGTTTTAGGGATGGCATAGCCTCTGGACTGCCTGCATCCGGGTGACAAGGCCTACCAGCGTTTCACTTGTTTGTAAGCGTGTTCTTGTAGCCATGTGCGCAGCTGGACGAAGGGAAGTGGGTACTATAGGTTCGGGTCCAACAGCACCAGAGCCCCTTCTGGGCCAGCTCATCGGCCGCGTCATGTCCTAGTGATCCGCTGTCCTTTTATCCACTGCAGCGTTACAGTGTTGCGGTTAGTCACCGTGATACTTTCTAGAGCATTGTGGCATTCTTGTATGAGTTTCGAGGTGGTGTGATGCTTCCTTACGGATTGGAGGACTGAGGCGCTGTCGGAGAGTATGCGAATGTGGGTATCCGTGACTCCCTTGGCTTCTATGGCATGGACCGCCAGGATGGAGCCCACGCATTCTGCCTGGTAGACGGTGCTGAGTTTACCTAGCGGTCTGGATATTCTTATGTCAAAGTTATTGAAGTAAACTCCAACTCCGGTTCCGATGCTTGTCTTTGACCCGTCAGTGTAGATTTTCAGCTCTTTGGGACCTGAGTGGTCGTTCAAGGTGGCGTGGAAACGTGTGCATATTATGACGATTACGACTCTTCCAAATTTTTTTATCGATATTTCTCGGAAACGGTGGCTTTTAAGAATAAAAGTATCAAGCCATTTATTGTAGATAATTATCTGATCTACAATTTTTGTCTGAATTAATTTTGTGATAAAACTTACTGTTTTAATGAAATTCGCGAAAAATCCGTTTTTGTGACCTTTGGCCCCGAGTATATTTTCCAGGTATTGGATCGATGAGGACTTTTTAGATTTCATGTATGATGGTGTTTTGAACAATTCTACCAAATTTGAGCTGAGTGCGATTTTTGTACCCACAGATGTCTAAATTGACCAGACTATATTGGCAATGCTTGCCGTTTCAAAGCCTCTGGTTTGTATTCTTGAAATGTGGAACTGTAAGGTGAATAAAACACAACAAAACTCAGGTAGGTATTGCCAAACTTCATCCGATGACCGATGTGTAAAGAAGAATCAAGTAGGCCGTTCAGCTTCTGCTGCGATCTCATCCGGTTATTATCTATATCTACTCGCCAGTTTTGTCAAAACCGCGGTCATCCCGGTGCTTCTAAAGCAGTCCGTCCATTGAATCTGTATCAATAGTGTTGAAAGACTTTCAGGCCGCACTTGATCGCACCGCTGCAGCGCTGGTGCATCAAATGGGATATGTATAAAGTAACTGCCCTCGCCGCCGGCCGCGCCGCGCCGCTGAGTTCGTGTCCGCGGCCTAACGGCCCATTCACGACCTTACCGCGGTGAGCGGCGGCGGCCTGCGGGGCGGCGAGCGATAAGAACAAATGTATGAAAATGTTTGAAGCACGCCACGAGTCGCCGCTCATAGCGAAAACGCGCGCGGTTTTGTCGGAGCGAATTGCTGCAGCGGCGCGCGGTGCGGGGAGCGGCGAGATCAAAAGTACATGCGAATGAGCGCGACGCCACGAAACAGAGCGGCACGGATAGCGGTGTAGGTGTGACGGACTCGGCGGCGAACTCGTATACAAAAAAATTTTGACCCTTTTGGATCTGATGTGCTGTTTTAAATATACGTCTATGTGCTGCAGAATATAATCAAATGTTTCCACACTCACAATTCTTGTGTACTCATAAAACTTGTCTGGATATTTTCTGTTATCTTCGTGTAGGTCACGAAATTCGCCATTTAAATATCGATCTTTATTCATTTCGTGCACTCCTCTCATATTAAGAATATCTTGTTTTAAAAATATACTGCTTTCTAAACACAGAAGGGATAATTTTGATAACGCCATAATTTTGAGCACGTTCCGACTACCTAAATACGTCCACCTCGCCCGCTGCCGCTAGCCGCTACTGAGGGTACGTGGCGTGTAAAACGCACCTCTTGCCGCCGCCGCGCCGCCTGCCGCGCCGCTCGCCGCTAAGACCGAAGTCGTGAATGGGCCGTAAGGCCTTTGCACACGGCGTTTTTTAACGCGCCGATGACGTGCGTGATGTGACGTGATGACGCGCTTTAAACGAAGTTCAGGCGCAGATAGTTTTTGCATACATACAAAAATATAGTGGCGCTGTAATTGTAGACCTATTTTTATCGATACAAACGCGCTGGTATTAAAATGTTGCAGTAGCACGTATGTATTTTTATACAGAAAACTCTCTGTTTTCACCAGACTTCTTTGTTGACGAGACAGCACTGCTTACGCTGGCTTTATTACTGATAGTACAAAAAAATAAGCAACATTATTAGATAAACCCATTCACGAGCAAAAGAAGATTGAGTGATGGTCATTTTAGTACAACTTTTAAAACATTGCCCAAACAAAAAAGATGGGAGCAAAATTCGAACTGCTATCGGATGTCGTGTGAGTGACAAGTTAACTATGTAGTGCCCCTCCCCCACACCTTTCTCCGACAATTAATAAACAAACTCGATACTTGTCGCGCGCGTTTTCTTCGCTTTGTACGCGCGTTTGAATCGATACAAATGCGACAATCTGCTTTTTGGCCTTTTTATCTATATCGCTGTGAGACCGCGTTCGCAAAACGTGTGTCGTCGGTGCGGTAAAAATACGCCGTGTGCATAGGCTCTTACATTATTACATACCATCAGCGATGAATATGATTTGGAAGTTCTTCAATTGTATTAGAACTTCCGAATGAAGTTCATGCAATGATCAATGTCGTGAAAACTCTCCAAAACAAAATGGCGGCCTTTGAACTGTAGTCCTTGGCCTTAGCTTGGTGGTAAAATAAAGTTGAACATCCGATTTGACCACCTTATATAACACGAATGCAGGAGCTCGTGGCTAAAGAACAACAGCCGCACGGGTCGATCTTCAAGGTAAAGCTACGCTTGCCAAGGTTGGTCTGTGGTTAGGTGACCATCTTAACACACCGAGTTTCCTCCATGCCTCGGAGAGCACGTTAAGCCGTTGGTCCCGGCTGTCATTTGTAGATCTTTGGCAATCAGAAGCCAATTAACTTGACTCCTGGTTTGCCAAGAACTTCCGTGTTACCCAGTTAATGGGTTGTGGACGTGTAGGTCTGGTAGGTATCCGCTCTACGTAAAATACGTATTCAGCTTAATCGGGTTTGACTGGAAGCCAACCAGAATATAGTTGGGATAGGCTAGGCAGATGATGATATAACACGAATAACTTTACTATTTGTCTACTTAGAATTTTATTTTATTCTATCTTTAAAAAGGTTGTTAATAAGAGTATCGATATATGTTAATATAATATGCTTACGAGTAACCCTGAATCATTTGGCGGTTTGTATTAGTTTACGGGGTGTCGCTATATTCGATTTTTTTAACTTTCGATGCGCGCCTTTTGAACTGTCAGTAATTATTAACCTTTGCTCTTAATGATATCGCAGTTTGCGGTTCAAAATAAGTGTGTATTATGTATGAGCCTTGGGACTTTTCCGCTGTAACAATACGCGACGCCGACGTGGGCTGGCGCACGCCGCTCGTTACACCCCATCGCTTGGCGATACGCTTTCAGAGGCATTACTCGAATAAATATAGCGATTTAACAAAGCCTCCGACTTTTTCTTTTCAACCGACACAAAAAAAAATAAGAGGTTTTCAACTAGGTGGTAATTTTATATTTGGTACCTCAGAACTCCTTCAAAAACCTAAATCATAAAACACTACTCAGTGGAAAATAATAATAATTTCAGAAGTCAGTGACAAATAACGAAGAATCAAAACCAAAAACACCGATTTCCCAAATTAAACATTAATTCGTAGTTCGTGGAATCTTGTGTTGTTTCACTGTTTACATCCGAACGTCGTGTGCCTTTGAGCCATGATCGATGGTTAGTCAACAGAGTGCAAATATTGCTCATTTTTAGGGTTCCATACCCGAAGAGTCACCAACGGAACCCTATTACTAATCCTCCGCTGTCCGTCCGTCCGTCCGTCCGTCTATCTGTCAGCGGGCTGTATCTCAAGAACCGTAATAGGTAGAGTTGAAATTTTCACGGATTGTGTATTTTTGTTGCCGCTATAACAACAAATAACAAAAATTAAGCTTTATGATACGGAACCCTTTGTGCGAGTCCGACTCGCACTTGGCCGGTTTTTAAGCAACATTCGTACGGGCATATCATCGCAATCTGTTAAAAATGTATGGAAATTGAGGCTTTACTGACAGATTGAGAAAGGCGTTCTTTTAATACTAAACAGTCACATAATGCGTTTTAAATGATTAAGTCCGCTTCAGGTTCTTTCAAGATAAGATAACACAAAGAAATAACTTTACATTAAAATAGTCACGATTGAGGACTGCTTGAGCGCCTTACGACATCACGTATTGACGTAGATCTGCTACGAATATGTTTATTTTTAAAACCTTTTATACACAACTTCCTCAAGCTTTTCCTTTCATTTGCGTCACGAATATTATAACGAGAGTTTGTGATACGAAAAATGTATACTTCTATAATAATCTTACTTCTATTGTACATGGGATGGTTTGTATGGATGTTTGTTACTCAATCATGCCAGAACAGCTGAACGAATCAGGATGAACATTGTTCACAAAGTTATTGTCAGAAATAGCATATAGGGTACGTTTACTCCCGGGAGTATATTCCCTTGGGTTATTTTTTTCCGAGTAGCCAGTATAATCTTCTTTTTTTTACTATAGTTAGCCATACGTTTGCCTAGAAGCAACCTATTCATTCTTGTAGACTTTAAAGACTCCCAGGTTATAGCTAACCAGAAACACAGACTCTGGCAGGGAATTCCATTCCTTAGCTGTACGTACTATGAATGTGTTCCCAAAACGTTTTGTGCGTGTGGGTGGGATGTCCACCATGTACCGGTGGCGCATCGCCGTTCGTCTTGTGGTCCGATGATGGAGCGGGCTTGGCGGAATTAAATCATGCAATTCCGTCGCACACTCCCCAAAATGCAACCGATAGAAAACAGACAGGCCAGCAACTCCGCGTCGATACTCAAGACTTTGGAGCTTCGACTCGACGAGCCTGTCATTTTTCTTTCTTCTAATATATAAAAATCTCTTGTCACAGTGTTTCTTATCGAACTCCTCCTTAACGGCTTGACCTATTTTTATGATTTTTTTCGTGTATATTTGGTAAGTCTGAGAATAGGTCGTAGGCTATTTTTGTTTTGCCTGGCAAGACAACGTTTTCCCGGCCAGCTACTCTTATCTAATATATAAAAATCTCTTGTCACAGTGTTTCTTATCGAACTCCTCCGAAACGGCTTGACCGATTTTTATGATTTTTTTCGTGTATATTTGGTAAGTCTGAGAATAGGTCGTAGGCTATTTTTGTTTTGCCTGGCAAGACAACGTTTTCCCGGCCAGCTACTCTTATCTAATATATAAAAATCTCTTGTCACAGTGTTTCTTATCGAACTCCTCCGAAACGGCTTGACCGATTTTTATGATTTTTTTCGTGTATATTTGGTAAGTCTGAGAATAGGTCGTAGGCTATTTTTGTTTTGCCTGGCAAGACAACTTTGCCCGGCCAGCTACTCTTATCTAATATATATAAATCTTCTGTCAATGTTTGTTATCGAACTCCTCCGAAACGGCTTGACCGATTTTTATGTTTTTTTTTTTGTGTATATTTGGTAGGTCTGAGAATAAGTCGTATAGAATAGAATAGCATTTATTTGCAAATATTCACCTAACTCCCTCCCCCCCTCCTCCTCCTCCTTAACTCCTCCGAAACGGCTTTACCGATTTTTATGTTTTATTTTTGTATATATTTGGTGGGTCTGAGAATAGTTCGTAGGCTATTTTTTTTTTTGCCTGTCAAGATAACGTTTGCCCAATCAGCTAGTTATATTATAAAAGTGAAAGTAACACTGTATGTAAAAAGGGTGATATACCTACGTACGAACATGTATTACTCGGTTTTTTAGATCGCGAACTTACACGGCTCGACGTCGGTGATACACGTGAAAGCTTACTCATTACTTTGTTACCAGGGCGACGGCGATGTCGTCAATGGAGGAAACTTTTTGTTATTCAGAAATAATATTTTATTATAGCCAGATTGGATACTTGTATGAGAGAAGCAAAGAAAAGAATTCTGTTAATAATTAGTATGAATAGCTTCGAAAATCAGTAATTTTTACAACACAATAGCACTCGACGTGTCACAAAACAAGTAATGACTCACGGCTTGCGGCTCGCGGCGTTGACAGACGTGCGAGCCGAGGCGAGCTACGAGCAAAATTTCAAACCTGTTGGATCGCTAACGAACACTCGGCGGTTTTTATGTACGCGTACTTACGGTGACACCCGAGCGAAAAAGGTCGTCGAGCCACAAGTACACGTACCTTGCCCACACGTCTATCACTCACTTTACCTTTACACGTCTTAACAGCTAGAGGGATTTGGATGAAACTTGGATTTGGTACACGGGTAGACCATCTCCTGGAATAAGCCAATAAGCCATAGATTCTTTTCATCCCGATATTTGGCATAATTTCCAATTTCAATGCGGGTGAAGCCGCTGTCAAAAACTATTATTGTGATAAAACCATTTAAAAATGCCCTGCTTTTGAAACAATTTCCTCAGTCCGTCAAACGAAGCGATATAGGTACCTGTAGTTACAGACTGGTGTTCGCTAAATTATTGATTCCGCGCACCCCTATGCGTACCGTGCATGTTGTGAATACCTGTATGTATGGGTATCGTACTGAAAGCTAATACCCGAGGTCGACGAGGGCTTCAATTTAATAGAGTTGCCAAATATTTGTACTCAATCGTAAAATTGGGAAATCTTTGTGTGAAAGCTTTTCTTCAGCTTTTTACACGTAAGCTTTTTACAAAGGTAACGATGTTGGCTGTGATACAATGGGTTGCTCATTAACGATAAGCTTTATAACATTGTAGAAATGCTGTATGATGGCAGATGATATTGGTAGATTATGGGTCGTTCTCAGGACTTGCTGTTTTTGCCGTCCTGTGTGCTAATTCTACAAATTTTTAAACGTCGTTCGCACTTTAGTTGTAATATTTCAAAAATTTTATACATTTTTTTACAGATCGCGACTAAGATGCGAATGTGAATCATCATTTTTCTGCCCTTATCCTAGGTTACTTGGGGTCGGCGCAACACGATTTTTTTTCTTCCACTCTGCCCTATCTGCTGTCAAACTATCACTAAGTCCCTTTTCTTTCATATCGCTCCTCATACAATCCATCCAACTTTTCTTTGGCCTTCCTCTCCCTCTCCATCCATCCACATTTATATTCATTACTCTTCTAGTTACATACGTTTCATCCCTCCTCTTCACATGACCATACCAAGACACACGATTCCCTTTCAACTTTTCCGTCACTGGCGCTACTTTTAAACTACCTCTAATGTACTCATTTCTCACTTTATTCATTCTCGTTCTTGTTGCTTGAAAATTAGTATTGTCACTGTAATGTCGAAAACGCAACCCAGCAAATTTAAATTACTTTAAATGTTTTGAGTAAAAACGAAATAATAAAACTTATTAAGCACTACGTTTTATTATTTCGTAGTATGAACTCAAAACGAATACATCAATTAAAATGTTCCATCACATTCGTTTTCAGATAAACCGTCTGGAAAAATCACGTTCACAAGTTCTTAATTTTAAATAATGAAAAACACAGTATTTTTGGTCTGAATGGCTGTTCTTTTAAACAGGGAAAGATCTTTTATTTTATTTTTCAAGATATTGTTAGAAAGATTAGCAAAAAGTCATTTTGGAGCGGTACTGGTCTGTCCAGTCTGTCTGACTGTCACAGCCAATTTTCTCCGAATCTACTGTATCGTTCACATTTGAACTTCTACTACCCAAAGACCACCCGATCTCAAAACTCAAAAAAAGTTTTTCAAGCTGTACCGTGTGACATATCAAATTAAAGGGCTTATTGTGAGGGTTTCAGTTTTATTTCCATAATTTTAAAGTAAATAGTTTTGAAGTTATTCAAGAAATAAGACGAAAAATGACCATTCCCCGTTATCTCCGAAACTACTCAACCTAAAATTTTAATATAATATAATAGCGTAGCATGAGCGTAAAATTTCGGAAAAATGCATATTTTAGTTCTTTACCTTTAAATTACAGGAAAATCTATGTAAAATAACATGTTACAAAAATGAAATTCGTTCGAAAACCTTTGCACGCGAGTCCAACTCGCACTTGGCCAGTTTTTTAAACTTGTCTTATCTTTTGCGCAGAGATCACGGCGAGGTTCCAGACGGCTCGCACGGAGGTCAGACAGCTGCTGCTGCAGTACCTGCTGCCGTGGCTGGTCAACATCGAGCTCGTCGATCCGAACGTGCCGCCGGCCAACCCTCTCTCCTACATCCAGGTAACACTCAGCTGCTCATCGTAAGGGATGTGTTTATGAGAAGCAATAGAATAGCTTCATTAACCCAACGATTTGACAGTAACTGTCAAATCGTGTTGTCATTAATTCTTAGTAGTTAGGTGATACGGAGTAGAATACGCCCGCAACTAAGCCCGAAACTACGGACTGAACAGGCTTAGAGAGTAGCCCCCTATTTATAAAGACAAGTAGATGACGGTAAGTGTCACATCTTAAAGCGGGCTTATCAGGCATAAAAGAACTGTTCCAAAAGTTCCCTCTTAAATTATAAGAGTGTGAGCCATACCACTGCTATCAATACTAAGCCACTCTAAGTGCATGACTCAGGGCAAGTGGATCAGGGAAAGTATCCCATCTTTTGCGGAACTCCACCACCCTTACAAATATCTCTTTGAGATAACAAACTCAATTGTGAAGTATATACTTAGGTAATAATATTATATTATTATTAATTAAGTTTTCTTTAGTAAGGTTACACTATCGTAACTAGATACTAATATGATTATCAGTAGGGTAGGTAACAAGATTGAATCGTACTAGTCTACCTAATCCATCACGTTGATCTCATCAAGCTCTCACACACATACACACACACACAAAGCGTGATGACAGTCATGGCCGCGGGGCGCACCTATCTCATTACAAGGCACATGTCAGCCTCCGTAATCTGTCTTGATGAGCTCAGACACCCGATGGAGGAACTAATGGACTCTCCAAATAGTGCAAAGCCCGATAATTGTTAATCCTTATAATTGAAATCGACATTAGTTCGGAACCATTCAAGTTAACGTCCTGTTTTATTTATAAATTGGTTGTTGAAATAGTGGGAACACTGCATAGGATGGCAGTCACGTGAAATTCTAGTTTTTATAGTCCTGTAAGTAACACTCGTGTTAATTATGATAGTTTGTTTTTATTATTATGAACCTGGGCTGTTCCACCGCAGGGCAAAATCCTCCCTTCCCTCTTTCTACTTTCTCCGGTCTTCTGCAATAGTAAAATGCTTTGAAAAACATTCCCGCTACGATTTCCTCCTCTTTGTCCCTTATTGACACTGCTGGTACCATCTCTACTTATCTAATGTTGTGATTACTAAACTAGCTTTAGAGGTAATGCAGGCGGAGAGACTTTGTATGTAATAAGTCATAATTCGAGGTTTGGCTCTCGCCTGTTTCCACCTCCAATGTTGGACCGATTTAAAAGATATTTCACAAACTGAATAACAAGGATATATACTATGTCCCTATGTTTTTCATTAATAGTTGCCAAATTTGTACACTAGGGCTCTGTTGACAGCGGGTTATCGGTGAATTTTGAGCATTTCTTGAGGGTTGTAGTGTTTTATTAACCGTATAAGCATATCGTCAAAAAGGAATACATACGGACACAGTATATATCCTACTTATTCAGTTTATGAAATACTAGCTTTTGCCCGCGGCTTCGCTCGCGTTAAGAAGTTTAAAATTGACAAAGTTTCATACAAACTTTCATCCCCTATTTTATCCCTTTGGGGGTAGAATTGATCAGAAATCCTACATGCCAATATAAATAACATCTACCTGCATGCCAAATTTCAGCCCGATCTGTCCAGTGGTTTGGGCTGTGCGTTGATAGATCACTATGTCAGTCAGTCAGTCAGTCACCTTTGAGTTATATATATTTAGAAGATCTTTTAAATCGGTCCAATATTGTAGGAGGAACCAGGCGAGAGCCAAACCTCGAATTGTGACTTTTTACATACAAAGTCTGCCCGCCCGCGTTTCCTCTTAAACAGTTTCTAAAAAGACGGCGATCTTTTTCTCACGCTAACTGTAATCTTTCGCAGAATTCATCTGTTGATAAATGATTTAAATGAAATGATTGTATGATGTGCAGACGAAGTGTGGGCACAGTGATTGGCGAGCGGGTCAAGTGCTCATAACCGCCCGATCGCGTCGCGGTAGCCGACTCGACGCACCCTGTGTCCACCCAACCGAGCACTTTGTTCCACCGACTAGCGACTGTATCCATGTTCTTATTTCCAGTACTATGCCGCGGAAGCGGGTCGCAGCGGCCGGCGCGAGGGTCTCGGCTCAGCTGAAGCTACCGAGATGGTGCTAAACAACCTCTTCTACATTACTGCCAAGGTGAGGGTTATTACCTACATAAATGCCCACATGCAGCACTCAAGAATAATATTACGTAGAAATAGCTCAAAAACTCCTGGAAAACCAGCATTCTATTATGCATATAATCATCGAACTCCACGCTTAATAATAAAGTTCAAACACAGTTCCGAAGGCAGGAGGGTCCGGTAATTGTACATAACAAGGACGCGCACCCGCCACCTCTCTGCGAGAATATTCGAGCTCAGCTAACCGTGGTAAATCCATGCGGAAAACTTTCCGAAACAGTGTTGTATATCAGCACAGCGAACGTCGCAGTATGCACAAAAACAATACAATAAAACATAAAACAATATTATACGTAAATCCGTATTGGAACGAAGTTCAAAAAATGTACGAAATACCATGAAACGTATACACCGGGTAGCTGGATGTGTTGTGAGTAAAGAAATCTCGATAGTCATTTAATACCGCAGCCATAGCAATTGATCAGACAAATACCGCTGAATATAATGATAATATCTGAACAAACCACTGTTCCTAGCTAAAAAAACAATGGAGTTGAAACATACGTACTCAGTACTTCGACCGTGTTTTATCTATTCTTCCATACTAATATTATAAAGAGGAAAGTTTTGTATTTTTGTATGTAACGAATAAACTTAAAAACCACTGGACCGATTTGATAAATTCTTTCAGCAATGGATAGCTACATTATCACCGAGTAACATAGGCTATATTTTATTCTCGTCGTCTCACGGGAACGGGAACTATGCGGGTGAAACTGCGTGACGTCCGCTAGTATTGTTAAAAAACGGTCGAAGGCGGTATAGAAATATTTCTATACAGGGTGTTCTAGATGTGCGTGGTCATATTTAAGGGCGGTTTTCTGTACTTGCTATACAAGTAGGAACAAATACCAAAATTAAAAATATTGGTTTAAAAAAAAATCCCGACCGCAAAAAAGCTACTTCTCAAGATACTTTTCTGTCTGATTTTTAAGCTGTCTAATGCTTTTCTACTAAATGCATTAGACAGCTTGAAAAGTCGTTTTATATATTATTTCAGTTCAATCACAGATTTGATACCACCGACTGCATGCATGGCTGCTTGAAAAGTGATTTTTCTTTAACTTTTTCGAAGTCGGAAAAGATTTTCCCTCATCTCTTTGAAGTCAGAGTGAACAGACTCCTTCTGGGTAAGCTCGCTCCATCGTATACTTTGTCTCTGTCATCTCTGACCTAGACTAGAGTAAAGAGCAAACCCACCTCAAATAAAAAAAAAATCGGGCTTTTTTATAGTCAATATTTTGTTATTTTGTTATCGCTTACCATCAGGTGAGATTGTGGTCAAACGTATGCCTATATATAGTAAAAAAAAAAAAAAAAAAAAATGTTTATTTTGTCTACAGCAGCTACAGAATCCCACCCTTAAATGTGACCTCGCACTTCTGGAACATCCTGTATACAACGTGTAACAGAATAAACGCAACACCTCTTAAGGGGTCATTGTACTCATCATTATGAACAATTTTTACAACGGGACCAATCCCTATACCGATACCATATTATGTTCATGTCCAAATATTATACCATAAATAATGAAGAAGAAATGATACATGACAAGTTTTAAAACCGGCCAAGTTCTACCCAACAAACATTTACGACGTTGAGTAGACGTTTTCGTGGCAACTTCATGTTATTTAATAAAATCGTATAAATGACTCGACGGCATTAGGGCCCATTTTATTCAACTTAAGGCGCTAAAAGTTTCATGTAGCAGTCATGTAAAAACCTACTTAGTCGCATAGTCGTCATATACACGTCGGCGATTTCACTACATGTCATGTAATGTTAGCTGTCGCGTCGGGTATTCGACTACGTGTCGAGTAATGTCGTACAATATGACTTTTATATAATGTAATCGTTGTGTTATTGTCATTTAACCTGTTTAAAGATGATGCAACTTAAATATTGAACGAATTATACTATAGCAGATTTCACGTGAATTTAATATGGCAGTGTTTTTGACAGCTGAGTTAATATTGCATTTTTTCTTTGTTATTTGAAGTGATAAAACCATTTCATCAGTTGTAAACCATTGTGCAATTAATTTTACTGATTAATGTGAGGTTAGTTTGTAGCAAATTTTTTATGCGCTTTTAAAATTTTAGTGTTTTCACTTTTTTTTATTAATAATTTATTAAGTGATTGCGTTATGTGACAACTATATAACTTCAAGACCTATAAATTGCGTGTTCATTGTTAATGTGTACGCCATGATAGATGATTTAGGGATCAACAGTAAAATAATAGAAACGACGCCTTACTGACGGCTTAGTTCAAAGAATTTATATTTTAAGGGTATAAGTATTTGTGTGACACGTAACTTAGTTAAGTCTAAATAATATTTTTGTTTTAGGTACTTAAACCCCACAATGATCTACAATTATGCGGATGTTGATAAGTTTTTATCAAAGATGGACTTCATCGAAATGATACGCGCACATTTGAAATGGCCGTGGTCAAATACTCATTTCATCTTTTGTTCTCGTCGTTATGGATGTGGTTTCCAGATAGTCTGTGGAAATAGACCATTACATTTTGTTTTAACAGACAACAGTGTTAATAATTTATTACGTTACGGTTTATTTTGGTGCCCGGATTGCAAATATTTTGCTATCTATAATCATTTCCCAGAAGACGAATACGAATGTTGTAATTAGTCATGTATGATTAACTGACTAATTTTAAGAGCTGGCGGCGAGACTTTGTATGTAAAAAGTCATAATTCGAGGTTTGGCTCTCGACTGTTTTCTCCTCCAATATTGGACCGATATAAGAGATATTTCACAAACTGAATAAGAAGGATGTATACTGTGTCCCTATGTTTTTCTTTTTGATGATTTATTAACCGTATTAGCACTAGAACTCTCACAAAATGCTCAAAATTATCCGATACATCGCTGTCAACAGAGCTCTAGTGTACAAATTTGGCAACTATTAATCAAAAAAGGAAAACATAGAGACACAGTAATACTATGTCTATCCTTCTTATTCAGTTTGTGAAATATCTCTTATATCGGTTCAGTATTGGAGGAGAAAACAGTCGAGAGCCAAACCTCGAATTATGACTTTTTACATACAAAGTCTCGCCGCCAGCATTTCCTCTAAACAGCGTGCAGATGAAGCAACTTTTCGTCGGCATTTATTGAGATATCACATCTGAAAAAAATCGATATTAATCTACATGATATGATACGTCATTTGGTTTAGCCAGAATTTATGTATCAGTATCACATAATAAGAAAAAAAATCTTCAAATCACCTCCAAGTCGTTGAGATGAAACCATTTTACTCCTTCATTTTTTAACAAAAGTCTAAAAAAAAATTTCTACTGCTTTGCAATACAAACGAAAATAATTTAGTTTTGTTACTTTTTTAAATATGTATTATTTTTTTATAATAAATTAAAAATGTCGGTAGCGGAGTGGCGCGTAGAGGAGTAGTCAGCTCCGTTTATATGCACAAGGTTATTGGCATGTATACAAGCCTTAAAGTTGTTTCCTGTTCATATCTTTTCACTTGCGAGACATTAGACAAAACTCTAATTAACAGAATCCTTCCACTTCTTAATTATTTAGCAAGTAAAAAGATTACAAATTTTAATGTTATTTTTTGTTATGTTGCGATTTTGTGTGATCTATTCGTGACATTTTATTTTTTATAATTTTAATGACATTATTAGATTATTAAGGTAATATAAAAGTTCCTAATATCGCAAGTTTTAAAGAGAAGGTTTCTATCGATTAACGTACATTATGCTATAATTTTTAATGGTAATTTGTAAAACTACCATTAGGTAGTCCGTCAATATTCACATTAAGCGAAACGCAATTCGGTTTATCATTTAGGTTTTGTAAAATCGCCTTTAAAGATTCAATAAGACCATTATGCCAGTAATGACCATCATCGATAAGAATTATTTGTATATCTTTTTTTCTTTTTAAAAGCGCCCTTGGGTCTAAAGGCATAGTGCTTTTAAACCCAAGGGCGCTTGTAAGGCATTCTTTGGTTCAGAATTACATTTAATTGCTTTAATGCAACTTGTGGAATATTAAAATCAACAGCCCACTTTTTATAATGGTTTCTGAAGTCATAATTTTTGGTTGAGGTGTCTTTATCAACATTATCTTCATTTTCGGACGATGAATATCTATCTCCAACTTCGGAAAATGAACAAGAGTCCTGAACTTCGGCAAAAGAACTGCACGATATACTCGAAGCATTTTGGTTAAATTTGCTTTCAAATGTGATACGGAACCCTTTTCATTTTCCTTATTCTCAGCTTGAGCTACATTACTTTGTATGAAAGAAACTACGTGCTTGAAGCGAATGACATTTGTTTTTAACTTTTCTTTTGAAAGCACCACTTCTTTTAATACTTTTCCTGTTTTTTTCGATCCATGTTGTACCAAACAATAAAATATATTATGATAAATTTGATTTCAAAATGGTGGAAGTTGTATACAAGGTTATTGTTAACCTTTAATATGAGTATTAATTAAATAGCGGTCGTATTATCATGTTTGTGATACGTATGGATACAGGTTGCAGTCGTAATACTTATTCGACTTATATATAATGGTTATAAATACTACGTGTAAACAATTATTATCCGTTTAGCAGATGTTTAAAAGGTTATTATATGACAAAATTGACAGTATTATGACGTTTACACTACGAAAACGTTTACACGACAAAAAGTTGTATAAGTAAGTCTTAAAAATGTCGCGATAGACTCTATTATACGACGGTTGTAAAAAAATGTCGATAGAACGTCTATATGACATTATTATACGAGAAAAAAATTATATGACTATTCGGACAGATAATGCACCAGTACATGACGAAGAGTTAAAAAAAATACTGTAAAATAACTTTAATAAGACTCCAGGTCATGTAAATGTTTCATTATATGACAAAAATGTTTGCTGGGTAGTCGGACTCGCGCATGAATGGTGCCGTACCATCGTACAAGATTTAATACTAAGTACCTACTTTAAAAAGCTACAATGAGCCTGGCTCTTGTATTGGTTGGAGCCCCCTTTATTTTAAATATAGTTTTATTTCATTACTAGTTAACGCGCGCAACTTCGTCTGCTCCGCTCCTATTGGTCTTAGCATGATGATATATAGCCTAACGCGTTCAAGTAAACAAACAATTTTTTCAGCTTTATATTATTAGTATACTAGGTGACCCGCGCAACTTCGTCTGCGTCACTATTTTCGTTACTGCTGCGCTCCTATTGATCTTAGCGTGATGATATATAGTCTATAGCCTTCCTCAATAAATGGGCTATCTAACACTGAAAGAATTTTTCAAATCGGATCAGTAGTTCCTGAGATTAGCGCGTTCGAGCAAACAAACAAACTCTTCAGCTTTATATATTAGTATATAGAAGTACCTATAGATGATTTTTTTAAGCGAACATAACAATAGAAACTCTGTGAGTATTTCATGCGTCTATCTGTGGCCATTATCGACCACGCCAAAAAATACGTTCCGTTGGGTACCCTTCCATTACGTAACCCTAAAAAGTAGTTCCTCCAGCTTTCATGAATTAACGAACAAGATTTTTTATTAATTAACGCGACCCTTAAATGAATATCACGTATTATCGATCCACGAAATAAAAGTTATTTAGTGTCAAATAACAAAACAAAGGTGTCGCAACCCGTAACCCTAGTGTCCCTATTATAAGTGTGGAAGTAGCAACGCTGACGTGAGTCAGTGGCGCAAGGTTGTCGCGATTTAGAGCAAGGGGTGTATCGGCGCGAGATTGCGGCGGGCGCGCCCCTGTTTGCGCCATTACTCAGCCAACCTTGCGGCCTACGCAAACGGCTCGAGTGGCCAAACACCCTCGGCGGAACTAATTCGACCAGCACCCGTAACATCACATATACCATAACCGGTGACAGCTATGAACTAGGCTAACTATAGCGCGGTCGCCATGCCTTTCTAATATTAGTTTTCTGCTTATACATATTTCAAGGTTAACTTGGAAAAGGCTTTCTTGGAATTACGGGTAATCGACCTTCAGCGTTTATTTTGGCACACGGTTCGCGGCTGTGCGGCAGTGGGGATCGTTTAAATTGGTTATTAAGAACATGATTATTATTATTAAGAAAGCTTACCAGATATTTTCAGTCAAGCGGTCGTTCTTTAATAACGTGTGGTTTATAATGTGACTGATTGTGTTTAAAATTTAATTTAATAAGTGACGCGTAGAAAATTTTAAATATTTTTTACTGATTCTCATCAATTAAAAAAAATGTTTCATTTGAGGTAGCCTTAACCCTCAAGATATATCACTCAGGGATAAAAAGTTTCCTTTAAAACCTTGATTCAAGGATAACCTGTAAAGTAACTGACAACGAAAACCACCTCAGGACCAATAGTATCATTACCTATTGTTAGAAGAGTGTATATTATATCTGACTGATATGTTTCATTGGTTGGCAGTTCTCCGACAAGCATCCCAAAGAGATCGAGGAGCTGTGGTCGACGCTGTGCGCGTGTTGGCCCAACAACCTCAAGGTGATCATTCGCTACCTCATCATCGTGTCCGGGATGGCGCCCAACGAGTTGCTGCCCTATGTAAGTACTAACACAATTTTTTTTTCTAAAATTCGCCTTTCTCTAGGAATTATTCCTGTATGGTGGGTGCGTTCACAAACATACAAACTCACATACACAAACAGGCAGACCAAGAACAACTATCTGTAGGCCATACAAATATTTCAATCAGCCAATCGCTCGACCACTGCGCCAACCGTGTCGTCAGATTATTCAAAATTTAATTTCAAAAGTCGTTTATTCAAATTAAGCTGAGAGCCAGCACTTTTTGAACGTCAAGTTTTATAAGACGATCCCCCAAAACGGCCGCCCGTCACCACTTCCTAGTGTTTTAACTGTGGAGAAGAAGTGGTGCAACAAACTCCCCGGCAACACATCTGTTTCTTACGAACTTGAATTTATACAATAGTATGCAAAGTAATTAATACATGACACAAAAAAATATCACTTGTTAGCTAGCACACTGATACTGAAACTGATACATAAGTAAAAAAAAACGGATTGACCTACACAGTCAGATGAATAAAAAAATAATGCCAAATCTGCCTAGCGTTTTCCCAACTATATTGGGGTCGGCTTCCAGTCAAACCGGATTCAGCTGAATACTAGTATTTTACGTGGAGCGGCTGCCTACCAGACCTCCACAACCCAGTAACTAGGCTGTTCTTGGCAAGACTGGTGCCAGGTTTTCTGGCTTTTGACAATCCGTAACGACTGCCAAAGATCTACAAATGACAGCTGAGACTAACAACAGCTTCAGGTCCTTTCCAGGTGGTCACCCATCCACAGACCGACTTTGGCTAGCGTTGTTTTACCTTGAAAATCGACCCGTGCGGCTGTTATTATTTAGCCACGAACTCCTCATATTACCGACATAATGACAATGTGTAATTAAGTACCCATCTTAATTCCCTCGTTTGAGTGTCAGTGCGGGGTGGCAACTGAAACCAGCGCCGGGTGACTACCGCCCAGGCTCTGGTAACCCTTTCAGTACGGCACGCTCTGAGCAATTGTATTATTACTTACTATTATTTATTTCACGTGTTTGTTGCGGCTGTGTTGTGTCTGTGTCGAAAGAGAGCCTATGCTCACGGCATAATTTTAACACGTCTTAGGAACGCGCGGTCGTCGGTTATGTAGAAACAATCAAACAGCATCACTGTTTGCGTCTGGATGTAATTTAAAGTTAACGTGCTTAACGTGCTTGCGCGCGTCGTCGGTGCGTTGAAAAAAAAAACATGAGTCAAAGGTCCCAAATGTTTTTCACACTCGACCATCTCAAATATTTGATAAAATCTAATTCTGTAACTTGCACGTCCAAGTTCTGCAAATTGTGTTATAAGTACAAGTAATACCTGTTCAAAGGGGCCGTTCGTTAGAACTCAGCGCTCCCTCTCCCCTTCAACTAATTCTACTAAGCACTTCACGTCTATTAATGAAGCTCAACAATTTTAGTAGCAATATACCGAACTTCCTAGAAATAAGCTTTATGTACAATATTGCAGCATGAATTTTACTGAAAGCGTGTTCCACGAAGTTATAGTATTTATTTATTAAACTAGTTTTTGCGTGCGGCTTCACCCGCGTGAATTTCTCCCAAGGGAAAATAACTTCGGGATATAACATAACCTATGTGCTATTCCAGCCTATAATCTATCTCTGTACTTAATTTAATCTAGATCCGTTCAGCCGGTTTCCCAACTTAGGGGTGCTCCTCCTAAATTTAGGGGGTAAATAAGTGGAATGGGTTTTTAGGGGATCTATACTTTTTAAAGGTATTTTTAGGAGCTTTTTATTACAAGCTTTTATTTAACTTGCAATGTATGTATGTTTGTCCGGGTGGAATCTTGCAACTGAATTTTAAATCAGTTATCTTTAACCGATTGAGCTGAAATTTGGTATACACGCTTATTTTGGATGACAATGCATGTTTAGCTATGTCACATCATTCTAATTCTAATATGGCGGATCGTCCAAGATGGCGGACTAGTTATTTTTTCTGCACTACCACAGTATGGGTATGAAATGAAAGGGCTTGCTAAGAAGAAGACAAAAATTGTTTTGTTTTTTGTTTTTTTTACCTTTATTATTTACAAGTATCGACCCTGAGATAATCCAATCCAGCTAATTCATTTTGTTAATTGATTTAGCGATACGTAACGACGTCTAGAGCAATTCCTTGTTACTCAGAATGCGGAATTTAATATAGATAAAAACTATTGTATATTTTCTTCTGTCCTCTGCGGTTATTTTGTCTACGCTTACTAGAAATTAAAAATACATGCCGACATTGTTTTAGTTTAATTTAATTTTGCAGTTAGCAGTTGCAGAAGTAAAACTGCTGCGACGACAAGCAATTTTTCAATGTCATATTAGTTTATTTTTTTATTTTAAGGGTTTTTAAGTAAAAAATACCAATTTTAGGGGTTGTGACTTTAGTTTTAGAAATAAATCATATTTGAGAGTTGGTAACATTTAACAGTAGTAAGATTATGATTGATAACAAACAATGCTGAATTTGAAGAAGACACCCGTATATTTGTTACCAAGTTCCTTTTTGATGGACTGATCCGAGAGCCAAACACAAACTCATCTCCACTTAACAGAATACAGACGTATAATGTTAACGGAGGAACAAGCATACAAAGTTAAAACTCTGCAGGTAGAGTTACTCACACTTGTATTTAACACTAGCTGACCCGCGCCACTTCGAACCAAACAAACAAGCTCTCTAACTTTATAACATGAGTATGTAAGCTTCTCGTGAAAATATGTAAAAGTTTTTATGAAAAGAGCACATTTTCCGCTTTTCTCTAGTATGTGTGACAAAGGATCAACTTAATAATGTGCTTTAAAAATAAAGTAATCGGTAGAGAACGGTCTGCAGTGTGAATTGATATTCGAGAACCATAATGGGGCCCATCAAATGCAGTTCTGTAGTCGTGATTGGAAAATATCGCCTCTCCGTAGAAAATCGAGCTTCATAAGATTTTTCCTAGAACCCAGGATAAAAGCGCTTTCAACAAAATGAAGTGGCCCGAGAATTTTCTGAACTATGTGTCTGCCTGCATTCTGTTTTCAGAAATATGTATTTTGTAAAAAAATACCTGTAGGGAGCGCTGAACAGGAGCTTGTACGTTTTTTATTGCGATGTTCAACGTCGGCTCAACTCTTATTTTGTTTGTTTTCTGTCACGCTTCTCAACTTGGTATGTTCTAAGTATAATGGTACATTAGGGTGCCTGTCCATTACAGCGGAGCGAGGCAGCGGAGCGGAGAAACAGAGAAATGTTAACCAATAGAATTGCATAAAATCTCCGCATCACGATAATCACTGACATTTTGACTGACATGATTGGTTAATATTTCTCCGTTTCTTCCTTCCGCTGTAATGGATAAGCACCCTTACCTGATCGTTAGCCCGTATTCGGGTGCACGAAAGACGTTACTCGAATTCGGGCACCCGATGCATTAATTACATTGTTTTACTCACGTTCGGTAACTGGAACACGGCGTCGGTTAACCAAAACGCAAGTTGTTCGAATACGGGCGTACTCGACTCCTTTCATTTACACTCAGTTGTTTGTCCGAATTCAAGTTAAAGTGTAATTTCGCCATAAGGGTGTTAATACGTCCTCACGGTGGGTATCACTCGATCGTATTATTAACGTTAATATACATTTTGTTACTACTATGCAGCAGATATAGCCCCTAGCTAAATTAAAAAGTGTAATTCACTCGAAAATAAGATTTTAGGGCAATTTGGTATTTGCTATTACGTCAATCCTATCATCACACGTAATCGTGTCGCAATATTTCCAATCGATCTTGCTGAAACTATTCCGCTTCAATAATCTATGAGACAGTAGCACAAAGTTGATTGGCTGTCGTTGAACGGGTTCTACAAGTGTCAATATTAACCAATGTCATGAGTGCGATACTGAGTTTGTTTTTGTTACGCTTTCACACCTAAATCGCGAACTGATTTTGATGATTTCGGTACAGCAATAGATGGGACGGTGGACATGGTGGAGTGGCGATTATATAGACCTTTTGTGCACAAACCTATTTCCTTCTTTTTTAATAAAATGTTGCCCCACACTAGGAATTTCTCCTGTATCGTGAGTGCGTTCACAAACATACAGACTCATATTCACAAACAGCCAGACCCGGAACAATTATCTGTAGGCCGTACAAACATTTGTTCCGTGCGGGAATCGAACCCGCGACACGCAGCGCATCAGTCAATCGCTCAACCACTGCACCAACCGTGTCGTCAAATACATTTTTATATAAGCGAGCGAAACCGCGTACAAAAGTTGGTCATTGATAATC
Organism: Lacanobia wlatinum; assembly: GCA_947578705.1. NCBI lineage: Eukaryota > Metazoa > Arthropoda > Insecta > Lepidoptera > Noctuidae > Lacanobia > Lacanobia wlatinum. The sequence continues at coordinate 5,550,890 of OX388022.1, read as the reverse complement.
CTGATCACAGCAATATTTGGGTACCGGGATCGTCGTCGATATCATCAAAGCATGGGTGTGAAGTCGATCGTGTGGGAGTGATAACACCCTCACCGAACGTCACCGCGTCTGAGAGCCCCGAGGTCGCGGCGTCCTTTGACTGAAGCTCATATTGTCGTTATTTTAATACACGCGCGACGTACATCGCTGTTGACTGGCGGATCGCAATGTTATTTTACATTGAAATTAATTGATTGTCGAGACTCGTACAGTTAATTTGATTTATTGGGTGTATAAATCAAGTAACTACGTACATTTATTTTAATATGATTATCCATTATCAAGTTTCAACCTTGAAAACGCATGTCGTAGCCACGATTTTTTAAGCAATTTCATTTTTAATAACAAACTGAAACATTCATGTTCAATTTACAAAAAAATATCGTTAGCGCGGCCGTAGCATTCAGACAATGCGCGCATCGACGACCTGACATTGTGTATTTGTTTTAATTGAGACAGCCCTGCTGCGTATAAGCCTACTCGAAAATATTCCCCAGTTGACTGCGTCTAAATTACAGTTTCAACAGAACTTGAATGAAGTGTACACTCGTAACAAATTATTGATTTATTGGCATGTTTCCTCTGAAAACTGGAATCAATTTAGGTCGCTTGAGTTTTTTGGTGGAAAGATTTACTAAATGAAAAAATACACGCAATGTAACGGATAATACATATTTATATTTAAGACCAACAAATTTTAACGCTATTAAAAATTAGTGTTTGTTGTGTGCCCTGAAAATGAGGAAAATTTCAAGTGGCCGTATGGAGTTTATAACTTCTACATTTGGAGCGGAACCTTGAATGTGTGAGGTCCAGCGCACACTTGTCCAGCATTTCTATTTACAAATGAAATGGATTTACCTAAACGTTTTCATTACGTTTCACATTTTTTCTGAACTTGTTATTATTAATAATTTTACAATTCGTAACAATTAATTTATTAATTTATTGATTCAATGTTATGATTTCTTATATTTTTTAAACAAAAGTTAAACAAACTGTAAATGTATTGTGTAATTAATTGTTGGCTAACCTAAATAAATAAATAAAATAAAATAATTAATAGTAATGGGAGCGTTGCGCACGTATTTACAATATGCTGACATCTGACGGCACGGTTGGCGCAGTGGTTGAGCGATTAGCTACTGCGCTACGTGTCGCGGGTTCGATTCCCGCACGGAACAAATATTTGTATGGCCTACAGATAGTTGTTTCGGGTCTGGCTGTTTGTGTATGTGAGTTTGTATGTTTGTAAACGCACCCACGATACAGGAGAAAGCTAAAGGAAAGCCTATATCAATGGACAGGCTTTATTGTCCGACAGAGCCATGTGTCGTCCATTTGTCGGATGTGCTTTGTGAGCTAAACCAACATGAAATGCAACCGTAAGAGAGTGTTTGACTGGATTCTTGTTTATTACATTTCTCAAAACTTAGAGAGCACACATGACACAGTTAAAAATGTTGCTAAAAAATATCTAAAAATAGCGGTGTTGTCAGCGTTTTAATCTATGATAAACAGCGCGTGACGTCACTCACAAGTTCCACCATATTGAATTGAAGCCATCCAGTACAAACGACATTTTGTGTGACAAGAATAGAAAAATAACTTGAAAAGCGTATATACATATTCTCTGTTCTTCCACCAATTTTATTTATTTACTAGCTGACTCTCAAACAAAAAAAAATACCCTTCCACCTATTCTCATACCTACCGAATATACACACAAAAACTCATGAAAATCGGTCGAGCCATTTCGGAGTAATTCGGTAACAAACACCGTGACACGAGATTTTTATATATTAGATTCACCTGTCGTGCTGTTTTAATAACATCGATCAATTAAGTATTCATTCATGTAGATTTTTCATATGGTAAGCACCAGATACATTTGCAATGATGGCCATTGACCCACATACATTTATTGATTTTCTTAAATGATCAAAAACAGAAATAAAGACATAAAGCTTTCCTGAATCGACCTCTATGGTACATATTGTACGGATATCTACGAGGGGATATTAGAGAAAGGTCAATGTACTTTATTGCAAGTTTATCTGGCGCCTACTATAGTAGTCAAATACCCTAACGTCACAGTGAATCAGTTTCCTGGAGGCTCAAGTATCTTTCTGCCTACTGAAGGGATTACGTCCCTTGGCATTGTGCCTGTTAAGTGAAGCCCTTAATGTCGAATGTCACCTGCAGCGTAATGACCTGACCTGCCTGCTCACCACTGTCGGAACCAACATCGCTATTGAACCGTGAAATGTGGATAAGCTGCTCAATGCATTTAGTGTATTGACTTAACTACGGTTCGGAATTTATCAATTAATTATTGTCAAGGAATTAACTTGCACCTAGTATTTAAAGCGCATACAACAATTGTGGCATAGCCCCCCGCCGCCATTTGTGACTTTATCTTCTAATATCTTGGCAACGTGACACTTTAGGGCACCATGTTCCTGATGTTTTTTGTTTGTTGAAGTGAGGGCACTTCAGCTACCTATATACAACGTGTAACAGACCGAAATCGCAAAAAAAATCAGCGGTTTAGTACATTTTGTAGAGTTATGCGCTCATAAATGTATGGGGGAGTCGATTTTTTTTTTCGCGGTTTCAGTGTTGGTCCCATTGTGAAAGTTGTTTATAATGATGAGTTCAATGACCCCTTAAGAGGATTACGTTTATTCTGTTACAAGTCGTATGTATGTTTGATCGTGCGCTGCTACTTTGTCAAAGAAATCAAAATAGCGACGGGGGCTATGCCACAATGGTTCTATGCCCTTTGAGATGTCTGTATCACAGAGCTTTTCACTTTAACGTGTAGATCGAACGGTGTTAACACACCAGTAGGGTTGACACCTGGCTGTTTAAATCCTGGATAAATATCTTTAATGTTATTTCGGCGATGACGTTTTCTTTTTACATAATAATCTCCAACGCCAATTTCGTATGTTCCACACTATCCTCAAAATGCAGAAATCTTCATAAAATTTTACTTCATCAAAGTTATCTAAATCACTGGAAAAATCTTTCAAAGCGTGAAATTAATATCAGTTTACTGTGTTCAGTGCTCTGCTCGTGGCATCTAATATGTTTATGGGGCATGCGGAGCTAACGTGTAAGAAATTGTTACACTAGCCTAAGATTATGGTAGATATTACTTCAACTATTAACAGTGTAAACAATTGTTGGTTGGCCAATAAAGAAAAATAAAAAATCCCTTAACGAAAATATCTACCGCTTTGCAAAACGTAGCCTAGCTCGATAACTTTGATGTATTTAAAAGATCTTTAACTATGGGTAACAATTACTGATCTAGCAACTTTAAGTTCCGAGTGGGGATTGCGCAGGGAGTTTTTTTTTTTAACTTCATGCAATACATAGTTTCAAAGACGGACTTCATACCTTAGGCATTTTCTACCAGTAAACCAAGGTGGTGAAACACAACATGGCAGTTGCATAAAAAAGTAACAGGCAAATATTTTCAGGGCTAAATTCCTGTAGAAGTGGGAACCCTAGGGGCCAGGTCTTCTTTGTGTTGTACCTAAACAACTTCGCTTGAGCTGCACCAAGCGGAGATTACCTCGCACGTGTTCCTCCAGCAAGGAATTGTGCTTACATATTCAAGGAATTTTGCTTCATATTCACTCACGTTTCTACGATTCCCTGTGAACTTGATCACATTCCCTACCCCAGTAATGCTATAAGCTTCCTTGGAAACGGAGCCTCTTGTGTGTGTGCTAACAACGCCGATACCAATTTATTAACAATCCTGGAGGCTGAGCGACCACCAGGCTCCTATAGGTTATAGAAATGAGTTTGAGGATAACATTGAAACCACGTGCAAAATTAGAGCTGCCCAGACCTTGCACGGGTAGCAGACAAATGTTGAGAATGATGATATCTACTGTTTCCTCTATTAACATTCCTAAACAACTGCGATTTACTTCCAAATTGACGGCTGCAGGTATTATAAATTATTATTGCTCTTAGTTTCAGCAGGTCCCAAAAATGTTTTATCGAATGCTTGTCTGGTGATCCCGCCAGCCACTCTATCATAGGCGTATATAGGGGGGCGGGTGGTCCGTGCCCACCCCAGAATTGTCTGAGGCCCATCCCAGGATATTTGGGGACCGTTTCGAATTTCAGGCTGGACACTTATTTAACTTGATAAAATCATCCATCATATAAACAATCTACCACCGAGAAACCTACAAACATATTATTACATTTAAGCCAGACATTTAAAACGTCTTAGATCCTGATTTTTTGAGAATTTGTTGGGAAAGATGCCAATAGTGTACCTACAGTGCTTGGTGCAAAAACTTCATCATTTTCTGTATTTTTTTTAGATTTTGTCTTTTAAATTCTAAACGTTGCATTGTAGGTAAAAACTAATTCCACATATTTTAAAAGTAGACAAAACTTGCTTCAGTTTCACCATAAATCTTATCTCTGTAGGTTAAATAGGTGTCGAGTTACAGCATTTCAAACATCGGATTTTTTTCCCAAAAAGTTAGAAATTGTAGTTTTAAGGATTTCTTCTTGGTCCTGGCTTGCGGGGCAGGCCGCAAAACAGACGTTCGGTGGCCTAGGAGGCCCACCCAGCCTGGAGCCCGGCTCTTACTGAACTGTTAGATTCTTACAACCTACGTAATAAGTTGATAAATTATCCAGGATGCAATAATTTTGGAGCTCGCTTCGCTCGGGTTTGCATTTTACACTCTCAAGTGCTTGAACATTGGTGCATTTCTCAAAAAAGTTTCTTCTATTTAAGTATAAAAATCAAACCTAATGAGATGGAGGGCAAAAATATTCAAGCTCACTTCGCTCGCTCTTGAATTATAAAATCTCTCCGTTCTTAAGCTTTCCTATATGAGACAAAAAGTTGCTTCTATTTAGATATTAAGGCAGAAAATCAAACCTATCCGATAAAAGATACACAAATTTTCGAGCTCGCTTCTCAGGGGCATCGCATCTCAGGTTGGGGGCCAGACACACTACATTGCCCCAAAAGGGAATCACTACTGCTATAACAGCTTATGTACACAACTACGGCGATCCGAAATAGTCATATATAACTAAATGAACGATATAGAACGAGATAGAAAATAAAATTCCAAACAGTCATAAGATACAACTAAGTGCACTGGGACAAACAAAATAAAACAGGGCAGAGTGATGATGATTGGTTTTTTGTTGTCTTAGGCCAAACGCGTGGTGCTGTACCTCGCCCGGTCGCGGCCGGAGAGGCTGCTGGACGAGATGATGACAGAACTGCAGACGGTGGAAACCCTCAACTGCCTCATCGAGCGCACGGAGACGCCACCCTTCTACCGGCTCACCTCTATGCGCAAAGCCACCTCGGGCCACAGCGACGGACCATGCACCGGATCACAGGTAACTGTCTTCACTTACCAGCAGGCCTGTGACCTTAGTACGAGTCTTTATAGGTACTCGATAGTGTTAACGTATGCGTCAATTTGTATTGAAACTAAATAAGCGCAGCCTGGTGGCAATACCGGAAAACCTCTTTTTAACCGACTTCCAAAAAAGGAGGAGGTTCTCAATTCGGTGGGTAATTTTTTTATATGTATATACAACGATTACTCCGAGGTTTCTGATCCGATTTCTGTGATTCTTTTTTAGTTCGATGCGGTATACTTGCCATTTGGTCCCATAAAAATTTGATTCGGTTTGGTTCAGAACTTTTATTTTATGAGCATTTTTGCTTATTTCAATTTCTTTCACTTAAAACTGAAAAAAAAAACTTTTTACAATAAAATATAACCGACTTCCAAACAAAACACTAAAAAGAATAAAGTAACCTTAATTTCGGAGAAATTGACGTAAGTGGACGTTTACGGTATCGCTATTAAGTACGTTTAGAAACTCGCACTAAACTCACACCACATTTGCCGCATGCTGAACGAATCATGTACCAAAATGTACCACAATATTACCACCTCAGACGACCAGTGCACTCCTAAACGCTTCTATTCATTGTACACAGGGCTAAAATGCAGCCGTAGGGAATTAATTGCTCCTGTATACATTGAATCCAAGTCCACGCGTACTGCCAGTGTATTTTATGGAATCAGCTATCTCCCTCGATCATTACGAAATATATGCGCTTATTCACATATGGACTAAAATCACAGAGCTGCCAGACCTCTCTTATTTTGTCACTAACAAAATGTTAGAGTAGTGTTAGTATGTACTTTTATAACATACACATACTTGCTAGCTTGGGCCGACGCGCGACGCCCGATTTCCAGGTATCAGGTGCCAAAGTCACTGCATCACTTTATTTTAAGTCTGGGTCCTGATTTTTATGTATGATTTACATAATATCTAAACTAAATTATACAGAGGAAAGATTTGATTCTTTTTTCTTTGTTATGATTTCACTCAAAAACTACTCGACAGACTTTAAAAGTAAAGCAAGCTAAATTTATATAAAAAAAACAAAATAGAGATCTTTTAGAAAATTACAATAATGTAACCCAAAGTTCATTACTTCGCGTGCGGTAAGAAATTATACATGACACAAAAAAAAATATGTACAACATGATTAAAGTACTCATTATTGTTACTAAAAAGGCTGCGAGGGTATATATCTAACTATTATGGTTAAGTCACAATGACCGCTTTATGGTCAAATTATTCAATCAAAACCCGGGTGAAATGGAATAGTGGTGATTTTGGTATCTTGATATTAATCCTTATCTATTTAAATTGTTTGGTAATTAAGGTTGGTTATGTACATGTAAATTACACTTTAAATTATTCAAATCGGACCTTTCGTTTAAAAGTTACGACGGGTGTAAAAATGCTCTAAGTAAGAAAAATGTTGCGGTTTAAGCGAATTGCCCTACTCATTTTATCATGGAAAGAGGGTAGAGGGGAGATGAAATTCGTGGAGTACCAACTAAACCCGCGCACGGGCGAAGTGCTAGTTGTTTAATCAAGTAAGTGAATAATATTTTAACGACTGATTAGTCATTGTAATAGTAAGAGCTGGTCGCCACCTCGAGTGAGATCCTATTCACAAGCCTGAAATTTGGGTATAGTTCTTTTAGTAAGTGCAAAGAACCAGCCAAAAAAATAAGCCAGGTATTGGGAGGATGCAAAACTACCTCCTTGACTACTGAAATACCATTAACACATAACAAAAAAAAAATGCCCGTCGGCCCAAGCTAACAGGTATGCCGTATGTTAATAGTAAATACTAACACTACTCTATCCTACATATTTTGTTAGTGCCAATATAAGCTATTAGATTCGCATGCTCGAGTTTTGGCTTTGTACGTACAGACTGGAAAGACGAAACTATGAACCTGAACTATTTCAAAGTTAGTGCTTTAACTTTGTATAACTTTGTAGAATTTGGAATATTTAAGCCGGATGTGGATTGTATGTGTAATAACATGTTTGTATCAATAATATAGGAACATTTATTTGATAACTTTCATGCCTAAAAGCCTTAACAGCCTCCGTGGTCGAGTGGTTTAGGCGTTTGCCTTGTGACCCGGTGCTCGTGGGTTCGATTCCCTCGGGAAGCATACTTTGTAAAGTTGTTTCCAGTTTGGCTAGGACATTGCAGGCTTGAATCTCTGATAAAATGATGATTGCGTGCTTCGGAAGGCACGTATAAGCCGGTGGTCCCGGCCGCCAAATGGCGGTCGTCAAGTACACCATGTCAGAGGCCCTTGAGGCGGTTTAGAAACTCTGACACTAGGGTGTGTGGGGTCCTTAGACCTTACTGCCCACACGATAAGAAGAAAAAGATGCCTAAAAGCTGTATGTAGGTTTGGAACCAGTTGCTGAATAAAGTGTTGAAAAAAAAATTTGTTATCTGTAAAGTAGGTTACGGACGATAGTTTAACGTGACGACGTCATAACAAAACATTGATGAAATGATTTATCGTTACAATGAGCGTAACGTTACAATGAGCGTAACGTTACAATGAGCGTAACGTGATTGAGTCATACTTTTTGCGTGCAGCCGGCGTTCATCGATTTATTAGACGTTTTCACGTCAAAAATTGACTACTCAAACGTATACCTGCCTACGCAGCGATTACAATATTTCCTTTGAAACCATCCCCTTTTATTCAATGTAATTAAATTATAGTAATGGTTTTTTATGTTTGTCTAAATTTCATATTTTTATTATTTTTAAACTATTTCTCATAACACCATTTGTTATTCATTGTTTTTTATTAAATTTAAGTTTGCATTAATGATTTAATTTTTTGTGCATGACAAGGTCCTCCTGGAAATGTGTGCTAGTCATTTGGTTGTGTAGCCTTTGTTGGAGGTCCTAAATAAATAAGAGACTGGCCAGTATTTCATGTATTGACTATTTCCACCAGGACGCCACTGGCAGGACCGGGGAATTGGCTCCAGTCGAGAAAGGAACTATTCACACAAAGAGGCACAGCGGAGAAGACCCGGCCAAAGCAAGGTATGTCAGATTGTCAGTGTTGCGTGACCATACAAAAACTTGTGTCATGCTGAAACTAGCTCATTTTTAGGGTTCCGTACCTCAGTCGGTGAAATCGAAACGCTTATAGGATCACTTTGCTGTCCGTCTGTCTGTCTTTCCATCCGTCCGTCCGTCTGTCTGTCAAGACTCTATATCTCGGAAACGTGTGGAGGTATCGAGTTGAAACTAAAACAGATTATTGAACCTAATTCATTGTTCAACTTTTTATATTAAAACCAGTAATCATCTACCCTGTAATCTATAGGTAGAGAACAATTTTGTATTCTTTTTGGGGTTCCGTACCTCAAAAGGAAAAAACGCAACCGTTATAGGATACCTTTGTTGTTGTCCATCTGTCCGTCCGTCCGAAAAAAACCAACCCATTGTGAGATGTTTTGTTTTACAGAAAGTCAATAAGACACAAATAACCTATCAATTAGCGGAGATGAGAATGTTGAGATGGATGTGTGGAGTAACGAGAATGGATAAAGTGAGAAATGAGTTAGTTTAAAAGTGGCGCCAGTGACGGAAAAGTTAAAAGGAAATCGCTTGTCTTGGTATGGTCATGTGAAGAGGGGGGATGAAACGCATGTAACTAGAAGAGTTATGAACATGAATGTGGATGGATGGAGAGGGAGAGGAAGGCCAAAAAAAAGATGGATGGATTGTGTGAGGAGCGATATAAAAGAAAAGGGACTTAGTGATAGAGTGACGACTGATAGAACAGAATGGAAGAAAAAAACGTGTTGCGCCGACCCCAAGTAACATGGGATGAGGGCAGGAAGAAGAAGAAGATCGTGTATTTTCTTTCAATCATACAATATCATTGCCGTAACACTGACACATGTTAATACCGCACTTGTTGACGGCCTCAAACACTATTCAACTGTACATACAAGTGGGTTCGCTATCGCACTTAAGACTCTCGAAAAATGCTTAAAAACACCGTGTAGATAAAGCAACTTTTCGTCGGCACTAGCAGAGAAATTACAACTGAAAAAATAGTGATCTACGTGATATGATACGTAATTTGGTTTAGCCAGAATTTATCTATCGGTATCACATAATAAGAAAAAAAACACCAAATCACCTCCAAATCGTTGAGATGAAAGCATTTTACTTCTTCATTTTTTATCAAAAGAGTATAAAATATATATTTACTGCTTTGCAATACAAACAAAAATGATTGGGTTTTGTTACTTTTTAAAAGCATGTATTATTTGCATTGTAAAAAACTAAAAATGTGGGTAGCGGAGTGGCGCGTAGAGGGGTAGTTAGCTGCGTTTATATGCAAAGGTCATTGGCATGTATACAAGCCTTAATAAGCTCGTCTGAGGTGAAGTGTTTACACTGATAGACGACTGCGATCACAGTGTTATTAGTATCTTCTGTTTATATTTATACAATCGTTGGTCATGCCTGACTATCAGTACGCAGTTAAAACTACTAAGCCTAACCTAGCTGAAAATCAGCACTTTTTAGACATCTAAAATTTACTACACCAATTTTTTGAAGACAGTCCCGCAAATCGCCCGGCCCGTCACCACTTCCTAGCGTTTTAGTTGAGAAGAAATGGCGCAACAAACTCCCCAGCAACTAGGGTTGCCAACCATACTTTATAAAAACGTATCCTACTTTATTTTCGATAAATATTCTTTATACTTTTGCATAAAACAAAGTATGCTGAAATACTTTATTTTCAATCTGTACAGATGCCATGTGATGATGTGTTGTTGCGTAAAACGAAAGAGTCATTAAATATGGGTAATGATGAACTATTTATCGATACCAGCTGTACGGTAACAGATTTGTACACACGATTTAAATGATTATTTATGAATAGGTACTGAACGAATTCAACTTCCTAATATATCTTTGGAAAATGAAGTTGAATTTACTCATTTTAAAATGGTACCTACGTACAAAGGCCAATCTTTTAACATTAAATAAGTATTAAGATGGGGTATATTCAGACCCAGTAAGACTAATAGAGCTCCAAAGAAAATCTAATCTAATATTAGAAAGAGAAAAGAAAATAGGTTTGCAGAGTATTATTTGATTCAGGGACCTGGAAGTACTAATCCGATTAATCGGATCATCGCAACACTCTAGGTACTAACAGAAAATAAACAATAAAAGATTAGGCTAGCATAAACGCTTGCGGTCAAAACCAGTTGGCAACCCTACCTGCAACACATCTGTCTGTTAATTTTGAGTAACTTGAATTTATACAATGGTATAATGAAACATTTTATAATAGACATGAAATTTTGATTAAAGTTTTATTTTATGCCGAATCCGTTAAGAGAGGATTATTGGAATTTTGCTTTAAAGGGGTACAATGGGAGGGAGAACTTTTTAGTGAAGTCTTCGTTCTTTGAAACTACAATCTACTCAGACGAAGTCGCAGGCATTAGCTAGTTTTAAATTAAAGCGGCTGGCCATGTCTGCTTACCGGTCCAATGAGCTGTGGGCTAAAACTGCCATTATGTGGAGCCCTAACAGAGCCAGAAAGTGTTGCGCCAGTACCCGTAGAAGATGGTACAGCGAGCCCTCACATGAGCGAGCCCTGAATTCAAAAAGCTACTCATCTCACCTCAGCATTCTAACAGAATTAGATCCAAACAGTAAGGCGATGCATTAATCTGTTAAATTGAAATCCAGCTTCATCGAAGAGTAGTGGAATAGGTAATTGAATTTCAAGATATGGATTCGGTTCACTGGGGCGTTAGCCGTGGTGACCGTCACCGTTCGCCTTCCTACACCGCACGTTCTCTGAACCTTATGCCATTTATAATCTGCATCGCCGCGATTCTGTTAGGGAACTCTTTAAAAAGATTAATATTACGACAGTTCAGATTCATTTATGAAAATATTATGTACTAGTGGACGTCCCGCGGTTTCACCCGCGTAGTTCCTGTTCCCGTGGTAGTACGGGGATAAAGTATAGCCTGTGTTACTCCCTGATAATGTAGCTATATATTGCTGAAAGAATTTTTGAAATCGGTCCAGTAGTTTCGGAGCCTATTCAATTCAAACAAACAAACAAATCTTTCCTCTTTATAATATTAGTGTAGATGTAGATGTAAGTAAAAATCGAAATCTCTTTAGCAAAATTAGTGATAGACATAATTTTAATACTAGAAATAGAAATAAATAAGATCAACCATTTTATACATTAGCCAAAGTACGAACATCTTTCATGGGGTACTGTATTAAATGTTACAACAAAATACCATGTGACATATTAGAATTAAATGAAAGAATATTTAAAACATATGTTAAAAGCACACTTTGTAAATAAGCATATTACAAATTAGATGATCATATTCAAGATAAGAATGCTTAGAAACATGCTGGTCCTGCTCCATAGGACAATCTAGGGCGTAGTAGACATAGTCAAACTAGTTGATATGTATCTATACTAATATATAAAGCTGAAGAGTTTGTTTGTTTGCTTGAACGCGCTAGTCTCAGAAACTACTGGTCCGATTTGAAAAATTCTTTCAGTGTTAGATAGCCCATTTATCGAGGAAGGCTGTAGGCTATATATCATCACGCTAAGACTGATAGGAGCAGAGCAGTAATGAAAATTGTGACGCAGACGAAGTTTTGTGTTTAATTTAACTCGTACACTGATCCATTGTTGTTAGTTATATAAATCAATAGTTGCAAAATTTGTAAATATGTGAGTTACTAGCAAACTTATTAATTTTACCTCCGCTGGAATGCAAATATTGTAAAGCTTATATTTGAAAAGGGTAACTATAGAATATCTTGTCCTTTGTTCTTCATAAGCTACCTTTGCGAATGGACGAGAATCGCTGTAATATTTTACTTTCATTTGACGTTCAAAAGTGCCTTTAATAGTCTAGTTGAAATAAATCATTTTGATTTTGCCTTTGACTATGCAATCTATTTGCAGTCCGTCGAAAATTCTCAGAAAGGAGACACGTTTTGAATAGCTGTGCTTCAAACGCTGTACCGTAGCTTTTCAAATTGTAAGCGGAATAAAGTAGGTACATCTTAAATCTCTCTCCGATGAGCTCTCTTAAGGGGACACAAAGGAAATGATACGTAATTGCCGTTCGTTTAATTCCGTGCTGCATCGTTATTCCTTAACCTTAAGAGATTTGAGGATTCACTTTATAAATCGTACACTTTAGAAACAAGATTACTTGTAGTTTCCTCGATAGAAAAAAACCAAATGTAATCTCTAAAAAAACAAAATACGTAAACCCTCAGTAAATACTTCACGGAAGGTAATGAGTTTTTGAATAATAACAAAACTACATTTTCAAAATGTGAAATGTGAAACTTCATTTTCAAGATGTGTACCTATTTGTTTTAATAATATTAACGAAATACCTAAATTAGGGCGCGTTCCGTCCATTCTAGCTAGAGCCGCCTCGCTTCCCCCTATCCACTTTAGTCCTGCTTCGTCCGTCGGACATTGAAGTCTATGTCATGCGCGTACGTACGGTTTTCGCTTGCCCTTACGCACACATAGACGGACAGCATAGAATACCTAAACAAAAAGCTCGGTGCGCTCTTAAAAGCTTGTAGCGAGACTGTTATTACTAGAGATCGGATATTCGGATGCATATTTGCATAAAGTTGAGATGTAAGCTATTATGGAAAGCAGTTTTGTCGAATATACTCCTTGAGATGTAATAAAAGTATTTAAAGAAACCCTCTTCATAATAGTATGGTAGCTAAAAATTAACTTGCAACCAATCTCTAGGTATTATAGTCCGTTGCTCTATCGCCTATCAAAGCGCTTATGTCTAGAATCACTTATCAAAGGGTTTAAGTACCTCACTTTAGTAATAACTAGCTATACATTTGCTTAAGTCTACAGTGTACTGAGGGGAGACGAACGTTTGGATCATTTTATTTTGAAACGATAGACAAGGAGTGGGCGTACTTATATTTTTTTATTGATCCGAGCATAACTTTTTACAGAGTAGTCGGATTTCAATGTTTTATTTAAAAAAAATCTGGCCAAGTGCGAGTCGGACTCGCGTGCAAAGGGTTCCGAAAAAATATTTTTTTTCAACATGTTATTTTAACACTACAGACTTCTAATCTTTAGGTAAAGATCTATTATCTCCATTTTTTTTTTTCAAAATTTTAGGCTCAGTAGTTTCGGAGATAAGGGGCGGAAAGGTAACTGACTGTGACAGACGGACAGACAGACACCCGAGTGATCCTATAAGGATTCCGTTTTTTTTTTCGGAACTGTAATAAGGAAGTAGAGCTAGCGCTTGTCGGAGAATATTAAGTGGAGTACCCTTATAGTATGAAAGCCTCGGAATCCAATTATTGTGAACGAATTATTATGAAGCCTGTTGAAAGCATTTTTTAAAGTTTAACTTCGTTTATCTTCGTCTGTCTGTTCTCTCTAAAAATATATATTCATTAAATCTCGATAAAATATAAGAAGTTTTTTTGGATTTTTCTATGATAAGCGCCTGAAGGTTGGGGGTTTAAAGGGGTGATGAAGTTTTAGGGGCGACTAATATAAAGTGCTTATTAATCATTTGTAGATAATATACAAATAATTAAACTTAGGTCTTCTTAATTCTTTGTTTTATTTTGGGCATTATACGATACAATATTACAGAACTGGGACACTTTCAATATTTGTATATTGTGACATCAAAAAAAGGTCTTCAAAGCCCCTTTAGAACTATCTAAGACTAGTAAGCCTCAATGCTCTTGGTTACACTGTTCATCCTCAGTCGTCGTAAACTGCCTGTCTACGTTTTTCCCAATATTCTAAAACTGAGACATAATTGATCGTAGTTTCCGTGACATAAAATAATACTTAAATGCCCTTTTGAAAACATTACCCTCAATACGGTTTGTTTGTTATTTGACTCGTCAAAAATGTGAATTACGTTAAACCCAATATTTTAAAACTGGAACACAATTGACGTTAGCTTAAATAACATGAAATAAAAAGCCCTTTCTGGATACTTGGACCATATTTTCTCATCCTCGTTTAGTAAGATCAATGAAAAAACAAGCAACAAAAAAAGGGTAAACATTTTAGTATTTTGTCTATAAAACATAATTCATAAGGTTTTACATTGATATATTCACAGTTAATCAATTCCGAAGTAAACTTTCCCGGGCACTCCACTAATTGGATTATTAAGGTTGTGTAATTAAATTATCAAATAAATCTTGATAATCTTTTTTTAGGTACCTCTCATTATCAAGTAAAAGGTTTCTTGAAGTATTGATATAGGTATTAGGATTTACTCCAGCTGTTCGAGATTTGCCTGGCGTATCTTCGCTCGCTCGCACAATGGACTGTGTTAGGTAGGAAGGACAATACGCAATTCTTTGTAGGATCTAACCAGATTTCTAGAACTCGAGTTTCTGAGACGGACTTAGTGCAAATCGGTACGATCTTGGAAATATTCATGCGGATAAATCCTGAGAAAGTGGTTCCGTCATGTCTGTATTTCTACGGGTGTTTCGTAAAACATGTATCATTATCATCTTCCTGCTATCATCTATGTTGCTGGGGGTCGGTGCCACACGTTTTTAACCGACTTCAAAAAACGGAGGAGGTCCGCAATTCGGTTGTATTTTTTTATGTTTGTTACCTCGTAACTCCGTCATTTATGAACCGGTTTAAAAAACTCTTATTTTATCTAGAAGAATGTTTGGCTTTTAAATCAAAATAGCTGGAATTCGTTTACTTAGATGACGGTTTTTTATCATCCAAGTAAACAAAATTGTTTATTTTGCATTTCTGCAATTTTCCAATGGTGTTGTTAGGTGTACACAACAACTAAAAAGTGAAAAATAAACAAACTTTGTACAAAAAAATACAAACGTCTGCCAAAAAAAAAACATTAAAGTAAAAATAACTTTAATTTCGGAAGTCGCTGTTTTTGGTAGTTTCATCGTATTTTGACACTGACTTCCGAGATTAAAGTTATTTTTTTTTGGAAGTCGGTTGTATTTTTTTCTTCGTCCACGCTGTCCTATCACCCGTCATGCTATCACTGACTCTCTTCTCCTTCATATCACTCCACACACAAGACATAAAACACGTAGACGACTAATTAATGGCGTTTAATAGTACATTGTTATCTTAGGGTGAAAGTAACTGATTTAGTCCCGAGACGGCGTTTGGCGCCCGAACGCAGCGAGGGCGTCAATACTTCGAGGGACTAAATAAGTCTTTCACCCTAGGTAAACACTGTGCTTTTCATTACGAATACAAGGAAAGTAAAAATAAAAACACGAATTAGCTAGGGAAAAAATCCATATCTGAATCTGATGAACTCATCGTGTTAATACTAATCTCTGCTAAAAGTATGAACAAAACTTAACAATTCGAAAAACAACTGAAGATCGGACTGCCGCTTTCCCGCCTCTTTTGTTTTTTTTTCTGTTTCCGGCCAGCTATTCAGATATTATTTTACATTTTCATCATTGCAAAAATGGTAAATATTTCGCCCAAACCTATGTTATTTTAAAATAGTTAAAAGTAAATTATAATAAATTCATTTAAAAATATAATCTTTCGTTAATACCTATCTTTTTGTTATTTCAATTTTACATCGCATTGTAATTGACTGGCTGTATAGAAAGTTGGGACATGGTTCAATAGAAATGTTCAACAAGTTTTTTTTGTAAATTGACTGCTGTCAGTTGAAAACGATTCTCCCTAGGGCTGAAAAGTAATACTTCCAACCCGCTCCTCAGGCAACTTCAGGCCTACTTTCCGAGTATGAGTAATGAAAAATTAATTGTTTCATTACAATGAATTCAATCAATTTTTAATTAAATATTGCAATAAAATAAATCGTAAATCTATAAATCGTAAATCTATACTAATATATAAAGCTGAAGAGTTTGTTTGTTTGTTTGTTTGCTTGAACGCGCTAATGTCAGGAACTACTGGTCCGATTTGAAAAATTCGTTCAGTGTTAGATAGCCCATTTATCGAGGAAGGCTATAGGCTATATATCATCGAATGAATGGAGTGAGGCAAATGGTCTTCAGGTTAATCCATCAAAGACCCAGGTCATTGTTGTTGGCAGCTCAAGGATGATTCCAAAAGTAAATTGGTCTCAGCTTCCCCAGGTTCAATTTAACGGAACTACTATTCCTATAAGTGAGAAGGTTAAGAACCTTGGGGTTTGGATCGACAAAAATCTGTCTTGGGGTCCGCAGCTCCAGGACGTAAGCCGTAAAATGTTTGCATCTGCCAGGTCCCTTAGACTATTGCGGAACTTTCTTCACACTGCCACTAAAATTGCGCTTGCATAGTCCCTTCTGCTTCCTATCCTTGACTATGCCGATGTCAGTTATATCGATCTCACTCAGGCACAACTCGGTAAACTTGAGCGTCTTTAAAACCTGTGCATAAGATTTATATTTGGCCTGCGCAAAAATGATCACATTTCTGAATTTCGTATAAATCTCAAGTGGCTTCCTATACGACTTCGCCGGGATTCTCATATTTTATTTCTGCTTTACAGTATTCTGTTCAATTCTACAACCCCCTATTATCTTAAAGAACGTTTCAAGTTCCTTCATGACACACAATAGATATCTAAGGTCATCGGAAAACTGGAGACTAGAGATGCCGATGCATTCCACCAGCTTCTATGACAAATCTTTTACAATTCAGGCGGTGCGGTTAGGGAATGCCTTGCCGGTGTCGGTAAGGCGTGCTCAATCTTTGTCTACTTTTAAAACTATGGTAAAAAATCATTACCTCTCCCTAATCGTCTTTACTTGGTTTCTCTGCTATATTGTTTATATGTATTTATCTATTATGTAATTATTGTAAATATAAATAGTACACCTAAGACTACCTGCACTACTGTCACTCCTCTTTTTAAAATCCACCCAAAGGTTGTCTTTAAAAGATCGCTTTTAGCGATAAGGCCGCCCATTGTGTCACCCTATGTAATGTTTTCTTCATATATTTTTTTCTGTAACTTATATGGTGTACATAATAAAGAGTATTCTATTCTATTCTATCATCACGCTAAGACCAATAGGAGCGGAGCAGATGAAGTTGCGCGGGTCAACTAGTATCTTACATAAATAAATTTTAACACACTGCAAATAAACACGCCCAATTTAAATGTGAAGTAATTGTGCCCGTAGTAAGAGGTATTATTTCGGCGATACAATTTTAATTTCGGAAAAGGTTAATTAAATATAAATTGGAATGCTCAACTCCAAAAATGTCTGATACGGTTTTTTTTTTTTTTTCGGAACAAAGTCGACTACTTATAAAAAGCAAAAAGCATGTTTTGTATCAAATCAAAAAAGTCGACTAATGATATTCCAAAATAATGATACCCCGAAATTCTCCAGTCAGTCCAAAATCAGATCGTATCCAAAAGTAGATCGAAAATATACCTACTTTATGATCAAAATACTGCGGTCGTATTAGTTAGTTAATTATTATTGGTTACTACCTAATCATCAAAATGTAAAGTGTGGCCACAACCCCAATTTATTTTGTTAATATACGCCAAAATCGAAGAACAGAAATCGAAGAAAATCTCGATCTAGCCCGCAAGGCTAGATCGAGATTTTGTAGAGGAAGATACTTCAAGACCACTCTTGTAATTATTTTTCATATCGACTACTGAATTCAAAGGAAAAATAACAGAGCTCTTTTATTCATGTAAATTCACCGACTTTCAGACAAAATAAAAGTGATGCTGGCCAAAAGATATACATATAATGAAGTTAAAGCAAAAACCTTCAACGCTAACTAGGCTTACCAAGTTAATTAGTCTACTAACTAATCAAACATAACTGGAAAAGTAAAGATTTCGTTGGTTATAATTCCATAAATGTTTACGGAACGGTTATTTACGAGTCGCAGAATAAGGAAAGAGCCAGTCCGTGCCGACAATAGGACATTGTTATCTTAGGGTTGAAAGTAACTGATTTTATTCCCGAGACGGCGTTTGGTGCCCGAACGTAGCGAGGGCGCCTGTAGTTCGAGAGACTAAATAAGTCTTTCACCCGAGGTAAACACTGTGCTTTTCGTTACGAATACAAGGAAAATAAAAATAATAAAAACACGAATTAGCTAAAGAAAAAATGCATATTTGAATCTAATAAACTCATTGTGTTAATACTAATTAATCTCTACCATATGTAAAAAGTATGAACAAAACTTTCGAAAAGTCATTTAAAAAAATATAATCTTTAGTTATTACTCATCTTTTTGTTATTACAATTTTACATCGCGCTGTAATTGACTGGCTGTATAGAAAGTTGGGACATGGTTCAATAAAAATGTTCAACAAGTTTTTTTTTAATAATTTGACGGCCGAAGTTGAAAACGATTCTCCCTAGGGCTGAAAAGTAATACTCTCAACCCGCTCCTCAGACAACTTCAGGCCTACTTTCCGAGTATGAGTAATGAAAAACAATTGCTTTTCCAGCCAATTCATCATTAAAGATTAGGAATGTTTAAAAATAAAAAGTTACTTTGTTCAACCGCTATATCCAAAACCTGAAATGTGGTGGAAAACCTTTTATTCAAAAGTTTGATATGTGTTGTCGCTAAAGAGCAGCTCGGATAGACAAAATACTTGAATCTCAATAAATATTGCTTCGTTTAAACCGAAGATCCCCTAACTCTTTTTCCCCGTGGACTTGAAGTATTTTTTTGAAGCTGGCATGTTACACATAATGTATGGCGTTCAGAGGATACTCGTACATGGTCACATTCAGGACTTTATTATGGGAAATAACTCGAGATCCCGTTATAGGCATTCTATTGCCATCAGACGTCATATTGGCGTTGTATTGCTCAAAGCGAGTTGCCTTCCATGAGGGAAAAGGTTTTTCTGAGATGGATAGTGAATAATACATAACGGCTTTTGAATCATTTTTGCACTAACAGGCGTTAAGTAGGGCCATACGTCAAATTTAAAAAATAAAACACTTATTAGTTTTTTTAGGGTTCCGTACCTCAAAAGGTAAAGCGGAACCCTTATAAGATCACTTTGTTGTCAGTCCGTCCGTCTGTCAATACACTTTATCTCGGGAACGCGTGGAGGTATCGAGTTGAAATTAAAACCATATACTCAAATCTACAGTCCCTTGAAGCTGTGAAAAAGCTAACTTTTAAGTTAACGTTAAAAAAGATACGGTCGTATATGGCGCAAAAAAAACGTATATTCGACACTCTCAAGGAAATCAAAATTTATAGGGTATGTCCCGTTGACCTAGAACTATGAAATTTGGTAAGTAATACCGTCATATACCGGGAAATGTCTGAAAACATTTGTAATTAAATCATAAAAAATATAGTCTTTATTTAAAGTAATATATACCTAAAAATTTGTACGGAACCCTCGGTGGGTGAGTCCGACTCGCACTTGGTCGGTTTTTTTGTATTCATCATTACTCATTTGCCTTTAGTTAAACTCTTAGAGCAGCAGTTCCAAAAGCCCTAAGGACGGTCTTATATCACAGTTAGGAAAAAGAGCTTCCCAAACAAAACTTAGCATTCTCGGTTGGTGGGGACAAGTTTACCGAAAAAAAAAAAATCTAATTTTTATTTCTTCTAAAAACCATACATACAGTCTTTTAAATAACATCGACAACAATACACTTAATTCTAAATTTAGATGTAGAACATCTGTGTCCGAACTGGATAAAAATATCTAATTTCGGACATTAGCGCTCTTCTCCTGTTATAGTCAACACTTGAGAATTAACTTAGATCTATACACATTTTATATTTTATAATATTACTAGCTCACTAGGCAAACGTTGTTTTGTCATAAAAAAATACCCTACAACCTTTTCTCATAACTACCGAATACACACACAAAATCATATGAAAATCGGCCGAGCCGTTTCGTAGGAGTTCGGTAAGAAACACCGTGACACGAGATTTTTATATATTCTAGACTAGCACTTGGCCCGCGACTTCGTTCGCGGGGGGGTTTAGTTGGTACTCCACAAACTTTATCTCCCATCTAACCTCTTCAAGGGTATGTGTAAATTACTTATTAACAGACTAAACGTAGGGCGGTTCACTCCCAACATTTTTCTTACTTAGAGTATTTTTAAAACCGTCGTAACTTTTAAACGGAAGGTCCGATTTGAATAATTTAAAGTGTATTTTACATGCACATAACCAACCTTAATTATTTACTAATTTAAATAGATCAGGATTAATATCATGATACTAAAATCACCACTATTCCATTTCACCCGGGTTTTGATTGAATAATTTGAACAAAAAGCAGTCATTGTGACTTAACCATAATAGTTAGATACATACTCTCGCGGCCGTTTTACACTATCGAAGTTTTTATACGGATCCCTAACTTTTTTGAAAATATTCTATAATATAGGATTCTAATGGTGAAAGAATTTTTCAAATCGATCCAGTAGTTTTGGAGCCTATTCAATTCAAACAAACAAACAAATCTGTCCTTATAATATTATAAGGACAGATTTGTTTGTTTATAATACCTTTATAATATTATATTATTATTAGTGTAGAAGATTTAAGGAAGCATCTTAATTAAATGTATAGTGAAATCCTCCGGTGAGTTGGGCGTTAATGAGTGAGTGTGTGTAGGAGGGTGAGTATTATTAGAAGCTACTTAACTATAGACAACAGTAGTGATATCCTCCAGTGAGTTGGGCGTAAATGAGTGTGTGTATGAGGGTGAGTATTATTAGAAGCTACTTTACTATAGACAACAGTAGTGATATCCTCCAGTGAGTTGGGCGTAAATGAGTAGGTGTGTGTAGGAGGGTGAGTATTATTAGAAGCTACTTAACTATCGACAACAGTAGTGATATACTCCAGTGAGTTGGGCGTAAATGAGTGGGTGTGTGTAGGAGAGTGAGTATTATTAGAAGCTACTTAACTATAGACAACAGTAGTGATATCCTCCAGTGAGTTGGGCGTAAATGAGTGGGTGTGTGTAGGAGGGTGAGTATTATTAGAAGCTACTTAACTATCGACAACAGTAGTGATATACTCCAGTGAGTTGGGCGTAAATGAGTGGGTGTGTAGGAGGGTGAGTATTATTAGAAGCTACTTAACTATAGACAACAGTAGTGATATCCTCCAGTGAGTTGGGCGTAAATGAGTGGGTGTGTGTAGGGGGGTGAGTATTATTAGAAGCTACTTAACTATCGACAACAGTAGTGATATACTCCAGTGAGTTGGGCGTAAATGAGTGGGTGTGTGTAGGAGGGTGAGTATTATTAGAAGCTACTTAACTATAGACAACAGTAGTGATATCCTCCAGTGAGTTGGGCGTAAATGAGTGGGTGTGTGTAGGAGGGTGAGTATTATTAGAAGCTACTTAACTATAGACAACAGTAGTGATATCCTCCAGTGAGTTGGGCGTAAATGAGTGGGTGTGTGTAGGAGGGTGAGTATTATTAGAAGCTACTTTACTATAGACAACAGTAGTGATACCCTCCGGTTAATTGGGCGTAAATGAGTGGGTGTGTGTAGGAGGGTGAGTATTATTAGAAGCTACTTAACTATAGACAACAGTAGTGATATCCTCCAGTGAGTTGGGCGTAAATGTGTGGGTGTGTGTAGGAGGGTGAGTATTATTAGAAGCTACTTAACTATAGACAACAGTAGTGATATCCTCCAGTGAGTTGGGCGTAAATGAGTAGGTGTGTGTAGGAGGGTGAGTATTATTAGAAGCTACTTAACTATCGACAACAGTAGTGATATCCTCCAGTGCAATTGGGCGTAAATGAGTGGGTGTGTGTAGAAGGGTGAGTATTATTAGAAGTTACTTAACTATATACAACAGTAGTGATATCCTCCAGTGAGTTGGGCGTAAATGAGTAGGTGTGTGTAGGAGGGTGAGTATTATTAGAAGCTACTTAACTATCGACAACAGTAGTGATATCCTCCAGTGCAATTGGTCGTAAATGAGTGGGTGTGTGTAGAAGGGTGAGTATTATTAGAAGTTACTTAACTATATACAACAGTAGTGATATCCGCCAGTAAGTTGGGCGTAAATGAGTGGGTGTGTGTAGGAGGGTGAGTATAATTAGAAGCCACTTAACTATAGACAACAGTAGTGATACCCTCCAGTGCAATTGGGCGTAAATGAGTGGGTGTGTGTAGAAGGGTGAGTATTATTAGAACCTATTTAACTATTGACAACAAAGTTTTCAGTCTCAGTGTAGTTTAGCTTGCGAATGTAGTCTACTACCATAAGTTTACATTTATTCTTATTTAAGGGGTATATATCTACAAGTTTATTTAGTCTTTCATACAGAAAAGAGCCTTTATATCATTATATATGTTTGCCTTCATATTAAAGTTACACAGCTTTAAAATATTGGTGGCGGCCTGCAGCCGGTTCGGGTCTCGTGGACCCCCATTTACCCGATTTTATTTTCTTTGTCTGTGCCCGTCACGGGTCTTTGCAATCCCTCGAGGTTAAAGGCAGAACACTTTGAGGATTACGGGTTTAATCTTTCAAAACCGATTCACGTAGATTAAACTAAGCAGGAAAGGAATTAATTTACTGTTCTATCTAATTGTAATTAGAGATCTCGTTGGACATTCAGCAACAACTGATACGTAGAAAAACTATTTGTAATGTTTTCTCGAAGACTAGCACTTCGTACTTTGTGAACTTAGATTTCCTACTTTGCTATACGAACTAAAACATTTTTTTTTCATCAACTTTTCCTAAATTACCTTTTTAATTAATGGTACCCATTTAATTCACTTTTCTTAAATTATATTGGACCCTCTCCAATGTAATTTAAGAAAAGTGAATAATCAAGATCTTTAGGATTATTTTTCCACTATCAGGTAGTGATCATAATGAGCGTTTAATTCACATTTCTTAAATTACATTGGACCCCCTCCAATATAATTTAAGAAAAGCGAATGATTAGTATCTTTAGAATTATTTTTCCACTATCAGGTAGTTGTCATAATGATCAGGAGGAGGAGGAGAATCTTACAAATTTTTGAATGTTCCATAATTTTTCCATAATTCAACCTTTAATGCATAGTTCTGGAATATTAATCAATCAAATCTTTATTATTTTTCTAGAAAAGTATTAGTTCTAAGTTTCGAGTTTCTTAATTGAAGGAAAGATTTCTCATAATACCGGATTTCCTCTTTTCACCCCGCTGGGGGTTTATTATAAAAATGAAATCGTTTGCTACGTTTCCATGATTACACTTTTATATTGTTTATATTAGTTTTCGAGGTAAAAAGGTCCCTTTTCTTTCATATTGCTTCTCACACAATCTTTAATTTTTTCTTTGGCCTTCCTCTCCCTCTCCATCCATCTACATTTATATTCATACCTCTTTTAATTCCATGCGTTTCATCCCTCCTCTTCACATGACCATTCCAAGACAAGCGGTTCTTTATCATTTTCCGTCACTGGCGCCACTTTTAATCTACCTCTAATACACATTTCTCACTTTATCCATTCTTGTTACTCCACACATCCATCTCAACATTCTTATCTCTGCTTTCTGCAATTTATTTTATTCCGTCTTTTTCACATCCCATCATTCTGATCCATACATTATGAAAGGTTTTATCACGGACTTATAGATTTTCCCTTTCAACTTGAGGAGCATCGCAAGTTGTTCCAGTGACCTGTCTCCATTTCATCCATCATGAGTTGATCCCCCTTTATTAAAATTTAGTCAATAAATTACGTAGTTGCGTATTAGTGTCAGGTTTTAAATAATTTCCCCTATGTCCCTCTTTAAAAGGTTGATTTTCTCTAAGTTGAAGGTAACTCTTTGCTTACGCACGTAAACTGGTTCACTGCTAATCATTTGTACACGTAAAACAAAGCCGGGTTAGTTACACCATTACCTAGCCTCGCTCAGCGCAAGCGATTTTATCGGTTCTTAAAAACACATCCCTCGCTCCATCGTAGACTTTGTCTCTGTCATTTTTGACTTAGACTAGAGTCAAGAGCAAACCCATCACAAATAAATAAAAAATCTGGCCAAGTGCGAGTCGGACTCGCGTGCAAAGGGTTCCGAACGAATTTAATTTTTTTAACATGTTATTTTAACACTAGACTTCTAATAGGTTTTCCTGTAATCTTTAGGTAAAGATCAATTATCTCCATTTTTTCCAAAATTTTAGGCTCAGTAGTTAAGGGGGGGAATGGTCATTTTTCGTCTAATTTCTTGAATAACTTCACAACTAGATGGTTTAAAATTATGAAAAAAATATAATTAAAAATCTCACAGTAAGCCCTTTCATTTGATATGTCACATGATATTGTTCAAAAATCTTATTTTTTTTAAATTTTCTAGGTTGACCCCCAAAAGTGACCCCCATACTAAAAATTTACTAATTTACGTAACGCGTCCGTGTTTGGGTCATAGAAGTCCATATGTGTACCAAATTTCAACAGGATCGGTCCAGTGGATCCGGAGAAAACTGACTGTGACAGACGGACAGACAGACAGACAGACACCCGAGTGATCCTATAAAGGTTCCTTTTTTTCGGAACCCTAATAAATAAAAAGGGAAAAAAGTACTTTTTTTGTTAATATAATTTGAGGGATTTATTCGTTCATACGCTTTCAGTAAAGTATCAGTGCATAAATGGATCGGATTTTTCACAATTATAAATTACTAGCTGACCTGGCAAACGTTGTTTTGCCATATATATAAAAAAATGCCTACGACCTATTCGCAGACCTACCGAGAAAACACAAAAAACATAACAAAAATAGGACAAGCCTTTTCAGAGGAGTCCGATTAGAAGATTAGACTAGACAAGTAGAAAACTTCCAAAAAAACTTAAAAAGTTCGATTACTGAAACTAAACGATATTGGTCTCCAACTTATCATTTAATACTCTTTTAAACTTTTGATGGACCTCTGTTACCAAATCTTTTTATCTGTATCGGATAGCAAAATGAAGTAGCTAAAATGATTCCATGTAGTCACTCTGTACCCTTGCAAAGATGCGTGATACCTCGCTCCATCAGTAGGTAACACTAATTGGTTAGAACGTTGGACTCCGCCGATTCGATTACCCAAATAATCATTATCCTATTCTACTAATATTATAAATGCAAAAGTTTGTGAGGATGGTTGGATGAATGTTTATTACTATTTCACGTCAGAACGCCAGAAATAATCTTTATGAAATTTGGAACAGAGGTAAATTAGTCTGGAATAACACATAGGCTATTTACAGGGTGAATATTTAAAGTGTGCCTTCATGGCCAAATCTGAAACTATGAGGAATATCAAAAAACACTGAAAGGAGTCTCGAGCCCGATTTTGATAAAAACTAAAACTGCATCATTAGTTTTTTGAAAAATCGTTATTCCTATTCCAGGAATCGAACAGGTCGATGTTGAACAAAAAACTCGCCCTGTATTATTACAATATTCGAAAGTGTAGCTAATAAGGATAAAATTCTGCGAAGTAATAACGCATGGCAAATTTAAAAGGGAAGCCCTCATTTTTAACATTTTAATTTTAAAATTTGTGACTAAAGCTACTTATCTAACCCGTAACAGCAATTTTTTTTTAAATCAATTGTTGCAGTTGCCGCTGGCAGATGCTAGTTAGAATATAATTGTGTACAATACCTTAAAACAAGATTCTTCGGACCATGCTGATCATCTATGATGATGAAGATGAGACCCCGGCTGGTTGATCTTTGTTCACTGATACCGAGCCATCGTGCCTTTGTGACAACTGATGAATCATATAAAAAAGTATTTACATTATTTTTACACACCAAAACAGATTTTTAGACACCGCGATTGCCCTAAAAGTCTCGATTTATTAGTTTTTCGCGCGATAAGCTGCAATGTTCCGAGCGCAGCGTGCACGCGGTTCGTGACGTCACTGCTCGGTACCTGTCCGGCTACTGCCGTCGGCCGCTGACGCTGCGTAGATGCAGACTGCATCTTGCAAAAATCACCTTTAATAACAACACAGATTGATTTAGTTTCACAGTTTAATTGTTCAATGAACTACGACTCGAAGCGAAATCAAAGCGCCATGTACGCTTGCAAATGTTTGTCTAAATATTGTTGAGATGTAGAGATTAGCTTAATGTTGGATGCCAATTTATAGCATAATATATTTATGATAGGTTATCATTTTTCATACCGCATTTGACGCTTCATGATTATTCTCATCAATAGCTTTATTTTACAAAATAATAAGTGTCGAATATAATTTTCATGGAATTCTTATGAAATATGATTGATTTGGCAGCCCTCGCATTTTTTAATATAACTAGCTGCCCCGCGGCTTCTCTCCCTTCAACTGCAACTTTCTTATTTTTACCCACGACGGTACAGAGACGGTATATGCATTTGGGGTGGGAGGATATTTGTTTGTTTGTGCACAGCAATCTTGCCATTTATCTCCAAAACTACTAGTCTGATTTTGATGCAGTTTTCGGTGATGGGTTTGGGTTTGATTGGTGCATGTTTTTAGATAGGGTTGACAAAACCAAAACTAGTTGTCCAATTTTGATGCGGTTTTCAGTAGTGGGTTTGTGGTTGATTAGTGAGGGTTCTTAAATAGGTGTAACGATAGTAACTCACTAAGGGGCGCTGCAATAAATTATTTTATATTAGATACTACATATTAAAGAAACTCGATAGGTAAGTTATTTCTTAGTTTTTTGAATACCTATGCTCTCTAAAAAGTTTTAAATAAAAGCAAAATCTAAATTTTGAAAAAAAAACGCGATGTGTAATACGTAATTAAAAATGCTAAAATAATTTAAAAACCCCCTACTTAAAGAACCCTAAAATAACCGTCGGCGGCGCCATCACTATTTTAAATTTCAACATAAAGTAGTTCAAACAATACCAATAAAATATCTCCAATTATTCACGTTACTATAATAATAATATAATAATAATAAATCATTTATTTCGGATAGTTCAGGATCCATATTTGTTAGTAAAATTGCTTAAAAACTAATGTTAGTAATAATACGAAAAAAATATGATTAAATATCTGAGTGGATCCAGGTGAACTCATCGATGATGGTGGCAAATCATTATATGACTGCGTGCAGCCGTATCCAGCGAGCCAGCATCGGAGAGTCCCACCGGTCCGCCAGCGCGCGCAGGATGGTGTTGGGACTGTCGCGCGTGCGGCGCATGATGGAAGCGCACCGTTTGCGCATGATGGCTGCAAAGCCGTCTGTGTCAGCCGCCGCGAACATCGCGGAGGCGCTGCAGTGGCGCGGCAGCCCCATCAGCACCCGGAACGCGTTATTGTATTGAACGCGCAGATCGCTGTATGTCCGCTGCGTATAGTTAACCCACAGGCTGCAGGTGTAAAAGGACTGACAGTACGCTTTAAAAAGCGCAACTTTGACAGTCCCCGTGCTCCGTGAAAACCTGCGGGCCAACATATTGCATCGGACAGACAACGCTCTGCGCTCCCTTTCAATATCCACACTGTCCTTAAGGTCCTCGGTAACCCAGTGGCCCAAATATTTAAATTTATCTACTTTGTTTAGGGCTACACCACCTAAAGTGAAATTCGGAACGAATGTGTAAAGCTTATTGTCCGGCCTGAAAATCATTATTTCACTCTTTCGTGCGTTGTATTTGAGCCCATGAGCCACCGCGTAGGACTCACAAATTTTCAGAAGCCTTCGCAAGGCACCAATCGAAGGGCTCAGCAGCACCATATCGTCTGCATAACTGATGTTATTCACGCACACTCCATCTATATGACACCCGACACCGGTGCTGCTAAGCTCATCGATCAGTCGGTTGACATACAGGTTGAATAGCGTGGGAGAGGTCAGCCCCCCCTGCCTTACCCCGCATTCCAGTCTGTACTCCCCCGAGAGAGAGCCTGCCCATCTTACAAAATTCTTTTGGTTGTTATACCAATGCATAAATAATAGCACAATTTCCCTAGGCAGACAAGTTTCATCCCTTAATTTACCCCATAGAACATCGTACGACACAAGATCGAAAGCCTTCGACAGATCAAGGTAGCACGCATACACTGGGGTCTTTCTAATCGTGTAATACTGTACAGTCTGCTTGAGGCACAGGATAGCACTCTCGGTGGAAAGCCCGGGCCTGAAGCCGAACTGCGCGTCGTTTAGCGAGACGTGTTTATCTAGGTGCTGACCAAGCAGACTGTCCAGCACTTTGGCGACTACTGTGGCTAGAGAGATCGGTCTATAGTTGTTTACATCTGATGTATCACCAGTTTTATTTTTGATTATTGGTACAACTATAGTACGCATTAGATTTTCGGGTAGATGGGAGTGGCCTAAACACAGGGTAAAAAACATAGAAAGCACTCTGGGTAGGTGTACACCTGCGTGCTGCAGGTGCTCGATGCTGAGGCTGTCGTGACCCGGCGATTTACCCCTCACCATGCTTTTGATCACCGCACACACTTCCTTCATAGTAAAATGCACACTACGCTCACCACCCTCCTCAGCATCGGGCTCCTGCAGCGCTAGCCCCAGAGGAGAGTCCACCTTGAAATGGTGGGAGAACATAGTGGCGATCTCGCTAGGCTCGTGCACTCCCGCCACGCTGACGGGGAGGCCCGGCTTATGATTCATTTTATTAGTATTTTTCCAGAACTGGCCGAATTTCTTGTTTGAGTGAAGTTCAGCTAAAATATCCATTTTTATCTGTTGTTCATTATTCTGACACCACTTTAATTTAGATTTAAAAGCGCGCCTAGTTTCACACATATCATTATAAAGACGGCCAGCCCCGGGCTTACCCCCATACAACCATGCCTGGAAACACAACCGAGCCCTCCCATGAGCGCCGCGGACGTGCCTGTTCCACCCGGTAATGTATTTACCACTACGCTTTTCAGTAACATTATAACTACAAATAGCGGCCTCAGACAGTATACAAATAATCTCGTCATACATGTTATCTAAAAGGATTTTATGACTTTTGTTACAACACATATGATCAGCGCAGTTTCTTAATTCTGAAGGAAAATCAATTTCACGAAGTCTAGAGTGACATACATTTTTAAATTTCGCTATCTGAGTCGAATCACGTTCACCCCAGACTATTCTGTTTACACAAACAGTAGGTATGCAAACCTTAGGCTTAACCAAATTAAAATTACATTGTATAGACACTGGGTAATGATCAGACCAATAAGTATTATATAATACAGAGGCCGCGGACACAGAGTGTCGCGCGGCATTCGTCACAAGACAGTGGTCGAGCCAGCGCCGACAGCCGTGCGCGTCGCTGACAAACGTATGACTGTCCAGCGGCATCATTTCCAAGTCTACACAAGACCATGATTGTTCCGCACAAAAAGTTAAGAGTTCAGTAGCAAATGACTCACCGGGGTGCGCATTGTAGTCCCCTAACATAAACACCGACTCCACATTGTGACTGTCAATTATGGCTGTCATTTCACTAAGACACTCCGTGAATTCCACTAAGTTTTCACTGGACTCGGTAGGCATATACACAGAGAATATCAAAATGGAACGATCACTGAGTTCAATTTTTATCGCGGCGAGACGCACACTATTGCACTTGACTACGTTTACCGTTGGAAACGTAACCTTTCTCCACAGTAAGGCAACTCCGCCGTAGGGCCTACCGCGTAAGACCCCTGCCGCGATGTCCACTGCAGAGGTACCCGTGCAGGCGAAGTCGTCGTCTATCGCGGCCAGGTACCCGAGGTCGTGCGGCAGTAGCCACGTCTCCTGCAGCGCCACAACATCAGCCGAGCGACAAAGCTTCCGCACACATTCCACTGATCTCATCACGTTTTTACAGTTAAAACTTATCAAATTGATGTTATTCATAAATTAGAACTGCCAATATTCTCGCTAATCACACGGACTTTTTCCTTATCACGTCTAATGATGTTTATAAATCGACGGTATGCCACCCCGTTAGGCCAGAAGTCATCACTCAGGAAAGTTATTAACGAACGTTTAGGTACGAATATTTTGTATGATTCGTAATCCTTCGCTAACTTCATGTCCATTTTTTCAATTTTAACATCAATGTTAGTCTTTTTCATAATGTAGGTATGTATGTCACACACGGACACGCACTTTGCCACATTATAAATGTACATGGGAACCTTAGTTTCCGCTGCCATAAAATTACTTCCAGGCTCAGGAATCGCTTTTCCTCGCTTCCCAACGAAACGGTTTCGTAATCTTTTGTTTTGGACACGAACCCACTGGTCACTCGGGGCTTGTGTCTTCCATTTCCCTTCTCGAACAATCTCCGCCAACGATTTTTGCCTAGGTGCGATAGGGCCAGATCCATTTTTGTTGACCGTGTGTCCCACGGCCGAGTTGAGTGGTGGTGGTAGCGGCGCAGTACAGGCGGCCGGAGTAGATTTCAGCGGTAGCGGGGCGGGGGGCCGGGGACCACAGCCACTGGTCGCCGCGGGGGACGGCGGCGGCGAGGACGGCGGCGGCGACTCGATCAGCTGACCCGCGACGTACGTCATCGTAGCCGCGTCTCGATCAACGGTTTTATTTTGCGGCAACGCTTCACTACTACCCTCTGATAAGCGATGCTCAAAAATATTGCGAATACTGGATTTTGGTGTAAATTTTAATGCAGTTTGTTGTTTTTGGTAGCATTCACTTGTGCCGTCATTGCACTCTAGCGGCAATCCCATGGGACCACTATCGCACTCATAACTTGCGAGTCTTGCGACATATGCACCTCTTCTGGGGTTGACATTGCACCATCCTGATGAAAGATGCTGCACCTCGCTTCTCAACTGGTCCACCTGCTTAACTGTAGCATAGTCCTCTTTCATCATGTCGAGATCTTGCCGGAGCTTAACAATGTCTTTCAATAGCCTCGTCACGTCGACATGGTCGAACAGAACCGGGGGTAACTTCTCAAGGTCGCGGGCCACGAAAACTGGGATATCCTCGGAGTCGGTATCGCGGATCAGACAGATGATGTCGTCTATGTCTCGAACATTTTTCCCCGCCTTCCTCCGCGTTATCTTCCGTTTTGTTGTCGGCACGGATTCGAACAACAAGTTCTTCGCCGTTACAATTTCTGTTTCGGAGAATGCACTCGCACAGATTCTACTTATACTTTCATCGTCCATCACTGATATTTTATTATGGACGAAGGCCAAAACTTCGTTAATTACTACGTTGCAATTTGCACATTTAACCACAGAGGACATTTTTAATTCCCCGATACACACCGTCACGCACAATATCCAACCGTACGCATGCGCGCGCGCGTCGCGACTGACTACTATAAAACTGCAAAATAACTAGTTCATTTAATGGCAGCCCCGGACGGATATTCTTCGTGACTTTATTTGTGACCTCAAAAACTATCCAAAACAAAATAGCGCCTCTTTAATTTTAATAAGGATACCAAAATATTGCAAAACTAGTGGACGTCACGCGGTTTCACCCTCGTAGTTCCCGTTCCCGTGGGAATACGGGGATAATATATGTTACTCCCAGATAATGTAGCTATCCAATGCTGAAAGAATTTTTCAAATCGGTCTGGTAGTTTCGGAGCCTATTCAATTCAAACAAACAAACAAATCTTTCCTCTTTATAATATTAGTGTAGATATGGTCGTAAATTGCAAAGGGGACGAAACAAATTTGTATTCTTTCGATTTGGCCACCCTATAGAGCTGATTTCGACAATGACAATCTGTATTTATATTATCGTTTATCCTGTCTGACTATCAATGCACAGCCAGAACTAGTTAGTCAAGTAAGCTGAAATACTTATGTATTAGTATGGATTTGAAATATACGTTTATTTTATAACTTAAGCATGAGCTAAGAAAGGATTTATGGAAATTCCAACGTAAAGGAAGAAAATGGAGAGAGAACGTCGTATGAAAGTCTTTAATTCTAATACGGATGACACTAAGAACGATATGGGTCATGTATATTTTAAATGTGGAAGAAAAATTGTATTTAATTTACTATTGCCGGTGACTTCGTACGTTAATATCCCGTTCCCGTAGGAATTTCGGGAAATACTCTCTTATTGCTCCCCTACACTACACACTACACTGTGTGCCGACTCCGGGCATTCAGCCGCGCTACCTAGCTAAGTAGCTAATCTGTTTATCTCTCGTGTGTCACCAGAAAGGATTAATACATACTGTTGCTACTAAGAACCCCTTTAGCCTGATCGCATTCGAACCCAATTAGAGCCGGTATAATAAGCATATCAAAGAGCTCAATTCCGCTAAATTTCTATCAAGCATCTGAACCTAGAATTCGCTAATCAGTATTTAATCTAATCATATGGTAAGATGTTTTTTTAATGATTTATGGCCTGTTTTACGATTTCCGAATAATTTGAAAACCGCGCAAGTGCGAGTCGTACTCTAAAATTGGCTGTGAGGGTTCCGTTTTTTCATCCGTATGAAAAAACGAAACCCTAACTGGCCAAGTACGAGACGGACTCGCGTGCAAAGGGTTCCGAACGAATTTTTTTTTTTTAACACATTATTTTCACACTATAGACTTCTGATAGGTTTTCCTGTAATCTATAGGTAAAGATCTATTATCTCCATTTAATTTTTAAATTTTAGGTTCAGTAGTTTCGGAGATAAGGGTCATTTTTTGTCTAATTTCTTGAATAACTTCAACACGATTTATTTTAAAATTATGAAAAAAGTATAATTAAAACCCTCACAGTAAGCCCTTTTATTTGATATATCACACGATATTGATCAAAAAACTTTTTTTCTTTAATTTTCTAGTTTGACCCCCAAAAGTGACCCCCATACTAAAAATTTTATCATTTACGGAACACGTCCGTATTTGGGTCACAGAAGTCCAAATGTGTACTAAATTTCAACAGAATTGGTCTAGTGGATCCGGAGAAAACCGGGTGTGGCAGACGGACAGACAGACACCCGAGTGATCCTATAAGGGTCCCGTTTTTTATTCGGAACCCTAAAAAGGGTCAAAATTTTATGTAACTTATCATTTTAGTAAGTTAACGGGCGCTCAAATCATACATGACTAAGCAGGCCCTAACCCTGATCATGTATTGATTTGGTTACAACGAATTGTAAATTTGTGCTCTACGAGATCGTCGCTCAAATAACTCAGTCGCAACATTTTGGAAATTTTGTCTGCTTCACAACCATCGTGGTATTCAGATGATTTGGTACTATGTACCGGCCACTTGAAAGGTCTTCTAGTGGTGGCGGCGGCGGGAGGGGGCGCGGGCACATTGTTACAGTCGCGATACGTCTAGCTACCACTGCTACTGTGTACACTGATAATTGGGATGCAATAGCGCTCTCCCCTGCCCGCTTATTAACAGACCAAGCTTTAAACGAAATACTGTTGAAGAATCTTACTAATTCAAAAGTATTTTGTTAAAAATGAGAGATTGACATAGATAAACTCACCAAAGAACAAGACAAGAGTAAGAGCTTTACGTTTAACGTTTCAATACAACTTAGGTTGCAGTACTTGGCAACCCAATTAGATGGCGTTTACCGCTTAGCGCAAACTGAATCTGTAAGTCGACGCCGCGCGCCAAGTTGATATTCGCTTTCGATAGCCGAGCTGAATGCAATTACGAGATGACGTCCGCTGAAACATTCCAACTGGTTTGAAAGCTTTATTAGCGTTGGTCTTGTTTATCTGTCTCAAGCAGGTAATTTGTAGGTATCGTATAGCTACCTGGTTAACAATGCCCTACCCAAAATCATACACCAAGTAGTGAAATAGCACTACTTACTTGTTTTTCCACAGAATACTGTGTAATACTCGCCGGGGTAACTTGGGTGAAGTGAAAGGTTAAGAGTTTACTTAAACCTCACTTCACCTACGTTTTCACAAGTGAGATGTTTGCAGAATAGACCGGTCGGCAGGTTATGTTGTATGCAACAGGAAAGTCAAGAACTAGAGTGCAGGAAAGTATTGCAAACCAGCATTAAACCTTTTTTCATTTAAAGGGAGTCGCTCGTAGCTAAATATTAACGGCCTCACGGGTCCATTGTCAAGGATAAGCTATGCTTGCTGAGGTCAATTCGCGGATGGGTGTCCATCGTTTACGCACGTTCATCCCTTTAGCTCAGCTGTCATTTGTAGGTCTTTGAGTGGTAATTGTATCGTTTAACTGGATGTAGAGCGTTTGTCTAACTATGGTGTGGGTAATGTGGGTTAGACTATAGCTGTAGCTGAATAACATCCTGATATTCAGCGACATTTGATTAGATTGGAAGCTGTCCTTAACAAAACTAGGAAAAGAACAAACTTTAAAAACAAACTTTAAGAAAAAACTTTATTCATTGGAAATAGTATTAGGTAGGCCATGTGGAAATGTACCTACTTTGTTTGTTTGTCAGCAGTGCCAAGGCGCCAGACACGCCGAGTGCGCGTGCGCAAGACAAGCGCGCATCAGCGCCCCCATGCTCCACACCGCCAGCTGACGAGGAACCTCCTCCACCCTCCGACGGAGACGCCACACCGGTAAGCTACATCGTGCACAGTGGCGGTACCTTCATATAAGCCCAAAAGCCCGGCATGCCTTACTAAAATGCTCGATAGAGAATCAATATCAAACCCGAACTATTTAAAAGTTCGCGCGCTTAATTCTTATCAAATTAACACAAAGTATCAACCTATTATGCCACACTACACATCGCGATTGTTCGCGCGCAGAGTTTCGCATTTGCAGCATCTACATATAGCTATCTCGCTTACACGTACCGGCTTTTACCGGGCTTTCAAATACTATCTCTTTCACTTCCGCACTTATAGCGATGTGCCGTATAACGAGTTCTAAACCTTGTGCGTCTACAAATCGATCAGTATGGAAGATTAAGCCGTGCATGCGTATGAAGTTGCATGCGTATGCGTGACCTTGTCACCTCTCTGCAGTGTTGCCGTTTTAGCGACGTTGTGAGATCTTGGAGATTTTTAACGAGTTTGGAGACTTTTTTTAAGATTTAGCAACAATAAAAACTAGCGACTTTTTAAAATAACGAAATTAAATATTCAAGCAATATCTTAAAAATAAAAAAATTGCGACATCTAGCTAGATTTTTCATATACCTGGCGACTTTTTTTGCCTAAATGACAACACTGCAACTCTGCGTAAGTAGTTCTCGACACCTGACTGCAACTCACTTCAGTTTCATTTGCTTGAGAGTTGAAAAGTTATGTTGTTAAAGTTTTTTGTGTGTTTTCTTAGATTTTCTCAGTGATACAATTGTTTTGGTGACTTACCTACAACAATGGAGGTAATTGTACCTTGTGAGGATTTAAAATGCGTTCAAGTTTTGATTGGCGAAGATAAGGTAAAATCTTTAAACTTTGCTCAGAAAAAACAGTTAATTTCTTCATTTAAACCGACGCCTAATCTGTGTTTTTCTCAGACTAGTAAATCGCATAAACGAAAATTTAATAGATCAGTGTATTAGTTGGATTGTTGACTGTTCGCACACTAATAAGTTGTATTGCTGGTGTCATATTTTTTTCGAGTGAAGATTCCGTTTGGAATACATCTGGTTATAATGATTTAAATAACATATCTGGCGCCATTAAAAGGCACGCAAATTCCCATAAACACCTGTGTGCAATGGTTTCTTTCGGTAATTTTGGTAAACAACGAATTGAGACATCTATATCAGTTTATGAGAAAATTGCGATGATACATACGAAGGCACCTACATACTCAGTCGAAAACTGAATTTTCTTTTTTTGAAATCGGTTAAAATTTTATTGGGCTTGCCTTATTTTGAAACCCTAGGCACGCCACTGATCGTGCACAATATACATTTTCTTGTACACGTTATGTTTTTGTACGTTCTGCGTTGGAGTTCCTACGTTGCGGCACGGGTGAAACCTAAGAAAAGGCCTTTTCACCGTCTTTAGAATTCTTATTGCAGCTTAAAAATCCGTGTAGACGCCACATATATATCAGAAATAGCTTTCAAAAGGCTGGACCTCACGGCTAGTCTCAAGAGTTTGAAGATTCCTGCGGATGAAGAATTATGAGATTTGAATTATTCGAGCATATTTTATTTCTTTTTGGTTTTCCGGATTTGGACAGTATTAATCTAGGTTTCACTATTTTTTTTTAAATATTTATCGGAAACGTCAAGTCAGAAAATGGTATTTCGCAAAATATATTTACGCTAGTAGCTCTGTGGCATCAATCATACCGTTTCAGACTGAATTTTCCTTCGAATTAAATTCCGAGTCTGCTCCTTCGCGCTCTTAGATTTCACAACTTCCCCATATTGATGGAACGAGGTACATTCCACAATATAAATATCAAAATGCATATAATAGCTCACCCGACTCCGATTCGCAGAAGTATTCATTTTCACGACATATATTCCCCGTAGGTTGAACTGAGGTATATAGCTACTAGCTCTGCTAGTTATGTTTATGTCCCATGTAATAGGGCGCGACAGTATTGTCATTAACTGAGAACGAATCTGACTCCGAGCTGCTTCAACTTTCGTGTGATGCTAAGTGGGTATAGGCATCATGAACCGGTCTTAGCTTCTTGCATCCAGTGGCTCTCACGGCCTTCATCAGGACTTTTGCCCACGAAGGTGCGCGCGAATTTACTTGTAACCTGGGCACTAACTCATGGTAATGGTAGAAACTGTAGGGGATTTCGTTAGTCCGACATAACTGTCCGTTCTCCCAAGACAGAAGGTATCCATGAGGATTTCTAGACGCGTTTTGTCGGGAGTTACAACGATGATTATGATGCTATCTAGCCGATTTCGGCCACATCTTTCTCATTTCTTGGCTTTTCATGGTGGTCTGCTCTGCTGAGCGATGGCCTTTATGCGTGAATGTGACTATGTGTGTTTCCAACTTTCACAAAATTGTATTTTTAACAATTTTTGTTTTTTTTTTGGTACTTATGCGTCATGCTTGTCGCAAATACTCATTTTCTTTATTTCTTCTTCTTTCTCTGTTATGTGCTCTCATGTGACTTGCATAATCATATCCAACTTTGGCCGAAAAACCCCTAGCATATAGTGGACACGCCAAACACGATGGTGATAACTCATAAGTGATGTGTGGTTGCCCAGACCGGGCTGTGCCCCGAACCGGGCCTGATGCCGCTGACGGGCAGCGCGCCGGCCACGCCTCAGGACGCACGTATGGACGTGCCCCAGCCGCGCCCGCTCCCCATGCCGGAGTATGGCGGCTTCTTCGCGCTGCTCACCGAGTACCTTCCAGACACCAGCCAGCCTATATCTGGCTTCCACCGGTATGTATTGCCTTAGATAATTTCTTCGCCAACCCGCCTTCAGCAAGGGTGGTGATTAATGCTCTTATTTATTTAGTTAACTGTGAGAAGAGACCTTTGCCCTGCCGTGGTACACAACTCGTAGCCAGTTGCCAGCTACGAATGGCCATCGACGTGCCATTAGTAGCGTCCAACGTAGGACGGTGAGTCTTTTACTAATGCATAGGGAAACTCTTAAAGGAAGTGGAAAAGTTCCGGAAGCAAGACATGAAATTATCCTTTGTGAGAAAGCTTTTACTGCATTTTTATTTTGGTTTCTTTTCATCAGTGAAGATACACAGAGTAGAATAGAAGTATTTGTTTTGTGTGTCCACTTTGCAACCACTTTTATTAAGGACACAGGTCTGGCACGTTGTGTCGTCGGTCAGTTACGTCAAAACATTGTTTTACGTCACGATCGGCGCGTCGCACTCATTCACATCCAATTATTAACTGATCGACAACTTGAATGATAGTTCTGATGAAGCAGTATAATCAGTTCATCACTTTTATTACTTATAATTGTAATGAGAGGGGTAATGTTTCGTGTAATATACACACTGCGTGCGTTCGGCCGAAACTTGGCCTCTTTCTGTATTACACTAAAGAGTATTCAATATATGTGAGTACTGCATGTTTGTCGTGTGTGCAGTTGCAACGTGGCGGTGATGCTGCTGTGCGACGTCGTGCTGGACGGGGTGGAGCTGGACTGGTCCATCCACGTGCCTCTGATGCTGCACATCGTCTTCTTGGGCATGGACCACACCAGGTAAGGGTGTTCTTCGTGTACATACTACCTCTAAATCTTTGGTTCCCAATCTGTGCTCCACGGACCGCTGGTAACAGCTAAAATGTGGTTCACAAATTTACACATAAAACCGCGTTTATGGAGCTAATGATGTGTGTGACCTCTGTTTGAATGGCATCTCTGTGAGTGATAATTTATTACTCATTTTGTTAACTTTTACAGGTAACCTAAAAAAAAATTGTGTGTGGGAATGAATGAATAAATAGATAAACATTTCAAACAGTTCAACTCATACTCAAACTGATTTTAAGTTTCTATCATAAGTGTGGTGTTTTCTACGAAAATCACTTTTTGATTAACACCGTTAAATAAGTAAAGACGAATGCTCAACTTCTGGACGTTACTAAACACAAAAAGTCAAAGTGATCGCAGGTCCTAAAAAGGTACTGATATAAATTATATTGGGCTTATACTTTGCCAGTTCCACGACATCGTCGCTGGCAGCCGAGAATGATGGACACAGACAGTTATGTAATGTTGTAACGATTTTTTTTAGTTTTATCCTGATCCGTGATTAAATCTCTAAGGCAACTATTATTCAACTAAATTCAATCATTGGTCGACTAAATTAAACACTAAATTACACGTCTGGACACATCTATTGGCCCACCTTGTATTTTCAGTTTCGTTTGGTCCTAGCTAAAATTTTATATTAGGTCGAGCAAAAAGTTTTTATGCAGTTTTGAACCTGGCACATTCACAATTTCATTCAATAGTCTTTTTTTGAATTTCGAACACAGAATTTAAAGAAACAAAAGACAATTTGGAGCCTGTTTGTTGATATCAAACAATCGAATACTAAGAAAACTTGGTTTTATTGGTTTACTTGGATTTAATTCTTAAAAAAGTGATTGATATCTTTGGTTTTGCAACAAACATTACTTATTCTTAACATTAAGGTGAGGTTCTATCAATAATCTATGGATACTTCACCTGAAGTCGCTGCCCAAGCTGTGGCACTTATTCAGGCCGGACACAGCCAAAGAAACGTGAGTGCTCAACTTCTTTCAATTTAAGTCGATCTGCGGTCCGAAATGTTTATCGGAGGTACCTAGAGACTGGCGGCTTTGTTCGTCGCCAAGGAAGGCCAC
Organism: Lacanobia wlatinum; assembly: GCA_947578705.1. Taxonomy (NCBI): domain Eukaryota; kingdom Metazoa; phylum Arthropoda; class Insecta; order Lepidoptera; family Noctuidae; genus Lacanobia; species Lacanobia wlatinum. The sequence continues at coordinate 5,511,196 of OX388022.1, read as the reverse complement.
GATCTCGGGTCACAACTGAAAGGCAGGATCGATTCATCGTGACGACCAGCTTGAGAAATCGTCACCTTACCTCCATTGAGATACAAAACCAACTTCGCGACTTCCACGCAGTATCTGTGAGCGCTCGAACTGTTCGGATAAGGTTAAAAGAACGCGATATGGTACCACACAAGCCAGCTAATGGGCCCAAACTAACGCGAGCCCACCGAACAGCGCGCCTTCATTTCGCACGCAGTCATTTAAATTGGACACAGCAAGATTGGAGCCGTGTACTCTTTTCTGATGAGTCTAAAATTGTGTTACATGGCAATGATGGAAGGAAAAAGGTCTACCGACGTAAGGGAGAGCGTTTCGCATAATGCTGCTTTGAAGAGAGGGTTGCTTATGGCGGTGGCTAATGGACTGTCTGGGGCGGTATATCCGCGAGCGGCAAAACTCAACTTGAGGTTGTTACAGGACCACGGCTGCCAACATTAAATGCTGAAAGGTACATTCGTGAGTGCTTAGAACCTCACGTGATACCATACGCGGACTATGTGGGCCCAAATTTCCTTTTTATGCATGATACGATTATGGGCGATTGAAGTGGCCAACAAACTCCCCAGCAACACAACTGTCTGTTAAGTTTAAACAACTTGAATTTATATAACATTATCCAACAGTTTATGATAGATGTCGATCATAAAATAAATAAATGGATGGCACATGTCCGCTAGCATACCATTTTATCCCAAAAATTACATATGAAACAATGATAAAACTAATTACATATATAGGTAATGAAATAAGTAAACTCAAGCGTAGTACGCTTGAGTAGAAAATGAGCCTCCACGAATAAATGGCGTGCCCGCTTACATGTTCAACAATGCAATTTAACCATAATCTGTGACCCAAAGTCACAAGTGATAAACTAGGACCATCGCAGTTAAATTATAACACTTAAAAATTTTAACAATAATAAACCACGGACAGCAAGACGACCAGTCACCACAAGCAGCACCCGTTCACGAGCATAACGCAAAGATCAGCCATTACCTCCCTCGCCATATTAGAGGGAAGGAGGTAACCCGATCCCCGACGCTACCGCAAGCAGCGACGTCTAAGGGAGCATGAGCATGAGGTCGCTAGTTAACCACATACTGCAATACAACTCATAAAAAAACAAGCTAATGAGAAGATTATGTCAATAAATAAAAATAAAAAAAATAAACAAAAATGACCTATACGGTCAGAATAATAAACAATGTCATCTTGAGCAAGTAAAGAATCTACGAAAGAACATTTAGCATTGTCTCGTGTTCAACACAGCGACCAACTATTTTTATCGTCGAAGTAATCGTTTATAGTATAATATGCCTTCGAAATAAGGTTAGATTTCACTTTCGCTTTAAAAGCATTAAAAGGCAAGTCTAGAAAAGAAAGAGGTAACTTATTATAAAAACGGATACCGATCCCCACAAAATGGCCCTGGACCTTACGAAGACGGTGGAAAGGAGCATGTAGTTTGTGCTTATTTCTGGTGTTAAAGCTGTGGATATCACTAGTTTTGGCATATAAATGTATATTTTGCCTGATATACACTATGTTGGCAAAAATGAACTGCGAAGCAACCGTGAGAATACCTATTTCTTTAAAAAGTTCCCTTAGAGAGACTGTCGACCCAAGCTGGTATATCGCTCGTACGGCTCGCTTTTGTAGGACAAATATATTTTGTATGTCAGCAGCTTTTCCCCACAGTAGCATACCATAGGACATAACACTATGGAAATAACTAAAATACACTAACCGAGCTGTATCGACGTCAGTAAATTGTCTAACTTTCCTGACGGCGTAGGCGGCAGAGCTAAGCTTTCCCGATAGTGTTGATATATGAGGGCCCCATTGAAGTTTGGCATCAACTGTTATGCCCAAGAAAACAGCTGAGTCTACAGTTTCGAGCACCTCGTCACTTAAAATGATATTGGGTCCTAGATTTTTAACATTAGGTAAGGCAAATTTTATACATTTTGTTTTCTTAGGGTTTAGAACTAGATTGTTTGTTGTAAACCAATTCGTAACCATGGTGAGTGCACTATTTACGTCGTCAAAATCGTGTCTATTCCTATCAACTTTAAAAATAAGGGAAGTATCATCAGCAAAGAGAACAACATCACATATATCCTTTAAATAGAATGGTAAATCATTTATGTATACAAGAAACAAGAATGGACCCAGTATTGACCCTTGGGGTACACCTAACTGAACTGGCAGCCCGGAAGACTTCGCACCATTAACATCTACACATTGGAACCTATTATGCAAATAAGAATCTATTACGTTAAGAGCTTCATTTTGGAGACCGTAGTGACGTAGCTTTCGCAATAGCGTGTCATGGTGTACACAATCAAAAGCTTTGGAGAGGTCACAGAAAACTCCAATCGCATTTTGCGAGTTCTCCCATGCGTTAAATATGTGTTTAAGGAGAGCAACACCCGCAACTGTAGTCGAACGACCTTTTGTAAAGCCATATTGATTTTTATGAAGGAGGCTATTTATGTTAAAAAACTTAGTAATTGCTTGAGTATCAATTTTTCAAATATTTTACTAAAAGCAGGTAAGATGGATATAGGCCTAAAGTTACCTATGTCATTCTTATTACCTGATTTAAACAAAGGAATGATTTTACTACTCTTCATGAGGTCAAAAGTTCCTAAATCAACACATTTATTAAAAGTAACGGCAAGATACGGGGCTACGATGTCAATTATGTTACTCAAAAGTCTAATAGAAATGCCCCAGTAATCACCAGTGTTTTTAGACTTAAGTGTATTAAAAACATTAACTACGTCACTTGGCGTTACATGCTCGAAACTAAATAATTGACTACATTTAGGCACACTACAATGTAAGAGCTTTTCAGCATTAGACGGGGACGAATTTAAGGAGCGAGTAGTAGTTATAGGTATGTTGGCAAAAAAATCATTAAATGCCTTGGCTACGTCAGCTGCTGTACTAACTTCTTCTTCCCAGCTAAAACACTAGGAAGTGGTGACGGGCTGGGCGATTTGGGGGACTGTCTTCATGTAAATTTTTGACGTTCAAAAAGTGCTGATTTTCAGCCTAATTTGAATAAATGCCTTTTGATTTTGATTTTGATAATGCAAGAGCCCATGCGGCCGGCATCTTCAGGGAATATCTTCGGGATGTGAACATCACAGTTATGGACTGGCCAGCCATATTTGATAAAACATGTTTTTTATTCAAAAATCAATTGCCTTTAACAAGGCGCATATCCGACTTGTTAGGCGTAGCTCCATGTCGTATGGTATTCTGAATTCAAATTTAAAACAATACGATCGAAAAAGATGGTAAAATGTATCAGGTTTAAAACTGCATCAACAGTTTTTGTTCAATCTAGCAATCATATTTCGGTAGGGGCCATCGAAACCTAAACTCTAAGGTGGGCCAATAGATGTGTCCAGAAGTGTATAAAATCGGAAAAAGTAAGTTGCGGTGTAAACATAAGCATATTATTTGGTTATACGTGAACCATACATAGTTGTTAGTTCGACACGCGTGTGTTTGTGGTACGGCTCCCTGCTGAGTGGCTAGCTCGTCCTGCAGATGGATCGTGCACCAGCACTGCCGGCAGCTGCTGCTGAACCTGCTGGTGGCGGTGTCGGCGCACCACGACCACCTGACCGTAGCCCGCGTGCTGCTGGCCAGCCGCAGCCAGCAGCTTGGCCTGGGCGTGCCGCAGCCTACGCTGCCGCTCGTGCCGCACAACTTTACCGGTAAGTATTCATTTTCAAAAATTGGGATAAGCCCGCTACACATTCCCAACCACTGCAACTCCACTGCTAGACATAGGCTTCCCTGCGCGTGTCGCCACAACACCCGGTTCTGCACGTCTCGCATCCATCAGCTACCCGCGACCCTCACCAGGTCATCGGTCCAACTTGTGGGAGGCCGCGCCAATGTACTTTAACCATAGTGAAGCCTTTTTCAATTAATATGTGTAAGTCGACTTCCAGTTGTAACTGGATGCAGCTGAGTACCAGTATCTAAGTAACCAGTAACTAAGTATCACGATACCACTTGGCAAGATTGGAGTCAGATTTCATGGCTTCCGGTTACCGTAACTGTCAAAGATCTTCAAATGTCAGCCGGGAGTAAAGACTTAAGAATGAGGAAACGCGGGTGGCGAGACTTTGTATATAAAAAGTCATAATTCGAGGTTTGGCTCTCGATTGTTTTCTCCTCCAATATTGGACCGATATAAGAGATACTTCACAAACTGAATAAGAAGGTTGTAAACTGTGTCCCTACGTTTTCGTTTTTTTTAGAATAGTTGCCAAATTTGTACACTTTGGCTCTGTTGACAACGATTTATCGGACAATTTTAAGCATTTTGTGAGGGTTCTAGTGCTTGTACGGTTAATAAATCATCAAAAAGGAAAACTTATGGACACCGTATAATTATCCTACTTATTCAGTTTGTGAGATATCTCTTAAATCAATATTGGAGGAGAAAACAGTCGAGAGCCAAACTTCGAATTATGACTTTGGGGGCGTCCATTAATTACGTGAGGCGATTTTGGCGATTATCGGACCCCCCCCCCTTGGTGAGATGTCGTGAGATTTGACTCGACCCCCTCCCCCACGTCCTAATCTTACGTGAGATTTTTAAAAATGTGTTTTTAGAGTAAACACGCCAATCTGTGAATCAGACTAGTTAAGACTTCTTTCTTTCTGACTGAAATTTGTAAAAGATTATTTTAATTCAGTCCACAGGGATTCATGTGTGTTCTCTTCTTAAGAATAATTACTCAAGCCAACATGTCCATGTGATTTTCAGTAAAATCAGCACTCTTAAACTGTTGTAGTTTTGCTGGTGCGCTGTGGAATGTTCACAGGTGTTCTGCAGCTCAGAAACATGTCATGTTTTACTAATTGATTTGTTGAACGACCAGTTTTTTTCGCAATTTTATACTGCCTATTGCATCAGTTGCTTTCGGAAAAAAATACGTGATATTTGCTGTGACCCCCCCTCTCCCCCACATGAGATTCGGTGAGATTAGGCTCGACCCCCTCCCCCCTAAAATGCCTCACGTAATTTATGGACGCCCCCTTTTTACATAGAAAGTCTCGCCGCCCATGTTTCCTCGTAACATGCTATCTAATATGTAAGTACAGACCGGGCTCGGCAAGCGTTCTTAACCTTGATGATCGACCCGTGATGCTGTTATTACTAAGCCACGAGCTCCTTCCTCCTTTCAAGTTAGCTTTCTTTTAAACGTGATAAAGTTTCGCACGGTTTTTACGACATGAACGAACATGGAGATTTCTTTATTAAGCTCAATTTTAAATGATGAACACCGCGTTTTGCGTAGTTTTGAAGATCAACGCGTCCGCAGAACACAAAGAGTGCCTTATTTTATACTAGGTGGATAGTTAATGATAACGAATCTTCCTGACGCATGCATTATGTGTGAACCGACCCTAATAGAATTGAACTGTCGCACCACTTTATAAAAACCGGTCAAGTGCGAGTCGGACTCTCGCACGAAGGATTCCGTTCCAAAAACCGAAAAAACAAAGTTTCTTGTATAGTTTTTTTACTCCCCTTTAATTTAATTTATTATTTATTACGGACATACATACAGCTATCATTACAGTGACCCAATGCGATAGTGTAGAAAAAATAATTCAATTCAATTTATAATACAAAAAAACATTAACCCAGATAAGCCTACTGTCCTATATGTAGGACAGTGGAAATGAAAAAATATTTCAGATTACCCACATAACCTTACAATATTTACTCTTGTGTTTTGTAGAGACGAACGTATGTGCTTTCATAGAAAAATAAAAAAGTCCAGTTATATTATCATTTATTTATAACAATTCAGCGTACAGTGTGTGATAAAAGAGAGTTGCAGATATGTCGAATTACAGGTATGTATAAATAGTTGTAGTTTACTAGTTAGTTACATTTTTTTGTGTTGATACGTGATTGATAACCTCAACTTTAGTACTAACAAAGTATTATAGCAATAACATATTTAAAAATTTGATATAATCCGTTATATATACTGGTGTACTATATATAGGACAGTAGGATAATACGTGTCTTTTTATTTACAAGCCGTTAGCTGCGTACGAAATTTTAGATGCTTGGGAAAACATTCCTGATGATGAAGAAGATAATAGAGAAAGAGTGATATGTATTCTAACTCCTCTTGTTGACCCCATTACAGTGTAGATGAGGCCATGATCCCCTTATTATTATTATTATAATGAATTGGGCCTGGGTGCTAGCGTAGTTAGTACTCACATTTTATGATGTGCTTTCTGTCACGTGGGTTCAATCTTCCTTACCACATACTTTTTGAAAACTTTTTTACTGGGATGCGCTTGCTAGAAGAAATAAAAAAGGCCTTCGGTGCACTGGAAATGTCCGAGAAAACAGGACGTCTAGTTGTCCACTAATTACATCGAATGTTGTGGGAATGAATCCTAAGCAATCTGCAAAAGGCTTCTCACAAAGCGAAAAGAGAAACATAGTCATAGAAGAACCTCATATGGTTCCAATAAATAACAAATATAATATATGGGAGGAGTAGACCAGTCTGATGAAAATATTTCTCATTACCAAATTGGTATAAGAGGAAAGAAATGGTACATGATTGATCTCGCTGAACATAATGCATGGCAGTTGTATAAAATAAATCATGGAAAATTTGATCATCTCGGTTTTCGCAGGAGAGTATCAACTGCTTTGATTGAATCAAACAAAAAAAATTGCAAAAAGAGGGCAAAGCCGACCCTACCAACATGAACATGCTGATAGTCAAAAAGACCAAATCAATCACCTGGTTATTACTCAATGGCTCAATGCAAGCAAACATGCTGCCGTCAATGTCATAAGAAATTGACACGCTGCAAAACATGTGATTTTGGAGTGTCTGTTAAGTGTTTTGAAACATATCATTCATAAATAATGTTCCAAATTTATAGTTCCTCATAAACACATTTTTTTAGAACTTTTGATCCCATTTCTTGATTTTTTTTACGATTACATGCTATTTTGTCATATGATTTTTATTACCCCTTATTATCCTACTGTCCTACATATAGGACGGCCATTTTCCTGAAAAGTTTACGGTCAATATTTTTTTCAGCATTTTTTTTATGTTACGTAAGGTCTTTCAAATCAAATAATATTAATGTTTTCAAAGATTTCAGAAAATAATAGTTTCAGGCTTATCTGGGTAATTCAATTCATAAAACAAAACAAAGTTCAATAAATAAATCAATTAAATACAATTATTCCAATCAAATCTACATAATTATAAACCAACACAATACAATAAATTAATCAATTAATACAATAATTGTTCCAATAAAACTTAACTATTACTTTATTTAATTTGTATTATTTGTTATTTCGGCAATAGAAATACACTGTGAAAATTTCAACTATCCTTTAACCTTTTACGGTTCTTGAGATGGTCCACTGAGAGACAGATGGACGGACAGCGGAGACTTAATAATAGGATTTAGTTGGTTACCTTTCGGGTACGGAACCTAATAACGGAAGGTTATAAACTGGAGTTGTTTGGTTAATCCTCAGAGCCCGACGCAGCGTTCGACAAATACCCGCAATGTGGACATTCCCCGCGTTCGCACGCGCGCTCCCTGAGCTCAGATCCACAAGTAACACCCGAAGGTAAGTCTATACCGTGTTAAATATCACCCCATTGTTTAAGTTGTTCGTGTATTTGTTTATTGTATTTATAGTCTACTAGCTGACCCGCGCAACTTCGTCTGCGTCACAATTTTCATGACTGCTCTGCTCCTATTGGTCTTAGCGTGATGATACATACCTCGATAAATGGGCTATCCAACACTAAAAGAATTTTTCAAATCGTACCAGGTGTTCCTGAGATTAGCGCGTTCAAACAAACAAACGCTTCAGCTTTATATATTAGTATAGATATCTTTGTATTACCAGATTAAATATTGAATCCCTATTCCTCTTTTTCAACATTACACTTACCACTATTTGCTGTGCATCACCCAAAGGTTGACTGGTAGGAAATGCCTAAGCCTAAAGCATTGAGTCTGCCGCTGTCAATTTGTTTGCGTAAAGTAAATATATATATATATATTAGTTTTGACCGCTAAAATCCACATAAACGAAACAGCTGTGAAAACTAAGCCTATGCGTTTTCATTAACAGCGTCGAACCTTTAAGAATCACTTACGACCATTTTCAATAACCGATCTATCTTTTCTTCCAGCTACTAAAGATAAACAAAGCTATCATTTTACCCTTACTTGCATTTCAATAACCTACTAACGGATAGCATTATCTACCCAAGTTGACTATGTGTCATCGGGATGACGGAGCCTAATAAAGATATGACTGCCCATACAAGTCGTTCTTACCTGCGTTTCAAGTTACTCTACATAGACAGAGCTAACTATAGTAACGTCATTTGATTATCCGTCAACATTGGCCGATAACGCGACTATGCGTTTGAATATAATAGCAATGTACTCTCTTTTAATAATGGAATATTATAGCAGTGATGATTTATTTATTTCAAACTAGCTTCTACCAGCGGCTTCGCCCGCGTGGTCCCTAGGGAACATACTCCCGGGATAAAAAGTAGCTTATGTCCTTTCTCAGGCTCTAGACTATCTCTGAACCAAGTTTCATTGAAATCGTTTCAGTAGTTTTGGCGTGATAGCGAGACAGACAGACAGATAGACAGACAGACAGAGATACTTTCGCATTTATAATATTAGCAAGGAAAAGTAAGGATGATAATAGATTGTGTCGGCGACGAGACTCTATCCGCGCTCCAGGGTGCAAGTAGTAGTGATAGGGAAGGACTATGTAGCTTACATGTTTTGTAAGCTGATTGATTAGATAGTATTGTAACGTTAATTAGTGTGTATTAGTTCTCATAAGAATCCAATAACACCGAATTTTGATAGTGATTTATAAAATAATTTTCAATAAAATTTTGTAGTGTAAATAATTACGTAACTTGAAAATGTGTTTTTTTGTTTATCGAGATATTGTTACAAAATTAGTGTCAAATGAAAGGTTTTTACATAAAAACAATATCACTAAAAGAATCAAGTCGATAGGACATCTAGTTGTAGAAATATGAGGAAAAATATAAATTGAATATTTGTCACTTCGGAATTTTGTAAGTTTATGTTCTAGGATTTTTTTATTGATTGATTAGGTGGTATTATAAAGTTATTTAGTATGTATACGTTCTCATAAGAATCCAATAACACCGAATTTTGATAGTAATTTACAAAAGAATTTTCAAGTAAGTATTTTCAAGAAAATGTGCTTTTTTGTTTATGAAGATATTGTTACAAAATTAGTGTCAAATGAAAGGCGTTTACATAAAAACAATATCACTAAAAGAATCAAGTCGATAGGACATCTAGTTTTAGAAATACAAGGAAAAATGTAAATTGAACAATTGTCACATCGGAATTTTGTGGGTTTATGTTTTAGGATTATTTTATTCTTTAAAGTTCTGGATTGAATTATTGTTTTACATTGCAGAATACGGTCCTGTAAATTTAAATATGTATAAATTGTAAGGGTTTTTTAAAAAGTTTGGATAAGAACAGCGTTGCCAATACCAATATATCAAATTCCCTGAAAATGCAAGTCAAATTCCCCAATTTGGGAACAGAAAAACTACTGATCCCACAAATTCCCCTCATTTTTATTTAAAGAAATTAAACAAGTTTCAACAGATTTTATAAGATTTCTATTTTTCTTTTATTTATTTTTTTATACACTTTGTGCTACAAGCGCTTTGCTTGATGGAGTAAACTTGACATTAAAAAGTACTGTATTTAAATAATTGCGGTTCTCTGCTTTAAAATAAAGAGAACTAAATTTTCGCTCAATCGATGTGTTCCAAAACGAAGGTATCTACAATTTTTTTATTTCAAGTTGGTTGTTTGCAACCAAAGATCGGAAAGAAATGCGAAAATTAAGCGAAATTTAAAAAAATACTTTATATGTTATCTAATATATAAAAATCTCGTGTCACGGTGTTTGTTACTTAACTCCTATGAAACGGCTCGACCGATTTTCATAAAATTTTGTGTGTATATTCGGCAGGTATGAGAAAAGGTAGTAGGCTATTATTTTTTTCTACATGGCGAAACAACGTGTGCCGAGTCAGCTAGTAGTAGTAGGTAATAGTAGTAGCTTACCATTGGTTACTGAAAAAATGCCGAAGTAAATCTGAAAATTAAATGTGGTGCAATGAAGATCATTAAAAAATTTTAAAAGTCACATAAGAAGATTTTTTTACCCCTTAGCCGTAAACGTCATGAAAGTTTAGTATGTTCTAAATAAGTTGTAAAGTTATCTTTGTATCTGATAAAATATTACCAACCAGTCCAGTTTGTTTAAAATCACTCAGTTGCTAAAGTCATAAAACGTCGAAAACTGATGACCTACATTATACCGCGACCATCTTTTATCATTTCTCAAGTTAACATTATAGGTGAATGCGACAACTACCCCTCGCTGCCGGTGATCGTGACCGGCGAGGCGGAGGGCGAAGCGCCGGCGGCCGAGCAGGCGCCCGCGGAGGCCGAGGCGGCCGAGCTGCCCATAGCTGACGTCATCAAGTCCCTCGTGCACTTCCTCGCCAACAGGCCTATGCTCATGCCGCTGTGGCAGTACGAGGATATCACCGCTAAAGGTATGTCATACCAGAAATTGTGATTTATTTACCTACAGTCTCCTTTAAGAGGCACTTTGACTCCTCGAGTTTATTTCGGTGTTTCTTCTATATATCTATATATGTATATCATTAAATCATTTAGCACCTAACGATACTTGCAACAGCGCAAATAATAAAAACACTTATAACCTTGACCTTTATCGCAAGACATTGCTGGAAGAAGGCTCAACAATCTTAATACTTCATTCTTGGTAAAAACAGACAACTTGTTTACGGCACCGGGAATGAACTTCAATAAATTCTCCAAAGCAATAATAGATACTCGAATGTCAAGTATAAGACTTCACAACATCTAGTCTACTTTCATGAGACCAGGGGGGCTACTCTCTAAGCCCGAAGTCCGTAGTTTCGGGCTTAGTTGCGGGCGTATTCTACTCCGTATCACCTACGGACTTACGATTAGTCCCGAACCCGAACTAAGAATGGAAGACAACACGATTTTACAGGAACTGTCAAATCATGTTGTCATTAATTCTTAGTGGTTAGGTGATACGGAGTAGAATACGCCCGCAACTAAGCCCGAAACTACGGATTTCGGGCTTAGAGAGTAACCCACCAGTAATCTCTCTTCGATACACCTTGACATGTTCTCTGTATGTTGCCCAGTATGGACCCTGCGCAGCTGCCAGCAAATGGCGACGCTGCTGCGGCACGTGCTGCGCGTGTTCCGCGAGTCGCTGCCGCACGCGCTCATCTCGGAGCGGTGGGCGCAGACCGCGCTACAACTGGGCCTGTCCTGCCCCTCAAGGCACTATGCCGGCAGATCGCTACAGGTAAATGCCACCGATGTTGAGAGCAGCCTTCTTAATAGTCACCACATGCAGTGTGAAAAAAAACTAGTACCAGACTTTTTTATTTCAATTTTGTCTTTACAATCATTAATTAAGAATCAACTTACCTGACTTACATTTATAAAATCCTGCCAATAAGAATAGGAGAACTAAATACATTATATACAAAAAAACCCAAGATGCACAGTGTCGAACAATGCAACACTCGAAACTGTCGTCAAAAACTGACATGTATCAAGTGTCATGTGCGAGTTGTGTGTAGTTATACTATACTATAAACATTTTTTTTTTTGCAAATTCAACCTTACACGGATCGCTTAAAGTTGTTTTTACAGAGCAGTGCAATATGGCGAGCGATGCGAGATTGTTTCAAACTTGCGCATAATTATACATATTGCGCTTATTTTTTGCGGACGTTTTTGATATGCTGAATGTGCATCTTGGGTTTTTTATATATCAATGACTAAATAAGAATACTGAAACATGTATGCACGTCCTCTTTGTGGCAATCAAATATTTTCAAATAAACAATTTCCAAAATAAACAATCCGCCAACGTGAACTTGTCGAGAACACAGGTCAGAATGTTCAAAACATCCGGCCCCGACAATGCCCCAATGACCTACATACGCGATGTTCGATGATACACTTGACACAAGACTTTGACCACGACACATATCTCGCAATTGCAGGTGTTCCGGTTCATCGGCGTGGCCATGACCGGGCGCATGGTGTCCGACATCCTGTCCCGCCTGGTGGAGACCGTGGCGGAGCAGGGCGAAGACATGCAGGGCTACGTCACCGAGCTGCTGCTCACGCTGGAGGCTGCGGTGGACTCTCTCGAGTCCAACTTCAGACCCCTCGACTACATGAGGGACATCTTCAAGTCGACGCCCAATCTCAACAACAAGGATGGCGGACAGCCCGTCAATGGGAGCCCCTATACCGCAGGTAAGTTTCGTAACAAGAAAAGACGCTCCCAGTAACGCCATCTAGTAGTTTGCCGCCTAATCACAGTTTGTATGTGCGTATCATAAGAGAAGTTACACGACAAACTTGAACAAATTGCTTGTTCCAAGAATTTATGAACAAGTAATTACTGACTCCTTGTAAATTATAACTAAGTTGGTTTCTGCTAGTTTGTAACTTAGTTATGAATTAGAATATAAACTCAACACGCTAAATAAAATTCAAGGAAAGAATCACACAAATTACAAACAAACAAGTAAAAAAAGAAAATAATTCTTTACAAAGCAATGACACTGTTCCAAACAAATTGAAAATTCACAAACTCGTTAATAGCAGAGTAAATTTTATAAATGATTTAATTTAATAGTACATAAATATAGAAGTTCAATAAAACATTCGAGTGTATTTATATATATGTAATAGTTTAGTAGAAGGAATAGATTTTTTCTACACTTATTGTAATCAGTACGTCTACCATGAGTTTTATCAATCTATACTCGCTAGCGACTGTAGTTAAAAATATGTATAAACACTTTTAAAAAACAAGTTTCTTATTTATTTGTTTAGTTTGTTAACTAACAAGCAAGTAAGTTGCAAGTAAAACTTTAGTTAACAACTAAAAAAATTAGTTAGAAACTTGTTTTTTAATAGTTTTCATACATTTTTTAACTACAGTCACTAGCGAGTATAGATTGATAAAACTCATGGTAGACGTACTGACAAATTTAATTTACCGTCGAAAATATAAGCCATATTCAACGATTAATTTTATATCTTGTGATATTAGAAAGGGACGCATCGTATCTTTATTCGTTTTATTGCCTTTGATCGCTTGTCAGATATTAGTCTGTTATACAGGATGGAATTTCGTAATGCCACGTGTAGGGAAAGTACTTTTAATACTGTAGATAGAAAATTTTACTCAAAGATAACATTCCTTTATTTTTGAAAAGAAAGGAAACTGCATTCAAAGATTTTCGAAAATTCGCTAGCCTTGTCGGACCCATTGAATCTATAAGTACAGATTTCATGGTTTTCCTTTCATTTATTTTGTCAAGTTTGTTAGACAGATTTTATCCTTATAATTGACCCTAAGATCGATGCAATAAAAGTACAGGGTGTAATTTTTAAAGATTTTAGTCGGTTCGGTTCCCGGGTGTGGCAAGCGAATTTTCGAAAATCTTTAAATGCAGTTTTCTTTCTTTTCAAAAATAAAAGAATGTTTTCTTTGAGTAAAAAAAGCTCGGTGGTAACGTAAAGGTCCCTGTCGACAGGCAAGCGGTCCCCGGGCGTGTGCGTCGGCTGCGTCAGCAACCACACGCGCAGCACCAGCTACTCCGTGTCATACTGCCTGCGCAAGAACAACGCGCCGCCGCCCAACGCCGACAAACAGCCGCACGGTAACCATACTACATTCCTTTACGAAATCACCAAAACATGAGGATCACACAATACATGTCGCATCAAAAAGTACAAACGAAGTTTTCCGATTTTTATATCAAGAATGCCAACTGTACTATGCCAGAGGAAGTACGCGCTTCGGTAATGTTCGTGTTTCCGAATAAGCACGAACATCGCTCTAAGTCCTGCAGAATGAAAGCTTCTTAGCTACAAAGCTGAAATGAAGTTGCACTTGTAAAGCGAAAAAAAGACATAGGTACCTACAAAGCAAGTGTCAATATAAAAAATTACGCGCAAGCACCTCAATGCACATCTTGACCTGCAAGGTCCAAAATCGAAAAAACGCTTTCTTTACGGTGACCTACATTCACTAGTAATATTCAACTCCTGCTAAAACTGTCCTATATCCACTAAAACTTCTCTAAGCCTGCCCTCGGCCTGATACTGAAAAAAAAAGGAAAACGCCTGACCTATTAACCCAAATCGGGAGGCCGCGTCCAGGAAGTCAAGGCTACTACCCCAACAGTAAATCTAGGTCATTTTGGTCTGAAACAGTTTCATCTTTTCAAAGTTACGATTTTCTTCAGGTAGTGGTCATTACAGACGTACGTAATACATGTAATTGTTAAGACATAAACATCTCAACACACCATCGATTTTTATACATGAGCTAAATTTATAAATAAGGGTTCACATCGAGAATAATGCCCGGTTTCTCAGATTTTATCAGCGGTTTATTATTATATCTTAACCATTGGTTAGCTAGCGGTTAACAGACAGATAAACGACCGATAAAGCACCTCAGAAACCGGTCATAAGACGCTTCAAGCTTAACTATTAAGTGCTAACTAGTTCAATAGGATAAATTAAAACCACTCACCCGTAGACACTTGGCGGGACGGTGGCAGCACGTGGTTTTGTTCTATACTCTCGCTCCCTCCCTCTTGAGGATCTTGCGTGCCCCGCCAGCATTAAGTCGAGCCATCATTTTAGACAATAAATCCATTTTAGCCTTCCTCTTGAGGTTTCGTCGTTCATCCAAGGTCACATTATGGTGCCACATGTCATTAAAGTTCAATTTCTCGTAACCATCTGAGGGGCCAGCAAGGTTACGTCCAAGTTCTAAGTCAACATCATTATCACGTGCAGCCATGTTGATGTTACAAAACGGATGTCCAAGGTCTACGTACGATTGTAACTCGATTTAGTGGGAGCAACAGAATTGCAGTCCACTCACACACAGACGCGGAGTGCTACTGTCGGGTGACCGTGAAAACTGAATAAATTGTGCAACAGATTTGTAATTATACCACCCTGAGATCGATACTCGTGGGAGGGGGAGGGAGACTACCTGGGCGTGCTGGCGTGGGCGGAAACACGACACGTCTCCAAGTACGGATATCTGTCAACTAATGCGCCTTATTGCGCGTCAGGTATAGCAGTACGCCCTGTCTTTCGACAATAATGAAATGGTACTAGATTCTGCTGAGGCTAGAGAATTCTCACGAACAAAGAACGGCCTTGAAACTACAATTATACCGGCAAGGGTGATTCCATGAAATCCTTACTTCCTTACTAATATTAAAATGGGAAACTAACTCTGTCTGTCTGTCGCGCTTTCACGCTAAAACTACTGAACCGATTTAAATGAAATTTGATACACAGGTAGTCTAGAGCCTGAGAAAAGACATAGGGTACATTTTACCCCGGGAGTATGTTCCTAGGGACCGCGCGGGCGAAGCCGCTGGCAGAAGCTAGTGTTCAATAAAATGTTGCGTAGTTCTCTACTGAACAATATTCCAAGTAATTGGAATACCTACGTATTCATCGATTGGAAGTGATTTTACGTTGCATCGCAACTGTATTCAACCGTTATATAACATCACGCCTACTTGCGTTTTGGGGGTGTTTTGGTTAGCACACGTGTCTTTGTGGGTTCTGAAGACACGTGTAATGGGGTGAACAGTATTGTTATATAACCTGATGCAAATTACTTGTGGGTTCTTATTTGGAATGATTGTTATATTCTATCTATCTAGCCTATTTGGTCCCACTACCCTTTACCACACAACTCCGTCCTTTGTCGGGCTAGCCTACCTATTATGACATCTTAAAACCATCATGATAACGGTGTGGGAGGGAGACGGAGTTATCCGAGACGCATAACACTATCCCTTTTTCGCAGCTTAAGCATGATGGCATTGGCACGTCATAATAGGGCCCCAGTCCTTTCGGTAGGAGTCGAGCTCGTCACACCATCCTCGCCTTGGTCACCTGCGATGTATGTCGTTTGGAATTTAATGGGACTCTAATTAAAAACCCAAAAAAAATACGATAAATTGACCGACTTCAATCTAGGTCAATTGAAGTCTGTTAAAAATAAAACCTGGATTTTTAACCGACTTCAAAAAAAGAAGGTTATCAGTTCGACACGTATACAGATTGATTTTGAAAAAAAGAATTAAAAATAAAACTTTATTTTCGAAATTTTAAACTATTTTGTTAAAAATGAGAGCTTTCCTTTAATTTACCACGTGTTTCACAGAATTTGATCCTTATAAGCTACAATTTCGGATGGTGTAATAATACAGGGTGTGTTTTTTTTTACATCAACCGGTTCGATTCTTGTTTAGGAGAAACGATTTTTCAGAAATCCAATGATGCAGTTTTTTTTTCATCAAAATCGGGCTCGAGACTCCTTTCAATGTTTTAGACCACGAAGGCACAGTTTAAAAATTCAGCCTTTATATGTAAACTACTGAACTGATTTAAATGAAATTTGGTACACAGATAGTCTAGAGCCTGAGAAGGACAAGGCTACTTTTTATCCCGGGAGTATGTTCCCTAGGGACCACGCAGGCGAAGCCGCTGGCAAAAACTAGTATATTATATTTAAACCATTTCGTAAAAACTTTAGGGCGGGTTTTAACGATGTTCCGTAAACCCACGTTAATTCGTGCACGAGGTATTTGTTATGTAACTGAATTTGTATGCAATTACAAGACCAAAGACTTATTAATTTTCTTTTCCACTTTTGTCTAACTTAGTACCCTTAACTTTCACATAGGTAATGAATATTTATTTTGTGATTTATGTTGTAAATAACACTTTTTGTGTCGTTTTAAGCTAGATGAAGCCGATATTTATGTTTTAGTGTTGCTTATTAGCATTGAACTTAATAGGTTTTTTTTTGTGTAAAACGACAAATTATTTTTTATATATCCTACATTGTCCCACTGCTGGGTAAAAGTCTTCCCAACAGCTTTTCAACGTTATAAATCATAGCTGTGTAATATTTTCGTTGCTATTAACTACGGTCGGGCGCGACGACATAAATGTTGTGCCACGATGCGGTGCGATAGCCGACGAGTATGTCGCCTATTCCGCGAATTATTGTATTCAACGTTCTTTTTAATCCAGTCCTGGACCAGATATGTTCGTTGATAAATGGACGGATGTTAGAATGTTCATCGTTTTGCGGGAAGGCTTTATATGTATCTATGCATGTTAATATTTCTTCGTATTTTCAATTTGTCTAATAATCAGTTTAATTGGCTTCTTGTCGTTCTGACAATACGAAATAGATATTTTTCATCGAGATTATGCATCGAGGCCGAGGGTATAAAGCTTTGTTTTATGCGTTAACGGTTTTTCTCTTAGTCACTTAACATTTTCGTGGAGGTGATATGAAAATAAATATAAATGACGATGATGCAGGAGTATAGCGTCGCCTTAGAGTAAATACCTCGGGAATGCATTATGGCTCAAATTTAAATTATTGCGTTTTTAGGAAGAAAACTTCGCTACGCACATCCTGATCTGACTAATTTGTTCATCCGATACTCGTAGCGCCATCTATGACAGTAAATGAGAGCCTCGTAAACACTCGCATCTGTCTGTTTGGCGTGAATGCCTTGCAATGAACGTGTTGTTGTTATATATATATTAACAGTTCTGGATATAAAAGTGGGTTAAATTTCCATATATTCTTCTTAATTATATAAAACAAAGGTTTGTTCGAACACTTATAACTCGAGAACGGCTGGACCGATTTTCATAGTTTTTGTGTTTTTGGATTAGTCTTCGTCCGGAATAGCATAATAAGTACGTAAAATGTTGAAAAAAGAAAATGAGTAGGTAGGTAGGGTAGATAGACAAGGTAGGCAGGTAGGGTAGGAAGGTAGGGTAGAATAGGTAAGTAGGGTGGGTAGGTAGGTAGGGTAGGTAGGGTAGCCAGTTGACGGGAGCAAAGCCGCGCGGGTCATCAAGTTAATTAATAAATAAAAGACACAGAACGCAGTTTTTTCTTCCTCCTGAAAAGTTACTTCTTTTACACTTACGAGGTTTTCACTTTAAGGCGTCGGTCGATAGAGAGCCTTGTCTAGTAGATGATAATAATGTATGATAACAATAAATAGCTAGGATTCGCATGAGTAGTTAGTTGACTTTGAGGTTAGAGATTGTTTTTAACCGACTTCTAAAAAAGAAGGAGGTTCTCAATTCGACAGCGTATAAATATTAGCGGATAAATTCGTCGTTTATGATCCGACTTCGATGAACCTTTTTTTTATATGAAAGAGTATGCTTCCGAGATGGTCCCATTGCCACCACGTCAGGATCTGATGATGGAAACCCTGAGAAATCGAGGGCAACTGTCGAAAATTGTAGGCACGTATCTGGTAAAAACTTGATATTCGTATGTATATCGGGTGATACTACAAAATAATGAAGGTTTGGATCAGACCTGATGATGGAGACGACTGAGAGTCAAGGGAATTCTACATCGGTATGTAGGAACTACCAAGTGTTTGGGCTTATTTCATTCGTATTGACGAGACCTTTACACCGAAAGCACTTAATAAGTTTGATTTTCATAATATAACATCACGCCGGTACGCAGGTACCACTAAAAAGTGAAAAATAAAAAAAAATACAAAAAATATAACCTACTTCCAAAACAAAACACTACAAAATATAAAATAACTTTAATTTCGGAAGTCGGTGTCAAAAAACGAAATAACCAAAAACACCGACTTCCGAAATTATTTTTTTTAAAGTTCAGCACCTCAAATAGAAACTCGGAGCGTGCAGAAACTATAGGTGGCAGCACAGAAATGTTATTGTCAAGTATATAACAAGTATAAAATTCCAAATTGCTACGCTAGATGGCACAGTCTACTTCGCGCACGTTCGCCTAAACTGAGCGTGTAGCAACCACAGGTGGCAGCACAGAAGCGGCAATGCCAAGAGTATTCTGACCCTTAAAACTTCGAATATGGGAATCTAGATGGCATATGGCACAGCGTTGCACAGTTCCTATGAGATCACTATACATTTAAGTTTGCCCTTCAACCTCTATTTAACTTTTCACCCGACTGGCTCAGGTTGTTCGATGAGCTCGAGATGACGATTACAAAAAAATATTTTGATACAAGCAATTTTCTTTCGTCAGAGTAGGTAATATTCGGTGCTTTCATAGTTTATGAACTGCAGTAGCCAATAGGTAATGTATACTCGGAAAAAAACGCTACTCATTTCCCGTATTAGACGAACTATCTACATGCGAGAGTGTACAGATCCCTCAGCGCGCTTGCTGGACTCGCACTTGTTCGTATTTTTAACCGACTTCAAAAAGGAGGAGGTATTCAATTCGTCTGAATCTTTTTTTATGTATGTTCCATGATTACTCAAAGACGCCTGGACCGATTTGGAAAATTCTTTTTTGGTTTGAAAGGGTAGACTTACCAGGTGGTCACATGATCAGGTCAGGATCTAATGATGGGATCCTGGAGAAATAGAGTGAACTATTCAAATTTTATAGAATATTTTATCGGAGTGTTCCCATTTCAATTTGATGAAGATCTGATGAAGAACTTCGGAGATAGGCAACGGAACTCCTCAGTAAATGATAGCAAATGGACCGGGATTGATGAAATCGCATGTCTGTCTATTGTTTACAGCAGTTCATAACATAACATCACGTCGGTACGCTTTGAAGGGGTACGCACAAGTGAATATCAATTTAGTTGTGTAGAGTCACTACTAAAAACTAAAAAAAGAGAAGAATTTGGTGTCAAAAAATGAAGAAACAAAACCAAAAACACTGACTTCCGAAATTGAAGTTGTTTAATACTTTATAGTGTTTTTATTTGGAAGTCGGTTGTATTTTTTTTTGTTATTTACCTTACTATGTTTGTTGGTTTAGGTCAGATGTTGCAAGCTGAATAAGAACCACTTCTTTTCTTCCTACAGACTTGAAATTTTACTTGTTGGTGTACTTCCGATGACAGTGATTTTTTTTATTGACATAAACATTATGTGTGGTTCCAGTGGAACGCGCGCGGCCGTGTAGCGAAGCCGCGAAGGGCGTGTGTTCGAACCTGTGCAGGTCACGCTCCGCGCAGTCACTCAAGCTGCTGGGCGACAGCGCCACACAGGTACAGCTCAATTTGAACACTGACCCTTGTATCTGTATTGACTGATTGCTTCGCTTATATCATTCGCTAAGTAAGACTTTTTAGACCAGCGCGGTATTATACTGTATTTGTATCAATCTTTTGGCAGTTGCAAACTTAATTTGGTTTTAACAGTAGGTATTTTTAGTTGGAGGTCATGTATGACCTCATTTTTTTACGGTAAAATATCGTACTGAGTGTTTGTTGGAGATATCTTATTCCAAAATTTCTAAAAACTAACCGCTTCCTGCTAGCATGCCCAATATACAGGGTCAAAATAAATTACTTAGCGAAACTCCACAAACATAATAACTATCGAAATCGATATCTAATGAAAAAAGAAAACTTATATCACAAATTCAAATGATTATTCTGCATCGGATGATCCGTTCACGTCCTGGAGTTTTGCTGACTAATTTTATTTGGCACTGTTCTGTTTGTAACCAAACTAAATAATCTGAAGTAGATAGTAATGTACCATGTAACCTGTACGTACACCCACTAACGGTCGTGTTCTTTCTGTGCAAGCTCCCCGGTGCCCTGTTGCAGGACGACAAGCTGACGATCCTGGCGACGCTGTTCTGGGTGGGCGCGTCGCTACTAGAGTCGGACTACGAGCACGAGTTCTTGCTGGGCGTGCGGCTGCTGGCGCGCGTGATGGCGCGCCTGCCGCTGGACCGGCCCGACGCGCGCGAGCGCCTGGACCGTACGCAGGCACACACCTCGCCGTCGCTGCATGCGCTGCTGCTCAAGGTATGCTGCAGCTGTTCTGTCCCACTGCTGGACAAACTCCTCTCACACATGTTCGCTGGAGGCGCGTTGACGATTACTGACTCAAATTAGCTAGAAACTCAAATTCATTCGTCTTGACATTCTTTCGACTTTTTTCTTCACCGATGTCAGTGAATTCCAAGAAAAAGCTAAACAATGGAAAAAGAAATGGAAAATGACAGTTTTTTAATTATCTGGATTTGAACCCACGACCACGAGTATGAAAGGTGAGGCCGTTACCGCTGAACCACCACCACATGTATACGCTATTCCAACTGCTAAAAAGATTAATGTTTTTCCTGATTATTTTTTTTAAGAGATTGAAAGTGCTTTTTAAGAAAAAAAAAATCATGCATTTTGATTGTTGTTTGACAGAAATGTCGGAGGTATAATGTTAAATCCATAAAAGGATTAAAGTGAGGTCGTTTATTCCAAATGTGGCACAAACAAAAATAACTTCCAAAAGTAAAAACAAATTTATCACAAGCGTGCTCCATCTTCGACCGCATCATCGCTTACCATCAAACGTATGCTTATCAATAGTAAAAAAAGACTACTACAACTCTTTTGAAACTTTAAAAATGTTACAATACTTTCTATACCAAAACTCTAAGACCTTAATGACCAATCCAGGGCTGCACGCACCCCAACACGTACGAGCCGGTGGTGGGCGTGTTGGTGGACATGATCCCGCTGCTCGAGCTGCCGGTCATCGACCCCACGCAGTCGCTGGCATTCCCCATGACCGTGGTGGCGCTGCTGCCGTACATGCTGCTGCACTACGAGGACGCCAACGAGCGGTGCGTGCGAGCTGCCTGCCACATCGCACAGGTACGTACCACACCCACAGCTCAAACCCATGTAGCAGCATCCAAAAACCATCATCTGCCTAGCCTTTTCCCAACTATAGGTATTGGGGTCGGCTTCCAGTCAAACCGGATTTAGCTAAATATCAGTATTTTACGTCGAGCGGCTGCCTACTAGAACCCATTAACCACAAGCCATTAACTGGGTAACACGGCACTTCTTAGCAAGCCTGAAGTCAGATTTACTGGCTACTGACAATCCGTAACGACTGCCAAAGATCTACAAATGACAGCCGGGACCAACGGCTTAACGTGCTCTCCGAGGCATGGAGGAAACTCGGTGTGTTAAGATGGTCACCCATCCACAGACCAACCTCGGCAAGCGTTGCCTAACCTTGAAGATCGACCCGTGCGGCTGTTATTATTTAGCCACGAGCTCCTCCGCAGCATCCAAAAACCTTCGTATCAAAAATCTATGCCATCTATCCAACACTAGGAGAACTACTACTACGAATTTCTGCATCGCGGTATCAGAGTTTACCGTGCGATTTGAACATCAACAGTCCGAATATCAACTATCATAAGCCACGTCGACGTCATATCGCGGGTCAAACACTTGAAGTCAAACGTCCAAACACTGTCAATTCGGTAAAAAAATTCTAAATTGACATTGATATATATAAAAAATATAAAAACCCAAGATGCACAGTCTCGAACAAATGCAACACTCGAAACTGTCGTCAAAAACTGACATGTATCAAGTGTCATGTGTGAGTTGTGTGTAGTTATACTATAAACATTTTTTTTTGCAAATTCAACCTTACACTGATCGCTTAAAGTTGTTTTTACAAAGCAGTGCAGTATGGCGAACGATGCGAGTCTGTTTGAAACTAGCGCACAATTATACATATTGCGCTTGTTTTTGCGGATGTTTTTGAGATGCTGAGTGTGTATCTTGGGTTTTTTATTATATCAATGTAAATTGACAAAAAATCGTGATTTTATGCCTGTTAATAAAAACGAAATACAACATATCAATTATACCGAGGAACCCCAATCGTAATTTCCAGCCACACACACAACACGGCAGAAAACGTAACGGTTTTCCAACTGAAACTTTCATTTGAATGTCAAAAATTATTTGTGTTCCGAAATATAACCCAGTATACTGGCCAGTGCTCATGACGTCATGAATCCGACGACATATTGTACTGGTGTGATACTCCACCATATTGCACTGGTGAGAGAAGTGTGACGTATATAGTAGTATATCAAACGAGCGTGTGTGCATCAGACTTTGAGGAATTTTTAAAATAGGGAACATGCAATATTTTCATATTGCTTCCATTTGAAAGAATTCTATGTAAAATACCCATACATAAATTTAAAAAATAAAGCGCTTTAATTTCTTTTCAAAATTGCGGTTTTAAACTGACAGTTTGACATTTCGCCCGAAAAAGGAAGTTGAGTCACTCCTGGTCTGACACTTGTCATGAACTGTCCTAACTCAAAGACATAACCTTACCTTGCCTTTTCGTTGTCATAACAGCAGTGACGTCACTAAACGCTGATTGTTGTTTTTAAATACGTTCCGTTTCACGTTACTTTAATTCATTATTTTTGTTAAAAATCAATACTAACTGAAATAAAAACTTTGCGATGATTTTTATTTTATACCTACTTTTTTATCATTTTACTAACAACATTCTTACAATTTGTTTTATTTGCAAATTTATATAATTATTAGCTCTAGTGAACAATCATGAAATCTAAATTCCAAATTTAACGTCTGGTATTTAGATGATGGAACTTTAAGGTGTGACGTGGACACAGTTTTGAAAGATTTCGAATTCCTGAAGAAACAGTTCCAATCCTTCGGCCTTGACCTCAACCACTCCAAATGTGAAATTTTTCTTTGTGACAATATCGACAGACAAATGACTCTGTAGAAATTCAACTCAATAGCCCCAGATATCAAAATTTTAGACAAGAGTTCACTTCACCTCCTAGGTTCAACAATATTGGAAGACAGTTTTTCTGCATTCATTGACGACAAAATTAATCGTTTTAACGATATTTCGGAAAAACTGAGCAAAATTAATTTACATTCGGTTTTCACCCTCATTAGATATTGATGTTTTGGGTTAAATTTTATGTATTTTCTCCGCTCTTCACCTTTTTGGAAGCAGTCACATCTTTTGGACAAAATATCAAATCATTCAAGACACACTAACATCTGTCTTAAATGTGGCTCTGGATGACCGAGCGTGGCTGCAAGCCATACTACCCATTCGCTTTGGTGGGCTCGGCATCCGCAAAATTTCTAGTGTAAGCCTACCGGCGTTCCTGTCTTCGGTAAACAGCACTGAAAAGTGAACCAAAAGGAACTCCATCATTGATTAACTGTGAAATGCCTTGCTTGACCGATGCAGTGAACGCCTGGAAAGTGGCTTTCCCGAATACGGCGTTTCCCGATAACCCATTCTCCCACAGACAATGGGACGAGCCACTCTGCAGATTGGTACGGAATATCCTCTTAAATACGACTATGGAGCGTGCCCGCCTGCTGGCTGTGGATGAATGGGAGTCGGGTATTTGACTGCAGGCACTACCGTCACCCAATATAGGTACTATGCTGAGTGACAGTACTTTCCGGGTCGCTACGTGTCTGCTTCTGGGTGCTACTAGCGAAGCTCCACATCGGTGTCAATGCAGTGAAGCAGTCGACCGCCTCGGACACCATGGCCTGTCCTGCAGTAGGAGCGCTGGATGGTTAGCACGGCACGCCAACATTACTGACATTACCCGTCGGGCTCTTGTCACCGTCGGGGTGCCAGCTGTTTTAGAACCCAACGGCTTGGCACGCGACGATGGGAAAAGGCTAGATGGGATGACCATAATGCCTTGGAAGGCGAGTAGGCCTTTGGTGTGGGATGCAACATGTGTCGACACCCTTGCGCTATCCCATCTTCTTAGCACGGCGGGCTGTGCTGGGGCGGCTGCTGCAAGTGCACAAAACCTCAAACGGCGCAAATATAAAAACTTAATTGGGAGTTACATATTTGAGCCGTTTGGCGTTGAAACACTAGGCCCATGGAGTCCGAGTGCGCATCGAGTCTTTCGGAACATTAGCAAACAACTTGTCGACTGTTCACGTGACCAGAGGGCTGTCCTTTTTTTCGGCCAAAGAATCAGCATTACCATTCAACGCGGCAATGCTGCCAGTGTTCTGGGCACTTTTGCCATTGACAGCGATGTGGATTATTTTTTTGATGCCCAATGATTTATTTTGTTTTTATATGCGTTTGTACATAATTTCGTGTTAATTAGTGTATCATGAAATTATTTTTTAAATACCTTCATCAGCAATGTAGTTATAAAGCTTCAAAGATTACTATTAAAAAGAGAAGTCCGACATGAACTTTGACGTCAAAGTTCATGATGCCTTTACAGCTGCCATAAAAAACAGGGTTTTCGCGAGAGGGACAGATACATTTGTTTAAAATAATTATATCTCGTCTGTTTTTCGATTAATTTTGATTCTATTTTCACTGTTAGTATTACATTTTTGTATATTTTTAGATAAACTGTATAGATAATAAATATTTTTTTCATGCATATTCCTTATTGTGTATTAAAAATATAATCAAGTTCAATTATTCTCTTTACAATGTGTTCTTAATAAGGGGAACAAAATAACAACCAAAGCGCTGCAAATGCACGGTCTTGTCATGAGAGCTTCATCTGATTCGCCCTGAAACGCCCTGCTACATTTCGTGCGTATCCTCTTTTTGCCACCAATATCTGTCGTGCGAATGCAGTACAGCGGGCGCTGAAAACTGACAACCTATAATAAGTACTTTCTAAAACTGGATATATTTGCCTCAACTCGTTCTGGTTTCTCAAGGGAGTCAAAATCCATTTTGCAAAATGACCCAATTACAACTAACATTTAGGTTTAGCTGTTTCGAGTTTATGTATTATTTTGTTGATAAATATAATTTAGTATTAGCCATAAGAAGAAATATATATATATATATATATACATATAATATTTAACAAACCATCCAACACAATAATTATGTGTCACTGTACATTATTTTGTAATACGTGAAAACGCAGTTGACTGTATATTAATATTTGTTAAGTTAATATAATTAGGTTAAGATAAAATGTATAGTTGTTTGTTTTCCAAATAAATAAATTATGTGTATTACTTAAAATACATTATTCCCAATATGGCGTCAATTTATGACGTCAACGCACTGGCCAGTATATTTCGGAACGAATCAACAGTATGACGTCGGATTCATGACGTCATGAGCACAGGCCGGTATACTGGGTTGTATTTCGGAACACACGCATTGTTTATGTGCTCCATTCTTAATGTCCACTTCCTGTTTTTCGACTCCCCTCTATATTCCAATAAGTCCTAGAGCTGACCAAATGATATATTTATCACACCACCTGCACGAAAACTGAACATTATATGTCATGCAAACTCGACCTAAAGTAAGTCATTATTGCCGGGCGGGTGGCGGGTTATAATGAAATCCTGTACCATATTATTATATTAAGTACCTACTAATAACACTAATATAGCATGTAAGCATAATCTGTTACTAACTCAGTACTAACAACTTATGGGCTACTATGTCTGAAATAAAGATACTTTATTTTTATTTATTATTGCCCGGAGGTCAATAATTTGATTTGAATTTGGAACTCAACTTGGAGACCGACGAGAAACGCTCGCGGTCAGCCACCTTTCTTCATGACTTGCGAACAATTTCCTTGCAATAGGTGTGAAAAGTAGAGTAGTAAGTGTAGAGTTTAACTCACGAGCGAAGAGCGGGAGTTAATACAAGAATCCTGAATGCAGCGAGGGATTCAGGCTAGCCCAAAGCGAAGACACCTTAATCCCCTCGGTGCATAATCTACTATATAATAATTTACTAAAGGCGGTGTCGTATTCAGTTCACAGCGGAGAAGAGCAAGAAGCTGGAGAACCTGGGCACGGTGATGACGCTGTACTCGCGCCGCACCTTCAGCAAGGAGAGCTTCCAGTGGACCAAGTGCGTCGTGAAGTACCTGTGGGACACCTACTCGCACCTCTCGCAGCAGATGCTGGCCTTCCTCGTCGAGGTCTTGGAGAAGGTAATACTTCAAACTCAATAGCCCTTATTCACAAACTTTTTTACTTCGTTGTACATTAGACATACTTCTAAAATGTCTAGAGTCAAGACCAAATCCACCTCAAATAAAAAAACTAGGTGACACGAAACCCCTTGGAAAGTCTGGTGTCTGGTTTTCTAAAATGTCCCAATCGTGGGCCAAATGTCTGTGTTGCCCAATGTTGGGACAAGTGGTGTGGAATTTCAAGTCTTGGTATTATTATTATTTTTGCGAAACTTTGCCCCACACTAGGATTTTTTCCTGTATCGTGAATGCGTTTTCAAACATACAAACTCACATACACAAACAGTCAGACCCGGAACAACTATCTGTAGGCCATACAAATATTTGTTCCGAGCGGGAATCGAACCCGCGACATACATTGCAGTAGCCAATCGCTCAACCACTCTGCGCCAAACGTGTCGTCGGAAATTAAGTAATGGTATGAATGTGTTGTCTCATTTGCTACTACTGGGCAAAAAACATATTATTACATATATTACTAGTTGACTCGGCAAACGTTGTTTTGCCAAATAAAAATACTCTACCACCTATTCTCATACCTACTGAATACACACACAAAATTTCATGAAAATCGGTCGAGCAGTTTCGGAGGAGTTCGGTAACAAACACCATGACACGAGATTTTTATAGGTATATTAGACTAGATATCATCGTGCTTTTACAAAAGAAACACGACCTACATCTGTCACAAGAAAAAAAACAAGCACACACGAGAATATAAATAGTTCAAACAAAATATGTTTCACGTTAGCCAATATTGGATGAGGACGGCACAGGAGCGCGGGGACAGCACAGGGAAAGAGAGGCGCAACCTGCAGGCGAAGTCGGGCTGTGGTGATGACGATGAAGCCAAGTTAATTACTGAATCAATATCATCTGCCTAGCCTTTTCCCAAATATATTGGGGTCGGCTTCCAGTCAAACCGGATACAGCTGAATACCAGTGTTAATGTTAATTACTGAATCATCATCATCATCATCATATCAGCCGAAAGACGTCCACTGCTGGACATAGGCCTCCCCCGAGCGTCGCCACAACGACCGGTCAAAATAATACATGGAGTGAATTAAAAGCAATCCATTGAATACGAATTACGTGAAAATGTAACAACCCAGAAAGTCAAATTTTGTTGCTTGTTCTATCGAATGAAATAATATTATTTAGTATCGAATTATTTGGAAAAACACTGGTAAAGATTTTCCTTCATAAGAAATGTGAACAAAACTCTTCGAAAATAAACATTTTTTTTTCTCTCAGGAAAGCTGTTTTATTTGTTTGTAGGGATTAGTTTTATTATGTTCAGAATCTTATAAAGATCTAAAATCTTTAATCCACAGTAAGTACTAGATTCGTGGAAACACATCGTGGCTATAACTTATATGTTGAACACACTTGCGTTCTACGAAGAGATACGTAATTTATTAGACCAGTACACCAACATTTCATTTTATAAAACCTCTGAATTTCCAACGTACATTAAATTAAATTCCAACATAATAATATGAATATCATTCTCTGACACAGGCTCGTATCAAAGCCGTAATTAATAGTTCTCGAAACTGCAGTAATTGCGAACGTGGAGAGGAATTAATTTGCATCCGATGCGGACGCTTTTCCGCGAATACACGGGCGCTGTATTGATCCTGCCCGGGCTTTGAGCGCGTCGCTGAATGTACACACATGTTCATATATTTGTAATATACAACGTACTCGCTACACCATTTTGCTTTCAATGAAATGGACAAGTAACGAAACTGACATTTTAGTCAAGCAATTGCCATAAAGTTTTATTTGATTAGCGTTCCATATCTCGAGTCGTAACAGTATTCTTTTAACCTGTTATTTTGTAAATTGTTTGGATTTCAATTATCTGTGAATGCAATGATGGTGGCATTGTGGTTAAGAAACTGATGTAACGTTGGATTGGCTCAACATCCGCTAGCTATAAAACTAGTAAAACGTAAACAATAAATAGCTTATAACTGATCCTGCCCGGGAGCCTTAAATTCGTTTGAGGTAACCACAGGCAAGTCCAGTTGAGCAGTATCCAACCAAATCCAACCAAAGTTGAAAAGTATAGTGAGTTGAAATGTCCCGCTCAAATATAGGCTACACATTCCTTACTATTTCGGAGAAGAGAGGAAAGAAATAGGTCAAATACTGATCTACAATTATTTGTAAATTCAATGCAAGCCAAGTGCTGATAAAAAAACATAATAAGTTTTAAGAATAGGTTATGTCACGGTTATAAGTACCTACATTGTAAACGCATATCTTCCCAACGAGTGTATGTTTCATGTTTCCAGGTCTATATGTAATACAAATATGGTATGCAATAAGTATTGAGTTTATATTCTCTTGCTTGGTGGCAATAAACTTATATTCTTTCTTCCATTTTCAAAAAAGGTTTATTACCCGGATGCGGCAAAGCCCAAAGGGAGGGTCATGTGTTTGACCTGTATGTATGAATTTGAATAGGGATGATTCCTGAGTAATATGATTCTATTTAGACCGTCAATTAGATTATCGAAAAATGTTAGTGAGGGTTAGTGACGTCACTTGTTTGTAAAAAGTGTACTTACAAATGACGTCACACGAATATTCACCGCACTGTATCGTCTTAATATTGATCTTATATACGTGTGTGTTATATACGTATTTTGTTTACGTGAAAAAATAAAAAAAAACCTGTCCAATATTTTTTGGAAGTCTATCTGACGGACTAATTAGACTTTTTTAGTTATCAAGGTGGACCGATGACCTGGTGAAGGTCGCGGGTAACCGATGGATGCGAGACGCACAGGACCAGTCGTTGTGGCGACGCTTGGACCTATATCCAGCAGTAGACGTCTTTCGGCTGATATGATGATGATGATGATGACCCTATTGTATGTGTTGTGGTGTGCAGGGCTCGGGCAACCTGCAGCTGCCGGTGCTGTCGATCCTGCACTGCATGCTGTACTACGTGGACCTCAACGCGGCCGCCGCGCAGCCCGTCAACGCAGACCTGCTGCGCGCCGTCGCCAAGTTCATCGATGTCACGGTAACCTATATCTCTGGATTATGCAAACAAGCACAAAATTCTAATTCAGTGTAAACTATGGGCGGATTTCATCAACTAAACTGAACGCGATCAGCGTTTAAACCACGTTTACGAGCTGTCAGTTTCATTATTTTCTGTGGAATATTGACACTGACAGCTCTTGAACGCAGTTTAGATGCACTGATCCCGTTCTGTTTCATTGGTAAAATCCGGTCTTAGACTACGTTTATTTTAATGTCTTAGATAGAGTTTAATATTCTTTGTTATTCTAACCGTATCGAACAAATAATCTTTGAAATGACATTTTAAGGAGATCATCATCGCACCATAATCGCCTAAGAGCCAACAGAGGTCTTTTGGCTCTTAGGCGCAACTACTTTCACAGTTCACAAAATAAAAAATACAATGTACTTTACGCACTGTTCTGTTTTTCGCATGATTGATGAAATTACGCGAAAAATACCTACCCTACCTACCTACCCTAGCTAGATGAACATTAAATGTTTGACAGTTACGTAACCCATGAACATTTTGTATGGGAAAATGTTTTATCTTTGGTTTATTTTCGTAAATTTTACAATGTTTTAATAGTTACTCTACTATTCAGGACGGAGACGAATACAACAAATCAAAAACTATGAAAATCGGCCCAGCCGTTCTCGAGTTATGTGTCCGAACAAACCCGACTTTGTTTTATATATTAAGAGCATTCAAATAATTATTATTGACAGTTCTCTTAGTCAGTCGTCAATGTTAAAATACGGAGACTCGCTATTATACTAAATCCTGCAATTCCTGTACAATTGAATTTCAATTTACAGTCACGCAAATTTAAACTCAATTGTGGTTGTTCACAGATCCAAGACAGCAATAATTACAAGGAAGCCATGAAGATCTTGAAGCTGGTGGTGACGCGCTGCTCGACGCTGGTGGTGCCGCCGTACTGGGACAACCACGCCTCCTCCATCCTCGACACGGAGCTGCACGGCAAGAAGGTGGGGACCAGAACTTATTGGGAGACATCTAGAGGCCATTTTGTACAACGTTCTCTGAAATTACGAAACTAACTCATGAGAATATTGACGACACGGTCGGCGCAGTGGTTGAGCGATTGGCTACTGCGCTGTATGTCGCGGGTTCGATTCCCGCACGGAACAAATATTTGTATGGCCTACAGATAGTTGTTCGGGGTCTAGCTGCTTGTGTATGTGAGTTTGTATGTTTGTGAATGCACTCACGAAACAAGAGAAACTCCTAGTGCGCGGCATGGTTTAAAATAAAAAATTAAGGAAAAATTACGTCAATACGTAATGGAAATACTGGCAATACGTCAATTCCAGTAAGAGTATATTGAAAATATCAAAAGTTATTCTCAAATAAACTAAATATGAGCAGAGGGGCGATTACGAATTCTATTTTAAACAATTCTATACTATTGGGTATATTGGTAGAATGTTTGTGTGATATGAATTTATGTAAAACCATGACGCAAAAGTTCAGATATGTTTTAATTGACCGTTTTAGGTACCCACTTTATCAATCCTTTGTTATAAAAATCCTGTACATTTCCACGTCATGATCGCTTACGTAACATTGTATCCGCAGGAGCTACCGGGCCGCACAATGGACTTCACCTTCGACCTTTCGCAAACGCCCGTGATTGGTCGGAAGTATCTGCCGAAGGCGGGGAGCCAGCCGGCAACCGGTCCGAGCTCTCTCTCTAACGCATCCACCGCCACGCCGGACAAGGGTGAGTAAGAACATAATCGTGCATAAAAGGGAGGATCACGCTCCACTGGTTTTCGCCTTTGAATGTGTGCGAGCTGTGCCTCTGTGTGTGAGCGGGTAGGTGAGGTATAGCGCGGAGAGCTTGGTGCATGCGGCATTTTCCCCGCCCCCTTCCAACCCCGCGGGCTATGAGCGGGGGGGAGTGCGGGACGCGGGAGGCGGGGCGTTGCGCACTACAGTACTGCGTCGTCGAACGAGGTCGTCCGGGCACAGCTTCCACGTGTATTGATTTTATGATGCAGTTAACATTACAAAATGTTACGTAATAATATTTTCTTGTTGAAAAGTAACATCTAGAAAACATTAGTGTATTCTGTAGATACACATAGCAATCTCCTAAGACACACTATGGCTTGTATCTGTGCAAATATTTCAGGAAAAGACAAACCTTAGATAAAATTACAAATCCTTTGTATTCATCTATATATTTTATATTCAATAGAAAAAATCCAACGACTTGGTGATGTCGTAAGAATCATAATGTAGACGATACGCGAGCAATCAAACGATATTCATACATATTACAACATTAACGTGTAATGTTGGACACATTCCTTTGTTCGTTACTGTATTCAATCGGTCTTCGACGTATAGTTCGAAGCCCGCTCGCATGTAACTCCGTCACATACGACTGTAGGGACACAGCTCGAGGACGCACTAGGTCAAGCAAGGCTATGACTTGGATGGGTGACAGTTATGATTTCTGCTATTCTGTTGATGATCGCGCATGATGGAAAGAATACCTGATCCTGAATTCAAAATCTATGAAAATTGTCAAGATTTGGAAACAATGTCTCAACGTCGTACGTGATAAAATTAATTTCCCATTGTAGTGACATAGTACTGTATCACCCAAAAAATTGTACTGTAGTTATTATAAAATTGAAGTTGAGCTAGTGAAAATGAATGTAAGTTACGTAAGATTAAGAATTGAAGCCATGAGATTATTCTCCGTAGGAAGTAGGTAGTTCGCCAGGGACGCTGCGAGCTTAATTTTATAATTCCGGCCGCTGCAACTGGCTCGCGGGCTGACCTATTTAATGTTGAACTAGTTCATCGATTTTGCCTTCAGCTGAATATTACACAGAGATTCAACATGATGAAAATACTATTTCGCTGAACACATTTTATGTTTCAGATATTTCGTGCAGTATTTTAGATGAACCATTTAAATAAGGGTAAACTTTAACAAAGCCTTCAGTACGAATAACCAAAGATATACAAGAAAAAAAAACACTGATTTAATTCATTTTACTTTTACCTAAAATTATAAATGGGCGGCACACTAGAATAAACACATCCATTATGGGTGGGTCGCGGTCGGAGCTCGCGTTTTTTTGCTTACCACTGTCCTTATTTTGGTGGTCTGAATGAGTTCTAAAAGTTTGTCCATATATTTTTAAGCGACCTTGCATAAGGTCTATAACAGAACAAACGCAATACACATATCTTAATAATCGAACAAAAATCGCTGTTCAGAGAGCCTAGCACGAATATTTTTGACGTATAGCAACGTAACGTAAAATTTTACCATAGCTACAATACTCGTTTCGCACATAATATTTATTTGAATAAGATACTATAACCATATTTTTGAATGATATAAATGGTGTATGTCCCATAAAATTTAACCAAAATACTATAGGGTTGTAGCTTCCCACATTCAAAATTCACTTACGCTAAAGTTACTATACGTCAAAATATTCGTGGTAGGCGCTCAGTACACTTTGTTGAGATGCGCACATAAATGTATAGGGCAGTCGATTTTTTTTGCGATTTGAGTGTTGGTCTTTTAGTGAAAATTGTTCATAATGATGAATACAATGATCCCTTAACAGCCCAAGCCAGGCTAATATTGTATCATACATTTCCTCCCGGGCGATAACTTGTAAAATGGTTAACCTTTTAGACTATTTTCAAGCATAATTTTGTACTGTAAATAATTACGTAACTTGAAAATGTGATTTTTTGTTTATGGAGGTATTGTAACAAAATTAGTGTCAAATGAAAGGTTTTACATAAAAACCAATATCACAAAAATAATCAAGTCGATAGGACATCTAGTTTTCGAAATATAAGGAAAAAGGTAAATTGAAAGTTATTCGCATCGGAATTTTGTAAGTATTTGTTCTAGGATTTGTTCATTATTTATAGTTATGCATTATATTATTGTTTTATATTATAGAATAAGGTCTTAGAAATCTAAATATGTATAAATTGTAAGGGCTTTTCGTAGAAAAATAGTGAATAACCTTTCAGTCGGAGCATAAAGTCGAATAGCTTTTGACACGTCATTTCCTCCCGGATAAAAATTTGTCAGCTGATAGTTAATATGATCCTGTAAGTAATAAAAAATCAGCTGTCAAGATGGCGCGGGAAAACTCGTCAGCTGGTGAATTTAAGTAGGCGATAGATGTACCCTTCAGGGCGTTAGCTGACGATTTTCCCACCGAGATACAACCGACTGACATATTTATTTATTCACAATATCATATAAACCGTCATCTGATACAATTGTTTTTTTTTTATAATTGAGAGGAAAAAATTACATGTTTTTGTGACCAGCTGACGTATTTTCCATTACTTTACAGTCAGCTGACGTTTTGTTTTCTGCAAGATATTGGGTTAGCTATAATCTAACACAATTTTCAATCGGGAGGAAATGACTAAAGTTCATTTTTTTAACCCACCCACCGAATCGCAACTAACGTTCACAGGGCTCCATAATAACTCTCTCAACCATTTTACGAATTATCACCTGAAATAAACTTGGTCATGGAAATCTGTTGCTGGCTCGCGAACCTTAAGAGGTATTGCGTTTATTCTGTTAGGTACACGTTTTATGTGATACGTACTAAAATTTAGATTGACTAGATCGGGAAACAGAGATGTTTGGGAGAAGAAAGGGGAAGCCAGCAATGGGAAACAATTTCGGTCAGCGTTGTGGCTCTATCTCGTACACGAGTCACAGCATTATGCTGGGCCGTGGCCGCTTTTACGCGGATGTGACGCTTATTTACCTGACTTTTTTAGGTTATTATTTGTTATGTTATTCGTCATTACAAATAAACTCTTTTACTTTCTTTAAAAAAAACGATGTGAAGTCGTACCAAAAGAACTCCGAATGACTGGCTTAACGTGCGTTCCGAGGCACGAAGAAAACTTGATATGTAATGTAAGAGGAGCAGAGGAAGAAGACGAAGAAGGAGAAATGAAATAATAATTTAGTTAATTGTAATGCAGGTGTAAGGGTTAGATTAAGTTTTCCATATTATACCTAAGTTCATTGAGAGATATACAGATTTCTGTATCATAAAATTTTGGATACAAACAAGCAGCTCATTTTTCTAAAAATGCTTTAAATGGTTTGTCACCCATCCACGGAGCAACCTCCTTGTTTATGTAGCCACGAGCTCCTCGAGCCTTACGTCTGGTTTAGGGTAGCCACACACATAGGCTAGTTTCCACCATCAATAAATTGCAAAACCATTTAGTCCGTATTGAAAAATAATGCACACGTGTTTTTGTTTTTGTAAATCAATGAATATTGACAAAGATAAAACGCATCAAAACTCGGGCGTGGAGCTTCATGACGTCAAAACGCACTAAAATTATACTACGGCGTGACGTATTGGGAATTTTAAAAGCGTCGTATCTTCGTCAGTTTTGGTTTAAGTAAAAAAAAACCGGGTCAAATATTTTTTGATAATCTAACTGACGGACTAGTTAGATTTTTTCAGTGAACAAGTCTATTTACGGTTCGGAGTATTTGTTGAACCACAAATCCGAACCGAAGCAATAAACTGCACTTGTTCGGTTTCAATCCGCTTGTTTCGGTTGGGTCCACACATCATTCGAATCGGCAGTATTTGTGGATGCAAAAAGCCGATCAGTAAGTAGCAATTACTACATTACGTTCGGCATCATTCTGCTGGCCTAGCGAAAACCGAGCGCCATTATCCCCGAACATTCATCTACATCATCATATCAGCCCAAAGACGTCCACTGCTGGACATAGGCCTCCCCCATGCGTCGCCACAACGACAGGTCCTGCGCGTCTCGCATCCATCGGCTACCCGCGTCCTTCACCAGGTCATCGGTCCACCTTGTGGGAGGCCGCGCCAACGTTGCGTCTTCCGGTACGCGGTCGCCATTCCAGAACATTTCGGCCCCATCGACCATCTGTTATGCGAGCGATGTGCCCTGCCTACTGTCACTTTAGTTTGGCGATCCTTCGGGTTATGTCATATATGTCGGGTTATGATAACCTTGGTTCTCTTGCGGATATAATATATTCGATTTTACCGCCCGGCTGATGTGTAGAAACAACCCAAAATCGTGTTTTGTATCAGGTTCATCGACGTCGGCGTCTGGATCGGCATCGACAGTGGTGGGCCCCGAGGCGGGCGGGCCCAGCGCCGCGCTGCCGCAGTCCGCTACGTCTCCGCGCCGCTCGCTGTCGCTGTCGCCCGCCGACGCGCTCGCTTCGGGCTGGAAAAGGCCCTGGATGTCGCAGGTATACTGGCGGGCTACTCCCTAAGCCCGAAGTCCGTAGTTTCGGGCTTAGTTGCGGGTGTATTCTACTCACAACTAGTCCCGAACCCGAACTAATATTTCCCGAGCCCGTAGGATTTTCGAGAAATCTCCTACAACCCCCAAAGCACCTACATGCCAAAGAATTTTATATATTAGGATGCAAGTGCATTAGTTGTGGAACAAAACAGGCTAACTTAAAAAAAATACCTACATTTCCCAAAAAATTTGGACTTTTTCACGAAGCCGAGATTGCGACTTCACTTGCCTTTTTGTAATACGTGATTGGGCTTTATGACCTGTTTTTATAAAATAAATCCTGTATCAAACAGGGATTACCAATAAATCTAGTTTTACAAAAAAAAACAATAACTTAAATGCTAGCAACATTACTAGACGAAAGTATCGCGAAATCGGCGCCTTTAGCGACGTCGCTTCCTCAAGAAACTCATCGCAACCTCAACCTCTTTTTGCATACACGTACTTTTGGATTTGAAAAGGAATTAATAAACGTTTCAAATTTATATTTGTGTACTTAATTACTCGTACTATCTGAACAGAGTCGCGTCCGCGAGTGCTTGGTGAACCTGCTGACGACGTGCGGGCAACGCGTCGGTCTCCCAAAGAGCCCATCTGTAAGTAAACTGCACTCTATACCCGGCGCCCTAAGGTTCACATTCTAATAACACACTGTACCGGATACGACCATACGATATACACATCGTGACTAGTATTGGTGGTAGTCGGCGAAACACCCGGAAACTAATTGGCTGGTTAATACTGTACTATCTCATAAATCATTTATATTTTCCCAAATTATTATTTGCAAACTTGCGAGTCGGGTGCTAGCCGAGCTACGTACACACATAAAATGGCCGGTGGCGGCTGCGTATAGCCACACAACTAATGAATATATGATTTCTATCCATCGCTGCGTCTAGGACGATTTAATTACCACTTTATGTTCTAAGGTAACTCGCCTACATGTATATTATGTCGCCACGCTTGCACGCACGCTACAGGTGCCCGGGTACCGTGGCACGCGCGACTCACGCGTCCCACGCCAGCGGGGGGTGGCGGCGCTGGCCGTGAGCGATACACCACCTTGTACAGCCCGTCTACGAAAACGTTGATCATACTTATAACCTTGTCATATTAAAAATGTCGCTACAGCTAAGGCAGTTACAAACGTTCAAGTTATATGACAAGCTCCACAAGTGGTCAACGTTTTCGTAAAGTGTTTTGGTACGCTTCGCTTGTCACACCACTTGAGTTGCTCATGTTTGTCTTCAGTACTCATCCGCTAAAGCTTCACTTCAAGCTAAAAACCATTCCGTATATTTTTTTATTTGTTATCTGCGATGGGTTTGCTCTTGACTCTAGTCTAGGTCAGAGATGACAGAGACAAAGTGTACAATGGAGCGAGCTTATATACGTATATATTCATAAAAAGTCGTTAAATGTTAATAGCGTGAATTGAATCTGGAAGGATGAAAGGTCTGGTTTCTTTGCCGTATTTGAATATCGCATCGAAAGCTGGCGTTGTTCTAACGCACACGCTGCGTTAACGCGACTATACTTCTGATTCAGTCTGGTCGCGTCAACCAAAGCCAGATACCAAAGCACCCAACAAAATCGAATGAGTGCTATTGTACAGTCAACAAAGCTGTTTGGTATACAGGCAAAAGTATTATTTTTTCCACTGCACTGCCAATATTTATGTGTAATGTGTGCATTATAATATAACTTTTTAAGCTTATGACATACTTACGAGTGAGGTGTATAATAATTGTCTACTCGGCACACTCACATTTTTTAACCGCCCGACTTCATATCAGCGGGTCTAAAAAGGCCACTTTAGCAGAATCAGTCAAATTTTCCAAATCAATCTTGAACCTTATGATTTAGCGATAAAGTTGAAAAGGAAATTTGACAAATTGTTATATGATTAATATTATGATACTGCTAAAAGGAAATAGACACGAAACTATTGGTCGGATTAATCCGACGTAAGCGGTTAAAAGTAGTTGCAAGTTAGCTGCCTGCATACCAAATAGCTTTGTTGACTGTACATAATATGTAATCACCATCAATAGGTACTATACTTCAGTAAACAGTTGGTCACTGCAAGCGTCACGGTTGTATTATATACACAGTTGAATTGTTTATACACTAAGACATATATACGTCAACCAGCACAGTACAAGCACTATTTATGTATAACATTAGTGTGTCGGAAGTATGTATGTATATATACTACGGAGTTTAATTCTGAGCAGTCAACTCATTTGGAAGTGAAACTGAATTGATAAAAAATATGAATCCTATTTTCACTTTTAATATTCCTGTTACCAGCTTCTAAATGAGTTCGTTATTCAGTAAAATAGCGTTGTATGATCTATTCGAGCAGTTCAATCGATTATCTCGCTAACAAAACTGAGATCGTCTAGTCATCTTTCAGATTATATTGACGATGCCATACTTTATAATCAACACTTACGTTGTATTTGTACAAACACGTATTTAAGCATCCTTAAATGCAAGTCATTGCTACTTTAAACATAAAGTAGTTCGAAAGTAATCAAGCATTGAACATGTACATATGTAAGACACTATATATATATATATATAAATTTTAATGTTTTATTTATGTGAGTACACAAAGAAGCTGCTAAGCTGATAGATTTAAAGCTCCTGATTGTTAGTAATTTGATTTAGATACGAATTTCGTGAAACGTCAAAAGACGCTTTGGAAGTTTGTTTCCAGTTAGATGTTTTCCTAGATAGAAAAATAATAATTCTTTTTACTTAGTTCGTACGTTACATTTTAAAAATCTTGGACATGTATTTTTTTTGCCATTTCAATTCGATTAAAAATGTATACAGATAAAACGTAGGAGTGCGGCTGACGTCACGCGAGTTTCTTCATTTTTTGTTTACGTGAAAAAGAAAAAAGTGTCAATTGCAAAATGCCAAAGAAATAAAAATTGCATTGCATTCTCCATTTTATAGTTAAAAAAGCACACAAGTGTATTTTACTAAACTTGTTAATATTATCTTGTAATAACTTAATTTTCATGTTCGCTTAGCAACCCCTTGCTACCAATAGTCATGTAGAGAGCTATAGCGGACAGGTAGGGCAGCCCCATACCGGGACATTGGATAGGCCTTTATGTAACTGCGCCGTAGGTATATGTTAAAATTAGATAATTGTATTTTTTCCTGTAGTTATAAGTACTAAAACTAGTTTCTAAGTTTTTGCATACTAACCAATCAATAGACTCTGTCTGAATTATAAGATTTTTATTTTATTTATAAAGCGAGTGCGTTGCGGCGTTGCAGGTGATATTCAGCCAGAGCTCGGAGCTGCTGGAGCGCGAGTCGTCCATGGCGTCGTCGCTGGAGGAGGTGTCGGGCACGCCCGGCAACGAGCCGTCCGGCGGCGCGCCGCCCACCGACCACTTCGGCGTCTTCAAGGACTTCGACTTCCTGGAGTATGAGAGTGAGAGTATCGAGGTGAGCTCATATAACTTTTTTTTTTATTTTACGTCTGAGCTTGGTAAGCTCAGACGTAACTTTCGCTTAAACGGTCTGGTTGCCTCTTTTCTTAAGATACGGAGTAGTATTTCGGGGGAATTGCAGTGAAAAAAATTGTACTGTAAATAATTACGTAACTTGAAAATGTGAGTTTTTGTTTATGGAGGTATTGTTACAAAATTAGTGTCAAATAAAAGGTTTTTACATAAAAACAGTATTACAAAAATAATCAAGTCGATAGCACATCTAGTCTTCGAAATATAAGGAAAAAGGTAAAATGAAAGTTAGTCGCGTTGGCTTTTTGTACGTTTTTGTTCTAGGGTTTTTTCATTCTTCATAGTTATGGATTATATTATTGTTTTATATTACAGAATAAGGTCTTAGAAATCTAAATAGTTATAAATTGTAAGGACTTTTCATGGAAAAATAATAAATAAAGGTTCCAAAGATTAATCTTTCAGTCAGAGCTTGAAACATAAAGTCGAATAACTTTAGATACGTCATTTCCTCCCGGATAGAAGCTAGTAAGCTGATAGTTAATGAGATCCTGTAAGTAATAAACAAAAACAGCTAGCAAGATGCCGCGGGAGAACTAGTCAGCTGGTGAATTTAAGTAGGCGATAGGGTAAAGGCCGGATAGTTGCCACACTTTTTGAAATTGCTTTATATCTCTCAGTACAAAAAGCAAAATACTTAATTTTTAAAATGGGTAGGTACTTTGGTATATAATCTTCCAATTTGTGAAAGTACATCACAGTAGAAACATTCTCTTTGATAATTCCAGATTAAAGGCGATTTTTGCGGACCTCTTAATTTTGTGACAACTATCACGTATATGGGATAGTTGCTTTATCCGTATAAATTACATATAGGATTGATGCCCCGCCGAGAAAAAGGGCTTTTATCCCACAAAAACTTTGATCACACATTGCCTTCCCCTGCAATCGCACAGACACATGCAACGTGGTAAACTTAATGGTAGTTGTAGGGTCTCTCGATTGATAAATAAAATAACACGTAATTCATTCGCGAAACTAGAGTAATTAAAATCGAGGCTACTATACCTCTGGGGCAACTATCCTGGTTTTACCCTAGATGTACCCTTCAGGGCGTTAGCTGACGATTATCCCACCGAGACACAGCCGGCTGACATATTTATTTATTCACAACATCATATAAACCGTTATCTGATACAATTTTCAATTGAGAGGAAATTACTGAAAATATATTAAAAAAATATATATGTTCGTGTGACCAGCTGACGTATTTTCCACCATTTTACAGTCAGCTGACGTTTTGTTTTCTGCAATATATTGAGTTAGCTAATATCTAACACAATTTTCAATCGGGAGGGAATTACTATATTTTAATTTATTTTCAACGTGTTTGGGAGGGAGGCTGCCGCTGCTTAACCCACCCACCGAATCGCAACTGACGTTCACAGGGCTCCATAATAAAACTCTCTCAACCATTTTACGAGTTGCCGCCTGAGAGGAACTTGTTCATGGAATTCTGTTGCTGGCTCGCGGACCATATCTACACTAATATTATAAAGAGGAAAGATTTGTTTGTTTGAAATGAATAGGCTCCGAAACTACTGAACCGATTTGAAAAATTCTTTCAGCAATGGATAGCTACATTATCAGGGAGTAGCATAGGCTATATTTTATCCCCGTACTCCCACGGGACCGGGAACTACGCGGGTGAAACCGCGTGACGTCCACTAGTTGTTTATAAATCCGGTGAAAGTCAAATGACTTTTAAGAATAAGACATTAAGAACTGATTACCTGACAATTATTCATTAATATAGATTTGCAATACTGATGATTACTATAGTGTTTAATGTCGCATACCATACAGTAGAATTTACTGGATCCAATTGTTTTTCTTTTTTACGCCATAAAAACAATGTTTTGTTACCACCATTCTTTGCAAATAAATGATTTCTGATTCATGAAAAGAGGGAGAGTTAGAGAGAGAGTATTTTTTATTATTTTTTTATGATTATTATTTTAATGAGTCTATGAAACTAGAAAAAAAATGTTTATTATTATTATTATTATACAAACTTTGCCACCCTTTTTCACCCGAAAGTTCGAAAAATCCTTTGTTTTTCCTTGTACGTAATGTAAATTAAACGTTTGCATAAAATTTCAGCCGTCTAGATTCAAGGATTTAGTCTGGATGTTGATGAGTCATTCAAAACTGTCATTTTTAGTAATTACGCAAACGTATAATAATATAAAATAAATAGCCAATTGTGTCCTAAAGCTGGGCAAAAGTCTCCCTCATATAATTCCTTTTTTTTTGACACTTTTCCTGCGCCACCTCGACCCTTACTTATGTAATGTTTTGTGCAGGGCGAGAGCTCGGACAACTTCAACTGGGGCGTGCGGCGACGCCTGCCCAGCGAGGAGCGCGACGAGGGCGGCGCCGTGGAGCGCAGCCCGCCGCCGCAGCTGGCACGCGCGCCCGACGCCCACCCCGCCAAGCCGGTCAGTACCGCCGTACACACCCCACATGCAGCACAGCTCGGAGCCTTACCATATCGTCGGTGTCAGTGCGGATCCTCCACAAAGCAAAACGATGTTTTTTTTCACAGGAGACAAAGGCAATTTTTAAGCATCTTAAAAGGATTATAAAAACTATTTATTTGAGTTGTTGCTTTTTTCAGCTATGATAAAAATGACCACTAATATTGCAAAATTAAATTATTAAAGACAGTATGTATAAAACTAAAAAGTCCTGTTAAACACTTTTGCTTTTGCAAAACACTGAAGTCGATGATATGTATGTATGTAAGGAGCCTTCACTGCACCTTGCGGCCTGCGCCACATCTGGGAACTTCCACCACAACTAGATGCCTCCATTACTTTTACGAACCTCCACTGTTTTTAAACGACTTCAAAAAAGGAAGAGGTTCTTATTTCGACTGATTTTTTCTTTTTGTTTTTTTAATACAGCGATATCTTCGCTTCTTTTTGGCACTTGGCGAACAAGTGTCAACCTATTTTTTGTTGAAACAAAATACAACTGAATAAAAAACAACAATAAGGAATATGCATGCTTTTTTTTATTTGCAAAATGAAATACTTTCCGAGCTTTAGTAAACGATCATGAAATTATTTTTAACTACTTTCATCAGCGATGCAGTTATAAAGCTTCAAAGATTACAATTAGGCAGAGAAGTCCGATGTGAACTTTAACGTCAAAGTCCATGGCGCCGATACAGCTGCCATATAAAACAGCGTTTTCGCGAGAGGGACAGATATTTGTTTAAAATAATAATACATCGTTTGTTTTTGAAGTAAATTTAATTCTATTTTCACTGTTGTATATTTTTAGATAAACTATATCGATAATAAATATTTTTTTATTCCCTGTTAC
This sequence comes from Lacanobia wlatinum, assembly GCA_947578705.1. NCBI lineage: Eukaryota > Metazoa > Arthropoda > Insecta > Lepidoptera > Noctuidae > Lacanobia > Lacanobia wlatinum. The sequence goes on along the minus strand of OX388022.1, from coordinate 5,467,731 downwards.
TTATGTCGATTATAATTCAATTACATCTACCCTTAACAATGTTTTACAATACGTGAATATAACAACGTTTATACGGGCACTGTTTGAAGAGGAACGATATTGATCGAGAGGTAGATTCAGGTCAGGCTCGGAAGTAGGACGAGCCGGGACGCCTGCGTTACAAGTTAGGTTTACGCAATGAATGCTAGGATCATCAAAACTAGGACGCAGCCTCAGCTTGGCCCCTACTCGTCCAACTGAGCCTTGGAATATAGGACAGCTGTTACATGAATTCTGAGAACTGAAGGTTTACGTATTTTCAATTAAATACATCTAAAATGATATACTACCTACACGACCATGCACTTTTGGCTGGAGTTACGTTCTGTATCTGATTTAAAGTAAAGAAACAATAGCAAAAATATAAAAAATTGTATCGACTTTAAATAAAAACCGACCGCACACTGTTTAATCGCTGAATTTTCATCAGTTTTTATTAAGTTATGACGAAATTCATATAATTTTATGGCTTGCTGCATAGCAATAATAATATATTATAGCATTGTCATAGCGCCATTGAACAGGGAATGATGATCGCCTAGTTGAAAGAAATAAAGAACAACTGTTTATTTACGTGAAAGTGACGCACATACAATTGTTGTAGGTAGGTGTAATAAAAGCTTAGCAAACAACAACATACATAATCTAATAATACATAGTTATGGTATCCTAGACGGAAACATGTGTCTACCGCATCTGGCTGATTTTTCTAAATCAACCAGTTCCATTCTTGGGTAAGAATAACGATTTTTCAAAAATCCAATGATGCAGTTTTAGTTTTCATCAACGTCGGGCTCGAGACTCCATTCAGTGTTTTTTGATATTCCTCATAGTTTCGGATTTGGCCATTAAAACACACTTTAAAATTCACCCTGAACTGCAGGCAATTCAATCAGATTCTGTTACTGTATGAATGATTTTTAAGCATGCCTATACCTAGCTAGTTCCATAAACGGTTAAATAGGAAGCATGCAGACATTGTAGGTGACATCACAGAAGTGTAAATGTAATATTTTTAAAGTAAAAGTGTACGGTCGTGTACGTTACATTCCATACAAGAGTGGGAGAATGATGACGAGTAAGTTAATTTCATCAACTGTTAAATATAGCGTGCAGAAACTACCTATAGGTGGCAGCAATGGTTCGTCAAACTCAATTATATATATATACGGTCAAAGTTTCGAATTCGCACACTAGATGGCAGTCTACGCCATGCACGTTCCCTACGATCCACTTTTAAGGAATTTTAGTTAAGCGTTGTACTTTTGTATGAATGTCAATTTTGTGACAATTTTATTTTTTCTTTTCTTTATAAAATGTTTGGACAATGATTAAGGTGCTCGTGGCTAAATAATAACAGCCGCACGGGTTGATCTTCAAGGTTAAGCAACGCTTGCGAAGGTTGGTCTGTGGCTGGGTGGTCTTAACATACCGAGTTTCCTCCATGCCTCGGAAAGCACGTTAAGCCGTTGGTCCCGGCTGTCATTTGTAGTCTGTCTTTGGTAGTCGTTACGGATTGTCAGAAGACAGTAAATCTGACTCCAGTCCTGCTAAGAAGTACTGTGTTACCTAGTTAATGGGTTGTGGAGGTCTGGTAGGCAGTCGCTCCGCGTAAAATACTGGTATGCAGCTGAATCCGGTTTAACTGGAAGCCGACGCCAATATAATTGGGAAAAGGCTAGGCAGATGATGATGTTTGGACAGTGATTGATACGTAGCCATTTTGTTTGTGTACGCAGTTCCTGAGTCAGAGCGCGCATGAGGACTCGTCGGACGAGGAGGGCGGCTGGGACGACGGCGCGAGCGGCGCGCGCGGCGACGGCGGCGACGGCGACGCGGCGGCTGCGCACGAGCTGGTGCTGCGCCCGCGCACTCACTCCTTCTCCAGCGCCTCCAGCGGAGAGCCCGACGGTGAGCCACCCACGGCCTTGCCACCACGGCTTTATTGTAAACACTATTTTCCCCCTCTTCACCCCCTTAAACGTTGAATTACCAAAAATCCCGTCTTAGTGCTCACCTACATCATAAAAGGAAGCCTTGTAAAAATGTCTTGTTCCCAGTCCCCGTAGTTTCGGCTTTGCATTGATATGTCAGTCAGTCAGGTTGCTATTTTATCTACACTTCTACACTAATATTATAAAGAGAAATCTTAGTATTTTTGTAAGTTAGTTACCAATAAACTTTAAATTTTTTCACCATTAGAATGATAGCTACATTATCCCTGAATATCATAAGCTATATTAAAATTTATTGCTAGAATAAAACAGGGATCCCTACGAAAATTGCAATATTAAACACCCGCGAACAAACTCGCGAGCGAAGTGCTAGCATAAATGTATACTAGCTTTTGCCCGCGACTTCGTACTCACATTATCCCATTTCTTCCCGTTCCCGTGTGAATTTCCGGACAGCCTTCCTTAGTGCTCCCCTACACTCCCCAAGGCACCTACATGCCAAATTTCAGCTTTCTACGAGCAGTAGTTCCGGCTGTGCGTTGTCTGTCAGTCAGTCACTCACTCACAAACGGAAGAATTTTAAATATTAGGATAGAGAAGAGATTAGCGGCTCGCCGCAGGCCGTAACAATATGTCACCGAATTAATGCAAACATCCTTAGTGTTTAATCAATTTAGCGTGATTGTAACCTCTCGATATATTGTGAGCAGTAAAATATATCCTTTTTTTTTAGAAGAAAGTTTACGAGATTGATTGATTGAGGTTTATGATTCCATTTCCATTCTCACTCTCATTTTTAATTATTCCTTATTCTCTGGCACTTTTCCCACAGCCTGGAAACAGGCACACCTAATACCACTTCCCAAAACAAACAATCCATCGTCTTTAGCTCACTTCAGACCCATCTCCATTCTGCCTTTCTTTTCTTAAGTTCTCGAACACATTGTTCATGGCCAAATTTCCGGATACAATCTGGCTTCCGTGCTGGTCACAGCACTGTTACTGCACACCTATAAGTCACTGACGATATCCGCTGGGCTATGAACAATAAATCTCTCACTGTTTGGGGGGTATACGGAACAGAGAATAAAGTCCCGCACACCTCCATTGAAAAGGGACGATCCTCCGACAGGCGGTTGTTGTGCCTGGTGGGCAACTGCCCAATAGTTGATATTCGGGCTGATGTATGTGTTCAAATCGCACGGTAAACTCTACTTGCGCGATGCAGGATTTTGACGAAGTAGTTCGCTGCTAGTTGTATAGAGGCTTCGCGATTCTTTTGGTTGCGATGTAAATTGCATTGTTGCCGCTACAACTATAAAAACCCTTCAAACCTTTTAAAACTAAAATTGATTTAGATCAAACTCTAATTCAGCCGATCATTGACTACGCTAATGCCACGCTGCGACCTGGATGCCACTTAAAAGCTCTTAAACAAACTTGAGCGCTTGCAAAACTTATGCATTCGTTTTTTTTTGGCCTGAGAAAATACAACCATGTCTCTGAACTCCGCAAGGATCTCAAGTGGCTCCCTATCCGACTTTGCAGGAACATTCGAATATGATGGCTCATTTACAACTCATCCTTTTTAATCCTGCATACTCCGGCTACCTGCGCGATCGTTTTTCGTTTACACGCCCTGCCGATGCACTGTGTAGATCCCACCTCAAACTTCCCATCTCATAAATCTCTTTCATATTCCCATTCCTTCTCGTTTCATGCAGTACGATTATGGAACTCACTCCCGCCTAACATACTTGAGTGAAATAAACATTTCTCTCTTGAAAAAGAAGTCAAAGAGCATTATCTGTCTACTATAGTGTGATCCTTTGTATATAAGAGGTACGTATTATTTTATTACAATTATGTATTTAGGCTAATCTATTTGTGTATATTTCTTTGTATGTTTATTGCAGTTTTAATTTATTATTGGATAATACATATTTAAAGTATTTTAGTTAAGTTAATATAGTCTATTTTAAGTTTCCTTCTCTGTCTCTCTACACACTGTGTCTACGTTTCTTGTCACTGTTCTGTCGCAGGTCTGCTGGAAGAAGTTTCTATTGAAATAAGCAGTATCTTTGTGCTCTTTTGTCTGTATGAAAATATCTTTTTAGGGTTCCGTACCCAAAAGGTAAACAACGGAACCCTATTACTAAGCCTCCGCTGTCCGTCCGTCTGTCTGTCTGTCAGCGGGCTGTATCTCAGGAACCGTAATAGGTAGACAGTTGAAATTTTGACAGATTGTGTATTTCTATTGCCGCTATAACAACAAATAATAAATATTAAGGTTTATGGTACGGAACCCTACTCGCACTTAGCCGGTTTTTTATGTTTATTGTGTGTACATTAATAAATAAATTATATTTAACTTACTTTACTTACTTTTATTTATTTTTTTCAAATAGTTATGCATTCATTTTCACATTCAAATCATCAACCAAATTGCACGTGAGATAAAGCTAACTTTTGACTGACTGAAGTAAATACATTGAGTGTATGTGTATAGAGGTTAAGTAGCAGGTGTGTGCGTTGCAGGCGACCGCGGCGACGTGACACCGGTGCCGGGCGCAGCACCCGCGCTGCGCGACGCCTGGCGCGCCTCCGTCACGGCGCTGCTGCGCCACGCCGCGCTGCTGCCGCCGCTGGCGCTCGTGCACCGCCTGCACACCGTGCTCAAGGTGCCCACACCACCCACTCTACCCACACAGCCCACTCCCACCTCCCTTCTGCAGAAGTTATCTGCCTTGCATTATCATTAATTGTATATTACTCAATTACCCAGATCCAGTGTCACATGTAGTGTCCCTGTCGCTTCTGCTACCGCTGGTCCCCAACGAGTCCCAGAAAATAAGAGTGAAAACTGTTCCCAGGACCTGTCGAGATTGTCCGTCTCCATATCAACAGCATCTGTCATACACCTTTGAGCTGCAGACAGACTGACATCCCATCAGCAATAGCACTCATCGATGCCAAAGTGTTTGAGCAAGACAAGAGCTATCGCAATGCCAGTGATCAATCACCAACATTTCCTTAATTGTTTTCTGTAATGAAAACCAGTGTCTAGAGACCCGGAGTGGCGTCAAAGCCTAAAAGTGATTCAGTTTCATGTCATGATCGTACCAAAGCATCAGTTCGCCCTCTGGTAGTGTTCCGCTGTAATCTGCCCACTGCTGGCCCTGGGCACGATGAGACAACCAGATGCTAAGAGTGATTTTTGTCATGAGCCAGGTTTAAATTTTACTGGATGTGGGCTCTAGGAATTGGGGGAAAAGTTATCATGTTTCCCATTTCAAATAAAAAACAACTTTTACATTTAAATTTTATAATATATTACTTTCATACATTTCACTGAGCTCATCATTCCCCCGTCATTTCTCTCCCTCTCATTTTTTTCACTTTCATTAATACTAATAATTATTAAATATATACTAATAATTTTTAAATCGAATTAATGGCTAAGAATTATGTAATACACTAAGTTTTAAGAGTTCTTACAAGTTTTTTTTTAGAATTAACATGTACACTGTCCACGTTTTAATTAAAAACATTTCTGATTACATTTCTCTAAGGTCGGCCAGTGCACTCTATTGACGACAGCGATTTTTTATTACATTAATGTAGATAATACTCTGACCTTATTTATACAACTATCAAACCATCTAACACTTTTAACGGGTAACAATTTTTGATAAGACTGGCGTCAGATTTTCTGGCTTCGGACAATCCGTTACGAATGTCAAAGATCTACAAATGACAGCCGGGATCTACGACTTCACGTGCTTTCCGAGGCACGGATGAATTGTATGTTAAAATAGTGAATATCGACCCATGCGGTAATTATTTAGCCATCTGCTACTTCGTATTTAAAAAGATCATAGGGTCAGATTTTGTTTATAAATAAAGCTATATAATTATTTAGATTGATAAGGTAATTTAAAAATACTCTTTATTGTGAACAAGTTTTACTATGGGACTAATGCAGAAATCGCGAAAAAAACAAACAAATTACACCGGTACGTGTGAAAGCTAAAGTACATGGCTATACACTTCGCCACCGGGTACCTGGCACCGGATAAAATGACAAAAGTTTAATTATAGACATTTATGTTAATGAATTCAAGAACACCTATTTTACCAGTTGTAATGTAATATGTTTTAAGAAGAATTTTTAATAAATTATTATTAAAAAACAACTTTTACATGTAAATTGTATAATATAATACGTTTATTCATTTCACTGAGCTCATCATTCCCCCGTCATTTCTCTCCCTCTCATTTTTTTCACTTTCATTAATACTAATAATTATTAAATATATACTAATAATTTTTAAATCGAATTAATGGCTAAGAATTATGTAATACACTAAGTTTTAAGAGTTCTTACAAGTTTTTTATTAGAATTAACATGTACACTGTCCACGTTTTAATTAAAAACATTTCTGATTACATTTCTCTAAGGTCGGCCAGTGCACTCTATTGACGACAGCGATTTTTTATTACATTAATGTAGATAATACTCTGACCTTATTTATACAACTATCAAACCATCTAACACTTTTAACGGGTAACAATTTTTGATAAGACTGGCGTCAGATTTTCTGGCTTCGGACAATCCGTTACGAATGCCAAAGATCTACAAATGACAGCCGGGATCTACGACTTCACGTGCTTTCCGAGGCACGGATGAATTGTATGTTAAAATGGTGAATATCGACCCATGCGGTAATTATTTAGCCATCTGCTACTTCGTATTTAAAAAGATCATAGGGTCAGATTTTGTTTATAAATAAAGCCATATAATTATTTAGATTGATAAGGTAATTTACAAATACTCTTTATTGTGAACAAGTTTCACTATGGGACTAATGCAGAAATCGCGAAAACACAGACGCACAGGGGTGGGTCCGGCGATCGCTTGCCGGACAAATTACGCCGGTACGTGTAAAAGTACATGGCTAAACACTTCGCCACCGGGTACCTGGCACCGGATAATATGACATTTTTTGTTATTATAGACATTTATATGTTAATGAATTCAAGAACACCTATTTTACCAGTTGTAATGTAATATGTTTTAAGAAGAATTTTTAATAAATTATTATTATTATTTTTTATAATAAATTTACTAACAACAATTACAAACATTTCGTTACACAAGACGTAATTTCAAAAATTTCCACACGCAGTATAATACACGTAGCTTACACATACGAACAATGAAATTATAAATAGATTCGCGAAGCCTACGCACGCGCTGTAATAGTTCATCATTTGTCTTTGACACCGCAGGAGGTGACCAGTAAGACGATCTGCCTGTGCGCGGAGACGGCGGCGGCCACGGGCGCGGCGAGCGCGGCGGCGGCGGCGGCGGCGGCCGAGCTGGGCGCGGTGCTGGAGCGAGCGGGCGCCGAGGAGCCGCCGCTGCTGTGGGCGGGCCCGGCGGCCGCTGACCACCCGCGCGTGCGGGATGCTGTGCGCTATGCGTCTTTGGAGCTGCACGAACATCTTCAGACCTACTTTGATAGGCGGGAACATACTCTAGAGGTCTATACAAGAGTTTTACAACTAAAACAAAAACAAAAATAAATATGAACAATTTCATTTTTTAATTAACAGAAAAATAATAACGCCATGTAAATAAAAAAATAAAAACAAAAGACAAAAAGATAAAACAAGGTCTTATATTCATTGCGACCGACCATCAGAGAGACAAGCAACAGAAAACTACAAAATAGTAAGCATACAAATAAAAAAAATATGCTAAGTTGGGCAACGAGCAGGTGGTCTTGTCTGTGTCGTAAATAAGCTCGATGACGGTTCCTGTATGCCTCTAATGTGTCCATATTCCCAACAGGTGCTGGAGCTGTCGCGCAGCGCGTCAGACGAGCTGGCACGCTCGCTGTACCGCCTGATATTTCAGCTGCTTCTTCTTCTAGAAACAAATAACAAAATGATTGTCGCGGTTTACACAGCCGCCTTAGAAAACAAGGTAATTCTGTCACTAGTGTTCAGGAAAGTTCCAGTGTGACTATTCTGCACTCTTAATAGGAAATGCAGTAGTAAATGAGTTCACACGTGCATCTACATTCTTACGATTTTTCGTTTGCGATGCCAAAAAGTACATCTAGAGACTCAGCTATACATAATTTTTTTTGGGTTGCTCTAACATGGTGAAACAATAAAGAAAGCATTTCTTGTGAAATTATCTGATATTATAAGTATAAATGCGGCAATACCATAAACTAGATTAAAATGCAGTACTCGCATTTTGGCTGCGTTTTAAGTGAGTACATTCATATATACATATTATTACTAGCTGTTGCCCATGACTTCGGACGCGCGTATCTCGTTTTTTCCCGTTCCCGTAGGAATTTCGGTAAACCCTCTGTTAGTGCTCCGCTACGGAGTGTAGGGAAGCTATATTCCAAAATTCAGCTTTCTACGACCAGTAGTTCTGGCTGTGCGTTGTCTGTCAGTCATTTAATCAGTCAATCAGTAACGGAAGAATTTTATATAATGTTACCGGCAATCTGTATAATCCGGTATTCTATAGAATACCTAGGCAATGTATATTCAGGTAATGTATGAAATATTATTCATTTTATACTTTGCCTAGGTATTCTATACAATACCGAATACGCAGCCGGCAATGTGTGAAAAAAGACGATAACTGGGAAAGGGAAGACGTGTAGAGACGGCAGTAACGCTACGTACACACGACGACATAAATTTCTTAATCAGATCTGATCTTTAGAGGATACGGTTTAGTGACAATACAATTTATATAAATGAGTTCACACGTGCATTCGGTTTTAAGCTCCAACAAATAACCGAAACGGACAAAACTATCCGATTGTGTTGTGCGTATCACCTAACCAATAATTCTTAGTTCGGGTTCCGGATTGAACATAAGTCCATAGGTGATATGGAGTAGAATACGCCCGCAACTAAATTTTTCATTAATTTTGCGATAGGACACACCGTTTTTGAGACATAAGCAAATAAAAAAAAACTGTTTTAGCATTCGAAGTCAGAACAGAGCATTCGGTTCTGTCGTATACGTACACGTACCCTACCTACCCCACCTACCTATCCCACCTACCTAGCTCACCTACCTACAGCACCTACATACCCCACTTACCTACCTCTCCTTCCTACCCCTACTACCTACCCCACCTACCTATCACACATACCTACCCCACCTACCTACCCAACCTACCTACAGCAACTACATACCCGACCTACCTACCCCACCTACCATCTCCACCAACCTACACCACCTACGTACCGCAACCTACCTACCCCACCTTCCTACCTCACCTACCTACCTGCGCCAACTACGTAACCCACCTACGTACCCCAACTACCTATCCGACCTACATACTCCACTTACCTACTCCACCTGCCTATCACACCTACCTACCTCAACTACCTACCCCACCTACCTACAGCACCTACATACCCCACCAACCTACCTTACCTTCCTACCCCAACTACCTACCATACCTACCTACACCACATATTTACCCCAAAATACCTAACCCACCTGCCTACCCTAACTACCTACCCCACCTCCTTAACCGATAGGTCGGGTAGTTAGGTGCAGTAGGTAGGTCCTACTGCACCTAACTACCCGACCTACCTACCCCACCTACCTACATCGCCTACCTATCCCACCTACCTGCCCCACCTAGCTATCCCACCTGCTTACCCCACCTGCCCGCCACACCCACCTACCCCACCTACCCACCCCACGTACCTACCCCACCTACCCACCCCACTTGCCTACCCTACCTCACCTACCTACCCTACATATACTTTGTCCCTTGTCGCAAACTTATAACAAAACCTATTTATAAACCTTACATATTTCCATTCAAATTTTCATCCCCTATTCCCTATTGTTATTTTATACCCTTGAGGGTAAAACTTTTACAAACTTTGAATGTATAATTTATTTATATCGAATCAACAGCCTAAAAAATAAGTTTCAAGCTTCTAGCTCTAAAAATGACGATACTTCCATACAACTTTTCATCCCCCCTTTCAACCCCTTACAACCCTTTTTTCGCATTCAATAGTAGCCTATGTCCTTTCTAAGGCTCTAGACTATCCGTGTACCAAATTTTATTTAAATCGGTTCAGTAGTTTAGGCGTGAAAGCGCGACAGACAGACAGAGTTACTTTCGCATTTATAATATTAGTAAGGATGATTTTTGCTATTTTGTATGAGGTGACATGCAATAATGGTTATACTGCGATTAACCCTAGTATTATAAAAACAAATATATAAAATATGATGTGTTGATATAGCGCATACTGCGTTTTAGTAGAACACTGTGATGAAATTATATTTACATAGGCGTATATAGGGTACTCTGGGGATGGTCTGTAATAGTGAATTTTCGAGTTCGCTTCGCTCGCTCTTGTATTCTTCTTTTTTTGTATTTCTAATTCTCGTTTTTTTTTTATGTCGACAAAATAACATCTGTATCTGAATTTGGTTAAAAAGAACTAATGGAACCCAGATTCCCAGGTGGGATGCTAAAAATTTTCGAGCTCGCTTTGCTCGCTCTAGCATTCTCCGGTAAGCTATAAACATCTGACTTATATCCGAGACACGTTTCTAAAAAGTCGAGCTCGCTTCTGTCGCTATACGTTTCCAATTTTCTTCAGGCTAAAGCTTATCAACAAAAGTCACCCGCGCGGTTTTGCCCGCGAGAACTCAATGGTATTGTTGGCCTGGGCGTCATTTTTGTAAAGGTCTCCGTTGTAGGAATGCAATGGTGGTATCCCTCAACCCCCAGATAGTGAGCTAGTCCGTAGTCCGATTTTCTTGATTTATTTATAATTTGCAACCCTAGTTTTATCTTTTAACATGAACCCCGGCTGCGTCTGCGACGGTCGACGGGCATAAAATTCCATTTTTAATCGTGATCACCGACTGTGGTGTGTGTGTGTGTGTCTGGGTTTCGCATCTCAGGTTAGGGGCCAGGCCCACCCTGGAAAAATGTCCTAGACACGCCAATGAATATTTAGGAACCTCTGTTCTAACCCTACGTGAAATATGTGTTTTTATAGCCGCTCTAAATAAAAAAACTGGCCAAGTGCAAAGGGTTCCGAACGAATTAATTTTTTTTAACATGTTATTTTAACACTATAGACTTCACTTCTATTGTCTCCATTTTTTTTTTCAAACATTTAGGCTCAGTAGTTTTGGAGATAAGGCGGGGGGGGGGGTTAATGATGATGATGATAATGGTAACGATAATTTTTCGTATAATTTCTTGAATTACTTCAAAATCATTTATTATAAAATTATGAAAATAATTTAATGAAAACCCTCATAGTAACCCCTTTCATTTAATATGTCACACGACTTTGTTAAAAAAACTTATTTGAAATTTTCTAGTTTGACCCCCAAAAGTAACCCCCATAAAAATTTAATAATTTACGTAACGCGTCCATGTTTGGGTCACAGAAGTCCATGTGTACCAAATTTTAACAGAATCGGTCGAGTGGATCCGGAGAAAACTGGCTGTGACAGACGGACAGACAGACTGACACCCGAGTGATCCTATAGGGGTTCCGTTTTTTGTTCGGAACCTTAATAATAAAAAAAGATAAAAAAATTAAGACTTAAGGGGTTTCCGAAACAGAAAACTTTTTCGTTTTGATCGGTGCTTTCATCGTTATTTTGTCTTCGTTCTATCGTTTAAAAGTCAAGTATCGTTTTAAACAAAAACTATCTAAACATAGTTAACACTGCCTACTCGACAATTGAAAAATACAAGGTATCTAATTGCTGAAGCCGAAAAAAATTAATAGCAAACTACCGTCAATAGGCAGAGTAAATGAAAAAAAAAAACAGAAAAAAAATGTGACGTGATAGAATATTTCTGCTAACATTTTCAGTAATATACTTTACATGTGGTTAATGCAATTAATGTGTTTCCTAGATACAAATGCAGTAGAATGCTGCATTTTACTGCACTACTTTGATGTAAATTACAAATAGAGACACAAGGATTAAAGTGCATTATTCAACTTTCTAAAAAGTAGATAAGAAAAAATTACTTCAAAACTAACCTTTCCCATAGCGAAACATGAGTTTTATATCAGTTAAAGTAGACTAGACATGAGAAAAAACACTTACCTAATTGCGTTTTTCTCAAACCCGCTATTTACGAGGGCAGTATTGTTCAGTACACTTACATGTACACTTTTAATATTGTTCACTGGCGCTTCAGTAGCGCGCCCGCACCAGAAACACTACCGACTTGTATCAGGTACCGGATATTTATGCCGGACGCCAGGTCCTCACAACCCTCATCAGTTGCCGCACAGCTGGCAATCAATGTAATGGCACATGCGCGTTGCTTCCTACGGGAAGGGGGGGGGGGACTGAAACAGCTTGAGAAACAGTGGTCAACTGCATAGTGGAGGGCAGCAGCGTAGCAAGGGGGGGCGGAGGGGGCGGCGCGCACCGGGTGACACCCGCTTAGGGGTGACACCCGACCGCTTGTTGACTGGTTTTTGTCACTATCGGGTGGCACCCCTAAACGTTTGACGTAATGAAACCTGTCGGGAGCAGCGTGCAAAGATTTTTGAGCTCGCTTCGTTCGCTCTTGCATTTTGCACTCTATGGCTTCCTGTGTTTTTCTATATAAATCAACAAAAAACTTAAATTTCAGTATGAATGTTCAAAATACAATAAAACCCTTCCGAGATGAGGTGCAAAAATTTCTTTAGTCCTTCAGGTTTTCTGCATTTAGGGGTGACACTCATTCGATGACTTTTTGTCACGGTCGGGTGTCACCCCTTAACGGGCGACGTAATGAAACCCGTTTGTGGTGGGGTTTGTAAAAAATTTCGAGCTCGCTTCGCTCGCTCTTATTTTCTGCACTCTCTTTTTTCTCGAGCGTTTCTATGACTCAATAAAATCACTATGTTTGTGTAGAAATGATCAAAAGAAAATAAAACCTTTCCGAGTTGGGGTGCGTGAATTTTCGAGCTCGCTTCGCTCGCTCTTGTGTTCTGCCCTCTCTTAGTTAATGAGCTTTCTTGCATCACTCCATAAAGTTATTTCTATTTAAGTATGAATGATCAAAAGCAAAATAAAACCTATCCGAGGTGGGATGCCAACATTTTCGAGCTCGCTTTGCTCGCTCTTGTGTTATTCTCTCTTTTAGTTCTTGAGTTTACTTGTGTTACTCAACACAGTTGGGTTTAGATAATGTTGAAAACAAAATCAAAATGATGTAATTTTCGAGATTTTGTTTGTAAGTCTGGTGTAAGAACATTCCTGAAAATAAAAACCTGTAGCGCAAATGGCACTGGCAATGGCAATAACACTAGTTTACAAAAAAAAATGTCCTTGCAGTAAATTACATATTTTTTTAATTAGCTGCAATAACTCAATGCAAACATACACTTTTAATTTTTATCACGTCACAGATGGAAGATATCGACCCCTTTTAGTTTCGGCTACCCACAAGTTTGTTCCGAAATAGCTAGTCTTCATTTTGATAAATGTTTGTTTTCAAAAGGTCAAAAAGGTTGGTTAGAGTACATTCTGGCTGTTTTTTGTGAACTTATTGTATCTAAGAAAGAATATTCTATAAAGAAAACACTCAAATATGCCTATCTTTTATTACTTAAAAATTCCGGTCTCACATCGGGATAAAAGTGGGTTTCTCAAGTGTTTATTGAAAAATGTAGAAGAACGCTAAGCTGCTGGAATGCAAGTTTAAATAGATTGTTGAAATTGCAAGCAAATGATAAAGACCCACCATGCAACCACGAAACTGATTGTTACTCCTATCGATAAAAGCATTTGGCTTTAATCATAAAACCAAGGGTTAAATTACACGTGCGGATGTCCAAGCAGCTTTTTTAATATTTCAAAGGTGCTAAAAAAAGCATTTGGATTATTAAAAAATATCAAAAACGTCGACACTAATTCATTTTTAGTCTCATTATCTTTGCGAAAATATATGGGGAGTATTTTCGAAATGTGACGTGTTGGAATTTTTTAATATTTTTTTCTAAACTTGCAGCACCTCATTAATTAAGAATAAACACTTTTCCGTTCCAGGACAAAAACCTTGTAAACTAGTGTAATTATTTGGGGGGGGGGGTTCATTTGTGGTGTGACACCACATTATCCGCCCCGGGTGTCACCCATGCTAGCTACGCTACTGGTGGAGGGTGGAATATCAGAAAGCTGCTCGCCAGACCGTGTGAAAAAAAACTACGCTATTCCCCATTTAAACACATATTTGGTATATATGTTAGGTATCCATAACCACTCATCGATAGTGAGCTAGTCCGTAGTCCGGTTTACTCGATTTGTTTTATAATTTGAACCACATATTTCAAGATAGATTCTGGAGCTGCTTGAGCACATAACACGACCTTCGGGCTAACTAAGCTTCTCCTCCTAAAATGGGAAAGATGCAAGAACAGAATTTATGAAAATACTAGCTAAACCGCGCAACTTCGTCTGCGTCACTGTTTTCATAAATGCTCCGCTCCTATTGGTCGTAGCGTGATGTTATATACCTATAGCCTTCCTCGATAAATAGGCTACCCAACACTAAAATAATTATTTAATTCGAACCAGTTCCTGAGATTAGCGCATTCAACCAAACAAACTCTTCAGCTTTATTATCTTCTATCTTCTAATAAATAAAAATCTCGTGTCAAGGTGTTTGTTACCATACTCCTCCGAAACGGCTCGACCGATTTTGATAAAATTTTGTGTGTATATTCGGTAGGTATGAGGTAGGCTATTTTTTTTTTTTTTGTTTTATTTGGCAAAGCAACGTTTTCCGAGTCAGCTAGTATTAGTATAGATTGTGATTAAAATGCTAAACAAGTATAAAAGAAGGGCCACACACTGCAACGTTATCATATTTTAGTTACCTTTACCTTTTATTTTCAGTAATATACTTTACTTGTGGTTAATGCAATTAATGTATTTCCTAGATACAAATGCATTAGAATACACTAGTGCTGCATTTTACTGCACTACTTTGATGTAAATTACAAATAGAGACACAAGGATTAAAGTGCATTATCCAACTTGCTAAAAAGTAGATAAGAAAAAATTACTTCAAAACTAACCTTTCCCATAGCGAAACATATGAGTTTTATATCAGTTAAAGTAGACTAGACATTAGAAAAAACACTTACCTAATTGCGTTTTTCTCAAACCCGCTATTTACGAGGGCAGTATTGTTCAGTAGGTACACTTACATGTACACTTTTAATATTGTTCACTGGCGCTTCAGTAGCGTGCCCGCACCAGAAACACTACCGACTTGTATCAGGTACCGGATATTTATGCCGGACGCCAGGTCCTCACAACCCTCATCTGTTGCCGCACAGCTGGCAATCAATGTAATGGCACATGCGCGATGCCTCCTACGGGAAGGGGGGGGGGGGACTGAAACAGCTTGAGAAAAGTGGTCAACTGCATGGTGGAGAGTGGGATATCAGTAAGCTAATCGCAAGACCGTGTGAAAAAGAAAACTACGCTATTCCCCATTTAAACACATATTTGTATATGTTAGGTATCCATAACCACTCATCGATAGTGAGCTAGTCCGTAGTCCGGTTTACTCGATTTGTTTTATAATTTGAACCACATATTTCAAGATAGATTCTGGAGCTGCTTGAGCACATAACACGACCTTCGGGCTAACTAAGCTTCTCCTCCTAAAATAGGAAAGATGCAAGAACAGAATTTATGAAAATACTAGCTAAACCGCGCAACTTCGTCTGCGTCACTGTTTTCATAAATGCTCCGCTCGTATTGGTCGTAGCGTGATGTTATATACCTATAGCCTTCCTCGATAAATAGGCTATCGAACACTAAAATAATTTTTCAATTCGAACCAGTTCCTGAGATTAGCGCATTCAACCAAACAAACTCTTCAGCTTTATTATCTTCTATCTTCTAATAAATAAAAATCTCGTGTCACAGTGTTTGTTACCATACTCCTCCGAAACGACTCGACCGATTTTGATGAAATTTTGTGTGTATATTCGGTAGGTATGAGGTAGGCTATTTTTTTTTTGTTTTATTTGGCAAAGCAACGTTTTCCGAGTCAGCTAGTATTAATATAGATTGTGATTAAAATGCTAAACAAGTATAAAAGAAGGGCCACACACTGCAACGTTATCATATTTTAGTTACCTTTACCTTTTATTTTCAGTAATATACTTTACTTGTGGTTAATGCAATTAATGTATTTCCTAGATACAAATGCAGTAGCATACACGAGTGTTGCATTTTACGGCACTACTTTGATGTAAATTACAAATAGAGACACAAGGATTAAAGTGAATTATTCAACTTTCTAAAAAGTAGATAAGAAAAAATTACTTCAAAACTAACCTTTCCCATAGCGAAACATTTGAGTTTTATATCAGTTAAAGTAGACTAGACATTAGAAAAAACACTTACCTAATTGCGTTCTTCTCAAACCCGCTATTTACGAGGGCAGTATTGTTCAGTAGGTACACTTACATGTACACTTTTAATATTGTTCACTGGCGCTTCAGTAGCGCGCCCGCACCAGAAACACTACCGACTTGTATCAGGTACCGGATATTTATGCCGGACGCCAGGTCCTCACAACCCTCATCTGTTGCCGTACAGCTGGCAATCAATGTAATGGCACATGCGCGATGCCTCCTACGGGAAGGGGGGGGGACTGAAACAGCTTGAGAAAAGTGGTCAACTGCATGGTGGAAGGTGGGATATCAGTAAGCTGCTCGCAAGACCGTGTGAAAAAAAACTACGTTATTCCCCATTTAAACACATATTTGGTATATATGTTAGGTATCCATAACCACTCATCGATAGTGAGCTAGTCCGTAGTCCGGTTTACTCGATTTGTTTTATAATTTGAACCACATATTTCAAGATAGATTCTGGAGCTGCTTGAGCCTATAACACGACCTTCGGGCTACCTAAGCTTTTCCTCCTAAAATAGGAAAGATACAAGAACAGAATTTATGAAAATACTAGCTAAACCGCGCAACTTCGTCTGCGTCACATTTTTCATTAATGCTCCACTCCTATTGGTTCAAGCGTGATGTTATATAGCCTTCCTCGATAAATAGGCTGTCCAACACTAAAATAATTTTTCAATTTTCATCTTAGAACAATAAAACTTTTTGAAATGACAATTTTTTACGATACATATTTCTCTATATTTCCAAAACTGCATGTCCTATCGACTTTATTTCTTTTGTACTATTGTTTCTGTGTTAATCCCTTCAATTTGACGCCAATTTTATATCAATATCTCCATAAACAAAAAAGCACATTTTCAAGTTACGTAATTATTTACACTACAAAATTTTACTTGAAAATTCTCTTGTAAACTATTAAAATACGGTGTTATTGATTTTTATGTAAACTAATACACACTATCGTGAATAAATAAACATTTCAGCTGGCTGTATCTTGGTGGTAAGATTGTCAGCTGATGCCCTGAAGCGTGTAACGTAGGAGATAAATTTTCTTACAAACTATCAAATTAAGTCGTTATTAGAATCTTATTATAACGAATACATACTAGTTTACTATTTAGTTTAGTTTTTTACTTATTCGAAAACAATAATAACATAATCTACTTAATATTCTTATCAGTGTCCTTACAAAATATTCGACATACATCGTTCGCCCCCCCCCCCCCTACCATTTCTTGAACGCTGGGGCGCAGATTAATTTTATTCGTGATTATTGTTATTTTTTAGCATTTTAATCACAATCTGTACTAATATTATCAAGCTGAAGAGTTTGTTTGGTTGATCGCGCTCATAATCTCAGGAACTACTGGTTCGGAATGAAAAATTATTTTATTGTTGGATAGCCTATTTATCGAAGGCTCACATCACGCTACGCTGGCTTTAGGCTGTATTACATCACGCTACGACCAATACGAGCGGAGCATTCATAAAAATAGTCACGCAGACGAAGTTGCGCGGTTGAGCTAGTATTTTCATACATTCTGTTCTTGCATCTTCCCTATTTTAGGAGGAGAGGCTTTGGTAGCCCGAAAGTCGTGTTGTAGGCTCAAGCAGCTCCAGTATCTATCTCGAAATATGTGTTTAAAAGGGAACAGCGTAGTAGCAATGCCTCAATATTTTCAATCTTCACTGCGTCCGCTGACTGATTTTCCACGGCCACCGAAGCAGCTAACCGTTCTTTTCGTACTGTAAACATTTCGCCTAGTTAAGTTTCATTCCGCTTACTATTATTTTTTTCCTATTTTTTTACATGTTCAATCGACCATCTGACTGATATTCCACCCTACACCATGCAGCTGACCACTGTTTCTCAAATCAGTATGATGTCATCTTTTCAGCTCATCACACTAAATAATTAGAGACATAAATAAAAATACCAGAACAATCGCAATACATGGATAATCCGACCAAGTTTAAATGGCTACAAAAAAGCGGCCGAGCAGTATACAGAGGTAACGTTCTAAAATTTCTAGTGTTGTACCATTATTGGATTGGTACAGGTGGGGACACAATTCTTGAACAAGTAACTAGTAACTTTGGTGATAAAAATAACAACGTAAAGTAATCCTTACTAAATTATAAATGCGAAAGTAACTCTGTCTATCTGTCGTGCTTTCACGCCAAAACTACTGAACCGATTTAAATGAAATTTGGTACACAGATAGTCTAGAGCCTATAAGAGAGGACATAGGCTACTTTTTATTCCGGGAGTATGTTCCCTAGGGACCACGCAGGCGAAGCCGCTGGCAGAAGCTAGTCCTAATATATAAAATTCTTCCGTTACTGACTGACTGAGTGACTGACAGACAACGCACAGCCGAAACTACTGGTCGTAGAAAGCTGAAATTTGGTATGTAGGTTCCTTAGGGAATGTAGGGGAGCACTAAGAGAGGATATCCAGAAATTCCTACGGGAACGGGAAAAACGGGATATGCGCGTACGATGTCGTGGGCAAAAGCTAGTAAAGTAATAAGAACAACGATGCAGCACGGATCAAACGAACGCCAGTTGCCTACGTATAATTTCCTCGTTGCCCCCTTTATTTTTTTTAATTATTTTATTATTTCGACTAATTCAAACTACCGTGTATTTGTATGCTGAAAGCAGAATATTTAGGACATAATAATATTAAATAATGCATTTGTTAATACAGATGCAATAATTTTTGTTATAATTTCGTAAATTTAAGAAAAAAAAAAACAAGTGACCTACTATTTTTATCACGATAGTTATTAGTTACTTGTTCAAGAAGTGTGCTCACCGGTATCCTTCCAATAATGGTACAATACTAAAAATTTTAGAACGTAAGCTCTTTATACTGCACGGCCGCTTTTTAGTAGCCATTCAAACGTGGTCGGATTATCCATATATTTCGTTTGTTCTGGTATTTTTATTTAAATCTCTTTAATTATCTATACTAACATATAAAGCTGAAGAGTTTGTTTGTTTGCTTGAACGCGCTAATCTCAGGAACTACTGGTCCGATTTGAAATTATTTCAGTGTTAGATAGCCCATTTATCGAGGAAGGCTATAGGCTATATATCATCACGCTAAGACCAATAGGAGTGGAGCAGACGAAGTTGCGCGGGTCAACTAGTTTAGTGATAAAGCAAAACGTATGAAGGAATTAAATTGACATTAATATCAAATACGTCTATATAATAATCATGCTTCCAAAACAATGCAATAAAAAACTGGCCAAGTGCGAGTCGGACTCGCGTGCAAAGGGTTCCGAACGAATTGATTTTTTTAACATGTTATTTTAACACTACAAACTTCTAATAGGTTTTCCTGTAATCTTTAGGTCAAGAAGAGAAGATCTATTATATCCATTTTTTTTTTCAATTTTTTAGGTTCAGTAGTTTCGGAGATAAGGGGGGGGGGAATGAAAGAAAAATGTTTATTCGGAACTCGCACAAAACAGACTGATGATGTCTAATTTCTTGAATAACTTCAAAACCATTCATTTTAAAATTATGAAAAAAAATATAATTAAAACCCACACAGTAAGCCCTTTCATTCGATATGTTATACGATATAGTTCAAAAACCTTTTTTTTTAATTTTCTAGTTTGACCCCTAAAAGTGACCCCCATACTAAAAATTTTATGATTTACGTAACGCGTCCGTGTTTGGGTCATAGAAGTCCATATGTGTACCAAATTTCAACAGAATCGGTTCAGTGGACCCGGAGAAAACTGGCTGTGACAGACGGACAGACAGACAGACACCCGAGTGATCCTACCGTTCTTTTTTTTCGGAACCCTAAAAATAAACAGCCTGTATAAATACATAATACCAGAAAACCAATCAAACTTAAAAAGCGTTCAAAGGCAAATTCTATTTAGATTAATTTTCCCAGAGAAACGGTAACCGAGGTCTTCATTGCGTCATTCAATAGTTAAAGTATTCAGGGTGTATTTGTTACTTCTCACCAATCACGCCTTCAGTGAATCATCTGATCCTAGTCATTTATATTCATTTATATTCTTTCGGCTGATTTGATGATGATGAATTATTTAGTGTAGGTAATGAGCTGAAATTTTACATGTGAATAGTTGCATTAATACACTCAATATCGGAATATGTTTTAAGTCCTACAATCGCATCAATATAGTGATCCAGTCGTAGTTAATTATGCCATTGCTCATTAATTAGTAAGAACATATAAATTGAACTTGGCAGGACATTGTAGACTCTTACAAGATACAAATAAACGTAATAAGTCAGGCTCTAGAGTTCCTATTTTAAGTACTTGGACCATTGATATATAAAAAACCCAAGATTCACACTCAGCATCTCAAAAACGTCCGCAAAAAACAAGCGCATAAAGTATAATTGTGCGCAAGTTTTAAACAGTCTCGCATCACTCGCCATACTGCACTGCTTTGTAAAAACAACTTTAAGCGAAATGTGTAAGGTTAAATTTGTAAAAAAAAATGCGCATCACTCGCCATACTGCACTGCTTTGTAAAAACAACTTTAAGCGATCTGTGTAAGGTTGAATTTGCAAAAAAAATTGTTTATAGTATAACTACACACAACTCACACATGACACTTGATACATGTAAGTTTTTGACGACAGTTTCGAGTATTGCATTTGTTCGAGACTTTGCATCTTTGGTTTTTTATATATCAATGACTTGGACCTAATAACCTTATTTTACTTTAACGTGTATGTCTTCTGAACGGTGTTTTTTTTTCAAATTCTGTTTTCACACACACACACACACACATATTCTAAGCATCGCGCGTAAAAAAAATACAACTCTGCACAAAACCGTTTTATATGATTTTCATCAATAAAATAGCCAAACGTTAGCGCATCGGAAACTTGATTATCTCCGCAGTTTTATGACACACAAATTTCATTTAAATATACACATTTACCTCTCGTTACACACTAATTATTGAATGTATTTTTTTTAGTACGTCCATAGGAAAAAAGAAAGTGTCGTTAGGATGACGTAGTTCCAGCGGAAACAGTTTTTGTTGAATAGCTCCCCAATGGTTGGATGCACAAATTCGTACTTACCATACACAATTACACGACGTCGTACACTAAATATCTGCGAAACTGATATTAAAAAACGTCATTTTTCCGCTGCGACTAAACACACCATTATTATCGGTCTTCCACATCTTTAGCCTAATGTAAACTACGCTGCGAAGACCGGGTAGTGAGTTGCTCCATCTAAAATATTGGTATTTAGCTACGTTTAGACTGGATGGTACAGAAACTGGAGATGATGCATTCAAATGTCAAACGTTTTATTATAAGTCTGATAGGGGTACGGCTATCAGGTAAAGAACCTTACGGCTGAACCCCTAACAGTACATGACTCGGAAAACTCGTTTCAAAATAAAATAGAAGTAGCCTGTCTTTCTCTAACGTAACAGACACTGTTACATTCCCCTTTAAAATATAAGTATGGATAAACGAGAATATAGTAGGGTCTCCGTTTTCTGCACTTGGATTTCCATTCGATCTCGATTTGAATTTGAAATCCGTGTAACTGTTTTTACATGACAAATTGTTTATGTTTTACAATATCTACCACATGTATCGAACACTGGTGGTAGATAGGGCACGGGTCAGCTAGTTTTTATATACCCAGGGTCACTCTCAAAATCTAACGACACCTCTCAAGTTAAAATCCATCAAAACGTTTAGGCTACAGAGCGTGCCAAAGAAATATAACATACATACATACACTCGAAAAACATGACCCCTCTCCTGGCGCAGTCGGGTAAAAATAGATACAACTATTCACCCTGTCGGGCACATCAAAATTTTAAATAATTAGTTACTGCATAATATGCAGTTGCACTAATTATACACATAAATACATACATATTATGTACTGTTTGCTAGGGCGTGGAGATGAGCGGCGCGGTGTGTGCTGTACGCAACCAGCTGGCGGCGAGCGCGGCGGGCGCGGCGGGCGCGCCGGACACGTGGGCCGAGCACGCGCCCGCCCCGCACGACGACGCTAAGCTGCTACAACTCATTCAGAGGCAGAAGTGAGTCACTCATCTCATCAAGCGTCTACGAACACCGGGACGGAAATGGCAGAGGAACATTCAAACTTATCTAGTAGGAATACGACATACGAAAGGGATTTCTTGACACAGCATTGGAGAGATCCCGCGTCGTGATGCCGTAGCGCACTGCGGTATGCAACGGCACGCCGTGACATGCCGCGGGGTGCAGCAGAGGAAGCGGGAGTACATGCACACCATATTTGCCCTTACCCTAACCCTATATTATAAGCATCTTAATCGATATTAACACCAATCCCAACCTACCATTTTAAAACTATCAAGTCACTCCGTTCAAACGCAACTTATAACTGAAATGTGTATCAGGTAGCAGGTGGTGCCGAGGCACACTTCGGCATCACGCGGTGTACCGGTATATCTTGGTCGGCCGTCGGATTGCTAAGCGGCTTGTGTCCGCTGACCAGTGGCAAAATCCTCTGCCATTCCGTCCCGGTGTGCGTAGGCCTTAAGCGCTTGTTACACTACAAGGTGTTCAGGGCCCGGTGGCAAGAGTGGGCGTGGCCCCTAACTAGGGAGCCGCTTGTTACACTAGCCAGTCGATTCAGCCCTAACTCAGTTGTGAAGTGACCAGCATTTCCAACTTGTGGGGAATTCCCCAAACTGCGGGGAATCTCAAGTTGATTGGGGAGATGGGTAAGATGTGGGAAAAATGCGGGGATTCTAATTATCGATTTTATGCTTCTGATATTTTTCTAAATATCGAATTTGTCCAATCAGTAGATTCTTTGTCCCCAAATTGGGGAAATTTACTATTACACTGCCCGGTAGCATGGGGTCCCAACACGAAGAAAGAAAATTTAGTTCTAATAAATAATAATAGATGGCGTGACATGTGTCGATTTTTATTGAAGTTTGTGTAAAATTATTTCTTTTTCTTTTTAATGGTCTTAAGAATAGTATGTTCTTATTTAATAACCTCCCATAAGCCCTAAATTATGGAATAATGGGCTTCTTTCTCAAGTTTGGAAGATTATTGGAACGAATCGTTTAAACTCCGTACATTATGTGGCAATAGATGGCGCTGTTCGAAAGTTTAGTTTGCTATTCAACTCATTCATAAAATTAAATACTACTACTCGGACGATTTGCTTGTTAACTGTCTCGAATAACGTTTGTGCAAAGTACAGTGTGCAAAAAAATTTTGTTACCCTCTCATATTCTTTTACGAAAATTATTATTTTGTTTTTTTTTTCTCCGGATCCACAGGGCCGATTCTGTTGAAATTTGGTACAGATATGGACTTCTGTAACCCAAACACGGACGCGTTACGTAAATCATTCATTTTTAGTATGGGGGTCAAATTAGAAAATTAAAAAAAAAAGATTTTTGAACAATATCATGTGACATATTAAATGAAGGGCTTACTGTGAGGGCTTTAATCATAGTTTTTTCATAATTTTAAAATAAATTATTTAGTTTTGAAGTTATTCAAGAAATTAGACGAAAAATGACCATTTCCCCCCTTATCTCCGAAACTACTGAGCCTAAATTTTGAAAAAAAATGGAGATAATAGATCTTAACCTAAACATTACAGGAAAACCTATAAGAAGTCTATAGTGTTAAAATAACATGTTAAAAAAAAAAAATTCGTTCGGGACCCTTTGCACGCGAGTCCGACTCGCACTTGGCCAGTTTTTTAGTGTCATGCGAACAAAATGCCCTGAAGATGTCTAGCCTATTTTGTTCCACTTCTGGGCTATCAGCTTTTTCTACTTTTAGCTGGGAAAGCTACAATATTTCTATTAATTATTGAACGTTGTCTTGTTTTCTATACTACTGCCGCGTTTACATTAACTGCAGAAACAAAGACGAATCTTGAGATTTATAAAATGAATGTCGCAGGGAAATAACAAATCCTACTATTTTAGTAATAAAATGTGAAATAGTATTATTTCAATATTTAAGTAATTAAAGTTACAAAAATATTTAGAAGTGCCCATACTAATTCCGAATTAATATGGGCACTTATTATGCAGATTTTTACTAAAACATGCAAAAAATAATTTATTAGCTACTTAACGAGTCGGATGGGACTTGTTCAAAAGTATAATGCAAGCTTTACTAACTGCAACTTGACAATAGTATCGTAAAACTCATGGTGCCATATTCTCTAATACCATAAACTCATGTTTGGTTCTACTTTGTTTCGTAACAGATGGAGCACGGCGCTAGCTTTGGTGCGTGAGCGCAACGCCGAACGTATCCTAGAGAGGGGCGAACTGCCCGAAGATGACGTCACGACCCTATTGCACGTATACTGCAAGGGACTTGCTCAGGCGCAGCCAGGTAATTATAATTAGTTATTTTTTGTCTTTTTATTTACACTTGGTTGCAATTCTAAAGAGAGAAACACGAGCTCGTCACTCCTGACACCATTTTCTTTTAGCAATCTGGCAGCGCCTGTTTATAGTACTTAGCAGTAGAGATCTTCTGCCGCATGCCAGACAGCTACATCACAAACATACTTAAGCCGAGAGCTGTACAAATTTTAATGACACATTAACACAACACGGGCCATCTGGGCAAAGGGACAACCCTTTGCCATAAATGCCGATAAAGGCCTGCAGACGACGGACTTTGGTCCGCAGAAGACGGACTCGACGCACAGTGACACGGTGAGCGATCATTTGTTGCGTCATTGGAGTGCTCAACGCGGAATAAAGTTCGCCATGTGCATTGCTGCGTTTAGTCACGTTAGTTCTAAATGTTCGGGGACTCGTACTTTTTTGTCTAGTCCGGTCTATCGATGTCGTCGGTTGTTCGGGGAACTTTTCGTAAGCGGTATTAAAAAATCCTAATCATGAAGATAGTAGCTAGCCCCACCAAAACTGAACTTAGTCTTTACTGAAACACGTCTAAGTAACAGGAAGCTGATACTCTGGAAAGTTCGTATTAGTCGGGGTCTCCCCAGACTACGATATTCAAGTGAAGTATGGTATGGTGGACGATATCGTACGTAAGTTGTAATACGTGAACTGCGAAACATACCCCTGCTATGTTCGACATATAGGAGCTGTCAAAGTCAAATTGACGCCAGGTTTGTATGATGGAACTAAATGTATGTTACGAATACCGCAGACATGGTGGCGATCACGCGGCCGGTGCACGAGCTATCGCAGAACCTGTCCTTCATGATGGAGAGCCTCTACAAGGTGTCGGTGGCGCTGCAGCGACAGGAGTACGGCTGAGCATGCTGCCCCCCTACCCGCATCCCGCACCCCGCACCGCCGCCGCCACCCCGCACCACCTAGCTCAGTATAAGTAACCCCCATCAAACAATATTCACGATAATATAGCCATTTGTGTTCAACATTTTCATGTTACCACCACACGATTAACAATAGATGTCAATGTTGTAATTTTCATTGTATGTATACCTTCACATCATGGTCTAATGTAATAGTGGTGTCATAATAATACGACAATTAATTTATAAACTCATAATAATTATTGTACGTTTTTAACACAGACCATGAATAATAAGAACTAACGAGTTTTAGTTCTAGCTTTCTTTTATGAAATATGTAATTGCAATGTTCCCCGTACGTGTAATATTACGATTGTGTAACCAACATAGTGTAAATTAGATATTATACGAATTAAGCATTAAACAAGGTGAGGCCAAGCCTGCACTTTGATTAATACAATACAGGTCAAATTGTAATCACGACTATTAAGAGCTTATTGTAACGCATATGATATTTTGCTGTTTAGTCTGTATTTAGAAATAGTTTTCCATATCACGATTAAATAATATTGTCAATTTTCCGGCGGCGCAGCGGATTTAAGAAATGAAACCACACTAATATGTTTATTGAATTTCGGTATACTAATAGTTAACGTACTAAGTTTTCAAGATAACTGATCTCAGATAGATTAATGAAATATGTGGTCTAGAAGAAAATAGGTGGCAGCCGCTCATAGGATCGTGGGCGGGCAGGCCGCGCCCACAGCCCTGGCTTGTTGTTACAGCTTCGTGTTACTTACTGTGATTGCTGATCCTGATTTTGCGTCGCGCCTGCCCGCGCTGCCGCCGCGCGCATCACGTCTCACTGTAGTTCACTATTGTTCCTTAACAACTGCATATTTATATTTTTTTCTTTAATCATTGTTTTGTGATATGTTTGCTTTTGTAATAATGTTAATGACAATATTTATTTCTTAGTTTTTATTTTAGCTGCGATGGACTTTGTTTGTGTTAGATCTTAGCGAAACAAGGACTGTCTTTAATCATATTTATTATTGACGGTTAAATCTTAAAATGAATTTGATGAACATTAACCAAATGAATGACAAGGAATTCGTTCAGAAAGTCCAATACGTCTATCTAACATAAACAGGGTCTTTATAAATTGTAATAATATTATCTACTAATATTCGTAACCGATTGTAAAATGTATTTAATGAAATAAATGAATACAAACTACTCACGTTTTTTTTTTTGTTTAAGCTGAAGGGTTCAAATAGGGCAATAGACAAAAGCTCACGTATTTCAGAAAAAAAAGTTTACAGACAATGAATAACAGTGATTCTGTGATTATGGTAGTACCAGATAAATGTGCAATAACGGTCATTCACATAAATTTATTGACTTTCTTAATATCGAAAAACAGAAATAAAGCTGTCCTGAATCGATTTCTATCGTGATCCTTTACGTGAAAAACGGTTCATAATTTATTGTTCGGGTATCTACGAAGCGATATTAGGGAAAGGTCAATGTACTTCATTGCAAGTTTATCTGGGGCCTACCTTATCAATCACAACATGTCGCCTGTTTAGATGAGCATAGTGTTATCTCAAAAACATTGGTTTTTAACATAATAAAGCAGTCGTAATGAAAAAGGCATTACCCTATTAAACCCTAAAGTTAATGAAAACAGTCATAGAAATAAGTTAACGCAACAATTAGAGTAGCAGGGAAAGTTGAAGGGAAATCTTAATTGCGCTCTGGAAATATCTACGTTTTTTAGTTAATACCCTGTTCATCTAAACAAGCGAGTGATGTGTAGTTTGGTAGCCACAGTGCAGACATCAACATATATGTTTTCAAAATATTTAGTCTAGATTTTACTATTATAATCTCCTAAACTTAAATACAATAAACATAGCCGCATGTGAAAACACATCAATAGCTTGAAACAATACATAGTATATGGGTGAACGTCAATATATTATAGCGTTAAGGATATTCGACAGTTAGCAGCACACTGCTTGGTAGAGCCTGTATCGCACTCACTGGTATTATTTCATTCGTCACAAATCGATGATTTATACCTTCAATCCCCAGCTTCTGAATGCCTATTCTATCTGAGGGCGGATCTCTAATTTTGAAAAACGCATTCCAGGTGTATTGGTCGGTGTTGGTCTGGTGGCCAAAAAAGGCCACTTTAGGAGAATCATATTAGAATCATAATGCAACGATTCCTTATCGGTAGCTCCCATTTATTACAACACTAGCTTCTGCCAGCGGCTTCGCCCGTGTGGTCCCTAGGGAACATACTCCCGGGATAAAAAGTAGCCTATGTCCTTCCTCAGGCTCTAGACTATCTGTGTACCAAATTTCATTTACATCGGTTTAGTAGTTTTGGCGTGTAAGCGCGACAGACAGATAGAGTTACTTTCGCATTTATAATATTAGTAAGGATGACGTCATCGGACAAAATAAGACAATTTACCTTTTTTCTACGTACTTAAATTAGGTTAACAATATTCTAGAACAACTGGGGGGCTAAAAAGGCCACTTTAGGAGAATCATAAAATTAATCACGCAACAATCTGTCAAATTTAATTTTCATCTTTATCGCTAACGAATTAGGTTCAAGGTTGATTGGGAAAATGTGACAGTGACGGGTAGCGTGATTTGCTTTCTGATTCTGCAAAAGTGGCCTCAGTGGACATCAAGTTCCATAGAACAAATGGGAACTACCCCTTCTTATAACGGTACTGTTGTGAACGTTAGCAATAACAGGAACAATACTTTCCACGAAATCAAACTATCCCTACGTGCTTCCGCGTATTGAGTAATAGTTGAAATAATGATAGTGTGAACAGAGACCTTGCATCTGAATAGCATGAGCTTTATCTAGCAGTCCAGCGAGGTTGGGTGTTAAAAGGATGAAATTGCATAAAACACGTCAAACTACTACAACGGATTATTATTTCGAGGATATTATAACCAGCTTCCTTGTAAATAGCGGGATCGCGCAGCTCCGGCAGATTCGGCTCAAACCTTCAGTTCATTCAGACTATTCTCGCCTAGTGTGAATCTTACTGAAAGTGCTAGCTCAGGATTTCTCAAACGAATGGCCCTTAGATCATTTTAAGCTGCCAGACAACTGCAAATGTCTTTTAAAAAAACTATCAATCTGTAAAAGAGCAATAGTTTTTTTTTAAGAATTTTAACTGATAGTTTACTTAAAGAGTGGGCTTGCTACTCGCCGCAGGTGAAGTTTTTTATGAGCGTCTTGAATTAGAACGAGACTCGCGCGAGAGCGCGTCTCCGCCAGCGGCCATGCCGTAAACCTTGTCGCGAATGGACTATCACAAAATCGCGAACCCGAAGGGTAAGAAAAGCGCAATTTGAGAAACCCTGTTCTAGTGTATCCATAGGGGACTCAGTCTGCTTCCTCCCACCACACTTCACATCTCTCCTTACAAGTTAATAAACTACTATAAAATACACTCAGATTTCAATAATGTAGGAACAACATCGACTATATGATTATTATTGGATTGTGATTCATTTCATTCGAAATAGAGAGCTAATTTGATTTGTAGCTCCTGTTTGTTTACATATGTATTTGTATATAATATATTTGATGACCACATAGGGTGTTTGCCTTGTATGAAAACTTTTCCATTTATCAACTTTTAGTAAAAATCTAGGTATTGTGGTGAAACCGTACTTAACAGTAACAAGTAAACTGGTCAGTCATGAGATGGACTCATTCCTTGGGTATTGCTTAATACCTTAATAAGAGTAAGAATTTCCTAAATGTACAGTTTCATCCCAATAATGTCAAACACCCTAAAATAATAAAATACGGATTATAACAATATTCTATAATTATAGGTTTTAAACATAGTTTGGTAAATAAATGATACCACCCCGCGTCACTATATAGATGGCATGCCAGGGCTAACATGTTAAAATTTCATTCTATACCACTGAAACTTAAAAACAAATATATTTTAGCTTAATAGCTACAACCGCTAGAACCAACGTGCAAATTATTTGTGATTTCAATATTGCAACTGTAATATATAATATTTATAAAATCTATTATAAAAGTAGCGCGCGCCGAATGGCGACACACCCTCGTGTAAAGTTAGTTATACAATATTTACTAATACTTAGTAGTTTATAATTTTAAATTCTCAGTTCTTTTATATAAAAATACATATAAACAGTACAATATTCAATCATTGAAGGATTAAGACACGACGCTCTCTATCGCCACAACATTCAGTTCGTAGTTATATAAAAGGCTCCACAAGACATTTAAAGAATCCATTAAAACATGATTTACACACATATGTTATTTTATTTCATACTTCATTTAATAATAATTGTAATAAATAACATGCAATGCAGCTGCATTTTACTTGGTAGTCTAAGATAAATCTCATCCCTGTATCAAAGCCTTAGTCAAGTATAAGAGTAGTCAAGGGTGGGCGCGGCGTCGGCGCACCGGCAGCCAGCTAATAAATACTCGTCACAGTGGCGCATGGCGGTGCCACCGCGCGACGTTCACTAATAGATTACGTTATAACTGATACAGGGACGGACGAATTAGGCTGTTTAATGAATATTTTCAGACAAGTTCATAATTTATTTATGTACAATATATACACAACAAGTTGGCTCACAAACAGAGCTACCATTCCGCGGACAATGTCTCGCGCGTGAGTCATAGACGCTCACGGTGTCCGCTCCTCCAGCGTGCAGGACGAGCGGACACTACACTCTACTGTTCGTCAGGCGCGAGTGTGCGTGCTCGTATATACAAACACAGTTATCATGCAATAAAAATAATACATCCAATTCTATAACTCTACTTAAAATGAGATGTTAGTCAAACATTATGATTTATATACCATACATTATTTACATAAAAACTTCGTGTAAAATATCAGATGGTTTGAAAATAAGAAGAAATAAATTAGTTCATATATTAAAATCTAAAATCTTTGTTCATTATTAATACAGCAAATATGAATAGCTTACGGTAAAAATCCTTGAAAATAATGATTTTAAAAAATAATATATTTTACATTTGATTTGATTAATCTATTTTCTTTAAATGTTTGCTAATACACTTAAAATAAAAATACTAAATGTCAGCCACTTTACTTGAGCGTGGACGGTGAGGCAGCGTGCGCTCAAGTAAAACTATTGACACAATGTACATTATAATGTAGTGATCGTTACTTATTTAATACTTTGTATATGAAAAAAAGTTTATTTTTGTTTATGTACTTAAATAAATAGCAGAGAAATATAATCACAATGAACATTTTTTTTTACTAAACTGTTAATTATACTATTTGCAATATGCCTACGTAAATATAACGCGGAATTACAGCAAAATATACAAACGAGTTGCCAGCGCGACCCCTACAGACTTACTATACACAAATAATCTGATACATGAAGCGACGCGTTAGCGTGATGCAAGATACACGGGCTCCTCGCGGGAGATCTAACTATTTAACTATAACTACTGACCGCACACATTGATTCCTATCATAATAGATCGTACATCGCAGTAGTTGAGACTTCAAGAGATGAAACATATAGTGGTGCACATCACGATGTTACGACCGTGAGTGACAGTCTTGCATGCCGTAACGCGTAACGCGCGGTATGTCGGGTGAGTTAGGGGGTGCGTCGCCGGGCGAGGCGGGCGCGGGCTCAGTTGAACAGCACGGAGCTAGGGTCCTCGTTGTCCATCTGCTTCACGTGGCGCAGGACATCCTTCTTGGTGATCACGCCCAGCAGCCGCCTGCAAACACACATAAACTTGCTTGAATTGCACTGAACAAACATCTGAAGTTTCAAACACAAGTAGTCTACAGTAAATAGATTACCTATTATACTGTAGACAACTTATTCAATAGATTTGAACATTCATTCAACTTACACTTCATGTAAAGTATGTTCATGCATTAGTAGTAAACAGTTAGAAGCCCCGACTGTCAACCAGTCTTACTTCAGTAAGAGACATTGTATTACACAGTAACTGGGTTGTAGGAGGACAAGTAAGACACTGGTATTCAGCAGCAACCGTTGAGACCGGAAGCCGTAACCTAAATATTTAGGAAAAGACTAGGCAGATGACGATGGAAAATTAGTGGAACAGTTACCCGTTGTGCGTGACGAGAGTCTGGCGCAGACCGAGTTTGCGGAACATGTCGACGACGGTCTCCATGGGCGTCTGGTCGGTGACGGTGATGGGTGCCATGTCCAGGATGCGGTTAAGCATGAGGCAGGGTGGCGACGACAGCGGGTGGTTGCCCGTGCCCGCGAAGATCACCACCGTCTGACCCGTGATGCCTTCCATCGTGCGCCGAGCGTTCGCTGCGGGGAGACAGGCTTATATTGAACAGGAGGCAAATTTATGACTGTGCCTGTTGTGCATTACAA
This sequence comes from Lacanobia wlatinum, assembly GCA_947578705.1. Lineage (NCBI taxonomy): Eukaryota > Metazoa > Arthropoda > Insecta > Lepidoptera > Noctuidae > Lacanobia > Lacanobia wlatinum. The sequence goes on along the minus strand of OX388022.1, from coordinate 5,435,477 downwards.
GTATCTATTGGTGCTTTGGACAATTAAATAATCTTAATATTTTATTTAAAAATTATGTATATAAATGTTTTAAATATTTGACTATTAAAATAAAAACTCCTAACTAAGTATACCTTAAAATATGGCGTCACAAATTCGTCCGCATGGCTAACGTCTGGAAGTGTATCCAAAAGACAGGCGGCATTGCCACGTTCTAATGCTTACAATAATTCACTTAGAAGTAAGCAGTGTAAAACTACACAAAACGGTGCTTCTGTTTCTCAGTAATTTGATGAATTAAAAGCTTTCTCTTACTTTGAAGTGAAAAATAAAGACTTTCGTGTATAACAAAAAACGTATGAGCTATGCCCACACTGAGATACATCCTGAAGACTGGGAGACCTAATCTGCTTCTAGAGGGATTGGAATGGCGACCGCTATGGTTCACGCACAAAAGTCCGACCAACCCCCAATAAATAAAGACACACACGGGCCTGTTGCGCGCCAAAAACTCTTAAAATAATTTTGAAAATAAAGAACAATAATAACAAAAGTCGATTAGAGTACAAACATGGTAAGCGTTATGTTGTCGAGTGTTACCTATAGCCAGGTTAAGGTCGCGGCGCAGCACGAAGCCGACCAGATACTGTGACTCCTTGGACACGACGACGGGGTAGCCGTTGTGCTCGGTTTCCTTCAGCAGCGTCTCCACGTCGTCCACGGTCATCGAGTCCTGCGTGATCACCGACAGCGTCTCGTTGCGTCTGGGGCAGTCACAACAAAAACACGTGAGGTTTTTCTTCCAAGCATTTTTAATAGAACATCTTTCACAAACAAAAATTGCAAGATTTTTTTTTAAGAGCATCGCTTGTCTATGTTAGGTATCAAAAAGAGTGACTATTTTTATCAGGCTGATCAAAAAGTAATGATGAATCGCTTCATATTTTCTATTTTAATGATAAAGATGAGAAGAGTTTTTTTGTATGTTTGAACGTGCTAATAATCTCTGGAGAAAAAAAATGATTTTTCAAATCCGACTGGTAGTTACTAGGATTTGAAAGATCTTTTAGCATTTGATTGCCCAATTCTTGAGGAAGGCTACAGGCTATTTAACATCACGCTAGGACCCATAGGCGCCTAGCAAAAATAAAAATAACCGATTATTATTACTTTTTGATCAGCCCAGTACTTTAACTATAATTTTTTTCTGTTCGAAACATGGTAAAACAAAAGCTAATACTGCGCACTGTCTCCTACCCTGTTTAATGGGACAGCTTACGTACTAAAGCGACCTTATCCTACAATTTGTTATTATTTTACAACAATTCTAAGACCGATATCAATTTCCGACACGAATCTCAAGTTTTGATCAGCTAATCTAATGTGACTAAATAGTTCACCATTTAAATTCGCACATTTGAACCTATGAAGCCAAGCCAATCAAAAACCTACTGGTCCTTCTTAGGATCTTAGAATTCTTGGATGTTTACTTAAGCGGATATTTAACGAGTAAGTATATCGCAATATAAAATTTGTTATGATGGCTCTGTTTAGTTTAAGAAATGGTGTAGACAGGCCATACAAATATTTGTTCCATGCGGGGATCGAACCCGCGGCACGCAGCGCAGCAATTGCTCAAACACTGCGCCAACCGTGGCGTCGTAAGGAGCAGTAGCTTTAAATTGTTAATATTCGCGTATTTGAATGGCAACTTTTTTTGAAGTGTGTGTGTTTATGTTTGTCAGTGTATAAACAGTCGCAAAGTAGTAAAAAACACAGCGATGTAAAGAAAATTAGAATAACAGTAACACGCCATGATGCTTCACGCCACATTACAATGTTAGCTTTGCAATTAACAATAGGAACTGCAAGTGATATCGCAAGTGGCAAGTTGACAATGCTGGGTGCAGTTTCAGCGTAGCAACAAAACGGATCAAATAATAACATGCTTAGCGTCAATGAAAAGTACACAACTAAGTCATCATCATCATATCAGCCGAAAGACGTCCACTGCTGGACATAGGCCTCCCCCAAAAGGGGGGGGGGGTTGCCATAACCGCCACGCTTGGCAGGCGGGTTGGCGATCGCAGTGTATGGTGTTGAGTTTTACAGAGAACGCTGCTGCCCATTCTCTGGAGAGTCCCTTAGTCGCCTCTTACGACACCCACGGGTAGTGATGGGATGATATTATTTTTTACGGCACCATACGGCACCGGCCGACACCATACGGTGCTAAGTAATTAACTAAGATTTTTCAAAAGTCAGATAACTCTGTTCCATGGAAAATGATTTCGACAGTTTAACAGATTTGACATAGAAAATATGCCATAATTATCTATACTAATACTATAAAGCTAAAGAATTTGTTTATTTCGTTGAACGCACTAATCTCAGGAACAACTGGTTCAAATCAAAAAAATATTTTAGTGTTGGATAGCCCATTTATCGAGGAAGGCTATATAACATCACGCTTCAACCAATAGGAGTGGAGCATTAATGAAAAATGTGACACAGACGAAGTTGCGCGGGTTAGCTAGTTCTACAAATAAAACTTATCCGAATATTTTTGAAATCGGCCCAAAATAAATTCAAGTAAAACTGTAAAATAAACAATAGTTGTGCAAAAGTATACTGAAAATCAATTAAATAAAAAACAATTGCAAAAATAAATGTTTAGAGCATAGCGGGCGCGAGAAAGAAGTGATTAGCTGTTGTCAAAGTAAGGTTTGACGTATGTGTTTAATTAAAGGGCTACGCACACCGGGACGGAATGGATTTTGCCACCGATCAGCGCGCACAAGCCGCTTACATCCCGCAGCGGGATGCTGCGATACGTCGCGGGGATCCCTTAGTGCGCTCTCCAAAGCCTTGTCAAGAAATCTGTTTCGATGTCACGGAATCAATTTATAACATTGGCATTTCTGTCGTATCCCTACTAGATAAGTTTGAATGTCCATTGGTAAAAATATAAACCCACTACCATTCTGTCCCAGTGTGCGTAGGCGCAAATTCGGCATGACCTTAGTAAATTTCCTGTTTGCTAGCAAGAAACTATCACTAACGTTTGCCACACGAAGCAATGAAAATGTTCTTTGATGACTCCAAATAACTATGAACTATTTTCTGTACATAATCCTAATTTAAAATTCTCCCGTTACTGAGTGACAGACAACGCACAGCCTAAACTATTGGTCTTAGGAAGTTGAAATTTGGCATGTAGGTTCCTTGGGAAGTGTAGGGGAGCATTAAGAGAGCATTTCCTGAAATTCCTACGGAACGTATATTCTATCTATAACTGTATAGATATATACAGACAGTCGACAATGTTCATTGATGAGGACATGGCAATGAGGATGTGCGCACGTAGCGAAACGATATATCTGCACTTCTAAAAAAGTACTCAAAACCGCATCGCGAACTAAGCAAAATTTTAAAGCTTTTTAAAATATTGTTTAGTACGTTGCCGTTTGTAGTACTTTTTTATATGTGCAGATATTTCGTTTCTATATAAAGTACTCGGTGGAACGCAGAGCTAAGAGGCTCATTGGTGACGTAAAACTGGTGGATGCCAAGCTACATAGCTTGGCTCATCGCCGTAAGGTTGCCTGCTTGTCGGAACTGCTTGTTGAACTCCACGACCTCATTCCACCGGCCCCCTTCTACCATCGGACATCCAGACGCACTGCATCTTACCATCCCTACCTTGTTACTATTCCACCAATTCGCACTAAGCGTTTCCAAACGTCTTTTATAATGCGCACAGCAAAGGAGTGGAACTCTCTACCTGCGTCTGTGTTTCCAAACGCTTACAACCCTAATCTCTTCAAAGTTAGAGTGAACAGGCTCCTTTTGGGTAAGCTCTCTCCATCGTAGACTTTGTCTCTGTCATCTCTGACCTAGACTAGAGTCAAGAGCTAACCCATCACAGATAAAAAAAAAGTAGTTTAATAGCGATTTCGCATAGCATGAGTAACTTCCACTATACATAATTTGCTATATAATTTTGCATTGGCATTTCCTAGCAAGAACTTAACTGATAATAGAATCATCAATTCGGAGTTGGTCCCATAGTAAAGATGTATTGCGTTTATTTTTAGTTACACGTTATTCACAGTAAAAAAGCACTAACATACTAAAATTATTATAACTCGGTAAGATTTTCGATCAATTTTGATTGTTTTCACTGTAGCCTGTAAATGTAAATCTAATCTGTAAATTGAAAAATACACTAATTTTTCAATTAACAGGTTAGATTACAAATAGTTTTTACTCCATATCCCCTTTTACCTAGAATCTTTGGCCCGTTTCCACAGACCAGAATTAAGTGTTAGTAAGTTGTTATCACGAGGTTCATACTTAATTGCCCCAGGTATGACAACAACCTGCACCATCCAAGATTTGAACGAGGGCAATGATAGAGCTGTACAGGTTGCTCAATACTGGTCAGACATTTAGTATGAGTCAATCAACACGAAAAGAGGAAAAAGCAAATAAATGGAAGCCATCATCGACTTTGTCTCTGTCATCTCTGGCCTAGATTAGAGTCAAGAGCAAACCCATCACTAATAAAAAAAGGAAAAAAAACAAAAGTGGTTTGTGCAAGCGGTCGTGAACAGCGCAGCGTGATAGTAGTTATACTCACTTGGGCTGCATGACGTCGGCGGCCAGCGAGGTGTGCTGGAACTCGTCCTTGGAGTCCAGGAAGGGGTAGCCGTTGAGCGCGATGTGCGCGTCGTAGATGCCCTGGCGGCCCAGCGCGTCGCCCACCCACTTGCTGGCCATGGCGGCCGCCATCAGTGGCACGATATAGCGCACGCCGCCAGTCAGCTCGAACATTATCACCACCAGCGACACTGCAATGTTAGGCTAGTTAGAGGAACTGTACTGCTACTCTGTTTATCTATCTATACTAATATATAAAGCTGAATATTTTGTTTGTTTGTTTGCTTGAACGCGCAAATCTCAGGAACTACTGGGCCGATTTCAAAAATTCATCATAAAATATCATCACACTAAGACCAACAGGAGCGGAGCAGACGAAGTTGCGCGGGTCGACTAGTCTACACTAATATTTTAAAGAGGAAAGATTTGTTTGTTTGTTTGAAATGAATAGGCTCCGAAACTACTGAACCGATTTGAAAAATTCTTTTAGTATTGGTTAGCTACATTATCAGGGAGTAACATAGGCTATATTTTATCCCCGTACTCCCACGGGAATGGGAACTACACGGGTGAAACCGCGTGACGTCCACTAGTGTATTATATTTTGGGAAAATGACATCATGAAAACTTAGGTGAAGTGATGCTATACTAGAAAGGTTAAGGTAGTAAATTAAAGTAAACCATCTTTATGTGTAAACAAGTGGTTCAATTGATTTAGCAATCGTTATTGTTTTATTTACATTGGTTTTTAGTTGCATTTTATTTTTGAACAGAGTTTTTAAATAATAACAGATTAAAAACACACATCAAGATTGTTTAGCTTTATTTAACTACCTAAACCGTTCTAGTATAGATCAGTCAATAATTCTGGAAGTAGGCTCTCACTTCATCTTAAGCTAGGGATTGACAACTCACTTCAAGATTACTCCACCAAAACTCTTTAAAATAGCTAGTCAACTGTGAATAATCCTTACTGTGAACACTTAGGTGAACTGTCAATCAGACTTGCGAAAGAGTACCGCGACAGCTCACTTCACCCTCGTAGAGACAGAATAGCACATAGAATAACAGCTCAGTTCGCTGACAAGAATGTCTCAAGTCCGTCCGTACCTGTCATCCGTGTGACCCCGCCGAGCACGGCAGCCGCGCCCACCATGGCATACAGCCCGGGCGTAATGCAGTCGTCGCCCGTGGAGCACTCGCCCGAGAACAGCCACACCTTCGGGTAGTTGTACGCCAATTGTTCCACACCTGGACACGTGACACCATTTATTAATTACTCATCTAGTTGGAGACTTTTGCCCAAGAGTGGACAGTTTGAGAGGAAACAAGATCAATCAAAGTTAACCAGAACCTATCGACCCCATAGACAATTCTGGGAGCAATGTGCCCTAAAAACTGCAACTGAAGATTGACGATCGTCCTGGCTACGTCGGTAACCTTGGTTTCCCTGCATCATCATTTAAAACTAACGTATTGTCGGCGCAGCATTATTTAAAAATATCAAAACACTTAAACTGCAACTCATTTATGATGGTCTACTTACCAATGCCCACGATCCTGCCAGCAATCGCCCCGAGCGCGAGGCTGGGTATGAAGAGGCCGCAGGGCACCTTGATGCCGAACGTGAAGATGGTCATGACCAGCTTGAGCACCAGCGCGAGCACCAGCAGCCAGATGGCGCGGTACACGCCCGGGCCCGCCGCCGCCTTCTCGATGGCCGAGTTCACGTCCGTGAAGTTGCGGTTGTAGTCACTGGACAGCGACAAGTAACATTAAATAGGATACCGCACGCAAAACACGCGCACACACGCGTTTGCACATGGAGTTGTGGAAGCAAGCCCGACTTGTATAGATAGGAGGACTGTATCGTCTTCATTTATTGTTTACGTGAACACATAAAAAAGTGTGTCCAATTTTTTTACAAATCTATCTCATGGACTAATACATGTAACTTTTCCATTTTTACTTTAATTTTAAAGAACTCCATCTAGAATAGACCACCACATAAATAAGAAATGAAAAAGTTTTAATTTATTGCCAAAATTGCGTTTTTAAACAGACGGTTTAAATTTTTGCGCGAAAACGGACGATGATATCACTCCTGTCTGCCACTGGTCCTAACTGTCCTAACTCAAAGATATAAGGTTGCCTTTTCGTTGTCATAACAGCAGTGACGTCAATAAACGCCGATTGTTGTTTTTAAATACGTTCCGGTTCACGTTACTATAATTCATTATTTTTGTTAAAAATCGATGTTAACTAAAATAAAAACGTTGCAATGGCCTTTATTTTACAGTATTTTGGAGGTAGCGGTACAGAGAGTAAAGTCCCGTAAACCCCCATTGAAAAGGGAGGATCCTCCTACCAGGTAGTTGTTGTGTCTGGCGGGCAACTGCCCGATAGTTGATATTCGAGCTGATGTATATATGTTCAAATCGCATTGTAAACTCTGCTTGCGCGATGCATGATTTCGAGCTAGTAGTTCGCTGCTAGTTGGATAGATGGCGTCGTGGTTCTTTTTGTTGCGATGTATATTTGCTCCGTTAGATTTTCTTGTGGCGACATTGATGCCGCTACAGTTTTTTATCATATTATTAACAACATTCTCATAAATTTTGTATTTGCATCTTCCCTATTAGATTTGTTCAGTAAAATACCCTATTGAATGCGTTCATTCGAATGAGATATTCTTAAGCTAAAATGCAACGTTTGATTATGTAACCTGGGATCCAAATTGCGTTTTTTTCGAGTGATCAGAAATAAATAAATAAGAAGGAGTCTTTAAGACAAGAGTGAATAGGTTGCTTCTAGGCAAACGTGCTCCATCTTCGACCGCATCATCGCTTACCATCAGGTGAGTTTGTGGTCAAACGTATGCCTATAAACAGTAAAAAAAAATGTGATATCAGACTCACCACAGAGGATCAGAGTTGGAGATGCCGCACTGGTTGAACAGCAGGTAGATGAGCTCACTGGTGTTCATGCGCGTGTAAGGATTGGGGTAGGCGATGACGGCCGTCACCAGCGTCACCACCAGCACCTCGGTAACCGGATACTGGCCCAGCTTCGAAAACTTGCGGTAGCGGCACCAGAAGATGTTCGCCTTTATGAAGATCGTTGCTATGCAGCCCTGGGGAGCCAAAGGCAAGTATATAGGAAGCAGATATATTTTAAATACTAGCTGACCCGCGCAACTTCGTCTGCGTCAGTTTTCATGAATGCTCCGCTCTTATTGGTTGCGGCATGATGTGATGTTTGCCTTCCACGATGGGCTATTCAATCGTTCAAAAAAACAAATTCGTCAGCTTTTAGGGTTCCGAAAAAAAAATGGAACCCTTATAGGATCACTCGGGTGTCTGTCTGTCTGTCCGTCTGTCACAGCCAGTTTTCTCCGGATCCACTGGACCGATTCTGTTGAAATTTGGTACACATATGGACTTCTATGACTCAAATACGGACGTGTTACGTAAATCATTAATTTTTTAGTATGGGGGTCACTTTAGGGGTTCAAACTAGAAAATTAAAAAAAAAAGTCTTTTGAACAATAACGTGTGACATATTAAATGAAAGGGCTTACTGTGAGGGTTTTAATTATATTTTTTTCATAATTTTAAAATAAATGGTTTTGAAGTTATTCAAGAAATTAGACGAAAAATGACCATTGACCACCTTATCTCCGAAACTACTGAGCCTAAAATTTTGAAAAAAAATGGAGGTAATAGATCTTTACCTAAAGATTACAGGAAAACCTATTAGAAGTCTGTAGTGTTAAAATAACGTGTTAAAAAAAATCGTTCAAAACCCTTTGCACGCGAGTCCGACTCGCACTTTTTGCCACTTTTTTTTAATATTAGTAGAGACATATCCTTATTTATAACAATCTCGACGTTGTTCAACCACTCATTAGTAGATCTTGATAGGTCGTAGAAGATTATGTTAAGGAATTCGAAATATATAAAAATAATGAGTTTTCCGTTTCTGAATGATTTATCAACGCGTCATAAATTAAACGTAAGTCCAGGGATGTTGAAAACAATTAATTCGTTCAATCACAGGTAGACTGTGATACTAATTAAAATACAGTATATCTTCTCACACTGGCTTACACTTGTGACATTTAAAACAACATAGAAATAGGTATTTTACCTAAATCTATCAAGCTAAGATAATACATGTTAAAAATAATCAAATGCTTACAAAATAATAATGAGTAGTTCTGTCGGATTAACGAGAAATACAGTAGCTTATTATTCGTTACTGATACGAACAGTAAGCTACTGTAATATACATAGAAATATAAAAAACAGGAGAAGTGGCAAGGGGGCGTGTCCGTGTCCGCGCAAAATGCTCAAATTGCGCATATTATAGGCAAATGGTCGTCTCGGCGAACTAGTGCGCTTTCGACCGCGATCGGGACAATATATAAGAATTCCGTGATTTTCAGTGTTTTCTTAAAGAAACCGCAGCCTAAACCAAGACTTTGTAAATCAAGGAATCACTTACACTATCTAAATATAAGTAATTTACTTAGTGTAAGCAAACAATCTGTAATATTAAATAAGCAATAAAACCTAACTATATACATATGAATAATACAAAAACAAATACACTCAGGCGTCGAAGAATTTGCTTATTTAATATTACAGATTGTTTGCTTACACTAAGATATAATATATATGGTTTTGAAGTAATTTACTATATTTGTCTTTAAAATCATGAAAAACAACAAATCGTAAAACATGTCTTGCTCTTAATATATTATTCTTGTTTTTTAAATATCACAGCGACTGTATATGCATTATTCTTATCCAATACCTAAGTTTTTCACCAATTCACTGGACAAGCAATGCAAATGTTACAAAACGATACTTCATTAAGCGGATGCAACGCGTTATACGGCCGCTGCTTCTTGCGACGAGTTAATGATGTGCTTGTGCAGATCCACCTACGTAGGTTATCGACACAATGTCAATTGACGAATGAAATCTTGCTATAAAAGTTTATTTTCTATTTGTCAACCGTTTTAACCTGGTTATAAGATCGATGTAAAATAACGCTTTTTACTTATTTACAGCGTAATAGAGAAATGCGTAACTAACTTTCGTAAAGTGGGTTACTTAAATTTTAGGTTAATAATCGGTGGAGTGTTTATAATATTTTCTGGACATGCCGTTTTTCATTTATTTTATTTTAGGCCCCAAAAATGTTTTTGTCCAATAATAAATGGAAGATTCGATAACTTTCCGATTTAGTCAATCACTAGCATATATGTGAAATAAATTGCTTTTGCACAGCACAGCACAGCGATATCGACCGATGTTTTTGTGTGCGTAAGTTGTACGGTGCATGGTAAATGCACGCTGTGTGTGATGCAATAAGGTTTATAATTGATTGTGTAGTACGTTCTGTTTTGAGAAATGCGGGTGTATGCGCGACTGCGTATCTATTGCTTTTACTGACGTGAATGTGTAGTAGTTGCAATATCGAAGGGGAAGACTGGAGACACAGGGTCCCGGTACATTTTCGTCTAACGGGCATATCTCCTTATTTATTATATCTATGGTAATATATCTACAGTAAATGCAGTTCTGCATTTTCAATTCAGATTTGATCAGCAAGTTTATCGTTGTCGAAAAAATCTGAAAATTGCTGCGATCATGAGTCGAAAGTTCACTCTTTGTTTAGGTATTTTGTTTTTGGAAAAGTACTAAAAATCTTTAACCTACAAATGACACTTGCTGTGATATGATCTCAGTGTCATAATGTAATCATTGCTGTAAAGATAAGGAAAATGTACAGTTGCAACAAACTTAATTATGTTGCGCTACTTTCGTCTATTAGGACCCGAGGTGTGCATACCTTAGGTATGAGCCGAGTTGAGCACAATATTTCAACATAAAAAAACCCAAAGGTAAAAGGTGGGATAAAATTACCTAGGAAAATTTCGCTCACTTTGAACTAGGTCATACTAGAGACGGGCTTATCATCTGAAAACTATGTTGTTGCCCTTCGTTCTTGATGACTTCATTTGCATTGTTATAAGAAACATTTAAAACTGTGACTTTGAAAATATGGTGTGGAATATGTACGTCGATGACGCTGCATTTTCGGCGACCTTCCTCCTCACAACGTATTCCTCATTACTGAGGATCGTGATGCCGACGTGAAGTCATTTTCTTGACGATGTTTTGCCTTATGTGCCTATACTTGGCACTGTGAAGCACTTTGTCGAATTTTGTGACATGAGCAACTTTGGTCGTCATTGGCGACCTTAGTTGTATCGAATATGTCAGTGTTCTGTACTTACGCCTATAATCCCAAGGCCCACGAACGGAATGAGCTCGAAGAAGATCCAGGGCTTGTTGTACTCCACGAAGAACAGCACCGAGTGCTCGTTGCCGAAGGGATTGATGGAGCGCAGGATGAAGGCCGCGATGAGTGCGCAAAAGAACGAACGCCACAGCGTCTTCAGCGGGAAGTAGTATGACACCTGCAAACAAACATACGTACAAGATTGTGCAGGTCACAGTGGGGCGAACACTTCACTCCATCATCATCAGCCTAGCGTTTTTTTTTTCAACTTTACGTGGCAATGGCTAGGCAATAGGCAAATTGAAATTTAATCGATCCTGAATTATGAGAATTATCTGCTGTTATTAAAGACATTTTCTCACAGTAGACTGTGTGGATACAATTTGTTTTGTTAACTCTACAGCAATATTCAAGTTGCACGCTCACAATACGAAAGAAAGAAATAAAGTAAGGTCGAAGAGTTGAAGGTGACAGAAAAAAACGAGGATACGATTTACAACGCTAGTTCCTAGTTCTACCTGCAAAGTAAGAAACTACACAAAGGCGACCTTCAAATTTGCCATAAACACAAGTAAATGGACATGTGCATCCTTCTTATCCTTACGTAGTCTACCCCCGCCCAAAGCCGTGTATATATATATAATAAGAAGGGATGGCTTTACCCTACTGTGGGACATTCACGAATATCAGTGGATTCAATGCAATAATTAAACGCGTCATAAAAAATAGAGGTTATTCATCAGATCTATTGTCTATGAATATTCTAGATTATCTGTCATGTTGACGTCACGTCAGTTTGGTATTATTGACGTGTAACTTGCATGCGCAAATAATGCGTGTAATAAAATTGTAAAATAAAAACTCATCAAATATCCCTTTACATTTAATTTCTGGACAATGATGATGTGGTGTACCGAAGGTAACCTGGTGGTATCAACGAGATTGTTTGGTGGACTTATAAGCGAGCGTGATCAGGTGAGAATGTTCTCCGCTAGAAGTACGTACCTCTTCCAAGCTGAAGAGTACGCCTCCGATGGGCGCTCCGAAGGCGACGGACACGCCAGCCGCCGCCGCCGCCGACAGAATCTCGCGCTTCTTGGCCTCGTTGCGCCCGTACTTCGGGAACAGGTATGATAATATATTCCCTGGAGAAGAGACACACTGTTAATTCAATTCGTTGTTTGAAAACTACATTAAGTCTACACATATTTACAAAATTTCTAAGACTGAATGAGTGGCAGACAACGCTTACCGATAAAGAATCAACATTATGTTTTACAATATTTGTAAAACATAATTATCTCGAAGAAATCATATTGTTTCTAGCAAGAATATTACTCTTACTTCATTAAAAGTTTGCAGCGGTGCACTGACATGCTTCAGTTTTCACTACTCCTTACTAGAAGAGGCTTACCGAGACAGCTAGCGATGTGCACCATAGGCCCTTCCTTGCCGAGCGACAGGCCTGAGGACACGGAGAGTATCAGGCCCACCACCTTGATGATCAGCGTCCACTTGCCCAGGTAGCCTCGGATGATGAACCCGCTCAATATTGTTTTGATCTCCGGGATACCTGGAAGGAAAAAATGGTTGCTAGTTACAAATAAGAACTCTTGTGTTTTATTTTAACAGATTTATTGAATGGTTTTCTTTATAACGGTATAAAATAAGCTTCATACCGGACAATTACCATTGACAATCAATATAAATTAACAATATTACCACGGTAAATATTGTTGAATTGGGTGGGTGTTAACATGTAGTACCCCTCTTTCTGGTAGCTTGATCAAGCCTCAGATCAGTAAATGTTACGTTAGCAGCTGTGGTAGATTAAACGCCATAATTATATGTAGGGGCGTTCGATTTTTCATCTAAAACTTTTGGCTAATTTACACCTATCCAAAATTTGTAGCTGTATAACTGAAGTCTTGTACTAACCCGATCCACACGCGTACGGGGCGAACATCCTGACCAACGAGGCTGAGAGCGCGGCGAAGATGAGGGCCCACACGATATAGAACAGGTAGCTGATGATGTAGGCGCCCGGGCCCTCGCGCTGACCGCCCAGGACTTGCGGCCATGTCAGCCACTGGTATACAGACAAGTTACAAATGTTACATCAAAACACAAAAAATAATCAATAAAAAAATGTGTTTCACCAATTTCTAGCACAATATTTTGTGTTACTATGAAAAACGGTTTCATAGTGATAAATGGTAAATATTTTTCAAATAATGAAGCGTTGATGATAAAGGACATGAGGAAAGACCAAAAAATTACCGCATTCAATATCATGTGTGTGTATATCCTTGTATTTATTGAGAGTATCCGTATTCATTTTAAGGGTTCCATACCTTAAGGGTAACGAACGGAACCCTATTACTAAGCCTCCGCTGTCCGTCCGTCTGTCAGCGGGCTGTATCTCAAGAATCGTAATAGGTAGACAGTTGAAATTTTCACAATTTGTGTATTTTTATTGCCGCTATAACAACAAATAATAAAAATTAAGTTTCATGGTAAGGAACCCTACGGGTGCGAGTCCGACTCGCATTTGGCCGGTTTTAGAATCTATTCTTATTTTGATTCTTTATGGTATACATACACAAAACATACAAACGGCAGCTAACCTCAGTGCAAAAGAGGCTATGAAGTTGTCTTTACATGAATGCTCAAAAGTGCCCCTCACCTGAGAACAATTTCCAGTATCGAAGGTAGTGTCAGTGTCGGACCAGCAGCATTGTTCCCGGTTCAGCCAGAAGGCTTGAGGACAGATGCCGAACTTGAGGTCGGTCATCCACGAGGCACCGATGTCGATGACTCCGGCCACTATGCCCGTGCACACCCCCACCAGCAGCACGCACACCCATCCCGACCACGCGTCGTGAGCTCCCTAGATATAAACCAGCCATTATGTTACATTTAAACAGTGATATGAAGAGAGAGAGATAATTAGCAATGGTTAGAATAACTGCTGGGATCTACAAGTAATTTGACAGAACTGTTAGTTCAAACTTTTGAATTATTTAATCTGGTCATTTATGGTTTTTAGCGCGACTTCGTATGCGCATATCTCGTTTATCCCGTTCCCGTAAGAACTTCGGAACATACTCTCTCAGTGCTCCCCTACGAAGTGTAGAGAAGCTACATGCCAAATTTCAGCTTTCTACGACCAGCAGTTTCGGCTGTGCGTTGTCTGTCAGTCAGTCACTCTATCACTCAGCTCAGTAACAGAGTAATCCTTACTCATATTATAAATGCGAAAGTAACTCTGTCTGTCTGTCCGTCTCGCTTTCACGCCTAAACTACTGAACCGATTTAAATGAAATTTGGTACAGAGATAGTCATGAGAGTCATGAGCCTGAGAAAGGACATAGGCTACTTTTTATCCCGGGAATATGTTCCCTAGGGACCACGCGGGCGAAGCCACTGGCAGAAGCTAGTTTTATATTTATTGATAATAATTAGGATTACCCACCTTTATGAGATCCCATATGGAGTCCTGTCGCTTCTTAACGATGTACCTGTGTCGCATACGGTCGCGGGCGATGTCGCGTTGCCAGTCAATAGTGTGGAAGTCATCGTATTGGCCGATCCCCGGGATGTCATCGTCGCCTTTAAGTACCAACACTTGTATTAGTAATGTTTATAAAAATCTGTATAGATGCAATGATGAGATGGCTAATACATTCTGAATAGAATTCTATCCGAAGAAAATGGTTCAGATGTATTCATGAAATAAAATCCTTAATTATTTCATCAAACGTGGCACGGCAATCTTTTAGATAACAATTTAGATGTTATATAAAAGTTACTGTTTTAACCAACTTCAATTTTGATCACTGCTAACTCAGCTTCGATTTGTAATAGATAATTCTATAGTCCATGAACATAACTGGCTAACATAACAAAATATGGGTGTATGTGTGTTCTATACAGTCCTGCTTACCCTTTAACGGAATACAGGTGAAATAGTAAGTTGAGCGTGATAAGGTGTTGAATGATGTTGTTAGTTGTTAATTCCAGTTTGAGTTTTCCTACCAAATCTTGTTTTACCTGTTTTGTACAAGCTATGTTAATATTATCATTATTTCTCGGTTTATTCTCCTTTATATTTTTATATGCAAAACAGAACTCTTTATCTACGTTACGACGATGGTTTGCAGACAGTTGAACAAATAAAATGTGTGTCTAACAATGGCAGATAAAGAGTATCATCATAGTGACTAGTTTGTTTTTACAATTTGTTAATACATTCATTAGGTATTTACTATCTTTGATATTGTAAATAAAGTTATTCATTGGGTTGCAACTGCAACTACCGTACTAAGAAAATTATTAGAATATCGCTTTATCACTATCTATTGTATTGGCAGAAGCGCTAATTACTGGTCTTTTTAGACAATGAAAATAACAATTTTGATGAACCAACAGGACCCTCTTAATAAGCCCCTGCTGTCCGTCCAACTGTCCATCCGTCAGTCAGCGGGCTGTATCTCATTAACCATAATAAGTACTTATTATGGTTAATGAGATACAGCAGTTGACATATTCAAAGAGTGTGTATTTCTGTGGCTGCTATAACAATACATAATAAAAAACTGGTCAAGTGTGAGTCAGACTCTCACATGAACGGTTTCGTACTATGTATGAATAAAACATTTCTCTTGTATAAAAGCCTCTTTTAATTTAATTTTTATTATTATTTGTTATAGCAGCAATGGAATTTCCATTGCTGCTATAACAAATAATAATAAAAATAAATAATAATAATAATAAATTTTCACAGAGTGTGTATTTACACTCTGTGAAAATTTCAACTGTCTACCTATTAGGGTTCTCGAGATACAGTTTGCTGACAGACAGACAGACGGACGGACGAACATTGGAGGCATAGTAATAGGATACCTTAAAAATAAATAAAAATGTAAGGGGGTTCTGGTGGGTGGGGGTATGAGACTCCCTTCATGCCCAAGCCCGACGAGTACTAAGCCAATTTTTTTATAAAACCATAAAATATGATAAAATTAGTACACAATTTTAATTACATTACATGAGAATATTCTAAATCTAATAAATAAAGCAATAGTTCGTAGTATTGCAAAAAACACCATTAACAGAACACAATGCCTGTAGGGGGAGTAAAAGGTTAAGCAGCAATATACATAGTACACCCACATTTTGGCCAGTTATGTTTAATTAATGTTAAGGTAGTGAGCCATATTCATCAACTAGGCCAAAATCCAGACACCACTGTCCTAATGAGGGGCCCAAGTCTGCTATTACAATAGTGTCAGAATGGTCTATCATTGGTTACCACTACTGTACATAAAGTTTAAATAAATAAATAAATTTCGTAATGGTTGATTTTGACAAGATTCTATGCCATTTCTTTCAATGGAGTGTCAGTGGTTGACCACTAGAAAATCATAATGACGCTTTTATATCCAGTGGTCAACCACAAGCTCAAGCATGAGCAGACTTGGGGCCCAGGAATCAAACCCCTTTATATTTATGTTTGACACTGATGGCAGTTGTATTCGATTCATTCAACCACATGTGAACTGCATTATGTTTACTTTTCATAGAGGGATTATACTAAACAGTCTTTATTTTTACTTTAAATCTGCCATTTACAAACATAATAAGTTTTTTTATCATAACATATTATGTTATGTATTATCTGTTCAGGTTGAATGACATACAATGAATGCTGGATACCTGCATGTGCCTTTTGTATTTGCCCAAAGAATAGCTCAACATAAAAACAAATTATAGTATTTTTTATTAATGCAACGTCATACATCTGCACTTAGGGTCGGGCAGCGAGAAATGCAATAAAGCATCCTCAGAGTTAGGCTTGTAGATTGCATCAGGAACTGTATACTTTGTTCCATAACTCAAATCACAAATGTAGGCAACATAGCTCCAGGGTACAGGTCTCTGTAAGACCTGTGGCCTGTAATGGGACACTTCCCTAAGATGACCCACTGACCCTTTGGGCTTACAATATAATTCAATTTGCAATAAAAATATAGAGTGGTTAACTCACTTGACATTCCGGAAAAGAGCACTGCGTCCCCTGCAACAATAGCGCACCAATCTCAACGAGTTGCTATACAATTATACATTAAACTTCTACGCCTAACAGACACATATATAAGGTACAAACTACAACTATATTCTAACTAATATCACAGTGTGTATTGCTTATCCCTAATTTACGATACTGATGAGTTAAGACATTGAAAATATGAAAAGAATTAAAGAAAATAAAAAAAAACAATAAAGCGACAATCAGGTGACGCAGACGCAGATCCAAGCGTCAAAATCAAAATGTCAACGTTAAAGTGTTGCCAGTTTTAGCCTACAGAAATTACCAAAAGTAAATAAATAAAGTTTTTTTTTACCTTAGATGGTGAAGATTTAGAATCGATTTTTCAATAAACGAACAAACATTTTATTTTATGAATGACAACGGCACTTTCAAATTATTCTTCATTACAATCGTAGTTTCTAAAGCATTAGATAAATGTTACGTGGCGATATTATTATGATGATTGAAAAATGTGCACATAGCTAATCGTTACGTTTTACTTAATAGACAACATTTTTGGTAAATGGATAAGGATTTAATATTTCAGTAAGCTTTATGGGTACACCCTAACTGATGTTTCTTCACAGAGTAGTCGGGTCGCGTAAACACGGAAAATGTATTGTTTATTTGAGTGTTAATTGTTTTTTGTCATTAACGATAAACTATCGTTCTTCATCAACACTAAAATATACTAAAATACTCTATTTTTTAAGGCTGTAAGTAGAAAATACTTGAAAGAAAAACATGACACAGCCTTGAGATGTTAATGAGACACCTGATGACGACACGTCGCCGTTGATCACGTGCCTTCTAGCCGACCATTTCACAAGTACTTAACTGTTACGAAATGCGATATTATTATCATATTCGGGGCCAGGTTTTAATTTCCAAGTCAATTTATTGGGACTTAAATCACATTATGTGGCATATTTGTCCATTAGAAATGGTCAAATATTCTTAATATTGCCGAGGTTTTTGTTCACATATTAACTACCCCAGGTTGATAGTACCTATTCATCCCACTCAGGCACTCATAAAGGTCATTTATACCTATCGGATTGGTCATTTAACGTCGAAAGTGGGAGGGAACTTAAAACATTGGCTAAATATTCCAATTTTAAATCTGCCCCTTTCACCTCTTTCGTAAGTGCTTTCATTGCTACGTGGTATATTTACCAATATACTTTCAACGATAAGGTACCTACCTACACAAGCGCGTGGCTCTTTCAAGAGATTGATATAATCGGTTTACAGCTCTAGATAATACTGTAAAAAACGAATTTACTGTAACAATATAGAGGTAAACAAGAAGTCCAAAAATATTTTACCTACATAGTTTACGCTGACGAGGGGTTCAGTATCCCCAGGCTCTAGCTGTACTGGCTCCATATCCTCGACACTAAATTCACTGCTTGCATTGAGCACTGGCACAGTACTGGACATGACTGACACATTATCTAATCTCACCTCTATATAGAGCATTCGATAAGTCCCTTATCGATTATACCTAATAATTATTATGATTCATTTTTGGTTGTTATTTTATTACTACTGTGTTCAATTCATGGGTGTTTTCTGTACATCATAATAATAAACACGAGGTGTTTCAAGCTGAATGCACAGGGAAACGAAGAGTAAATTGAGTTCCCTGAAAATCCGTGATGAACTAAGAGCGAATTCGGCGAAACTTGTTAAAATAACTGTTTTTTTTTACTTGGGAAGGAATTGCTCTTGACTCTAGGTCAGAGGTGACAGAGACAAAGTCAACGATGGAGTCAGCTTACCCAGAAAAAGTTGTTCACTCTAACTTTGAAGAGATCAGGGTTGAATGCGTTCGGAAACAAACATTATAAACGACTTTTGGAAACGCTTAGTGCGAATAAAAAGTGGACTTAAATAAAACTGGAACCCTAAGGTAACAGGGTTGTCTGGAAAAGGAAGGAGAAGACCGACTGTGTGACCTGCTGTCCCTAGACACTGTCCTGTGTGACCTAGTGTCCTCTATTTTCTTCAGGCAAGTTGGATTAGATTAGAATATAAGTAAGTCATATCCTACAAATACATTTTTAACATAACAGTTTTTTAGTAAAAAACAATCAAATATTTTTACGAGCTATGAAAATTTGTTAGCATCCGATGGACTATGTGAATATGGTTAGTATCAAATGTCGTGATAGTGGTCAATTAAACAGCTATTCCATACCATTTTACTTTAAATAAAACGTTTAGCAATTTAAAATGATAGCATGAAAACCGCAACTTTAAAATCGAAATTGGGAAATTTTTCTATGCAAAAGTGGTATAATTCGCGAAAAGGCACATAGAGCGTTTGCTTTTGGCTATCCGGTTCAAAATTCGTTAAAAGCAAGAATAGTGGATGAGCAAATGATGCTGAATAATAAGTCTCTTGCTACTTAAAAATTAGAGAGGGCTGTCAGGAGACTTGGGTTGCGAACGTAGTGTCGGTATCTGAATAAAAGATTCTACCGATAACAGCAGCCAAATAAGAGAATACGCGCGAGACTACCTACTCTATTTTCCACATCGTTACAGGCAGAACAACGAAACTGTTCAGTTTTTATAGCCCGGACATTAAAATATCCTCTATTTTCTAATGGAGGACAGCGAACATCGACAGGCGAAGATACCATGTAGAATTACAGCTTCTGTAATTCAACATGGTATCTTCGCCTATGGTATGATGATGATCTTCGCCTGACCAATTTCATTATTTCGAAGCCACTAGACCTGAAAGTCGAAGTCTACTCAAGATTTTTGACTAGGGCGCATGATGTAGACCAGCATCCAACTAAAAAGGCAAGTTTCTATAAAACCAGAAAAAGATAAGTAGGCAAAAGTATGAAATACTCATAAGAGTACTTAAGAGCTCAGTATTTACCTAATTAATGATACTAGGTATTAATGATCAAGCATGTACCACATGGGAGTAGTATACGTAAAATTAGGTGGGAGGGGTCCGAATTGGAGGAGTACAGATGTCTCTTCTGAAGCCTATATCTAATTCTACATGCAATAAATAATGTAGATTTCAAATAGGCTTAAATTTTGATTACAAAATTAATCCCTCCCCTAGCTACGCCCATGATGTACTCAACAAATAAACTAACTTACGATTAATCTATGTAATTCTTACAGGTAAACACTATTTAATTAGCTTACCCGCAGAAGAACTGAAGTATTGAGCGATGTAGGCTTGAAAATAAAAATATATCATTAAATACATTTAAACCATGTGAGCAACTAATGGCCTGCAAAGTTATAAACCTATACTGGTTTAAAATATGAACCTAACGCCTATATTACATATTTTAAAATGTTATTGAACGGTGCGATGGAAACACGCAATCATTATTGATATTTATCCAATTAATTCCAAGGTTCTTGAATCAGAAATCGTATTTATCGGATAAGAAACTCAAGATTTTTTACTGCGACTGATTCTTGGAATTATTTTTTCAAAAGCTAACGGCCGTTGATTAAATATAACACCCCGTAAAAATTAAACTATAGAGTTATACTACAGTAATACTCTTAATAAAATACAGGATGAAAACCTTAATTAAATTTTCAAAAGCACCAGATTATCTTCTATCACAGGGGTTCCGAAACAGTGTGTTCTCCCCGGGGCGTCGCGATGCTTTCTCAGAGGCGTCGCAAACAGCCACGAAAATGAAATTAAATGCTGCAATTAGCAAACAAAATGGGAGCGTCCAGTTTTTAAGCCTTTCTGCATGCAAAATCTATTGAAGATTTGATCTGATGCCAAGTTTGCAATAAATTGATATTGACATACACTTATCGACCTTAACCACACAATTTTATAAATATTTTCAGTCTTAATCAGAAAAGCAAATTCAACCGTCTCATTAATTGTACGTACCTACTAGTTTTGCCAAACGGAGGACAAAACATTTAAAGGGAGTCACATTGTAAAAAGATTGGGAACCCCTGTTCTACCTTAAAATCCACATTTTATGCAACTTTTGCAGACCCACTAGATCATGGATGCCCGCGTATCAATTTCAATCACCACACCGGCAACATCTGGGCTTTTTATGGATAAGAGATGGCACAAAATCTTGCCATGTGTTCTCTGCGCCACCATATGATAGAATGGTAGAAAACGCCTAATCCCTCCTCCTCCACCGAGTTCTGAATGAAGTACTTGAAATTGAGTCTTTTCAAACTCTACTTTAGCCTGAAAACCTGTCGAACTTTAGTAGAAAGGTTTGACGCGTTCTTAACCCGACACCTAATTCGAATTCTGACGCCAATCTTACCAAGTGGTATAATATTACCCAGTTACTGGGTTGTAGAGGTCAGTCGCTCCACGTAAAATACTGGTATTTAGCTGTGTCCCATTAGTGAAAGCCAACCCCAACATAGTTGAGAAAAGGTAAAGCAGATTGATTACCGCGTTGCTAACCCTCAAAACTCATTAATATGATGGCCTAAGTACGTATTTATGCAGGTCCTAATAAAAAGAGAAAAGGGACATTACAGTTGGCGCTCGCGTTGGAGTTCCTCCCGCCGTGCTCATACAGCTGGAAGGTACCGTGACTGGTGGGCGTGGTGGTGACGCTGCCCGCTGCCGCCTGCTGAAGCCCCGCCGTGATGTCTACCATGTCATCCTCGCTCGCTGACTGTACGCCCCGCCCATTGCTGGCGTTACCACCCTGGACCAACAAACAACGACATTGAGACAGTGTTGCCATAAAGAAAATTTCAACCGTGATTTAGAATATTTGTTATCCAATTACGGGGCATTCTCTGGATGTTCATCTGTTCCTTCGTAGCACCCTTTTCCCCTTCTTAACCTTTTATCAGATTTGGACAAATGAGGTGTCGTTGGATTTGTATGAATAATTTGTGCAACATAGTTATTGTCTGTATTCTAAAATTTAACAATCAGGTCTATGGCCCCTTGCAGCTGTGAAAAATCAACGTAAAATAAAAGATACGGTCGTTTATGCCGCAAAAAACATATATTTCGACTCTCTCAAGGGAATCAAAATGTATAGGGTATTTCCCGTGGACCTAGAACTATGAAATTTGGCAAGTAGTAGGTACCGTATTATACTACAAGTATAGGGAAAAATCTGAAAACTATACATTTTTAATTAAATCATAAAAAATAGTCTTTATTTAAAGTAATTTGTAGCTACAAATTTGTACGGAACCCTCGGTGAGCAAGTCCGACTCGCACTTGGCCGGTTTTTTTTATGGTATTTTACTTCAACGAAATTGTAAAAAAGACTGCTATCCATCTTTTTATAAATAAATATCTTATAAGCTTTTTTTACAATTAATTAAGCGTTTTCGGGACTTGTGGCACCCCGACTCGAACATGTTAGCTTAGACAGGATGGCGGAGTCTCAGACCTGCCACCCCCTTCGTGGTCATTTCTTTTGAACTACCCAGAAATCGACTGGGCCCGAGTGGGACGTTTTGCTTGACTAGAATTTACCCGCATTGTTTTTGTAGACGCGGTGTTGTAATTTTCACCCCTTCGGCCACATTCGAAACCATGGTTCGAAACCAGTTTCTAAACAAGAATAATGTTTCTTCTTTCGAAATTAGTTTCGATATACGAATTTATTTCCTCATACGAAACCGACAAATGAAAATTAAAAAAACCTCTTTAGATGTATAGGTATATAGCATATGGTGATTGGTGAACTATAGAAAAGAAAATTTTCGTATTAGCGGGATTCCACCATGCAATCTATGCATATGTTTTTTTAACTGAGCTATTAGCGTTACCTTTTAGGAAGTTACAAATATATAAAAACTGTGCGTGTCAAGTAAAATAATTTTATGAAACTGCGGTGCGTTTCCATACACTTATATTTAATTAAAATAATTTAACAAGTAAGACTTAATAATGCAGTGAAAAGGGGCGATAATTTCAACGCAATGGCCAACGGAGATTTCTTTGAACAAAAACTACATGAAAATAGATGAATAAATTAAATTAGCAATCCAGCAACTAGAAAAGAAAGAAATCTCCGTTGACCATTGCGCAGAAATTATCGCCCCTTTTCACTGAATTATTAAGTCTAAGTTTTTAAATTATTTTAATTAAATATAATTGAATGGAAACGCACCGCAGTTTCATAAAATTATGTTAATTGACACGCAGTGTTTTTATATTTGTTACTTCCTAAAAGGTAACGCTAATAGCTCAGTTAAAAAACATATGCATGGATTGCCTAGTGGAATCCCGCTAATTAGAAAATTTTCTTTTCTTTAGTTCACCAATCACCATATGCTATGTATATACCTAAACATCTAAAGAGGTTTTGATTTTCATTAGTCGGTTTCGAAATCAAATCAAATCAAATCTGTTTATTTGCCAGAATGAGAAAATATTATTTTTTCGTCGAAACAAGTTTCGAGATAGAAAATATAATTCTTATATCGAAACTAATTTCCAAAGAAGAAACATTATTCTTGTTTAGAAACTGGTTTCGAACCATGGTTTCGCATGTGGCCGAAGGGGTAATTTTATAGGAAGGTATGCGTTTTGTCAACGGTATCAATTTATTGAAACGTTTAGAAATTGTCACTCAATAAAATGTTTTTATTGGTATTAGGTTTTATACGAACTAAACAGTATGAGGATAAAGAATATTTGATTTGTGTCTAAAAAGTTATTCCAGAACTGAACTGAGTAAGCAGATATTAAGAGTACTTATAAGTATTGAGACATAATATCGAAAATTCCTACGTAGTAGGTACTAGGTACACGAAAACAGCTACTCGGAAAGTCTGCAGGCGGACGGGCAGACTCAACACTATCATCTCGTAGCATCTGGCTTCTCAATTAGGAACATATTCATATCCGAGCGATTGCCACCTCATTGGATTAATGGCGAGAGTGAGTGAGCGATGCAACCAGCGCGAGCGCCGGGGTCGCAGACCTTCAAATTCGTTCTAGAGCAAACACTATAGGCGTTTGAGGACCAATTCTACATTTTTAAGCAACGTTTTCTGCATTCGCAACTCAGTCGCAATCGGTGAAAGACCTAGGGTTTTTTTTGAAAAATAGCGAATGAGACGCGAATGCGAACGCTTAAAAAAAATGTAAAATTGGGCCTTTGTTGGTCAACATCAGTTACAGGCTATCGGCGGACGTTCACGTTGAGTTCAAATATAAGTTACTTGTTCTAAGTACAACTACTAAGTACTCCATATTTTTATCGTAGATTTCCCTAGAACAATAGGCCCCCGATTCATATTCCGTTAAGAAGGCATGCACCGAATCAAAACAATTTAAAAATCATGCAAGTTAATTTTAAAATGAAAAGATGTTGATACTAACGTGTCCCGTCCGGCTGGCGGTTGACCGCAGCAGCCGATATTTATTTTTCCCACCTATTTTGCTGGAGGATAGTGAACTAGAAACGACCCCTCTGCCCGAGGTAGCCCGCAAACTGCGCGATGCACACGCCTATTGCAATGGTGGCAATTTGGATTGATTGGAACATCTCTGGACATTGTGCGACTACAATGTGCGGCTGACACGCAAAGAGCAGGCCTTCCGCAACGAGCGACGAACGAACGGGAGTAGATACGTGACTTGTGCTAACAATATATATCTGCCTATCCTGGACACGTATAGTTTTCTTTCCTTTGATAGTGCTACTGCTGAATGGTCTCATTTTCGCCATTATCCTACTTAAAATTGCTTGTAAAAATATGTAAGTATGACCGCGCCGCGACCTCAGGTGCTGTATGTACTATTATGTAGATTCGAACGCATGTCCGACACGGCACCGCCGGTATCGATTGGTGCAGCACCCGCGACCTACTGCCACCTTTACAAGGGTTGGTAATTAATGATCCAACCAAAACTAATTACAAGATTTATGTTTATTTTTATCATATCAAAACGTTTGTATTCTGAGCCGCCAGGAATAAAATATTATTTGTGTCACTAATTAGTCGACGTTTGGAAAATCACCGGATAACCTTATCCGGTGTTCTCATAGTCAGAAAAATAATAAATATTTTCTTCCTACAACTATATTATGTCGCCTTTCCAACCCATTAGCCTTGATATCTTTCGGGTTTACTTGGACAATATATTGTACGACTTGTACTATACGCCTATAACTAATAATAGAAATATTCCCAAAGTGGGACCAAAATGTGTCTGACGTTGGATAATACCACTTTCTTGCATTATTTTATTACTGTATGTGGTTTTTTATATTAATAAGGCTCTTTATTTAAAGTGAACAGCTGTTACCAGAATTAAATACGTAAATAATCACTAATCATTGACTGATCCAATAAAAAATCACTAAGATTTGTAAATACTACATAAAAATAAAGAAAATCCGTTGTGAGCCAAATCCGCTTTTAAATATATATACTGTCATTTTATTATTCATATTTCATTTTAGGAAAACTTGCTGCAGTGGTAAAATTTATTTTTATAGATATGTAAAATTAACAATCACTATCTAAATTTTATTTAAGTAATCATCTCAAACTATGAAATAAAGTCAATTCAATCCGTTACTTGCTGGTTATTTTGTGCCACACAGTACATCTTTATATAGCACGAGGAAAAAAGCCGTACTTACATAGGGTGTACTGCAAATAATCCTAGCAATGGTTGAGCACTAATTACACACAGTTAATAAAAAGACGACGAAATATGTTTAACTATATAATTTCCACGAAAACGTTTAGGAGCGGGACTTGAACGTCCGCGAAGTTACTCAAAGCACAGTCAAACCACCCACTGAAATGTGCGGGGGTGAAAATCAATAAAACGCTTGCTAAGGGCGCCGACCACGACGGCGACGTCGTGATACCGAGCAACCATAGAGAACGCGGCGGATTTGAGAACGTCGCCCGCATCGCGTGGGGAGCATTACCTGCATACAAACGCATTTTAGGCGGGTTAGCCAGCAAGTGAAGTATTACAGGGATAGTGCACCTAATAGTACCGACAATAGAGTACACATCGCTGCTGGCCGGCGCGGCGACGGCACACCTGCAGCGTGCGCATCTCGGACCACGGCTCGGGCCAAGCCCTCATGACGAGGATTTCAATATTATTATTGAGCTAAGCTCAAATATCAAACGAGTAATGAGCCCGATAGTTGCAAATTCTGAGATATATCAAGTTTTGGTCAACGCCGAAACCGAAGTCAATTGTTTACGGGAAACTACATACGTAGTGACTACTATTACTCAATTCAAACTAAAAATAAAATAATCAGGGATGAGGTGAGATATTTATTATCTACATAAGGCAAAAGCAACACGCCCCTTTGATATTAAAAAGTCAAGCTAAAAAAAAGGATAAGGGGTCCCAAACTTATTTTTGTCCAACTTTTTTATCACAAATGACTCAAAATCAGGTGTCACCTGTAAAACTATAAGTTCACGATGTGACAATCACAGAAAAATCTTCTTTCTTATGTCTATGCAGGGGACCATCAGAGTTGCAGCCTAGGAGGCTAGTAGCAGTTGAGAGTGATCTGGGGTGAGACAGTATTTAGCACGTACATAAGTCTGATTAAAAGGGATATTGTTTGTTAAAAGAAGTGGATAGGTATGAGAGTAGCACAGGACACCCTGATTCCACTCATAGGGGACCGTTAGTCACAGCTGAGAAGGTTTTTTTTTAGGATGGGAAATCATTAAATGACTCCTTCCTCTGAGCGCAGCGGAAGGGTGTCCGACTCTTACTGACTGAAACCCATCCGTGTTCCTCCAAATGCCCTCTGCGTTCCAGGGCTGCGGTGAATCTTTCGAACAAATTCTACAAAGCTTAGAAGGCTAGAGGGGCACCAGTGCGTTAAATGCAGAAACAAGAATTGAGGACGTTCTCCGTGAGGTTTTGGCCGCCAGAAGGCAGCAGCCCTCCGCCTCATTCCCACAGGTGTTCATGATCCACAAAAGCAGAATTTTATATTTTACCTTAACGTTGTATTTGTGATGCAAACAGTGTTAATTACGCGAAAAATGGCGAAATATAAAATGCTGGCTGGGAAAATGAAAACTGTTTTATTAATCCGATATTCGGCATAAGTAAAATACTGGTTATTTACTTTAGGTAAGCGAAGGTCATTGATATGGAAAGTTACACAAATATTGTGTCAGATCGAGAGAACAGTACGTCTACCATGAGTAGTTAAAAAATATATGAACACTTTTAAAGTTTCTATTTGATTTGTTTAGTTTGTTAACTAACAAGCAAGCAAGTTGCAAGTAAAACTTTAGTTAACAACTAAACAAATAAATAACAAACTTGTTTTTTTAAAGTTTTCATACATTTTTTTAACTACAGTCGCTAGTGTGTATAGATTGATAAAACTCATGGTAGACGTACAGCGCTAGTGGAACATTTGGTGTGTTCAAGCTTCTACGACACTTTTAATTTATACAAAAGTTTCGTCAAAAATATCCGGTTTCTTTGACAGAACGATTCATTTGATTCACAAGTTTTTCATTTTTACTGGAGTTCGGATGATAGAATGCGCGTGTCGGAACTATACCGTTGTTGTTGTCAGCAAGCTTTGTGATCCTTGTTGCCTTGTTGAAACAAGGCTAGGAAAAATGTATACTTAAACTAATATTATAAAGCCGAAGAGTTAGTTTGGTTGGTTGCACGCGCTAATCTCAGGAAAATTCTTTTAGTTTTGGACAGCCCTATAGCATCATTCTTTTCCGACAACCACTCGAACGAAGTCGCGGGCACAGCTAGTTTATGTACGCACCTTTTTGTAGACGGACTGGTACGTCGTACCCATTTTAGGGCCGGTGGACTTTAGGGGAAAACGTTCCATGACAGCATCTGTGAAAAGAAAGTTTTGTAAGCAAAATAGTTATTTTAGTTGGGCATATCCGGACTTAACCTAGTAACCTAGACCCAGCGAACTGGGCAAGTGTTGGAGACAGAAAACCGAGCGATTATGCAACGAAAATAACTCTAGTGTACCTAAGGAGAGCTGTATTGTAAGCTTGTTACAAAGTGAGGGCCTGCTGCATCTAGTACAGCACATCCCACAAAAGAATCTTTTGAGTATTATTAGGTAGTTGCATATAATTCAAAGCCAGTTAAAGCCCCATCCAGTACTAAATTGGCACTATTGTGTGAAGCGGACGAGTCACTTCATACGTATAAAGCACATCGCGGACAGGACCAAGTCACTTTACATCAATAAATGGCATTCGTTTCATACACTTACACTTAGGGTTGCCAGGTCTTAAAACCGAAAAGCCGGACAGACCAGCCAATTTAGCCGGACAGACCAGCCAATTTAGCCGGACATTTGGTTAAAAAGGCCGGACACCTTTTTTACCCGACGCAACCAGAAGGAGGGTTATGTTTTTTTTAGTGTACCTATGTATGTATATTTCTTTGCCACGCTCTGTAGCCGAAACGGCGCGATGGATGTTAGCTTGAGGTTTCATTCGATTCGTCTTCATTATGCCCAGAAAAATAACGGTGTCATAAAACCTGACCCCCAGAAACGACTAAAAAGCTCCAAACTAGTCACTTATCAAGCAATCTGATGCAGTTGGTGACATCAAATTAGTGTGGAAGTAACATGAATCCACCAATTGCATCAGACCTTGAAAAGTGAGTTGTTTAGAACCTTTTAGTCGTTTTTGACGGTCGGGTTTCAAATCAATAAAAAAAACAATGGCTTTTTATCCTTTGCCATGAAATTTTCTTAAATTCTAATGAAACAATAGTATAATTGAATCAACTTCGCACGACTAATGTAAAAAATGGTCAAATTTAAACCGGACTAACGGAATTTTTACCGGACACCGTCTAATTTGGCTGGATACATAACCAAAAAACCTGACTATTTCCGGATTTATCCGGACGCCTGGAAACACTACATACACTCAATTTTGGCACTCATTTTTACAAATACAAATATTGAAATTCACACTTCATTTTAACTTTAAATAAACTGAAAGTGTGATAACTGGGGGCGCGTGTACATAAAAAAGCTTTACTCCGAATCGAGTGAGGGGAATTAAAGTAAGCCCCTCACCTGTGAGCAAGAGTGTAATGAGTGGTACTCGTGAAATGATTTACAATATAAAAGCTTAAACCAGTTTCGTATTTTTTTTATTTGTGATGGGTTTTTCTCTTGACTCTAGTCAGGTCAGAGAAGACAGAGACAAAGTCTACGATGGAGCCAGCTTACCCAGAAGGAGCCTGTTCACTCAAACTTTGAAGAGATTAGGGTTGTAAGCGTTTGGAAACACAGACGCAGGCAGAGAGTTCCACTCCTTTGCTGTGCGCATTATAAAAGACGTTTGGAAACGCTTAGTGCGAATTGGTGGAATAGTAACAAGGTAGGGTTGGTAAAATGCAGTGCGTCTGGATGTCCGATGGGATGAGGTCGTGGAGTTCTTGGGCACACTCACCGAAGTACAATCTATAGAAGACCGACAAGCAGACAACCTTACGGCAATGAGCCAAGCTATGTGGCTTGGCATCCACCAGTTTTACGTCACCGATGAGCCTCTTAGCTCTGCGTTCCACCGAGTCAAGCACGGCAAGCTGATACTTAGCCGAGCCATCCCAAAGGTGGCTACAATACTCCATGCAGGATCGGACTTGTGCTTTATATAGGGTTAAAAGCTGTCCAGGCCTGAAGTATCGCTTCACCTTATTTAGGATGCCCAGTTTTTTGGCCGCGGTTTGGGCTTTGTACTCGATGGTGGCGCCGAAGTTGAGGCTGGATATCAACTCCATACCTAGAAGCTCGAACCGATCAGTCACAGGAACAGATGCACCCCGAGAAGTAGGAGTTTGGTCAAAACGACTCATTTTCGTGTATATTTTATTTTGCTTATTACATGTTTAAACTAAGCTTTGATAATGAACATAAAATTCTTAGATTATACGAATATTTAGGTAGCTATTAGTGTAATGTAACTTAGAAACATAAAGATCAGATTCTAAAGACAGATGATGGACAGACTTTACCCTGCTGAACATGAATGGCGATGTTTTAATAAAATATAATAATGCCATTCATTTTGCCATATCGGCCTTTAATGGGTGTCGTATCTGACAGGGTTGTGGAATTCGTTCGAAAGAAACACAGCGGCCCTGGAACGCAAAAAGCGTTTGGGGGAACACGGATGGGTTTCGTAAGAGTCTAACACTCCTTCCGCTCCGCCCAGAACGAATGAAAATCATCAAAACACTATTTGACGATTTCCCATACTTAAACCAAATAGGAGTGTCGTATGCCCCGTGTGTAGAGTTCGTATAGTGCCCATTGGACAGGGCGCCTAGCTACTAGGCATCCTGTCTGGTAACTCCTGCTCCTACTCTTGGCGTCCTAACATGCTGACATGATCTGTACCCGTACAGGCACGAGATAAAACCCGATTCTATAGAAGAGATATTGCAGTAGGTTTTTATTGGATATAACCGCGTGCCCTGAAATTGATGAACCTGTAGCCCCCAGTATATTCTTTAGTATTTATTATTTAGTATTGCATGTTGGTGCCTACAAGCGTTGTAAATGCGATTCTGCGGAATGGCTGCATGATATTTTCTTAGCCTTGTAAATATTTAGCGGGGGATGACCAGAGCTGTTGGTTCGAACGTCTGCAGATCGCTGTGGATGTTTCGTGAGGATAGTGCGCTTCAATGTGGACGTCAAGCAGGCCCGGATCTAGGGGGGGCAAACCGGGGCTCGCGCCCTGGCAGCAAGTTCAAGGGGCACCAAATTAAAATGTTTGAAAAAATTATTATTCGATGTGGGGTGCAAGAATTATCGGGCTCGCTTCGCTCGCCCTTATTTTGACACTGTCGTCTCTTTTTTCACCATTTAAGCATAAAAGGCTTTTCGAGGCGGAACCCTAAAATCGATTGGGTGAGTTTTTAAAATAATGATTGGAAGGTTCTTATGGGTCACTAAAATCCCAGCTAGCACCTTGATTTCATCCTTGATCCCAAGCAATTTGAAGGAAATAACTAATCATTACACCCGATACGTGATAAAATTAGTCAAAAACGTGGAAGAGAGGGGGGCGCCACTATTAAGTTTCTGCCTCGGTTCAGAAAAATCGTAGATCCGGGGCTGACGTCAAGTAGAGTTCCCGTTATCAAATCCGACGCGACAGCGGGGCGGGCGCCGACTGGTGTCGGTCTATGAGCCATACAATATTAATTCACATCGTCGTTGGTTTTCGACGGCTATTTCCCGCACACAGACTATTGTATTTGTAGGAGTAGTGCGTTTTAGTTAGTGTAGTTTAACACCGATTTTCTTGCACCGTGTTCTCCATAGAGATCTACCTGTGCTTTGAAATGTTCAACTAGCTTCAACTTTTTGTACTGACCGACTCCTTGACAAAATTGCTTCTAGATGGTTTAATTGAACTAAATTTTTGGAGGTTAAATTTGATTTGAAAGTATTGTCTGCTGTTTGCTTGCCGAAATTTCCGGAGCTCGCACTTCTATTAGAATGACCTGGAAGGCCGGCTTACGGTTGGATGGTTCAGGCCCGCAGCCGATGGCTTCACACGGACTTGATGATACAACTTGGCCCGAGATAAGCCCGACTAGGCCTAAGCGTACTGGCCACACGGTCGGCTATTTTCGAGAGCGACCTCCTTTAAATATGACGTGTTTCTTGTATGATGAACGCGTATAAGCAAGCGTTGGATTGAGATGACTGTACTTTAACTAATTAAATCTATGCAAACCCTGTACCCTGTGTCCTGTTACTTATTATTGAAGATTTCCAGAAAATGTTTCAATTAAAGCGATGAAAAAACTATCACATGAGTGGTTCCATTATGACAGTTTAACGCCACAATGGGCTACGCCGAATGGTTAGAAGACCTTACTTCACCGCTATCGATGCGTACTTTCATAGCTAAACATAGGAGAGCAAGTAGTAAGTTTTGGGAGACAATCTCTTGAAAGAGTTGCTACTGTTGCCACAAATTTAGACCTTATGCACCAGGCAGTAGATCAGTAACTTAACCTTGTCAAGGTTTTTGCAACAAAGCAGTTCCCACTTAAATTTGATTTAGCACCCCACCCCAGATCTCAGAAGTGAATCTGAATAAGTATGCACATCCTGCTTGATTGACTGAGTCAAGACATCTACATCTGTTCCTACTGACATTTCTGAATGTAGTGGCATTCTCTGTGTGGTGGAGCAGTGGAATACAACTCTGGAGCTCCAGACGAAGGCCATCGGTATGCATTGCACAATTGTTTATTTCTATTTCACTTGTTGTCCAATAAAATATACATTTTTTTCTCTTTTCTAGCAGTTTGCTATTGAGTACCTTTGCTATTGGTTAATGTATTCTTAATTATACCTGCTTTGAACATTACCTAATGGAGTCTTAATTCTAATTTTAAATGATTTTCACACATGGAAAGAATGAAATTTGAGGAAGGTACTTATATAATTTTGTACCAAATTTTACTCATGAAAAAAAACAGGGTGGGGGCCCTGGGGGCCTAGTAATGTATAAAATGAGGTTTTAGTTTTTACTTTAGTCTTAGTAAAACATAGAAATGCCGCCAGTCTCTTTGCCATTTATTGATGCTATATTTTAGTTTGTTGTTAGTTTAGTGTGTTTGTTCATTTTAATTATTAATATTGTTAATTTATTACTTGATTGAAGATTAACTTAATCACTAAGTATAATATCATATCAGATAATTAACTAGCTCAATTTCCAAAAAGCCAGATATGATTTAAGAAATAAACAGTCAACCTAGTGAACTAGTCGGACTGTTTATTTCTTGAAGAGGTTATCATCATTATCAACAAGAGGTTGAGAAGATGGCACACTTCACCAGTGAACCTTAGCAACCTCATAAATACTGCCACTGCTAAACTTTTCTCTCAAACTTGTTATTATGTTATGCAACTTAGTATGTCAGGGAGATTTCTTGGCAAGAAAGCATTTTCACATAAAATTCCTTTTCCAAGTTTTTTCTTTTCTATTTGTGATGGGTTTGCTCTTGACTCTAGTCTAGGCCAGAGATGACAGAGACAAAGTCTATGATGGAGCGAGCTTACCCAGAAGGAGCCTGTTCACTCTAACTTTGAAGAGATTAGGGTTGTAAGCGTTTGGAAACACATAGTTTAACATTTTATACAAACCAGGGCTTGCCAATTAATATATGGTGTGCTATGCCTCTAAGAACTAAGTTAACCATAAGAACCAATGTTATATAGATATATTTGAACAATGATTGGTGGTAAAAAATCAAAGACTCGTGTCTAACCGAAATTTTAGGGAAGATTTTAAAAAATACCATGTAGTTGAATTTTAAAAGGTTCAATTTAAAATTACCTAATCTTTTAAGTACATAATTCCTACAAAATACTTACCATAAGAGATTAACTGGTTATTTTAACCGTTATCTTATATTAATACAAAAACGTAAACATCGAATGCGAGTATCAACGCCCCCTCATGGAAATATCATACAGTACCAGCGCTCGCGGAACACTATGGTACAATAACCACTTGTTAAATTATTATGTAAACATTGCTACGTGTACCTACTGCATCAAATTTGAAGCATATTAATAAGCCCATTAAAATCTAGAAATTAATCGTCTAAACACCACAACATGTTAGTAATAATCCAGTTATAAAATGAAAGCACATAAACTAACCTATCATAAAAACATTTTAGATCCTTGGGTAGCACGTTATTCTAGCAATTATCCATTTAGATGACACTTTCAGGATATTCAATACACGCAATAGTGGAATTTAGAATGCTAAACAAGCTTTCCTTTTCAATACAAACGAGACGGAAAATGCATTATATTACGCGAATGACCAACCAACAATTTAGTGACGACGAACGAAAAACTAAAACACCAAATTGCTATGTTGTCATTGTCAAAAACCCTCCGTGACAGAAGAGGACGGTGACACTAGTGACAGTTAAAATGACGGTTGCCATCGAGGGCTGGGTGGAATGAGTCAGTATGTAG
Source organism: Lacanobia wlatinum (assembly GCA_947578705.1). Classification (NCBI taxonomy): domain Eukaryota; kingdom Metazoa; phylum Arthropoda; class Insecta; order Lepidoptera; family Noctuidae; genus Lacanobia; species Lacanobia wlatinum. The sequence continues at coordinate 5,401,418 of OX388022.1, read as the reverse complement.
AATATAACAGATTATGGTCGTAAAGCCGTAATAATATGCGACTATACAGAAACTTGAAAAAAATGAGTCGTCAAATGGCATGAAGGAATACGAAGTTTCGTATTTCTATTTGATCAAACAGTTTCGAATCAGAAACAGTTTGAAATTTTTAATTTAATTTTTATTGAAAAAGTACCCCTTATTAGGAGTTGAGATGATTTTAAGGTTTGTATGGAAGAATTAACGGAAATACGTGTCCATGAGCGTTAATCAACCGCTAAACGGGTAAAGAGGCTGCTCGCTTCAACTTACGTATGAGCAATCTAAAAGTAACTACACACTAGAGACTCGAGGCCTCATCGTCGCGTCTGCGCAGCGCTGTTAAAACACCCTAGTGTGATAGCGGCCTTAAATAGAAACAACAGTTTGTATTAAAAATTATAATCCACCGATTATTAAACCTTTCACAAATCATCATCATTATTACTACTTGACCTATAAAGATGAAATTTGGTAGGGAGATTAGATTATGAGTAGAAGACGTCAATAAAGAAATGATTTTAAAAAACTCTCACCATAATGGAATCAAATAGGGAGTGGAAGTTTGTATGAAAAAACTTATTCCTTAGGCGAATACACTTGAAACTTGGTACAAAAAATAGCCTCAGTGAATTAAAATGGTTGCCATTACCAAACTTCAACAGCACCTAAGTCGTGACTTAGGAGCTGTTTAATAATTTTGATAAAAAAATAAGAATAAGATGTATTTGGAGTTGGTTTTCGAAAATAAACTCCTAAAAGGGCGAAAAAGGATGATGAAGTTTTTAAGGGAGGACATTATTGCTTGCTTCAATTTACTTGGAAATTGATTTGAACAACCTGAAAGTGGTATATTGAAACGGATCTTAAAATTTTTTCATAACCAGCCTCCAACGGGGTGAAGGGCACAACAGTTGTGCTGATCCTGACAGGATTAGTAGCAAAAATGGCTGGCTAGTTTTTACATATCGGTTCGATTAATTTTAAAATCTACCAGTTAAAGTCTGTCCCTATAAACGAGGTGTTATAATATCTAGAGTAGTTGAAAGAAGCAGTACCTATATCTTGATTCAAGTGTGTTTTCAGTACTTACCTATTCATACTTACAATTTGAATAAAAGAAATAATATTTCTCAACGGATTATACTAAAACTGAAGACGAGTGGTTTATGTGGCTAGGAAGCTGTAATGAAATCGAAATGTGCATCAAATGACGTTTTTCAACTTTAACCACTTGCATCAAAATATGTACAGTAGAATCCGATAATAACGACGGCCAAGAGACCGGTGATATTACGTCGTGCTAACCGGAAGTCATACTAAACGTATGGTTTTGTTTTAGGTTCTACCAAATCGAGTCCCAACCAATTCAATTTCTGATTATGTTTGCTAAACAAAAGTTCAAGAAAAGAGAAACGGCAGCTAGTGCACAAATGCAGCACACAGGAGAAGCTTCCCAAACAATGGAGACAGAGCCACAGCAGATTCTTTGGGAGTCGTCACAGAATCGCTGGGATTCATCAAACTATGGTCGACAATGTTCTCACTGTCTGCTACCATATCTGACATCAGAACTAACCCACAATAAGCCAAACCTGGCTCATTGTGGACTGCCCCTTCTAGAGTCAAGTCTGCTAGATTTAGGGTCAAGTCTGCCTGATCTGGGATCAGCTCTTCTTGGTCTGGGGTCTAATCTGCACGACCTAGGGTCTAGTATACCCGGCTCGTCTGATTCATCGGTGAGTGGGCAAAATTTATTTCTAGAATTATCATTCAAAGCAGTGAAAAATGAAGCCCTTCATTATTTTAAGCGGTTCACCAATTCGTTACAACATCTGTAAACATGATAATATGGTATTCAGGTTTGTTTTTTGCAAACCCGGCTCTAAACAGCGGCGTCAACGATTGTATAGCAGTGTCGTTAGAATAGAATAGAATTTTACTTTTCAAATATGGGTACCTAGCACAGTAGTTGTTGATATATCAGAGCTCAGCCCTATTTTAGCCTTTGGCATGCAAATATTTACATTATTTATTTTAAATCAGATACAGATATTATCATTACAATAATAATATCTTATTCATAAATTATCATTCTCATCAAAATAATAAATCTATATGTATAAAAATCTCGTGTCACGATATTTGTTCAAGATAAACTCTGAAACTACTGAACCGATTTTGATCAAACTTTGTAACTATCTGTTATTTGATCCAACTTCAAAGATAGTATAGTTTTATGGAAAGGGAAAAAGCGGGATATGCGCGTACGAAGCCGCGGGCAAAAGTTAGTCAATTAATAAATTATCATTATTTTTATCTTTCAACACATTAATTACCAAATATATTTTTCATTCAATAGGTATAAATTATCATCAAAATTATAAATCAATTAATAAATTATCGTAGTCATCACAAATAATTACATAGTTTTTTTTCGTCATACACGCGGGCGGCAGAGCCGCGGGCGACAGCTATGAGTTTCATATATAATAAATTGGCGAAAATAGAGACACTTTGGATGTCAGTTTTCTCATCCCACAACCCAGTTTGAAGTTGAGAAGTGGTGGAGATGAGTTACTGAAGTGAAGTGTATGTTCTTCCTGCTTCCTTGGTTAGTCGGAATTGGCCGTCTCGTCGTACCCAATATAGCAGCTTCTAATCGATCTAGTAATACTTCTTCCTTCTAGATTTTATAATAGTATGGCAAAAACATTGGTGAAAGTAATGCAGGCAGTCATTTTTATAGTGTGGATAGAAGTGATTATTTTATATTTTTTTCAAGTGTACTGGCACAGAAGCTCTTAGTAGTCTTAGCTCTTTACGAGTGCATGACTCTGTTACACAGGTTACACAGGCAGTGTCGGGATCTGCAAAAATGAACTCGCCGGTTCCTGTGGTCAAACTACGAATGCGCCATCTATTGGGATACTCAGAATTTATTTTCGCTTGAGGTAGTAGTATTAGCGATAGTCTAGTTTACTACCCACAGAGTCCAGTAACGGGACTAAGTTGTGTGGTTTCGATCATTTTTGTTTTATATTTTTAACTCCCATGTCCATCCTGAATAAATGGCTATTATAAATAGAAAAAGGAAACTTTAACTTTCAGAACGTTTTCCAATGTTCCATAATTTATTTTAGGAATTTGAATGTTGGCATGGTTGTCACAATGATCGATAAACCGTTTTTTTCCGATTAGTCCGGTTTATTCCCAACGCTAACTATATCCGATGATTTGTATAAAATGGCGTCAGCCGAGTTTTTAGAGCAAGCTTTGTCCACAAACGTTGATGAGAACGCCGTTAACGCGATTGTGGGCTCATTAGAAAATCAGTTAGTCACGTCCGTACCGTCGGCATCCTCACATAACAATTACGTGAATGTTATTCCGTCTCAAAATTGTAATATAAATTCAAACGCGGGCTCTATTTTAAGTGGACAGAAATATATTACAGACCAAATTAATTCTGGTGGAATAGTGAACAGCATTCAATCTAATATTGTTTCATCTAACTCAAGTGCCTCTTTTAATAATGTGCAAGCATCAACACAACCAACATTTACATCTCTATCATTGAGTGGTGGTGCTCCTCTTTCTAATGAAACATTGAAGGTGATATACACGCAAGCGCAACATCTGAATAATCCCCACGGCGGCGTGACACTACCAGTACAATCATTGGCGAGCGGTGTTATCGCACAGCCGTCGCAGAGCCAGATATTACACGCGGTGTCAACCGGCGGCGTGTTACCACAACAGGGCAACAAAACTATCACCATGCAGCCTCCTCTCGTCATAAAGCAGGGCACAAATACTGGCCAAGTGGGTATGCAGCCTGGAATGGTGACTGTCCCAATGACTGTGAACTCTAGCATGCCTGCTTCAATACCTAATGTGATGACTCTGAACAAGCCTGGAGGGCAGAACGTTGTAGTGACCACACAGAATTTAGGCTCCGCGCAGCCTACTATCATCCCCAATGTCCAAATATTAAACATGAGACCCGGAGCGCCCGCAGTGGCGGCTCAGAAGTCTGTCGCGACAGTATCGCCCAGAGTGGTGATTGGTACGCCTCAAGTTGTTGGTACGAGAGCGACTGCTCCAGTAAGTTTCAGTCTGTCTAAAGTGTACAGACATGTTGCTCAGTATCTTCATATTTTTATAACTAAGCTCATTCAGTAACTCTTGTACAGACATTTTGAGGCTGACGGAACACACTTGTGAATGTGGGATGTGAATTGGATGTCACCTCCTATGATCCTCTCTATTCTGTTTGTTGTGATAAGTGTAACCTCCACACACCGTAAGTACTAATAGTTGTTAACTGTTTCGTACCAAGAGTCACAGAGTATAGACACGTCTGCTATACCAGGTTTGTTTATATGTCTGTTGCAATGTTCTGTCAGTCTCAACTTGCACTTTTAACTATCACTGTTCTTTACAAACACATGCTTTGTATACAAACTGCCTATAAAGCAGCAATATTAATGTCACTCTGGGCTCTTTGCATATTTCACTTTCTATTGACACTCATTCTAAATGATCAGCAATCTATAACATGAGTAACATTCTAAGCCTGTAAAAACTGCTTTGCTGGTCATTTGATCATAATCACTATCATCAACACCCACCCTTGTTTAGCTAGTCCACACATACTACCACTCAATAATATACATTTTCTACTCATTTCATGTTGCATGTATGGTCAATCAATCAATATGTTTCATTAGTTGAGTCAATGAAGAATATCATTAGAGAACAGCAACAATTTTGATGGTAAATTTCTCACTATCTAGCATTATAAATGGGCTTTTTTTATTATTTGATTACCATCAAGAAAAAATAAATTGATGACATTTCAAAATTATGCCCTAAATAGGAAAGAGTCAAATGAATTCTTTACATTGAGAGGAAAGAGTGTAATTATTTAGATTTTGATGAATTTGTATTTGAATAAAAATATTGGGACAGCTTAATTACCTAATTTAAAGCCAGTGTTGTATTATATGTCTTAAAAGCAAGAAAATGAAATTCACACATTTTTCCTAACTCCATGTTGAATGAAACATAAATCTCAAACTCCTTTCTGTATGTGAATGTTTCAGATTTCATTGACTCCACTACAAGTTATCTTGATGTATTTGTTGTGCTCTGCAAAGTTAATTATTTTTATTGAGTAAATATCCTACTAATATTCATGGAATCTGTTAATAATAATCTAATTTCATTGGCATATTCTTTCTTCTGTATACAAGAACATACAAAACATAGTTTTTAGTAGAAAAAATAGGAATTAACTTGTTTCATTGAAGATTTAAACAAAGACGAAGCCTTTAGGACAAAAGGCAGGATTGCAAAACATACCTTAAGTTTATAAAAAAGAACACCATTGTTAACCAATTGCTTAGAATTATCATTATCTGTTGAAGCACAATGTTCAAATAAAGTAATATACTCATTCCATTATTATTGAGTACAAAGAAATTTCATAGTCTATTTCAAGGATCACAATCCAAACTTTGAAGTTTTGGAAACTTATACAAAGTTAGTAAAATTGTTAGTAATATTGCAGAGACCAATTAAATGTTGTTGCAGAATGAGCCAATATAACTCTAAGCTTGGGATTAATAAATTAATGTCTTCCAAATTTCAGTGTAAATACAATCATGCCCTAAAATGTCATCAGTCGAGGTGCTCAAAGAGTGCCTATTATGTATAAACTCAAGGGAGTATGTTAGACACTCTTATTATATTCTGGCATTCCCCGGTGTTCCATTAGCTCTGTTAACTATTACTTAATGAATCCTGTAGTGATGATGAGCAATGGAATGTTGGCTTGCAATGCTTGATCGTGTACAAATCAATTTAAATGTGTCATGTAATTATCTGTGCTAAATGGGCTTTAACTTTAATAATAACCGTGGTAAACACAGCTTCCACCATGCTAACCCCATGATTCCAGTGAAAACCACACTCGGTTTTTTTAATTATATTGATGTTACACAAACATAAATTAATGTTAATAACTAAATCATCTAAATGTGTTATATCTAACAAATGACCTGCTTTAGAATCATACTCAGATTTTATTTATTGGAACGCGAAGCTAATTTTTGTATTTAATCAAAGAAATTTGAACTGGCTTGGATGAGTTCAATAAAATTGAAACTAGGCTATCATTTTTAGATAACGCTGCAAACTCTGCAGAGTCTACAACCGGGGCAGCAGGGTCATTTGTTGTTAAAGACTGAGAATGGTCAATACCAGCTCCTGAGGGTGGGCCCCGCGCCCGCGGCCAGCACTCTCACGGCGCCGCAGGCTCAGACCATCCGGCTGTCGACCGTGCCGGCAGTAAGTAGGCTCAGCCACTCCGCTACTCACCCCGCGCCCTCATAGAAGTTGGACAATGTTCAGCACTCACTCTAGCACCTCCTGATAGAGGAGATGTCTTTGTTTTTGTTTGTCCAATTTCAGTCTCGATCATTCATATAACATACTGGTGGAGGTGCATGCTCGTAAGATTTTTAATAAGGTAAGAATCTAATCGGAATCTAGTCATGATTGTGTATAATCTAATACTAATTATTACCTATGAACTTTTTAGTTCTAGTGTTGGGCGCAAACATGACAGCCGGGCGACCAGCGCGACCGATTCGCGCCTAACCTTTGCTCGCTTGCGTTTTTTGCTGCGGCCATTAATTTAATAATGCTTCTATTCCAATCTTATTTGTAGTGATTGACCTTAAGTCGAAATACTTAGTATTTAAACCTATTAATTGCAGTTCTTTGGCTATTTCTGAAAATAACAAAAATTCGTTATTACGAAAGTAGATAAATAAATAAATGTTTTGCGCCAAACATTAAAACATCCTGACCCTGCCTCTGCTTGAGAATGGACGCTTAGCGCATTCGTGACGGCCCGCTTAGCATGCTTAGTGTGTGACGTTGGTGGCGTATTAAGTGTGCGGCTTCTATTCACGCAGCACCCTGGCGTGGCGACAGTTTCCACGAGCGTGGCGCCGCCGGGGCCCATGCCGGGCCAGATGTCCGCCCCGCCCGTGATCGCGTCGGTGCCCAGTGCCGCGGTCGCCACGCCTCCGCCACAGCCGCAGCAACAACAGCCAACTTCGACTACGACTATTGTAAGTCTCTGTAAAGTAGCCGGCACGAGCCATGAGCGCACATCATTGGCGTATCGTAAGAGCAACGATTTTCGGCGTCGCATCTTAGGTTGGAGACCAGGAGAAAAGCCCTAGATACGCCAATGATCTGTGATCATGTCTTGTACTACGGCTACCATAAGTCCAATTCATCTTTAAAGATCGTGTATTCGTGGTGTTGATATCTTCCTGAAAAACATTGATGATTGATGGCCAGGCTTTTAAATGTTGTAGTTAGTATTCATTCTAATGCACAATGTTGAGTAGCACGATTCACAGCACAAGGTGACGCAACTGACTCGCAATGTAGAAATACTAAGCTAAATACACAGCAAGTTTTTCAAGACTGCGGTGAACTAGTGGCAAGTTTGAATATTAATAGCTATTAATAATGGTTTAGTTTCAAATCGTTCAAGTTGCAAAATCACCAAATGGGTGCAAAACGTTCAAATCTCATAAGATGCAAATCTTAAAACCGAAATAAAATAAAAATGCATATTATGAGACATGGATGTTTTGAGAATTTATTATTTTGCAACTTGAACGTTTTGAGATGTAGATATTTTGCAACTTGGAGGTTTTGAGATTTAAATCTTATGAGATTTGAACGTTTTGCAACCATAAGTTATTTTTCAACTTGAATGTTTTGAGACTAAACCTTAATAATTACGAGACTTCAAGTGGAATCAAAAGCCTTTATTTCAAATAGACCAGTTAGGCTAAGTCCACATGTGCGGACATGCTCGACGTTTGTACGTTCAGTCGAGCAAGATCGACCGTAAGAACATTATAAACTTAGGACCTATCGCCCGTATCGAACAATAATCGTCTTTTATAATGCGCACAGCAAAGGAGTGGAACTCTCTGCCTGCGTCTGTGTTTCCAAACGCATACAACCCTAATCTCTTCAAAGTTAGAGTGAACAGGCTCCTTCTGGGTAAGCTCGCTCCATCGTAGACTTTGTCTCTGTCATCTCTGACCTAGACTAGAGTCAAGAGCAAACCCATCACAAATAAAAATAAAAAAAAATAGAAGAGCTAGATTCACGTGGGATAATTGCGAATCGATCATCAACGTACGTGTAGATCCGCTATTACAGGCACTTTTGAATTGTCAAGGTCTGTCAGTTAAATAGATGAAGCTAGATCTTCCGCGCTTGCGACAAGAGGAGGAAATGTTCCTCAGCAAAACACACTCGCCGACCCTGTCTTCAGCGCGGCAGTGCCACGTTCCAAAACTTAAGGCTTGTATACCTGCCAATGACCTTGTGCATACAAACGGAGCTAAGTACTCCTCTACGCGCCACTCCGCTACCCGCATTTTTAATTTATTATAAAAAAGATAACACATATTTTAAAAAAGTATAGCATAGCATAGTCGGCCTTACAATGTTCCCACTGTTGGGACTCATGCCTCCTCTTTAGGAGAGGGAATGGGCCGTAATCCACCACGCGGGCCCAATGCGGGTTGGTGAATGTCACATGTCTTCGAATTTTTGGTTCTAGGACATGCCGGTTTCCTCACGATGTTTTCCTTCACCGTTTTGAGAGCAGTGGTGATGAAATAAATTACACAAAGTAATGTGCCTGGCTGGGTTTGAACCCGCGACCTACAACTCGTAAGTCGGAGCCGTTACCACTCTGCCACCACTGCTCTTAAAAAAGTAACAAAACCAAATTATTATCGTTTGTATCGCAAAGCAGTATACTTTTTTTTAGACTTTTGTTAAAAAACGATTTGGAGGTGATTTGGTGTTTTTTTTTTCTTATTATGTGATACGGATACATAAATTCTGGCTTAACCAAATTACGTATCATATCATGTAGATTACTACCAATTTTTTTCAGCTCGCTCCATCGTAGACTTTGTCTCTGTCATCTCTGGCCTAGAGTCAAGAGCAAACCCATCACAAATAAAAAAAAAATGTAATTTCTCAGTAAATGCCGACGAAAAGTTGCTTCATCTGCACGCTGTTCTTAAGCATTTCTCGAGAGAGCAGCCTTAACTTACTTTTAAATCAATATATCACGACGCTCCCCTCGGCGCCCGTTGCTTCTATCTGTTGCGGATAAGGTGGTGACATTCTCTTTCCGCCACCTCCTATACCACAAACACTTCCGCGAGAGGGTACAACATAACATCTGTTGCGGTATCTTTTTACCTACCCTTGTTGCAACAGCGAGCAAAGTGAACTCGGAAAGTTTTGGTAACCCAAGGAGTCGTGGTTAGATTGCGATAAAACTTTCGAGATCACTTCACTCGCTCGATTGTATTCTGTAAAAATGCCGCTGTGAAAACGTAGATGGAGTTTACTTGAAGTAAAATGTCATTCTATCTCGATGAATGGATGGATCCGCATGGATTGACAGCTCAATTCCCGTTCACTACACCTGTTTCACTGCGACATTTTAACAGAATAGCGCCACTGATAAAATTATTTACTAATAATATTTTGTAATTTTCAGGGGTCATTGAACTCGTCATTATGAACAACTTTCACTATGGGCCAACACTGGAATCGCGAAAAATAAATCGACTCCCCCATACATTTATTAGCGCATAACTCGACAAAATGTACTGAACAACAGATTTTTTTTCGCGATTTCGGGATTGGTCCCATAGTAAATGTTTTTCATAATTATAAGTACAATGACCCCTTAATGGGTGTTACGTTTATTCTGTTACATGTTTTCAAGATTCAAGATTATACTTTTGAATTGTCAAGGAGGGTCATAATCAAAATCATTTATTCATTTGCGAACATGGGTAATTGGTACAGGTGTTTCATTTATAATAAGTCCTCCATATTCTACCGTCACATGGGCATGCAAATTACATTAAATTTGAAATTAAAATAAATTAAATGAAATATTGACATAGAATAGGCAAAATATAATAATAACAATGTCAAATGGATCAAATGTCAAAGAAAACAATATGTCAATATAGCTTCATGTTTTTACATGAGGCTATTTGCGCGTTCCAAAGCGTATTTCGCGCGACTTCTTACGCGCATATCCCTTTTTTCCGTTCCCCTAGGAATTTCGGGAAATCCTTTCTTAGTGCGACCCTACACTCCCCAAGGAACTTACATGCCAAATTTCAGCTTTCTACGACCTGTAGTTTCGGCTGTGCGTTGTGCTGTCAGTCACTCAATCAGTAACAGAATAAGCGCAATACCTCTTATGGGGTTATTATACTATCATTATGAACAACTTTTACTATGCGACAAATCCAGAAAACGCGAAAAATCAGCTATTAGATTGAGTTATGCGCACATAAATGTATGGGGGAGTTGATTTTTTTTTCCACGATTAAACTCTCACTCTCATAAAATCTAAAATATAGCACTCAAGGAAATCCAAATTGATAAGGTATTTTCCGTTGACCTAGATCTATTAAATTTGGCAAGTAATACCGTCTTATACTACAAGTATAGGGAAAAGTCTGAAAACTACACTTTTTTACACTTTTTAATAAAATCATAAAAAATGATAGTTAGTCTTTATTTAAAATAAAGTAATATGTACCTACTTTGTACGGAACCCTCTGTGGGCGAGTCCGACTCGCACTTTTACTACTACTACTATACTATAGAAAAATACCTAGCTCTGCGAGTCCTTTTCCACCACAGTTGGGCTAAGCCTGGCTAGGAAAATTATGTGATCCTATCGGTCGATGTTTTCTTTGCGCACCACCTCGCACATCCTTGGTGGAAAGCCACCACACAGGCAAAAACTAACAAAAATAATATTTTTGATTTAAGCGATAAAATTATTTATGGTGAAGTTTGTTAAATTCTAAAGATAATGGCGCGATTGGTGAACTTCCCTAGCCGGCAGCGACACGATTATAAATATGATAGGGGTCAAAGACCTCGCGTCGCGCCACCCCTAAAACTGGGTCAAGGGCGCAATCTCGCTCCTGTCATCCCAGTGAATCAATAACATCTGTTATTGTTTACTTTTCTAAATCCCTGCGATGGACGGTTAGAGCTTCCTATAAATTTTAATATTTTATATGATTGTGTTTCTGTAATAATGACACGATTTTTACAAATAAAATACCAAATAAATAAGTATTACAAATTGCTACATTGAATGCTTTGATATTTACATGTAAATAATCAAAGATTGAATGCATAAACTCAGCTTAATTTTTTCGCATTACTTATGATAAACTTATAAACTAACGCCCCTGCAGTTCTCGCATAGTAAAACCTTTATTAACAAAATGCTCAACATTATTGCGTTCCGGAGTACAAAGATTCCGCTGTTTTTAGCAGGGAATTACGAGGTATTAGGTATATTATTCGACGTTACGGCCGGCCGCACTTGATAAGAGATTTTATCGTACGTAAACTCATACTAATAAGTAAGTAAGCCTTATAATTATCCCATACCATTTCATGTGTACGTTGATATTCTTGACACTTTACCAACGACTAAATAATAGTAACGTTATTACCATCAACGTACGAAATTGTATAAAAAGCCGAACAAGTTCGGACTGTCTTCGTACGTCGGACGGCCTACCTATCTATATACACGATGAAACGCGTGCTAAGTGCGGCCCGACCGCGTAAATACAAGGGCGGCTGCAACACAGACAATATCTGTTCTGTAGCGCAGCCGGGTAGCATAGCATAGCATAGTCGGCCTTATAATGTTCCCACTGTTGGGACTCAGGCCTCCTCTCTAGGAGAGGGAACGGGCCGTAATCCACCACGCGGGCCCAATGCGGGTTGGTGAATGTCACATGTCTTCGAATTTTTGGTTCTAGGACATGCCGGTTTCCTCACGATGTTTTCCTTCACCGTTTTGAGAGCAGTGGTGATGAAATAAATTACACAAAGTAATGTGCCTGGCTGGGTTTGAACCCGCGACCTACAACTCGTAAGTCGAAGCCGTTACCACTCGGCCACCACTGTTCACTGCAGCCGGGTCCGTATATATAAATACGGACATACAGTCTGCACTTTGATAGGTTTCGAAAGACATTGTTTTAACATAAACGGCTGCAATACCTACTCGCTAGTGTCTGTACTATGATCGCGTTCGGAACGGCAATGTCGCACACAAATGCGGCGGCTTTGCAAACAGATCGAATCTTAGATTGTCTTGATCTAGCGGCAAGTACCGCGTTGAGTGGCATAGGGGGGGGAGGGATATCTTCTCCAGCACGAATGTTCTCTGGACCACTTGCAACCAGAGGAGGCCCTCTCAGGAGCACGAATGTTTTTGACGTATAGTAACGTAAAATTTGACTATAATTATTATACTCGATTCGCACATAATTATTTAAATTGGATATTATTTTTATATCTTTGTATGATACAAATAGTATAAGTGGTATACAATTTTACTTACTTAATTTTTTTTATCACACTACACGGTTTTCAGGGCCCGGAGGTAAAGGTGGGCTCGGGCGTGGCCCCTAACTAGGGAGCCGCTTGTTACGCTAGCCGGTCGATTCGGCCCTGACTCAGTTGTGAAGTGACCAGCGTTGCCAACGTGTGGGGAATTCCCCAAACTGCGGGGATTCTCAAGTTGTTGGGGGATTGGCAAGATGTGGGGAAAATGCGGGGATTCTAAATATCGATTTTGTTCTTTTGATATTGTTCTGAATATCGAATTAGTGGGGAATCAGTATATTTTTTGTCCCCAAATTTAGGAAATTGACTTGCATTTTCGGGGAATTTGTTAAATTGGTGTTGGAAACACGGCTCCCTAACGCCCTAAACGCTATTAAACTGCCCGGTAGTAAGGGAGTCAGGGAGCTAAGTAGACTGGGCCGCTCCGGTCACCCTGATTAGGGACCCTAACTCGCTAACTGTTATTACATCACCCTAAATCAGGACTTAGGGCCCTGAATACCGTGTAGTGTAATAAACCCTTAAATTAATCTTGTACGCGATTCCAAGCAAACGCAGCCTTATAATCACGTGTTTCTAAGAAAAATAAGCTGAATGAGCGTAGCCTAGGGTTGCGATCTTTTTTGGGAAAGATTTATTATTTTTCGGTTTTCTGAATTAACGTAGTAGAAAAATAAGAAACATCGTTGGTATACATTAATTAATATAATTGAAGAATATTACGAGCTAGTAGAAAATATGTATGTATTATATATTTACAAACGGAGTAAAAAGGGGGAGGGGAAGAACTTATAAGGCATCGAAAAATTCGTGAATTATATCCTTACTATATAATATTTTAAATGCGAAAGTAACTGTCTGTCTGACTTTCTGTCTGTCTGTCGCGCTTTCACGCCATAGCTACTGAACCGATTTAAATGAAATTTGGTACACAGATAGTCTAGAGCCTGAGAAAGGACATAGGGCTACTTTTTATCCCGGGAGTATGTTCCTTAGGGACCACGCGGGCGAAGCCGCTGGCAGAAGCTAGTAAACATAAAAAACATACCCATTCAAAAATAAGTCGTGATTAATTAAATATCCAGATTTTCGTCAGTCAATTATAGGGACCACGCGGGCGAAGCCGCTGGCAGAAGCTAGTAAACATAAAAAACATACCCATTCAAAAATAAGTCGTGATTAATTAAATATCCAGATTTTCGTCAATCAATTATTTCATGCGACCATCAGTCACTGCATTAGATGGGTTATCCGTCAATCACAGCCTTGATTGTGGTTAAACTGATAGCAAAACCTACCGTGTACCAAATGGGCGCCTAAAATATAGTACCTTCAGTATTTAAGTAATATACTACGGGTGGCATGGCAACCCTAGCGTTTTCTCCCGTTCGCTTCATTCATGACGGCGGTGGCGGCGCCGCGCATGCGTCCCGCGGCTTGTGCCGTCGCCGCCGCCGGGGCTCCCCAAACAGCTCTGTATAAAGTTCCGAAGTGCATTCGAAGTCGGTGTATCTATAAATTGATAACAGCGTCATTAATTTTATTGCTTCGGCTTGTAGTTTTTTTTCTTTTGATCACGTGACAACGGACTATAAAAACGTTCATTTTAAATTAAAAACAACGATGTATGCTTAATATTTAAACCTACACAATCAATACGTCATGTAAAGAAAAAAAATGTGACAGGTGACTCGAATAACGCAGGCGCCAAAATGACTTTGATCGATTGAAAAACTATCATTTCAGAGAATGGAGAATTTATAATATAGCTGTTGCAAATTAAGTACTTAAAAGATTGTAAAGATGATTAATATGTCCAGACGTTTAACGGGTGTTCCATTTCCTGGGGTAAATATGACAAATAGTTTGTGTTTATGTACGTTCCAAAATACCAACTTGTGGATTTCAATTCTTTTGTTCAAGTATATAAGATAGTATTCCTGAGCTGGATCAAGTGAAAAGTTACAACATTAAATAAAACACGCTGTTTTGCTAGTGATAACATAAACTTGCGGTCATTGTTGTGTCGACTTGTGAAACTTGCACAGTAAGGGCTACTGCATCATCAAGACACAGAACTTGCAGAACTGACAGGCTTGTGCACACTACATTCTTGTTTAATATTCTGTATACACGATCTTTAACATATAAATGTATTTGTTGACTTCTGTGTTGCATAAATCAGGTAAATTTTCAAATTGTTTATTTGTTCCCGAGTAATTTATTTGAATGACTTTGGATTCACTGTTCTCTTTTGTTGGATTATAGAAAACATTGTGGTTTATGCAGACAGACTTTTTAAATCTGTATTTTTGATTATATTGCTGATATTTGTTTTCATTATAAAATATTAATTATTTTTCTATGTTTGAATAGAAGCCATCGGACAATACCAAAGAAAAATGCCGGAATTTCTTGGCAAATCTTCTGGACTTATCAAGCAAGGAACCACCGTCTGTAGAGAGGAATGTGAGGAATCTGATCCAGGAGCTGATAGATGCACAGGTGGAGCCTGAGGAGTTCTGTGATAGACTGGAACGGCTCCTCAATGCGAGCCCGCAACCATGCCTCATCGGCTTCTTAAAAGTAAGTTACATATTGCCATTATAGAACAAAGGTGACCTATTTATTTAAAAATAATTTAGCAAAAATCAATAGAACAACCTTGTGCAGTTCTGTGGAAGTTTTGAATAATAAATTGAGCATGTATCGGTAGTGTTGATTGTGTGGACCTGTTTTATTCAGTCTTATACCAGTATAAACTATGTATTATAATGAAGGAATTTTTCCTTGTCTCTGCATAGGTATAGGCAAGACTTGTAACAAAATTATTATTTTGGGCATCAATTTATTTGATAGAGCTGAGTACCTACTGGTTTTAGTATTCTGCAACAGTTCTGCAAAAACAGAGTTTGGTCCTTGGGTGCATTTGCATAGTGTATATGAGGATAAACGTTGGTTAGTGACTCATTCTATTCGGCCTCTTGTGCACCAATGGTCCGTTACCTAAAAATGACAAAAACAGTAAATTACAACAGAAGTTGTCGTCCAAGTCCATCTTATCTTTTTAAGTTGCTTTTAAAGTTGAGATAGATGCAAACTATGATAATGCTTGGTTTTACTAAGTGGATTCTTTTACTTTTATACTCAATACCTTTATTTTATTCCACATGTATTCTTAGGTGGAAAAACTTACAATTAGTTAATATGGACCTTGTCGGGCACAACATGATAAGTGTCTAAGTTAGGAGAGAGGAAGCATATTTTAAGTATGTAAAATTACTTAGCAAACGCTTACTTACAGTTATCTATTGAGAGATGTAATTAGCATGAACAAATCAAATAAAATTAAAGACTATTGTTACAGAGTGTTTTTTTGGATCATCAAGTATAATCAGCCCGTTAGATTAATTTATGATTTGATTGCAAATAATAAGTTTTATGGTTACTGTTTCTTCCCAACATATGCTTTGGCATAACGAGCTAAGCCTTAGAATTTACACACATAGGAATTAATTAATCCTTACTTCACGCGATTCTCGCTTGGGGTTAGGCAGGAACTGTGGAGAACATCTAATTTGAGGAATTAACAGAAATTTTAAAATAAATAAATCTTATATTGTTAATGTAACATCATGCTTGTATTTACTAGAAGGCGTAAGCAGATGTGGGTGTGTTGTGTGGGTGTACTATGTTCCATGAAAATTTTAAACAATGTTAGTTGTAGTACATGTAATCTTGAATCAATTTGACCTATTCTTTTATTATTTTTTTTGTACAATAGAAAAGTCTGCCGCTGCTCCGGCAGTCGCTAGTGACGAAGGAGCTGGTGATTGAAGGCATAAACCCACCCGCGCCGCACATCGCCTTCTCGAACATCTCCGCGCCGGCACAGCCCATCATGGCTACCACCTCCAACATTCAGATGGTATGTTACACACCAGTATCCGTCTAGGAGCTCACAGAGGTGGCACACCTTGGAGGCTTGGACAATTGACGACGCGGTTGGCGCAGTGGTTGAGCGATTGACTGCTGCTCTGCGTGTCGCGGGTTCGATTCCTGCACGGAACAAATATTTGTATGAGATAGTTGTTCTGGGTCTGGCCGTTTGTGTATGTGAGTTTGTATGTTTGTGAACGCACCCACGACACAGGAGAAATTCCTAGTGTGGGGCAAAGTTTTTTTTTAAACTATATTTATAACCATCAACATCTTGGGGCATTAAGGGAGTGGTCTCGCTTGCATTATATCTATCTTGCATCTTGTAAAACGGGAATGTAAATAAATTAATGCTTAGGCTTAGGGTTAAGTATAGCGACACATTTAAGGAAAATACGTGACGAAGTTCAGCGGGCTTTCGTCTGCGCTGCTGAAATAAAAATAAAAGAAATATTCTTTGGTCCCCAATATGGTGCTAGTAGTGCACTTAATACTATATTAGTTCATTCGTAATTACAATATTGTTGCATAGTTTATAACAGCAATCGATTCTGTAAACATCTCACTCTGAAAATTGTGGCGGTGTGAGCTGGAAGTGGAACTGACGTTGCACCTTGATTGGATTGTTTGACTAGTTGACCCGCTGAACTTCGTCTGCCCCGCTCCTATTGGTCTTAGCGTGATGATATTTTGTAGCCTTCCTCGATAAATGGGCTATCTAACACTGAAAATCGGACCAGTAGTCCCTGAGATTAACGCGTTCAAACAAACTCTTCAGCTTTATATATTAGTATAGATTGACTATTAGTAAGTTCCTGTAAAGGTGTTATAAAAAAAGATTTTTTCAAATCGGACCAGTAGTTCCTGAGATTAGCGCGTTCAAACAAACAAACAAACTCTTCAGCTTTATATATTAGTATAGATTGATTATTTGTGAGTTTCTGTAAAGGTGTTATACCGTTAGCGCTCGTACGCAATAGCAGTCAGCCGCAGGGGAGGTCAACCGCGCGTTTCTATTTAAACTAGCTGACCCGCGCAACTTCGACTGCGTCACAATTTTCATTTCTGCTCCGCTCCTTTTGGTCTTAGCGTGATGATATATAGCCTATAGCCTTCCTCGATAAATAGGCTATCTAACACTGAAAGAATTTTTTGAATCGGACCAGTAGTTCCTGAGATTAGCGCGTTCAAGCAAACAAACAACTCTTCAGCTTTATATATTAGTATAGATATGCAACCGTTTGTCATTGAATGGCGGTTAAGTGCGTATAATCACTAGCGGTTGCATATTAAATTGGAAAAGCGGCCAGCCGCCCCCGCGACCAATCGCTTGTGCGTAGGAGCGCCAAGTGCGTACAATCAATCACTAGCGGTTGCATATTAAACTGGAAAAGCGGCCAACCGCTAGTGCGTAGGAGCGCTCAGAGTCAGTTCGAAATTATGTCACGTTTTGGTGTAAGCAAAAAATGTGTAAAGCGCTAGTTTCGCAAATATACGCCTTCGCTATTTACCTTATTGCCCCTGAAGGAGGGTAATATTATTATTTTGTATAGGACGCTTAATCTATACTTCTATACTAATATTATAAAGAGGAAAAGTTTGTTAGGTTGTAGGGAGTAATCTCTGAATCTACTGAACCGATTTTGAAAATACTTTCACCAATAGAAAGCCACGTTATTTGTGAGTGTCATAGGCTATATATTAACCCGATAGATACCGCCCAACCAAGTGGACACGGGTCAACTAGTTTTCGATATGAAGGGCTTCTTGAAACGTACCTAAACGTACGTAAGTGCACGTGCGTGTACGTGTACGTACGTACTAAATGTAGGTACGGGCAACGCAATTTCAGCAAGTGTGTCGCTAAACTTGTGTGTGAAAATGCTGTAGTGAGAATTGTGATGTGTGAAGGTGATGGATAGATTCAAAGTAATCTTGTCATTTTCATAGTTATGGACTAAATTAATCTGCCTATGGAAGGTGCCAGATAAACTTACAATATAGTACATTGACCTTTACCTAATATTTCGTAGATAGCCGAACAATAAATTATGAACCGATTTTCATTACTAGAGAACGTAAAGGATCACGATAGAAGTCGATTCAGGACAGCTTTGTGTATTCATTTTTGTTTTTAGGGTTCCGTACCTCAAAAGAAAAAAACGGATTTCTTATAGGATCACTTTGTTGTCCTTCCGTCTTTCTATCAAGACCCTTTATCTCTGGAACGCGTCACCACATTTTTTATGCTCAAGATTACTTTTGTATCTAAATTTCATGTTGACTAACACTTTTTTTTTCAGTTTAATTTAACTAATATGTGTCTGTCTATTGTTTTTTTCGCAATCAGTTTAACTTATATTTTCTTTTGCTGCAACTCTTGGATAACTCACCAATTATGCCGCATCAGTGTAATTTTTGTTAAACTGAATTTAGTTTTTCATAATAATAATACTATATTGTCACGCCTGTATTTCGTGATACAGTAGGCTGACGTGAATAGTATCTACAGAGCACATATCTAAACTTTGATCCTGCAACTGTGTATTATTAAAATAACTCTTGAACGGATCCTAAGGCACTTGTCTCACCGCCGGCGATCAGCGAGTAAACTCTGGGGGGCTACTCTCTAACGAAATCCGTAGTTTCGGGCTTAGTTGCGGGCGGGCATTTTCTACTCCGTATCACCTAACCACTGAGAATGTATATTTGTATGTATGTATGTATGTAAATCGGGCTGGTTTCCGCAACTCCACGACTAAGCGCGTATTTTGCGTGCAGGTGGGACAAATGTGTCATTCGATCCACCCCAGCTCCCCAAGGAAGGCCAGCAACGCCTTGGTGTTACCAACTATCTCTCAGAGGGTACCTGGGTTACCGAAGTACTTGGCCCTGTAATCCGCGACTACCGGGCAGCTTAGAAGCAGGTGTGCTGCTGTCTCATTCTCCTCCATGCAGGCTCTGCATAGCGGGCTGTCAGTGACTCCTATAGCATAGAGGTGTTCATTAAAAGACCCGTAGCCTGTTGTTACGGCTGTGACTGTACGATAACGATACGATAACCACTGAGAACTAATGATAACACGATTTGACAGTTACTGTGAAATCATTCTCAGTTCGGGTTCGGGACTAATCGTAAGTCTGTAGGTGATACGGAGTAGAATACGCCCGCCCGCAACTAAGCCCGAAACTACGGATTTCGTTAGAGAGTAGCCCCCCTGAAACGAGTTGGCGAGCAGCGAGTAGCGAGTGAAAAGTTTCGATAGTTTTGACGCTCGGCTTTCAGCGAGTGCTTTTGTGCGACGGGCTTTTACTTGCAATACTCGCTCCGGCATGCACTGTAGTTAGAAATTACCGCTGTTTGGTGAGTTCTGACCGCCAAACGAGCATCGCCGAGCGAGTGTTGCTGAGCGAGTACAATCTTTGATAGCTCTTGTCGCTGCGATCAACTAGAGGTAAGAGCCGCTCGCCGGCAGTGAACAGCCAGCTATCGACTATGAATTTATGTGTCTCTTTTACTCACACGAGATTATGTCTTTTGTCCCTTTCCTCAGCGAGTAAATAGTCGATAGTTACTCGCTTCCTCGCCGGCGTTGAGACAAGTGCCTAAGGCTGCGTTTCCACCTAGATGTGTTTATTAAGAAATCCTCGTACATCTGTAATGGATACGCTGGCCTTAACCAGTTAACAGACGTGTGTCTTCGAACGTCTTGACTTACCTTTATTATCCATAATTGAGTTCTAAGCAGGCACTAACCAAACTTTGCGATGCTTGTTTATCATCCGATGTGGTATTTATACCACATTAGTATAACTTTATTTTTAAAATACTACTACAGGAAAACCTATGGATAAATTAATAATGAACATACAAAAACGTTTCCAATGTTATTTGGTAATCTTAGACTTCCTAACGGACTAATGATCGGTTTCTGAGGCTATTACCAAACAATGGCGTTATGACAAATAGCGTTAACGGACAGATATACAACCGATAAATTACCTTAGAAACCGGGCACCCTTTTTTGGTATTTACCCTATTGGTGGTGGTTTACTCTGCAAAGCCTTCTTTATTTTTTTCGTTTTCATAATTTTTCGTTTATTTATAATACCAACCCGTGTTACCTATACCGTTACTTGCCACGCCTGACTGTATTCAATTTACATAAGAAACAAAAGTCGCACTTGTCTTTAGTGCAGCTTGACAGGAGTTAAACATTGCACTCGTATTGGAACTTTAAGCCGCGAACCCACCGCGGCGCACGCTATCCACAGCCACGCGGCGCATTTTAGCTGCGTGGTTTAATTTGTTTGACAATGTGGGCCTATGTTTCCACTGAAGTACACGCTACACGCCCACGACTATTTACAACTGTAGATTGGCCCACGCGGCACACGGAAAGGCTACGCACGTTTTTTGCAATAATATGGTTTTGACATAGTCGTGGGTTAATATTCGCGTATAGCGTGTACCGCGTGCACAGTGTGCATGGCGTTGACAGAGTTGAGCTACGTGAGCGCCATATTCGAGCAATCCACGCGTGTGTCAATGACGTCACTTGATGCGTAGCCTGTCCTTGGGTGGCAGTGGAAACTATCTCATACATTCATGCAAGACGAAGCCTCACACACGTGCGTAGCCTCTCCGTGCGTTGCGGTGGGTTCGCGGCTTAACCCTTTTAGACTTTCTCAGACGACGAGTAGCGGAGATGCACAGATTATACCGGAAACTGCACCAGATCCAATAGCTTTAGAGCCGCGAAGTGTCCCAGCGGCTAGTTGTATGTACTGTCTTGTGTGCGTGTAACTAATGGGTTCTTTGGGTGGTGTTGGGTCAGCGCGACGAGGATAGCTCGAGCCCCACTCTGACGCCTCTCCTGCCGCCGGTGTTACCTCTAGCACTCTCGAGCCCCCTCGTCAGCTCCAGCACTAAGTCGTTTAGCGTAGCTGTACCTGCGCTGTCAACCTCTGCGTCTGCGCAGGTTTGTTCGTCTCCACACAAGGGCTGCCATCTGCCTCCGACTAAATATTCGGCTATTTAATTGGCAATGAATGTGTCTATCAGTCGCTAAATTGTCTTGTAGGAGTCGCAGTACAGTCCACATGTGCAGCATGACTTAGATGCTTTTATAAAGTGTACTTCCGTCGTCAAGGTACGACGATAAGAGTAACGTAGCCTGAAGGATGGCAGCCCTCAGTAGTACTCGTACGTGTCCCATGCTTCGTGTCTTCGTACCAAACTACGAATAGTGCGCTAGATCCATTCCGTTTCATTTGTTGCTCCCAGCTTAATCCTTTGATGGAATATTTTTCTAGTTAAAACTTATGTGTATAAATGTATTCATTTATTATGTATATTACGAATAGACCCAAAGCACTTTAAAAAATAAGAAAAAGATCAGAAGGGACGTCCTTTTAAACACCAAAAGTGCGTGAATTACTGTTGTACTAAGTAATGGTAAAATATGCCAATGCCTCCCATACGTCCCTATTTGAAAAAGCAATGTGAGTGTCTATGATCACATTGGTTTGTTGTTTATTGTGGCTTCAAGTCTTGATTGTGTTTTCTGTGGCAGAGACACCACGGTTTGTGCCAATGTGCCGTACAATGATAGAGCATCAATTCAGTGAATCAACTGATTACAATTGGCTGAAGTAATAGTAATTGATTACGATCTGAACAATGATTGGGTCAATAAGCAAAAGTCAAGTGCGCCAATTGGATTGAAGAAACAACTAAGGATGCCACGACTACAACAGTTTTCTGGCTCTGTTAATTTGGGGAAAAGGAAGACGTTTGTTAATAAATAATAAGACACGTTTTCCGTTGGACATGGACGCCCCAGTTTTATGTTATTTCTAAAATCATCACCTACAAAATCACTGATCTGGATGTAGTTTCTATTGGACATGAGATTAGGATACTTATATTATTATGTAGACGGCCCCCAGCATTTCGTTATCGCTTCGCACTCGCAATAAACCCTATCGAAGTAGGTTACTTCCATCAAATATATTTTATGTATTTCTGTGTACTAATCAATGCATGAATCTTAACTATTCCTATTTGCATGACTGATTCAAGAAACTATGACACGAGATAATAAGTAACGTCAATGAAATGTATCTAGACGAAGTGACCAGCAAAGCATGAAATTGAAGAGTTTTCAAATAATAAAATAGAACGGGCTTCAATGTAATGCTTCCTCTTTATGGCAAGATCTTATATAGAAAGTCACTTCTGAGTTGGAGTGACTCTAAAGTTGGAGGAACACTGTCTCCACAACATGGGCGCCGGGAGGGGGTGCAAGGGCGTGCACTTGCATCTCTCTGGCTTTAAATAAAACACGAAAATATGAAAAAATATATAATTTAGACAAGCGGAATGTAGTAACAAGAGAACCTGGCTAATCTGAGGCGAGGTACGTACTTCGAGCTCCCTTCGCTCGGCCTCGCACCCGTCTTCTTTATTTCTGAATCTGTGTGAATGGGCAACAGAAAACATATACTATTTGAGGTGAGGTTTTGAAGGTGCACCCCCAGAAAAGAGTCCTGCCGGCGCCCATGCTCCACAATGCGATAGTTCTCTCGTGTCGACTCGTTCCTTGATTTATGTTAATATATTTTTGTTCAATATTAATCCTTCCCAAGCACTGGCCTACTTTTATTTTACATGAGTGTCTTGTCAGTTCAGAGGTAGTTATCGCTGTGCACACCTGCTTGAATACGAACACGCTCAACTCTACTTATCGGTGTAATAACAGTAATTTTTTGATGATGTTGTTTTTATTCGAAGAGTAGTTGGGTCATTTGTGTGCGTATCTAAGCAGTATGTTTTTAAACTTAGAACTTTTGCGTAATTACATGCGCTTGTACTAGAAGCCGGCTCAGAAGAGTGGCGGCACGATAGCCGTGCTGCAGAACATCCCTCTCCACACGAAGATCAACGTGAACAAGGTGGGCAAGGCGATGACAGTCAACAGCAAGGCCAACTTCCCTCGCTCGTCCGTTCCCGCCTCCGCGCTCTCCACAGTCCTCACCCCCGGCAAGTCCCTGCTCAAGGACAAAGAGAAGAAGTCTTCGGGACAGTTTTCCACACCGTTCGTTGATGACAAGATGGCGGGAGACGACGACATCAACGACGTGGCTGCCATGGGAGGTGTCAACTTGGCTGAAGAGTCGCAGAGGATCCTTGGTTCCACGGAAATGATTGGGACGCAGATCAGGTAAGACTCTGACATTCGTTGAGGGTATCATTTAGCGATTTGAGCTGACTCATATATTCTAAAATCTGGAAGAATTCCTTCTAATACTAGTCTGTCTGCAGGTCATGCAAGGAGGAATACCTGGTTCCGACGAGCTTGATGCAGGCGCGCATTAAAGTGATAACATCGAAGCACAATCTGGAGGAGTCCTCACCAGACGTGGCTAACCTTATCAGCCACGCAGTGCAAGAACGACTCAAGACCCTCGTGGAGAAACTGGCCACCATTGCGCAACACAGGATCGACATGATCAAGGTAAATATAATTTTAGATACTCTTACTCATGAAAGATACCAGGCTGACTTGATGCTGTGCTTGACACTTGGATACTGTGCGGTTATGATATCAATACTGTGCACTAAGCAGCCCTGCGAAGTACACGTCGCGAGTTGTTATATTTGCCAATTCTTGTGATTATAAAAAAAAAATAAGAGGAAATGTGGTGGTTCTCCATGGGTTTTTATTTAGTTTGGTTTAACGGATCTAAAGGTCTTAAAAAGTGTGACTTGTTATTTTTAAGCCAGTATTAGACTTAGGAAAAAGCTTCTTTCCTCAAGTTGAAGGTATTCTCACGCTGCCCACAGTTTCTTCGAGAAATGTCGAACATGCTTGCATGTATAATAATGCCAAACAAAAATTCTGTGCGGTATGGCTGAAGGAGTTAATGTTATTTAAAAATAGTAGGTACTAGCTTTTGCCGCAAATCCCGTTCCCGTAGGACTTTCGGGTAGTCCTCGTAGTGTTCCCCTACACTCTCTAAGGAGCCTACATGCCAAATTTCAGCTTTCTACGACCAGTAGTTTCAGCTGTGCGTTGTCTGTCAGTCAGTCACTCTATCACTCTATCCTTACTCCTTACTAATATTATAAATGCGAAAGTAACTCTGTCTGTCTGTCGGTCTCGCTTTCACGCCAAAACTACTGAACCGATTTAAATGAAATTTGGTACAGAGATAGTCCAGAGCCTGAGAAAGGACATAGGCTACTTTTCCCGGGAGAATGTTCCCTAGGGACATGCGGGCGAAGCCGCTGGCTGAAGCTAGTTTTATATATATACTATTTGACCCGCGCAACTTCGTCTGCTCCGCTAAATATGATTCTATTTCCGTCAGTGAGAATATCGAAAAATATTGAACACATATTTTTTGCTCCCTCAAATCAATATAAATTGACGAAGATAAAGCGCATGAAAGTTCAAGAGTGAGGGCCGGTGACGTCAGGTTTGAGTTAAAAGCTCGTGTTGACGTCACACGAGTTTTCAATGCACTGTATCATATTTTTTTTGTTTGCGAGAAAAAAACGTGTCCAATATTCTTTGGAAATCTATCTGACGGACTAATCAGATCATGTTTAGGGTTCCGTGCCCAGAGGGTAAGTATCGGAACCCTATTACTAAGCCACCGCTGTCCGTCCGTCCGTCCGTCCGTCCGTCCGTCTTTCTGTCCGCGGGCTGTATCTCAAGAACCGTAATAGGTAGACAGTTGAAATTTTCATAGATTGTGTATTTCTTTTGTCGCTACACGATAAACCCTAGCTTTTATTATTTGTTGCTATAACAAATAATAAAAGCTAAGGTTTATTGTCCGTCCGTCTATCTGTCTGTCAGCGGGCTGTATGTCAAGAACCGTAATAGGTAGACAGTTGAAATTTTCACAGATTGTGTATTAATGTATTAATAAAAACTAAGGTTTATGGTACGGAACCATTCGTGTGCGACTCCGATTCAACTTGGCCAGTTTTTTAGTCAGCTATCCTATTCACTTGAAAAGCGATCTAACCTACTTTGCTAGCGTCTAGGCCCAAGTACTTGAGGAAAGTATTATAGTCAATACCTATTCCAAAAGCAGAAGTATCCAACAGAGGTTTTTGATTTATGAGTGACTATTTGTTAATATCATGTCAAGATGTAATCGTTGGAGGGTATTAATTTGTCCTTTAAACGATCTGAGACACTATTCCCACTGGCGGCATCTAGACAGATACCAATCTATCTAGCTATCACATGCACTTAGCTGATTAATGCTCTTGTTTCTCAGTGGGTGGGGCGCATGGCGATTTGTAATACAGCAATTACTTTGCCTTACTCCCACGACAGCTCAGCGCTTATTCTTGATTGGGAATAGTATGCCCGTGCGGATTTTATATTGTTGTTGCTTTTGCGCAAAGCGGTAGAATTTACTTTGTAGAGCTCTGAATTTTACTAGAATCTTTGTTTTTAGGGTTCCGAAAAAAAAGGAACCCTTATAGGATCACTCGGGTGTCTGTCTGTCTGTCTGTCTGTCTGTCCGTCTGTCACAGCCAGTTTTCTCTGGATTCACTGGACCGATTCTGTTGAAATTTGGTACACATATGGACTTCTGTGACCCAAACACGGACGCGTTACGTAAATCATTAAATTTTTAGTATGGGGGTCAGTTTTGGGGGTCAAACTAGAAAATTAAAAAAAAAAGTTTTTTGAACAATATTGTGTGACATATCAAATGAAAGGGCTTACTGTGAGGGTTTGAATTATATTTTTTTCATAATTTTTAAATAAATAGTTTTGAAGTTATTCAAGAAATTAGACGAAAAATGACCATTCCCCCCCCCCTTATCTCCGAAACTACTAAGCCTAAAATTTTGAAAAAAATGGAGATAATAGATCTTTACCTAAAGATTACAGGAAAACCTATTAGAAGTCTGTAGTGTTAAAATAACGTGTTAAAAAAAAAATTCGTTCGGAACCCTTTGCACGCGAGTCCGACTCGCACTTGGCCAGTTTTTTTTAGTGTTCCGTACCTCAAAAGCAAAACCCTTATAGTATCACTTCTTTGTCTGTCTGTCTGTTAGTCGGTCACGACCCTATACCTCAGGAACGCCTGGAGTTATCATGTCGAAATAAATATCAAATATGATCCATGGGATCTATGGGATCTATGATATTTTGAGGCTCAAACAAAATTAAGCTTCTCAGTCAAGCAATTAAAAAAACAAGGCTCTTTAGCCTTTTGTATAGTGTGCTCTGTAAATTTTAAGGTGTTTTTTTTAATCGCCTACTCATGTATATAAAATCTCTCTATTGGAAGTGGCATTCATTTTCTCAGTTATAGTTATAACGCAGATTATGAAAAAAGAAATGTGTTGAGCATAGCTCAAACCTTATTGACAGATTGTTTAAAGCAAACGAATTGTCAAAAATTAGGCGTGACTTTGCTCGTATCTACGCCAACATTAACTGGTTGTGGTTGGTATTCAATTTGTGATATTAACAATCATTTTCCTCCTATAACTACTAATGTTTGACCTATATTTGCGCCAGGCAACTTTTAAGCGAATGTACATTTCATTATAAACTATAGTATGTTATGTGAATATGATGCTTTTTTAAAACTGCCAGGAGCCGCTCCTGCGATTATTTTCATGAACGCAATACAATCTATTTGAATTTCATTTCCCACAGAGTGACAACCGCTACGAAGTGACACAAGACGTGAAAGGGCAGCTCAAGTTTCTCGAAGAACTCGACCGTGTAGACAAGAAGCGGCGCGAGGATTCAGAGAGGGAGATGCTGCTGCGAGCGGCCAAGTCCAGGTCAAAGAACGAGGACCCGGAGCAGGCCAAGCTGAAGGCCAAAGCTAAGGAGATGCAGCGTGCCGAGTTGGAGGAGCTGCGTCAGCGCGAGGCCAATCTCACGGCGCTGCAGGCCATCGGGCCCCGCAAGAAGGCCAGGCTCGACATGCCCGGCGGCTCCGGCGATACCATAGCTACCACATCGCACGCTACCACCTCGGGCAATGTAAGTATTCTTATAACTATTATGTATGAAATAATAGTCCTCCTGACCGATTTCGGCCATAGCGGCCAATTTCAACAGTGAATAGTCATCAGCGTGGGACATATTATAGATTAAAGATTCAAAAGCATTAATTTCAAATAAACCATTTACAGGCACTTTTGAAATGTCAAGGTCGGTCAGTCTAAAACATGAAGCTATTTGCATGTTCCAAAGCGTAGATCTCTACGGAGAAGAACGTGCAAGAAACTCCACGGACACTCTTTTAAATTTTCATAATTCTAAGTTATCTATACTTGTTGCTTCTGCATGTGAGGACAATGCAAAAGAAAAAAATATTATTGCACAAGTGTGTGCACTCCCTCTTTCATCACTCTCATACTCCAATGGGCAATCCGACAGGACTGGAGAGTTATCTGGCACAGGATCAGCGGCTTAACGTGCTTTAAGGCAAGGAGATGTCAATTCTGTATGCAAACAGTCATTGTACAAGTCTTGTTGAAACAGATGGCAAGGAATACATTACTGTGTAATTACAACTGTTGGTTAAAATTAACGTTTTCAGTCTGCTGATAAATATTTTTATCAGATGTGGATTAAATTGAAACGATACCATACTAATAAACTACTCTTATCTACTAAATTATGCAGTACTTTTTTGTTTTTACTTGAACTGAGTTTGCTCTTTACTCTAGTCTAGGTCAGAGGTGACAGAGACAAAGTCGACGATGGAGTAAGCTTACCCAGTTGAGTTAGTTTGAAGAGATTAGGGTTGAATGCAATAGATTCGTATGACAATGTACGTATGATTGTTACAGACGGGCCGCAGCCAGATGGCGCTTCGCACGCGGCTGAAGCGTATCAACCTCCGCGACATGATCTTCCTCCTGGAACAAGACCGCGACTACTGCCGCTCCTTAATGCTTTATAGACTTTACCTCAAGTAATGTTAGGCCTACGGGGCCAACCCTCCTGACTGAATCCTCATAGTTGATTTTACCACACATTATGGCAGTATACCTATGTATATGGTTTTCTATACCAAATAACAGATCAAACTGATCATCATAGGTTGCCTGGTGACGCCTCCGACGCATATATGTATGCATACAAGTCGTATAGTAATATTAGCATGTTGATATAATTTATGCTTATTAATAGTTGTTGTTAATATTTAGTTTAAGTACTGTTGATTCTCTTGTTCGTCAGCTGAATTTTATTATTGAATGAGTTTACCCAGAAAATGCGTGGCAAAAGTTCTTGATTCGAGACTTACAGAACTGGTTTTAAAAATAAGTACGAATGTTTTTTTATTACTTTGCAAAATGACAATATTCTTCTAATTCTATAATATTTCCTACTACTGTTTAAAGAATGAGTTGAATGAGTTTACGAAAGTTAGTGCGGATGAATTGAAAGATGCGTCCTTCAATCCGGTTTGTTTTCTGCAGATTTTTATTAAACTTAATATTAATATATATAGCTTCTGCATCAGGAAAACAGAAAGGTTAAAAGTGATACAAACAAGCTATTTATTGTCTTAATCTAATAATGTAACTATTACAACCACCACATGTACAGGGTTTGGAAAAAATACAGTCTAGAAAGTGAATGTGATGGAATATTTCTGTTTTCACTTTTAATTTCAAGGACGGTTTTCTTCCTAGTTATATAAATAGTTAATAAATTATATACAAGTGTTATCATCGCTAACAATAACTATATAGCAGTAACAAATTATATTATTTCTTGTTAATGAGGGAAACATGACATTTTAACTTCAGTTAGTGAACAACAGAATCGGCTAAGTTATTTGTTAAAATTATTTTTATCTAGTTAATTATATTGTTACTGGCTGACCCGCGCGGCTTCGCTCCCATCAACTGGCTACTCTACCTACCTACCCTACCTAGCCTACCCTACCTAGCCTACCCTACCTAGCCTACCCTACCCTACCCTACCCTACCCTACCCTACCTACCTACCTACCTACCTACCTACCTACCTACCTACCTACCTACCTACCTACCTACCTACCTACCTACCTACCTACCTACCTACCTACCTACCTACCTACCTACCCTACCTTCCTACCTACCCTACCTTCCTACCTACCAACGTACCCTACCTTCCTACCTACCCTACCTACCTACCTACCCTACCTTCCTACCTACCCTACCTTCCTACCTACCTACCTACCCTACCTTCCTACCTACCCTACCTACCTACCCTACCTTCCTACATACCCTACCTACCTACCTACCTTCCTACCCTACCCACCTACCTACCTTCCTACCTACCCTACTTTACCTACCTACCCTACCTACCTCGCCGGCCCGTCGGGCGCCGCTGAGTACCAGAATTTTACAGAGACCGTTTATCTGAGTTCCATATCTCAGTAACGGGAACCTCAAAGATCGACCCGTGTGGCAATTGTTTTTTAGCCTCGAGTTCCTTGTCCAGACGCTAGTGCAAATGTAAAATACTTATGTATTCTTGGGGATCTTGTTCGTTAATTTAGTCGAGGTTTTCAAGTTTCACTATCGTTTATACAATTATGGGCATTGTTATTCCATAACTGTACTTCAGTATGATCGTTGTTTAATCACTCGTGATGTACTATAACTATTTTCTTACGTCCTTCGGCAATCATCGCATTTCCGAATACAATCGAATTAGAAAGCCGACGACAGACGAAACACGAAGTTTGCCGAGGCACATTTACAAAATAGTACTGTACATATTGTTTATAATTATTGCGTTTTTGTTTATGTCTACTATTACGACCAAGGAGTCTATGTCACGAGCAAATATTTATATATCTTCTTTGATCTGAAAACAAGGCCTGAGCAGCTTGCGAGCTTAGCATTATTATTGGAAGATTTGAGTCTGAGGCCGGTCTGCGGGTCTAAACGGCCACTAAAAGAATCAGCCAGCAATTGAAACTATCCGAAGCTATAATTTTCCCAACCAACCTTGAACCTTAATGCTTTAGTGATAAAGATGAAAACGAATGACAGATTTTTGTATGATTAATATAATGATCCTAATATGATTCTTCTAAAATGGCCGTTTTAGACCCGCTGCACATCATTATACTAAAATGCCTACAATGCGTAGAGCCATCCCTTGCCATCTAAATGTCCGAAAACAATGTTTCATTTTTCATCTGGTAATTTTAGCCACTTTTTAAAATAGTGGTAAGGCTACTATTCATAATATTGAAATTACATGCATTCAAATTTACTACATCTAGTGACGAATTATCCTTTTTATCATCAAAATTTCAGAATCAAAAGAAAAACTAGTTTTTTAATAGGGAAACATGTATATCAGAAATTATATTTACCAGAAAAAGTAGCTTTTCAAGATTCATCCTTAAATAGTTGAATGTTTAGTTTATAAGCAATTAAATTGACACATTCCCGTAGATCGAAAATGATGTTTATTACATTATAATATTAATTTGTAGTTTTTACAGTTAACATTTACTTCAAAAAAAAAAAATAAAAAAAATATTATTAGCTAAAATATATATTGTAACAAAACCTGTGTTATTCAAGTTTTATTGAGTAAGGTTCAGTCAGCCTCGAAAAATATATATTGTTATAATAATATTTACTGGAGAAGACTGACAGGTTCTTACTAAATAATGGACCGGGAATATGCATGAAAAATATACATCAATAAATACTAACAGTGAAAATTGCTCGGAAAACAAACGAGATATAATTATGTTAAACAAATATGTCTGTCCCTCTCCCGAAACCGCTGTTTACTATGGCAGCTGTATAGGCGTCATGGACTTTGACGTGGAAGTTCATATCGGATTTCTCTTTCTAATTGTAATCTTTGAAGTTGAAGCTTTATAACTTCATCTCTAATGATGGTATTTAAAAAATAATAATCATGATTGTTTACTAGAGAATTTCATTTTGCAAATAAAAAAAATTGCATGCATGTTCCCTCCGCGAACCTGGCATTTTTCTCAATTATAAGTTTTATAAGCTTAGGCAATAATGGAAATGGCAGATTACAGCAATGAACACTAACTACATTGCGTGTATGAATGTTTTAGACTGACTGCATTCTTTGAACAAAATATTATGTTATGCTTATAATTTACCCGTTTACTGAAATAGTTAATTTATAAGCAACTGTAACTTGATGTCCTAAATAAATTGTTATAGTAACAGTAGAAACTTGAAATAAATGTGACATGTGACAAAATGTCAAGCGCGCGTTAAATCCGTCTAGACCGTTCCGTCTTTGAGTTATAAAATTCGCCCCCGGTACATGGCGGACTTTAGACATCCCACCTATACGCACAAAGCGTTTTGGGAATGCCTTCATTGTTCATACGTCTAAGGCCTGAAATTCCTGGTAGTATTTTAAGTGAATAGTCAATAAGTTACTTCTAGGCAAGCGTACGGTCTACCCCATCGTTGAACATCGCTTTCCATCAGGTGAGAACAGTCTCTGACCTGATGGAAAGCGATTATGTGCATTTTTAGGGTTCCGAACAGAAAATGGAACCCGTATAGGATCACTGGGGTGTCTGTCTGTCTGTCCGTCTGTCACAGCCAGTTTTCTCCGGATCCACTGGACCGATTCTGTTGAAATTTGGTATACATATGGACTTCTATGACCCAAACACGGACGTGTTACGTAAATTATTAAATTTTTAGTATGGGGGTCAGTTTTGGGGGTCAAACTAGAAAATTTCAAAAAAAGTTTTTTGAACAATATCGTGTGATATATCAAATAAAAGGGCTAACTGTGAGGGTTTTAATTATATTTTTTCATAATTTTAAAATAAATGGTTTTGAATTTATTCAAGAAATTAGATGAAAAAAATCCATTCCCCTCCCTATCTCCGAAACTACTGTGCCTAAAATTTTGAAAAAAAAATGGAGATAATAGATCTTTACCTATAGATTACAGGAAAATCTATAATGTCAAAATAACATGTTAAAAAAATTAAATTCGTTCGGAACCCTCGCACTTGGCCAGTTATTTTATTTTGATGACTCGCTTTTAGCCCTGTGATCAAAAAAAAGCAAGCCAACAAAAATTATAAAAAAATAATGCTGTGATTATCTGTTGACAAGTAAATCAACTAATCGCAGTAGTTCCCGCGCTTGACAACTTGTCACATTTACTTTACCATCACCTTATATGATATAATCAAACCACATTTTACATAGTGCAGTGTGTAGCACCTGTCAGTTTACTCAAGTAAATGTATGTTATGGACCAAGTGATCAACAAGAGCACTTTGTTATATTGTTCGGATAATAATATTTATTTATTATATACTGTATTGTACACCAAAAATTAAATACAAAAGGAAACTTAAAACTAAAACACATACAATGGGCGGCCTTATCGCATTCCGCGATCTCTTCCAGGCAACGTGGGATGGACAGTATTTGTCTGGACATGAAACTGGGGCTATCGTTGGTGTGACAAAAAAAAAAGAAGTAATTATAATATAAATAGATACACAGATAAATACATAATACGCTATATGTATAATAGATACATAAATACTAAATATACAGGCAGTAAAAATAACTGACGGCTATGGACATAATTACATAATATTATGAATATGTCAAACTGTTTAATACTGATTTAAACTTCTTTATTTATCATTGTCTGGTTAGTAACCATCAAATGATTATTATAGTACATTAGGCAGGACGCGAGTAGTATTTACATATATGTACGAACACATACTCGCGCTGCTGGTCTAAAAAGGCTACTTTAGCAGAATCAGAAAGCACATCACGCTACCCGTCACTGTCAAAATTTTCCAATCAACCTTGAACCTAATGCGTTAGCGATAAAGATGCAAATTAAATTTGACAGATTGTTGTGTGATTAATATTTTACGATTCTAATATCTCGCGAATCTGAAGCTGAAATAGTTTCTTATGCTTAATTCAATAAGGATTCAAAGTTCTATAAAACTTTGAATCCTTAAATGTGACCCGTTACAAAGTATGCTTGAATCTGCCTTGTCTGTTCCCAACTACGTTGGAGTAGGCTTCCTTTAACAAGATGCAAATGAGTTCTAACATTAAACATGGACCGTCTGGCAATCTGCCCTCAACAACTCAGTATCTTGGTAATACAATACTCCTTGGTAAGAATTGTCAGATTTCCTGGCTTCTGACTCCGTAACGCCGGTCAAAGATCTTCAAATGATGGGTGAAACTAGCAGCTTAATGTGCTTTCTGAGGAATAGAGGAATCTCGGTATGTTCAGATGGTCCATTCACGTTTCTATCATATTGGAAACCAGCTGGCCCGTGTTCACTTCGTTGGGCGGTATTTATCGGGTTAATATATAGCCTATGTTACTCAGAAATAACGTGGCTTTCTATTGGTAAAAGAATTTTCAAAATCGGTTCAGTAGCTTTTACAACCTTACAAACTTTACCTCTTTATAATATTACTAGCTTTTGCCGTGTTCGTATATCCCGTTTTTTCCCGTATCCCGTTTCTTCCCGTTACATAAAACTATCCCATCCTATCTTTTAAGTTGGATCAAATAACAGGTAGTTACGAAGTTTGATCAAAATCGGTTCAGTAGTTTCAGAAATAAACTATCTCGAAGAAACATCGTGCCACGAGATTTTTATATATTTTGTTCTTTATAGTTTTGGAAAAAAAGCCTACCACCTATTCTCATACCTACCGAATATACTAACAAAATTTGAAAATCGGTCGAGCCGTTTCGGAGGAGTTTGTTAACAAACACCGTGACACGAAATTTTTATATATTAGAAGATAGAAATTTTTTAAATTGTTTCTTATCAGTCACTTGGTCCGTAACAATTTTATTATTAAGTATTTACCCTTTAGCGCGTAATAGGACAGTTAACTATCAGTTTTCAGTGCAATAATATAAAATAATGTTGATGTTGTAGAGGCTCTACAAATACTATGTAACCGTTTTTTGAATATTCCTATATTCATGTGTCCACTGTCTATAGTGTTTTTCTGAAATAATACAGTATAATAATTTTGTTAATACTAGTTGACCCGCGCTTCTCCGCTCCTATTGGTCTTAGCGTGATGATATATAGCCTTCCTCGATAAATGGGCTATCTAACACTGAAAGAAATTTCAAATCGGACCAGTAGTCCTGAAGTTATCGTGTTCAAGCAAACAAACAAACTCTTCAGCTTTGTATGTTAGTATATATAGATTAATGATTAATAAGCGAAATTCCACAGACTAGATGGTTGTGCAACGTGTA
The DNA here is from genome assembly GCA_947578705.1 of Lacanobia wlatinum. Classification (NCBI taxonomy): domain Eukaryota; kingdom Metazoa; phylum Arthropoda; class Insecta; order Lepidoptera; family Noctuidae; genus Lacanobia; species Lacanobia wlatinum. Next base: position 5,366,620 of record OX388022.1, on the reverse strand, counting down.
ACACAATAAGTCATAAGGGGTCATTGCACTCTTCATTGTGAACAATTTTTAGTACGAGACCAAATCGAGAAAAAATTCAGTACATTCTGTCGAGTTATGCGCACATAGATTTTTTTAACGATTTCAGTGTTGGTCCCATACTGAAAGTTGTTTATAACGATGAGTACAATGACCCCCTAAGAGTTATTGCGTTTATTCTGTTACACGTTGTATGTTTCGTGGCCATATCGTAGAATTTGGCCATTTCATGATGTGGCCGAGGTTAAGGTTTAAGGGAATTTAGAGCACCCCGACTCTGTTAGGTTCCCTTAAACCTTGCAGACAAAAATAAAACCTCGCGCTGTAGGGCTCTGTCATCGAAGCTAGGATTAAAGTTGTCATTTCATGAAGTGGCCAGACATTTCATGAAATGGCCAATTCTACGATATGGCCACGCCATATTTATTGACGATAAAATGGAAAATCATGGCATGCTACAACTGACTCTGGAGTCGACCAACATCCGCTGGTAAATTTAAATTATGAGTTGAGAATGTTTTTCGCTTGTTATATTATTTTGATCATGTATACGATTTATATCTACATTAGTAACCTTGGATCGTTGGTAAATAGAATGTATTCACATAGCAAATTAATGACATAGAAAAATATAATAGTGTTTACTGTTTATTACTTGTGTTAGGTACATAAGTACTGTTAGTTACTTCACAATAATTGTTGCTTTCGTATGGGTCACTCAGCACGAGACATTAGTCTTGTTTTGTCAAAAGGATGCGTGCTGTAAGCCTTGTTCTATTCATTAAAACTTTGGAACTGTTTAGTACCTCTTAAGAAGATTCTTAATCGAAATTCGCTACGGGACTTTTCCTCGAGGGCCGCTGATTTAGTATCTCTAACGCTATAAACGTACATCATCTAACATTTACCTAATTTTCATTTACTTAAAATAAACGACAATGTAACAATGTTTGTTTGTATGTTAACATGTTAAACCATTATACCAATTATTACACACCCTGTTCTACGATTTCCAAATCGCCACTACTTACTGAATAGATTAAAAATGGAACAGATTTTTTATGAAATTATCTGACAGGTAATTTAATCGGATTAAGTTCCTGTCAGCTTACAATCTAAGTAGTGATACAGGCCCTCAATTTGAAGGCGCCGCTTCAAATTTGTCGCAAAGTGCCGCGCGACAGCAGCGCGGCTGCAGCGCGGCTGCAGCGCTGCTTTGTTAATCTGTACAAATAATAAGCACGCGGTTTTGTTATTTGTATGGATTAACAAAACAGCGCGGCACTTTGCGACAAATTTGAAGGCGCTTTATTGAATCTTTAGTGAATTCAGGTCCGAAACATTTCCAAGATTTTTATGAACGAGACTGACCTAAAGTAATAGTAGAGGAGACGGTGGAAGAACGATCTTCACCCACGTGATAACCAAATGAGACATGTTTTTTTTTTATCAAATTTTATTGATTTATAAACACGCCTATGCGATTGGTAAGCTGATGATAATTAAAAATAAAATAAGTATGAACAATTTTCGATAGGCAAGCTATGATAGGCATGTTTATAATTATAAATCAACAAAATTTGGTAGCAAATATGACTCATCTGGTTATCAGGTGGGTGAAGGTCGATCTTCCACCGTCTCTTAGCATATAAGCAAAAGTGACAAGACATTTTATTTTTCATTCTTGGGTATAACTGCACAAAAAAATGTACTTGAGATTTTCACCAAATCTGGTTATAACAGTATTCTGTGTTGATTTAACTAGTTTTTCTAAATGTAATAAAAAAATTAAAATTCTAATACTGTATTTTTATTTATTAAACGAATTTATGGTTTTGTTTCCCCAGCGCCGCAGATTGGTGTAAGACTACACAAACCGACCGATATCGAAACTAATACCGATACTAATACCAACCGATATCGAAACTAATACTGACCGATATCGATAATGTTAACGACCGATATCCTGAGGTCCTCACAGTGAGACAGCTGTTCGTACTCCGAACGGTTTTTAAAAAACACCTACTTCTTCCTTACTACCCTCAGTCCTTTACAAAAAAGAGTTGACAGTTTGTAAGACTGAGCGCTGCAGGTTAGCGGTTGTTAATCGCCACTTCAACCATATCTGCGGGTCTAAAAAGGCCACTTTACCAGAATCAGAAAGCACATCTCGCTACCCGTAACTGCCAAATTTTCCCAATCAACCTTGAACCTAATGCTTTGGCGATAAAGACGAAAATAAAATTTGACAGATTTTTGTGTGGTTAATATTATGATTAACCACTAAAGTGGCCTTTTTAGACCCGCAGCTTTAAACTATAATGACATAAATATAAAAATTAAAATCACTGGGATTTTACTGAGGGAGAAATGGACTGATTTGCTTAAAACCTTGTCCTACGAAGAAACTGAGCAACTAATGGATAAACAAGGTAGACACTCACCCACATATACACATCTCACCTCACGTCCACTCTATATTTACATTACATAGTAACGCAACGCAAAAGTTTAGTATATCTTTTTACATTGTATTTTTTTTTATTTATTGTTTCTGAAACAATGTTTTGTATCTGGGGGGCTACTCTCTAACGAAATCCGTAGTTTCGGGCTTAGTTTCGGGCGGGCATTTTCTACTTCGTATCACCTAACCACTGAGAACTAATGATAACACGATTTGACAGTTACTGTGAAATCGTGTTGTCATTCATTCTCAGTTCGGGTTCGGGACTAATCGTAAGTCTGTAGGTGATACGGAGTAGAATACGCCCGCCCGCAACTAAGCCCGAAACTACGGATTTCGTTAGAGAGTAGCCCCCCAAGTTTTGACCGATACCGATGCTGATACCGATCACTAGCGATGCATCAACCGATATCTAAACATATCTACGTTAACATCTACCCTCAATTTTGGTTCTTTCATAGAGGCAAAGGCTCAAGTGGCTGGTAAAAATTTGGGGATAGTGGCGGTTGATGGGGTAGTTGGGATTGGGCAAAGGTGAGACAGAGCTTCACGCCAGAAATGCGGTTTAAACTTTATTACGCGCAAGTTCGATCGTGTATGGAGTACCTACCAGCTCTCATCTTTGGGACAGATCTGTCAGATACCAAGCTTGATGCCCTTGAGTCAATTGAGACACGAGCCAAGAGGATCATTGGTAATGATAGGCTCGTCGTGTCGAAGCTCCTAAGTCATGCATCGACGCCGAGTTGCCTGTCAGTTTTCTATCGGTTGCGGTTAAATTTCGTCACACGCTCCCCAAAATGGGAGTGTTCGACCGTGACAAAAAGTCAACGAAAGGTATAGCGTCACCCCTAGATGCAGAAAACCTCACGAACTTGAAAAATTGCACCTCATCTCGGAAGGGTTTTATTATCTTTTGATCAGCCATACTTAAATAAAAGTCTTTTATTCATTTGTGCCGAAAAGCTAATGAAGTCAGAGAGTGCAGAATACAAGAGCGAGCGAAGCGAGCTCACTTTCTGCACCCACTCCCGAGTGAGCGTCAGGATGTCTGGTTGTCTGTATCGGTTCGTGTCAAGCTGGTGACCAAAAATTGCTACCTATTTGCTACTTTTTACTACCTGTCGTCAATTAAATGCTACCTCACTTGAAAACAAAATAAAGGGATTTCAAAATGACCAGCCATTCTGATATCAGGATAGCTGGTCAACTCTCCATTTGTGTAAACTATTCAGATTCCTGTTATTATTATTACTTGAGTAATTACTACCTGATTGCTACCCTCACGTCTTTCAATTTCCCACCTGTAGCATCAGCAAGTAAAAAGTTATGATCATTTGATATTTTACAGGGAATGGACCATGGGTATTGAAATAAAGCAATTTAAACGATTATAAAATTTGTTTCTTTTTATTGGAATACACATTCCCATTACGTTACTTGAACATATAAATAAGTATAGGCTATAGTTGGAGAAATATACAATGTTTTAAAGAACAACATTCAAGTTTTTTTAAACTCTGTAAATTTTCATTATAACAAAACAAACTCGGAAGCTTTGTTATCATTAGTATAAATGGAACAGATTTGATAAAGTAACGATTAATTATTTTTCTTTTACAATGCTTTTAAGATAAAAAAAAAAAAAAATTGGTTGTTGTAATTAGCATGTTACTTAACAAATTTTTTTTTTTTTACATAGTGGTATTAGTAATAATCAATGAGTTTTTTTGCGTACAATATATAGATCGTAGTAAGGCTGCGTTTCCACCAGAGATGTGTGAGGATGCGGAGCGAGGGATGTGTTTGTTAACAACCAATAGAATTGCTTGCACTGAACGAGACCAAGTAAATGAAGCTATTCTATTGGTTGTTAACAAACACATCCCTCGCTATGCATCCTCGCACATCCCTGGTGGAAACGCAGCCTAACACTCCCATTGTATGGGAGTGAAATACAAAAATAACAAAAAATTGTATAAAAATGATTTCTCACTGTAAATTGTACGCAATCGTTACTTTAGGTATTTATATGTTCAATTAGCGTAATGGGAAGGTGTATTCCAATAAAATAAATAATTTTATAATCGTTTAAATTGCTTTATTTCAATACCCATGGTCCAATCCCTGTAAAATTTTCAAATAATCATAACTTTTTACTTGCTAAAGCTACAGGGTGGAAATTGAAAGACGTGAGGGTAGCAATCAGGTAGTAATTACTCAAGTTATAATAATAACAGGAATCTGAATAGTTTACACAAACGGAGAGTTGACCAGCTATCCTGATATCAGAATGGCTGGTCATTTTGAAATCCCTTTATTTTGTTTCCAAGTGAGGTAGCAATTAATTGACGACAGGTAGTAAAAAGTAGCAAATAGGTAGCAATTATTGGTCACCAGCTTGACGCGAACCGATACAGACGACCAGTCATCCTGACGCTCACACTCCCGACAGGTTTCATTGCGTCAAACGTTTTGGGGTGACACCCGACAGTGACAAAAGCCAGTCAAAGAATGGTCTTGGGTATTGTCACTCATAAACGGGTATCACTCAGTGCGGGCCGCCCCCTCCGCCACCCCCTCGCTACGCTACAGGCTATGAACAGACAGTACAGTGTGACACCAATACCTCGACGAAATCGTTCAACATGAAGAGAACCATTGAGAAACAGGCTAGCAGTTCGCCGGCATGGTAGAAATCATAAACAAGAAGTAAGTAAGATTCGTGATTGTCGCGCTATTTGTCATGGTACTGTAAATGTCATACTTTAGTTCCATTACTAATACCATTCTAATATCAAATTCTTTATTTTAGAAGGACACATGGTGATGACTTTATGGTGTGTTAACAAACAATATTTTTATTAAACGAGGACTATATCTTAGATGAAGACTAAATAGACTCCCTACCACAACACGTACACAGGGAGTTAGGCAAAGTTTAATGCTATTTTTCAGCTGCGCTTTCTACCTAGCAGTATGCCTTGTTTGTGCCCTTGATATGTCATGGCACAAGCAAGCGCATGACGGTGGACAAGAGGATACAAGCAGTGAAAGTCTTTACCGGTCTTTTCTTGTAGCCTGGCTATCCTACCATAATGTTCGAGTTAATCATGCATTGAGATTAAAATGCAAACATTTTAACAACTATCTACACTAATATTATAAATCTAAAATATTTGTACAACTGAAATCATTGTCTAAACAAAACTCATATATTTTCTACTATTTACTCGGTAAAACCGATACTAACCGACAAAAAAATTGTTAGACGCGTATCCAAAAGCGTGTTGGCATACTAAAAAAAAAATAGTGACACGTCCACCCACCCTGTCAAACTTCTACAGTTCCTCTGTTCCTGTATGATAAATGTTCATGTTTTAACTATTAAAAATGGTAAGAACTACTTTAAATTCATAATAATTAACGTAACAGAGTGTTTGCGCATAATTCTCGGTGCCGACATAATTTCGCCACGTAGTTGTATATTTGTCGGCAGTGTGTCATCATTCGTATAATGTCGGCTTCCAGTTGATGTAATTCGCGTGTAATAGGTGTTTGTTGTGTTTTGTACGGGTTAGCTAACGTTTACTGTCGCTATGTTCCTAAAGCCGTTGCGCCTGGATATCAAGAGGAAGCTGACAGCGAGGTCGGACCGCGTCAAGTGCGTGGACCAGCACCCCACGGAGCCCTGGCTCTTGTGCTCGCTCTACAACGGTGATGTCAACATATGGAACTATGAAACACACTCGCAAATCAAGCGATTCGAGGTAACTAAATTTGTTATCGTAAATTTAATTCCACCCATATTATGCTTCATCTTTGTGGTCAGAGATATCTCAGTTTCTGGATCCGAACATAGTCGTACTTCTTGGCCCCATTATGAATTAATATAGAGTACTAAGCAGCAATATAAATTATTAATGGTCAATTGGAAACCACTCTATTTTATTTCTTGACTTCCTGCCTACATTGTCTGGAAAGAGAATCAATTAAAAACTACACTGAACTTCTTCTTAAATCAACACAATCAGTTTTTATCGAGTTTGATTGGAACAGAGTTTTAATAACTTTTCCATTCACATTTTTGTATGACTTCAGAGCTATAAGTAACATATAATAATCTTAACATTTATTACTATTAGAAGCTACTTAGAATTCTGTGCTGACAACAAAAAACATATTGAAAGAACTACACCCATATGTTGCTTAACATTTTTTTCTTCATTAGTTTTGCTGACACATTATTTAGCCAATAATTAACAATATCTTATTCAAAAGCTTTAAACAATTCCGCTGTTACTCATTCTTGAACATTTTGTAAACTACTGAACCAGTGTTTCTCATTGTAAGTGAATAATGTGTTCGGTAGTGTGAAATAAAATGTGTACAATCATAACTTCACTGCTAACAAATCATGATGTAAATAAATAGATATTTGTTTCATAGAGATATTGATCTGATATAATTTGATTAGTAAAGTACCTACTACAAAACGTAACCTGTAGCACCTACTTTAATTTAATCACAATACAATTAAGATTTGTGCCAAGATATTACTTTGCTTGTTATGTTTCTATCTAACATCTATATACAGATACTCCGAATGTGTGGCAATACCTTGCCAGTTGAAAAAATTATGTGAACATCTAAGCCACTCCCGTAAACAATCAATTTTCAGCAGCAGAAGTGAAATAATTTAATGGGCTTGCTTGGTATCCTTAAACCTCAAATATGGAAATTTCTACTTGAGAGAAATCAAAGTTATTAAAAACCCCTTTTTTAAACCAGTCAAATGCAAATCCGTCATCTTAGAAGTCACGGAGCACCTAATAATGCATACTAGTGCTCTTCTAACTTGAAAAAACGTCAGGTAGGGGTGGCTAGTGTCGCCCTTCGCTGTCCACCGAACTGACCCTGGCTATGAGTAAATACGCTACTGTCCCTAATAAATAAGTTCACTGAACTCACATATTTGTAAATCAACTGCTGTAATCTTGTTAGTGTTGTGTTGACATCAGTTAATATTGAATATGCTTTCAGAATCCATGGGTAAGAATAAAGACACGATAATTTATTTTCTAACAAGGGTTATTGCTGAGACTGTCTCATAATCATGTAGCAAAAATCATAATAAGTATCATTTGATTACAATGAAATTATTTTGTCCTACTTCTCCATAACTGTTGAATCGTTTCTCCGGGACTCGTCGAGCTTCATTGACTCAGCATATTTTCTGGTGGTCGAGACTGGCGATTCAAGCTTTCAGGAGTGGCAAAATCATTTCATTACCATAGTGTACTGAAATGAAAATAAATAAACATAGCTTCAGAGCTTCATATCATCAAATGAATGTTTACAAACTTATCATTCTACTCTCAACAAGCAGTGCATTCTATTATCTGATTTTCATCGGAAATGACTACAAGAGATCTTGTGAATTTGTGAAAGCGTAATGTTTTGAGAGCAATCAATATCTTAATAAAATTCTTGTATTATTTATTATTTTCTTAATTTTTTATGGTTATAAATTCACTAAATAGTCATATAAAATTAATTTGTCAGTAAGTATTTCTAAAACATTGAAACATCACATTCTTCTTTATTGATAAGCTGTTAAAAAAAACTTTAGGTACAGGATAATTTCTGTATTTTCGACCTATATTTTGTGACTATTAGCATCATACATAACTTGTTCAAATCTCCTCAGTGTAGTAGCGTAATCTATTGCTTTCAAAAGTAATGTAACTTCTTAATGTTCTAATGGAATTGGTTGGATTTTGACATTGTGTAGGTATGCGACCTCCCGGTGCGTTCGGCTAAGTTCGTGCCGCGCAAGAACTGGGTGATCACCGGCTCGGATGACATGCAGATCCGCGTTTTCAATTATAACACGCTGGAGAGGGTGCACGCCTTCGAAGCTCACTCCGACTACGTCAGGTGCATCGCAGTGCATCCCACACAACCATACATTCTCACCAGCAGTGGTAAGTGATACTCAGGCATTCATCACTGATAATTTTCCAACCAGAAGGTTAATGTAGCCACTAAACAGAATCCTCTTACGTATCAGCATGACCTGTAGTGCTATTCTTAGGTAAAGTGATCTCGAATTGATCTGTCAATCCTTAGCTTTAGGTGCAGGCCCTTCACGCCAGTTCACAGCCACCTTTTTCATGGTGATATTCGAACTGAACAGTTTAGGTAGAAAGTATCACTCATGCTGTGTTTTTAAAAAATAGCCAGGTGCAATGGACCAACATTGACTTTGTATCGCCATTCAAGAATGAATTCGAGCGAAATTCAATATACGCAAGAATTAGATGGTGGTCGGATCAGCGGTGTTAGTAAAGTCAAATTAAGACACTGTGGCGATGTTTTACCTTTTGTCAGTCATCAGCAAATGGCATCAGGGTCGGATTCAGGATTTTTGTTTGGGGGGGTTGACCTTGCTGGGTTTTAGCAAAGTAGACAATAAATAAGCAAATACAATTTTATTTGCTTAACGCACAACATGCATCCTTGGATTACTTTTCGTAAATTCCTCAATGACTTCGTTAGATTGTGGTCTACCAAAGAAAGCTGGGTCTTTGGGGGGAAGAGAAGGGGGGCTTGAGCTCCTTAGCCGCCCCCTGGATCCGCCAATAAATGACATGGTTACACACTGATAACACAGAAGTACTTCAGTTCAGAGTAGAAAATGAACAACTATCTGTAGGTCAAACTAGGTCAATATGTTCATACACAATCATTAGTTATGTGCATTCCCTTAATAGCAACATAGCGTCTGTAGTATGTAGTAAATTGGTTCCATAGTATTGATTAATTATTATCGCCATTACTATATATAGCCTTCAATGTATAAATAAAATGTTTACTTTGTTCCATGAAGGTTTCACTCAACAGTAAAATGTCTTTGTTATTGTACTCACAAGGGTTGAGAAATTTTTATTATTAATTGTTTGCTTGAATACAACATTTTTCTGTTGGGTAAGAAGAATAAGAACCCATTGTCACCGAATCCATACAAACTTCTAGTGAAGTTTTGCTTAGATTTATACAAGGGCCTTCAACAAAACGACACAATACAATTATGAAAACCTGAAGTAAAAGTTTTAAGTAGGGAAGGGTTTATAAATAAGTTTTGACATTCATGGGCTATTCGGGAGGGGGAGGGATCTCAAGGGCTCAAGCCCCCCGCCCCAAAAGGCCGAGATATCTCTTGTAGTCTATACAACCTAACGAAGTCATTGAGGAATTTCCAACAAGTAATCCAAAGAGACTTACAAGGAGGCTTTTGTGCGTTAAGCAAAATAAAATGTTGCTTTTTTAGTCTTTACTTTGCTAAAAACCTACCCTCATCTACCTCCCCATACCATATCTACATATCTTGGATCCGCCCCTGCGAACATTTACAATGCCTCTGGGCCGCAACCCTTCTACCTACAATCAGCTCGCAGGCAACTTGCATAACATTGCAGGCTACCGATGTATAATAAGATGAATTGCTCGACCGCGTCTCGCAAAGTAATTAAACTTGCATGCGAGGTCGTAATCTACAAGGAGCACTTTTCCACTACACATATAATTTGTTCAGCACACAATACCAACTGATCCCTTTTCCAGATGACCTGCTGATAAAGCTATGGAACTGGGAGCGCAACTGGGCGTGCCAGCAAGTGTTTGAGGGCCACACTCACTACGTCATGCAGATCGTTATCAACCCCAAAGATAACAACACATTCGCGAGCGCAAGCCTCGACACGACCGTCAAAGTAAGCCTGCGTTGCTTCCCATCATTATGAATATTGATATTGACTTTGTGTTCTAGATGCCTTCAAAACTGACAAGGTTGTTGTGTGTCCATGGTGAATGCAATTTGATTTTATTTATTATTGTTTATTTCTGTGTATTGTATTTCAAAACTGCTTAATATTTAAGTCAGGCATTCCAGTTTGATGGATTGAGTCAATGATGGTAGTTATTTTTTTTAATTAAGAGTTTAAGTAAGGACAAATAACTGTCTCCCACTGCTGGTCAAGGCCTCCTCTTTCTCCATCCTAGCTTTTAACATTATAAAAACGTGTATGTGTGTAGGTATGGCAGCTTGGATCATCAATCTCAAACTTCACGTTGGAAGGACACGAGAAGGGAGTGAACTGCGTTGACTACTACCACGGCGGAGACAAACCCTACCTCATCAGTGGTGCCGACGACCGCCTCGTCAAAATATGGGACTACCAAAACAAAACATGTGTTCAGACATTAGAAAGTAAGTTGATACTTACAAATATGTGTTAGAAAAGTTTATATAGATATAAAAAATGCTACTGTAGGCATATTTTTACCACTTCTGCACAATGTGGGGGTCCACCTTCCATCTTCATTTCCATGCTACAATTGCTGAACAAGTCAAGATCAATTCACAATAAAGTGCAACCTTTTATGTGGTTGTGATCACAGTAAAGAACTTTAAATTCGTTTTATTCAACACTCAATCTGCATTCGTTAACCCGTGTCGTCTCCAATCACTCTCAATTGCTGCATTCAAGGGTTGACTTGTTAATTGGAATACAAAGGAGCAACTGCAATCTTCAATTGAAATTAAATTGGCAATTTTTGCATTAAGTCATTTAAATCTATTTGAATATTTATGTGTAATACATTCTGTCTACATAATATACAGCACATTTAACAGCAGCAATTTCACGAACCCGTTTCGAGTAAAATGCTTTGCAACTACCACATCTTTAGTTATAAATAGCGATATTTGAATTCGGAAGACATACTACCGTATGTTGTGACAATACATGATCTTAGTTCATACGTAGATTTCCGACCAATGATGAACACTGTCTGATCAATGTCAATGATGCACAGGTCACACTCAGAACGTGTCAGCGGTATCATTCCACCCAGAGCTTCCAATCCTGCTGACCGGCTCAGAGGACGGCACCATTCGGATATGGCACGCCGGCACCTACAGACTCGAGTCTTCCCTTAACTACGGCTTCGAGAGAGTCTGGACCATATCTTCCATGCATGGTTCCAACAATGTCGCCATCGGGTAAGTTTGCGGTTCAAAATTGTCTTAGTAAGAACCTGCAGAAATTGATGTTTTTGTTTGAATATAAAGGTGTTCTTTTGTGAGCAGAATCATCTAATTTACAACTGTCTGAAGCTAAGATTAGTACCCTGTTATAAAAAATACGCTATGGTAGGCACCAGATAAACTTTCAATAAAGTATATTGACATTTGCCTAATATCGCTTCGTAGATACCCGAACAATAAATTATGAATCGTTTTTTATTACTAGAGAACGTAAAGGATCACGATTGAAGTTGATTCAGGATAGCTTTCTGTCTCTATTTCTGTTTTTGATATTAAGAAAGTCAATAAATGTATGTGGGTCAATGACCATTATTGCATATTTATCTGGTGTCTACCATAGCGCCCTATCAAATGGGATTTATAATAAAACTGGCTTAAGAGACTTGTTTGATTACCCCTAACAGGCGTGACGTTACGTCGAACGTAAAACATTCGTAAATACAATTAATTGTTTACACATCTATATCCAGTATTTGTCTGTGTGTCCGCCAGCTACGACGAGGGCACAATCATGATCAAGGTGGGTCGCGAGGAGCCAGCCATCTCCATGGACGTCAACGGAGGCAAGATCATATGGGCCAAGCACTCCGAGATGCAACAAGTCAACTTGAAGGCGCTGCCTGAAGGTAACTATAGTCATTTCTATTGAATTACTTGATTGTATGTATGTAATACGACATCCAAACATAGGAAAGGTTTCCGTTCATTTGGACGTACTACAAATAAGCATTTTAACTTAGTTTCTTTGATTTTCAAGTAGGTATGTCACAAAATTACTTGTATCCCTATAGCCTTTCTATTAAAATTTCCAGACACAGAAATTAAAGATGGCGAACGCGTCCCTGTCATGGCTAAAGACATGGGTTCCTGTGAGATCTACCCACAAACTATTGCACATAACCCGAACGGCCGGTTCGTGGTGGTCTGCGGCGATGGCGAGTACATCATCTACACAGCGATGGCACTCAGGAACAAGGCTTTTGGCACTGCGCAGGAGTTCGTGTGGGCGTTTGACAGCTCCGAATATGCGACGCTTGAGAATTCTAGTACCATAAAAGTTTTCAAAAACTTCAAAGAGAGAAAGAGCTTCAAGCCTGAATATGGAGCTGAAGGTGGGTGGAAGATTATTCGGTTAATACGGTTATAAAACTCTTCTGTTACTGAGGGACTGACAGACATCGCGAAACTACTGGTCGTTGAATGCTGTAATTTGGCATGTAGGTTCCTTGGGGAGTGTAGGGGAGCAATTGAGAGGATTTTCTGGAATTCCTACAGGAACAAGAAAAATCGGGATATGCGCGTACGAAATCGCGGGTAAAAGCTAGTTAATCCGTAAAGCAGTTGATATATTGTATTGAATAGATCTTATGGGCGCAGTAAGCTAAGCTGTCTAAGAAAAACACCGTCGTTTTTACTTGCGTTAATTTATTTTATTTTATGTCTGTTATTAAAAATATAGAGTAATAATTATATCGGTATGGTTTATTGTCCAGGCATTTATGGAGGATTTATGCTGGGTGTAAAGTCGATCAGCGGAGTGGCATTCTCTTTCTACGACTGGGAGAACCTCGAGCTGATAAGACGGTAAGTTTTCATCCAATATTTTATCATAATACACCAATGTACACCAATAACTTGCTGATATTTTTGCAAATATTCACATCTTATGAAGGTAAATGATATTGAAGTTGTTTGCTTGATATACAACAAAACATGAGGCATATATTATCAGACATCTTCAATCCCTAGCCATTGCGAATTTTAATAAACAATAAACATTTGTTCTAAATTCAGGACTCAGCCGTAAACACGATTCATCTAGTGTCGAAAAGTTCGTTCATCGTTATACCTCATGTCTTTGTGACTGTCATTTTAAAATTCAATGTATCGTATTTACGGCTTGGGTACCTATTCAATACTTACGTTTGCGCTGGCCGGAGTTCTAACTCTTGAGTTAGTTGCTAACACGGGCCTATTATGTATGAACTATTTTTATAAGCAAATAACACCGAGTCTGGAAGAGAGTTTGGAATTATGTGTTTCCATATTTGTCATCAATCACCGCCTTTATTTGAGCTATGCGACATTATCTACTACTGCTAAGCATTTTGTCATGGTGAATCGCTATGCACAATCAATTCTCAGAAAGTACATAATATCTATAATTACTTTTCTTAATTTATAGTCGGTCAATCTGCCGAGCCTATTCTCTGCTAAGTTGAGATTATTAGTCTGGTGAAGGTGCAGCTGAGTACCAGCATTCAGGCTGCGTCCACCAGAGATATGCAGGGTTGCGTGGCGTGGAACCAATAGAATCGCTAGCGCTAAGCGAGGCTAGGTAAATCAAGCGATTCTATTGGTTGTTAACAAACATATCACTTGCTACGAATCCTTGCATATCTTTAGTGGAAACGCACCCTTAATGTATCTGCTTATTTTAATTCTCGTTAAATGTGTCGGATTCGCGTACCGGTGCGCGCAACGTTGGCGCGGCCTCCCACAAGGTGGACCGTGCACCTGGTGAAGGTCGCGGGTAGCCGATGGATGCGAGTAGCGCCTATGTCCAGCAGTGGACATCTGCAGGCTGATATGATATGTCGGATTCGATGACGGCACACTTCACAAAAGAAAAGTACACAAAGTTCATTTTTGTTTATCAAAGAAGTCAGTCAGCAGGAAACTCTCTATAAGTGAACTCTCAAAATGTTCGCCAAAGGAGTTCCATCGAAAATTCGTAACTGGATGTAAATATTATTGGCAGAATGACTACATTCTGTGTTTATCGTGACAAGAATTTCAAGTGTAGCGTAACAAGCTTAGCGAATGAAATAACTCAATTGTACAATGTACGTGTTTACCAACATTATGTGGCATAAAAATTCGTGCTGCAATTTATACATTATATTTATACATCACATTATGTTTATCTTCATTGTGCACCCTCTAACTCTATCACGAATATAAAAAACTAGCACTACGCCCGCGACTTGGTTCGCGCGGGTTTAGTATTGCAATTTTCGTAGGGATCTCTATTTTTTTCTAGTTATAAATATAGCCTATGACACTCACAAATAACGTGGCTTTCTATTGGTAAAAGAATTAGTATAGATGGAATAGTCACACTCGTCGCTATTTTGTGTGAAACTGTAACAATTTCCGTTGTTTGGGAAATTTATTAGATTAGACATAGATTACAGATATTTTATTGTTAAAGTGCGAGCTAGACTCGCGTGCAAAGGGTTCTGAACCAATTTTTTTTAACCTGTTATTTTAACACTATAGACTTTTAACGGGACTCTGATAAATCATATCTGTTATGCCGATGATATGGTTCTGTTGGCGCCATCAATATCTGCAATGCGCAAACTATTGGCGGAGTGCGAAATGTACGCTAAAGACCACAACATGATGTACAACCCAGACAAGTCAGTGTACATGGTCTTTGAAAGCCCGAGCAGCTGGTCGGATCGGCCACCACTTCGACTTTGCGGCACTACGCTTTGAAAAGTTGACAGCGTAAAATACTTAGGTCATATAATAACAGCCGACCTGTTCGATCACGCTGATATAGATAGGCAGAGAAGAGCCATCTCAGTGCGTAGCAACATGTTAGCGAGGCGGTTTAGCCGTGTTTGGGTTACAGAAGTCCATAAGTATACCAAATTTCAACAGAATCGGTCCAGTAGATCCGGAGAAAACTGGCTGTGACAGACGGACAGACACAGACACCCGAGTGATCCTACAAGGGTTCCGTTTTTGATGGATGTTCGGAACCCTAAAAAATAGTTACACAAATTAATTCTATGGGTACAGTACCGCTCTTATCGCTGCCAGCGATATCTACACGCAACCTTTGGATTGACTGAAAGAACTTAAAATAAAAATGGTTAGGGCAATTTTATTTTATCTATACTAAAATTATAAAGAGGTAAAGTTTGTGAGGTTGTAGGGGATAATCTCTGGATCTACTGAACCTATTTCGAAAATTCTTTTACCAATAGAAAGCCACATTATTTGTGAGTGTCATAGGCTATATATTAACCCGAAAAATACCGCCCAACGAAGTGGGCACGGGTCACTCCATATATTCGTGGTAGAGCTACAGTAAATAGGTATTATCTCAAATATATATATATGTATTGTACAGGGTGTTCCAGAAGTCCTCATATTTAAGAGTGGTGTTTTTTAGCTGCTATACAGTAAAGAAATAATAATAAAAAATATTATTTTTCATAAAAACCCGACCTCGAAAAACAGCTAACGAGTAACAAAAAAACACTGCTGCTGGCATCGATTCTGTGATTGATCTAAAATAGACGCCACCAACTGCATCACACACATGAAAATGGATTTTTTTAGAACATTTTAATCGTTTTCTGCGGGTTTTTTTTAGGAGACAGTATTTTTTATTTTGTTATAGTTTCTTTACTATACACCGTGTTCTTCAAGTTATCCATAAACTAGCAAACGCTTCTATAGCTTTATCAAATCAAATAAAAGAAGCAGTACTTAAAAATGCTTCGTTATAAAGATATTTGTAATTTCATTTTAGTGAGCTATGCATTATGAAAGGGTCTTAGTGCAATTTATCAAATGCTCTTTGAATTTCATTTGTTTTCCGTTGCCAGTTCGGATAAAGAGGCATGCATATCGGATGATTTATTTAGTTTGTATGAAAATTACCAAAAAATAAAAAAAGTAAGAATTGATTATTGTGTCCATAGTGAAAAATGCTTATTTTCATATTCTGAACTTCCGGTTGAAGTATATGTATATCTTCTGGTACACTGTGTATAGCAGCTGCTACAGAACACAAACCTTGAACATGACACGCACTTTTGGAACTCCCTGTATATTAGCTGTGCCCTTTAGTATAAGATACACAGAAATGTCAATCAATTGCTACCAAGCATGGTAGCATAATGGTAACCAAACTACACGATGTTGCAGTGGCGAGGGATCACACCTAAAACAGAATATAATACATACATCAAAGCGTATTTAGAGAAACGCAAAACTATGGTGCTGTAACATGTTGACCCTTCGCCACTGGTATGTTACTAAAAGATCGAGATGCCTTTGGGTAATTGGCACGCGAAATATCATCACCATCACATAAGTCTGTAAATTAATAAATAAATAAATTACAGCTTACTGTATAAATTGAAAGTGCAATCTGTACTTGTAATAACTAGAGAAGTTATGCGCTGTGAGGAAAACAGGGTAGTCAGTCTCCGTCGGTTCAAAATTAGGGTTGTAGGCATCTCTGTCGCACGCAGTCTCTCTCAGACCCAAGCCACGGTCGAGGGAGACCTGCCATTGTCACCACGCTTGAAAACGGATCGTTGATCGCAGTATATTGTCATATATTTCAAGTGGTCACATTGTTATTTAATCTCCTCCTCCATAGTTTTAGCCGCAGTCCCAAGAAAAAGTAAGTCGAAAATCAAGGAGATCTTCACTATGAACAAAAACTATGAATAGTGAATGGGGAGGTCGATTGTTAACAACAGGCAGAAGGCGACACGACAAAGATAAAACATTTAATACGATCGTATTCGATGTGATGCTCTGCACGACTTGCCATACCTCCCGTTTATGTTTATTGGCAACGCTTTCACGGTGTACTTGCTATTGCTTCATGTGTAGATCCTAATTTTATTTGCAAAAAATATGTTTCTGGCTTGCAATACCATTGTTTACAAGCGCGCAGCGCTATGAATGCACTGTTTGCACGACGCGAAGGTTTCTTAGTGCTACCAACGAGGTGTAAGCTTTGCATCTGTGTGAAATAAGGCAGCAATCTGATGGTGAACTATTGATGATACTCTATTTGTTTACCGATGAACTTACGATGCCACTGAGCGCAACAGCTCGTGCTTTTAACTGATACAAACAATTTGCCCCAGCATGAAGTACTCAAAACAAGCCATCACAATAAAATTCATAGCGAGTCCCTTACCAGTTCCCTTCGCTCGCGTACTGTGCGTTGATGCAGCTGTGCGCTGGTGTTCCTCCTACAATCAGTTGTCTCGTGCAGGATTGAGATCCAGCCGCGTCACGTGTACTGGTCGGAGAGCGGGAACCTGGTGTGCCTGGCCACCGACGATTCGTACTATGTGCTGAAGTACAACGCCGCCGTGGTGACTCGCGCGCGCGAAACCAACTCGAATATAACTGAGGACGGCATTGAGGACGCCTTTGAGGTAACTAACTTGTTTTATTTGATAAAATAGAAGAATGTGCCTGTACAGCGGGTCTAAAAAAGCCAATTTAGTAGAATCAGCCACCACATCACTGAACTGCCAAATTTTCCCAATCAACCTTGAACCTAATGCTTTAGCGATAAAGATGAAAATTAATTTTGACAGATTTATGATCCTAATATGATTCAACTAAAGTGACCTTTTTAGAACCTCAGATTTGCTTGATTTTTTACGTTCGACGCTTGTGAACAAATAAAGTCGAGTGTTTTTTATCGATCGCCACTGGATCGTTTTTCTCAAACGATACAAGGAGGACAAGTGATGCTCGATTCTAACTCTATATGCTATATCGAACGATAACATGGGGGCTACTCTCTAAGCCCGAAGTCCGTAGTTTCGGGCTTAGTTGCGGGCGTATTCTACTCGGTATCACCTACGGACTTACCATAAGTCCCGAACCCGGGCTAAGAATGAATGACAACACGATTTGACAGCAACTGAAAAATAGTGTTGTCATTAATTCTTAGTGGTTAGGTGATACGGAGTAGAATACGCCCGCAACTAAGCTCAAAACTACGGACTTCAGACTTAGAGAGTAGCTCCCAGTAACGATCGATATTATAGAGCAAATTTGAAAGAAGCTGATAGAGACCAGTATCGCTAAAACGCAGCATATTTAGCAACAAGTTGTGGTCATCAAAAAATATATTACACTATTCAATTTGTAGGAAATCGAATAAGGAACACAATTTAGGTCAGGACCTTCCAATCGCACTAAATCGGAATCTAACTCTTCTAACTTCAGTTACATCTTTCGACTTCCTAATTAGATTTCCTACAAATTGAAAAGTGTTAAATTTTCTGGCACCCTTATGTAGACCAATGACCTGTTTAAAGCAGCAGGAGGAATGGCTTGGGGAAGCACTAGCCTGGAGGTGGCGAAGGTGGGGAGATACCGATATCTCGCTGTTGTCTATCAGCAAAATGGTCAGACCATGTACGAGGCCCTTGAGGCGGTTTAGAAATTCTGACACTAGAGTGTGTGGGGTCGTTAGACCTTACTGCCCACACGATAAGAAGAAACAGAATAGTGATGGTTTAAATTGATGGTACAGTGGTATTGGAAAGCTGCTTGTCTTAAGTGAGATTGGGCCGGTCATGTCTATCGTATGTCAGATGAGCTGTGGGCTAAAAGAACCACTAATAGGGAACATGCATGATAAAAATATTTATTATCTATAGTTTATCTAAAAATACACAAAAATATAATACTAACAGTGAAAATAGAATTAGAATTGCTTGAAAAATAAACGAGATATAATTATTTTAAACAAATATATCTGTCCCTCTCTCGAAAATGCTGTTTTATATAGCAGCTGTATAGGCGTCATGAACTTTGACGTCAAAGTTCATATCGGACTGCTCTTTCTAATTGTAATCTTTGAAGCTTTATAACTTCATCGTTGATAAAGGTATTTCAAAAATAATTTCATGATTATTTACTAGAGCTAATAAGTATTTCATTTTACAATATAAAAAAATCGCATGCGTATTCCCGGCCGCCAAATGGCGGTCGTCAAATAAACCATGTCAGAGGCCCTTGAGGCGGTTTAGAAACTCTGACACTAGGGTGTATGGGGTCGTTAGACCTTACTACCCACACGATAAGAAGAAGATTCGCTATTGGGTTCTTTTCAATGCTAGGCGACATCGCAGTAGACCAAGGCAAGGAGGGTCGAACTCGACTCTTACCTTAAGAACTGGCTCGCAATGGCAGATGACGGACGTGTGTGGAAAAGGGAGAGGGATACCTTTGCTCAGCAGTGGGGAATAATGGGCTAGATTAGATTAGATTACATTTAGTGGTATAGATTCTAAGGTCGTTGGTTTAAATCTTAGGCTAGTGTGTGCACTACAGACGTGTGCTATAAAACTAAGACGTAACTAACCCGCACTGGGTCTACGTTGTGAATTCCGGGACACTTCTAGAAATCATTATTGACGCAGCTGAACCGTGGACTCATATGAGTAGCTACCTTTTTAAGGTTCCGAACAAAAAACGGAATCCTTATAGGATCATTCGGGTGTCTGTCTGTCCGTCTGTCACAGCCAGTTTTCTCCGGATCCACTGGACCGATTCTGTAGAAATTTGGTACACATATGGACTTCTTTGACCCAAACACGGACGCGTTACGTAAATAATTATTTTTTTAGTGTGGGGGTCACTTTTAGGGGTGAAGAAAATTAAAAAAAAAAGTTTTTTGAAAAATATTGTGTGACGTATTAAATAAAAGGGCTTACTTTAAGGGTTTTAAATATATTCTTTTCATAATTTTAAAATAATTGGTTTTGAATTTATTCAAGAAATTAGAAGAAAAATGACCTTACCGCCCCCTTATCTCCCAAACTACTGAGCCTAAAATTTTGAAAAAAAAATGGAGATAATAGATCTTTACCTATAGATTACAGGAAAACCTATAAGAAGTCTATAGTGTTAAAACAACACGTTAAAAAATTTTAAATTCGTTCGGAACCCTTCTTAGCACGCGAGTCCGACTCGCACTTGGCCAGATTTTTTAAGTGCAAGGTGTGACTCATCCGTAATGTTCTTTAGAGCGTTCCAAACGTCACCAAATAAAACAACAGTGTGTGATTAAATTAAATCATGTAAAATAATTTAAAAGTTATGTTCGTCGTTGTTAGTGACGCGATAACAACTGGCAGTTGTGATAAGCGAACCGTTCCGAAACTCTTATCTATTGTCTGTATTAATAGAAAAACCCAACGGTTACAATCGTAAGGTTATTTATCTATCGCGTTCTATCTAAACTATTAATTAGGACTTATTTGGCTCCGTCGTGAGTTACACAATGTTATTGTTCTATAACTAAGCCTCATTTTTAGGGTTCCGTACTCAAAGGGAACTAACTTACTAAGCCTCCGCTATCCGTCCGTCAGTCCCTCTGTCTGTCAGCGGGCTGATATTTTCACAGATTGTGTATTTCTATTGCCGCTATAACAACAAATAATAAAAATTAAGGTTTATATCACGGAACCCTTCTTGTGAGAGTCCCACTCGCACTTAGCCGGTTTTATTTTTTCATACATTGTGTTTTCTTTATTTAAAAAAAAAATCATGTCTATGTTATCGATTGCTGTAGTGTATTCGCATTTCTGATTTACGTACATACATGTGACGTAAGGTTCAGGTTAAACCAGCGCCAGGCGATGATGGTACGCGCCAGATAAATGTGTAATAACGGTCACTGACCCACATACATTTATTGACATAAATAAAAAATAATTGAAATAAAGACATAAAGCTATCTTGAATCGGCTTCTATCGTGATCCTTTACGTTCTCCAGTAATGAAAAACGGTTCATAATTTATTGTTCGGGTATCTACGAAGCGATATTTGGGGAAGGTCAATGTACTTTATTGCAAGTTTATTTGGCGCCTACCATACTAGTTGTCTGGCATTTTGCTGAACTAGATCTATTTGGCGCAGCGGTGAGGTACACAATGCTATTTTTTATCATGATCTCTCTCTCTCTCTCTCTCTTCTTTTTTCTTATTTTTGTTCTTACACACAATGTAAGAACAAAAATAAGAAGAGAGAGAGAGCTCTCTCTCTTCTTATTTTTGTTTTTACATTGTGTGTACAAAGAAAAAAACTGGCCAAGTGCGAGTCGGACTCGCGTGCAAAGGGTTCCGAACGAATTTAATTTTTTTATTATGTTATTTTAAAACTATAGACTTCTTATAGCTTTTCCTGTAATCTATAGGTAAAGATCTATTATCTCTATTTATTTCAAAATTTTAGGCTCAGTAATTTCGGAGATAAAGGGTCATTTTTTTCCTAATTTCTTGAATAACTTCAAAACCATTTATTTTAAAATTATGAAAAAAATATTGAAACCCTTACAGTAAGCCCTTTCATTTGATTGTCACACTTGTCCAAAAAATTTGTCCAAAAAAGGTATTTTGAAATTTTCTAGTTTGACCCCCAAAACTGACCCTCATACTAAAAATTTAATAATTTACGTAACGCGTCCGTGTTTGGGTCACAGAAGTCCATATGTGTACCAAATTTACAACAGAATCGGTCCAGTGGATCCGGAGAAAACTGGCTGTGACAGACGGATAGACAGACAGACACCCAAGTGATCCTATAAGGGTTCCGTTTTTTGTTCGGAACCCTAACAAGTCCACTTTCTGGTACCGATCTACTTAACAAATCTGTAAGATTGAAGTTTATTATGCTGGTCAAAATATTTGTGAATTGACACTAACTTTACAATTGGTATAGGAAATGATAAACAGAAACGTAAATGAAATGAGGTTTAGGGTTTCAACAATTTTATTCTACTACGAAATAGCTTCACATAGTCGGCACAGAGGTATTTTATCTGTGAAATGTGTCGACAGTAATCCCTTGTGATTCTAGTGCGGGTGATGCTCAAAACTAAATCATTTATCAAGGTTTTCCAACAGCTGCTGTATACAGTGTATCTGAGGTACCTATACATGTAACAAACAGCATTAGGCTCACACGGTCGTTAATTACAGTATAGCAAGCATTCATAAAAATTAAGTGTAAACATAAAAAAACTTAATGATTTGACGAACATTACCAAAGTACAATCAAACTGCTAGGCGATTGTACTCAACTCGAATATAGCGACCTACATAGTCCTCACATTCAAAATCCTACATAGGAGAACTATGCAGATCAGTGTAAATCGCACCAATAGAGTCTTAATGCAGGGTTGGGTAGACATGTACCCATACTTAGCCAGTCATGTTTCAGTCCCGCATAATAGGCAATATTGTAATCCTTACGTCTGTCTGTCTGCTTACTACCTCTTAACATTTTAACGGCTAAAAGGGTTTGCATGTAACTTGGCACACGAGAACACCATGTCATGAAATAGGCCATAGGATACTTTTAATTCCAGGAGTTGTGAACAATAGAAATATTTTCAACAATACACATATTTTTTTCATGCATAGTCCATGCATGAAAAAAATATTTACAATCTATACTGTTCATCTAAACATATAATACTAACAGTGAAAATAGAATCAAAATTACTCGAAAAATCAACGAGATATCATTATTTTAAACAAATGTATCTGTCCCTCTCGCGATAACGCTGTTTTCTATGGCAGCTGTATAGACGTTATGGGATTTGACATCAAAGTTCATATCGGACTTCTCTTTCTAATTGTAATCTTTGAAACTTTATAACTTCATCTCTGAAGAAGGTATATAAAAAATAATTTCATGATTGTTTACTAGAGCTAATAAGTATTTCATTTTGCAAATAAAAAAATCGCATGCATATTCCCTATTGCATACTATAACGAGGGCTATGCCGCTGTCAAAAGCTAGTATCATCTACGTTCTGTTTACCCGCCAGGTGGTCGGTGGCGTGAACGAGATCGTGAAGACTGGACTATGGGTCGGCGACTGCTTCATCTACACAAACTCGGTCAACAGAATAAACTACTACGTGGGCGGCGAGATCGTCACGATATCCCACCTGGACCACACCATGTACATCCTAGGATATGTCGCCAAGGAGAACAGGTATACACCTCCTTCATCCTACGACTTTCAATTCCTCAGATCAATTTTAGATGGTGCTGTGAATTTGTGTTCTGTGCTTACATAGGTAGTTACATAGGTGGGTGGCAGGTTGAAATAACATCGAATTAATGTTTTTCCGTATTGAAAAATTAGCAAGTACGCAAGCAAGTATTCCTTGGGGTACAGAGTGGCAGAATTACTTACATAGCCTTTATGTCCAAACTCAACATTCCACATTCATCACCAAAAACCTTATGGAACTATTAAAAGTTGTGATCTAAGTTTCTATCTGAATTTTTAATAAGTTCAGTAGGTTCAGAAACATACTGATTTGCAAGCTATTATGGTGTAAGTACGGTGTGGGATAGTGTCCTATCTATTTGACCTGCATACATATGACCAAACGTTGTTGTTGCAGACTGTACCTGAACGACAAGGAACTGAACATCGTGTCGTACTCGCTGCTGCTGTCGGTCCTCGAGTACCAGACGGCGGTGATGCGCGCCGACTTCGAGACCGCCGACCGCGTGCTGCCCACCATTCCTCACGAGCACCGCACCAGGGTCGCACACTTCCTAGAGAAACAAGTACGTGCAGACACAATATCTACTGGCTTTATAACATCACCGCCCAGATTATTTCTTCTTACTACAGTAAAACGATTGAACTATAAATATGTAGTTCGATCCGCGACAAAAAGTTGTATCCAATGCCATTTTAAAGTGCGACGATATGCGAATGTGTGGGTTGGACTGTTTCTTGTTGCAATTCACAAGATGTCTCCAATGGGTGCAGTTCGTGGGAATCAGCTGAGCGGGAGCTAGAGGCATAGTACCAGTCGTTTTGGCTGTTTGGAGCTTAACATCACAGTTTTTTGTAAACTTGATGTGGAAGAATTAAAGTAAAATTCTAAATGTAGACCTTCATAAATGAACGTGTTTCATGATGTTGTGAGCAAGTTATTTACGACGCATACCATAAGAACCGATGACCTGGTTAGGGTCGCGGGTAGCCGATGGATGCGAGACGCACAGGACCGGTTGTTGTGGCGATACATGGGGGAGGCTTATGTCCAGCAGTAGATGTCTTTCGACTGATATGATGATGACGATGATGATCGCGATGATGTGGAGGAATAAATATTATATAGTAAAGTTGACAGTACCATTCTTTCTCCTTAGGGCTTCAAACAACAAGCTCTAGCGGTATCCACGGAGCCCGAGCACCAGTTCGAGCTGGCGCTGTCCTTGGGCGAGCTGCAGAGGGCGCGGCAGCTGGCGGAAGAGGCGGCGGCAGCCGAGGGCGCGCCGTCCCGCTCGTCGTCCGCGCGCTGGTCGCGACTCGGCGCCGCGGCCTCCGCAGCCGCCGACACTGAACTCACAAAGACTTGCTACCAGAATGCCAAGGATTACAGCGCGCTGCTGTTGTTCGCTTCTAGTACAGGTGAGAGTCGTTCTCTAGCCTCTGCTCTCTGACAGTTGTCCTAATTGGATTAGTATTGTAGTACGGTGCTCATTAGCTTCCGGAGCTTTTACAAATCTGTCATACAGTACAAAAAATTTTGGAATGGAGTTGAAAAATTCTTTTTGTATATTATAGCCACATTCATGAGACAACGGGATATACGAAGTCGCGGGCAAGAGTTAGTCTTTCATATTCTTGTACGTCCCTGCTAAAGTTCTATTCACTAACATCGAGCAAACAAGTCGCATATCTCAGTACTTTCAGATATTACCTACAGTCGGCTAAAGTATTGTTATTACTGAAATGTCTGCAATATTGCGCTGGCGGGTAACAGACGTCATTCTTTGTGTCATTATCTTCCTGCCCATATCCTGCGTTACTTAGAGTCGGCGCAATTCGTTTCTTTCCTCCATTCTGTCCTGGCACCCGCCAGGTTATCACCAAATTTTCTTTCATATCACTCCACACAGAATCCATCAATCATTTCTGTTCTCTATCTCTCTCTTCAACTAGTTTTTGCCAGCGACTTCGCCCGCGTTTTTTTTTTTTTCAGAAATTATACCGAAGGTAATGACAACGATTAATCTATCTCAGTAACAAATTTCATTCAGTTCCGTTCAGTTGTGATTGAGTAACAGTAACACCCAGGCAAACTTAATAGTAATATGAACCGTTGTTTGTGTGCAGGTGACAAATCTCTCTTGCAAAACGTGGCACAGATGTCTGCGGAAGAGGGCGTGCAGAACATCTCGTTCATGGCCTCGTTCATGATGAATGATCTCGAATCCTGTCTCAACCTGCTCATACAGAGTGACAAGCTGCCCGAAGCCGCCTTCTTTGCCAGGTAAGCCTTATCACCTGGCCTTATAACCTGGCCTTATCACCTTGCCTTATCACCTGGCCTTATAACCTGGCCTTATCACTTGGCCTTATCACAGACTTCACAGCCCATCTATTTTGACTACATCTCACCGTGTAAACTTAAGTGAAGTGAGCTTGAAGAGAACTGTCATTCCAATTTGTTTCTATGAAATAGCAGCTCATTTCACTTCATTTCATGTTCACTTCTTCTAAGTTACACGGTGAGATGTTTATGTAATCGCACTGCAGCATAGACCAAAAGGTGTAAGCATACGAAATTTAAATAAATGCGAGAACTTATCATACCACAAACGTTCTGACCGTTTTTTAAGACACTTTGGGGCTTCTTTCGTGAGAATGGTATTTTAAGATAGCCTAGTAAGAGTCCAAGTTTATAGCGGCATCTGAGGCATTTTAGAAATCATCCTGGGTGGAAGTAAGTGAATATTTTCCGGGCCGACGGCGCGTTGTGTTCCACGCGCCCCTCAAAGAGATGTCAGCGTAGTAGACGGGGCCCGCTAGTGCCAGTGCCTGCCAGGGTACAGGAATTTGTTCGAAAGAGTCACCGTGGCCCTGGATCGTAAATGGCATTAGGAGGAACATGAGTGGGTTTTAGTCAGTAAGAGTCTGACACTCCCTTCTACCCCGCCCAGAGTGGTAGGAGTCGTTTGATAATTTATCATCCTAAAAATAAAAGGTAAGTGATCATTTGGGACACCTCAACAGACTTAGTTTGATCAGAAGCCCGCAGTCGCTGTGTGATGGATGTTTGCAGCAGCTTACTTAGGCACCCTGGTTACCTGTTGGAGAAGGTGTGATAAGTTCTTGCCTACAAAACTGTACTTATACCTACAGTATGTGCTATTAATATACACCACCAAGTCTAAAGTCTCGTGTCCACTGTGGAACATTTGACGCGCAACACGTGACGCTCAACATGATCAGCAACATTGCACTGTGCAGCAGCAGGCGCGAACATTGTCAATATTACTTAACAAAAGTTTCTCGTTGCCGTTTGACATGATGAGCAAAATGTTGTGCATCATGTCTCGCGTCAAATGTTGCCAAGTGGACACGAGGGTTTAAAGACATATTAAACAAATAAACTATTGCTTAAACTAATTATTTAGTCATCGTTATTTTTGTATTTACATTGGTTTTTAGTTGCATTTAATTTTTGAACAGAGTTTTTCAATAAAAAGAAACATCAAGATTGTTTAAGTACCTTTATTGTAACTACCTAAAACTGTTATAGTATAAAACATATTACTTTGTTTGCAGATCATACATTCCATCTAAAGAGTCTGAGGTAGTCAAACTGTGGCGGGAGGCCACGTCGGCCTCCAACAAGAAGCTGGGCCAGTCCCTCGCGGACCCCGAGCAGTACGAGAATCTTTTCCCGGAATATACGGTAAAGTTTACCTTATTTTAACTAGTTACCTTATGTTAGCTAGTTAAGGGGGCGTTCAAGTGTTATGTAAGCATCACTGGGGGGTGCGGGGGTCTTTACTATGCTTATTTTTGATGACATGGGGGATGGGAGGGTTTGAATGGTGATTACGTCAGCAATATTCACTTACTTTTTCTTTGTAAATCTTGTACATTTTGGTTTTATAAGTATGATAACAGAAGTGGGGCAAAAAGGTTCCGCGCGAGTAAAAACTACCAATGCTTTCGTAAGCATAGGTGGGAGGGGAAAGAACTTTGATTACTATCGCTGAAAAGGGATGGGGGGGGGGAGTTTAAAAATGAGTTAAATTCTGCTTACGTTAGACTCTAACGGCCCTTAAGGCTATTATTATTTAACCACCACATCTGCATTCTCTCGTATTTTGCTAAAATACTTAAATGTATTTCATTTAATACCATTAGCATTAGTAGGTATAGTACTGTCTTTACGCTACCTGTTTTATTTTATACGCCGCTTTAATGTTTGACTGAAATTAAAACAGTCAATTTGCGTCTTGACTCCAGTGTTGCTAGCCGCTTATGAAGCCCTCGCGATCTGCAGAATTTTTATTAAAAATTTACTACAAATGTTGCAAAATATGAAGTTTGTAATCATGCAGAAATATATCTACATAAATAGATAGATTGGTCTACCCTAAGAGTAAAACGTAGCAGTTGCGAAGAAATAAAGGCTCGCAATCTTGACACAAACACAAAGCAAACTAAAGACATAACTTCATTCTTCTTGCAGCAATCGTTGGAGCTGGAGAGATTTCAGCGCGAGTACGGGTACGAGAAGAGTTGCGACCTCGCCAACCTACAAGAGAACTCCTCGACTTCCAACCTCGAACGCAGCCTCTTGGCCGAGAAGGTCGAGGCGGAACAGCGAGGGTTCAAGCCCCTACCGGTTGCGCAACCATCGCCGATTGCGCAAGTGGCACAGGTAGAGTCAACTGTGCAAGCGTCATCAGTGACTCTCGGCGCCGCTTCGGAAGCACGCGTGCCCCGCGACGACAGGTGGGCAAACTATTTACTGATACTAGCTGACCCAACAAACGATGTTTTGCCATACAAAAAAAATAGCCTTCACAGATTTACCAAATATACACAAACAATTTCATAAGAATCGGTCGAGCTGTTTCGGAGGAGTTCGATAACAAACACTGTGATACGGGTTTTTTATATATTAGAAGATATATGTTACTAGCTGACGCGCGAAATTTCGTCTGCGTCACATTTTTCATTAATGTTCTGCTCCTTTTGGTCGTAACGCGTTATATATATGGCCTTCCTCGATAAATGGGCTATCTGGCACTAAAATATTTTTTCAGTTTTAATCAGGAGTGGCTAAGATAAGCGCGTTCGACCAAACAAACCAGGGATGTTATGGATATGATATTTCGGATCTGGATATGTATATGAATATGGGAATAAAATTATATCGGTTTCGAATACGGTTACGACTATGTAATTATTTCGGATTATCCGTTAGTTTCGGATAGTTTCGGTTACGGATATTAGATTGAAGTAAAATTTAAACACAAATAGTATGTAATAATTTGGTTTTATTTAGAGGTTTTATCAAGTCAAGGTTATCATTTGGTATTACAGTCAGTTATATACGTAAGTAACGAAACGTGTCGTTTTATACGAAACTACCCTAAATTTGTGAAACGGATACGGTTACGGATATATTTTATTTCGGATATCCGATAGGTACGGAGCTCCATAACATCCCTGAAACAAACAAACTCCAGCTTTATAATATTATTAGCATAGATTTATCACATGTATAGATTATAAACTAGAAAATTGGACCAGCTATTGGTTAAATGGCAACAGCCGTACGGGTCGACCTCCAAGGTTAGCTCGACGCGGTTAGTCTGTGGAATTGTGGATAGGTGACCATCTTGTCATACCGGAACTCGACCGTGGCTCAGAAAGCACGTTAATTCGTTGGTCCCGGCTGGCGTTTGTAGATCTTTGCAGTCGTTACGGATTGTCAGACGCCATAAATATCTGACACCAGTTTTGCCAAGGGGTACAAACCCCAATACAGTTGGTACAAGGTGGATGAACATTCATCAGAAAATGGCTCTCATGATGTTAACACCGCAATAGTCAATTTATTAACGATGTCTCCTAAGACTGCAGTGAAATGGTGGTGGCAGTGGTATTGATCGATGCGGCTTTAGATAGGGTATGCATTCAGACCTATAATAAACGAAGTTCTAAAGAGTTTTCTTTCTTTCAGTCCCGTGCAAATGGTCCCTGACAGCACGACGGCGGAAGCCATCTCGACCAAGAAGCGCAACGATTCGCTGGAGATCATGGCGGAGTTAGAACGGGAAATCGAAGACATCATCCTAGATGGCAGCACGGCCGACGTGGTATGTAGCCCGCAGGACGCCCCCGCAGACATAGAGTATCGACGACTCGCGTATGGCTCATCGTGTTTTACAATGATACTGTGAATTCTGGATCTAGTTTTCTCTTTCTTCTGTCGATGAATCATATTTGTCTGAACAATATGTATCCATCTGGATAGCTCTAGCGTTTGCCTTATTTCGACCGAGATAAAGTGTCATTTCGCCACGATGACGATTGTGAACTAATGGTCTGAAGATATGAAATAAGGCATAGAATGCTTTTAAAAAGAAATCCATGTTGTGGTTATATATGTAGTGACGGATTCGTTGGTTCGGTTACGTTGAGGGAATGAATGAAACGCGTGGACTATGCAGCTGAAGTGTAGATGGGGTAAATAATGTAAATATGCCGCTACACAGCTTTTAGACGTACTATCCTACCCCGTTCAACTTCGTCTGCGTCACATTTTTCATGAATGCTCCGCTCCTTTTGGTCGTAGCGTGATTTTATATAGCCTATAACTTTCCTCGATTAACCGGCCAACCAACAAATAATCTTTCAATTCGAACCAGTAGTTCCTGAGATTAGTGCGTTCAACCAAACAAACAATCTTTTCAGCTTTATCATATCTATACTAATATATGAAGCTGAAAAGTTTGTTTGCTTGTTTGAACGCGCTAATCTCAGGATCTACTGGTCCGATTTAAAAAAATCTTTCAGTGTTAGATAGTCTATATATCATCACGCTAAGACCAATAGGAGCGGAGCAGACGAAGTTGCGCGGGTCAACTAGTCATAGTAACTAACACTTTCAACACACAAATGTACAGAGGCGGACGTTAATGCCATAGGGAGCGTGCAGAAACTATAGGTGGCAGCACAGAAGTGTCAATGTCAAGTATTTATAATGATAAAGTTCCGAATTCACAACACTAGGTGGCACAGTCTTCGCCTCGCACGTTCCCTATAGGCATGGCATGCCAACCATGTAATTATTGAACAAGTTTTACTATGGGACCAACCCCGAAATCGCGAAAAATAATCTACTGTCCTATACATTTCTGTAACAGTTGATATTTTTTTTCTAGGTTATGCGTACATTCTTTAACACATTGTGTATTCTTCAAGGGACAAAGAAGTGCATCTAGAATATATATATCTAAAATAGCAACCGCGGAGTTGTCCAGCCCTTTATTCTTCAGAAGAGGCTACACTGGAGACAAATAAAACCGCTAAATGCTTAAAAGATTAAAATAAATGCTTTGATTCGACACTAACGCTTTTCCATCAAAAATGTGGGACGGATGTGTTTGGAATCGCTTAATTTAGCTAGCTTCGTTCAGCGCAAGCGATTCTATTAGTTCTTAACAATCTCATCCCTTGCTACGCATCCTCGCACATCTTTGGTAAAACGCAGCCTTAGACTGACAGCTCGGGTCGACGGCGCTGCTGTGTTCCACGCGCTCCTCAAAGAGTTGTCAGCATAAAAGACGGGGCCCGCTAGGGCCAGTGCCTGCTGGCGCTGTGGACTTTGTTCGAAAGAGTCACCGAGTCACGGATGGGTTTTAGTCAGTAAGAGCCTGACACTCCCATCTGCATCACCCAGAGCGGGAGGACTCATTTGATGATTTACCATCCTTAAAAAAAAAGCCTTAGACTGACAAATCAATGACAGTAACGCTGACCAAACCGAATTCATTGTAAATCTCGATGTGCCATATATCGTCCGCAGATTATTGTTCAACTATAATAATAATATTATGTTTTTTTACTGTTTTTAATACGCATTTTAGTGATACATTGAATCTAAATATATAAGCTTGGGAAACTTTTTGTGTTTGTGTGTAGTTTTGTTGAGTTGGTAGCTGTTTACTTACACAAGATAAAAGGTCACTCCAATGGGTGTCAGTCAAGTTAATATTGACATCATATATTAGGAAATTAAAGCTAAATGTGAATGACCGAAAGTGTGGACGATGCACACGTCAACTATCGTCATTTGCTAGATAAACGTCAGGGAGTCTAAGAAGGCCACTTTAGTAAAATCATATTAAAATTATAATATTAATCATACAACAATCTGTCAAATTTCATTTTCATCTTTATCGCTAGAGCTTTAGGTTCAAGATTGATTGCTAAATTTTGATAGCGACGGGTAGCGCGATGTGCTTTCTGATTCTGCTAAAGTGGCCTTTTTAGACCTGCAGAGGGACAATACTTGTAGTTTTAAGGAGCTGTCAAACACAATTTTCTACATTTTGACAAGTCGTGACATTGATTTTCGTTAGGATGTTCGTGTGTGTTCCGAAATATAAAACAGTGTACTGGCCAGTGCTCATGACGTCATGAATCGACGCCATTCGTTTCGAAATATACTGGCCAGTGCGTGCGTGTGTGTGTGTTAAATAGATATCTTTCTTGTCACCAAAAAATGTTTATGTTTGTACAAACTGATATAGCATTTGTTAATCAATCAGATTAATAATAAAAGTGGTAGAGTGTACCGCTTTTGTGATTAATCTGTGTCTATGTATTACTTTTGGATGAATAAACAATTATTATTATTAATCCTCAAATACTAATAATGCACACACGCCCGTTTGACGATTGATATACTACTAATACGTTACATTTGACATTTGTCTTACCAGTACACTATGGTGGCACTCCAGTACAATATGGCGTCGGATTCATGACGTCATGAGCACTGGCCAGATTTCGGAACAACACACATATGGTGACTAGAATTTGAGCGCTTCTTTGGGTTTGATCTACACGTATCCGGGCCACGGTCAAGACTTGTGTGAGGTCTTGACGGGCCGCGGTCTGTCCACGTCCCGGGCACGGCTCGGATGTGTGTCCCTTTATTACGAGAATTGTTCGTCCTAAACACTTCTTATGACATTTTTTTGTAGAATAATAAACACATCCTATGTGCAATGTCAGTGAAACGTGAGGGTAATGACACGATTATTGTTTATTTTAGCATAAATGTCCACGCTCACGCTCATATGGACTTATTTGCATTTGATCAACTGGTGTTTAGCCTGCCTGACTAATGAACGTCACTAGTACAAATAGGATTTCAAATGTGTAATAATAATATAGTTTGATGAGCGTCTAGAAGAAAATTAAAGATAAAGATATAAAGAGTTTATTTAGAACACGTTTAACGATCGATATTGGCGACTCTGGCTCTGTACTACTATTAGGGTACGAGTTCTAATGTGCCTCTCATTTAAATAGAACATAAAACTCGTTTGCTGTTTTGTAAATAATATGGTAGACACCAAATAAATGTGCAATAACGGTCACTGATCCACATAATTGACTTTCTTAATACCAAAAACAGAAATAAAGACAAAGCTATCTTGAATCGACTTCTATCGTGATCCTTTACGTTCTCTAGTAATGAAAAACGGTTCATAATTTATTGTTCGAGTATCTACGGAGGGATATGAGGGAAAGGTCAATGTACTTTATTGCAAGTTTATCTGGCGACTACCATAGCATACAAAATTCATAAATTTTCGTAATACCGTGCCTTTTGTAGATGGTTTTCTACATATATACTAAAATATATATTATATATTGTTTCAGGACCTGTCCGATGAAGCAGATTTACTGGAGTAATATTTAAGTGTTTTAGATTGTTTTATTTTATATTACAGTACAGATCATAAAATAGTGTACTACATAAAGTGCTAATTCCTTGTAAGATTAAAGTATTATACAGATTTGCTTTTTGTGTTTTTGTTGGAAGACCTCAGGGAAGGTAGTGCTCGAATCTCAGATGGCTAGATTTTCTAGCTGGGACAATGTTGTTAAGTATTGGGCTGGTAAGCCAACAAGGCTGTCCCTCTAACCTCGGTGAAGTTAATATATAAAAACATACATAGCCAGCTTAAATCATAATCCTTACTTATGGCTTTGCTGTAGTCCGGTAAAAATAGACGGGTCTTGTAGAAGATATATCTTTTTGAGATATTGCAGTTACAATACTGATTAGCAAGTTCTTAGTTCAATGTGTGGACTTTTTTTGTTAACCGATTTCCTAAAAAGGAGGAGGTTCTCAATTCGGTGGGTATTCTTTTTTTTTTTATTTGTGTACACCGATTACTCCGTGGTTTCTGATCCAATTTCCGTGATTCTTTTTAGTTCGATGCGGTATACTTGCCATTTGGTCCCGTATAAATTTGATTCAGTTTGGTTCTGTACGTCTACCATGAGTTTTATCAATCTATACTCGCTAGCGACTGTAGTTAAAAAAATGTATGAAAACTAAAAAAAAAACAAGTTTCTAATTTATTTTTTTAGTTGTTAACTAAAGTTTTGCTTGCGACTTGCCTTGCTTGTTAGTTAACAACTTAAATAAATTAGAAACTCGTTTTTTTTAAGTTTTCATAATTTTTTTAACTACAGTCGCTAGCGAGTATAGATTGATAAAACTCATGGTACACGTACTGTAGTTTTTATTTTATGGGCATTTTTGCTTATTTCAATTTCTGCGTAGACAAAGACTTCGTCCAAGTATCACTTAAAAGTGAAAAATAAAAAACTTTTTACAAAAATATATACCGACTTCCAAACAAAACACTACAAAGTATAAAATAACCTTAATTTCGGAAGACGGTGTTAAAAAACAAAGAAACAAGACCAAAAACACCGACTAGTGAATAGGTTGCTTCTAGGCAAACGTGCTCCATCTTCGACCGCATCATCGCTTACCATCAGGTGAGATAGTGGTCAAACGCGTGCCTATCTACAGTAAATAATAATAATATAACTTCCGAAATTAAGGTTATTTTATACTTTGTAGTGCTTTGTTTGGAAGTCGGTTATATTTTTTTTCCTATGTGAATATCCTCCTAGAGGACTACTCTAGGACTATAAGCGGATCTGTTGAGTGAGAATTTGACGTGAGGATGCTGGCAGTCACCACTGACAGATCCTTTAGAATATAGATTTGCTCTTCAGTCTTGAGGTACTTTTAGTAAGGAATTCCGGAGCCAGAGGGTTTGGGTGAAGTGAGAATTAATGCATACTTGGATTTGGCGGTTTCGACTTCCTCAAAGATTGTTGGCATGGAGAGATTTTCTTATTCATTATCTATGGAGATATTCGTGGATTTCATCGTTTCTAGTAAACCACGGTGCATTGACAATGTCCCGGAAAATGCCGTTCTGGGCCCTTTGTATGCGCATGATGCTGCTTTTACAGGATGTACTCCAGATTTGGAGCAATTAGGACCAAATTGGCTTCAGCATGCTGCAATATGACGGAGTTTCTTCCCATCAGCCATGTTAATTTTCTATATTTTAGGTTTAGGGCATCTCTTTTGAGTATGATGTGTTCACTCCAGGTAAGTTTTCTGTCAATACGGAATCCCAAGTATTTAACACATTCAGAATGGGGGCGACCATAGTCGCCGATTGAGGATTTGAATTAAGAACCAGAGGGCCTAGCACATGCCTAGCACGAATTTTGTTGACGTATAGTAACGTAACGTAAAATTTTACCATAGCTACAATTTTTGTGTCGGACATAATTTTATTTGAATGGGATACTATATTCATATTTTTGTGTGATACAAATTGTGTATGTCCCATAAAATAATACAAAACTACTATGGGTTTTTATTTTTTCACATTTAAAATTCACTTACGTTAACGTTACTGTACGTCAAAATATTCGTGCTAGGTCCTCAGCTCATTTAGTATTTAAACTAATGTTATGCTTAGATTTATTTGTGACTAGCTGACCCGCGCAACTTCGTCTGCGTCACAATTTTCATTACTGCTCCGCTCCTATTGTTCTTAATGTGATGATATATAGCCTATAGACTCCTCGATAAATGGGCTATCTAACACACACAATTTTTAAAATCGGACCAGAAGTTCCTGAGATTAGCGCGTTCAAGCAAACAAACTCTTTAGCTTTATATATTAGTATAGATAAGGCAATGGGATGCTAGCAAATCGTACGATGGCTCTCAGACCAATTTGCCCAGGTCGGTCAGTAGATGGGTGACCATCTTAACATACCGAGACTCCTCCGTACCTTGGAAAGCACGTTAAGCCGTTGGCTGTCATATGTAAATCTTTAGCAGTCGTTACGGATTGGCAGAAGCCAGTAAATCTGACTCTAGTCTTGCCAAGAAGTACCGTGTTACTCAGTTAATGGGTTGTGGAGGTCTGTTAGGTAGCCGCTCCGCGTAAAATACTGGTATTCAGCTGATTGACTGGAAGCCGACCCCAATATAGATGAGAAAGGCAGATGAAAATGTGCCTCGGTAGCCCACAATGTAATGCAACTTGCATACGAACTTGCAGGTAAAAACATGGTCAAATGAATCAGCAAGCCGGCCGCGCATGTCGGGGTGTCGTTGCATTGACTCAATGGATCCGGCCGACAAGATTACCTCACAGCACACGAGTGTCATTTCCTAATGCCAGGCTTCCTGTTTAGTCCACGCCGCTAAATCAGTCAGACGCGCTTATTAGACAACTACGTCCAATCTAGGAACTGGCCAAGTGCGAAGTGCAAAGCGTTGCAAACGAATTTCATTTTTGTAACTTTAGGTGTCTTATATGATTTCCTGTAATCTATAGGTACCTAATGAACTATTATTATCTGCATTTTTTTTTTCGAAAATGTTGGCTCATTAGTTTCGGAGGTAAGGGTGAATGTTCAATTTTCAACAAAATTCAAGAAAGATTAAATATAAAACAAAACTACAAAGTATCAAATAACTTCAATTTCGGAAGTCGGTGTTTTTGGTTATTTCGTTTTTGACACCGACTTCTGAAATTACTTTGTAGTGTTTTGTTTTTGGAAGTCAGTTATATTTTTTGTAAAAAAGTTTCTTATTTTTCACTCTTTAGTGGTACCTGCGTACCCATTCACAGCGTACCGGCGTGATGTTATTTTATGAACTGGGGCCTATTTAATAAAACTTACTTAGTGCTTTCGGTGTAAAGGTCTCGTCAATACGAATGAAATAAGCCCAAACACTTGGTAGTTCTTACATACTGATGTGGAGTTCCCTTGATGAGTGGGCGTCACGCGGTTTCACCCGCGTAGTTCCCGTTCCCGTGGGAGTACGGGGATAATATATAGCCTATGTTACTCCCTGATAATGTAGCTATCCAATGCTAAAAGAATTTTTCAAATCGGTCCAGTAGTTTCGGAGCCTATTCAAACAAACAAACAAACAAACAAATCTTTCCTCTTTATAATATTAGTGTAGATTAGTTTTATCATTGTTTCATATTTAATTTTTGGGATAATATAGTATGCTAGCGGACATGCGCCATCCATTTATTTAATTTAATGATCGATATCTATCATAAAATGTTGAATAATATTATATAAATTCAATTTCTTTAAACTTAACAGACAGTTGTGTTGCTGGGGAGTTTGTTGGCCACTTCTTCTTCCCAGCTAAAACACTAGGAAGTGGTGACGGGCTGGGCGATTTGGGGGACTGTCTTCATGTAAATTTTGACGTTCAAAAAGTGCTGATTTTCAGCCTAGTTTGAATAAATGCCTTTTGATTTGATTTGATTGTAAAAATGCCGTGTGTTTTGATGGTGAACGCGTATAAGCAATCGTTGCGCTGTTCCTGGTGGATCGTATGCCTGACACGTCTCTTATCGAAGCTGCCAGTTATAAGGCCGTAGTTCGTTGAGCCTGCTTAAGTCTACACCTGTTTGACTAATTGAATTCACAAGAACAGACACAGAAATAACGAAGAGTTGACAATTTAAGGAAAAATAATCGAGAAAGGTGACGAAGGACAATAAGGATCCCATCTTGAAATGAATGAGTGTATCTATGTACCAGGCATTCCACAGACGGACAATATTTATTCAAGATTATACTCACAATAGGACAGCATTCCTTATAATTTACTAAACTCGATTACTGTGAAAGATTCTGAATGAGAAGAAGGTTTACAAACTTTGCTATTACTTCCCACGTAACTCCAAAGAAAGCATGCAGTTAAAGAAATACGTTATAGATCATTAGAGTTGACAAACTTTCTCTCTTAAAGCCTAATAAAAGCAATTAATGTAGAAATATGTAACCTATCGGTCACGTTCAGCTATTAATCAAAAGCAGTGGTATACCTAGGCGCATATAAGGAGGATGTTTTTAGGGGTCCGGACACCCCCACTCCTATTATCTATACTAATATATGTATAAAGCTGAAGAGTTTGTTTGTTTGCTTGAACGCGCTAATCTCAGGAACTCCTGGTGCGATTTGAAAAATTCTTTCAGTGTTAGGTAGCCCATTTATCGCGGAAGGCTATAGGCTATATATCATCACGCTAAGACCAATAGGAGCGGAGCAGTAATGAAAATTGTGACGTAGACGAAGTTGCGCGGGACAGCTAGTTTTCTATAAGCAGTAAAATAAAAACAATTAAAACAACATGAGATAGGTACAGTCAACAAAGCTATTGGGTATGCAGGCAGCTAACTTGCAACTACTTGTAAACAATGCTGTGAGTGTGCTGAGTAGACAATAAAATTATTGTACAACACACTCGTAAGAATGTCAAAAGCTTAAAAAAATATAATGTACACATAAGAATTAAACATTGGCAGTGCTGTGGAAATATCTCTCTCTGGTCAAATTCAATGCTGCTAAGACCCAAGCGTGTCTATTTTCTGATAAAAGGGGCCAATTCTACCCAGCTCCATCTTTCCGAGGTGCAACCGTGCCGATAACCGACCAACTTGAGCTTCTTGGGGTTACATTAACATCTACCCTCAATTTTGGCCCTTTCATAGAGGCAAAAGCTCAAGTGGCTGCAAAGAAGTTGGGGATTCTAGCAAAGGTGAGACGGTACTTCACGCCGGTACAGCTGCTCAAACTCTATCAAGCGCAAGTACGGTCGTGTATGGAATACTGCTCTCATCTTTGGACGGATCTGCCAGATACCAGCTTGATGCCCTTGAGTCAATTGAGAAACGAGCCAGCAGGATCATCGGCAATGAAAGGCTCGTCGCGACGAAGCTCCAAAGTCTTGAGCATCAACGGCGTGTTGCTAGCCTGTCGGTTTTCTACCGGTTGCATTTTGGGGAATGTGCGACGGAATTGCATGATTTAATTCCGCCAAGCCCGTTTCATCATCGGACCACAAGACGAACGGCGATGCGCCACCGGTACATGGTGGACATCCCACCCACACGCACAAAACGTTTTGGGAACACATTCATAGTGCGTACAGCTAAGGAGTGGAATTCCCTGCCGGAGTCTGTGTTTCCTGATATCTATAACCTGGGAGTTTTTAAGTCAAGAGTAAATAGGTTACTTCTAAGCAAGCGTGCTCCATCTTCGACCACATCATCGCTTACCATCAGGTGAGATAGTGGTCAAACTCGAGTCTATCAAGAGAAAAAAAAAAATATTTTTGCCTGTGTACGGAATAGCTTTGTTGACTGTACGTGCATTTTTGGGAATATTGATTTTTTTAACTTCGGCGCACATGGCGAAAATAAAAGAAAAGCTGTTATAAATATTGGACGGAAGTCATAGATAGGGGGAGTCCGGGAGAGTTTAGCAGGGGGGAGACAATAGCCACTGATCATAGAATCCCTGTATAACTAGATATTGCGACGTTGCTACACTTCTCACAGCTCATAGGCGCCTCCCACCTAGCTCACGCGGCGATGTTGCGATCAGCAGTTTCGTTTTGACGTTACAAGTGAAAACACGTTTTTATGCCCGGTAAGTTAATTTTTTCAATTTTCGATATTTGATTACTGTTGTTTACTGTTCATAGATTCCAGCATGTCATGCATACATATCCTTAGTGTAATTATCCTTGTTACCTTTACGATAGACAGTTTTTGCTCAAAGATTATAGTTTTTTTTTGTAAATTAAATAACGGACAGCTTGGCGTGGGGTGGGAGACATTACCATGGCGACGGGAGGAGACTTTACCCAGGGTAATCCCTCCC
Organism: Lacanobia wlatinum; assembly: GCA_947578705.1. Taxonomy (NCBI): domain Eukaryota; kingdom Metazoa; phylum Arthropoda; class Insecta; order Lepidoptera; family Noctuidae; genus Lacanobia; species Lacanobia wlatinum. The sequence continues at coordinate 5,327,109 of OX388022.1, read as the reverse complement.
TCTGTTTCTCTTGCAATAATATTTTCTGTTTTATTTTAGATAAGTATCCACAATGCCCTTCAAATATAAAAAAAGAAACAACAAGAAACAGAAGCAATTTAGACCACATACATACATGGTGTCCTACTTTAAACTGATTTGCAATATCTACTTTTAAGGTTTAACTATTTGTAAGTTTGTTATCTAGTTATGACTTAGATAGAATAGGCTCAGATTATTATGTTTGCTATGAAGATACCTAAGTTACCTTTGATTTTTCTCCATTTTGATAAGATATTGTTAAATTTCTAAGATATTTTGCTGTAGAAAGACTGAAATTATTATGCAGTAACAGTTGGTTGTGAAAGTTCTTATTAATAAGGTTATAAGTTATGTTAGAAAGAGTTTCTAATGATAAAAGTTTATAAACACTCACTGTTTTAAACGCAACTACTTATCTTAAGAAATATAATATGTGATAGGTACTTAATTCCTCACTACCTGTATGTCAAAGATACTCAAATTATATAGTTCGTGTTATCATTTACTACGTATTATTATGTGCCATGTTTTTTTTATTAAATTTCTTTATTTAATTATAATTTATTATTTTTATTTTGCCTAGTTTTAAACCCGGGTAAAGTCTCCCTTCTTGGGGGTCAAGTCTCCCACCTAGGCGGGAGATATTAGCCAAATCTCACTTCAGTAGAAATCGTTAATTACTCATAAAGTATAAATGATTTATAAAACTTTCTTAAGAAAATATAAAGCTTAATAATGCAGCTTAGGGTACAATTTGTGGAAAATAGTTTTTTGTAAATATAAAGCGATTTATGAGCATTTTAGTCGAAGGCGGGTAAACTCTCCCGGACTCCCCCTAATCCGTGCCTCAAAATCTATAATTGCTAGCACTTCGATTGACTTTGGCGTTTAGAGTTCTGCCTTTCCTTCGTTCTGCTTTGTACATTATTGGACCATGCATCGACCCCCCATGTGAAAGCTGTAGCTACGCACGTGAGCAGAGGAACTTTCCTCACACATTTAGCAGTCGGGTCGAGCAGTTATTCATTCATGTGCCCACACAACCCGTATCTGAGTCGTCGTTTTAAGTAGCTATATGTGACTTGTGTTCATGCGCGGGCTGTGGGCACACGAACGAATTGTTGTTCGGCTCATGTGTTGATTGCTTGGCACTAAAAATGTAAAAACATCATAATACCCCCGTGCCTGTTAGGGAAAACTACAATAAGGAGCACTAACAACGCGTGCCGAATGGGAGGATAATGACATCACGCATGTTGATTTGGTTACATTTAGGTCATTGATACCTCTGGATTCATTACATCAAGTTAACTTAGAGCTGCCGCCGTGCCCTCTCTTTTGTCCTTTTGACGCGCTCCTTAGATTAGGGATCCGTGATCTATCAGGTTAAGCAGAAACTAGAACAGAGTGTAGAGAACCCACTACGCTTTTTGCTTCTCTCTCTTCTTCAAATTGCGTCAACCTGGCGCTGATTGTTCGATTTCTCCATTGCACTCAACTTGACCTGCAGTGCGATTCTGTGAACATCTCACCGTGTACCTAAACTTAGGTGAAGTGAACATGGAGTGAGCTGTCAAACCATACATACAAGATGTATAATTACAGCCGGTCTATTCTGTAAATATCCCACCTTGTAGGTAAACTTAGGTGAAGTGAACATGGAGTGAGCTGCTGTGAGCTGTCAAACCATACATACAAGATGTATAATTGCAGCCGGTCTATTCTGTAAACATCCCACCGTGTAGGTAAACTTAGGTGAAGTGAACATGGAGTGATCTGCTGTGAGCTGTCAAACCATACATACAAGATGTTAACAGCCGGTCTATTCTGTAAACATCCCACCGTTTACACGGAGTGAGCTGTCATTCCATCTCGTCAGCAGTGTAATTCTGTAAACAAGTCGAAGTGAAAACTTATGTTACGGCTACACTACGGTAATATGGCAATAATTATGGCCATAATTGAAACAAAATCAACTGAAACAACACCAATTATGGCCATAATTATTGCCATTATTACGGTAGTGTGGCCGTAGCATTAGGCGAAGTGAACGACAAGTGGGCTGTCACACCATACAGACAAGATGGAATGACAACTCAATTGTTGTTTCACTTCACCGTGTAAACAGTGAGATGTCGACAGAATAGACCGGCTGTATGGTTTGACAGCTCACTTCACCTAAGGCGCCGACCTCACTGCGCGCCGTCTAGCGGTCAGAGTTCCGAGTTCTGCGTTCCGCGTTGATTGTAATGTATGCGGTGGCTTAGAATCTTACACAAAAGCAGTTAGACCGCGACGGTCAAGGTGAATTCTATTTTTTTGCAAAAGCTGGAAGGTCACGATTTCTGATGAGATCGAAAAGTTTACTTAATTAGTGAGAGAAAAACGTTTTCTTTATGATTTGCGAGACATTAAGGTGAGAGTGACATTTGGTTTTCAGTAAAAAGAGCGTGTGACGTGACGTGTTATCACTGAACTCCAGATTTTTAGACCGCTCGCAGTGTGCGCAAGTTTGAACGCAGATCGCAGAACTCGGAACACTGACCGCTACACCGCGCGCAGTAGGGTCGGCGCCTAAGTTGACACAGTTTACAGAATTGCATTGCCGTTCACTGCAACTTTACTCCTAAGTTTTTACGGTGAGATGTTCACAGAACAGACCAGCGGGTCTAAAAAGGCCACTTTAGCAGAATCCGAAAGCAAATCACGCTACCAGTTACTATCAAATTTTTCCATTCAACCTTGAACCTAATACGTTAGCGATAAAGATTAAAATTAAATTTGACAGATTGTTGCGTGATTAATATTATGATTCTAATATAATTCTCCTAAATTGACCTTTTTAGCCCCCCTGGATTCTTTTTGCTTTGCCCATTCAAAATGTTTCATGGCGTGACGTCAAACCCTCCATTTTGGTTTTTCCATGAAGGAAACAGCCATGTTATTGTAAGACGCGTACATACGTCACGGGAAAAAGGAAGATATATGACAGCTCCCCGAACTGACACCAACACTGATTCGTGCTATGATTTGCATAGAACTGTGTTTGTGACAGTCTGTGGTTGGCAAGCGCGTAACTTGGAAAGGTAAAAGTGGGGGAATCCCTACGCACTTGTTAAGGTTTATAAGGAAAATAGAGAAGGAAGGTGAGGGAAAATAAAGTAAGGGTGTAGCCATGACCATGTGAGGGGCTCGTAGCTACGTAATAACAACTGCACGGGTCAATCGGACTGCGGGTGGCTATCCATTTATATGGAGAGTTCGAGACGTCCCCGTAACTTGTCCAGCATGTAAATCCGTTGGTCCTGTCTGGTTTGTATGTCCTTGACATTCATTAAGGAGGGGGGGGGGTAGGGGTAATAAGCCCGAAAGTCAGACAATCAGTAGTTCCATGTAAGGGTATTGTGTTACTCAGTAGGTACTGGGATGTGAAAGAGAGAGAGAGATAATCCCTACACGTAAATTACTTGTATGTACAGTTCGCATCACCGTTGTTTACCCCTCCGAAGTTAGGTTTTAGTGACGACCGCGCAGGTGCAATCGCGTAAACAAGTGTTACGTTCCTAGAATATTTTTTTGTTTATACGTATTATATTATAAATAAGTAACAAAGACTGCCAGTAACAATAACAATATCAAAAAGTAACACCACAAATACAGACACCACAAAAACACAAAAAAACAAATCGAATAGTAAGAAATAACCAAAATTAATAATTATAAAAAATAACAACGTGTAACACTTTTCGCATCAACAGTCGTATTGCATTGAGCAAGCGGGTCACACGTATGCATCGAACGTATACGAGCGAGTGAGATGCCATTACACCCGCCATCTTGCGCAAACACGCGCATGCGCTGTATTATGTTTTTGTCAAATTGACATTCTGCGCACTCGATTGCGACGTACTTCGGGGAGGTAAAGTTGCGTGACGGGAACTGTACCTGCTTCCATTTACACTGAAAGCTAACCCCAACGCTGCAACCGTGAAGCAAGAAGGTCGAAACGACATCTTTATAATTATTTGGTCGAAAATTGATACACTTGCTCTCGCTCAATGAAAGTTTCAAAAGCGATAACTCTCACAATATTCTTCAGGTTGCTACTGCGCGTCTTTTGTACATATTATTTGAATAGCTGCTCGCCAGCTCAAAACGTTTCAATATCAACAATGTGAACAAAGTTGATGGAACAAACATCTGAACTATGATATTTATTTTGTAAATTGGTAAAAATCACACTGATGTGTGGATCATGATGGCGTGTGTAAAACACGCCATCTTAAAGTAAATAAGGCCGGTGAGTCCTAACTGACGTTTCTGAGAATAAACACCAGACAATGCAAGCATTTGTCGTGTTATCGTGTAGCTCAACTCAGAACTCTACCTAAGGAGCTCAACAATCTAAGTAACGCTACAAAAGTAAGGATATTTGAGTAGGCCGCATAAAGTGCCCAAAATATCAGACAATCATCTCGTTGATAACGACCTACATAGTCTTTACATATAGTCGAAACTGAATGTACCTAAGTAGATCCATTTTTGAATATTTAACTTATGATTTTCCTATATTACCACATCTAAATTACGATTTGCGGCTTCCTACCACTAAATGAAGTAGCCGTAGTAGATATTCCCGTAAAACTACAAAAGAAAACCCATTTATTTACCTTGCTAAAAGTCATCGAACTTTAAATCGACAGGAAAGAAGTTGATTTACCAAACAAGGATGAAGTGGCGAAAAGTGTTTGTGCTTTAGACGGAAAACTGATTGGTAACGCAGTGTTTTATCAGAGGAGCTGCGCGCGCGCCGTTTCTCGAGCTCGCCGGGCTGCAGTCACCTGTGATCGCGCACGCTGCCCACCTGCGCCTGCGCCTGCGCCTGCGCTCTCCGCTGAGACGAGATTACGCCGATACTCGATATTCATTACGGGTAAGTTACACTTTACTACAAGGCTATCTTTCAATTATTTTTATGCGGCTGTGCGATATTGTTTTGTGTATTTTTTATTATTTATTTTAACGTTTTTATGCCTGTTTTTTTTAATTCTATACAACAATGCGCTTTTGTTTTTTTGGGAAGTTCTTGACGAAATATTAAGTGTACATAATATGATATTATATTCTATTTTCATTTGCGGCTAGCTGTTGAATAGTACCTACCTAGGTACTTAAAATTTAAATTAAAATGCTTTACGCAATATTTAATATGCATACTTTGAGTGGTTTGACCGCAGTTTTCTGCGAGAGTGTCCCTGCTAATTAAAAAGCACTTACGTTCTGCCACACTGATTACAAACTTAATGAGTATATTTCATTATTAATAGTCAATTTACCTGAGAACTCATTTAACAGAATCTTTAAACGAATCATCCATTCAATCTGAAGAAGACTGAAGACACAATTATTGGAAGTGTAACTAATTTATTTACTTACAAAACAGTGCGTAGGAAACTCGGAGTAAATAAATACCTAAATGTTCTTTTAAACTCAACTGAAACCACGGACGCAGACAGCTGCAGGCCCTTGCTACGTACGGTAGGCCTTGTTTTCGAAAGTCGTTTACCTTAAAAAGTACTACAGCGTCAAGATCTGTGCATTTAAAAACCCTTCCATTAGGAATGAATTTACGTACATACGTTTAACTTGTGAAGAATAACCCGCAGACACTGTCTGAATGTTCCAAAAAATTATACAATCTAGTGAGAAAGAATTTATTATATTATTTATTTTTTATGCCTTTTTTGGAGGTACTATTTAATTTAATATTGCTGACATTGTATTTTTATGAGATTTTGTACTTGTATAATTAATTTTAATTTGATAACATTGACTTTAGCGACACTATTTTGTATGCCTTTCGGCGGAACATGGGAGGGACCAAACATTTTTTATAGGTAAAACATCTTTGCCCAGTGTTCACAAAATTAATAAATGAATATGAAAAAATTAAAACCGATACTAGAAAGGTAAGTCTTGATGTATCTCTATACTTAAACACTCAGTCAAAATGCAACTAAAAACCAATGTAAGTACAACAATAACGATTACTAAATCAATTGAAGCATTCGTTTAAGCAGTAGTTTATTTAATAACATATGTGTTTGTGTAAAAAGTAACATCAAGATTGGTTACCTTTATTTAACTACCTAAATCTTTATATTATAGTGACAGCTGACAATCCGTGAAGTCATATATTTAACGGTTAAGAGGAATGCTGGCGGCGAGACTTTGCATGTAAAAAGTCATACATCGAGGTTTGGCTCTCGACTGTTTCCTCCTCCAATATTGGACAAAGAGATATTTAACAAACTGAATGAAAAGAATGTATACTGTGCCTCTATGTTTTCCTTTTTTGATTAATAGTCGCCAAATTTGTACACTAGGGCTCTGTTGACAGCGATTTATCGGGCAATTTAGAGCATTTTTTTGAGAGTTCTAGTGCTTATACGGTTAATAAATCATCAAAAAGGAAAACAAGGGCAATGTACAGCCCTGAAGCCGTTTGGATGTATCTAATGCAATGCTGATTCTTTTATTTTAATTTTCAATACATAATACAATTCACTGCAGCCATCAGCAAATGTTTTGAAAACTAGGTACGAATTTTGTCTTAGTATGTGATGATATTAATGGATCTCAATACATTCAACCTGTAACAGAATAAACGCAATACCTAGTCATCATTATGAACAACTTTCACTATGGGACCAACAACGATATCGCGAAAAAAAAATCGACTCCTCCATACATTTATGTGCGCATAACTCGACAAAATGTACTGGACAGCTGATTTTTTTTCGTGATTTCGTTGTTGTTTCCATAGTAAAAGTTGTTCATAATGATGAGTACAATGACCCCTTAAGAGGTATTGCGTTTATTCTGTTACATGTTGTTTACTACAATATGTTATGATTTTGAGAATAACTTAAACGGCCGACGTTTAAGTTATTCTCAAAATCATAACATATTGTATATAAAGAACGTACGTGGCAGGACCTACCTACTACAAATTTTGTATAAATATTGTGGTATGTAACCCGTTTAAGCTAACGCCCGCTTGCACTAGCGAGAGTTATCATTTAACTCCGAGATAGTTGCTAACCCGGGGCCGTATGGCATATCATTAGATATCGACGGCGAAGTGCCAATATGTCCTTCGCAAGTGTCTTTTGCAAGAGTCCTGCGCCAAACTAGGTTTTCCCGGTTGACGCAGAAGTTGCTGAATATGAAAATAAAACTCGAAGCGTGCTTCTTTTTCGACGTTATGGTTTGAAATCGATTATAGTTAATATTATAGTCATACTTGATTAAAATTTTAATAGTGCAACGCGTACCTAATTATTAAATACCGGTCAACTGATAACAACATAATATTAAAAAAAAAACAAACAAAATATTTATTTCAAACGAGTTACTGTTATAGCCCTTCCTCGAAAATGGGCTATCCGACACTGAAAGAATCAATGCAAACCAACAGTTCCTGAGATTAGCGCGTTCACACAAACAAACAAACAAACAAACTCTTCAGCTTTATCTAATATACAGGGTTATTTGTAAAACACCAACAACCTCTTAGGCAGTGAAAGTACACATGATTATAAACAACTTTTACTTTGAGACCAACCCTGAAAACTCGAAAAAAATATCAGCTGTTCATACATTTTCATCGGCTAAATATTGCATTTTGTATGAAAGAGCTGAAATTTTTTATAAAAAAAATTATACCCTATCTGGGTATAATGTTTTTTCTTGTATGGCAAAACAACGTTTGCCGAGTCAGCTAGTAATATTAGTAAGTATATATGGATAGGTAAGTATACTATGTACAGGATCTTTTAAATTGTTATGCTCGGCTTAGCTGAAACAAAAGCATGTCACTCAATATCTAATGATAGAGATTATCTATACCAATATATAAAGCTGAAGAGTTTGTTTGCTTGAACGCGCCAATCTCAAGAACTGCTGGTCCGATTTGAAAAATTCTTTCAGTGTTAGATAGCCCATTTATCGAGGAAGGCTATAGGCTATATATATCATCACGTTAAGACCAATAGAAGCGGAGCTTTAATGTAAAATGTGGCGCAGACGAAGTTGCGCTGGTCAGCTAGTAGATAGTAAAATATTTGGTTCAACCACGGTCACGCTATTATGCATGTAGACCACGCTTATGATTGAACTTCCTTCCGGCCCGCCTTCAAGGTTTTCCTTTTATCTACCATCCGATAAATAATGCATCTACGAATAGTATTGTGGTCGCCAAATAAGAACCAGGAAAATTGAATGACCTTTTAAAAAGATGATCTAGTCTAGAACCATCTAGAACAGGTTTGTCTAATCAAAACTGTTAATCTTCGTGCACCTTTTTTATTTTTGAATTCACGATACTTGTGATTATGTCACTAAAGTTAATTTTTTGATGCAATATTAATTACTAACTTTTGCCAGCTATCCCAACTTATCTCTTTGTCAAAGTTCATCAAAATTGATTCAGCAATTTAGGCGTGAAAGGGTAACAAACAAACTCACTTCAGCATTTAGGCTGCCTGTCCATAGACGCGGAGCGATGAAGCGGAGCGAGCGGAGAAACGGAGAAATATTAACCAATGGAATTGCATAAAATATCAGTGTCAGTAATATTAACCAATTCCTTTGGTTAATATTGCCAGCCTTATATAGGATTTTTTCACAAGAGCGCGTCTTATTTAAGGCTGCCGTTCTCTGTCTGATATACGGTAAGGAAACAATAGGAGAAAAAATATCGTCGTTTTAGTGCGAGAAGTCACTAAGTGGCATTTTTAGCCAAAATTAGTTAATTATGTCAAAGTTTTGACCACTCAGCATCCGAGTCCCTTTCGGGATAAAACGCCGAAACCGTCAGGATCCGTAAGTCCTTTTCGGAACAAGCCGACATTCGCGATATTTTTACCGGTACTGAGAAATATACATAATAAAAAGTAAGATAGTTAATTTTAGCATACTCAAAAAATATATTTTAGGTCAGTTAGTTAACTTTTTGTGTTACTGAATTAATTTTTGGTACAGCTGTATTGTATGCGAAAGTAACTAAGTAATATTAGCGAGCGCAGTGCAGCACCGAATTAAGAAAACGTTAATACAAAACATTGTCATAAATTACTCAAGTACCGTTAGTTAATTTTGATCGACTGACTTGCCTTAACAAGTAGTTATGTACTTCTGAAATTCTCGAATTATTTGAAATACTAAAAAAATCAGCTTCCAAAAAAGGAGGAGGTTCTCAATTCGGCGGGTATCTTTTTAAATGTATGTACACCGATTACTCCGAGGTTTCTGATCCGATTTCTGTGATTCTCTTTTATTTCGATGCAGTATACTTGCCATTTGGTCCCATAAAAATTTTATTCGGTTTGGTTTAGTAGTTTTTATTTTATGAGCATTTTTGCTTATTTCAATTTCTGCGTTGACGAAGACGTCGTCCAAGTATCACCACCTAAAAGTAAATATAAAAAACTTTTTACAGAATAATATAACCGACTTACAAATAAAACACTACAAAAAATAAAATAACCTTAATTTCGGAAGTCGATGTTAAAAAACAAAGAAACATGACACCGACTTTCGAAATTAAGGTTTTATATTTACATAATTTCCTAAATGCAAGGTAAAAATATCAATATTTGGTCATAGGAAGCATTTTTGTAGATATTAGCGTTAATGTGTAATACCGATCATAAAAACGCGATTATCTCGTAACTAGCTTTTTGCACTTAGTTATTTCTCGCACTACAGCGACGATACGTACTTTAAAAAAAACGAATAAAGCACTTTTCAAGCACTTTCGTAAATCAGTTAAGTAAGTAGTCAGTGGCATTTGTTTTAGTTTACTCACCTATTTAGTTATCCACATTTATTGATTGTGAGTTCTGGAAGTAAGTGGATCATTTTTATACCCTTATTAATAAGGCTCCGCTGTCCGTCCAGACGGACGCCTGTCATCGGGCTGTATCTCAAGAACCGTAATAGGTAGACAGTTGAAATTTTCACAGAGTACGTATTTCTAATGCCGCTGTAACAACAAACAATAAACATTAAATTCAATTAGCCTGGCAACCAGCCTGATATTATAAACACAATGAATTGAAGGTGGGTTGGCCAGAGACTTTTCCGCTCTAGTGCGAAATACAAGTCCCCACTGATTGCAGGTCTGAAAAAAATAAAAAAATATTTGTTTTAATGTTAGTCACCACAAATAGGTACGAAAAGTTCAAATTCAAAACAACAATGAATTAGAATACCTAATGCCAAAACAAAACAAAATATAATGTTGACAGATTTACATTACCTACTACTAAAAAGTGAAAATAAAAAAAAAAAAAATATTACAAAAAATAATACAACTGACTTCCAAATGAAAAGAAAAACACTACAAAGTATAAAATAACTTTAATTTCGGAAGTCGGTGTTAAAATACGAAGAAATAACCAAAATTACCGACTTCCGAAATTTAAGTTATTTTATACTTTCCAGTGTTTTTTTCATTTGGTAAAGTAGGTTGTGTTTTATCTTATTTCTTTGAAAAGAAAAAAAGCAAAAGAAATAAATACAGAAAAGCAGAAAGAAAGAAATATAGGTACTTAATTTATTCAGCATAGCACACAAAACGCTGATCTTGACTTGGTTGGAACAACGAGCAAACCTGAGCGCTAGCATATTTAGAATTCCGTACACGAATCACGCATTAGCACAACTTCGCCATTCAATCAAATTGAAATACCGCCTTAATGTGGCGTTGAACTTCTCGTTAAGATAAGCTGATACCAAAAGATTAACAAAAGTAGGTAATTTTATACAGTGGCAAGACACGAAGGTGAGGGCAGGATTAAATGTATCGGTTTGCGTTCACATGTCGCACGTCCCGGACTACGACACAGTATAAATATGGATCCATATTTATACAGTGACGAAGGGGCTTTGTAGTCTGAGGTAGCTACGCCCCTGGTATTATACAGCTTCTGGCTCTGACGAAACCCACTAAAGGCTTCCACTGATTTTGTTGCTAACAATTTTCGCCCAGCGTTGGGACAGCAGTAGACTCGTGAAAGTTTACCACAACTATTTTACACTAGTTTCTGCCAGCGGCGTAGGCCGTGGGAAAATCTAAAATTATCCCAAGAGAACAAACCTCTGGAATGAAGTATCCTATTCCAGGACACCCAGGTCCGTTGACTCGTTACAACGCGAAGAGGTAACAAAAAAAAAATATTTCTTATATTTCGGATCAATTTTAGTTTTTCTCAGTAGATACATGAAAATATAGCAGAGAAAATGAAACAAAATAAAAACCGGAAAAGTGCGAGTCTGGCTCACGTACCGAGGTCTACATACCTTTTTTTTTTTTTTTTTTTTTTTTTTAGGTCTACATACCTACAGTTCGTGTATTACGGGAACTGAGTCTCAATTTTTTCGAGACTTATAGGACAATGTGATTTTATAAGGGTTCCGTTCTTTCCTTTTGAGTTACGGAACCCTAAAAATATGAGAGCAGAATTGAAAAAGAGTCCAAATAACACTTCTTACCTAAAGCAAAATTATATTTTCTTTATATATTTTATCCATCACGTCTACCAGCTGTTTAAACTCAGCAACATTTACATTGTCATACTGACTTCTGTAGCTAAAACGTATCATACTTATAAATGGTATAAGTAAGATGCATATTATAGGTAAGTAAATAATGTAGCTACTTAGTTTAAAGACACTTGTTTTGTTTGCTATGCATTGTAGGGATTTACCTCAAGTGTAAGTTGTGATCAGGATGGACATTTTGTAAATGCGTGACCGATGGTCATGAAATAAGTTTCACATTTTCTAATGCTTTATACAAAGAGGTAAAATAGGGACGATGATGAGTAAAAATATGATTCTACTAGCTGACCCGCGCGGCTTCGCTCCCGTCATCTGGCTACCCTACCTACTTACCCTACCTACCCTACCCTACCTACCCTACCCTACCTACCCTACCCTACCTACTTACCTTACCCTACCTACTTACCCTACCTACCTACTTACCCTACCTACCCTACCAACCCTACCTACCCTACCTACCCTACCCTACCCACCCCACCCTACCTACCCTACCTACCCTACCCTACCTACCCTACCCTACCTACACTACCCTACCTACCCTACCCTAACATCACCTAAACCATCTACTAAATAGTCCGAACAAAGCCTAAACATTTGGTATGGATAGGTGAGCCCGTTCTTGAGTTATAAAATTACAACGAAAAGTGGCATTAATTTTTATATACAATCTGTAACAGAATAAACACAATACCTCTTAAGGGGTCATTGAACTCATCATTATGAACAACTTTCACTATGGGACCAACACTGAAATCGCTAAAAAAAAAATCGACTCCCCCATACATTTATGTGCACATAACTCGACAAAATGTACGGAACAGCTGACTTTTTTTTCGCGATTTCGGAGTTGGTCCCATAGTAAAATTTTTCATAATGACGAGTTTATTCTGTTACACGTTGTTTATGTATAGATTTGGTCCGTCAGTTAGATTATCGAAAAATATTGGATATCTACGTATTTTTAGTTTTATCAAATCAATAAAAAATTACGAAGATAAAATGCATCAAAGATAAGGATTGGAGCCTTGTGACGTCACTATTTGGAAAAAAGTGTAGGGACTGGAATGTGACGTCACACGAATTTTCAACGCACTTTATCGTCTTAATTTTTTGTTTGCGTGAAAAGGAAAAAAACATGTCCAATTTTTCTTTGGAATCTATGTTACGGACTAATTAGATTATTTTTTTGTCATCTACCTTATCCATCCAAGCCATCTAAATGTATTGTTTGTTTGTTGGTGGAACACAATTTCTGAAAGTTTCTAGATACTGACTCGATTACGAAAATAGGGATGTCTTCTGGAATCTATTTACTCGTTATAAAAAAATATATTAGACACGTATTTTTAACCGACTTCCAAAAAAGGAGGAGGTTCTCAATTTGGTGGGGATTTTTTTTTTATGTATTTACACCGATTACTCCGAGGTTTCTGATCCGATTTCTATGATTCTTTTTAGTTCGATGCAGTATACTTGCCATTTGGTCCCATAAAAATTTGATTCAGTTTGGTTCAGTAGTTTTTATGTTATGAGCATTTTTGCTTATTTCAATTTTTTGCTTTAAAGTCAATAACAATGACATAGATAAAACACATCAAAGTTATAGGTAAAAAGTGGTACTTATAGTTTTCATGTAGACGTGACGATACTCGAAATTTCAGTGCACTGTATCGTAATCATTTGTTGTTTCGTGACAAAAGTAAAAATACACTTCCAATATTTTTTGGTACCTATTGCTACTGACGGACTAAAACCATATTTTTTAAGTATCTATCATATTCATTCACCGATAGACAGCTAGGTACACTGTTGCTGAGTGCTATGCCCAATATATCCTGGAAGTGCTCGGATCATCGGTCAGGTCAGGGAGACAAGCCGCGCGAAAAAGTACATATTCCACTACAATTTGGGAAATGGAAAAGAAAATTTATTTATTTTAGGCAACTGAGGCCCATAAAAGATAAAACATACATATATATAAGCATAAAATAAATCTCTATATACTAATACATATTAATCCAACAAACTTAAAAACTACTGCACACGTAGTAATGGCGTCGTGTTACGCTGCGAGATGTCACGTATCCGGCCACGGAAACGCCGATACTGCTGTACCTTTCAGTCAAAACTCTTCCTTGAGGAAGGTCACTAAATAATGACTCGGAACGCGCACCACGAACGACTTGAAATTGGTGTTATGGCGCGCGTCCAACTTCTCCACCCTCAAGGTCCAGTTGGGTTTCACCCGTATGTATTCTACGATGTCTTCAGTCTTCGTGGAATGTTGCAAACGGGACACGTACAGCTGCGTCGTCGGTACTGCAGGACGTACAGCATGTTAGATCCTGCCGGCGCTGTCCCACTCTGGTTGCGATAAGTAGGCTTCCTCTTCTTTCTCTCCACCTTGATAAAACCGTCCTCATCGCATGTGTTCTTCGGTGGACCCTCTTGTTTGTGGTCCATCACAGCGCCGTTAGTCGCGCTCGATGCTGAGCGACTCTGCTTTCCCCCTTTTGCTGTTACTGCTTGTCGTGTCGTTTGCGACACAGCAGGTTTGTTCTTGGCGACGATTGCAGAATAGACACTTTTTGGGGTCGATGTACCTATTAAAATGATGATGTTTTCCTCAAACGCTGCTTGAAAAAGTGTACTCAGAAAATATTGTTAATACCTAAACACAAAACACAGTCTCAAGATATAAAAAAACAAAGTGAACGGAAGTCGTCTAATAAATACATGATTACTTCCCGGAGCTCAGAATACTGTAGGGGGAAATTCCAGAGAAAAATCTTGACATGTCTGAGCAATGGGTTTATTTCCACCAACTGACAGACAGACAGACACCCGAGTGATCTTAAAAGGGTTCCGTTTCTTACGGAGATTCGGAACCCTAAAAAAACCTCACGTGTTGTTTACTGTCAACTCTTAAGTACTTAAAAGTATTAAATAGTGCTCAATATTGTTATAAGTGTGATCTAAACTTGAACCAGATATATACAATGTAGTTAATATGAATATTAAATAATTAATGATACTTAGTACCTAACAGATAGCTCGATTGTCTTTACCTACCTTGATAACGTAATCCAAGCATCTTATGAGGAAATGCTGGCGGCGAGACTTTGTATGTAAAAAGTCATAATTCAAGGTTTGGCTCTCGACTGTTTTCTCCTTCAATATTAGACCGTATTAAGAGATATTTCACAACTGAATAAGAAGGATATATACTGTATCCCTATATTTTCCTTTTTGATGATTTAGTAACCTTAGCTTAGCACTAGAACTCTCACAAAATGCTCAAAATTGTCTGATAAATCGCTGTCAACAGAGTCCTAGTGTACAATTTTGGCAACTATTAATGAAAAAAAGAAAACATAGAGACACAGTATACATCCTTCTTATTCAGTCTGTGAAATATCTTTTTTATCTGTCCAATATTTGAGGAGAAAACAGTCGAGAGCCAAATCTCGAGTTATGACTTTTTACATACGTACAAAGTCTCGCCGCCAACATTTCCTCCGAAGCAAGAAAATGCCTGTGCGCGTGCCACACTAAGTGCCTACATGATGGTCTTTCAACAAATCTAAAAAGAGGGACTTTTTTGTTTCCGAGTTTATTTAGCTATTGCCCGCAACGTCGTACGCACATATCCCGTTTTTTCCCGGACCCTTGGTGCTACTCCATACTCGCCAAGGAACCCACATGCCAAATCCAGCTTTCTACGACCAGTAGTTTCGGCTGTGCGTTGTCTGTTAGTCACTTACTCGATCAGTCAGTAACGGAAGAATTTTATATATTACGATTAGGATGTTTGTAAGAAACACTGCACTACAGAGGAGTTCATGGCTTTATAATAAAAGCAGGACGATCTTCAAGGTTAAGCACTGCTTGCCGAGTTCGGTCTGTGGATGGGTGACCATCTTAACCTACCGAGACTCCTCCGTGACACGGAAAGCCGTTGGTCCCGGCTGTAATTTGTAGATCTTTGGCAGACATTACGGATTCTCAGAAGGCAGAAAATCTGTCTCCAGTATTGCCAAGAAGTACCGTGCTACGCAGTTAATGGGTTGTGGAGGTCTGGTAGGCAGCCGCTCCACGTAAAATATTGGTATACAGGTAATCCGGTTTGACTGGAAGCCTATCACGATATAGGCTAGGTAGATGTTTCTATTACTGTCCACGTCTTCCACTGTCCGGAAATAGTGAATTTCTTAAAATTTCTTTTGATTTTCTTATTGTCGCGTTGTCCGGATTGGTCTCATAGAAACAATTAACGTTGTTCATAGACATAGTAGATTATGCACCGAGGGGATAAAACAGTTTCTTATGTCACGGGCGTCATATTGATTCCCGAACCTAATGAAGGATGGAAAGTTAACTCTCGAGTGTAGCGAGGGAGTTTAGAGTTTACGAGCGAAGCGTGGGAGTTAATGCAATAATCCCGAATGCAGCGAGGGATTCAAGCTAGGCCAAGGCAAATACACCTTTATTCCTGAGGAGCATACTCTACATTTCACACCAACTGCGAGAAAATTGCTCGCAAGTCATGAAGAGAGGTGGCTGGCCGCGAGCGGTTCCCGTCTGTCTCCAAGTTGAGTTTTAACTTCAAATCACATTATTGACCTCCGGCCAATAATATTGTACTGAATTTCATTATGACCCGCCGGGCAATAATTACTAAGTTTAGGTTAAGTTTGCATGACATTTTCGTGCAGGTGGTGTGAAAAATTAATTATTTATGAGTAGGCGAAACCGGGCCTAAAATTCTTGCCGTTTTAGGCTTCACGAAGTCAAATAATCAACATTTTCCTACTGTTATCTGTACATAGTTGACTACGTTTGTGCGTTGAACATACGTAAAATAAGACTGTTATACAGAGATAGAGCGAAATATCTTTCCGACTTCTAAGACCAACTGAAGATTAGACGCGTTTATCTTTGTTACGAAACTATCAAACTACTAAAAAATACTAGTTCTGGGAAATACAATGACATAATATTATAATAAAACATTTTTGATCTTTTCAAGGTGTCGCAGTTTCTTATGTAGAATCATAATAATTTTCTTTTCATGGTCATGTAATTCTAGCGAGCTCGTGGCTGAATAATAACGGCCATTCGGGGGGTATTCATTATTAAGTAACACTTGCCGAAGTCAGGCGATCCCTCAGAAGATACTCAGAAGACAGGTAGACTAAGACATTTGCCTGACCGCTGACGAGGAAGCGATTATAGCTATTGACTTTTATCTCGCTGAGGAAAGGGATAAAAGATATAGATCTTGTGTGAGTAAAAGAGTTACATACATTCATAGTCTATAGCTGGCTGTTCACACTGCCGGCGAATCGGCTCTTACCACTGGATGGTCGCAGCGAGAAGAGCTATCAAAGATAATACGAGTACTTGCTCAGCGATACTCGCTCGGCGATGCTCGCTTAGCGGTCAGAACTCACCAACCAGCGGTCATTTTTACCTATAGTGCGAGCCGGAGCGAGTGATGCGAGTAATCGGCCGTCGCACAATAGCTCTCGCTAATAGTCGAGCGACTTTAAACTATCGAAATTACACACTCGCTATTCGCTAACTCGTTTCGAGTTTCAAGCTTTTCTCGCTTCTCAAGTGCCTAACAACGGGCTTGCCAAAAGCTTATGTGTAAGTGCCCGTTCACACATGGTCTCCGTTTTACTGGTCCGTTTCCTCGGATACGATTTTTTTCATCGATGGCGTATGGAGTTGTGAAATGAAGTGGAAAAAAAAACAAACGAGTAGAGAGAGCTCACAAGATACAAACTGTTTTCCAAATTTAATTATTATACTACTCCATACTTGACTTAAGGTTCTAAGACCCCTAGCTGGGGCAGAGGGCGTCCACAGTAGTTCTCCATCGCGAACGGTCTTGAGCTTCACGCTTCACTTCACTCCACGTCAGTCCGATGATCGTCGCTTCTGCCAAAACGGTGCATCGCCAGCTTTGTCTGGGACGGCCACGCTTCCTTTTCCCTTGAGGATTCCAATCCATAGCCTGTTTGGGAATATGATCGGGATCCCTCCGGAGCGTGTGACTAATCTACCTCCACTTATGACACTTGATCTGGCGGTCGATCGGGTTCTCGTGGCATTTCTCCAATAGCTCTACGTTAGAGATCGCCTCGGGCCAGTAAATCCCGAGGATACGGCGAAGGCATCGGTGGACGCAGACCTGGATTTGGCGTGAGATCTCCTTGGTTACCTTCCACGTTTCGCACCCGTAGAGCAGCACGGATTTGACATTGGACCCGAAGATTTTGAGTTTGACTCTTCGGGTCAGTTTCCGTCAACACCATACGACATCGATGAAAAAAAAAACCGGTCAAGAGCGAGTCGGACTCGCGTGCAAAGGGTTCCGAACGAATATTTTTTATCATGTTATTTTACCAGTATAGACTTCTTCTAGATTTTCCTGTAATCTATAGGTAAATATCTATTATCACCATTGATGTATAAAAACCCCAAGATGCACAGTCTCGAACAAATGCAACACTCGAAACTGTCGTCAAAAACTGACATGTATCAAGTGTCATGTGTGAGTTGTGTGTAGTTATACTATAAACATTTTTTTTCGCAAATTCAACCTTACACGGATCGCTTAAAGTTGTTTTTACAAAGCAGTTCAGTATGGCGAGCGATGCGCAATTTTTTTTGCAAATTCAACGTTTCACGGATCACTTAAAGTTGTTTTTACAAAGCAGTGCAGTATGGCGAGCGATGCGAGATTGTTTGTTAGAAACTTGCGCATAATTATACATATTGCGCTTATTTTTTGCGGACGTTTTTGAGATGCTGAGTGTGTATTTTGGGTTTTTTTATATATCAATGATTATCACCATTTTTTTTCAAAATAGGTCAGTTTTTTCAGAATGGTCATTTTTCGTCTAATTTTTTGAATAACTTCAAAAATTTATAATTAAAACCCTCACAGTAAGCCTTTTCATTTGATATGTCACACGATATTGTCCAAAAACCTTTTTTTTAATTGAAAAAAAAACTGGCTGTGACAGACGGACAGACAGACAGACAGACATACAGACATACAGATTGACAGACCTTGAGAAGAGGGGTGCAAGGTTAAAACTATTTTCACATCACCTAGAAAAGTTTTCTTATAACATTCAGCTTGACTATTTTTTATTTCTTCAAAGTTTTCTTTGAAAGCCATGGCGCGTACAACCCCTTGTAGGTACCCCCCTCCCAGTGCCCATGACATGACTACCTATGTACATATTTGATTGGATTAGCAGACAACATTTCAAGGTAGATTAGCTTATAATAAAAGTTAAGTACCTACGTTAGAAAACTGAACAAACAGGTTCTTTACTGAATATGATGAACACCATGCAAACAAAAAAAAAATGCACCATCAAACAGGTTACTGCAAAGGTTAAAAACTTTAAATATTTTGAGGAAAACGCATAACATGGCCTTGCAAAAGTAATATCGGCCGAAGTGATACCGGTTTTTTACTGCACATAATTATGTCGCAGGCGTTTTGTACATATTTATATGTGTGATTCGACATTATAGGTACCTGGTACCTGGTATATATGACACAGTTAAGTATCTATGTATAACGCCTAGGCATTTTGTAAAACGCCTTGATACACAAATTGATCCTATGTGAACGTTAAAAATGCTAGTGTCCATAAAAGCTGTCTTTGTGTTTTTTATTGTCTTTGTTTTTGTCTATTTTTATTTATTTTTGGTATGTGCTTGGCGCAAATAAACTCTTTCTTTCTTTCGTTCGATAGAATCACAAAATTAATGATCTATTATATGAACAGTTCTAACATAAATTATTGTTATTATAATCAGGGGTATTTATTAATATTATCTTTTATGTCACTGACAATCTCGGGATCCTGGGGTCCCGATCGATCTTTTGATAGGCGTACTAGGGACCGAAGTCGATTTCAAATGGAATGGGCCACCAACCGACGAGTATCCCTTATTATTATCAGACTGCAGTGTGCCGTGTGTTGAAGGTGGCTGGCAGCGGATGGATGCGGACTGCTCAAGACCGAGATGGTTGGCGCTCTTTGGGGGAGGCTTACGTTCAGCAGTGGACGGATATTGGCTGAAATAATGAGTGTCCCACTGCAGGGTAAAGGCCTCCGTTCCTTTTTTCCACTGTTCTCTGTCCTTCGCCACATCTGGCCAATCCTTTCGGTAGGAGTCTAACTCGTCTCGCCATTTCCTCCTAGACCTACCGCGTCGCCGGTTCCTGTTGTTCGGAATCAAATCGGTAGTTTCTTTTGGCCAGTTCTGTAGCGATATGCGGCAGATGTGGCCAGCTCAGTTCCATTTTATATTGGCGGCTGATTTGCCTATGTCTGCGATTTGTGTTTTGGAACGAATTATTCGGTTTTATAGGCGGTCTTTGATTTTGACTCCAAGAATACTTCGTTGCATTGCTCATATTCCATAAGAGGTATATTAGTATCTACTTAATTTGAATTTAGTTAAATGCCGTAAATAGTCGTACCTAGTTGTAATTTTCTACCTGAATACTAATCTACGAGTATAGCACCGCATTTTATTATTTTCCCAGCTTATAGGGTCATTTAATTGCCGTATGTATCTACATAACCAATGGAGAATCTTACAGACGCATGCGACAGACCGGTCCTGTTATTATTAATTTATTATCCTTTTATTCCACGCGTGTTCGTTGCGGGTTAACAGTTTCAGACTTAAGTAAGTACTTTTATAAGCTTGGTATCAGACCAGGTTTTCTGACCTTTATGAAGTCATACCTGGCATCGTACTGTTATAAGAGATATCGGAAACTTGTTTTAAAAAAAAACAAAGTAATAGTTATCTGGAAACAGAGTTTAATTACGATAGAACTTGTAACAGGTATTGTAGAGATAGAAAAATTTAGGACGTCCGACCCGTACCGAGATTCTGACCGAACTGCTGCGCAGACTAGGTGCACACGCCGTCTCAAAGTCCCTAAATGCTGACTAAGCAAGTCTGGATGATTGTCAGCCTATCTACTATCATTAGCAGGGTATAACAGCCCCCCACCAAAGACTGAAATTCGGGGATAAAAGCCGAATTTCAGGTAGTTATACAATTTCTCGTAATCCAGGTAAAGGAATTGGAGAGTTTACATTTTCAGTATAAACGTTATGGTTATTGACATCGTCATCGGTATGGGTCGTCGAATTAACACAAGTGATATAGAACTTAGATGTATGCTTAGAAATAAACTTACATAACTTAAATACTATATAAGATACTAGCTGACCCGCGCAAATTCGTCTGCGTTACAATTTTCATTACTGCTCCGCTCCTGTTGGTCTTAGCGTGATAATTTATAGCCTATAGCCTTCCTCGATAAATGGGCTATCTAACACTGAAAGAATTTTTCAAATCGGACCAGTAGTTCCCGAGATTAGCGCGTTCAAGTAAACAAACAAACAAACTCTTCAGCTTTATATATTAGTATAGATAGATATAGATTACTATAGTTAAAATACACATTGTTAATATGAAATAAGGTGTCCCGTATTTTATTAAAATAGGCTCTTCCTCGATAATTTTGTTTAAGTCTGAAAATATCTAGTTGTATATATAGTTTGTTTGTTTATAGTTTAATCATCCAAGTTAATGTTTTGTAGTAAAATAGGGGATACATTGTTATTTACATTAGTTGTCTTTGTATGTATTTTACAACACGAATCATTGATAATGCTAAAGTCTAAATTAGGAATAGGAATGCCTATATTGATTTCATCCTTAGATGATATAAGTCTCGCACTTTTTAACCGACTTCTAAAAAAGAAGGAGGTTCTCAATTCGACAGCGTATATATATGTATATATATATATTTCTTTTTTTATGTGTTTTCGCGGATAACTTCGTCGTTTATGATCCGATTTCGATGAATCTCTTTTTATATGAAAGGGGTATGCTTCCGAGATGGTCCCTTTACCACCACGTTAGGATCTGACGATGGAAACCCTGAGAAATCGAGGGCAACTCTCGAAAATTGTAGGCACGCATCTGGTAAAAGCTTGATATTCGTGTGTATATCGGGTGATACTACAAAAGAAGGAAGGTTTGGATCAGACCTGATGATGGAGACGACAGAGAGTCAAGGGAACTCCACGTCGGTATGTAGGAACTACCAAGTGTTTGAGCTTATTTGTATTGACGAGACCTTTACACCGATAGCACTTAGTAAGTTTTTTTTTCATAACACAACATCACGCCGGTACGCTGTGAACGGGTACGCAGGTACCACTAAAAAGTGAAAAATATTTTTTTTTTTACAATATATATGTAACCGACTTCTAAAACAAAACAAAACACTACAAAGTATAAAATAACTTTAATTTCGGAAGTCGGTGTCAAAAACGAAACAACCAAAAACACCGTTATTTTTGTAAAAAAATTGTGTATACTGTACACTGATTTGGGATTCGTAATATACCGGTTCCGGACAGGAGTTATTACAGTCCATTGGCACTTTACTTGAACGGGATTGCACGGAAATCCACTAATTATTCATATGTGATTTCCAAATGTCCAATTCACCGACAATCGTTTTAGTTTCACATTATGTAGGGATAGCACTAAGTGTTTTCGTTAAAAGTTCGCTTGCACACGTAGGCTTGCCGCTGGTCAACAGTACCGTAGGTATCTCACACAGAAATAACTCAGAGCTTATTGTCTTACATTTATCTAGGTTATCTAGAATACAAAAGTTTAGATTATCCTAAGAAATACCAATATACGAGCTAGAAGGTAAAATCAAACTAAAAGTATTTGGGTTATCGGACCCGTGAGGGGTCGGTAATGTTAAATTATGATACAAGTAAAATCTTGTTTATTATATCTATGAGTTAAATTCATCATTAGTAACTAAAGGAATTTGTAAACGAATACAAGTTTGTTTTTATAATAGTAACTCGCAACTTCAGATGTGCTTAATATTATGTGGATACTAGCTTCTGCCAGCGGCTTCGCCCTAGGGAACATGCTCCCGGGATAAAAAGTAGCCTATGTCCTTTCTCAGGCTCTAGACTATCCGTGTACCAAATTTCATTGAAATCCGTTCAGTAGTTTTGGCGTGAAAGCGCGACAGACAGAGTTACTTTCGCATTTATAGTGCCTCCGGTATGTTTGCGGAGGCTAGAGTAGACGGCTTCCATGCCATCGTACGCAAGCGACTCGCGTCGTTGTTAAGCAGAGTCCGGGGTAGCACTAATAGCATTCTAATGGTTATCGCGGATAAACAGGACTCAAGTATCCTGAAAACTTTTCTTCGTGCTCAAATTTTATAATCTTGGTTTTTTATGGACATGGTCTGAAATAAAGATTTATTATTATTATTATTATTATTTATAATATTAGTAAGGAAGTAAGGATTATGCTTAATATTATGTGAGCGTAGCTGTGTCGATAGAATATTTAGTTAGATCGTATTGGAGGTTGAGAATATATTTTAGTTTGGCAGGGCCGGATTCGGGGAGGGATCCTACTATATCTAAAGCCACTCTCTGAAACGGAGCAGTGGATGTAGTACTGATCTCCATTGGGGCTCTATTTAATTTTCAGCGCTTTGTTTTCCTAACATAATTTACATTCCTTGACATAATCTTCTATGTCACTTCGCATGCCCTTCCAATAGAATTGTTCCCGGATTATCCGGTACATCCGTGTCGAACCTAAGTGCCCAGCTGTGGGAATATCATGGTTCTCACGCATGATTTTGGGTCTCCCCCTCGGAGTAGGATATATTGTTTTATTCAAGTCAAAGTCAAAGTCAAAGTCAAATGATTTATTTCAACTGGACCAATAAAGGCACTTTTGAACGTCAAAAGAAAATAAAATATAGTGACTCTAGTCGTCCGTTCGCAAAAGGTAGATTCTTATGGAGAAGAACGGACAAGAAACTCCATAGTTACTCTTTTCAAAAATAAGCTTTACAATATTTGCATACATTAATCAATTGATTATATGTTAGGACGATGCTCCCAAAATAGCACTTATATACTACTAATAATTACAATAAAGAAATGCCAGCAGAGGTAAAATTAATAAGTTTGCTAGTAAGGGGACATAGTACTCACATACGTACAAATTTTGCAACTATTGATTTAAATGATCAGTGTGTGAGTTAAATTAAATATAAAAATCAGTAAATAATCCTGTATACATAATAAATATTAATATAATAAACACAAACATATCAGCCAGTTTCACTATGTCAACTACACCCTAGATTGTCCTATGGAGCAGGACTAGCATGTTTCCAAGCATACTTATCTTGAATATAATCATCTAATTTGTAATATGCTTGTTCAGAAAGTGCCTTTTTTACACACGTTTTAAATTTTCTTTCATTTAATTCTAATATGTTAGAAGGAATTTTGTTGTAACATTTAATACAGTACCCCATGAAAGATGTTCGTACTTTGGATAATCTAAAAAATGGTTGATCTAGTTTATTTCTATTTCTAGTATTAAAATTATGTCTATCACTAATTTTGCTAAAGAGATGTCGATTTTTCCTTACATGCATTATATTTTCATAAATGAATTGACAAGGGACTGTCATAATATTAATATTTTTAAAGAGTTCCCTAAGAGAATCGCGGCGACGAAGATTATAAATGGCTCTGACAGCACGCTTTTGTAGAATAAATATGGATTCAATGTCAGCAGCCCGACCCCACAGCAAAATACCATACGACATAATGCTGTGAAAGTAACTAAAATAGACCAAACGCGCGGTTTCTATATCTGTTAGCTGCCTTATTTTTCTAACAGCATAAGCGGCTGAGCTTAGCCGCGCCGCAAGAGATGTTATGTGAGGTCCCCATTGCAATTTCTCGTCTAAAGTGATTCCCAGGAAAACCGTCTGATCAATAAATTCCAGTTTTTGTCCATTCAATATGATGTCACATTCGTTACTTTTAACATTAGGTAAAGTGAATTTAATACATTTAGTTTTTTTTTCATTTAGTACTAAGTTGTTTGCCGTAAACCAATCTTGAACCTGGTGAATAGAGTAATTGACATCATCAAGGTTTTGTGATCGTCGGTCTATCTTAAATATCAATGATGTGTCATCAGCAAATAACACCATCTTTGGTTCATTTTGAAACAATTGGGGCAAATCGTTTATGTAAACTAAAAAGAGGAATGGACCCAATATTGAACCTTGCGGAACGCCCATCGTCATTTCAGACCCTTGTGAGTTTACACCGTTTACCTGTACTTTAACCTGTCTGTCTTTCAAGTATGACCTAATCAAGTCAAGGGATGTATTCCTAATTCCATAATGCTCGAGCTTCAACAAAAGTGTCTCATGGTTAACGCAATCGAACGCTTTCGAGAGGTCACAAAAGATTCCAATGGCGTCTTGTGAATCCTCCCAAGCGTTAAAGATGTTCTTTATTAGGGTGACACCGGCGTCAGTTGTACAACGCCCTTTGGTGAAACCGTATTGTTGTTCATGAAAGATGGAATTTTTATTAAAATGTAGTAACATCTGGTTAAGCATTAACTTTTCAAACACCTTACTGAGAACCGGCAGGATTGACACCGGCCTGTAATTGTTGGGATCTTGACTATCACCGGATTTAAACAGTGGAACGACTTTACTGTGCTTCATGAGATCAGGAAATACTCCCTGGTCTACACTAGAGTTAAATATGTGAGCTAAGTAGGGAGCAACAGTTTCAATAATAGATCTACCGACTTTTACAGACATTCCCCAAAGATCTTCTGTTGATTTAATTTTAAGATC
This sequence comes from Lacanobia wlatinum, assembly GCA_947578705.1. Taxonomy (NCBI): domain Eukaryota; kingdom Metazoa; phylum Arthropoda; class Insecta; order Lepidoptera; family Noctuidae; genus Lacanobia; species Lacanobia wlatinum. The sequence goes on along the minus strand of OX388022.1, from coordinate 5,301,662 downwards.
TTTAAAAGCCTTCGTAATGGCTAGGGGGTTCGTATGTTGAAACTTGAACTCTGATGGGCATACCTTGACATTCTTCCTTAAAAAGGCAGCAGAGAGCGCGGGTGACGAGTTAAGAGCTTGTGTAGTTTTATGAGGAATATCAGCAAAGAAGTTTTCAAATTCCTGAGCTACCTCTGCATCTAAGTTTATGGGACCATGTACGGTATTTAAATTAAATTTAGTTTCACGCTTTTTCTTCCTACCTGTTTCATTATTTATTATTTTCCAGGTGGTTTTTATTTTGTCATCTGCTGATTTTATTTTGTTGCTAATAAACAGAGCTTTAGCTATTTTGCATACACTTTTAAATGTTTTTGAATAATTCGCAACATACTTATGAAAGCTTATGTTATTCACATGTTGCTTTAGGCCATATAGTTCGTATAGCTTTTCTCTACTTTTTCGAATGCCCGGAGTCGCCCAATCACTAAATATAAACTTAGTGTAAATACTTTTAGACTTTATTGGAAAATTATAATTAAATTGAGTGTTGAGTAATGAAAAAAATTCAGTATAAAACACATTTGGGTCTTGTATGTTATTAAAACTTTGAATACATAATTTACTGGCCAAAGTACTATTAAGTTTTTCTAAATTTGTATCTGTTATTGGTCTAAATTTAATTTGAATTTTTTGCAAAGGTATGTAGGTGCAAAACGTTATTGTTTGTCCACTGTGATCAGAGGGTAACTTATTCACCATCTCTTTATGTAAATAATCACAATTGCAAAATATGTTGTCTATGCAAGTCGCAGACGAAGCTGTGACTCGGGTAGGTTCAATAAATACATTTGATAAATTAAATGATTTAAATAGACTCAATAATCTGACACTATTCGAGTTAGTTTCTAATAAGTTAATATTAAAGTCGCCACATATAATTATTGATTTATCGCTAGTACAAACTTTTCTCAACACATCTTCCATTACAGTATCAAACACAGATAGATTCTGGTAACTTGGAGGTCTATAGACACAAACAACAACATGCTTATCCAACTCAACACAGGACAATTCAATGGTGTGTTCAACCGACAGCTTAACAATGTCTTTTCTTTCTTTAGATCTAATGTAACTTTTAATTAAAATTAGTGATCCTCCATGTATCATACATTGTCGGCTGAAAAAGCTAGCTACATAATAATTTTCAAAATTAATGGATCCTACTTGGTGATCTTTTAACCAATGTTCAGTTAAGCAAACTACATCAAATTTGGTCTTTTCTAAAAACATTTCTATTTCAAGTAATTTGGAAAGGCAACCTTGAATATTCTGATTAAACAATTTTAACGTGTGTTGCCCTCCCTTAGGATTTTTACCATGAACTATATTATTACTGCCAGAAGATACCTTGTTCCTATCCACATATAATAATTGGTTATTTGAAGAGGTAGCTTCTGTTGTCTTGCAGTTCAGTTTAAAGAATTATCCGGAGCGATCTCCACAGCTACAATTGAGGAGTCTAAAATGTCTTTATGGGTTCCATCAGGAAGAGAATACTCTATCTGATGGGTAGAGGCCTCCATGAAAGTTGATATTATAAGTGGGTCCTCCTTCGTACAACACAAAGAATCATAAAAATAAGTCCCTACGCTGTTAGAGCAACTAGACAACACAGGCTCGTCACTTAACCTAATCTGTGTTATATTAGCTATAACCTCGTTAATATTATATGCTATCAACATAGCAATCATATGTCTACATTTACCGGACAGAGATAAAGCTCCCTGAGTTAATTTAAAACCACTAACAAACTTATTAGTGTCAAAATACAATAATTTGTCACTATGACAACATGTCAGCAAGTGAATAGTATTATTCAGCTTTAAAATATGCTTGTTTTGATCAACAGATAAACTATCGGAATAAGGAAAAGCACATAACATCAGCTTTCCTATGTTTAACTTTAATAAGGAGTCAACACTATCCACTATGTCCTTTCTAGTAATACCAGAACTATTCCCTAATAGAAGAACCATTGATGAATAATCATCAAGATTTGTATCTATAATTCTTTTAACCATTTGTTTAAAACTTATATTATGATAACTATGGTTGGTAAAACTATGGCTTAAGTAGTTATGTAGTATTTTTCCAAAGCCAGACCCTAATTCATCACAAAAAAATATGGATTTATTTGCTGGTATTTTGACACAAGTTTCTAATGGAAGAGCTGGAAGAGCCAACACCGGTGGAGGCATGTCTAGTTGGGGCTGGGGAGATGATGGTCGGTTTACACAGCTGCATGAAAGATTATTAGTCAGAGACTCGTATCTTTCAGCATTGTACTTCACCAAATCCAATAGTTCCCCAGCCTCAAACAAGCGCTCACTCAGTTGTTGTTGTGAGGTCTCATATTTTTCATAAATATTTTTCAGCAAATACTCCTTGTATAATAAATCATTTTGGAGGCACTGAATGTCTTTATCATATTGTTCCCTACATTGGTCCAGCTCTTCAGTACAAAGTTTCAATCTATTTGTAAGGCAGACTCGGTCCTTTCTAAGTGAAATGTTAAATTTTAGGAGATTGTGCTTTTTTATTTCTCTCCGAGACCGTTTGATTATTTTCTTAAATTTAACATATTTCTTTAATGTATTATATAAAATTTCAAGTAAACATAAATTAGTTTTTTTAGTAAAATCATGATATGCTAAAACTGGTGACGTTACTAATATACTTGGTAAATTTTCGAAAGCGAGTTGCTGTTCATTGTTCCAATTGAAAGGTGTGTCCTTTTTCAGGAGGGATGTAAATGAAATCTGACATCTCATACGAGCCCAAGGAAAGATCTGACATCTTTTGGGTATTTTGGTATTGGGAATTCAGTGATGCACTTGATTCTAGGACTTGGTTGTACACCATCTTTATTGACGAGGTGCCCCAGATAAGCGACTACTTTGCATAGAATTGCAAAGAAGCATAGCATTTATCTGGTTGGAGCAGTAAGTTGTTGCCTGAGTCTATTGAAAACAGCGGATGATTTCGAATGTGACTTGGTAAGTCAGGAGAATAAACGACAATGTCATCCAAATATACGAAACAGCGAGAGCCCTGAAGTCCACTTAAACATGTGTTCATAAGCTTTTGGAAGGTTGAGGAGGCATTTTTAAGCCCGAAAGGCATTCTCGTAAATTGAAAATGACCTCGAGGTATGGAAAAGGCGTTTTTAGGAGCGTCTTGCTCGGATATTGGGATTTGATGGAAACCTGAAGCTAAGTCTAAAGTTGTGAAGTATTGGCTTTTCCCTAATTGGTCTAAAATGTCTGTAATTTGTGGAATCTGGATATGTTTCTCCAATAGTAACATCATTGAGTTTTCTGTAGTCAATAACGACTCTCCATTTTCGCAGTCCCGAAGCATCCAGGTTTTTGGGCACAACCCAAATGGGTGAGGACCACGGTGAATTGGAAGGCTCTATTATATTTTGTTCTAGTATTTTTCTTTTTTATGGCACTCGGAAAATCTATAAGATTTAGTTTTAATAGGGATATCTGTACTTGTTCTGATAATACGTTCGGCTGCTGTAGTATAAGTGAGCATATCGTCTGGGAGGTGGAAGATATTGGAAAAGGTCTGCACAGACTTTCCCGATATCTTCCACCTCCATTCCACCAAGTTTATAGCGGTATTTAAGGAGTCTGGATTGCGATACCTTTGGCATTAGTCCTACTATGAAGGTATGAAGTGCAAGATCTTGCATCGCAGCTACACGTTCTACTAATTCTGTTTTCTTTTTCGCTTTAATTGAAATGTTTATTTCCGTAAGTAGTTTTGCTAAGCATGTTTCTGTTTTTAGAGCAACTTGGTTAACAGTTTCTGCTTACAGTCTTGAAGTTCAGTGAGTAGGTGAGCGTAATGCTACCTTTTCCGTTGTTTTAGGAACTCAATAAATTGTTCAAAGGATTCGAACTTTTTGACACTGCATATAGTTTCAGCTTTATTGGTTAGTTGACTTAAAATTAATATGAATAGTATTGGTTTCTGTACTTTTGTGGCTGTGTTATAGGTGCTCTGGCAGTTAGTAACAAAGGGATTTAGTTTTTTTCCTGGAACCGTCGAATGGATTGATATAAATTTATCAAACTTTAGTTTATTGGAGAAATATAGCAAATAAAATACCGAGTTCTATTTTTTCTTCTAATTCGGCTTTTGCACTTCTAGAGTTACTGGAAGTATTCTCCTTTGGTTCAGATCTGGAAGTCATGATTAAATAAAATTGTATATAAAAAGAAAAATCAAATAAGAGCGAATTATTTAGCGTCTCACTGAATAGGACGCGCAGTCTAAACAAAGATACAGTCACCCACCGCTGCTGGGTATAACAGTACGTAGATTATGTTAAAACTGACGTTACTAGTATTTAACCGTTCCTCCTATCTATATATACTATATAAAGCTAAAGAGTTTGTTTGTTTGCTTGAACGCGCTAATCTCAGGAACTACTGGTCCGATATTAAAAATTCTTTCAGTGTTAGATAACCCATTTATTGAGGATATATCATCACGCTAAGCCCAATAGGAGCAGACGAAGTTGCGCGTGTCAACTAGTAACTCTTGTGCAGTGCTTATTTATACAGTCGCGTTCACAAGTGCAAACTTGGTGAAAACTTCCATCCAAGGCTAACGCCGCGACGTCCAACAACTTGCCCGTCTCTCAAATAAACGTTACGCGCAAGCCGTAACGCAGGAATGTACTGATGGCCGCGACAGTACCTCTTGTTGGAGGACCTTCAACGGCCTGTCACGGTTTTCAAATAACAATAAGCAACAAGCAATGCGTGTCAAAACGAATGTCTAGTAAATATGTAAAGCGTGAACATTCTGTCCGTTTGTCATGTTCGAGTGCTAAGATTTGTAGATTATCGCCGCGATAAGCTCAAGTGGCTATCTGAAGCTAGCGCAACATTGAGCGTTCAGTTCTGACAAATTAGTTAATATTATAGGCCTTGATTTTAGATAAAATCTGTTGGCCTAGGTTTTTAGTGAAATAGGGCGATGGACCATTTATGTAGATACGTACATTGAATGTATAGCTATTTCTCTTCAGTCCTGTTAATTAAACAACTCCTTTTTACAAACAATGAATGGAATACTAGTGCCTTTTTATCAAACACTCAGCATCTCAAAAACGTCCGCAAAAAACAAGCGCACAATGTATAATTGTGCGCTAGTTTCAAACAGTCTCGCATCGCTCGCCATACTGCACTGCTTTGTAAAAACAACTTTAAGCGATCCGTGTTAGGTTGAATTTGTTTATAGTATAACTGCACACAACTCACACATGACACTTGATACATGTCAGTTTTTGACGACAGTTTCGAGTGTTGCATTTGTTCGAGACTGTGCATCTTGGGGTTTTTATACATAGGTATATTAATGGAAACAGTTGATAGCTAAATATGTTCCAACTTTCTAGTGCTAAGTGTCTCTGAACTAATCCGCGGACAGACAGACGGAAATGGCGAAACTATAAGGGTTCCTTGTTGACAACGGAACCCTTAAAATGTAGGTTTTAAAGGCTGTCTAAGTTACCCAGTCCGGCACTGGACTCACACATTGAATACTTCAGCGCCGCTTCTTCTTTATTTAAGCGAATATTATAAAAGTAGTTAAGAAGAAATGCTGGCGGCGAGACTTTGTATGTAAAAAGTCATAATTCGAGGTTTGGCTCTCGACTGTTTTCTCCTCCAATATTGGACCGATACAAGAGATATTAGACCTAGATATTACCTATGTAACTCTTGCAGTATAGGAAAGAAGAGAAAGGAAAATTTAAAAATGTTTTAACAAGGTTTATAATCAAGCAAGTGTCATCGGAACACTACCCAACCGCTGGGAAAATCTTTGTAGGCATGAGTGTACCTACGTTACAATACGGAGTAGGCTGCAAGATTTTCCACTGCCGCTAAGTACAAAATATCCTTGCTATACTCAGTAACAACCGTTAATGATGATGATTATGCAATTACGTTACTTAGTATTCTAGGAATCGTCTAATGTGTTTTATATGAATATTAATGCTTAGTAGCTGAAGTACTGTGGAATATACCACATAGTGTCATGGAGATGCGTTACGAAACTCTCATGGCTATCCGAGGCGGTTTCTATGGGGACTCAAACCATGTCGAGGTGAACTGTGTACAGTGAACAAAGCTATTTGGTATACATGCAAAAATATTAATTTTCCCACTGCACTGCCAATATTTATTTCGAATGTCTGCATTATAACTTTTTAAGCTTATGTATGATATACTTTAGAGTGTTGGTTACAGTACAGGCGCCAGCCCATCAATTTGCAACAATCTGTCTTTCTTTAATAGATTTTCAACTTCATCGCTAAAGCATTAGGTTCAATGTTGATTGGGGAAATTTGACAGTTTCGGGTAGCTTGATGTTTGGCGTCTGTACAATAATTGTCTACTCAACACATTGTTTACAAGTAGTTGCAGGTTAGCTGCCTGCATACCAAATAGCTTTGTTACCTGTACCTAAGGGCCTGACGACCCTAATAACTTGTCATTATTAAGTAACGTTGCCCTGTTGGTTGCTTCATCTGCGTGTAGAGTTTCTAGAAGGCCCAATAATCCTAAATAAAAGGCATTTTCATGAAAAATTAACGAGTTGTTGCATTTGAGTTGTACACGTACGTAACGTAACAGCCGGAAGACGTCCACTGCTGGACATAGGCCTCCCACAAATGGGGAGGATTATGGCAACCCTCCCCGGTTGCCATAATCGCCACGCTTGGCAGGCGGGTTGGCGATCGCATTGTATGGTATTGAGTTTTACAGAGAACGCTGCTGTCCATTCTCTGGCGAGTCCCTTAGTCGCCTCTTACAACAACCACGGGAAGTGATGGGACGGTATTATTCTTTTACGGCACCATACGGCACCGGCCGACACCATACGGGTTACACAACAAAGCTTAATACATCTTTGCGCTATAGACCAATCTTACAGCTGATGGGACTCGAACTGTATAAGTAATGACCTTTGTCGGGACTGCCTTTAAATCGCTGAGCTATTGTCAGTTATTTATTATTCATAGAAACTAATTTCAGACCTCTTTATTCACAAATGGCGCAGTCACCTCAACAGCCACATTTTTGGACGTGGTATTAAAGACCGTGTAACTTCGTCTGCGTCACATTTTTCATTAATGCTCCGCTTCTATTGGTATTACCGTGATGTTGAATAGCCTATAGCTTTCCTCGACAAATGGGCTGTGCAACACTAAAATATTTTTCAAATCGGACCAGTAGTTCCTGAGATTAGCGCTATCAACAAAACATACATACTTTTCAGCTTTATAAAATTAGTATATAGATTATTATATGTATAGACTAGTTGACCCGCGCAACTTCGTCTGCTCCGCTCCTATTGGTTATAGCTGTGATGATTTAAAGCCTACAGCTTTTCTCGATAAATGAGCTATCTAACACTTAAAGAATTTTTCAAATCGGACCAGAGCAAGCAAACACACAAACAAACGAACTCTTTAGCTTTATAAGTAACTAGTTGATCCGCGCAACTTCGTCTGCTTCGCTCCTATTGGTCTAAGCGTGATGATATATATAGATGTATCTAGAACGTACGACACGTTCTTTTAATTATCGAAATGCATTTGGGGTTCGATTCTATTTCACGGAAGTTGATGCTTTTATTTTTGAGTAGGTGACGACGGTAGGAGGAGTAAGATGCCTCTATGAACCTGTACGATTAACAAGTGCCACATTCTACCTTTTTGATAATCTATATGACGTCAGATGTTAAAAACTTCAATGCTTCAAACCGGTACGCAATCTTTTTATTATGGTTGGTATCGGTGCAAATACAAGTTAAATATGTACCTACTCCAATTTTTCGCAGTATGAAGGTATTCATTATGTACTCTTGATTATTTTTCGACTCGTTTCAAACTCAACCGACGCGGACGGCGTGAACTATATAATTACTAGCTGACCCGCGCAACTTCGCCTACGTCACAATTTTCATTACTGCTCCGCTCCTATAGCCTTCCTCGATAAATGGGCTATCTAACACTGAAAGAATTTAACAAATCGGACCAGTAGTTCCTGAGATTAGCGCGGTTCAAGCAAACAAACTCTTCAGCTTTATTTATTAGTATAGATAATGATTGTGTAATAGTCATTGGATAGATGAAGCAGACTGCTGTTGTAAGACGGCTAAAATGGCACCGTGTATATGAATCGTAGAACAACACGTTCAACCCTCCATGGCCTTGATAGTGACAATCTATCAGAAACGACTGCTGGCATCCAATGGTTGGTCCAATGGTTGGATACATCGCAACAAAAAGAACCGCGACGCCATCTATCCAACTAGCAGCGAACTACTACATTGAAATCCCGCGCAAGCAGAGTTTACCGCGCGATTTGAAAGTACACATCAGCCCGAATATCAACTATCGGGCAGTAGCCCGCTAGGCACAACAACTGTCTGGTAGGAGGATCCTCCCTCCCCAATGGAGGTTTGCGGGACTTTACTGCCTGTTCCGCATACCTCCAAAGGTCTGCCGAAAATCTAGGTTTTTTTGGACTATTGATAGGTAATCGCTCCGCTGTAATGGACACGAACCCTAAAGGTCTGACAGTCGTTCCTTGTAAAATTTTGGTGTTCTGCTGCTTCCTCTTTTTAGTCTGGAAATGCAGGTCCGAAGTTGCGGGTTTAAGCTAGTCTATTTATAAGACTACCTACTGGTTCTCGTAAGTCGTACCTCTAGGGTTTGTGGGAGCCATTTAATGATTTCCCATATTTGAAAAAAAAAGGTTTGTGGGAAACGTTTGTCATCGGTAGTCAGAAAGAAATATGTGAGGAAAGTAGAGTATGACTGTATTGTTTGAAGATGATGTGCCTAGAAAACAGCTGAGCGTTATGATGAAAACTAAAGAACTATCGTAGAAGGAGACAAGATGCCACTCCAAATAAATTGATGCAAGGAACTACTGGAAGCCGTAATTGCACCAACACTAGGCTAGTTACTTTGGGAGCACTCGAGTGAGTCCTGTCGAACGTCAGTGTGGCTACTTAGTGCATTATTTAATCAGTGGCGGCGACGGTGGGAGGCGAGCCGACGCATCGTGGGCAGCATCGCAGCACGCGTCCGTTTGAGTACCGATGCTGTCGTTAATCACTCCGTCTGGCGTCAGTCTTCATTCAAGAGGAAATTGCGGTTAAACAAGAAAAGTAGCAGTCATCTCAATAACGACGTCTTTTCTGTTTCTATTAATTTTTTTCTGCATTCCTTAATCCAATGCACAATGTTATCTCTTCACCACTCTTGGTTGGCTGGTAGAGAATGCCTAGGAAAGGCATTAAGTCCGCCATTGTTCCTTTGTGCATGAAGTTTTAATTAAACAAATATGATTAGGCTTATGAAGTCTTAGAAAAAGTGATGCTGTTCCAAATCAGCCGGTCAATGAGGGCTATAGTTTGAATTCACCGCTCTCTAGCGGTGCAATAATCAGCCGGTCAATGAGGGCTATAGCGTTTGAATTCACCGCTCTCTAGCGGTGCATTCAAATCAGCCGGTCAATGAGGGCTATAGTGTTTGAATTCACCGCTCTCTAGCGGTGCATTCAAATCAACCGGTCAATGAGGGCTATAGCGTTTGAATTCACCGCTCTCTAGCGGTGCATTCAAATCAGCCGGTCAATGAGGGCTATAGTGTTTGAATTCACCGCTCTCTAGCGGTGCATTCAAATCAGCCGGTCAATGAGGGCTATAGTGTTTGAATTCACCGCTCTCTAGCGGTGCATTCAAATCAGCCGGTCAATGAGGGCTATAGCGTTTGAATTCACCGCTCTCTAGCGGTGCATTCAAATCAGCCGGTCAATGAGGGCTATAGTGTTTGAATTCACCGCTCTCTAGCGGTGCATTCAAATCAGCCGGTCAATGAGGGCTATAGTGTTTGAATTCACCGCTCTCTAGCGGTGCATTCAAATCAGCCGGTCAATGAGGGCTATAGCGTTTGAATTCACCGCTCTCTAGCGGTGCATTCAAATCAGCCGGTCAATGAGGGCTATAGCGTTTGAATTCACCGCTCTCTAGCGGTGCATTCAAATCAGCCGGTCAATGAGGGCTATAGTATTTGAATTCACCGCTCTCTAGCGGTGCATTCAAATCAGCCGGTCAATGAGGGCTATAGTGTTTGAATTCACCGCTCTCTAGCGGTGCATTCAAATCAGCCGGTCAATGAGGGCTATAGCGTTTGAATTCACCGCTCTCTAGCGGTGCATTCAAATTATCGCGACAGCGATAGCGCCTCTGCGCTAGTGTAGCGTGAGGTCTTCGTTATGTCCAATTTTACTATTGGTTGTCTTTTGACTCGAGTTTATTAACTTATTTGTTTTGATTTTTGTGAATATTTTACTAAAACAGCCTGACTATAGCAGACCGACCACAGCATTGAACTTTATTTTTTTGTTGGAATTATGTTTATTATCTCCTTCTTTTTTCCATTGTGATGAGTCCGCATAAAACTGCGACACTATTTATGTTGTATAGCACTTCGCCCACGACTTCGCGCGTGTTTAGTAAGTGCTTCACGAACTTTTATCTCCCATCTAACCTCTTCAAGAGTATGTGTAAATTACTTATTAACAGACTAAACGTAGGGCGGTTCACTTGCAACATTTTAACGAAAGGTCCGATTTGAATAATTTAAAGTGTAATTTACATGCACATAAACAAACCTTAATTATTAAACAATTTAAATACATAAGGATTAATATCATGATACTAAAATCATCACTATTTCATTTCACCCGGGTTTTGATTGGAACAAATAATTTGAACAAAAAGCGGTCATTGTGACTTAACCATAACAGTTAGATACATACCCTCGCGGTTTTTTTTGTAGATGTTTATGTCTTCTATAAAACTCTACTATAAAACGATGATTAGGTGCTTCGTATAGGCAGATATCACCTCTCGAACGTGTAACTATCATCTGCCTAGCCTTTTCCCAACTATATTGGGGTCAGTCAAACCGGATTCAGCTGAATACCAGTATTTTATGTGGAGCGGCTGCCTACTAGACCGCCAAAATACGGCAATACGGCGGTTGGTAATACTGCAGTTCTTGGCAAGACTAGTGTCAGATTTACTGGCTTCTGACAATCCGTAACGACTGCCAAAGATCTACAAATGACAGCCGGGACCAACGGCTTAACGTGTTTTCCGAGGCACAGAGGAAACTCGGTATCTTAAGATGGTCACCAACCCACAGACCAACCTTAGCGAGCGTTGCTTAACCTTGAAGATCGATCCGTGCGCCTAGTATACTTTACCCACGAGCTCCTCCTGTGTAACTATAGCTGTAAAAATCACTATCAGACATCTGTCAATCATTAGATGATCGAAATAACAATCTCGTAAAGATAATTCAACAAAATGTGAAATTTACATCAAATCTTATCAGTAGAATTGTCATGAGCCATTGAAGATGCGCCGGTCATGGAATTTTACTCAATCTCTATCAAATTGTAATAAACATCACGATAAAGATTCAAGGCTGTAACAATTTCATCTCTGTCTTCTCCTTGAAAAATTCCTTATTGACCATCATGATGGCAGTGCGAGTGAAGATGTCTCATTTGTAAAAAACCACTTTAGTTTTCTTTAAAAAAAAACGTGTCCCGTACTAGAAATTTCTCCTGTATAGTGTGAGACACCAGCCGTATGGTGTCGGCCGGTGCCGTATGGTGCCGTAAAAGAATAATACCAACCCATCACATCCCGTGGGTGTCGTAAGAGGCGACTAAGGGACTTGCCAGAGAATGGGCAGCAGCGTTCTCTATAAAAATCAACACCATACACTGCGATTGCCAACACGCCTGCCAAGCGTGGCGATTATGGCAAACCCATCCTTTTGGGGGAGGCCTATGTCCAGCAGTGGACGTCTTTCGGTGATATGATGATGATGATGTGGGAGACACTTGGGAGAGAGGGGAGAATTAAAATACTTATTAATGTTTAATTAAACAAATTTTAATAATCAATCAACTCGGTATTAATGAAATCTACTATTCAATTTATAATTTAACTTCGGATTACTAGAAAATATTAATTGACAAAAAAACACTCAGTCGGAATGAGAACCTCCTTCACAAGATAGGTAGAGTAACTAGAGTTTGGGTTCTTCAATTATTATTGACTTTTTACCTATAGGTGACAATGACCTGCCATAACTACACACCATAAAATGTTCCTAATAGATGATGAGCTTCAGAACAATCGCGCGAAGACCTTTTAAGACCCCACAAACGATTTAACTGTTGATTATGTTCTGACGGCTTATTCCCAGGAAATTCAAATCTATTGTTCTCCAAACAACTTCACTCCATACATTGGTTCCCTAGAGCAAGTACAAATTGCACAAAAAAGAGAAAACTGTAATTATTAATTCTTTAATTTCATATTGTGTGACATAAAGTCTATTTGTTATGATAGAAAGAGCATTTAGAGTTTTTTTTTTTAAATGTACAATAGGTACATGATACTTTCACATACTTACATAAGTACATACTTAGCATATAGTCCAGTCATTTTAGGTTTTATTTGCGGAAAAACTCCTAGCGAGCTGAATTTTTGTATAAACCTTTATTACGGCGTTGTAACGAAGAAGTGAAAAATCGACATTGATATCGTGCCGGCTAATAAAGTTATAAAGGTCAAAAGGTCACGAAAATCAGGTTTTCGCCAATATCTCGCTACCTATTGCTCGGAGGTCAATAGAGGTCATTATAAAAATTGTTTGTCGTGAAATTATCTACAAAAATGCCACTTGCATTTTTCTGTAAAATTAACCGTTTTCGGAGTAGAGCGCTGAAAAAGCGACTACATTACGACAATGCAGTCGTTTCCTCATACCTGCGAAGTAGAATGCAAGGCGCGTTTTTTTTATTTACATGGTTTACCCCGTAAGCATAATCCATGATATGTATTAAGAGGTTTTTTATTTAAGAGTGAATACTTTTTTATTTGAATACTGAAATATACAGAAAAAATAAACTTTAGTGCATATATATTTTATTGTCATCCATTGTCGATATCTTCAGTTTCTATACCTATCATTACCAGTTGCTGACAAAACGTCGAGTGGAGTTTGTTTGTATGTTTAAACGTGCTAATCTCAGGAACTACTGGTCCGATTTGAAAAATACTTTCAGTGTTAGATAACACATTTATCGAGGAAGGCTATAGGCATGTCATCACGCTAAGATCGCAGACAAAGTTGCGCGGGTCAGCTATTATAAGTATATTTTTCACAAAACGCCCAAGTATCAGATAGAAGTTTTTAAGACACTTAAAAACATGAATAAAAAGCAATAGTTTACGCCTTGGTGTACGGTATACAATACCGTATGTGAGTGTATTCTAGTCGCTTTCTTAGCGCCCTACGATTGTCTTTTGAACCAAGTTTTTTTTTGAGCCGTTTGGGGTTGAAACTCTTGGACCGTGGGGTCCGAGTGCTCATGCCTTATTTAAAGATCTATCTAAACGCTTAGTTGACACTTCGCGTGACCCAAGGGCTGGCTTTTACCTCGGACAGAGGATAAGCATTGCCATACAACGTGGCAATGCCGGGAGTCTTTTGGGCTCACTTCCGGTGGACAGCGATGCGGACGAATTTTTTGATGCCTTATCTTAGTTAGGATATTTTATTTTAAGTGTATATATTTAGTACTTTAATGCTGTACCTAGTTAATATAAGAAACAATAAAATTTCCTATTAAGTTTTTTTTTAAATGTAAGTATGTTAGCCTAAATGTAAGTGGCTAGAAAGCTGTTGATCTAATCCGCAAAACGTCCTATTCGTAAATCGTCCTATTAGCAGAACGTCCTAAAAAAAGAGAACGGGAAAAGTACAGTCATACCACACGTAAATATAGAAATTTAAAATTTTGGAAGTAAGTACCGACAATCTTTTTTTCGCGATAAATTCTTAAAATACGGGACGTTAGACGTTACTCGATGCTAGCTTCTGCCCGAGACTTAATCAGCGTAGATTTCTTTGTTTACAGTTGCGTTCAGCTCTAGTCTTTTCCTTGGTTCTGATTTCGTGGTTACCGCTCCGGAAATATTTCTTCATGATTCCTGGTCTCCTGGTAGTTTATGATTCCTTGCCGTTCTAGAGTTCAGCCCGTCTCTGAATTTCTGCTTCTACCACAGTCAGCCTCTGTACTTGGAACATGAGATTGGAAAAATGTGTCGACACGGGTTGTGTCCACACCATGGGTACCTATAATAATCTATACTAATATATAAAGCTGAAGAGTTTGTTTGTTTGTTTGCTTGAACGCGCTAATCACAGGAACTACTGGTCCGATTTGAAAAATTCTTTCAGTGTTAGAAGGCCATTTATCGAGGAAGGCTACATATAATCACGCTAAGACTAATAGGAGCGGAGCAGACGAAGTTGCACGGGTCAACTAATCCTAATATAAAATTCTTCCATGACTGATGAGTGACTGACAGACAACGCACAGCCGAAACTACTGGTCGCAGAAAACTGAATTTTTGGTATGTACCTATCTTCCCTACACTCCGTATGGGAGCACTAAGAGAGGATTTCTCGAAATTCCTACGGGAACGGGGAAAAACGGGATATGCGCGTACAAAGTCGCTGGTAAAAGCTAGTTTGAAATAAAATAAATAATAGGCCATGCATGACATGACCGGTAAAGTTTTTTCAGCATAAGACGTTCTGCCAGTAGATCGTTTTGATACGGAGGCGATGTGACCACTACAAACATCGATTAAATATTGTAACTAAGGTTTATGAAATCAATTCTAAGTCTGGTAAAATCGGGAGGATACGCCCGGGTGTCAACACTGTGAGGATCGCCCGGAGGACACGGTGGAGCATACGGTGGAGGTCTGTCCTGCTTGGGCGGAACACCGCCGCGTCCTCGTCGAGGCGATTGGCGGCGGCGACCTCTCGCGTCCGGCCCTTGTCCAATCCATGGTCCGGAGCGAGGAGGCATGGGAAGCGGTCACCTCCTTCTGCGAAGCAATAATGCTAGCAAAGGAGGAGGCCGAACGCGTGAGAGAGAGGGAAACCTCACGCCCCAGCCGCCCCAACAGAAGAAGACGCCCCGGGCGTCGGGAGTCGCAGGGAGATTCGCGGCCACCGTAGGCGCGGGCCTTCGGACGGCGAGCATTGGGTGGCTCGCCGTCTGATCAGAACCAGGCCCGGGTCGACGGCGCGCTGTGTTCCACGCGCGCCTCAAGGAGCTGTCAGCATAAAGGACGGGGCCCGCTAGGGCCAGTGCCTGCCGGAGTTGCGGGATTTGTTCGAGAGAGTCGCCGCGGCCCTGGAACGCAAAGGGCATTAGGAGGAACACGGATGGGTTTTAGTCAGTAAGAGTCTGACACTCCCTACTGCTTCACCCAGAGCGGGAGGAGTCATTTGATGATTTACCATCCTTAAAAAAAAAAGTCTGGTAAAATAGTCATCATTCATCATTTGCCTAGCCTTCCCAACTATATTGGGGTCGGCTTCCAGTCAAACCGGATTTTGCTGAATACCAGTATTTTACGTGGAGCGGCTGTCTACCAGACCTCCAAAATACGGCAATACGGCGGTGGGTAATACGGCAGTTCTTGGCAAGACTAGTGTCAGATTTACTGGCTTCTGACAATCCGTAACGACTGCCAAAGATCTACAAATGACAGCCGGGACCAACGGCTTAACATGTTTTCCGAGACACAGAGGAAACTCGGTATCTTAAGATGTTCACCAACCCAGTATTTTAGGAAGAGCGGCTGCCTACCAGACCTCCACAACCCATTAACTGGGTAACACTGGTAAAATAGTCATCACGTCATAAATGAAAACTTGAGCAGTTTTAATTTATCTTCAATAGGTATTTTCGGTTTTCTAAAGCTATGCTTGAAAGTTTTCCTATAAAGCTTCATCCTATAAAGGTCTATTAAACAATCTTGATGTGTCTTTTTAACCGACTTCATTAATCTTTTTTAATTAACAATCAGTTTAATAATAAAAGTAACTAAAAACCAATGTAAATACAATAATAACGGTTACTTCATTAATTGAACCATTAGTTTAAGCAGTAGTTTATTCGTTTAATGTCTTTGTGTAAAAAGTCACATTAAGATCGTTTAGTTTTATTTTCACACCACCTGCACGAAAACGTCAAATTATTTGCCATTGCCATGTAAACCTAACCAAAAGTACATACGTCATTCTAACCCGCGAGCGCCTCCCGTCGGGCTCCGCTGCTAGATGCAGCGAGCGCTGTCAAAATGCATTCCAAATTCAAATCACATTATTGCCTTTATTGTTATAATGAAATTTAGTACAATATATTGGTGGGTTGGAGCCTCAGCTTCGGACGCGCGCCACTGTTTTCATGGCTCGAGCACAATTGTCTCGCAGTAGATGTGAAAAGTAGAGTATGCTCCTCAGGGATAAAGGTGTCTTCGCCTTGGGCTAGCTTAAATCCCTCGCTGCATTCAGGATTCTTGTATTAACTCCTTCGCTTCGCTCGTGAGTTAACGCTCGATTCCTTTGTTGTGTTCGGGATTGAATATGACGCCCGTGTCATAAGACACTGCTTTATCCCCTCGGTTCATAATCTACTATTAAGTGAATACCTAAACCTTTCCATTAGGTACCTATACACTATAGCAAAGTTTCGTGTTATACGGTAATTTTCCGGGATAACAAGACGGTTTAAAGAAACAAAATAGACAAAATACTGCTGACGTCATACATAAGCGATGACGCCGTAGTATTTAGGAGGAAATAAAGGGTAATGAATGACACACAGCGAGGACGAATTTTTAGTTTTCGATAGTCAAAGTTTCCTCATTTGGACAATAGCCCCGCACGTGGTTAAGCGTGTGGAAAATATAAAAAATATAAACGTGATGACATGTTCATTAAAATCTCGTTTGCATGTTTAGATACCAAAATTGAGCACTTCCTAATGCCAATAATGTCTGTACGTCGTAGGTACAGTGAACCACATCAGTCATTGAGTACAATAAATCTATATTTAATCATTACTAGTGGACGCCACGTGGTTTCACCCGCGTAGTTCCCGTTCTCTTGGGAGTACGGGGATAGTATATAGCCTATGTTACTCCCTGATAATGTAGCTATCCATTGCTGAAAGAATTTTTGTAATCGGTCCAGTAGTTTCGGAGCCTATTCATTTCAAACAAACAAATAAATCTTTCCTCTTTATAATATTAGTGTAGATAAAGCTGGAGAGTTTGTTTGTTTGGTTAAACGCGCTAACCTCAGGAACTACTGGTTTGAATTGAAAAAATATTTTATTGTTGGATAGCCCATTTATCAAGGAAGGTTAGAAATGATCACGCTACGACTATCAAGAGCGGAGCCTGGACTCTGGTTGCTCAGATGCTTTAAATCAATGATGTTGTCAAACTTTAAGTTTAGATAAGTAACGAGTATCTTATCCCTTCTCAAACGATCGCAAAATGAATGTGACAGACCGTCAGCGCGCCTCAGTATGATTGGTATTAGAAAAGTCCGTAGAATTCGGGAAAAATGCAGATAATTTATTTAAATGTATATCGGTAAAACGGGGTGAATAGAAACAAAACTTTGACTAGAATTTTCACATGAATGCCACAATATTGGTTTCTGAAAAAATATCAATCTTTTAAAACTAATATTGATTTAAAAACTGGAGTCCTTAAATGCTGCAAGCAGAGTTTAAAGAAAGTGGAAATACCCGTTTTACGGTACTGTAGCGATAATGAACAGATGTTTATCAATTATTTTTATGTATTTTCAACATGGCGTCTCGCCGATGTAGTTACTCTGTGTTTAAAAACAATGACAGCAAACTATATAAAGATCATAGAAAAACAACTGTCAGCTGTCAAAACAATGTCCCTTCGGTCATGAAGGTACAGATAAAAGTGGAGGCAACACTCTAAATACCTAAGTGAAGACGACTGTGGTCGGACACTCTCTTTCTGAATACATACATAAGATAAAGAAAACAGATATCACTGTCTCGTTCTTATGTATGGATTAAGGCTGGTTTTAGAGTCGCGCTAACCGCACGCTGATCTTACGCGCTGTCAGCCGAAACGTGTGAACTTCTAACTAACCGTCAGCGCTGAGCGGTTAGCGCGACTCAAAAACGCTACCTATAACTACATACATATTGACCCATCAGCGCCGACGCCGACCGTCAGCGTGCGGTCAGCGGTGTAGGAAAAGCAGCCTAAGAAAGAGAGCGTTCGACCACAGTCGTCTGTACTTAGGTATTTAGAGTGCTGCCTCACCTTTTATCTATGCCTTCATGACTTCGGTTACTTTCGTCTCGCAGTCGGGCAATAAAATGTCAGAAATAAACATGTCAAACGTCATTAATCAATCAAAAGAATTTTTTGTTGTGTGTTGCAATTTCAAATGTAATTTCTTGTGTTTTACCAGCAAACAAAGCCATTTTAAACAAATTGGTTAGAGAATCAGAAGGCACATCACGCTACCCGTCACTGTCAAGTTTTTCCAATCAACCTTGAACCTAAAACGATAGCGATTAAGAACAAAATGAAATTTGATAAATTGTTGTGTGGTTAATTTTATGAATCTAATATGATTCTACTAAATTGATTTATTGGTTCTGCTGTTCGTTCGTGCTTAAATGACCGATAAAGTATTTCAGAAACCGGACATAAGGAGGTTTGAACACTTTAAACTGTTCCAAACTAGGCACTAAATCGTCTTTGGAGGATTCTAATTGAAGTTTTATTTAGCAATATCTTGTAATTTTACACACTTAATTCATCTCGTGGGCATTAAATTCTCATTTTCTTGTCGATGGACACGAAAATGAGTAGGCACTCAAATGGACGATATAATCATGTAAAATGATAGGTACATACGACGATACATTAGTGTAATAATGTAAAAGCAAAACAAAACCGGCCAAGTACGAGTTCGACTCGCACACGAAGGGTTCCATACTTAAAACAAAAAAAAAACACGTTTCTTGTATGGGAATGGGAGCCCCTTCAATTTTTAATTTAAGGTAGTTTTTACTATTTGTTTTTATAGCGGCAATAGAAATACAATACTCACTATACTCAGTGAAAAATTCAACTGTATTAAGATACCGTCCGCTTACTGAGGGACGAACGGTCGGACGGACGGACGGCCGGACAGCGGAATGTTAGTAATAGGGTTCCGTTGGTTACCCTTTGGATACGGAACCCTAAATTGACAGCGCAGGAAACTTCTCGCGAAATATTTATTTTAATAAAAACATTAACGACTTGCAATTTAGTGCCCAAAATCTGCCATATTGCTTTTTTTTTTTAAACACCTATCTAACGACACTTGGGTTTTTGAAACAAATCTAACGACACCTTAATAGACGAAATCGAAGCAGCCGTTTGGAAGGTACGAGGTAATAAAGTTTACAAACTAACAAAAAAACATACATACAAGATACGCGCGAAAAACACAACAGATGTTAATGTGGTGTTATTTGCCGTACAGCAGGTAGGTACCTAGTACCTACTACCTACTAAATATTTCCTTGTCGCGAAATTATAATTACAATAAAATGATATTTGTCATATTACAGTCGGTACTTCTTTCTCTAGATAACTATACATCTTTTGAATGGTTTTTTGTTACCCGAAGATGAATTGATTCGAAACTTACGTAGGTAGTTTTTAGTATTATTGACTTATTTACAAATATCTGTATCGCACTGAGGGTTTTTTTTGGAATAATTTTAAATGCACGTCTGTATAATTTTTCAGCACACTAGGTAACTCCACTGCATACCAGAAAAATGAATGCTGTGCAAAAAAACCAATTGATTAACTAAACATGTCCTACAAAAAAAAAACTAAAACATCACACAAAACGAGATGACCTTTTTTATCGGATTCATTTCACACCAAAAATGTGGTTTGTACATCGGATATATGATTAATAAAACAAAAAAATACGATTTGTTCATCAAAAATACTAACTTGCACTCTAAATTGCACTAGGTTATTTATGGAACTTATATAAAAAAGGTTAATAATAAAAAAAAATGTTTAGGTTAGGTTAGGTTATAACTGTGACCTCCTACGCACGAGCCGAGCGAGCGAAGCGAGCGGTGCCTCGGCAGCAGCCGGCAAGTGCCAGAAACGACTAGATTATATAGAAAACATATTTATTTTCGGCATTACTTTAGGTACACCAATTGAATATTCGATAAAATACATTTTATACCACCTGAATATTACATCAAATGAACATTATACCTTTTGATCAATAGCGCAAATGTTGTTATCGCAAATAAATATTCGATGAAATGAAAATTATGTTAATCGATATTATAGAAATTGATTATTTTCTTAAACGTTGTTCGAATTAGTAACATTACATCAAAAGTTGTTATACCAAACAAGGGTGAACCATTTTGATCATAGTTATTCGTCCAGTAAAACAGTTCTGCAAATAAGTACCATTAAACAGTATATTTAATTTGATTTATTTAATGCGCATAATTTGTATGCGAGTCAGTATTTTTGGTTAAACTTTGAAATATTTTGTCCGAAAAAATATTTGTCCGGAATATACAGATATCGATTTAATTACATGCCTTTTTTTACTTGTTATGGGTTTGCTCTTGACTCTAGTCTAGGTCAGAGGTCACAGAGATGATGGAGTGTTCGTACCCAGAAAAAACCAATGCTGTATACCTATAGGGAACGTGCATGACTATGCCATCTAGTGTTGCATTTTCGATACTTTAACGTGAACGGCAAATGATTTTAAATAGGTTAAAATATCGCTTTATCCCCAGTAGGTCCTGGACTCTGGCACGTTGTGAGAACGTCCAGTCTGGTTGTAACCAGGATATCAGAGTGACGTTACGGCGACACTTAACATTTGCAGTAGCAGTCATGGGCATGACATTGGCCGTTAAGTGTCCACACAATGGTCGTGTGATTGTCTCTGATTATTCAGATGGATCAGTGCATAATGTGTCTGGAGCACGATGTGAGGAGCAAATGTTTTACAAGTGCAGTGTTTAGCAAAACCATTTCAAGTATCTAAGTACTTGAGACGGGTTTTCTCTTGACTCTGACTTGAGTCTAGGTCAGAGGTGACAGAGACAAAGTCGACGATGGAGTGAGCTTATTATACCCAGAATAAGCCTGTTCACTCTAACTTTGAAGAGATTAGTGTTGAATGTGTTCGGAAAACACTGACGCAGGCAGAAAGTTCCACTCCTTTGCTGTACGCATTGTAAAAGCCGTTTGGAAATGCTTAGTGCGAATTGGTGGAATAGCAACAAGGCATTTGTAAACACCTTACCGAGTAAGCTTAGGTGAAGCGAACGTGAAGTGTGCTGCTAATCACTCCATGCGCACTCCAACTAATTACACGTTGAGATGTTGATAGAATAGATCGGTAGAAGATTGAGTGATAAAGACATTTCCAGGGTCCAAACAACGTTGCGGAATTTGTTCGAAAGAGTCACTGCGACCCTGGAACGCAAAAGGCATTAGGAGGAACACGGATGGGTTTTAGTCAGTAAGAGTCTGACACTGCCTTCTGCTTCACCCAGAGCGGGAGGAGTCATTTTATCATGTAAAATCTTAAATAAAAAGCGGCCAAGTGCGAGTTGGACTCGCCCATGAAGGGTTCCGTAGCAGCAAGTAACACAATATAAAAGTTCTTGTAGTTCGTTGTAACTTTATAATAATTATTTAGGCACCTACAGATTTATTATCAGAAAATAATGGTTCACGGTTTATGCATGAGGTTTATGTTTATGAAATTATTATTTTTTTATATTTGAGTTGATTGAATGAAAGGTAAATTGCGATTAACGATTTATGACGTACCTATTAAAAAAAACTACTTACTAGATCTCGTTCGATGTTGCATGGTAATGTAGGTACATCATAATTTTTTTTTAGTTTTATCATTCTCTTATTTTAGAAGTTACAGGGGGGGGGACACATTTGACCACTTAGGAAGTGTCTCTCGCGCAAATGGGTATGATGAAAAAAAAATTTTTTGAGTTTCAGTTCTATGGGGAATCCACAATTTTTTTTTCTATTTTTGTGTGAAAATCTTAATGCGGTTCACAGAATACATCTACTTACCAAGTTTCAACAGTATAGTTCTTATAGTTTCGGAAAAAAAGGCTGTGACATGGACGGACTGACAGACAGACATGACGAATCCATAAGGGTTCCGTTTTTTGCCATTTGGCTACGGAACCCTAAAAAGGTGTATCTACAAACCAGTTAAAACTAGATGTAACTGACCCCAAGCGGTGTCTTATAGGGCACATTACCATGTCTCTAAGTGATCATTGCTTGAATAATTACTGTCATTTTTATTCACGTGATCGGCATTGACACGGTTATCGGAATAGCTTAGGTGCCTACCGAGTTGGATAGATCACCTGACAATTTGTGGTGTTCATCAGTCCCATAAATTTTTGACCGTCGCCTTCGCACCGCTACCGGAGCGGGGTAATCCGGGCGGAGACATTGAGTCGCGTGTTTCCTCCTTAAATATTGGACCGATTACAAAATAGTTCATAAATTGATAATATAATTATTAATATTATATAAATTAAATTTTAATATTATGATTTTTTTACTTTCACGGGTCCCTGGAGACCCGGTCCTTTGATAGGCGTACGAGGAGCCAAAGCTAACTCGCAGAGGCCCCGTTAGACATTTCAAATGGAATGGGGCACCAACCGACGATTATCGCTGTATGCACTGTGAAAGTATACCCAAGGATAATCCCCGGTTGGAGCAGAACTATTGCAGAATATGGAAACAAAAGATTTGGGTGGTTTAGTGTACTGATAATCGTTTACTATGGAAGAACTATTGGCCCCTGCCTGACCACTGACAATTATAACGGCTCTAAAATAGCAGGGGGTGACTTGCACACTCTATAAATGGGCCCCCCGAAAACGGTCGCTAGCACAAAGTGACGTAGTGCCAAGGAGGCAACATATCCTGAGGTGCTAGAGGAGTGGAGAGGTAAACCACGGCTATCAGGACAATCCCGGAAGTACGGTCAAGATCCCTACAGCACCTTACTGGATTATACATCCTTCTCCCGAGCACGTTTGCTCTTGCGAATCTCCATTCAGACCGTCCGATTAAGGCAAGAAAGAGGTGGGAGTTCTGTTCCTCGTCAGTGTTCACTCCGGCCAGCCAATAAAGGCAAGCCGGAGATGAAGAACAAGACTTCTCCCGGGAGAACAGGTCCGTGGGGTCGCTGCTGCCCAACAGTTCGCCACAAAACTGCCTTGCGGATATATATGTATTATAATAATTAATAAGATAATTATTATAATACTAGCTCACCCGCGCAACTTCGTTTGCGTCACAATTTTCATTACAGCTCCGCTCCTGTTCGTCGTAGCGTGATGTTATATAGCATATAGCCTTCCTCGATAAATGGGCTATCTAACACTGAAAGAATTTTTCAAATCGGACCAATAGTTCCTGAGATTAGCGCGTTCAAGCAAACAAACAAACAAACTCTTCAGCTTTATATATTAGTATACTAGCTGACCCGCGCAACTTCGTTTGCGTCACAATTTTCATTACTTCTCCGCTCCTATTGGGTTTAGCGTGATGATATATAGCCTATAGCCTTCCTCGATAAATGGGCTATCTAATACTGAAAGAATTTTTCAAATCAGACCAGCAGTTCCTGAGATTAGCGCGTTCAAGCAAACAAACAAACAAACTCTTCAGCTTTATATATTAGTATAGACAATTATTATGCTGTGTCCGTATGTTTTACTTTTTGATGATATATAATTCGTGTAAGCACTAGAACCTTCAAAAACCTTCAAAATTGTCTATTTATAGAAAATTTTGAAGGTTTTTGAAGGTTCTAGTGCTTGTTGTCTGTTGTCTGTACATTAGGGCTCTGTTACTTTATAAAGTAACAGAGCCCTAATGTACAGACAACTGTGAATGGCAAACAGTGCCTTAAATAGCCTTTTCTGCGCCCTGTGCGAGCTTCTATAACTGCGCCCTTGTTTTTGTCCGTGTAGCCGGCCGGCCGCTTGATTCCGTTAAACACTAAACAAAAATACGCTGCCAGAAAAATGAGCGCGATGTTTTGTCTAATTTAACAGACGTTTTTGACGATACTGACGTGTAACTTATCAGGTTCAAACCGAAAAAATAATAGTACTGCCTGGTCTGGCCATTCTTGCGCCCCTCAGAGTCTACGCCCTGTGCCTGGGCACTGGTGGCACCGCCCTATTTACGGCACTGATGGCAAAATGTCAAAACCACTTCCAATTTCCCTACATTTTGACAAGTTTTTGACACTGATTTCCGTGATGGTGTTAATTACCAACGTGTTGGATTTGAACGTTTTTAAGAAAGTACCTACGACAATTGGCCTTCGGCACAACAGTTAGTGACGTTATGACTGCTGCAATATCTCTAGTAGGTACAGGGTCCGATCTAAGGGGGGCAAGCCGGGTAAATGCCCAGAGCGACAAAAATGAGGGGCGGCAAAATTGAGGGTGCAGGGTAGTTGCACGAAGTCCTCAATTTTTTATACGTAACATATGAACCTTAACTAAAATAAATTATAATTTTAACAGTTTGGTAATAATCTTTTAAACTTCTGAAACCATTTTGATGAAAAATGTTTGGTTTCACAAGTAAGGGGTCGTAAATGAATGTAGGCAAAATTAGCCCTGGACATGGAAAATAGCAAAAGGGAAAAGAGGCCTATACCCAGCAATGAGTCGATCGGAATAGGTTCGTAATATGATAATGAAGCTGAAAGATACATAGGTATGTGGATAAAAAAATATTTCAATCCGTTCAGTGATTTCTAAGAAATTCTTTAACATACAAAAATTCATGAGAGTATGTTTGTAAGCCATATGCCGTATGGTGTCGGCCGGTGCCGTATGGTGCCGTAAAAGAATAATACCATCCCATTACTTCCCGTGAGTGTCGTAAGAGGCGACTAAGCGACTCTCCAGAGACTGGGCAGCAGCGTTCTCTGTAAAATATCAACACCATACACTGCGATCGCCAACCCGCCTGCCAAGCGTGGCGATTATGGCAAAACTCCCCTTTTGGGGGAGGCCTATGTCCAGCAGTGGACGTCTTTCGGCGGATATGATGATGATGATGTTTGTAAGTATATACAGGAAGATATTTAGTCACCGTCCAAATTTTTCAAAAATTCGGACCACTCATGCAAAATCAATAGTCCGAATTTTTTGGTTTTCATATTTTGACCAATGTTCCTTGGAGAAAGTTGTTCAATTTCACGGGTACTATCACCCTGAAAAAATCGAATTTTTGAATACTTGTTCAGAAGCCGTAGTAGACTAACGTATGTGAGTATTATACAGTTAAAACAATATCACTTAAACAACCTGTACCCGCGATTTCGGGATTGGTCCCATAGTAAAAGTTGTTCATAATGATGACTACAATGACCCCTTAAGATGTATTGCTTTTATTCTGTTACATGTATCACCCCATCTTTGGAATAGCAAGCTCATGACTTATTTGGTGTTAGTGTAATTGGCGGCGAGGTATTTTTGCCCGTAGCTGCTATATAGCTAGATCGGGCCCTGAGTAGGTACAGAGATTACAGAAGGAAAGTTTTCATCTCCGGTGCGTAAGTGATAACAATCTTTAGGTAGCTGCGAGTAACGTGCCTGAATGACTGGCGGAAACGCACAGACTGAACCACTGATAAACAAAAGAAATACTCAAGATATGCCTCTTAAAAAGTGTAGAATGTAGACGCACTGGAAAATATTTATAGAATCTAAAGATAGAGACCATTTAGTTTTGTTAGCGTAGTTTTTTTTTTAATTTCTTGTGCAAGGTGTGGTCTTGTAGCGGCATCAATGCCGCCACAAGAAAAACCAACGGAGCAAATTTAAATCGCAACAAAAAGAACCGCGACGCCATCTACCCAACTAGCAGCGAACTACTACGTCGAAATTCTGCATCGCGCAAGCAGAGTTTACCGTGCGATTTGAACAAATAGATCAGCCCGAATATCAACTATCGGGCAGTTGACCACACTGAACACAACAACAGTCTGGTCGGAGGATCCTCCCTTTACAACGTAGGTTTGCGGGACTTTACTGTCTGTTCCCATATTCCAAAGTCTCCTGTAAGAGAAGGGCTACAGGGTGACTGGTGGAAACGCACAGACTTAAACAATGATAAACAAAATAAATACTCAAGATATGCCTCTTAAAAAGTGTAGAATGTAGACGCACTTGAAAGTATTTATAGAATCTTCATCTTTGGTAGAAATGAACTAGTTTTGCTAGCGTATTTGCTTTTTAATTTCTTGTGGGGCATTGGAGGGGCATTTTTTTTGTAATGCGTATATGATAAATTTAATTGTGTGTATACCCTTTGTTGTAGATCCTTAAATAAAGCTTAAATTCTCACAGCCTTTTTAAAGAAATTCCGAAACGGCTGGTTGACAACTCCCGAGACCCAAGAGCTGACTTTTACATTGGCCAGAGGGTAAGCATTGCCATTCAACGTGGCAATGCCGCCAGTCTCTTGGGCACATTACCAGCTGATAGCGTTGAGGACGAATTTTTTGATGCTATGTTTTAGATTGTTATAAGTTTTGTGTATTTGACCTTTAAATAAATAAGTAAATAGTTCATAGGCCATAGAAAAAGCGTCATCTACCTACCTATCTGCGATAGCTATTATCGAAGTGTCAAAAATGCATGGGATTGACATCCGCTAGGTCATGTGGTCAGCTCCGTTACACATGTCACGTTTCCCAGCTCTGCTTGAAAGCCGCAGGATAAATAAACACAACGCCATCGTGTTTGTGATATGGCTACGGTAAAACTCGGTTCGTGGCATGTCACACTTTGATAACATTTATACAGAGATTTTGATAACATTTTTACTAAATACATACTTCTAAATTTTTTAAAGGATGGGAAATCATCAAATGACTCCTCTCGCTCTGGGAGGAGCAGAAGGAAGTGTCAGACTCTCTTTCGAACAAATTCCGCAACTTCCGTAATGATAGTGTAATTGTGAAAGTAAAGTCTTCCTGTGTTTGTTACCTTTTCACTTCTTTACGGGTTTGTCTGAAATGTGGCACACGGCACGGGTAAGCAGACAGTGACCTGAAATAGGTCATATGATACGTTTTATCTCGGTAGAATGTTCCTTCTGAATGATATTCGAATATCACGCGAGCGAAGGCACGGGCAGAAGCTAGTAGTACATATAAATAGGTGGTATTGTACATATACTTAAGTGAAACTTTGCAGTTATAACACAGGAATTCTTAGGCGCCGACCCCACTGCGAGCGGTCTAGCGGTCAGAGTTCCGAGTTCTGCGTTCCGCGTTGACACTTGCGCACACTGCGAGCGGTCTAATAATCTGGAGTTCAGTAATTATAAGCAGTGATAACAAGTCACGCTCTTTTTACTGAAACCCAAATGTGACTCTCAACCAAATGTCTCGCAAATCATAAAGAAAACGCTTTTCTCTCACCAATACAATAAAGTTTTCGATCTCGTTGGACATCGTGAACTTCCAGATATTGCAAAAAATAGAACTCCGACAGAACTCGAGTTCGCTTTGACCGTCGCGGTCTAACTGCTTTTGTGTGTGTAGAATTATATGCCACCGCATAGATAACAGTGGACGCGGAACGCTCAACTCGGAACTCTGACCGCTAGAAATGCAGCAATGGAGCAGGCGCCTTATAGGTTTTTTTTAAGGACGGGATGTCATCAAATGACTCCGCCGCTCTGGGCGGAGCGGAAGGGAGTGTCAGACTCTTACTGACTAAAACCCGTCCCTGTTGCCCCAAATGACTGCGTTCCAGGGCCACGGTGACTCTATGAACATTTGGCAACCCTGGCAGGCACTGGCCCTAGTGGACCCAATTCTTACGGGTAGAGAGGGTAAAAGACGTTGAAAGAAGAAATCGATGGATCACATTCAGATTAGTAGATACTTAATGGTTTTCACCGATCTTGGACAAGGGTTGGAAGAATATGAAAATGATGCAGATGTGAGATATTCTATTTTCTGTGTTCTGGTCTTCTATTGTAAGTAAAAGAGTTATCAATATAAATGTGGATGCATAGAGATGGAGAGGAAGGCCAAATAAAAGATGGATGTCTTGAGTGAGGAGCGGTATGAAAGAAAAAGGGACTTAGTGATAGCGTGACGGCTGATAGGACAGAATGGAAGAAAAAAACGTGTTGCGCCGACCCCAAGTAACATGGGATAAGGACAGGAAGATGATAATAGTCTTCTATTGTTTGGTTAGCAGTTGTCAGACGGTAGGTTTTCTTGGAAAAGTTGGGTTTTTGGATGTGTTGAAACAGATGATACGACCCCTTTTTAGGGTTCCGTACCTCAAAAGGAAAAAAACGGAACCCTTATAGGATCACTTTGTCGTTCGTCCGCCTGTCTGTCAAGACTGTTTATCTCGGGAACGCGTGGAGGTATAGAGCTGAAATTAAAACTATATACTCAAGTCTATGGCCCCCTGCAGCTGTGAAAAAATAAAACTTCTAAAATAACGTTAAAAAAGATACGGTCGACAGTGTCGAAATATACGTTTTTTGCTGCATAAAGCAGCAAAAAACGTATATTTGGACACTGTCAAGGGAATCAAAATGTATAGGATATGATGTACGTAACAACGTTGTGTTGTCAGTATGCGCGCGCGTTGATTTATATCTCACTGAGAGTACCTACTAGGGGAGCGTAGAGTTACAAGCTACGTAGGTATTACGTGACACACGTAATAAATAGGTAGGCCTGATTTTGACTTACTTTTTACTTTTTTGATGTATCATCCCGTTAACCTAGAACTATGAAGTTTGCCAAGTAATACCGTCTTATACTACAAGTATAGGAAAAAGTCTGAAAACTATGCATTTGTAATGAAATCATAAAAAATATAGTCTTTAATTAAAGTAATAAATACCTATTTTGTACGGAACCCGCGGTGGACGAGTCCGACTCGCACTTGGCCGGTTTTTTTTTTAACATAACAGAATCTCTATATAAGTAAGATTAGTCGAAATTTCGGATGTCAGGAAGTGCTTGAAAAATGGTTTACTAATTTCCTGCGGGATACACATACGAACGAGGCAAGTTAATGTAAAACTTGTTAAAGAGGCTACTCTACAATCTAAAATGCGTAAAAATTTATCTATTGAATTAGGTTTCGGAATAAGAAAATGTGTCAAAAGTAGTATTCAAATTCTGATTGATTTCCTCAATAGCATATTCATAATAGTCTTCTGTAAACTTTATCAAGTAAGCAGTATTCCATTCCATTGTTTATAATTGACATTTTAATTGCATTATACCTACTTAATGTTAATTCAATTCTTAATAGGTAGGCACTTCACGCAAACTTACCTCTTTAAAATACATTAACGTTTCCAATTAATATTTATAATACGTTTTTTTAATTGAAAAAAATAAATAGGTACAAAACGATATTCTTGTAATACCTAAGAATCGGTTGAAATGCACTCTCGACGGATGTACAATGGATATAAATATTTATGTACTAAGGTCATTTGGATGCGACGAAATAAATCCGAAAAACCTGAAAAAAGGAGAAACACAAATACGAAGAAAACTAAAATTTCTTGATTTTTTCGGTACAGAATATATTCAGATTTGTCGGATTCATTTCCTCGCATTTAAATTACATTCACATCACATGTACATTTCGAAGAGTGTCTTTTACATACACCAGCAAATAAAAACACTTTGTTTCTTCTCTTACCACAACTACTCGTATTAATCTTTGAGACATAAGCTTGAAATATAAGAGACTAGTGGACGTCACGCGGTTTCACCCGCGTAGTTCCCGTTCCCGTGGGAGTATGGGGATAAAATATAGCCTTTGTTACTCCCTGATAATGTAGCTATCCAATGCTAAAAGATTTTTTTAAATTGGTCCAGTAGTTTCGGAGCCTATTCAATTCAAACAAAGAAACAAACAAACAAATCTTTCCTCTTTATAATATTACTGTAGATTAGTGTAGACTAGCTTCTGTCAGCGGTTTCGCCCGCGTGGTCCGTAGGGAGCATACTCCCGGGACAAAAAGTAGCCTAAGTCCTTTCTAAGGCTCTAAACTATCTGTGTACCAAATTTCATTTAAATTGGTTCAGTAGTTTTGGCGTGAAAGTGCGACAGACAGACAGAGTTACTTTCGCATTTATAATATTAGTAAGGAAGTAAGGATTTGCTCATCACGTTACATATACTGCCCTAAAAATAGAGAGAGCACGTGGCGTCAAAATCAGGCCTTACCCATTTATTACGTGTGTCACGTAATACCTACGTAGCTTGTAACTCTACGCTCCCCTAGTAGGTACTCTCAGTGAGATATAAATCAACGCGCGCGCATACTGACAACACAACGTTGTTACGTACATCATAATTTCCTTTTGTCTGTCTGTCCGTACACAGCGGTGCTCCATCATTTTCCATCTAATTTAGACATTAACAAGTCGCTCACAATTCTTTGTTTTATGTCTTACAATGAAATATGGTCTAGGGTAAGGTGGGGCACAGTGTTACGAAAAAAACAAACGATAACGTAGCGACGAAAATATAAACTTAAACAACTTCTGACTGGATATAAGCTATAAGAGTCCCTTTTCATTTAAAATGATTTAAACATGTGTTTAACTAGCAACTACTTCATTTAAATTGCATTTTAATCAGATCAGTCGATTGTAACACTGAACCCCGTATCTACTGTTTCAGGGCAAGGGGCACAATGTTACAATATCAAATTAATATTTAAAAAGGATTCCGTACAAATTTTTGATTATCTCTAAAACGCATTTCAAACTGAAGCAATGACAACCGTTTAAAGATGACCGCCTATGAGCTTGTCAAAACTGTATACCAGAATTATAAAAAAGAATGCCAGAGACGGAGATAACAGTGTACCCCATGTAACACTGTGCCCCACCTTACCCTAAACAATATCATGGATACTTTAAGTGATGTAACACTGATTGTTTACTTAAACAATTATGTTAACTGATGTTTACCGGTAAATATTTTGAATATCGGGTTTTTCTACAAGTTCACAAGTATGTCCTAATTAACCACAGATTTAAAAATATATCAAATTGTGTACTTTATGTTATGTTTTTCTTCATATATGTGCGTAATTCCATATAAATAGACAGCTACGATAGCTAATATTGACGTATGAGGTGCTACTTACCGGAAAATTTAAATTTCAAGATGAAAAACTGATGTAGTTTCCATAATAATTTTTACTTGTTTGCGTTAACAATTAAGTAGGCTTCAATAAAACGACAAGGAACATTTTATCATACCGCGGTTTGCGTATAAGATTAAGAAATTAAAATAATTAAAGAATGAAAAGTGTGAGTGTTCTGAAAAACATAATATTTTAAGTCTTTGTACATACTATAAGGGATATTTTGTAGTACAAGAGTAAATAATACTAAATAATTTACATGTGAGAGAGAGCAGTGGGTAGGTACTGCAGATAAGTGTTGATAGGGGTTCCACCAAGCCGATATGTTACGCAAACCTATCTTAAAGTAAGTAATTATTACTAATCGCTGGGCGGGTTACCCACCCCTGCTGTTGCCAGTTGTACCCTCCCCAACTATTGCCGGATGTACCCATCCCTGCTGTGGCCGGCTGTACCCATCTCTGTTGTTGCCAGCTGAACCCACCCCTGCTGTTGCCGGCTGTACCCACCCCTGCTGTTACTGGCTGTCCCCACCCCTGCTGTTGCCGGCTGTACTCAACTCTGCTGTTGCCGGCTGTACCCACCCGTGCTGTTGCCGGCTGTACCTACCCCTGCTGTTGCCGGCTGTTCCCACTCCGGCTGTTGCCGGCTATACCCTCCCCAACTGTTACCGGCTGTACCCACCCCTGCTGTTGCCGGCTGTACCCACCCCTGTTATTGCCGGCTGCAGCCAGGCAATAATGTTGCATTCAATTTAATTGTAACTAGCCACTGATATGCTATTTATATATCTATCACCGGAAAATGGCAAACGCCGTAACATTGTAAAATATCGCGTGAAATTGTATACAATTTTTTCAAAATAAGGCACGTATGTATTGAATTTGGTGGGATATACGAGTATTATATACAAAACGAGTTTTACAAAATATATCGAGAGATTCGGTGACATCCATATCAAATCGCATATTACCTGCTGGTTAAATCTTTGACCGCGACTCGTACTTAGCAGCGATGGCCGACCAGCACAGCACGCGGTGGCCAGCCACCACTCGTCATGTTTTGCTTTTAATTATCTCGCAGTAGGTGTAAAAATTTGAGTATTCTCCTCAGGTATGAAGGTAAGACGGTTAGATTAAAACCATCACTATATTCTGATGGGCCAATTTTGACAGCATCTCACCGTGTATCACGGTGTATCGTGTGTAGGGTCTCATGCGTTGAAAACACGCGTGACGTCACTACGATGGTATAATTTTACCAGTGACTTGACGTCACGTGTGTTTGCAACGCACTATCGCGTAAACTATAAATCGTCTTCATTTTTAGTTTACGTGAAAAAAGAAAAAATAATTGTCCAATATTTTTTGGAATTTTACTAACTAATTAGATTTTTTCAGAAACCAAATTATCTTCTAATTTTACTAATAAAAGATACATACCAAAAAAGTAATCGTAAATGACGTAAAACATACAAGAGGCATTTTAAAGAAAAACAAACAGATACGTCTGCTGATATTTCGACTAGGAAATGAAATGGAATCACACATTGTTATCGTGTAAGAGATAGCTTCGACACACTTGTCGGCCACGTGTGTTTTATGAAAACAACAACCTATCGTAACGTGTGTTAGTGATAATAAAAAATAAGAATAAATACAAAAGGAAGCGCACGGGAGATCATCAGACCTTCCTCAAGGAAGAGTTTTGGCCGAAGGGTGTCGTGTATCGGCGATTCAGGCGGGGGTGGCGGCCGCCACCGGGTCACACCCGTTTAGGGGTGACACCCGACCGTTCGTTGACTGGATTTGTCACTGTCGGGTGTCATAAAATTTCGAGCTCGCTACAGTCGTTCTCACATTCTGCAATTTCTTTATTCTCGAGCTGTTCTGCATAACTGAACAAAAACTCTTTATGTATGTAAGAAAAAAGAACCTTTCCTGGGTGCTTGAATTTTCGAGATCGCTTCGCTCGCTCTTGTATTCTGCTCTCTCCTAGTTAGTGAGCTTTCTTGTATCAGTCCATAAAGTTATTTTTATTAAAGTATGAACGATCAAAAGAAAATAAAACCTATCCAAGGTGGGATGCAAAAAATTTCGAGCTCGCTCTTGTGTTCTACCCTTTTTCAATTAATGAACTTTCTTGTATCAGTCCATAAGTTATTATACGAGGAGGGATGCAAAAATTCTCGAGCTCGCTTCGCTCACTCATGCGTTGTACCCTCACTTATTTCTTGAACTTACTTGCGTCAGTCATCAAATGAGACGAGATGCACACATTTTCGAGATTTTGTTTGTAAGTGTGATGTAAGAACATTTCGGAAAATAAAAAAAAACTTGAAAGGTGTCAAGGGACACCCGGATGGAACGAAGTTCCTTTCGATTGATTAGTGAAGGAATTGTAATAAAAAAAAAATATTATTAACAAATATAATGTTAACAGAAATAGAAAGACGAAACGAAAATAATTGGCTTGCTTTCTATGAGAGAGAGAGAGACAGACAGAGAAACACACGCACGCCCCACGGCTTACAACTATAGCAAAAAGTGTCGGTACAACTTTTCGTATGATTTTTTTCCGTCTAGCCCCCTTTCACAACGCGCGATAAGGAACTTCGTTCCAAAAACTTGCAGCACAAATGGAACACCTCCCTTCCGAAAAATGGCTTATAACTGCCGTATCCAAAACGAAAGGCGCCACTCATAATAATTTGGGTTCATTTGTGGGGTGACACCACATTATCCGCCCCGGGTGTCACCCAAGCTAGCTACGCTACAGTACGCGACCTGTTCTTTGACCTAGACTAGAGTCAAAAGCAAACCCATCACAAATAAAAAAAAAACGACTCCCTCGCTACTCGCTGCTAGCCAACTCGTTTCGAGTTTCAAGCTTTACTCGCTGCTCGCTGGTCGCCGGCGGTGAGACAAGTGCCTCAGTGTGGCGAAGGCGATTTTTGAAACGTCAAAAACATATGGGATTGACAAATGTTGTCGAAAAGTCACGAGATCAAGCCTACTATCCTACTTAATGTTAAAAATAAAAATGTAAATGCAAATGTTTGTGAGGATGGATGGATTGTTACTCTTTCACGTCAGAACGCCTGAAAGGATCTTCAAGAAATTTGGCACAGATGTGGGTTATAGTCTGAATTACCACATAGGCTATTATCCCGGGAGTATGTTCCCTAGGGATCACGCGGGCAGAGCCGCTGGCAGAAGCTAGTCCCTTATATTTTGGTATTTCGACAGTTCACTCATAGAATGGCACTGTCTAGACCCTCAGGGCCTATTGTCCTTTTCCAAACAAACTAACATTACATACTTAATCATTATGTTATTGCGTGTACGGTAGTATCGGCTGATAAGCTCAGGGATCAGCTCGACAGTGATCTGTCAAGTTCGCTTCGAATCATTTGACGGGTTTATCCACTGACGTATAAATCATATGGACTTGAAATGTTTGACTATAGAAAAAACAGTTATACAAATATGTGGCATATCGACACCGAAATCATAAAAATACTGTCATCTCTTTTTAACTTTAATAATTTTGCTTAAGTGAAAAAGGATAACAGTGTTTTTGACAGTTACTATAATGGCAACCCTTCATTCCTAGCGTCATTTAAATACCTATTTGCGGCCGGGTCGCCATTTTATCCTCTCGCTGTTTGACAACAAGTTGAGGTACGTCAACTGTCAAATACTCTTGCGCTGTGGATATAATTTGTGAATTTTGAAGTAATTTTGCTGTGTTATTACGTTTGAACTTGGTTTTATAGTGGAAATCGTCAATTGCAAGATGCCTAATTGTAATATTATGTGATGTGGCATTAAAAGAAGCGGAAATCACCCGAACATAACTTTGCACCAGTATGTACTTAATTTCAGCTGAAATATCTTTGGATTTAGATAATAAACAAAAGATTCTGCATTCGTTGAAGAGTTTCAACAGTATAGTATTCATAATTTCCCTTTTGCCCTTATTATCAACAGTAATAATTGTATTTCTACTTCGAATCATTTTCTTGTTATTGTTATTGTAGGGATAGACTAGTGCAGTGCATGCATGACATTTTTATATTTATCGATAATGCTATATTATGGCTTTTTATTGGTTTGTTGTTTTATTTGCAGGGCTGCCTGCTAATAAAGGAAAAAAAATTTGGCTGGAAACAATTGGTGTTGAAAATTTAAAGATGTCAACAAAAACAATATATAATTGTTCTCTTCACTTTGAAGAATCTTGTTTCAACTGGAAACTGAATAAAGTAACATTGCTTGACGATACTACCTTCTACTTCTACCTTCACGAACCTTATTGGTAAATAACATTGCTTGTTATAAATTTGTCTGACATGATTGTGTAGCGGCTGATAAATGATGGTGATGTCGTCATTTGCAACACTTGCCTAATGGGCACGAAGAGTGATGTTAAGAATGTATTTGAGTGTGATCCTTAGATTAATTACCAAAATAAGACTGAATATGTGTTAATTTGTTGTACTACTAAGTACATTTATGGTATTCCTTTTATAAGGAATTTATTAATGTTTAGTTACAAATGTCACCAGTAGTCTGCTTTTTGAAAAGTACTTTACAGTTTACTTTTAAATATTATAATAACAGTGCTATTCTGTAAAAATCTCCCTATGAATATTTGGATGAGGTTAATGTGAAGTGAGCTTATGTATGATTATTTAGCTCATTACCACTCGAGAGCTACTAAACTAGAGAACGAGTGAGAATGAAAAGAGACTCTTCTCAACCCACCAATTGCAAATTAAATGGGGTGCTTTATAATAATAAATAAACCGATTAATAAAATCAAGAAACATCA
This sequence comes from Lacanobia wlatinum, assembly GCA_947578705.1. Classification (NCBI taxonomy): domain Eukaryota; kingdom Metazoa; phylum Arthropoda; class Insecta; order Lepidoptera; family Noctuidae; genus Lacanobia; species Lacanobia wlatinum. Next base: position 5,265,488 of record OX388022.1, on the reverse strand, counting down.
AAAATACTAACAATTTTATTGCTTTTTTACAGCCTGTGATTCAATCAAATATGACTGGCATTTTAATTGATAGTGACCAAAATCAGACAAACTCACAATCAATATCTGGGTGTGGTGCTCTTAATATGGTAATATTTTTTTGGAATTTTAAGCTGTGGGATCACCTACTGTTTTTGAAGTGTCATAAAACTTTTGAGTATTTACTTTTCTGTTTTTGTTAATATTTATGTTAATAATAGAGTGGTTTTTAGATCAAAGCTGTTTGTGTGCCTACCATTCAATATCAACCTGGAGAGATTTCAAAGAGGAGTGGCATAGATTTAGCCTCTAGCACATCCGCTACGCCAGATTTAGTCACCAGCACCTCCACTGCGCCAGATTTGGCCGCTAGCACCTCCGCTGCGCCAGGTTTAGCCGCTAGCATCTCTGCTGCGCCAGGTTTAGTCACAAGCACCTCCGCTGCGCCAGATTTACCGGTATGACTAGCTTCAGTTTTTCCTGTCATCATTATTTGCGAATTTGATCTCAATGATAACATCTCATCAACTGAATTAAGATTGGGTGGGAGATATCTCTCGCTTGTGTTCAATATCTATTAAAGCTTACTTTTATTTTATTTGATTTCAGGTACACACAATTAAAATGATTAAAAAATTAAAGGACAAATGTCAAAAACAGAACATGAAGATAGAGACTTAATGAGAAAGTTAGAAGACAGAGAAAAAAAATTGCTCATTATAGTAATATTATCAAAGATTTTTTTTACAAATATTATGGGAAGAAATCTACTGAAAGAGTATCAGAAATTACCTGAACAAAATTGTATTGTTCAGAAGTGAATGAGATTAATTTGTTTAATATTACTTTATTATAAATTATAAATAATTATTGTTGACTTTTAATTTAAACCCAAAATCATCGGCATGTTAGAAAAGATAGGCGTTGGTTGGGAGACGTCCGTACCGGGAGCCCATTGCGGATGCGACGTCATTTGTTTTCTTAGAATTTGTTCCCTCCGCTCCGTCTCGAACGTCTACCTAACAACTAAAGGCTCTAGAATAACACTGCCGCTCGTACGCCGCCGCCACGCTTCTCGCGCGTTGCTGCCTTCGTGAAGAGTTCCATATAAATCTATGCCAGGGATGGCCAACCGGTCGATCGCGGCGAGACAAAAATGTAAATAGGTTCGTATAACAGACTGCGCACGATGTAAGTAAATACTAAATAGGTTATGTTAATAAAATAAAAAATACTACATAAATGTCTTTACACCACCGTTTCATCTGTAGTTTTAAGAAGTACCTATGTAATTCGTAGACCGTACAGGGTTTCGTCAATAAAAAGTCGATCTTGGGTCTAATCAAGTTGGCCACCCCTAATCTATGCATTTGAACGCGTCGCTGGTCGCGCCGCCGCCGCGCCGCTGAGTTCGTGTCCACGGCCTTAGAATGACTTCAGTTAGCAGTTAGCTCACCATGCATTGATGTCGATTCTGTTGTGCACAAACTAAATTTAGGCTATTGCTATCTTTTCTCTCTTATAAAACGAAAAAGAGACAGACGTAATTTAGAGCTGTCAAAATTAATTAAATTCAACTAATATTTCAATACAAATTAATTAATGTTGGTGCACGTAAAAACCTGTCGACTAAAAACATGGTGAAGGGCAAGGCATAAACTCATAAATTAGTTTGACATTTCTAACTTGGTTCATAGCTATAGCCGTATTTTCGCACTGCCTTTTAGTAAAAGATAGAGATACTCTAATTTTAGATTAGTTATTGAACAAGAGAATCGGCAGCAATGTCATCCAAACTAAACATGTACCTACGCAAAATTTTAGCTTTATCAAAAACCGGGAAGTGTGGGTCAAAAAAATAACTTAAGATTTGTTTACATTTGTTACCAGTTATTTTGTTAGTCATATAAAAGTTAAGCTAAGAAAAGTGTGTAAAAAATACCCGTTGATATTGTCCCGTGACAATATGAAAACATTCTCACAATTTTTTATCGATGTTATTGTAGAGAAATATCGCTAAGGGCTGCCCTATTAGCCGCCATTTTATCCTCTCCATAAAGTGTAGGTATGCACGTTTTTCTTGTAGGTATGCCAAGTCCATATGATTTATACGTCAGTGGGTTTATCGTGTAGGCACTTGAAGAAATAGGTCATTAGATTGAAAACGACATAATCATTGTATTCATTTTCAGTTATTAGTATAAATTAATTTGTAATGTGTGATCAATTTAAAACAATTTCAATTTTTAATAATATAATGTGAAAACCTTGTCTGAAATAAATGTTTTTATTATTGTTTTTTTTTATTAATAAGGGTTTTTTTAGTATATTTAGGCATACGTTTGACCATAATCTCACCTGATGGTAAGCGATGATGCGGTCGAAGATGGAGCACGTTTGCCTAGAAGCAACCTATTCACTCTCTTCTTCTTCATTGTTGTGATCATTGCAAAGAAATCGCGAAGATAAGATCAACCGCTCTGTTGCATAACTCGACAAAGTGTACTGCTAGTCTATTCTGTAAGAAACTATTTCGATATCGAGCTTCACCTGAGTGATAAAACTCACAAAGTGAGCTTTATTGCACACAACATAAAGGTCATCATCATTTGAAACTCATCTCGAATTCTACTGTCGAGATACGAAATTGTTGTTAGAGAATAGCACTACAGAACAGCATTTTATCTTCCCGGTCTACAATTTGAGGTTTCGTGCGATACTGAAGGTCGAGAGTGAGTTGGTTCCGTACAATTTTTTTTGTTACATACATATTACTTTAAATAGAAGACTATCTTTTTTATGATTTCAGATCACAAATGTATAGGTTTCAGACTTTTCCCTATACTTGAATTATAAGACGGTATTACATGATTCCATTGAGAATGTCGAAATATACGTTTTTTTGTGGCATAAACGACCGTATCTTTTTTTACATTAATTTAGAAGTTTAATTTTTTCACAGTTTCAAGGGACCGTAGATGACTTTAATTTCAACTCGATACCTCCACGCGTTCCCGAGGGAAAGGGTCTTGATAGACGGACGGACAACAAAGTGATCCTATAAGGGTTCCGTTTTTTCCTTTTGAGGTACGGAACCCTAAAAATGTCATTTTTTCTGGAATTATGTTTAATCTGTTAAGCCTTGTAGAGCCTGTTATCAACCGAGCATAAATTCACTAGCTGCTAATGAGATATACCCAATATCACTTCGCCCAAACACATATACCTAATGTATCACAAATACATAATATCCTCCCGAATATAAAATCCTTCCTTCAGTGGCGAACGGAAAGGCAATATGTTTGTACCTAACTGCGAAGACTTCGGTAGATATAAGGAATTATATGTAAGTAATTACATAACTTGCCCACAAAGCGGGTAAAAACTGTTTCCAGACTTTAAGTTAAGTTTTTTAGAGGGGTAAGAAGTCTAGATACGCTGCACTTACGATAAGCTTTAATGTGCATCCTCCTTTGATTCGCTGAACGATAACAAACAAACGTGATTTCAACTGGATTCTAGTAAATACTTGAAACCAGCCTCCGTCAAACAGTATTATCTTCTTACGTATGTAAATATTTGAGGAGACTGCTTACGTTATTTCTTCTTGCTGATCCGCGGCTTATGATATAAAAATACTTCAGGTATGCAGTGCTACGAGTACAAACACGTTTCAACTTCGTATCGTCACGTATCACGTCAAATATCGCATAGCTAGACGTTTTGGAGGCGACGACGTAGACTCGGCGTACGCGCGTCGTGGTAGTTGCGTAGCAGTGATGGCGGCGTAGACTCGGCGTGGGCACTTCATAGCAGGCAGAGCGGGGGTAGTGCCAGACTCTTACTGACTAAAAAGAATTACAGAAATCGGATCAGAAACCTCGGAGTAATCGGTGTACATACATAAAAAAATACCCACTGAATTGAGAACCTCCTCCTTTTTTGGAAGTCGGTTAAAAGCCCACCCGTGTTCCAGCCCCGCGGTAATTCTTTTGAACAATTCTGTTACACTGCATAAATCCTGTGTAGAGGAAGCAGGGATGCACAGGTCAATCAAAACTGTTAGACGTATGACCATTATGGATTCATTTTTATAGTGATAATAGTAAATTATGCAGCGAGGGGATAAAGCAGTGTCTTATGTCACGGGCGTCTTTTGAATCCCGAACACAACGAAGGATTCGAGGGTTAACTTCCGAGCGTTGCGAGGGAGTTTAGTGTTCAACTCACGAGCGAGCGTCCCCGCCCCGCCGTAAAGAGCAGCTAGTCTTTTCTGTAAACAACTATTTCGATATCGAGCTTCACCTGAGTGACAAAACTCACAAAATGAGCTTTATTGCACTCAACATAAAGGTCTTAATTTGAAACTCACCTCGGATTTCACTGTCGAGATACGAAAACGTTGTTACAGAATAGCACTACAGGTCGCGCGTCCGAAACTGTGGCTCTAACCCACCGCCGGCCGGGCAATAATATTGTACTGAATTTCATTATAACTCGCCGAGCAAAAATCATTTTCACTCCACCTGCAAAACGTAAAATTATTTGCCATGCATACATAAGACACTGCTTTATTCTCTCGCAGCATAATCTACTATTTCACACCACCTGCACGAAAAATGCGTTCCACATTCAAATCACATTATTGCCCCGGCGCGGCGGGTTATAATGTTATTCAGTACAATATTATTGCCCGGCTAGACCCACAACTTCGGACGCGTGCCCTGGGCTCCAAGTCTGCTATTACACCTGGTTGACCACTGGATATAAAAGCGTCATTATGACTTTCCAGTGGTCAACCACTGACACTCCATTGAAAGAAATGGCATAGAATCTTGTCAAAATCAACCATTATGAAATCAATGATAGACCATTCTGACACTATTGTAATAGCAGACTTGGGGCCCGACTCTTTACGCGCCACTGTTTTCATGGCTAGAGCACAATATTGTCTCGCAGTAGATGTGAAAAGAAGAGTATGCTCCTCAGGAATAAAGGTGTTTTTGCCTTGGGCTATCTTAAATCCCTCACTGCATTCAGGATTCTTGTATTAACTGCTTTATCTCCTCGGTTCATAATCTACTATTATTCCCTTGGTGTATCACTGCAGTTAGTTAATTACCTCATTGGACTTCATTACTTCCGCCACTATTAGTCGAAATAATATTCCTAGCGAGGTTTGGTAAACGTAGTGCAGATATTGTGATAACTACATACTATTAAAATTTATCTTTGTACCTACGAGTAAATTACCTTAGGTAGGTAACTAAGGTATGTTAGAACATGAGCTGCTTTGTGTAGTTAACGTGGATAGCAATGTTATTGGTCATAAAATGGAATGTAGATAATTAGCAGCTAATTTGGTAAAAACGCACAGACGAAATCTTTGCCATCGGGTAGAACTTGGATGAGACTGGCACAGGAAGGTGGTGAGTGGAATTGTCACAAGAAAAGAGAAGCCTGTGATATGCCCAGCAGTGGGCGAAAACGGCCCGTGGATAATGAATACAATGAAGAATAAAGAGTATTCTATTCTATTCTACTCTACTCTACTCTACTCTACTCTACTCTATTCTATTCCCGCGGGGACTTTTTTATAGATATTCATGTCCTCTATAAAATTGTAGAAATCTTTTTGCTCTATTGACCCGCGCAACTTCGTCTGCTCCGCTCCTATTGGCCTTAGCGTGATGATGATATTATATATAGCCTTCCTTGATAAATGGGCTATCTAACACTGAAAGAATTTTTCAAATCGGACCAGGAGTTCCTCAGATTAGCGCGTTCAAGCAAACAAACTCTTCAGCTTTATATATTAGTAAAGATATAGATTTAGGTCTACACATAACACATAAAAAACAATATTCACAATATAAAAATCAATTCACAATACAAGAGTAAATAAAATCAACATTGATATATAAAAGTCAAAATAAAATCAAACAACAAAGATATCATTCTTATTACATTTTATGCACTTAGTAACCAACGCAGGGTATTTTCCACAGCATTTTGTATGGAAATTATCGTACGAGGATAATATTTTGAAAACACGTATGTAAAGTTTCCGCCAAAATAAACTTCATGTGTGTTATGATAATGTCGCCGTGACACGGAGATGAACGAAATATGTCAAAATCTGCACTCTACGAAACATGTGTCCTTTACGATGATAACTGGACACATGATGTAGATTGCAGATTTGATACAATCTGATCTCGATAATCAAAGATAACAAATAACAACAACAATGGGCAACTACTTTTCAAAGGACTTACTTCGAATTTTCATTCGCCATTCAACTCTTGGGGATTGTTCTCGGGCACAAAATAATCTAGATATACTTTATTTTTTTATTTATATATATTTATGCATTTATGTAATTAAATAATATATCATATTGTTTTAAATATTATTTAAAAAAAGATTATCTCAATAACTACTTAGAAGATACGTAATAATAATTTACTAGGTACGTAATTAATTAAATTTTTCTATTCAAAATTTGAATTAGTTGGAAAGTTTTTACGATGTTAATCCGGCTGCTAAAAAATTAGAAATGATGCTTGTTTTCCAATTGTAACCATTTCTCTTCTTGTTACAGGAAACAATGGAGAACAAAAAAGTGAACATCAGCCACATCAGTGGCAGCGCCGTGTCTTTCAGCAATGATAACAGGTAAGTCTACTATCATAGTCTAACTTATGTGCGTATCTACTGTTCAGCTGGATCGGTAGCCTTCGTGTTCCCGAATTGATACGAACGTCGCTGGTGGAAGGGTTAGAAGAAATTTTAATCAATCTTGTCAGTCTAAATGTCAGTGGCTCACGTGGGACTCACGTGGTACGGAGATTTTATGCAATTTTATTAGTTAAAATTTCTCTGTTTCTCTGCTCCGCTGCCTTACTCGCTCGCAATGGACAGGCACCCTAAGGCTGCCTGTCAATTTCAGCGGAGCAATGCAGCGGAGCGGAGATACAGAGAAATTTTAACTATACAGAGATAATTTCCACCCGAGATGTGCCAGGTTGCGTAGCGAGGGATGTGTTTGACTGTTTTTTAAGAACCAATAGAACCGCTTCATTTAGCTTACCTCGCTCAGCACAAGCGATTATCACCCCTCGCTACGGATCCTCGCTCATTTCTCCAAAAACCGCTGTCGCAGGCCGAGGTACGCCACCGCGGTCAGGGGGCTTCGCCCCGACACCGCTTGCCGCGCCCTCTTGCGGGACGCAGCAAACTCCACACAAGTTAACTCATTTCTGATGGTAACGCAGCCTAAGTGTGACGCAGTTGTTGACCAGAACTGTTTCCCACTAACATAACTGCCACCAGCTGCTTAACCGCCTCTGTGGTCGAGTGGTTTAGGCGTTTGCCTTATGACCCGGTGGTCGTAGGTTCGGTTCCCACGGGAAGCATACTTTGTAAAGTTGTTTCCAGTTTGGCTAGGACATTGCAGGCTTGAATCACCTGATTGTCTGATGAAAAGATGATTCCGTGCTTCGGATGGCACGTATAAGCCGGTGGTCTCGGCCGCCAAATGGCGGTCGCCAAATAAACCATGACAGAGGCCCTTGAGGCGGTTTAGAAACCCTAACATTAGGGTGTATGGAGTCCTTAGACCTTACTGCCCACACGGTAAGAAGAAGCTGCTTCAGAATGCTTGAAAAGTGACTGTTTTGGAACTTTTTAGCCGTTTTTCGGTCGGGTTTTTAATACTATTAATTTTTTTTTGTATTGTGTTGTGTGGTAGATCTGTTATTTTGAAATCACGGTATAATAGCCCAAACATATAATAATATGTAGGTAATGTAACAGAAAAGTACTTTCATCGCCGTTTAGAGCAACACACCTATTAACATCGAAGCGTTTTACTTGGTGTAGGGTTTAAATTGTCAGATTTTACTATCAACAACCAAATTTTGTCAGTCATTAGTAATCAATGAAATACATAATTTATGAAAAACTAGTTCTCCCCGAGGAACCTACATGCTAAATTTCAGCTTTCTACGACCAGTAGTTTTGGCTGTGCACAACGCACAGTCACTCAATCACTTAATATATACAATCTGTAACAAAATAAACGCAATACCTCTTAAGGGGCTATAACGACCCCCCATACATTTATGTGCGCATATACTCGACAAAATGTACTGAACAGTTGATTTTTTTTCGCGATTTCGGGATTGGTCCCGTATTAAAAGTTGTTCATAATGATGAGTACAATGACGCCTTAAGAGGTATTGCGTTTTTTCTGTTACACGTTGTATATTGATGGACTCACGCATTATAGTTATGTTCCCTTTAATACGTGTGCTAGAATAAACATAATTATTCACAGGCATCTTTCCTTGCATGAAAGATTCCAATCCGATGATTACAATGCATATAAAAACATTATTATAACGCTTCAAGGCTGAGAACAAAAACAAAAGACTAAAAAATATATGCATAATTCTACGGTTGGTCGAAACATAATTCGGGCAAGTGCCTTGAACCCAAAAATCCCTATCACAGAATTGCGTTTTCACAAAACTGCTGACGCATCGCAGAAATTAGGCAGTTGCAAGTACGTTTATTTTAGGGTTTATTATTAATGAATATTTATTAAACTTTCAATTCTTATAAATTATGATTTATTTTGGTACAAATTTTATGTAAAAATATTTTTATTTTTATGTAATAATATGTGTTAAGGAGAAATACACAGTTAATTTTGAGCGTTTTTAGTAGTTCTTGTGGATTTGAATGGAATTTTTTTTACGGATATTCCATTCTTATTTCAAATTTCTGAGGTCACTATGACTGAAACCACTATATGAGGAATATTATGATGTATTTTTATTTCGAAGACTTCGAAAAAGTGCCGTCGCGCTTTTTATGAGAAACTTACTTCGAAATTTTGGCTTTTTACAAAATAGATAAGAGAAAAATGCGAAAAGTGAGGCCGCTATGTTCAATACTAATAACTATTCTCAACTCCCCAATAAGCCAAAGCTGTCTGAATATTTCAGTTTCTGAGAATAAGAAAGCCAAAGTTGGTCATTTTACACAAAAAACGCTGTGAAATTGCAATAGGTCTCTTAAATATAAGTGTAAAGTTGTCGTATGACTTGCGGATGTCCTGTACAAGGGTACCTAATTCGGTTGTATGTTGTATGATAATGTATGTTATTCACCATAGTCAGATAAATTACACTAGTTTACAAGGTTTTTGTCCTGGAACGGAAAAGTGTTTATTCTTAATTAATGAGGTGCTGCAAGTTTAGAAAAAAATATTAAAAAATTCCAACACGTCACATTTCGAAAATACTCCCCATGTATTTTTGCAAAGATAACGAGACTAAAAATGAATTAGTGTCGACGTTTTTGATATTTTTTAATAATTCAAATGCTTTTTTTAGCACCTTTGAAATATTAAAAAAGCTGCTTGGACATCCGCACGTGTAATTTAACCCTTGGTTTTATGATTAAAGCCAAATGCTTTTAGCGATAGGAGTAACAATCAGTTTCGTGGTTGCATGGTGGGTCTTTATCATTTGCTTGCCATTTCAACTATCTATTTAAACTTGCATTTTTTGTTTGTGTCTCAATTGAGACACAAACATCAACTCAACTCTAACCAACCTTTTTGACCTTTTGAAAACAAACATTTATCAAAATGAAGACTAGCTATTTCGGAACAAACTTGTGGGTAGTCGAAACTAAAAGGGGTCGATATCTTCCATCTGTGACGTGATAAAAATTAAAAATGTACATGTTTGCATTGAGTTATTGCAGCTAATTAAAAAATTATGTAATTTACTGCAAGGACATTTTTTTTTATTTTTTTTGTAAACTAGTGTTATTATTGTAATCCTTACTAATATTATAAATGCGAAAGTAACTCTGTCTGTCGCGCTTTCAGGCCAAAACTACTGAACCGATTTAAATGAAATTTGGTACACAGATGGTCTAGAGCCTAAGAAAGGACATAGGCTACTTTTTATCCCGGGAGTATGTGTTCCCTAGGAATCACGCGAGCGAAGCCGCTGGCAGAAGCTAGTTTTATTATATTAATCAAACAACTTGTCGACTGTTCACGTGAGCAGAGACATTTCTTTGCCAAAGAATAAGCATTGCCATTCAACGTGGCATTGCTGCCAGTGTTGGGCACTCTGGCCATTGACAGCGATGTGGATGTATTTTTGATGCCAATGATACAGTCCTCTAAATCGAAAAGATTTTAATACTAATATACTAATAATTCAAGTATTGTGGGTCGTGGCTAAATATGTAGATGGGTGACCGTTAAGTGTTGGCTCCAGCTCTGACATCTATCTGTGACAGTCATTAACCGACGAAAAAACGGAGGAGGTTCTCAAGTCGACGCTTATACTTTTTTATGTATGAACACGCATAAATTTTTAGAGCGTCGTCCGATTTTGATAATTATTGTTTAATGGAAAGGGTATAATACCCCGAAGTTGGTCCCATATAAATTTGGAAAAAAAATCCAACCCTAAGGGTAGGAAAACAGGGGATAACAATCCCCAGCAGATTGATTTAATATAGATTTATGAAGAAAGATATTGAGATGACGCAGACGCCTACGGCAAGGGCTGGTGCGAGGTGGTTTGCAAAAAGAGTAGGTAGCTTGACGTAGTTAACGATTACCTACCGACCGAATTCGGTAAGGCCGCCTGTACACAGTCAATCTCAGACGCGATCCACGGATCAGATCATTGATTTTGATCGTGGTTCGCCCACCGAGGTTTTTGTACAAATATGTAGGTCCATAATATTACTTTAAATATATACTATATTTTTTCATGATATAAATACAAATGTTTTTTTTTTATACTTTTACTTGTATAAGACGGTATTACTTGCCAAATTTCATAGTTCTAGGTCAACGGGAAATTCCCAATAAATTTTGATTCCCTTGAGAGTGTCAAAATACACGTTTTTTGCGGCATAAACGGCCGTATTTTTTTTTACGTTAACTAAGAGTTAGAAGTTTGATTTTATTACAGCTTCAAGGGACTGTAGACATAATTATATGGTTTTAATTTCAGTTGATACCTCCATACGCTCCCGAGATAAACAGTCTTGACTGACGGACGGTCCGACGTACGGAGGGATGCATGTATGGTCGGACGGATTGACGGAAGGACGGACGGACGGACGGATTGTAAGGGTTCCGTTTTTTACTTTTGAGGTACGGAACCCTAAAAATACATCACTTGAGTAAACAGTTAACACTGTAGCCTGTTGGTATTTATTTATAGCATCAATTTAGATATTACTGAAGTACAGCACAATAAAAGATGCAGTTCGCAAATAATACTCGTGCATTGTGCAATCTGTATTGGATAAACGGCTGCCACTGGGACACGTAACATTGATCTTGATACTGAACCGAGCTCGGTCAAGCACAATGCCACTCTGCATTCAAAGTTTGTAGCACATGGCTTGATTGTGGGAGATGTTATCAAATCTCAGCGAAGTCCTACCGATTTTTAGGGTTCCGAACAAAAAACGGAACTCATATAGGATCTCTCGGGTGTCTGTCTGTCTGTCTGTCTGTAACAGCCAGTTTTCTCCGGATCTACTGAATCAAATCTGTTGAAATTTGGTACACATAATTGTTTTTTTATCGCCAAACTAAAGTGGCAGTGGGCAGGGCACATTGCTCGCAGAACAGATGGTCGATGGGGCCGAAAACTTCTGGAGTGGCGACCGCGTACCGGAAGGCGTAACGTTGGCGCGGCCTCCCACAAGGTGGACCGATGATCTGGTGAAGGTCGCGGGTAGCCGATGGATGCGAAACGCATAGGACCGGTTGTTGTGGACCGACGCTTGGGGGAGGCCTATGTTCAGCAGTGGACGTCTTTCGGCTGATATGATGATGATGATGAATTTTTTTTTTGAGTATTTGTGTCACTTTTGAGGGTCAAAGTAGAAAATTTCAAAAAAAGTTTTTCAAACTGTATCGTACGATATATCAAATGAAAGGGCTTACTATGAGGGTTTTAATTATATTTTTTCATAATTTTAAAATAAACAGTTTTGAAGTTATTCAAGAAATTAGATAAAAAATGACCATTCCCCTATCTGGTCTCCGAAACTACTAAGCCCAAAATTATTAAATAAATGCAGATAATAGTTCTTTACCTACAGATTACAGAAAAACCTATAAGAAGTCTATGGTATTAAAATAGCATGTTACAAAAATGAAATTAATTCGGAACCCTTTGCACGCGAGTCCGACTCGCACTTGGCCAGTTTTTTTTCTTGAATTACAAAAAATAGAATCATTGCCTATTAAATATTATTTTATGTAGTTGGTGCATCCGTTGTTTTAGATTTTACTTTACAAATACGGGTCTCCGAATTTTCTTTTTATCTTATTGTTTTGTAATACCAGTTTCCTTATGGAAGAACCCACTCTTTTGGAAGCCCATTATTTTGCAAAACCAATTCCTTTTTTTTTTCGGTGATTGGAATCAGAACTTATTTGGTTTCAAACCTGTTAAGGATGTGCCTTAAGGGACAAGATAATTTAGGAATTATAATTTTATTATTTCCTGTGGGTACCTATTTTGTTAGATGAATGTGATGACGATTGTTTCCTTTTGCTTCGCCAAAAAAGGCTTGGATTTTTATCTTTTTAAATGAGTCATTCTAATCATAATTGTACAACGATTAACAGAACAAACGCAATTTATCTTAAGGGGTAATTGTACTCATCATTATGAACAACTTTTACTACGGGAGAAACACTGAAATCGAGAAAAAAAACACCTGCCCCATACATTTCCGTACGCATGACTCGATTAAATGTACTTAACAGCTGATTTTTTTACTATTAAAAACAACTAAGTACTACAATAGGGTCAAATTGTTTGTAGGGGTGTTTGATAGAAGCAAGACCTAGAAAGTGAAATGATTACGAAAATTACGCATAAGAAGTCGCGGGCAAAAGTACTAGCTTTTGCTCGCGACTTCTTATGCGTGAAATTAATAAAGGTGAACATGAACTGAATCGCGTACTGTGGAATCCTACATTACGGTCGGAATTAATATGGCTATGATTTAAGGCCCTGCTGTGTTCCCTCGGTACATAATGAACTATTTACGTTCATGGAGCGACCAGCTTGGTACTGAATTCTGTATTAGAAGGGTTGCGTCAAGTTCGACCTTTCTCTGATTTGGATTTAGCGTATAATTACTAAGTTATTTATATATTAAAAAAGTTCTATACAGGGTGTTGGGAAGTGCGTGGTCATTATTACAGTACAGTTAGGAAACACTAGCAAAAATAAAAAATATCGACTTTAAAAAAAATCCGATCGCGTAGAACGACTAAAAAGAAAAAAATACACTTTTCTAGCAGTCCGTTGCACTTGGTTGCAATATATCTACTCCTAGCTTATCAGCGGCCTAAATGAATCAATGCATCTAAAACATTTAATGAATGCGCTGGCAGATGCTATTATTAGGGAATATGCACGAAAAAAATATTTATTATCTATACAGTTTATCTAAAAATATACACAAATATAATACTAACAGTGAAATTAGAATCAAAATTGCTCGAAAAACAAACGAGATATAATTATTTTAAACAAATGTATCTGTCCCTCTCGTGAAAACGCTGTTTTCAATGGCAGCTGTATAGGCGCCAAGAACTTTGACGTCACAATTCATATCGGACTTTGAAGCTTTATAATTTCATCGCTGATGAAGGTATTTAATAAATAATTTCATAATTGTTTATTACAGTTAATAAGTATTTCATTTTGCAAATAAAAAAATCGCTAGCAAATAAAAAAAATTCAAATATGTAATTTTGGGAATTTTGTATTCAAACAACAATTAATTTCAACATTCTAACCTCGAGGACGAAAAATGACTCTGCTTATGAAATACTTGAATGACCCCTAAGGGACAAGGCTGTTACCATCAGTTGGGCATAATTAACTTTCCAGGTGGAAAGCCAAATATCTCATTGCCCGCCCCGGGAATCTAAACAAGGACCTCATGCTCTGTAGTAGTGCGATCACTGGGAGAACAAAGAAGCAGTGTGTTTGTAGTTACCTATTGCAAAGGCCGTAATGAGTATGCATTATTTAGTTCCTTCATTTAAATATACATTACTTCGGTAACAAACTCATTTTCACATTTATAATAGTAGTTAGGATTTCGTTTATTAATTACATACAACTAGCTGCCCGTGCCCACTTCGTTAGGCAGTATTTTTCGTGTTAATATATAGTCTATGACACTCGCAAATAACGTAGCTTTCTATTGATAAAATAATTTTCAAAATCGGTTCAGAAGATCCAGAGATTACCCCCTACAAGCTCACAAACTTTACCTCTATGTAATATTAGTATAGATTATATTTTTAAATATTAAAATATAAATTACATTATTAAAACACATTATTGCTATGAGAGAGAGGAACCTGCTATAAATGCGTGTCCAGAAGTACTGCTTTCTGAATCAAGCCCTGGATCCAGCTGTTTAACGAGAGCCTCCTAAGGTGTTGATCGAGGCTCGTGGTGGACCAGAATTCAGAGGCGAGCAATGATTGTTGACATAACCGTTCTGTATGTCGATAACCTCGCGAACCAAGTCAAAATATTTGATTTGCTGATCAATCAATCAATCAATCAATCATTTATTTATTTGCAAACATGGGTAATAGTTACATAGATGTTATTTTATACACACATAGTAAAGTCCTCCATATTCTACCGTGGCATGGCATGCAAATAATATCAATTTCAAAATTAAAATCAAAGTTAAGTAATGTAATTTTTAGGTTACACACTAATAAAAAATATTAATATTACAAATGTTAAATCAGAAAAATAATATAAATGTCAATTTTAGTTAAATAAATATCATGTTTAAATTACAATAAAAAAAAAAAACCGAAAAATGTCAGACTGGTTACACTAGTCAAAATTATCAAAATTATACATGTCGAATCAAAAAATGTCAAATTGAATTAAATAAATGTCATGTTCAAGTAACAATAAAAAATCAGAAAAGTGTCAAAAACAACAACAATAAAAAAATAAAAAAATATCACAATGATGTCAAAAAAATAATAAGTATGTCAATCAGAATAAAATTATGTCAATCAGGATACTTAGTAGCTATAAAATAATAAAATAAGTTAATCAGTCAGCGATTCATCATTAAGGAAGTCGTCAATTGTGTAATAACTTTTCTCGATTAATATATCGTTTAGTGCCCTTTTGAATTGTATAACAGTCATGTTTTTTATTACATTTGGTACTTTATTATAAATGCGCGGGGCAATACCAAAAAAGCTGTTCTTCATTAGCGCGGTTTTACATTTCACATGACATACCTGGTTTAAATATTGAGTTCGTATTGGATTTATTCTGACTTCTGACAGTTTTTTAAATAATTGTGGATTGTTTTTTACAAACAAAGCTGTTTCCAAAATATATAAGGACGGAAAAGTTAAAATTTTTAAAGATTTAAAATAGGGAAGACAGCTATCGGTTGTTTTTAGACCCAGCATTGACCTTATACATCTCTTTTGCATTCTAAATACGAGTTCCTTATCGGTAGACTGATGTTTCTCGGCTTTTTCCGAGTCCACAAGAGAGTATTTCAGAGCAAGTTGCCAATGGGTAATCCTGGCTACAAGGTTATGTCGATGCAAGTACTCTCCGTTAGCTAGATGAGAACAACCGGAGATAATGTGGCGAATTGATTCTCCCTGACGCGGAAGTTGACATGCCCGACGGATGTCGACCGAGCCGTCCTTCAGAATAAATCTCCGGTAGTTATTCGTCATGATAACTTCGTCGATACCTAATTGCACAAACAAATCTTTAGTTTCTCCAAAGAGATCAGCGAAACGCAAACATGCTACGGACGTTTATTGTTCTACGTTGGCCCATGTAGGGCCAGGGAAAAGCGTTCGTGGAGTTCCTTATTCTGCCATACCACCCTGCGATCGTTAGTGTTAGGCACCGCAGGTTTGCGCCAGTTCTCATTTGCCAAGGAGAGCGGGGTGAGTCCCTTGTCCACCGCCACTACATCTCGATGCATAGGTACCCATGTCGACAGTACAAGGAAATTTTCCATATATCATATCTCGCGATTGTGGAGAGTTTTAGCATTTAAGAAGTCTCGACCCTCACTTTCGCGGGATATACAGTCTCATTACCGACGACCGTGGCTGATGCATTCGATATGCAGTAAGCAGTGTACGGACCCGCCTATCCAGGGCGTCAAGTTCCGTTTGAGTCCACTTGAGTAAGCCTGACTCGACCGTTGAAGGCGCGCACGTTGTCTTCGCCCAGTTGATTATTCATTTCTGTTAAATACCTTAATTAGGATTATTGTTATGGCTACTGATATCTACCTCCTTCTGTTTTCTCACGCTCATTGTTGGTCACGACCATTATGATTAATCATAGTAAAATTGCAGCGAATGAAAAGCCGCAAAATGTTCACATAGGATCGTGCACACTGGTATATGAAGAGTTAGAGATTAACCAATGAAGGCGGAGGGCGATTTCGATTTAAATTTAAAAAAAATACCTTGAAAACTGGTGCTGATTTTAAATCTTCATTGTGATCTCTAACATTGAGGTTGAGGACCTAGTAGATATGTGTCGTCATTACATAACGCGAACCCTCCGTGCCTTAGAAAGCACGTTAAGAGGAAATGCAGGTGGATAGACTTTACACGTAAAAAGTCATAATTCGAGGTTTGGCTCTCGCCTGTTTCCTCCTCCAATATTGGACCGATTTAAAACATATTTTACAAACTAATTGAGAAAGATGTATACTGTGTCCCTATGTTTTTCATTAATAGTTGCCAAATTTGTACACTAGGAATCTGTTGACAGCAATTTTTAACCGACTTCCAAAAAAGGAGGAGGTTCTCAATTCGGTGGGTATTCTTTTTTTGTTTTTTTTTTTTTTATGAATGTACGCCGGTTACTCCGAGGTTTCTGATCCAATTTTTGAGATTATTTTTTAGTTCGATGCGGCATACTTGCCGTTTGGTCCCGTAAAAATTTGATTCAGTAGTTTTGTTCGGACAATTTTTAGGGTTCTAGTGCTTATACGGTTAATAAATCATCAAAAAGGGAAACATCGGGACACAGTGTATATCCTTCTCATTCAGTTAATGAAATATCTCCTAAATCGGTCCAATATTGGAGGAGAAAACAGTCGAGAGCCAAACCTCGAATTATAACTTTTTACATACAAAGTCTCGCCGGCCATGTTTCCTCTTAAGCCGTTGGCCCCTGCTGCCATTTGTAGATCTCTCACTGTCGTTACGTAAACTCAGAAGCCAGAAAATCTGACTCCAGTCTTGCCAAGGGGTCTCGTGTTACCCAGTTAGTGGATTGAAGAGGTGACACAGGCAGTCGCACTATGTAAAGTAGTGGTACCTATCGTATCGGGTTACACTGGAACCCTGCCCCAATGTAGTATAGTTGTAGTTTTATAGTATAGTTGTAGTTTTATAGTATAGCTGTAGTTTTATAGTATAATTTATAGTTGGGAGGCAAACTGATAACTATCTATATCGTTACTCTTCTAGCTGATAGTATCTATATAGTTCAATACATACCAGGAAGTCTATTCTGTAAATAACTATTTCGATATCGAGCTTCACCTGAGTGACAAAACTTACAAAGTGAGCTTTATTGCACACAACATAAAGGTCTTAATTTGAAACTCACCTCGGATACCGCTGCTACGCCAATGCTAACTGGTAATTTCAATTCTGTGTAAAATGTATGTTTAAAGAAAAAAAGTCCAGACAGATTGACCTCCTCTACAAATCAAAATCAATATTCATGTTAGAGGCCCTTGAGGCGCTTTAAAACTCTAACACTAGGGTGTGTGGGATCGTTAGATCTTACCGCCCACACGATAAGAAAAAGAAGAATCAATATTGCGATTTTGTATAAGATAACTGCATATCATAACTAAACCAATCTTTAAACTGTATAAGTTCAGTTAAATCCCATACTCCAGCATGATGAGCCAAAGAAAGCTATGGTACAAAATAATGTGGATCTTATCTACAATATTTTTCTCCTACTCTAATTGGAGTCAAATAGGTATATTACAGGCGCTAGAATTATATTATCTGTGTTACAGGTAATTAATTGTACGTAACACAAAGCGTGGCGATATCTTTTTCTTGATCGCTTGCAGTGTGTGCCGAGCCTGCAGTTGTGCTCGGCCCAAGGTCGTTCGTTTGCGTGTGCGCACGTGCTTGGCGCACCGTGTTGTGAAACATCTTTCATTTAAGGTGCTAGACAACGTTACCAACGAATCTTGTAGGTTGCAGGCGAATTTTCGAGCTTATGCCCTGTAAAAATGAAAATAAGAATGAGCTTTTATCGAACTAATTTTAAAGTAACTTTTTGACGAAAATAAACATGTTTATGCAATTCAAATGCGTAATCAGGGAAAAAATTATACAAAAAATTAAATCGAAGTCACTTTGGTATGTTTTTTCGACAAAAAAGTAATACTTTAATTTACCATGAATAAAACAGAAATTCAACATCCCTAAGTAACATATCGTAATTGCAACGGAATGTACCTACCTATAGGACCATCAGAATAGTAAATGTAGTAGGTACTAGGTAGCGCCTTAATTGCTAGTTCACGTTTACGACAGGAGGGGTTTTCCAAAAATGTTGCACGAATTTAATATTAGCAATAATTTGTAATGATTATTTCACTTCAAGGTTGACAGATAGTGCTCTTGTCTTGTTAAGAAAATAATTAGACTGATTTTAGTAATCTATTGAGTCTACTAGGATATGACGTCATTCAGGTCACTCACTATTATGAAAGTCTAACTTATTTAACTATTAAGGTATTACAAAACTTTGTCACTAGTTGTAGGTAAAGTATATGTAGATAGGTACTTGTAGGGTTTCTAATGTAACATTTCTGCCCATTCACTGTGTATGGCACTTCCCACGGCGAGGTGTAGCAACTTGCCATGCGCATGGGCAGGGCCGGTCTCCGTAGGTATCACAATTGCAACACACGCTTGTTTAGCAATACTTTAGCTAGGATAACTAAAACTGTATTTGATATTCAACTTAATACAGTACCTTGTTCTCCTGTGTGGTGCCGTTTGTTCTTGTCCCTGTTGTACAGTCCCCAGTTGCTCAAGACCGGCTGGGTAGTTCACCCAAGGTCGGAGGCACAGCTCAGTTCTTCGGCCGCTCGTTCCGGCTAGGCGAGGCTCTTGCACAACCCCTGCTCCACCAAATGGCTATACTTATTCGTCATCGTTGCGATATCATTATTGTTACTCGTGGATCGGTAACATACTTTCACTTTCGACATCGGATTCCCCCAATTTGACTGGAGTTCGGAGACGGAGTTAGTTGTTAGCAGACCACGAGCTTCGGCAGTTGGCTCACACTGGCAGTAACAATTCAACTAATATGGTAAGTTTTTAATCCTTCATTGTGATATTATAACATTACAACATAATTATATTGCCCTGGGCTTTGAAATTAAACACACTTATCTACCATTGTCGTTTTATAAACTTCATGCATTTTCCAGATCAATACAATTAAGTGCTTATCCGTGTTCTAGAGACCATCACTCATCATACTCCTGCTCTTCTGCGCGGTGGTAGCTATCACCGCTGAGGAAGGAGAGACCAGGGACCTGGATGTAGACCTACCAGAGGACATAGACAGTGAGGACCTGGAGAGGAAGCATCGTAAGCGCAAGAAACATGGGCAGCAGGGGGGTCCGTGCGGGGGGTACGGGAAGACGTTTGGGTCCCATGACACGTTCGTGTCCGCTCCTGTCATGAACTACTTCTTCGGGTGTGGGGGAGTGCCGGTGGCTCCGTACGTGCCGCAGTACGCGCCCGTGCAGCCCTACCCGTACCCCGTGCAAGGGGGATACGGGCACGGGCATGGTCACGGCGGGCATGGAGGTCACGGGGGTCACGGGGGACACGGAGGAGGTCACGGGGGTCACGGAGGAGGTCATGGGGGTCACGGAGGAGGTTACGGCGGTGGACACGGTGGCTATGGAGGCCAGCCAGGTTTCGGAGGACCCGGATTCTACGGTGGTCAAGGCTACCCGCAGCAGGGCTTCCAACCAGGCTTCAACCAGGGATTCAACCGTCCCTTCCAGAACGCATTCTCGGCTGCCGCATCAGGCATAGGATCAGCCCTCGCTGACTACATCTCGAGACCAAGAAAGGTTCAGAAGCAGATCAATCAGTTCTTAAGGCCAATTTACAAACTGTTCTGAAGTGCGTTTCAGTCATTTTAATTGACTACAATTTTAAAATTAACTTTTTACATGACTGAAAGTTCTTGTGATAAAGTTTTTGTACGAGTGTTGTGTTCAAGTGTGTCTAAGTAAGTGCAAAGTGCAAGCTATTGTAAGTTTGATTCAAGTTTTAGTGAATTATTGGCAAATGCAAGAGTAGATAACTAGTTTTGATGTGAGCCTTGGACCATACTCAAGTCGTAAGTTTGCAGGGGTCGAGGGGCTATCGCGACCAGGACCGCGGATTCCACCTATATTATTTTTGAGGAGTACTTTGGGACCACAAGAAAAATCCCGGTCACGAAAGCCCTTCGACCCGTTTGCAGGTGGTTAAAACATTTAAATGCACCTTATCATAATTTTTAAGGCCTTGTCATAATTTATTTGGGGACGGCGCAACTGTATTCTTGATCTATATTCTCTCTTCTCATCATCTCAGGTTACGTATCCAGTGGCGTAGCTAGTTTCAAAGGGGCTTTATATCTAACATTTTTAGGGGGGGCTCGCAGTTTTTTTAAACAACATAGGCCCTTATAGCTAAGGACTGTCTTGGCAGGCCACGAATGAGACGGCTGGCGGGACTAAATGTATAGCTTTGTTTTCACAAGTCGGGGCCCATCTTTGGTGGCGGTAGCCTCGCCCCTGTCACCATCTTTCCAGCCATATTGTTCAGTGCAGCCCTCATTTCCCTCCATATTCTTACTCAGTTTTTAAGCTTTTGAACGCCAAAGCATACCAAGCCACAAGTTACTACACAGTACACACAACACAATTTACTATTTTGTGTCACATATTATGTGAAAATTGCATTATTTTTACTCAATTAAAAATCTTTCTTGTTTATGTAAACTATGGTCACATTATTTTGTTGGGGCGAAAGACTCATGTCGAAAAATTAAGGCCTATGACACAATCACGTCGCTTGTGGGCCAAGGACACATCCTACGCTTGCAATACAAAACAATATATTATTTTTGTTTACATCATTGTATTGTGAGCCTTATTTACAAATCGTGACGTTTTTTTAGTTGCTTCGGGCGAAATGTAGGAGATTGGAATCAAAACGTTACTTTATGTCCCAATAAGATGTTTGAAAGTGATAGTCGTTTTGTATTAATTTGATAAGAAATTACGAAAATTATTCTTATGAAAGATCGGTCTAAATATTTATTCATTCTTGTGCAAAATGATTTCATTTATCAGCTATGTATTAGATATTACAGGTATCTAATATCTATGCCAGTGTTTCAGCGGATGTATTTTTTTTAATTACTGTAGGTCGGTTTTGAAGGCCTTTCATGGTTAACCAGTTCTAATTAAACTTACATAAATTGCTCGTCGTCAAAATTTAAAATATTCACACAGAAATCAAATATTTAAGGAAATGGTGAATGCAAAACAAATACGACAAGCCGTTTAGAGGTGATGTTGACGCAAGACAATTAATTAAATTATATATGTTTGAAGCTAATTTGAAAGCTTCCGGAAACGCTGTATATAATTGCTATAGATCGAAAACGCTGCAATATTTTTAAGTAGGATGGGTTTCCTAATGGGTTTACACATTTAATTTTATGTAAATAGACAGTATTGTTAGTTATGAATTTAAACCTTGTCTAGTTAAGTTTGTAAATAGATGTTTTCTAAATAAAAGTTTTAGTGATTGATGTTAAATTGTTTCATTTCTATTTCTATATTTTTACTATTTTGTGACAGAGTGAAAAGCTAAATATTATTATTAATAATAATTTATTTACTGACAAAAATTACAGATTAAACTAACATATACAATTGTTGCAAGACACTGTACAAAAATGTATACAAATAATCTCGACTCTTAAACTAGGATATCCTGTATTTTTAAAGACAGTGTTCGGCCAAGTAGTACCTTAGACATGATGTAATACAACAAGTGTACGGTGCTGACGGCCTAGCACGAATATTGTTGATGTATAGTAACGTAACGTAAAATTTGACCATAGCTACAATACTCGTTTCGCACATAATATTTATTTGAATTAGATACTATATTCATATTTTTGAATGATATAAATTGTGTATGTCCCATAAAATTAAACCAAAATACTATGAAGTTGTAGTTTTTCACATTCTAAATTCACTTACGCTAACGTTACTATACGTCAAAATATTCGTGGTAGGTCCTCTGAAGTGTTCGAGTTTCTGTGCGAAATGTTTTATTGTAAGTGTGTGACGGTGTTAAAGTTTAAGTGTTTGCTGAATATATTCTTGGTATAGGCTGACTGGCCAGGATGCAGCTCAAGTGTCATCGTGCTGCACCCTCAACCATCTAGTAGCACGAGTACCTACTTATACATAATAAGAGCCATCCAGATTCGGGTCACTGAGCGACTGGGAGGAGGCTGCATGCATGATATCTTTTCAGACATTATTTAATCAATTTTAGGAACTCTGTTTTTCGAAGACTTTGTTTTTTGAAGAGATGACTACAATGTATTATAGCATGATCTAAAAATATATTTTTTTACTTTATATGGGTCTGCTCTTGGCTCTAGTCTAGGTCAGAAGTGACAGAGGCAAAGTCGACGATGGAGTGAGCTTACCCAGAAGTAGCCTAAGTTTGAAGATTAGATGTTACGTTAAATTTATCTTAAATTTAAAGTAAATAGATGTAAATGTAAAGTTTATTTTCATTTTGCTAAGCGAGTTGTTATGATTGTATGTTGGCAGTGCGAAGCGAATTGTAATAATTACCAAAGAGTCTGGCGATATTACAACAGAAGCGAGTTTAATGTTATGTAATGAATGTAAATTAGCATAGCTTCTATCTACTTGTTATAGTTTAGTTTTCTATACAATGTGCTACTGCGAAAATGAACGTGAATTTAACAAAACAATTAGTTATACAATTTTTGTGTTTCTAATACAATCATCAATCAGTTTTTGTGTTTCTTATGTTCATCACAAAAATTGAATAACCACTTGTTCTATTTGATCACGTCAAATATCTGAATCTGCCTAGTTTTTTCCCACTATGTTAGAGCCGGAATTAGCTGTGTACCAGTTTTTTACTTGGAGCACCTGCCTATGTGGCTTGCATAACCCAGTACCTAACTGGATAACACCTTACATCTTCTCAAGACTTGTGTCAGATTTTCTGGGTTCTGTCCACCTGTAACGACTGCCAAAGAACTGCAATTGACAATCGGGACCAACGTCTTATCGTGGTTTCCGAGGCACGGAGTCTCAGCACCCACCCACGGGCCGAGGTCTGCAAGGATCACCTTGACCATCGACTCGTGCGACCGTTATTATTAAGCAGCAAGCTCCTTAAACTCAAACATCTGAATAAATATCTTAAATGAGACTTCAAAATATGTATTTCACTATCACTTGCCAGCCGAATCTTTAACCTTTGGGTTGTTGGCGCTTGGCTGTGTAACTTATGCGTTATATTCGATGTAGGTATCCATACATACCTGTCTTAGTTTTGTGATACTGAGTGTTAAGGTGTCCATTGCAATGGTAGAGTGCACTCCGCTTATGCTAAATTAACACACCTACCTGGAGTGCTATTCTGCCGGTCAATTCTGTAAACCTCTAGACCGTGAAAACTCAGTTGACTAGTAACCGCGAAGTGAGCCGTCATTCCTTCTTGATTACATGCATTGACAGCTCACTTCGTGATCTCTTCACCCAAGCCTACATGCTTACAGAATCGCACTGCTGTTGTATATTCTCAATCTCTCCATGAGTGCTTAGGGGACGTGAGCTGTTAATCGCTCATCGAAAAGTTAGGTAAGGAATGCTAGCTTCAATTCCTTACCTAACTTTTCGGTGAGTTTTGAGTTTTCCAGAATCGACCGGCTCATTGTTTTTTAATGGTAGCTCTCCGCTTGCGTTAATATACGATAGGATTTGACAAGATTTCTAAAAGATGAGTCTGGCTCTAAAGAAATAATCTGATACTGTCATGTGTGCTGTTACGATTATTGCACGGCGACCTGTTATTTCAGTGTACCGTAAAGGAAAATGGTGCAAGTCTGCCTCGTTGGTTGGCTGCCGAGGTCTTGGGGGTTCCATTTATGGGTCGGGCAAAGTGATATTGGGTTTTCCCTGAATGAAATAATCAGTGCCAGCTCGCTATAAAGATTTTGTAACTTTTTATATCAATAGGCTCGCTTCCTTACAAGTATGTATGAAACTTAGAAATAAACGTAGCTGTACCTACCTATTATGCCCGATTTCTGTGGATTTTTTTATATGTCCTTTAACCACTAACCAAGCAATGGTGTTACGACAAATAGCGTTAACGGACTGCTAAACGACCAATAAAGTGCCTCAGAAACCGAGAATTAAGCATGTAAGTGCGTATTATATTCTATGAAGGAATACGCGCAGATAAGTGCATCTGCTATTTTTCCTAGAACAGTGGCGGACCCCTGAGTTCCGGCAAATTGATGGGATCCGGTCCAGGCTTGTAGTAACGTCCCCCCCCCCTGCTACGAACGGACGCATTGGTGCATAACAAACAAATGACGTTTGTTTATTTGCTTTGCTTTAAATGCTGAGATGGTTACCCTTTCGGTATGGGCACGCTCAGCGCAATAGGGTATTTTACTGAAAAAAAAATAGTCCGTTAGATCGATTTCCAAAAAATATTGGACACGTATTTTTTCTTTTTTCACGTAAACAAAAAATGACGAAGATACAGCACGTTGAAAACTCGCGTGACGTAACTACGATAGTACAATTTTTACTAGCGACGTGACGTCACCAACCCCCTCTCCCGAGTTTTGATGCGTTTTATTATTAGTCAATATTCATTGATTTACAAAAACAAAAAATACGTGTCCAATATTTTTCAATACTCTAACTGGCGGACTAAATAGATTTGCAATTTATTGATGGTGGAAACTAGCCTATTGTGTACCTACTATTATTTCTGTTTACTTTGTCGCTGTGCGTTTGTCTGTGCTGAATAAATGATTTTCTATTCTATTCTATTTATTTATTTACTAGCTGTGCCCGCGACTTCGTTCGCGTGTGAGTCGGAAAAAAGAATGATTTCGCTAAATAAGATCGCTAAGATAAGATATACGAACAGTCAATTTCCAGCAATGCCTAACCTCTGATAGAATTAGGAAGTTTGAAGACTGTAATTAAAGGGACATTCTGAACTGCATTCTGGAAGTGCCCAGTAGGTCAACGTGGGTCCTGGTTTCGATTTCCAGGTCGGGCAAAAAGTGTATTTGGGGTTTTCCATTAACAATTTCTCAATAACAGCTCGGGGCTTGCATGCTGGTTGTGTGATACACATGTCTCAAAAAGCACGTTCTACCGTCGGTCCTGCGTTTGATTTCTCCCCGGCCGTGTCGGTCGGTCGTCCTATCGGACTAAAATAAAAATACCCTAACCATCTTAATCTTATTGAATAAGTGTGTGATTGATGATAAGATAGAAGATCAGGTGGGTTGAGTGTATTAAGGAACTCCACGGGGTAGTGAATAGCATCAGCCATATGCACTATAGTGTCTATAGATTTTTACTGGTATCCTGATCGTTCGAACGACATCAACAAAGTGTAATTAATGATAGAATCCTGATCGTTCCTAGGTGTCAAAATCGCACGTTCACTTATGATGTCGAGTATTCATAATTGTTGAAGAATTTTAATTTATATTTAGCTGAAGTTGTGAATAGCTATGGGAAGTCCTAGCCTTTGTTCTAATCAGCTAAGATCCTAACTATGCAAATAGCCCCCCATTATGATTGTTTTGCCGAGTTCTCCTGAGTGCATCAGGTACCTTTAGTTGCACCACATTGATGACGTTGCTATATCACTGCCTCTACATTGCTTACTGAGGACAATGATTGATACAGTTCGCGTCACCGTTGTTTACCCCTCCGAAGTTAGGTTTAAGTCAAGACCGCGCAGGTGCAATCGCGTAAAAAAGTGTTACGTTCGTAGAATCATTTTATTTTATACGTATTTTAATATATGTGTTATATTTGCATTTTAATCACCATTTCGGAGGTAGTGTACATGGTGAGTTTTTTTTAACGTGGTTTCCCCGGTAGGCCTATTCCACGATCTTTCTCCTGTGGAGTTTAGATATCAAATAAAAAAACAAACACAACACACTAAAATATATATATAAGTTTATAGTCAATCAGTCATTAAAGTCATTCACTGTCACTATCGCTTAAAATTTCCGAAACTATTTCCAAAAAAAAAATTGTGGGTCCTTAAAGGCGTTCGTGCTAGGTAATTCCATGTCAGATTCTATTCCATCCGAATCCATCCCATCACTTTTCTCATTCTCAGACTCGTCTTCAGATTCCGAGCTGTTTCCGGTATATATAATTAAATTTTCAGTCATATCATCCACAACGTGGTCACTGACTCTATATTGATCTTAAATTTTTTTGACTTTGTTGCATAAAGCCGCCCATTCTTCTTGCCCCAAGGTTAACCTTTTCCTCGATCAACTCTTTTATGCGTGACATGTTAAAGTCCACGTTCTTGGCGGCTACATGATGCTTTATAGCCGCCCATGCCATTTCTATGGGGTTAAAAGCCCGTTTGGGATAAATCCATTTTCGGACCCCGCGTGGGCGATTACTACTCTTTGTCCCTTTTAAATCGGAGCTTTTAACCCCTTATCAGATCCATCTGACCATGAAGTGTTTTTTGTATGGAACGAATGGACATACGACTCATCGGTATTAACAATTATTCTTCCTTCATCTCTATACTGTTTAATTTTTCTTAAATATAAAATTCTTTTTAGTCGGATGTCGGTTTTCTCTATAAGAACCTTTCTATTATTTTCCGTTCTCCTCCATTTAAAACCTAAATTTTAAATTATTCTGCTAAGGCTACTTACAGATCCTTTAAAATTTATATCGGCTTGCAACTTAGCACGTAACCGACTTAAAGTTGGCATTTCTTTTTCTGTTACATGAAAATCATGGATACAGCGTCTAATGACCCCTTGGTCGAAATTAACAATTCCAGTAATAGGATTCTGGACTCGCCTTTTTTTCCCGGAGTACGAAAAACGGAAATCATGTCTGTTTTTTTGCCTTCAGCAATAATATTTCTTACAGTGCGTATCGACGTACCTGTTGCTTCAGCAGCGCGTCGTTGCACCTGTGCAACATTATGCACGCCTGTGTCCTTCTCCTTCTGCATATAATTCACCACATTGTGAATTAGTTTTCGCGCCTGACGGCGTAAAACGGTATTCCTTTTAGGCATATCACACAAAAAAACTCACACACAAACCGAGAAACAATAAAACTGACACACAAACCAACCCACAAAAACAAGTAACAAACACAACCAGTAACAATAAAAAGATCACAAAGTAACACAACAAACGCATACACCACAAAAACACAAAAAATAAATGAAATAGTAAAAAACCAAAATAAGTAATTAAAAACAATAACAATGTGTAACACTTTTCGCATCGACAGTCGTATTGCATTGAGCAAGCGAGTCACACGTATGCATCGAACGTATATGAGCGAGTGAGATGCCATTACACCCGCCATCTTGCGCAAACACGCGCATGCGCTATTTACCCGCGCATGCGCTGTTCTATGTTTGTTGTCAAATTGACATTCTGCGCAATTGATTGCGACGTACTTCGCGGAGGTAAACTTGCGTGACGGGAACTGTACCAGAAGTACATAATAATAAGCAAACTGGGTGGCTCCATTCGCGTTAATATAGACTCCCCTACACTCACCAAGGAACCGACATACCATATTTTAGATTTCTACTACCAGCAATTTGGGCTGTGCGTTGTCTGAAAATACTTCCGTTACTGATTGTGAAAAAAATTAAATAAAAATTAATTAAATTAAATTTTATAATATAAAATTCTTCGGTTACTGATCATATTAAGATGATTTAGGAAAGAATAGAATAGAATATAATTTATTTGCAAATATGGGTAATACATAAGTAGGTGGTAAGAAACACGAAGAGCTCGAAAAAACCATGCTGTATGTTCTGCCTACCCCCATTGCCAAACAGTGTGAGTTGGATTTAAGACTGACAAATGAGCGACATAATGTCACAATTAATTACGTTACCATAATTAAGAACTATAAGTCTCCATGTCACAGCTGAACTTCATAACATTGTCCAGATAATTATACGACCTTGTGATTAATGTCCCATTGTTTATACTTGTTTCTTGATTTTATAATAACTATGCGACACCATATTCCATGTAGGTACTCGTATATCTACTCGTACATGCATTAACAGTATGTTATATGTGTTCATATAATATTGTTTTTTTTTTTTTTATTTATTATTTCGTTTATTTATTTTTTTAACATATAAATTATATTTTTAAATATTTCAATTAAGAAAATGTTTTTTATTTATTATTATTGTTTTATTTATCTGACTATGTAGGTCAATTCGTTGTTTTTTTTTATATACATTTCTATCATTATCAGTATCATAGTGTGCTAGCTAACAAGTTATAAATTTCGAGTCATGTATTAATTACTTAGTATAATTTTAAATGAATTCAAGTTCTTAAAACGTAACAGACAGATGTGTTGCTGGGGAGTTTGTTGCGCCACTTCTTCTCCACAGCTAAAACACTCGGAAGTGGTGACGGGCGGGCGTTTTAAGGGACTGTCTTTTGTAAAAATTGACGTTCAAAAAGTGCTGGCTCTCAGCCTAATTTGAATAAACGACTTTTGATTTGATTTGATTTGAGTACCTACCTACTGCGAAGCATACAACCTGTAACAGAATAAACGCAATACCTCTTAAGGGGTCATTGAACTCATCATAATGAACATGTTTCACTATGGGACCAACACTGAAATTGCGAAAAATAATCGACTCCCCCCATACATTTATGTGCGCATAACTCGACAAAATGTACAGAACAGCTGATTTTTTTTCGCGATTTCGGGATTGGTCCCATAGTTTCAATAGAGGATACTACCTACTGACTGTACTCTTTTATTACTTCAGACCTGAATATTTTAAAATTATGAAAAAATACTTTTGACACCCTTACGATTAGCCCCTGTTTAGGGTTGCATAGTCATGACAAGGAACAATTATACCTAGTTTCGTCATGTCTGTCTGTCTGTCCGAGGTTTTGGTAAGAGACCGTTAGTACTAAAAAGCTGTAATTTTGTAGGGGTGTGTATATCAGTTACGCTGACAAAGTGGTAAAATAAAATTTTGTAAAATAAAGTTATAGCAGCTGTCTGTCTGTCTGTCCGAGGTTTTGCTAAGAGACCGTTAGTACTATAAAGCTGTAATTTTGTAGGGGTGTGCATACCAATTACGCTGACAAAGTGGTAAAATAAAATTTTGTAAAATAAAGTTATAGCGGTCAAGATAACTTTATTAGTTTAGCAGTAATAGTCGTTGAACGTAGGTGTTGGATAATTTTGTACCAAATACAAAATCCTTACAATAAGTCCACGAATCGTTCTATATTGTGATAACGGGCTACTACGGAACCCTACACTGCGCGTGGCCCGACTCGCACTTGGCCGGTTTTTTTTAATATTCTAATTTTCTTCCCTAAGTCCTCCCTATAATGTTAAAAATGTATTTATTTGCTATATTTGTCTTCGACCACTCATATAAAAAGATCAATAATAGTTTAGCTGAACGATTTAAAAAAAAAACCGGTCAGGAGCGAGTTGGAATCGCTTGCAAAGGGTTCCGAACGAATTATTTTTTTAACATTATACACTTCTTATAGGTTTTATTGTAATTTATAGGTACAAATGTATTATCTCCATTTTTTTTTCAAAATTTTAGGCTCCGTATTTTCGGAGATAAGGGGGAGGAATGGTAATTTTTGTCTAATTTCTTGAATAACTACAAAATCATTTATTTTAAAATTATGAAAAAAATATAATTAAATCCCCCACAGTAAGCCCTTTTATTTGATATGTCACACAATGTTGTTCAAAAAACCTTTTCTTTTAATTTTCTAGTTTGACCCCCAAAAGTGACTCCTATACTAAAAATTTAATAATTTACGTAACGCGTCCGTGTTTGGGTTACCGAAGTCCATATGTGTACCAAATTTCAACAGAATCGGTCCAGTGGATCTGGAGAAAACTGGCGGACAGACAGACAGACAGACAGACAGACAGACAGACAGACAGACAGAAATACAGACAGACAGACAGACAGACGGACAGACAGACAGACATCCGAGTAATCCTATAAGGGTTCCGGTTTTTGTTCGGAACCCTAATAAAAGTAGGATATAAAAGAAAAAAATAATGTTCTATTCGTTAAATCTGTCGGTAACATCGCATCGCTATTAATGCAATGGCATGAAATCGATATGTTAGCGCGTTATCGGACGTAAGGGGTGATAGATATGGGGATGATGTGGTCACGTCACTAGTGTAATCCAGGCAGTGGCCAGCACTAGTGGCTCAGTAGTAATCCGCTCAGTCCCGCGACACGTTCTAACGACACTGGTGTTTCTGAATACGGTAACGGGACTTTGGTACAACTTTTCCCGCGAAAGTGTTTTAGTGGAATTTTTTATAATCGTTGAAGTGTCTTGTGATTTTGCTAACAGATTTTTACCCGATTGCGGCTAAGGTAGAGTTATGCTATTTCTGAGTGTTTTATTCGAAGTTTCGGTGCCGTGGTTTCTAAAACTTTTTTTTGGGTTCCATAGTCAAAGGGTAACCAACGGGTATTACTAAGGCTCCGCTGTCCGTCTGTCAGCGGGCTGTATCTCAAGAACCGGAATAGGTAGGCAGTGAAATTTTCACAGAGTATGTATTTCTACTGCTGCTATAACAACAATTTTTTTTTTAAATTGAATGGGTACACGAAAAGTGTTTTTTTTTAGTCTATGGTACACAACTCTTTGTGAGGGTCCGACTCGCACTGGGCCAGTTTTTTAATACCGAAAAAAATAAAAATTCGGAAAGCATTTTCTTAAATTATGCTTTTTAGGGTTCCGAAAAAAAATCACGGAACCCTTATAAGATCACTCGGGTGTCACTGGGGTCTGTCCGTCTGTCACAGCCAGTTTTCTCCGGATCCACAGGACCGATTCTATTGAAATTTGGTACACATATGGAATTCTGTAACCCAAACACGGACGCGTAACGTAAATTATTAAATTTTTAGTATGGGGGTCACTTTTGGGGGTCAAACTAAGACATAAAAAAAAAGTTTTTTGAACAATATCGTGTGACATATCAAATGAAAGGGTTTACTGTGAGGGTTTTAATTATATTTTTTTCATAATTTTAGAATAAATGGTTTTGAAGTTATTCAAGAAATTAGACGAAAAATGACCATTCCCTTCACGTTATCTTCGAAACAACTGAGCCTAAAATTTAAAAAAAAATGTAATAAATGATCTTTACCTAAAGATTACAGGAAAATCTATTAGAAGTTTGTAGTGTTAAAATAACATGTTAAAAAAATTATATTCGTTCGGAACCCTTTGCAACGCGAGTCCGACTCGCACTTGGCCAGTTTTTTAATTGTATGGGTACACGAAAAGTGTTCTTTTTAGTCTATGGTACACAACCCTTTGTGAGAGTCCGACTCGCACTGGGCGGGTTTTTTAATACCTACCAAAATTCGGTGCGCATTTTCTTAATTTATGTTTTTTTTTTATGTAAACGACTAGGCACTGAATTCTTGAACACTTAGACACATTTGTTAAATAAACCTCTTTTTTAAGTTCGTTTTGTGTTTAGTATTTTCCTGACCCGTTCTCATCTTGTTACAGTAGCGTGTCAGACGGCTACGGTATGTTCCAGTCCAAGGAGCAGATCCTCGCGAGCTCCAAGAGTCAGGAGGTGGAGAATGGGAAGGCTCTGAACGGGCCACATGACGATGGCCATCATCATGTTACGCATCCTACCTCGTAAGTACCTACACTTGCTGTTTAATGTCGCCAAGCAGTGCCTATGTTTAAGAGGAAATGCTGGCGGCGAGACTTTGTATGTAAAAAGTCATAATTCGAGGTTTGGCTCTCGACTGTTTTCTCCTCCAATATTGGACCGATATAAAAGATATTTCACCAACTGAACAAGAAGGATGTATACTGTGTCTCTATGTTTTCCTTTTTTGATTAATAGTTGCCAAATTTGTACACTAGGGTTCTGTTGACAGCAATTTTGAGCATTTTGTGAGAGTTCTAGTGTTTATACGGTTAATAAATCATTAAAAAGGAAAACAGTATATATCCTTCTTATTTAGTTTGTGAAATATCTCTTAAATAGGTTCAATATTGGAGGAGAAAATAGTCGAGAGCCAAATCTCGTATTATGACTTATTACATACAAAGTCTCGCCGCCAGCATTTCCTCTTAATAGTTTAAATTACAATATAGAAATTGTACCGTGTATCTAAGTTTAATATAACCACCATCATCATCATCATAACAGCCGAAAGACGTCCACTGCTGGACATAGGCCTCCCCCAAAGGGGGGGGGGGGGTTGCCATAATCGCCACGCTTGGCAGGCGGGTTGGCGATCGCAGTGTATGGTGTTGCGTTTTACAGAGAACGCTGCTGCCCATTCTCTGGTGAATCCCTTAGTCGCCTCTTACGACATCCACGGGAAGTGATGGGGATTAATATAACCGTCTAACGTAAAACTGAGTACATACCTATCTACTATAACAATATTTTTCTACTTATGTAACCAATTAACTACACAGTTTACTTCACTCATGTATAATTTAGCTGATGAGAGGTTCCAATGAGGACATTTGACATCCATGCATGCATGTATGCATGCATGTGTGTTTATTATTAATGCTCCCAAAGTGGCCCAATTTCACCTGGAGACGTCCTAATACTGCTGTTTTAATGATGTAGATGCAAGTGCAGTAACTAAACATGAAACCAAAAATGTGAAATAAGCAGTCGATTAAGACTTTTCCTTTTAATGATTAGATAAATAATCCACAACCTTTACATTTTTTTCATTGAATGTCCACTAATGCTCAATTATAACGATTACAAATTCTGTGTGCGTTTGTCGACTTTTGTTGCTGACTGAATCTAGAAACAAATGATTGGAGGGTAACAAAAAATAGTGGAATAGATGCTGCGACTAATGTTATTTCAATGTTTTTTAACTGACCTATAAATCTAAATACTTAGTGGCTTTAGTTTCGCTATCATCATAGATCAGTATCTGATCCCTATTTATAAAATGTAGGTCAAGGGGAGGCCAGATTATTTTTAAGTGAAAAAGCGGGTAGTCGCACCTTGTAGATTATCCGCGGTTTACAGGAACCTTTTCTGTTTTTCTGCTTTCGAAATTGTTATATTTCACTCGCAACTCTTGCCTTTGATATTACTTTCATGCTTTCAAAATTTACAGCGAACTAGCTTTTGCCTGCAACTTCGTACGCGCATATCTCCGTTCCCGTAGAAACGGGAAATCCTGTCTGAGTGCTCCCCTACACTCCCCAGGCCAAGGAACCTTTTTTTATGGATGGGAAATCATCAAATGACTCCTCCCGCTCTGGGCGGAGCAGAAGTGAGTGTCAGACTCTTACTGACCAAAACCCATCCGTGTTCCTCCTAAAGCCCTTTGCGTTCCAAGATCGCGGTAACTCTTTCGAATAAATTCCTGTACCCTGGCAGGCACTGGCCCTAGCGGGCCCCGTCTACTTTGCTGACATCTCTTTGAGGCGCGCGTGGAACACAGCGCACCGTCGTCCCAGGGAGCCTGGTCCTGATCGGATGGCGAGCCACCCAACGCTCGCCGTCCGCAGACCCGCGCCTATGGTGGCCGGAATATTTAGGGACATTAAAAAACCTACATATAAATTTTTGTAATCTCATTTAATTGCCTTCATTTTGGTACCCTACTCGACAGGTTTGGTTTAAAAGAAAATATTAACGACTTACAATTTAGCGCCAAAAATTTTCCATTCTTAAAGGACACTTGGGTTTTTGAGATAAATCTAACAACACCCATCCGTCGAAACCCATCCAGCCGTTCCGAAAATACGAGGTAATAAAGAAATTTATAAACAAACATACGTACAAGATACGCGCGAGAAAAACAACCCTTCCTGGGCCGTCGGGTAAAAAACAGTCATTAAACCTCCTGTTCGGAAAATCTGAAACATATTTTCACTTTACCGTATGTCTCCTCAAGTAACACGATAAGGCCGTTATTGCCGTACAAGTTCGATAAAAGACTATTTTCCGGCATCCGCACACAAAAGCGATGAGGTAATCTCGTTTTGTAAATTACCGGTGGCGCGCTTCGCCAATAATCCGATTACGACGCTACAGTGCCCGCTTTTAATTACAAATAAATGAATTTGTGTCATAAAGTGCAACAACTTTAGACCGGCAGTAAATGATTTACTTTCGAGTGTCCGGTCGTGAATTTGCGGCGTCTGGGCAGCTTCCGGTCCTCGCCTTAATTTTGAATGAACATTAATACTTCTTTGTGCCGTTGGCACGACAGTTTTTTTTTGGTCCTGCACGGCATCACTGTGCTGCCACCAGTGATTTGGGGCACAGAGAGCAAGGTAGGAGGTGGAGCACGGAAGGTTAGACCTTGCAGGAAGATGTTCGCCTGGTGGTAAACCGTTCATGGGCAGGGGAGAAGTGTCTTGCCACAGTTTGCAGTGGGCGTCAGCTGGTTTTCCAAACAGCGGGACTGTCGATTTAAGCGGGACTGCCGAGTTGGTAGTTGGGCACCAATGAGCGAGTGTAGTAATCAATATATATAAAACTAGTGGACGTCACGCGGTTTCACGTGTAGTTCCCGTTCCCGTGGGAGTACGGGGATAATATATAGCCTATATTACTCCCTGATAATGTAGCTATCCAATGCTAAGATTTTTTCAAATCGGTCCAGTAGTTTCGGAGCCTATTCAATTCAAACAAACAAACAAACAAATCTTTCCTCTTTATAATATTAGTGTAGATTCTTCCGTTACTGACTGATTGAGTGACTGAAAGACAACACACAGCCGAAACTATTGGTCGTAGAAGGCTGAAATTTGGCATGTAGCTACCCTGCATTCTATAGGGGAGCACTAAGAGAGGATTTCCCGAAATTCTTACGGGAACGGGTTGAAAATGGGATTTGCGCTTACGAAGTCGCGGGCAAAAGCTAGTAATATTATAAAGAGGAATTTGTTTGTATTTTTGTAACGAATAAACTCAAAAACGACTGAGCCGATTTCAAAAATTCGTTCACCACTATGCATTAGAAAGCTAGAGTAGGTACCCCTGAGTAACAAAGGCTATATTTATTACTAGAAAATAATTGGGATCCTTAAGAAAATTGCAGCGCGGATGAATCGCGGGCGGAATGCTAGGCCATAATAAAAAAACACACACTGTAAGGGTTCCGTTTTCCATGCCGTGACACTGGCGGAATAATCGGAACCGGCTCTTGTGAATTGGTAGCAGAAGGACGTCAATTGCGCAACGCATCTTCTCCGCTTTTCCATAAGACGTAAAAAACAGTTGTGGGTACTATTTAGAATGGGAACCTTAGATATTTACCTATCCGTCCCAGGGAAACTAACCATGTTCTTTAACCAGGTACACCGACACAATGCTGCACTTATTCCGCGGGAACATCGGCACTGGGCTGCTGGCCATGGGAGATGCCTTCCGGAACGGAGGCATCATCTTCTCGCCAATCGTCACCGCTATGCTGGGTATCATCTGCGTGCACGCACAGCATTTACTCGTAAGTTGGACATTCCAGATTCCTTGGAGCTATGCTAGTACTAGTTTTGAACGGTATTTTGTGCTTACCTGAGGGTGCTCTGTGCCTCGGAAAGCACGTTAAGCCGTTGGTCCCGGCTGTCTTCTCATTTTTTGTAGATTTTTGACAGCCGTTACGGATTGTCAGAAGCCAGTAAATCTGACTCCAGTCTTGCCAAGAAGTACCGCGTTACCCAGTTAATGGGTTGGGGACATTGATATATAAAAACCCAAGATGCACAGTCTCAAACAAATGCAACACTCGAAACTGTTGCCAAAAACTGACATGTATCAAGTGTCATATTGTGTGAGTTGTGTGTAGTTATACTATAAACAATTTTTTTTTGCAAATTCAACCTTACACGGATCGCTTCAAGTTTTTTTTACAAAGCAGTGCAGTATAACGAGCGATGCGAGACTGTTTGAAACTAGCGCACAATTATACATTATGTGCTTGTTTTTTGCGGAAGTTTTTGAGATGCTGAGAGTGTATCTTGGGTTTTTTTATATATCAATGGTTGGGGAGGTCTGGTAGGCAGCCGCTACACGCAAAAGCAGCTGGATACCAGTAATTCAGCTGACTGGAAGCCGACCCCAATATAGTTGTGTAAAGGCTAGGCAGATGTCGCAGATGAGTTGATCTGTACGAAAGTAATAACCATTTATTTCCTGCGTTTATTAATGTTTTGTGCTTTTCCTCTGTAGTATAATTAATTTTGTCATGGATTCCAAAAGTGTTCTGTTGAATCGGATCATTTCTCTGGGGCCTTGCTTCACAATCAAAGTGTTATTATGCTCTTTCGAAAATATTAGGGGAAGAAAACAGTATGGAAAATAGGATCCTGTTAGAAAATGACAAACTCTATACATTATGTAGTGTCCCTAAATTGAAAAAGTCATCACAGCCATTTAAGTTAAATTATGTTTTCTTCACAGCTGAACTGTTCAGAAGAGATGTACCACACGTCGAAACGAGACAGGCCTCCAGGGTTCGCCGACACGGTGTACCTGGTGTTCAAGACCGGGCCGGCCAGGACCCGGAGTATGGCTGGCACCATGAAGATCATGGTCAACGGCTTCCTCTGTGTCACGCAGCTGGGCTTCTGCTGCGTCTACATCGTGTTTATTGCGAATAATGTTAAAATGGTAACTTTTTAAGGGTTTCGTACCCAACAGAACCCTATTAATAAGCTTCCGCTGTTCGTCCGTCCATAAAAAATTGTCTTTATTTAAAGTAATATAATAAAGGAACCCTCAGTGGGCGAGTCCGACTCGCACTTGGCGGTTTTTTTTCAATAAATGTTAGGTATGTTTGTAACCACAAAAAAGTTACCAACAAAAGCTAAAACAAGAATAATGAAAACATGGAAAAACGTGGAGTTTCTTGCACGTTCTTTCCATAGTAATCTGCGCTTTGTGTTTTAGGTTATTGAAATAAATGCTTTAAGTTTCAGTTTAATAAAGTACCTAAGCTTGCTCGAACAGATTAAAAACCTTTTCTCTCCATCTCCTAGATATGCGACCAGTACAACATCCACATTGACCTATCTATCCACATGATCTTCGTGGTAGTGCCGGTGCTCCTGGCCTGCATGGTGCGCAACCTGAAGTACCTCACGCCCTTCTCCACCATCGCCAACATCATGATGGCTGCAGGTGTCGCCGTGGTGGTCTACGAGGCCACCCAAGACCTGCCACCTGTGCACACCAGGGAATACATCGCGTCCTGGCAACAGTTGCCGCTCTACTTCGGAACTGCTATTTACGCGTTCGAGGGAATTGGTTTGGTAATTTCTTTATATATTTTTTTTATTGAATACATCCTTTTATAAATTGTGCGATCGAGTAGCTAAGTAAGTATACCTACTGATTACGCGAAGTTTTTCAGGAACGTACTCGTAATTACGTATGTAGTGGTAATGTATGGGTTTAGATACGTAACTTGAACTTCTATTTGCTGTAATTTCATGGATCTTTCCTTACGGCAAATTGTTACTACGGCATCGGCACGTGTTACGTAATTTAAGAACCTGCTAGCTGGGTTTTCACGCGTTCTATAAGATGTTATTTTGCCATCAGGTTCTCCCTTTGAAAAACGAGATGCGAAAACCCGAGAAGTTCCAGAAGCCTTTGGGTGTCCTGAACGTAGGCATGGTGGTTGTTGGAAGCATCTTCATCACGGTCGGATTTCTGGGCTACCTCAAGTGGGGAGACAACGTACTTGGCAGCTTGACTCTCAATCTGCAGCCAGGAAAAGTGTAAGTGTTTGATAATAAGCCCCGTTTGCGTAAGCCACGTTAAAAGAGGCTAACATGAAGAGTTAAAATAATATTGGTTGCTGGGCCCGTGTTAACCAAATGTTGAACGACCACCTTAAACTTCCAGCTCTTTCAATGGTTAATACTGACCTTGTGATATTCCTGAATCATCCGCTAGAGACGAAAAGCACCTAGAGATGTGGCGCTTGCCTACAGCCGGCACTGAAATGTCGTTGATGATTTGGCTCCTAAAAAAATTTACTAACAAATCACAATCCTTACAGGCTCAGTAACGTGGTCCAGGCTCTAATCGCGCTGTCCATTCTGTTCACCTACCCTCTGCAGTTCTACGTGCCGGTCGCGATCACCTGGCCAGCCATCCAGAAGAAGTACGGGGCTTCCAACCCCGTCGCTAAGGAACTTGGGTTCAGGGCTCTGTTAGTGCTGCTTACTTGTGAGTATACCAGTGTGAAGCTAAGGCTAATTAGGTGTTTGAGGAACTAGCACTAGCATTCCAAGACTTGGTCGCTGGGTTGCGGGTTTTGTTCGAAATAGTCACCGCGGCCCTGGAACGCAAAGGACATTTGGAGGAACACGGATGGGTTTTAGTTAGTAAGAGGAAGGCACTCCCTTTCGCTCCGCCCACAGCGGAATCATTTGATGTCCGATCTGCTTTTTATGAAGTTTACTGCAGTGTACCCTTAATTCCATACTAATTTTGAGGTATAAATGCGATAGTAAATCTGCTACTCTGCTAGATTACAATATCTGTAGTGTCCTTGGCACCCTCCCTATGGAGACAAAAATGGTGCCAGTATTGTGACAGGCACATTACAGCCTTGCCTCTGGCATGGAAATGGGTTAAGGTTGCATAGCATTGCAAGTCTTATTGACCAACCACCAAGTCTAATTATTTTCCTTCCCTTTCAGTCGTGCTAGCCGAATCGATCCCGGAGCTCGGTCTTTTCATATCACTGGTGGGTGCTGTCAGCAGCACAGCCCTGGCCCTCATGTTCCCGCCGCTCATCGAGCTGGTCTCCACCTCACAGAAGCCAGGAGGCATCCCCAAATACATGCTGCTCAAGGACTGCTTCATCATCCTGCTTGGCCTGTTTGTCTTCGTCACGGGGACTTATGAGAGTGTAGCGTCTATTGTCAGAGCTTTTCAAGTATAGATCTTATGTTAAGATACTAGTTAGAGTTACCATCTAGCGCTAGTGGACTATTTCATTATTTATTTTAAGTTTACATTAGATTTTAGATTAACATTTCTAATTGACGTTAAATGCCAAAAAGGATGTTTATTACAGACAAATTAGAAATAGGAGTCTTTTGGTATATAAAGCTAGAGACAAACTTGTCCCACGTACGATCTGGACTCTTGATTTTATATGAAAAACTATACAGTAGAAACACACTTATCGTATGCAACGCAACATACGAGACGATACAAAAGCGTTGCGTACGTGGTGTTTCTCGCTTAAATGTTTTTATAGAAAAATGTTACCAGCTAGTGGACAATAAGTAGACTTGTGTTAACCCTCTAGAAAGCTGACTTTATTGTTGTTATTGTTTAAGGATATGTTACTCTCTGAGAGTGATCGTTTAGGGTTGTGGTAATATGTTGTTGTCTCGTATTAATATTAATTGTATTGTCTCTGTGAATTTTGCAAATTTTCATAGATATTTTCCTCTATTTATAAGAGAAAATATAAATTAAAGTTGATAGTGTAGTGTAGGATGTTGCCATGTACAGTTAACCCATCTACCGACAACATTTTTGTGCTAGGTTTTTATTTAGCCCTTGAGGCGGTTTAGAAACTCTGACACTAGGGTGTGCGGGACGTTAGACCTTACTGCCCACAAAAAGAAGAAGAATTTGATGCATTCCTTGAAAAATCCAATATACAACGATTTTGACATGGACTCATGGTATCATACATTTCCTTAAAAAAACTTAAAAGTTCGATAACTTGAATACAAACCAAATCGGAAACTATTTAACGGATTTTACGAAGATCTAAGACAACTACAGAAGGCATGCAGTAAATTTAGTGATCTTATGCCCTCAATCAATTTGATTAGCAGCGCATTGTTGAATTTTGAAGGCTCGGCTTAGCACCGAGAGCTGATAATCGAGTAAATATTGCAATTTTATAACGTGTTTCATAGTGAAGAACTGTTTTTCCATATTTGAGTAGAGATTACTGTATATTGCTTTATAATCCCATAATCAATAATAATAGTTTAGTTGTAGTATAGTACTTTTGAGTAGGTAGGTTCTGGATTCATCACAATATTATTATCACTATGGATTATAGAGAACAAAATGTACAAAAAAATCAATGTATATAAGTATACGAATTTCAATGTATTGTTAGAAAACTATGTGATTGTTAGATTTAGGTAACTGTGTACAATATTTAAAAATATTATTCCGTTTATTCATTTTCTTAACTTATTTGTACATTTTTGAATATTTCTATAAAAAAATAAAAAAAAAAACATTTAAAAATATAAACATTGTAGCCCACCGGTATCGGGAACAGGGTCCAAGCTACAGGTCAGGGCTCCAGAGAGAGGAACCTCCTAACAAAAGGAGCCGTATCCAGAAGTACCGCTTTCTAAATCAAGCCCATAATATTATTATTATTATTGATATCATTTTAAAAATAATGTAGTTTTTTATTAAAGCTCCAAAGCTGTTGAATCAATTTTATTTTATTTAGAATGATAATTTTATTTAAGGACCTTAGAATGGCATTTGATGTCTTATTGCGAAAAATCTGTTTAAAGTAAAATCATTATTTATAATTAAAATGTAGGTGACCATCATGCGCGATTTGCGAGAACATATTTATTTTGTAAAATTATAGTCTGTGATATGGTATGGATTAAAAATCGTCTTAATATTTTCCTTTGTTTTATTGGCCTTCCATTCAGTCGCATTTATTATTACCTTTGCTGATCCCTTCAGGCAGTACTAGAGCGATATTATTATACAAGATCAAATTAAAAAAAAATCAAGACTAAATCAAAATTGCGCCGAAGTTATGGGTATTTCAAGTGACTGCACTACCAGCGGCGGTTGAACTTTTGGTCAGCAATGAAATTCCAAAGGAGGATGAGCATTTCAGCCTATTGAAAACAGTCGCGATGTAGGTTGGTATCGACCAACCAACACCGCGACTGTCTTCAATAATTGTTTTCCTCATTATCATCATCATCATAACAGCCGAAAGACGTCCTGGACATTGGCCTCCCCCAAAAGGGGGGTTTGCCATAATCGCCACGCTTGGCAGGCGGGTTGGCGAATACCTAATGATGATAAAAAAGATATTAAAGGAAGATGGGCAGTAAAGTATGGAGCAATAACAGAAAGCGAGTGCTTATCGTTATTGTTCAATAGGCTGAAATGCTCATCCTCCTTTGGAATTTCATTGCTGACCAAAAGTTCAACCGCCGCTGGTTATGCAGTCACTTGAAATACCCATAACTTCGGCGCAATTTTGATTTAGTCTTGATTTAATTTAGTCCTTTGCATTGTTCGTGTATCTTCTTTTAATGCGACATGGAACAGGTAAAGAGAAATTAAACAAAATGATTTACGATTAGGTATTTTATTACGGACTGATAGTTTCAAAAATACAAGTACATTATTAATAAATAGTTACCAAAGCCACATCTTACCGCTTCTAAGATAATATTATAGGAAACTTGACTCTCTGTTACATGAACTTGTATTGAATAAATATTAAATTATAATTAACTGACATAACAAATTTAAAATTTTGAAATAAATGAAATTAGAGTTATAGGAACAGTAGATCTTACAAACCAAACAGTGCCTAATTGTGCAAAAGAATATTGAACAAAAAAAAAACATTTTAATCGAGAATCACAACACCAATGTGAAGACCAAAATTAAAAATAAAAAGAAAAAAACTGTCCGATTAATTAATCAGTATTAAAACATAACCTAAGTACATAAATAAACAATATTTAAACAATCAAATCTCATATAAATTAAAAAAAAAAACTTAATTGTTAAGTTTAACCAAACAATTTTTAAAACATAAATAAATATTTTAATTAAAATAATCAAATACAGTTCACATGGTTAAGAGCCAAACACCACACTTTTACAGATAGTTCCCAGAGCCAACATTCAAACATCAGTCATTGATAAGAAAAAATTTCCTAATCCTTTGATAATAAACATTTTCTATTCAGTCCATAGGACGGGCACTGTAAACGTGTGGACACACTAGACTAAATGCTTACTTACTAATTCACACACTCGTACGTACTCATAAAGGAAAAAATAATTTTAGCATAGGTCTAAAACGTAAAAATCTTTTTTAGTGGTAATTTTGTACGTGAAGTTATACTCGTAGGTACAGTCACGACAAAAATCGATTTACACTTTGGATAACTAAATCTTTATTTTGGGCAAAATATTTAGTTCAAATCGGAACAGGACGTTTAGTACATTTAAAAAAATATAAACCTATTATCTAATACGTTTGTTTTTTTTCGTTATTATTATAAGCAAATATTGAATCATTTTATGTCAATTTAGGTGAAGTAGCATTGACCGTACTTTATTCACTCATACAAATCGTATATGTATTAAAGAAATACAAAATCACTGGTTTTCTTCGTTTTTCTTTTCATTATAAACGCGCGCTTATGCAAGGCAACGCGCGTTTTAAAACAATGGTAAACACTTTAAAAAACAATGGTAATTACTTGAAAACATTTACATAAAACTTTGACCGTAGTACGAGTGTGCGAGAACGAAGCATACGCTGAAGATAGCAATCAAAACGACATATATGAATGCACTGGGAATATAATCGAACCATTCAGAGACAGGATGTATAGGGGAGTAATTACTCTAAACTCTAGAGTAATTAATTACTCCTCTAGTATTTACTGGCAATCTATATAATTAATACATGCCACAGGAGCTTGGCTCACGAGTTACGGGTCTGAATATAGGACCCATTAGTTGATTAGCTTCGGGACGTACACGGACGCAGTGTGCGCCAAACCTTTCATGTAACAGCAAGTAACTATTTCAGTAAAACTAATCGATATCGCCTTACTGGTATCAAGTGAAATTAAAGTAAATTGTTGACCAGGATTTAAGTAAACTACGCTTTTAGCGGACACAGAAATATTTATAACACATCACAACAGAACTACAGTGTATTTGTTTTTTGTAAGTTTTTCCGCCTTAGAACTACCTTATTTTGTTTTGATTACAAAGAAATACTAGTTTGTTGTCTACAAACTTTAGTTCAAAAATTCGTCCTCAACGCTGTCCGCTGGTAGTGTCCAAGAGACTGGCGGCATTGCCACGTTGTATGGCAATGCTTAGCCTCTGGCCAAAATAACTGGGCCACGAGAAGTGTCAACCAATCTTTTCGACAGATTTTAGTTTGTAGTTAGTTTAGATTATTTTAATTGTTGATTATGTGTAGAACATTAATTTTGTAAACATTAATATACATAATAAATAAATGAAGTGGCTTTATAATTTATTGGATGACATCGGGATATGAGGTAATTAATTTCTGAATTTTGAGATATTTATAATACTGCTAGTGGTTCGCGTGGTTATTAAACACTAGTTAAGAAACAAATACTTGTGAGCCGATGACCCTTAAACAGTGCAAGCCCAGTAGGTGGACATGTTTATAGCAGCATCAGTGGCATTCATTAGGTCCTCAATGGTGCAGGTGTAAGGGCACTAGGAGCACTCCAACAAGCGGCACTGCACTGATGCGAACTTTGTAGGCTTAGTACTTATTGAGGTTTATTTGAGGGGCTTAAAAAGACCGCACAAAAGAAGTTAAGGCTATGACATCGAATAGAATATTAAGTAATATGCCTTACATTTTAAACTGCAATCTTCAGCATATACATAGTACATAAATATCGAAATACATAACTAACTCTAAGACCTGCATCC
Organism: Lacanobia wlatinum; assembly: GCA_947578705.1. Classification (NCBI taxonomy): domain Eukaryota; kingdom Metazoa; phylum Arthropoda; class Insecta; order Lepidoptera; family Noctuidae; genus Lacanobia; species Lacanobia wlatinum. The sequence continues at coordinate 5,221,178 of OX388022.1, read as the reverse complement.
GTACACGTCAGCTGACGTTCACACGTTTGTACTAGGCAATAAATACTAGAATATCATAAGTACATTGCGTACGACACTGACTTAAAATCTAAGTATATAATACTGTTAAAGTGTATCAGGTTCGAAACACATTCATGTTCTATTTTGACTTCACCAAAGAACTTATTTGGTTTTTAAACTGCAATATTTTTTTTATGAATTCTGACATTTTTGCTAGATGACAAGCTGAAGAACCGCGAGCACAAATCATAATCTATTTGTAATAATCAACTGCCGTGCATTAGTCTCGCTTAAAGTCTCGATTTGTGTCCTTTTTTTTGCTCTCAATACTGATTTAGGAAAAATAAAATCAATTTTAGCTGGTACGAAGTTCACCAGGTCATCTAGTTTTAGATATAAAATAATTAATTTAGATATGAAATACACGATCCTGTAGCAGCAAATTATTATTATTATTATTTGACATTTATTTTTCAAGATCATTCATCATATTCTGAAGCTCAGTAATATTCTTGCCTGATAGTTGAATGAAGAATAAGAACTTGAATGTGTTTCGTATCCTTTTATTATTATTATTATTATAAGTGAAAAAATGTTTTTTTTTTTTTGTTTTTGTCCTGTTTTCACGTCACTATTTATGTTGATCGAGTAGTACAGATAACTCCAAAATACGGCGCGAGCAAAGCCGCGGTCAAAAGGTAATGTTATTGTTTTTTTTTTACTGAATGTCCACGCAATTCTCCGCGATCCACTCGAAAACCATTTGCGAAAACGACAATCAACAAAATGTTCGTTACAAATAATTAATAATAACCACTAAAATATTTTCGAAAAGTCTTACTTTCCTTGGACATATCACGGACAAATCGACATTCAATAAATTTTCAATTTAGCTGAATCGATATGATTTTCGAGTCGATTTAATTATGATTATACCCTTAAATTTTCACAGCTCTATTTTCTTACTACTTAATAATATTGCGAAAAATCGAGGAATTCCACACAAAAATAGTTTAAGAATATAAGTAGTTACGAGTGGAACCTAACGTTCCGAGTAAGTAATACAATGTTACTCCAATAATTTGTATGGTTAGTTAGCTCGATTGTCTTACAGTACTAATGGACAAACTATCCGAAATTCGTGTTTTTCACGTATCAAAATACACTTAAAGTTGAATACATCTAAGAAGGAGACAGAATACATCGAGATGAATTACAATTACGATTACGTTACTAAGTTTAATGATGCCGCGAGGGCAGACCAGCAGACCAGCTCGTCAATAACCTATGATAACTTATTAGTAGAAAACTGAGAGAGAAGGAATTTAATATTTCACTTTTAGATTTCACGACTCAACACATTATTGCCGAAATATGTAGCCTACAACGACTTACTGCGCTTTGGAGCACTATTAAGCAGCAGACCCGTCAATTTCGACGTACATGCACTTTTCCCGCATGTTTAACTAATTTCCAACTATCTTAGAGTCGTTTCCCGCTTGTTAAGTGAAATACGCTACAAATTCTATGAAAGGCGGAATTTCAGTTTTTTTTTTTTTTAGTTAAAAAGACTTAATTTCTAGCAATATTAGTTTATTGACTCTCCTCTGTAGGGATTGCTTGTGGGACACGGGGTGTCCAAAGTATCGCAATCCGCTTCTGCCCCAACGCTTGAGGAAAAAGCGCACTTTTCCAGAAGAGGATTACGACAGGGTGTTGTTTAAAGTCTCGCTCCAAATGTTTATGTCCCCTGACACACTGTGTAGATAAATGATCTACACGCGACGTACATAAGAAGGGCAACCACCGGCGCCCGCGCATCTTATTCCACATATCGCGTCTTTACAGGCTGTCAGTGCACGCAAACAATATTTCCATCGACAAACATTCCTTTAAAATAAATTCACAAACTTCCTCGAAATTAAGAAATGTTTAAAAACTAAAAGTAACCATAAACAATTAAAACTTGTCGAGATTTTTGTTGAGCGTCATTAAGACGCTTCATAATACAAATAAATTGTAAACGTAAGTTTTAAGTACTGATAAAAATATAAGTTTTAATACCGGTAAGTAAAATAACATTCTATGGCACATATAGCATTACTTATTTAAAGAATACTAATGGGTTGGTCGATGTGTATTCTCACTATAGTAATAATATAAAAGGGAAATTAAGAATGGCATTAATACTTCGTAAGTAAAATAACACATTTGAGACGTAAATAGTAGGAACTGATAGTAGACGAGTTATTTTAGTTTTACAAGCTTCAAGTTTTAAAAGACCAACCATTTTTTTCAGACATTAGGTAGCAATAATACACGATGCTACGTTTTTAGGGTTCCGAACATCCGTAAATAACGGAACCCTTATAGGATCACTCGGGTGTCTGTCTGTCTGTCACAGCCAGTTTTCTCCGGATCTACTGGGCCGATTCTGTTGAAATTGGATACACATATGGACTTCTGTGACCCAAACACGTAAATAAATATTTTTTTAGTATGGGGGTCACTTTTGGGGGTCAAAATAGAAAATTAAAAAAAAGAAGGTATTCAAACTGTATCGTGTGACATATCAAATGAAAGGGCTTACTGTGAGGGTTTTAATTATATTTTTTCATAATTTTAAAATGAATAGTTTTGAAGTTATTCAAGAAATATGACCAAAAATGACCATAAAATTTTGGAAAAAATGCTGATAATAGTTCTATACTTTGACTTTTATTTATTACTATTGACAGGCACGCGTTTCACCACTATCTCACCTGATGGTACGCGATGATGTGGTCGAAGATGGAGCACGCTTGCTTAGAAATAACCTATTGAATCATTATTATTGTAAGGGCTCCGGAAGTGAAGCGTATATTATACACTCCTAGATTAAAACCGACAGCAGATATTAATTTAGAACCAAACTAAACCTAATTTAAAAAAATGTTCTAATAATCCATAAAGAGTATTGAATATGGCACATTGCTAATTGTGAGAAACAATGAAGGTTTTGGTTTTTAACTTCCAATAAGAATAATGCCGCAAAACCAGTAAAAAAGACCTATGAATATCGTTGAAAACAATGCTATATGTACCATAGACACCTATATTAATAGTAAGATTTGGCGGATTTACACATAATTTTCGGGTGTTAGATACATCATTTAGCCGAATTCAGCAGAATAAGAATCATAATTATAATACTATATCTATTTCTATTTTGCCAAGTAAACAAATCAATATTTTTTTTTCAATTTTATCAATACATTGCACTTATTTATATTTATAATATCGGTTTTGATAGAAATCCAATCCGATGTAATTTGGAAACCAAATGTACATTATTTACAAAAAAAAAAAACAAATTACAATTCTTTTTTGATAGCTGACCACAGCTTTCCATTTCACAAGCGCCCGCGCGTTCCATCGTTTGTCTATGTTACCGGAAAATTGCAAACACTGTAAAATTGTAAAATATCGCGCGAAATTGTGAACTGTTATTTTCTTAATAAGCCACGGGTATGTTGGTAACTTTTGAATTTGGATGGGATTTATTGTATATAAAAGGTTTTTTTCATAATATCGACTCAGGATCCGTGTCCCTTTTGGGACAAAACGCCCCATCCGTCAGAATCCGTAAGTCCTTTTCGGGACAAGCCGAACCTCGCGCGATTGCGCCCGCGTTTTTGTCCCGAAAGGGATACGGATCCTGAGTGGATATATCGATAAATTATAATATAATCAAGATTTATTACAATCTTACGGAGTCTGCAATTTTCCGGTGACATCCATAAAGTCGACAAATAACTTTGGAACATCCGGGCATCGTTCGATGGTGGAAATTTAATAGATTATGGAGAAGAGGCACTAACGCATATATCATAAGTTTAAAGCCTTAAATGTATTTTTTTAGGTAAGGCATGTGTTTGAGTGTTTTAAAGAGAAGTTAAGATTTCTTTTATTTGATCTTCTGACTAATTTTCTCCTATCTTTGTGGTTTGTATTTTGCATGCCGAAAAGTAAGATATAGTGATACCAAGATTTTAATATGTTCTCTTCTTTACCAAAAAACCTTTCGAAAAAGAAAGTAAATTTCCCATTTACGCTTGATATTTTGAGGTTCTTCAATTCTCTTTTTAACTGTTTACGTTTTAAAATAATTATCGGTACCATTATTGTAGTCTTTAAAATGGATAAAGTTTTTACTAGATTTTTTTTTTTTCTGTGGCCGAGTGGTATACCAGTCCGACACAATTTTTGTAGTGAGCGATTGTCGTTAAACAAGAAGAACGACTTATAGGCAAACCATGTCACATGATTTTATAATATCTGTACTGAATTAATCTTGATTTTTTTTAATGTATAGAGCGATTGCCATCGCTACCTGTTAAAAACATTTCGAATGAGGGCTACTGTTTTTGTACTCACCAGTTGGCGCCACTGTCGAGTAAGGTTCTAAATCATAGCATTGAAGTTGTTATTACGCGAATGTGAACCAAAGTTAGAAGGAAAATAAAATAAAGTTAAAATAAAAATTAAAACAAATAAGTAAATAAACTCGCGTTAATAGCCAACCAACAGTGAGTAAAAACCAAACGCTACAGTAGCGCATCTAGTGGTGAATTCAAACGCGATAGCCCTCATTACATGCATTTTGTCAAGTTGTTACATTGAATGTCGCTAAGATGGTATTGCGACATATAGAGGATAGAATCTTTATGGCATAGCATAACAATATTTTCTTTTTTTTTATTTGTGATGGGTTTGCTCTTGACTCTAGTCTAGGCCAGAGATGACAGAGACAAAGTCTACGACGGAGCGAGCTTACCCAGAAGGAGCCTGTGCACTCTAACTTTGAAGAGATTAGGGTTGTAAGCGTTTGGAAACACGGACGCAGGCAGAGAGTTCCACTCCTTTGCTGTGCGCATTATGAAAGACGTTTGGAAACGCTTAGTGCGAATTGGTGGAATAGCAACAAGGTAGGGATGGTCAATCTTTATCCCATAAATATTTAAATTAAGCTGGAACTATTATTTGAATTTAATATACTGCATAATTAAGTAATTTTTAATTATAGTCATGGTGACTTTACCTCGAAATATCTTGGCAACGTGACACTTTAGGGCAACATGTTCCTAACATTTGTTGTTTGTCAAAAATCATGACATGACGGCCTGATTAACTGCTTGTGAAGTACTAAAGCCTGCTTTTACTACAAATTACTCAAATTATTTAACGCTAAATGTATACTAAGGCATCATTACGTGTATGCCATTTTGAAACAGTTGAAAGAAAAGGAACGATTTTTTAAATTTTTATTAATAGAAAAAGGTGGAAAAATAATGATTCTTCCAAATAGAAAAAAAAAAACTTTTTCTACGTCATCATTATTGGATGGTTTTGAGTATAAAATTTTGGTGCATAATGCATAATTTAATGATTCGTGGCTGAAGCGGGACTAAGTATTTTAAGTAATATTTCATTTTTACAATAAGTTGTTGAAGTTATTTTTTTTTTTAATTTTTTTATTTTGTTGGTTAAATATACTGAATGTGTAGATTTCGGCTTGATGATGGATCTTTTATTACACCCTGGTTTACTTGTATCGACACACTCGTGCTATTCTAGTTGATAATGAGATAATATACTAACTACTCCGGAGAAGTCACAATGCTACCACTTACATTTAGTTCATAAGAAAGGGTGCGCGCATTCATGTAAAATTTACATATAGAACCTAGCATTAATAAGTACACGTATTTAGAATCAAATTATATGAATTGACATATGTACATAAAAAAACCCAAGATACACAATTCGTTCGAATTATGGAATTCTAAAGGGTCTTCAAGAAAGATAAATTAATGTTCGCAAACTAAACAAATACATATTTAATTACATGGACTTATTATTTTAATACATTTTTGGTCTATTTTTATTTAGTGTGCCTATGGAAAAGTTTAGTTTATTTTACTTTTTCTTTTTTTTAATTGAAAAATAATATTATTTAATTTCGTTTTGAAACCTGCTTTATTATTAGAATGGATAATTATTTAGGAAGGACTTGACTGCAAATTAATGCTTCATTTTATATTTTTCAAACTAGATTTTATTTTTTTTGGCGATATTACTAAGTCTTCCGAAACCTTTTGTAGGTTTCGGAAGACTTAGTAAGATCAATAAGAACATTTACATTTTTTTTTGCAGTGACTATTATACGGAAATTCGTTAAGTTAAAATAACCGCCTTATCATTGTTAAAACAAAACATCACAATTCACAAAATTCAATTTAAACAAACTAATTCCGATTTTAAATCAAGCCACCAAAAAGCGGTGTTTTGAAAAACATTGAAACTAAAAATGAACCTTTATTTCTACGTATTTCTAAATATTTGATAAAGACTTGCAGAATTTATATCTTGGGTTAATATCAATGGAATAACCTGATTTCAAAACGTGAAAAAAAACCCTAGTCTAATTATAAGTAAAATATTATGTATTCTAATAATACATTATTTATAAATCTAACTAAACTAATTGGTGTTTTCGATTGGTGTATGATTCATTGTTGAGGGCAAATATTTTGTGCAGGCGGATTTCATGGAATATTCTTTCAGACATTATATATATTTTTTAGTTCTGGGGGAAAAAGTGAAATAGGAGGGAGCCACGTCCCAAGTTGTAGTACATGTGACTCGGGATGCGAATTTATTAATTTATTTAATAGCAATTTTGGAATATCGTTATCAAATGAAAAGTGTCCTTGTTGCATTAAGTCCGCCCATGTACCACAATTGTGCATAAAGTTTAAATAAATAAATAAATAAATAAATTAATAGAAATTTTGGAATATCGTTATCAAATGAAAAGTGTTTAGGGTCCAACTCAAATAGGTGGGAATCATGTCCCGAGCTGCTGTACTGTGACTCGGGATACGAAATTATTCATTTATTTAATAGAAATTTTGGAATATTGTATCTAATGAAAAGTGTTTAGGGTCCAACTCAAATAGGTGGGAATCATGTCCCGAGCTGCTGTACTGTGACTCCGATGCGAATTTATTCATTTATATTAATAGCACTTGTGGAATATCGTGCTATAATTAAAAGTGTTTAGGGTTCAACTCAAATAGGTGGGATCATGTCCCGAGCTGCTGTACTGTGACTCGGGATACGAAATTATTCATTTATTTAATAGAAATTTTGGAACATCGTTATCTAATGAAAAGTGTTTAGGGTTCAACTCAAATAGGTGGGATCATGTCCCGAGCTGCTGTACTGTGACTCGGGATACGAAATTATTCATTTATTTAATAGAAATTTTGGAACATCGTTATCTAATGAAAAGTGTTTAGGGTTCAACTCAAATAGGTGGGAATCATGTCCCGAGCGGCTGTACTGTGACTCCGATGCGAATTTATTCATTTATTTAATAGCACTTGTGGAATATCGTGGTATAATTAAAAGTGTTTAGGGTTCAACTCAAATAGGTGGGAATCATGTCCCGAGCTGCTGTACTGTGACTCGGGATACGAAATTATTCATTTATTTAATAGAAATTTTGGAATATCGTTATCAAATGAAAAGTGTTTAGGGTCCAACTCAAATAGGTGGGAATCATGTCCCGAGCTGCTGTACTGTGACTCGGGATACGAAATTATTCATTTATTTAATAGAAATTTTGGAATATCGTTATCTAATGAAAAGTGTTTAGGGTTCAACTCAAATAGGTGGGAATCAAGTCCCGAGCTACGGTACTGTGACTCAGAATGCGAATTTATTCATTTATTTAATAGCAATTTTTGAATATCGTTATCTAATTAAAAGTGTTTAGGGTTCAACTCAAATAGGTGGGAATCATGTCCCGAGCTGCTGTACTGTGACTCCGATGCGAATTTATTCATTTATTTAATAGCACTTGTGGAATATCGTGGTATAATTAAAAGTGTTTAGGGTTCAACTCAAATAGGTGGGAATCATATCCCGAGCTGCTGTACTGTGACTCGGGATACGAAATTATTCATTTATTTTAATAGAAATTTTGGAATATCGTTATCTAATGAAAAGTGTTTAGGGTCCAACTCAAATAGGTGGGAATCATGTCCCGAGCTACGGTACTGTGACTCAGAACGCGAATTTATTCATTTATTTAATAGAAATTTTGGAATATCGTTATCAAATGAAAAGTGTTTAGGGTCCAACTCAAATAGATGGGAATCATGTCCCGAGCTGCTGTACTGTGACTCGGGATACGAAATTATTCATTTATTTAATAGAAATTTTGGAATATCGTTATCTAATGAAAAGTGTTTAGGGTTCAACTCAAATAGGTGGGAATCAAGTCCCGAGCTACGGTACTGTGACTCAGAATGCGAATTTATTCATTTATTTAATAGCAATTTTTGAATATCGTTATCTAATTAAAAGTGTTTAGGGTTCAACTCAAATAGGTGGGAATCATGTCCCAAGCTGCTGTACTGTGACTCCGATGCGAATTTATTCATTTATTTAATAGCACTTGTGGAATATCGTGGTATAATTAAAAGTGTTTAGGGTTCAACTCAAATAGGTGGGAATCATATCCCGAGCTGCTGTACTGTGACTCGGGATACGAAATTATTCATTTATTTAATAGAAATTTTGGAATATCGTTATCTAATGAAAAGTGTTTAGGGTCCAACTCAAATAGGTGGGAATCATGTCCCGAGCTACGGTACTGTGACTCAGAATGCGAATTTATTCATTTATTTAATAGCAATTTTTGAATATCGTTATCTAATTAAAAGTGTTTAGGGTTCAACTCAAATAGGCGGGAATCATGACCTCGAGTTGCTGTACTGTGTACTCGGGATGCAAATTTATTAATTTATTTAATAGCAATTTTGGAATATCGTTATTTAATGAAAAGTGTTTAGGGTCCAACTCAAATAGGTGGGAATCAAGTCCCGAGCTACGGTACTGTGACTCAGAATGCGAATTTATTCATTTATTTAATAACAATTTTTGAATATCGTTATCTAATGAAAAGTGTTTAGGATCCAACTCAAATAGGTGGGAATCATGTCCCGAGCTGCTGTACTGTGACTCGGGATACGAAATTATTCATTTATTTAATAGAAATTTTGGAATATCGTTATCTAATGAAAAGTGTTTAGGGTCCAACTCAAACAGGTGGGAATCATGTCCCGAGCTGCTGTACTGTGACTCCGATGCGAATTTATTCATTTATTTAATAGCACTTATGGAATATCGTGGTATAATTAAAGGTGTTTAGGGTCCAACTCAAAGAGGTGGGAATTATGTCCCGAGCTGCTGTACTGTGACTCGGGATACGAAATTATTCATTTATTTAATAGAAATTTTGGAATATTGTATCTAATGAAAAGTGTTTTGGGTCCAACTCAAATAGGTGGGAATCATGTCCCGAGCTGCTGTACTGTGACTCGGGATACGAAATTATTCATTTATTTAATAGAAATTTTGGAATATTGTATCTAATGAAAAGTGTTTAGGGTCCAACTCAAACAGGTGGGAATCATGTTCCGAGCTGCTGTACTGTGACTCCGATGCGAATTTATTCATTTATTTAATAGCACTTGTGGAATATCGTGGTATAATTAAAGGTGTTTAGGGTCCAACTGAAATAGGTGGGAATCATGTCCCGAGCTGCTGTACTGTGACTCGGGATACGAAATTATTAATTTATTTAATAGAAATTTTGGAATATCATTATCTAATGAAAGTGTTTAGGGTCCAACTCAAATAGGTGGGAATCATGTCCCGAGCTGCTGTACTGTGACTCCGATGCGAATTTATTCATTTATTTAATAGCACTTGTGGAATATCGTGGTATAATTAAAAGTGTTTAGGGTTCAACTCAAATAGGTGGGAATCATGTCCCGAGCTGCAGTACTGTGACTCGGGATACGAAATTATTCATTTATTTAATAGAAATTTTGGAATATTGTATCTAATGAAAAGTGTTTAGGGTCCAACTCAGATAGGTGGGAATCATGTCCCGAGCTGCTGTACTGTGACTCGGGATACGAAATTATTCATTTATTTAATAGAAATTTTGGAATATTGTATCTAATGAAAAGTGTTTAGGGTCCAACTCAAATAGGTGGGAATCATGTCCCGAGCTGCTGTACTGTGACTCCGATGCGAATTTATTCATTTATATTAATAGCACTTGTGGAATATCGTGGTATAATTAAAAGTGTTTAGGGTTCAACTCAAATAGGTGGGATCATGTCCCGAGCTGCTGTACTGTGACTCGGGATACGAAATTATTCATTTATTGAATAGAAATTTTGGAATATCGTTATCTAATGAAAAGTGTTTAGGGTCCAACTCAAATAGGTGGGAATCATGTCCCGAGCTGCTGTACTGTGACTCGGGATGCGAAATTATTCATTTATTTAATAGAAATTTTGGAATATTGTATCTAATGAAAAGTGTTTAGGGTCCAACTCAAATAGGTGGGAATCATGTCCCGAGCTGCTGTACTGTGACTCGGGATACGAAATTATTCATTTATTTAATAGCAATTTTGGAATATTGTATCTAATGAAAAGTGTTTAGGGTGCAACTCAAATAGGTGGGAATCATGTCCCGAGCTGCTGTACTGTGACTCGGGATGCGAATTTATTCACTAATTTAATAGCAATTTTGGAATATCGCGGTATAATTCAAAGTAATTTGTCAAAAATGTTTTGAAATAGGGCTGAATTTATGAATGGCGTAAAACTGCATGAAACCATTAGAATAGGTATGATGGGAAATTGATTGCAGAAAATGGTACTTTTGAGTTTATAAAGAAATTCATTCAAAATTTTATAAACATGTACTTCATGAACAAATGAATAACGGGGCAGAACACTTGTACGTAACTGTAGATAAATTTAGCTAGCTAGGTAATGAAATAAATGAATTTAGTGCAATTGTTTAGAAGTGAAGATAACGTAAGAGTGAGTATAGTGCGTTATTAAGTTTAAAACATATCATTATTTTTTGAATTTCTATTATTTCAGAAAGTGTCTCCCGTGCTCCACTGTTTTCTTCGAACACTTACGTTGATTATACGTATGTGGTACACACGCAAGTGTTTTCCCCCTGCTTGCTAGTGTTGAGTTATTATTATTTTAAGTTGCCAAACCACATTATTTTATTTTTGAGGTGGTTCCAGGTCGAGTCAAGTTTAATTACGTTTTCATTATGTAAAAAACTTTTTACAAAAAAAATATAACCGACTTCCAAACAAAACACTACAAAGAATAAAATAACCTTAATTTCGGAAGTCGGTGTTTTTGGTTTTGTTTGTTTGTTTTTTAACACCGGCTCATAAAATAAAAACTACTGAACCAAACCGAATCAAATTTTTATGGGACCAAATGGCAAATATATTGCATCGAAATAAAAAGAATCACAGAAATCGGACGAGAAACCTCGGAGTAATCGGTTACAAACCTAAATTAAATAATAAAAAATACCCGCCGAATTGAGAACCTCCTCCTTTTTTGGAAGTCGGTTAACAAACATTACATTTTTATAGGAAGAAAAAAAATAGATTTTTTATTAAATTACCAAATGTGATTTTTTACTTGTAAGTTTATGAACCGAAAGTTGTTTTTTTTTGTATCCTAAAGATAATCCGCCTGTATGAATTGCAAAGGTGACGAAATAGCGCTAATTTGGATAGTACAATCTATTTTTACGTAGATCGTTTGGGTTCAGAAGATGATTAATTGATTATATACGTTATGGAATATCTAACAACATTTAAGCCATATATTTTTTTACTATTGATAGGGATAAAATTAGATAACACTTAAATCGTAATCAACTGAAATATATATCTGTAAGGCACAACGAAAACATAACAACCTTATTTTATAAAAATCTGTTTAGCAGCTTACTAGCAGAATCTGTATTTAGAATCGGCTATTGAGTTCCTAACAGCTTAGAGATTTGAATAAATAAGGTCCTAACAAACAATACCGTAAGTTCATCATTGACATCTACAGGGGCTTTTTGAAATAAACCGTGAAACTTCAGAAACGTTATGTAATTAAAAATAGGAGTTCCAGAAATCGTAAATTTAAACAGCTCAAAATATTTATGATCTATATTGTTATTGATGGATATAAAATGGTCGAAAAATAACATCTCCCTTCACACTATTATGTATTTAATATAGTTTTATGTGTATTAATGTGTGCGCAAATTTAAATTTATTTGAACATATTTGATTTATTTGTGTTTTGGCTTATGAAGAGAAATATATATACCTTGGTCTAGTCATCTCTACCAAAGACTGAATTAGCCAGGAAATAAATGAGGATTGCAATTGGTTGGAAAAAATATTGGTCACTCAAAGAGATAATGAAGTCTAAAGACCTAGGTATGATTTTGAAAAGAAAGACTTTCAATTCATGTATACTCTCGGACGCTTGGGGGAGGCCTATGTCCAGCAGTGGACATCTTTCGGCTGATTTATGATGATGATACTCTCATGTTTAACATATGGGTGTGAGACATGGGCACTCACCAAATCGCTCAGAGAAAAGCTTGCCAAGTGTCAACGAGCAATGGAGAGAAGCATGGTAGGTGTAAAGAGACAGGATAGAATAAGAAACACTGGTCCCCGAGCTAAAACAAAATTGAGCGACATCCTAACAAGTATGGACCAACGAAAGTGGAGGTGGACAGGCCACATGATGCGAGACATTAAAGGAAAGTGGAGCAAGGACAGAGTGGTGTCCAAGGGATGGCAAAAGGAATCGAAGAAGACAACTTACACGTTGGGAGGTGGAAATAAAGATGGCAGCGGGTCCAAATTGGAGGAGGTTACCTCGCGACATTTTGTGATTTTTGTTGTAACTATTATTGTATATTATGCTGTCTTGTTTCGGAAATAAAAGGCTTTATTATTATAATTAAATTGTGTGTTTAGGAAATTAATGTAAAATTAATATCGCTTCCGATGGTATATTGTGTGCTGGATTGGGTCTAGTGTTTCAACTTCAAACGGCAGAAACATTTAACTCCCAATAAGGTAGTTATATTTGCGCCGTTTGTGATTTTTGCACCTGCAGCAGCCGCCCGAGTACAGCACGCCGTGCTAAGATCGGATGGCGCAAGGGTGTCGACACATGTTGCATCCTACACCAAACGCCTATCCTACTTCCTAGGCATTATGGTCATCCCATCTGGCCTCTTTCCATCGTCTCGCGCCAAGCTATTCGGTTCTAATACAGCTGGCAGCTGGTGACAATTTAAGAGCCTGACGGATGATGTTATTTATTTTGGCGTGGCGTGCCGTGCCATCAGACCGGAACAAAATTTTAAATTATTAGCGCTACGTTATTTTAATTTTATCTGTTTTAATTATTTTAAATTTGTGGGTTATGGACGGCTTGTGTGCGCGATGATTTGATAAAAGTGGAGTGAATGATACAGGGAAACATTTTGTGCTTACCATTAGCAAAATTCGGGGGTAGGATGAAGAGCTGATGACAGGGTGAACCCTCACACCGAGCGAAGTGTGGAGTTGTGTACATTTATGTGTAATACTAATAAATGAAACAGCCAGAGCGTATAAAAATAAGTCGAATAAAAAAAAATAAGTCGAATTGAGAACCCCTTCTTTTGAAAAAGGTTAAAAATGAAATTCTGTTTGTTTGTAAGGGCATGACTTGAGAACGGTTGGATCGTGTTGCTATTTTTAAATGTTTTAAGTAATTTTAAAGTTCGGTTGTGATAGAAAATTTTGGATTGGAAAAATTGCTCAGAAAATTTGACAAATAACATTTGGGCACAATAATGATGAAGACGAGACAGAACGCATTGTGAACATGAGTTGGAAAAAATTTTGGTCCTTAAAAGAAATTCTAAATGGCGCCTTTCCTCTTCATCTCAAAAAGACTGTAATGGACACAGTTTAGACATCAGTTTCAAGATGAGAGATTTGCCCTTTTGAGCCCATGGGTGCTGCCAAAGATGGAGGGGTATGTTGTAGAAGTACAAGGTAATTGATAAGATTCTAGTGTTATGCATTTTACCGACGCGCTCACATACGGTTGCCAAACTTGGACATACTTGGACATACAATACCAAAATAAAAACTAAACTCGTGACGTGGCAGAGAGCGATGGAAAGAAGTCTATTGAAAGTAAGGAGAATACACAGAATAAGAAGCGAATACATAAGAAGTAAAAAAAAGCTCATAGATGCTCTGCAATACGCTATAACACTAAAGTGGTGATGGGCCCCTAGCAAGATAGAGAGACAAAATATGGACATTAGAATCAACGATATGGAAAGGACCAAAAGGGAAGATGCAAATACAGAATTTATGAGAATGTTGTTAATAATATGATAAAAAAAAAACTATAAAATAAAGGCCATTGCAACGTTTTAATTTTAGTTAGTATCGATTTTGAACAAAAATGATGAATTATAATAACGTGAAACGGAACGTATTTAAAAACAACAATCAGCGTTTGTTGACGTCACTCCTGTTATGACAACGTTATCTCAAGCCAACCTTATCTCTTTAAGTTAGGACAGTTGGACCAGTGGCAGACAGGAGTGACGTCATCGTGCGTTTTCGCGCGAAAATTAAAACCGTCTGTTTAAGAACGCTATTTTGGCAATAAATTAAAACGTTTTCTTTTATTATTTATGTGGTGGTCTATTTTAGATGGAGTTCTTTGAAATTAAAGCAAAGATGGCAATATTGCATGTTCCCTATTTGTAAAAGGAGCAGAGGACGTCCAAAGAACAGATGGATTAACGAAATAATCGCCACAGCAGGAAAAGAATGGCTAATAAAAGCAAGGGACAGAGAGTTGGGAGTAAATTGGAGGAGTGTTTGATGCCGGGTACCCAGTCTGGGGTTCCAGCATCAAACAACACAAATTAATATTCAAATAATCTACATTTAATTTATGTAAAACTTTCTATATTCTAAGCAAAATTTTTAGTTAAGGTTGTTGGAAATAAATGGGTTATTATTATTATTATATGTGTAATACTGAAACTGAACTGAATTAATGAAAAAACAAAAAAAAAAAATTAGTCGAATTGAGAACTTTCTTTTTTGAAAAAGGTTAAATAATAAATTCTGTTTGTTTGTTAGCGCATAACTTGAGAACGGTTGGATTTTATTGGTATTTTTAAATGTTTTAAGTAATCTTAAAGTTCGGTTGTGATAGAAAAATTTGGATTGGAAAAATTGTTCAAAAAATTTTAATAGTCGGGAAAACTGTAAGTGATGTTTTTTAGGGGATATATGAATATGGACAAGACAACATCTCTTGAGGTAGCTTGTTTGGCTGTTATAATAATTTTGTCATAGTATTGAACGAGAAAGAGGAAATAAAAATATCTACGCTTATGGTGGGTTTAGTGTATTCAAAGTGTTGGGATTTCAACATGTAGTTATTTAAATATGATTTTATTATTTTTATGAGCAGTGTTGTGTTTTTTGAGGATTTATTTTATGATTTTCGATTTTACGTGTATTCCTTTTAGATACCTTTTACGGATAGTCAGAAGCCAGTAAATCTGACTCCAGTCTTGCCATGAAGTACCGTGTTCCCCAGTTAATGGGTTGTGGAGGTCTGGTAGGCAGCCGCTCCGCGTAAAATACTGGTATTCAGCTAAATCCGGAGAGTGGAAGGCAGAGATATATTCTCTTTAGATATCTAAATGGTGTGTTTAGTGTTGGGATTTGAAAATGATGTTATTTAAATATAATTTTATAAAATAATATTTTTAATTTTATTCCTTTCAGATACCGATACTCATCACGTCTGTGAAGTTTCGCCAGTTTAAAAAAAAAAACGCTCCTGAAAAATAATGAATTCAAGATATTTTTTATCAGATAAATATTCAACGAAATATATTAATGCAGACCTAACTAATAAATCTGGTAAAACTAATATACTCTGTTAAAATCTAATAAATCTTTATGGTCGGGAGTGTGACCGATATAAGTAAACAGCCGTGCGAACCTGTCAATAATTCACCAAGTATACTTTGGAAAAGAGAACCTACAGTGAGTGAGTGTAGCTGTCAATACCCATACAAACAAGATGTCCACCTCAGGCTCACTCCGCCCTAGTGTACACGGTGGGATATTGACATAGTAGACCGGCTGGTGTATTACCGCCAAACCTTACTCGCCTACCTAACTTACACTTAATTTTATAAAACCTTGGAAATTAATTTAATGCTAAAGGTTTGAAACCAAACAAAAGTCACATTTACCATAAAATGTTGTTTGTATGTGCAACTTTTAATTTAGTTCAAAAGCAATTAAATGCCTGTAATGGCAGTGCGTTAATCTACTAGAAGACACAGAATGTGATGATATTATCTTAAATTATGCATAATTATTGGTAATTAATAATCATGGGTAATGACCAGAGTTGTGGCGACTGCCGACTTATAGCGCGGTCTGCGGCCGAGAGACAGGCTGGGTAAAGATGGCCACTGGGGTGCTTCGCGAGGTGACCTACACTCATCCTTAGATGGCGAAGGACTGAGACAGATGGTGGATTTACTCTACTTTTAGATGTTTTAGAGTAATTTATCAAAGCTGTAAGTGTGGTCCTTTGCGAGGTGACCTACACTCAGCCACACATGACGATGGACTGAGGGAGATGGTGGACTTACTCTACTCATAGATGTTTTTAATGTATTTTATTAAAGCAGGAAGTGGAGTGCATCACGAGGTGATCCAGACTCAGCCACAGATGGTAATGGACTGAGAGAGATGGTGGATTTACTCTACTTTTAGATGTTTTTAGTGTATTTTATCAAAGCTGGAAGTGGTGTGCATCGCGATCAATGCTGAAAGTGGTGTGCGTCACGAGTTGAACTTGACTCATCCACGGATGGTGATGGACTGAGGAAAATGGTGTATTTACTCAACTTTTAGATGTTTATAAAGTAATTTATCAAAGTTGTAAGTGGGGTCCTTCGCGAGGTGACCTGCACTCAGCCACAGATGGTGATGGACTGAGAAAGATGGTGGATTTACTCTACTCATAGATGTTTTTAGAGTATTTTATCAAAGCTGGAAGTAGGGTGCATCACGAGATTTAAAATCTGCCACAGATGGTAATGGACTGAGAAAGATGGTGGATTTACTCTAATTTTAGATGTTTTTAAAGTAATTTATCAAAGCTGTAAGTGGGGTCCTTCGCGAGGTGACCTACACTCAGCCACAGGTGGTGATGCACTAAGGAAGATGGTGTTTTTACTCTACTTTTAGATGTTTTTAAAGTAATTTATCAAAGCTGTAATTGGGGTCCTTCGCGAGGTGACCTACACTCAGCCACACATGACGATGGACTGAGCAAGATGGTGGACTTACTCTACTCATAGATGTTTTTAACGTATTTTATTAAAGCAGGAAGTGGAGTGCATCACGAGGTGATCTAGACTCAGCCACAGATGGTAATGGACTGAGAGAGATGGTGGATTTACTCTACTTTTAGATGTTTTTAGTGTATTTTATCAAAGCTGTAAGTGGTGTGCATCGCGATCAATGCTGAAAGTGGTGTGCGTCACGAGTTGAACTTGACTCATCCACGGATGGTGATGGACTGAGGAAGATGGTGTATTTACTCTACTTTTAGATGTTTATAAAGTAATTTATCAAAGTTGTAAGTGTGGTCCTTTGCGAGGTGACCTACACTCAGCCACACAGGACGATGGACTGGACTGAGGAAGATGGTGGACTTACTCTACTTTTAGATGTTTTTAGAGTAATTTATCAAAGCTGTTAGTGGGGTGCTTCACAAGGTGATCTAGACTCAACCACAGATGGTAATGGACTGAGAAAGATGGTGGATTTACTCTACTTTTAGATGTTTTTAAAGTAATTTATCAAAACTGTAAGTGGTGTGCATCGCGAGGTGATCTAGACACAGCCACAGATGGTGATGTACTGAGGAAGATGGTGGATTTTACTACATTTAGATGTTTATGTAGTATTTTATCTATGTTTTAGCTAATGCGAGGGCTATGCTTTAATTAATCCTTAATCCTACGTATCAAACTCGTGACGAACTTAATAATTAAGTACCCAAGTCAATGGTTTCCTCCCAGCGTGTCGAACTGCCGACAGATAGCAACTATAGTCGAATATATTACAGGCAAACAGTGGTCACATCTCAAAATCATTGTGTAAAAGCACGTGAATGCCAACGATAGAAACGATACGTAAAGTGAATTATCAATGTATCCATACTTAACGTAACCTATTACAAACTACGGGCAAACTGATCAGCCTACCGATAACACATCATAAAGTTCAATGGAATAACATTAAAGCACGCTAACTGGTTTACGCCAGATTTTCCATCCGTCAGATAAGTTATATTCGAAGAATAAATGCGGCGGTAAACTGCCATTTTTATTCCTCGGATAAAAGTTGTCTGACGACTGAAAATTCGATATTCTTAATATTAATTCCTTACTTACTGGTGGATTTGACCAAACTTGAGTAAGTATTTTCAAACGGATTAGCAACAATGTCCAAAAGTGATTAAATATAATATTTATTTTATGAGATTTTTTTTCCTGCTTTCCAAATGTTTTTTTTTGTAGTCTGATTTTAGTTCTATTTTTTATGTGACTGTAGAATTTAGATATTTAATTAGCAGGCTCAAGTTTGGTTGCGGCCGCCGTAACACTTAAACGTACATATATTTACAGGTTAGGTGAAGTTTTGTTGCAGAAAGTCTTTCGAAATCTGTCTTCCATACTCCACTATATTTCTCCAACACTTACGTTGATTATATATGGTACACTTTGTCTGCCAAACCACAGTGGAGTATGGAAATGATTTCTCCCTGTTTGCTGATGCTTGCGTCGAGTTTGTTTCGGTATTGTTATATATTAAACCCGCACAGTACATGAGATTTCAAGGTGGTACGTCTGTGCTTGAACCGTATCTCGACGTTGTAATTAGCCGAGCTTGCAAGGGACAGATTAGCGGTTCCAAAACGATTGCATATAGCGACGTTCTTGTGTCAAGATGTATCGACACACACGGAGGGTTCGAACTAAAAACTTAGACTGATTGAAAATAAATTATGCATATTACAAAACTTAATATGGATTTTTTTAAATAAAAATAGATGAATAATTCCTCATGTTTTTTTGAAATAAACAAAGTTTACGATATTTTTTACAATGTTAACTTAAACTGGAAAGGAGAATGCAACAAATTGGTCCAAAATGTTACAATAAGAACGCAGTATGTAATATTTGAAAAACAAAAGATGTTAATAATTACTTATGTTGTTTAGAAATTAAATAAAGGTGAAAGAAAAATGCAACAAGTTGGTCCAAAATGTTAAAATTTTGTGGCCAATTTGATCACAGCAAGAGTCAGCGTTTCAAAAACTATATCCAGGCGAAGTCAGTAATCAAGGCAAAAGTCAGCGGTCGAAGTCCAGTAAACAAAACAAAGTTATTTTACATAGTCTTTATGATTAGCTTAGAGCTCAGTAGGTATTAGAACTTAGACGTAGTCATTAATCATGTCAAAAAAAGAAAACTCTTCAAAGTCTAGTAAAAAAAGTTTCTTGCTAAAACCGATCGGCCGAAGTCCAGTAAAAGGAGCGAGAGTGTTAGGGAATTAGAATCAGAAAATCAGCCGAAGACGAACAAAGTGAGGGGTCGGGTTTCAAATCGGTTCAAGTCCATTAGAGACAGCGAGGGTTCGGCAATTGTAAATTGGTCAAAGTTCGGTAGTCGGAGCCAGGGTGAGGGTGTAAGAATCAGAAAATCAGACGATTTCATTAAACACAGCGGTGATCCAGTAATTGTCAATCGGTTGAAGTCCAGTAGAGGGAGCGATGGTCTGGGTGTTAGAATCAGAAAATCCTGGTATTACAAATTGTTCGGAGGTCAGTAATCATAGTGAGGGTCCGGCTATTATAAAAAAAGTCCAGTAAATTGGCCGAGGGTGAGATTTTAAGAATTGGGGAAATCGGGGCAAGACCAGTAAACAAAACTAGGTCTAGCAGGTAAAACAATTTGGTCGAAGACCAGTAAAAGGAGCGAGGGTCCGAGGGTCGGGTATTACGAATCGGTCGAAGTCCAGTAAACAAAGCGAGGGTCCGACGGTCGGGTATTACGAATCGGTCGAAGTCCAGTAAACGGAGCGAAAGTCAGAGCATTAAACATCGGAAAATCAGGCAAAGACCAGTAAACGAAAACAGTGTCTGTAGGTATACAAAATGATCGAAGTCCAGTAAACAAAACAAGGGTCCGCATATTGCAAATAGATCGAAGTCCAGTAAACACAACAAGGGTCCGGATATTACAAATAGATTGAAGTCCAGTAAACGGAGCGAGGGTTTGGGTATTTCAAAGACAGCTAGGGTTACAATTTTGCATTCATTAAGATTTATGGATTTTTGAAAGTGGCATTTTCCTTTAATTATTTTCTGTTTAATTAATTATTTATTAATAAAAGAAAAAATTAATTACATACTGCCTATTTTGAATAGTGCTTAATTTAGACATCCAGTTTTAGTAATTTAAATCACTAAAAGTTGTTTTTTCCTGAAACATAAACCGTTCGAATGAATTTTGACATGAAACTTAATAAAAATAACTAGACAAATAATTTATAAAACGGCGCTATTTTCGATGGTAACCAATCATAATACCACCGCCAAACCGTCAAACAAACTGCAAACAAAACAGGACCTAACCGCCAGCTACATAAGGTTCTGTCTACCTCCAGATGACGGCTACATTAGGGTCGTCTTCAATGATCTGGTCAAGGGTGGGGAGGTCGATGCGTGCTATACAGCAGATCTCGTCGGCGCAGTGGCGGCCCGTGAACAGGCGGCGGATCCCGAGGATGGGGTCCACGCGGTTGTTGAACCCGTTGGGGCGCGGTGGGTTGCGTAGGAATACTGGGTACCTGAGATGCGATGTTGATGGTCAAACTAGGATCACAATTTATTATTTTTTAGGTGTTCACTACAGCCATGAAGCAACTTGTTTACTTCAAAACCACAGTATTACTACAATTTGGGAGACGCCTATGTCCAGCAGTTGACTATAGGGAGCGTGCAGAAACTATAGGTGGCAGCACAGAAATGTCACTGTCAAGTATGTTTCAAGTATAACATTCGAAATAGCTACGCTAGACGGCACAGTCTACTTCGCGCATTTTCCCCTAAACTGAGCGAGCAGGAACCGTAGGTGGCAGCACAGATGCGTCAATGTCAAGTATTCTGACCCTTAAAGCTTCGAATATGCGACACTAGATGGCATAGTCAACGCCGTGCACTGTCCTTATGATAGTTTGCCTTGGTTGAAGATGTTTATATTTTTTAAGACTACCCCTTTTCAGCCAGTCGATAGATAACAATACCTACATTTTGTGTGAAATCATAATATCCTGTGATATTTATCGAATCCTGTTAAGGATTTACTGCATCAATCTGAAATATCGCGTTACATAATATCGAAGCAATGTCTTCAACAACATATTTCTCCCCTAGGGCCGGAGGTGCCACACCACCATCAGTGTTTGCGCACAAGCTTGTGCTCTATAACATCTCCCGGGCTGGTGGTTAGTGTCCGTTGAGATTGGCTACTATGGTCGAAATGGGTCAGGATGACTATTATATTTCTCACCGTTTTGATGTCGCCATCCACCGTCTATTTCAAAAACGAGCTAAGGGCAAAGCTACCGTCATAAGAAAAAAGGACGTAACCGACAAAACGAAGCAACCGATTGCAAACATTATTGCTCTGTTTTGTGTCGATACTTTATTTTTTTTTTTTTGTATGACGGCAGAAAAGTAATTAAAACCATACTTCTTAAGGCATTTGATGAGTCCATGCAGCTGGGCATAGACCACGAGCCGCCGGATGTCGAAGGTGGGTCCGGGCGCGGTGGAGAAGCGCTCGCACACAGCCCGCAGGGTCGTGCCCTGCTGCAGCGCGCACAGGATCTCGAGGACGTCGGAGATCGTTGGCTGGAAAGAAACGGCTCGTCTGTCACATTTGAGATTTTTTGGTGCTATTAAAGGTGATTTTTAGTCCGTTCCTTAGCCAAAGGGTAACCCAACGGTACCATATTACTAAGCCTCCGCTGTCCGTCCGCCCGTCTGTCTGACTGTCAGCGGGCTGTATCTCAATAACCGGTAAAGGTAGACAGTTAAAATGTTAAAAAACCCAAGATACACACTCAGCATCTCAAAAATACCGCAAAAAATAAGCGCAATATGTATAATTATGCGCAAGTTTGAAACAGTCTCGCATCGCTCGCCATATTGCACTGCTTTGTAAAAACAACTTTACGCGATCCGTGTAAGGTTGAATTTGCAAAAAAAATTGCGCATCACTCGCCATACTGAACTGGGGGGCTACTCTCTAACGAAATCCGTAGTTTCGGGCTTAGTTGCGGGCGGGCGTATTCTACTCCGTATCACCTACAGACTTACGATTAGTCCCGAAACCGAACTGAGAATGAATGACAACACGATTTCACAGTAACTGTCAAATCGTGTTATCATTCGTTCTCAGTGGTTAGGTGATACGAAGTACAAAATGCCCGCCCGCAACTAAGCCCGAAACTACGGATTTCGTTAGAGAGTAGCCCCCCTGCTTTGTAAAAACAACTTTAAGCGATCCGTGTAAGGTTGAATTTGCAAAAAAAATGTTTATAGTATAACTACACACAAGTCCCACATGACACTTGATACATGTCAGTTTTTGACGACTGTTTCGAGTGTTGCATTTGTTCGAGACTGTGCATCTTGGGTTTTTTTTTTATATATCATTGCCGCAATAACAACAACAAAAATTAAATTAAATAAAAATTAAAGGGCTCAAAAACAAGAAATGTGTTTTTTTTTCGGTTTGTGGTACGGAATCATTTGAGTGAGAATCCGAATCGCACTTGCTTCTTCTGTACTTAAATCGAAAAGTTCTTATATAAATTTTTATGTCTTCACGTTAGTGAATTCTGGCCGGCCCAGAAAGAGGTGGCGATACAACCTGGATGCGTACCGTGAGGGTAATCAAAGACTTCCTGGAGACTCGGGTGAGGCCTGTATCCAGCAATGGGAGAGTATAGACTAATATAATAAAAAACTTAAAAAAGAAATACAACCGACTTCCAAATAAAACACTACAAAGTATAAAATAACTTTAATATTGGAAGTCGGTGTATTTGGTTATGTTTCTTCGTTTTTTGATAACGACTTCCGAAATTAAAGTTATTTTATACTTTGTGGTGTTTTTATTTGGAAGTTAGTTGTATTTTTTTGTAAAAACATGTGGTACCCCTTCACAGCGTACCGGCGTGGTGTTATGTTGGTGGGAATTCAGAAATCTCGGTCCATTTGGTATCATTTATTGAGGAGTTCCGTAGCCTCTCCGAAGTTCTTCATCAGATCTTCAACAAACTGAAATGGACCACCCCGAGAAAATACTCTTCTAAAAACTACTCACGCTTCAAATGTGCCTATACAATTTGTAGAGTTCCTTCTATTTCTCCAGGATTCCATCATCATACCCTGACTTGATGATCATGTGACCACCTGGGAAGTCTACCCTTTCAAACAAAAAATATAATTTTCCAAATCGGTTCAGGCGTCTTCGAGTAATCGGGGTATATACATGAAAAAAACACATTCCGACGAATTCAGAACCTCCTTCTTTTTGAAGTCGGTTAAAAAGTGAACTCCTATGGGAATTAAAGGTATCCCAAGCCTAATTATCTGCTTTCTTACCTCAGCTCCGCACCGAGTGCTAGTAAGTTAGTTCTGTAAGTGGTATACCTTCTCCTTAGTGTCGTTGCCCTTGCTAAGGAAGGAGAGGCAGGACTTCTGCAGCTCGAGGTCGCTGAACAGCCGGCTGAGGTTGGGTGTCGCGCGGTACATGTTACTGAACTTCATCACGGGCAGGAGGGTCACCTGGCGACCACAAACGTACACTTTTTCATATACTTCAATAGGAATTGACCGCAACTTGGTGCGCGTACTAAGTCGCGGTCAGAAGTTTGTGAAGCGCAGATATCCTGTTTTTTCCCGTTTCCGTAGGAATTTCGGGAAATCCTCTCTTAGAGCTCCCCTACACTCCCCAAGGAACCTATATGTCAAATTTCAGCTTCCTGCGACCAGTAGTTTCGCCTGTGCGTTGTCTGTCAGTCACTTACTCAGTAACGGAAGAGTTGTATATATATTGATGACTAGCTTTTGCACGCGACTTCGTGCGCGCATATCCCGTTGCCGTAGGAATTTCGGAAAATCCTCTTAGTGCTCCCCCCAAAGAACCTACATGTGAAGTTCATCTTTCTAAGACCAGTAGTTTCGGCTGTACGTTGTTTGTTTGTCTGTCAGTCAGTAAAAATATACAAGGGCGAGAAAGAACAAGCCATAGGAGAGTAGGGGGCCACGAACCAGGTCGACAGACGAAGAGAACTACTTTTACCATTTACCGATGCGTTTGCTTCGTCGATCGTTACTCAAGGTTCATTGTAAATCAGCGTCAGACAGTATCTATGGTACAGTGGTACCCAACTGATAAGGCGCGTCGTGAATCTTCGTTCGCACAGAAAAAAAAGTATAGCCCCGAAGATTAACGAAAGAAAGAAACTTACAATCAGCCTTAGATCACTACTATAAGGTTCATAATACACTGCAGCTATTAGTTCCGTCTCACTCGCAAGTCACGTGCCGCGCGCTAACATGGCGGCAGCTGCCGACCAATAGCGGTACAGGAAAAAAAGCGCGTTGTGTGGAGCGTGCTGATTGGTCAATAGCATTTACCGCGCTTTGAAAATTCATCTTCTGCGCAGGTACATCGGTAAGCCATATAAGTTGGGTACTACTGTACTATTGATGAAATGAACACTAAGTTTATTTTTTTGTTTAAAATGTCACATTTTGTCTGTACCTAATGATCTATCATCATATAACGAGTTTCCTTTCTTTATATCTTTAAATGGGTGGATTCGGTTAGGAGTGACCTACCACGCCGTAGTACACCAAGTTCTGTATGCAGGACTTGACGAGGGTCTTCTCGACGTTGGTGTCGGTGGCGATCTTCGACACGTGGTTGTACCCGTCGATGTATGGGAGGAGCTGCATAGTAAAAAAAAAACATCGGTGATCACATCAATATATATAATAGAATTAATTAAAAAAAAAGCTTTAATTTTGGAATGTTGGGCTTTTGGGGCGTGGAAACCACACCAGGGGGGCTACTCTCTAACGAAATCCGTAGTTTCGGGCTTAGTTGCGGGCGTTCGTATTCTACTCCGTATCACCTACAGACTTACGATTAGTCCCGAACCCGAACTGAGAATGAATGACAACACGATTTCACAGTAACTGTCAAATCGTGTTATCATTAGTTCTCAGTGGTTAGGTGATACGGAGTAGAAAATGCCCGCCCGCAACTAAGCCCGAAACTACGGATTTCGTTAGAGAGTAGCCCCCCAGAAACACCGACTTCCAAATAAAAACCACTACAAAACAACTTAAATAATACGTTTTGAAGTCGGTGTTTCTGGTGTGGTTTCTAGGGTTCCGTACCAAAATGGTAAAAAGGAACCCTTGATTTAGTCTGTCCTTCTCTCATAACTGCATATTTCAAGAACTACTAATGCTATCAACTTTATATTTGGAATAGTTTTAGCAAACGTCATCTAAAACGGAATAAAAAATATGTACTTTTTTGCAACAGCGACTGAAAGGGGTTCTTAAAAATTCGAAGTAGAGCTACTAGGGCAATTGGGCAATAGGGCAACATTTTCAAACACTTTCTCTTATTGTTAGGACGCATGGTTTTCGACTTTTTACGAAAAATTAAAAAAAATTGAAGGACCCCCCCGCTTATCTCCGAAGTTTACATAGAGAAACATTTGAAATTATTCTATGTGATAGAAGTTTATGTAAAGCTTACAAGAAAAATAAAACGATGTCTCTTAGTAGCACACTTTTTCAGAAATAATCGACAAAAATTACAACAGATCCACTATCGGTCAAGAGATAGCGCTGATCTAAAATTGCAATATACACCGCAGTGTTAAAATTCTCTGACGAATATAGGCCTCGCCGATGAAAATTTAAAAATATTTCACGTTTTATATGATGGTTTCCGTAACACCGTCCCTCGGTGCGCGAGTTCGACTCGCACTTGACCGGTTTTTCAAGACGATTTAAGTTATTTTGTATTTTAGCGGTTTTTATTTGAAAGTCGGTTGTATTTTTTGTAAAACGTTTATATTTTTTATCCTTTTCACCCCCCAACATTCCACACATTCCAACCAGTCCATATCAATTTAATTATCTATCTCCGAAGTTCTTCATCAGATCTTTACGAAATTTAATTGAGAAAACTGCTAAACCTCTATCGAATTAAAAAAGAATTTTGAAAATGCGTTTATTATGACGGAGTTATCCCTGAACATACATAAAAAATACATAAATATAAACATCCGAATTGATTATCTCCTTTTTTTGAAGTCGGTTAAGAATACAGAAAATACAATGTGCGGCTTTATCGCTAAAAGTGATCTTTTAACGACAATCGGCGAAGCGACTCAAAGTGCAACTTTGTATTTTTAAATTAACTGGCTCTTTCAAAAGATTCAAGATTCAAAAGTATTTATTTCAATAAACCATTTACAGGCACTTTTGTAATGTCAATGTCAAGGTCGGTCAGTCAAAAACATGAAGCTATTTGCACGTTCCATAGCGTAGAACTCTATGGAGAAGAACGTGCAGGAAACTCCACGGACACTCTTTTAAATCATGTTATGTTACATATCCTTATTGCTTCTGCATGTGAGGACAATACAATGCAAAGGAAAAAAAAACTTTTTACAAGAATTTAAAATATAAAGATTAAAATAAGCCAATGGCAGTTAAGAGATGACCGGTCTCAACAGACGGTGCCCGTTCACGAACATGACGCGTGTATCGGCACCATTCAACTTAACCATTTTGAAGGGAACGGAATGATCCAACACACGCGCGCGCCACCATCAGAGAGTCATATGAGTGAGCATGACATGCCTGTAACTTTGTTCCCGTGAGATATCTTGTCTTAACTGTTTCAAATAAATGTTTATCTTTATTTCTTTTCCATGGAACATTTTTTGAGATAAAATACTTTATCATCTTTTGGTAACACCAGTTTAGATGGTCAGATTTGTCTCTTATAATTTTACATAAAGAGTTATGTATACAACGGGTTACTTTTGATATCGTATAACTTTAGGGTTATATATATATATAAAAATCAATGCTACTTTTCGTTGTAATTTTATAACTCAAGAACGGGCTCACCTATCCAAACCAAATGTTTAGGCTTTGTAGATGGTTTATGTGAAGTTTGCACAAAATCGGTCGAGCGGTTCTTCATTTATCACATTTTTTGTAACAAATGAATTCAATAAATAGCGGTTCATTTTGTTAATGGGGATTTTGCTGTCTTATTGAAAATTTTTTCAGATGGGGATTGGGTAGGGTAGGTAGGGTAGGGTAGGTAGGGTAGGGTAGGTAGGGTAGGGTAGGTAGGGTAGGGTAGGTAGGGTAGGGTAGGTAGGGTAGGGTAGGTAGGGTAGGGTAGGTAGGGTAGGGTAGGTAGGGTAGGGTAGGTAGGGTAGGGTAGGTAGGGTAGGGTAGGTAGGGTAGGGTAGGTAGGGTAGGGTAGGTAGGGTAGGGTAGGGTAGGTAGGGTAGGGTAGGTAGGGTAGGGTATGTAGGGTAGGGTAGTTAGGATAGGGTAGGGTAGGGTAGGTAGGGTAGGTAGTAGGGTAGGTAGGGTAGGGTAGGTTGGGTAGGGTAGGTAGGGTAGGGTAGGGTAGGTAGGGTAGGTAGTAGGGTAGGTAGGGTAGGGTAGGTTGGGTAGGGTAGGGTAAGTAGGTAGGGTAGCGTAGGTAGGGTACGGTAGGTAGGGTAGGTAGGGTAGGGTGGGTAGGGTAAGTAGGTAGGGTAGGGTAGGTAGGGTAAGTAGGTAAGGTAGCCAATTGACGGGAGCGAAGCCGCGCGGGTCAGTTAGTTTTGTATGTAAAAGTAATACAAAAAAGTCTTAGAACAAGTGTTCCAAAAAAACATAGTTTCGAAGATAATACTAACACTAGACTCTCGATGTAAGTACCTAAGTTTCATTGAAAACTACGAGTAAAACATTTTCATTAAAATCATCATCATATCAGCGGAAAGACGTCCACTGCTGGACATAGGCCTCCCCCAAGCGTCGCCACAACGACCGGACCTGCGCGTCCCACATCCATCGGCTACCCGCAACCTTCACCAGGTCATCGGTCCACCTTGTGGGAGGCCGCGCCAACGTTGCGTCTTCCGGTACGCGGTCGCCACTCCAGAACTTTTCGGCCCCATCGACCATCTGTTCTGCGAGCAATGTGCCCTGCCCACTGCCACATTAGTTTGGCGACCCTTCGGGCTACGTCGGTAACATTGGTTCTCTTGCGGATATCATCATTCCTGATTCGATCACGCAAGGAAACTCCAAGCATTGCCCAAGTTGCACACTAGGCTGCTTATTAGCCGAATAACCGATTTCCATCATGCTTAAAGCTGAATAAAAAAGCTGCATAAGGGTTGTATAGGGCCTTATACAGCTCTTATAACTCTTAAATGGGCACAATTTATTCAGCCTTAAGTTCACGTAGCTGCTTAGGAGGTGTGTAGCAGCATTTTAACAGTGTTATAAAGGGTAACGACAGTAATATGCGCTGAATATCGACTGACTTTGAGAACACAAGTTACTCTTTATTCAGTAAATATGTCACATCTACGCTCTAATAGATGTTTTAAACCGAGAAAGGCTGCTTGCGCCCAGTGTAAAAGTGAACATATTTGGTGTAGCAAACATATAGAAGCAAATATAACACTAGCTGCCAATTGAACACTTGTTTTGTGGAGTGAATTATACGTGGATAATATTCATATTCCGTGGTAAGTACATTGTTTTACATATTAATAAAAGAAAAATGATTGGGAATGTAATTTCACTGACATTATACATATATATTGTCTAAGAAAATTTTAGTGCGCCACGAAAATATTCTGTTTTTAATTAGTTTTGTGATATAAATAAGCCGTGATGAAAACTTGAATAAAGAAAAAAATTCTTTATTCAAGTTTTCATCAGTGCTTTGAAAAGAATTATAAGATAAAAAGTTATAATTATGTTATCAGGAAGTAAAAACTAATGCAATACATTTCTAATTCATACACAAAACATCATAAAAGTTGAAAAATGAATCAGTATATTTATAGGTTATACAATACAATGTTAAACAGCGACGTGAATAGTTAAAACTCTTATATGCTGCAAAAGGCTGTGTTATAGTTCACTAGTGTACTGTTAATCAGCAAAAAAACTGAATAAAATTACACATGTGAACTGTATGCAGCTGTAAGCTGTTTTCTTTACTTTTAATGGTTTACAAGCTCTATCGTTAGCCATAATGTGAACAATTAAACAGTTGTTATGCAGACTCTTTCCGTAGTATTATATCTTAAACCACCGCATGGATAACTTCTAGTTCAAAATTGCCAAAGTGATATTATTTAACACACCGTTTTACGCGCGCGCAAAACTTTCAAATTGGGTAGAAAGATATTAGTATATAAATAGGTATATTATTTTTCTATTGTAAAATAAATTGTACTGCAACATAAACATAAATGCACTATTTCATCCTCAAGATATTTTTATTTCCTAGTTTTTACATACTCTAAGAAGGTTGTTACTCAAAACGTGACCTCACGCTTAATTTTCGTTTAGTAAAACGATAACTGACCTTGCGTTTGATTGTAATTGAATTTAGAACTTGGACGCTCATTTCTGACTTTTGTATTGTATTTAAGAAATTGGCCTTTAGAGACATTTGATCCTCATAATGTATCGGATTGGGATCGACCACTGCGCAGTCCACGCGCGCGCGGCTCTCGTTTATAAAACTGTGTTGTCACCTAGCCTATTGTGCCTAAATGCGGCCATCTCTTTCTGTCGTTCGCGCGCTAGAAGCGTCATTCACATATGAGTATAATATATATGTATACATATATTTATATGTACGGTATATTTCATTTATGTTTTTTTTTTCAGACGAACACCAACTCCGTACCCAGAAATATAACAAATACGTCCATCAATAATACGCCTGATACTGGAGAAGTAATTTTACAAGTTTGTGGACAAAATTGATATGATGGTTAATATGATTCATAATCAAAATAAAATTATAGAAAACATGGTGATCAAAATCTGCATAATGTCTGTTCAGTTAGAAGACATATCAGAAAAACTGAACCAGCCAAGAAACGAACAACCTGTACAAGTCACTTTATTGAAAGATGTCTGATCTAGACTATGTTATGATCAAGTAGGCTTCAGATTTCGTTGTTTTGTTATATTTTTATTAACAGTACTTTTGTTTTATGTTCACGTTTCAAATACTTTGTTAATAAGTGATTTATTGTTATGCAGGTTTTATTAGTTGCATGAAAGTGTAGGTAAAAGATATGATACAATAGTGATGTCAAAGTTTTTGTTAAGTTTGTTGTTGTTACCTTTTACTTTTCTGTGACAGATAATACCTACATTGATAGAGTACCAAATGATGTGAGCTAAATGAATCAATAAATATGTATAAGTTCAATCATTTATTTTGTTTTATTTACAAAGTATGTAATAATGCAATAAAATAATGGTATTCCTTATGTTTAATACATACTAATTTGCATTTTATTTCCCGAAGATCTAAAATGACGGCAGCGTTAGCACATTCATTCGAACTTGTAGCTTTGTATATACCAATCAAATTTTGTCTGGAGCTACATCCCAACTATTCAATATTTTAATCCCAGAATTGGCTATTCTGTTGTGCCAGTATTCGCCACCTTCGATTTGTTTTATGTTGTCATTTCGAGGAGTTGCTAAAATTGTCCTTGAATCAGTTGGTAATATTTGCGGAAGCAAGTCATTGAGCAACATGGTTAATAGCCTTTTCTACAGCCCACGTTCTAATTTTTTCCCTTAACAGTGAGTGCTTTACATCATCACTATAGTTGCCGTCGTCATCATCTCCAGAACTCGATATTTTTCTGAGTTATGATTGCCGGTGTTTAGAATTAAACAATTAATATTATCACCGAGGTTACTGGAAGAAGAACTTGGAAACACATAATTTGTTGAATGCGCAACATCTTTTGAGCTATTGCGACTAATATTTTGTACGGAACCATACTGTTTCAAACTATGTGTCACCCTTTGCGTTACTTCTCGACTTGAAGCTTTTATTTCTTCTTTCTTCATAATTCTTTGGTACTCTATTGATAATTTTCGTCTAATGCCTAGCTTTAATTTTCCACGAATAAGTCGAATTCATATTTATAAAGCAACAAAAAATACGTCAGTATAATCGCCATCATCAACTAGTTACACTGACTGATTACAGTACCACATGTTACTTTTATTCAGATAAAGTCTGATTAATGGTACTTATGTGAACCACTATAAAGTAGAAGCCGTTAATTTGATACACTAGTGAGTCTCTAAGCAGCTGCAAGGCATCTAGTGAATGTGTAAACAGCCGCTATGCAGACAATATCAATAGCAGTATAGAGGCTGATTAGCGGTAGAGATATTCAGCAATAAGCTATAATGTGGACCACAAATCATTCATTATACAGCTATTAACGTCATAATCGTTTACACGTGCCCCTTTAATACGTCAGTGTAATAGGAGTTCACAAATACCTTCTTATACAGCATCTGGCGTAATTACATCCACTAAATAGCCCTTAATACGGTTAAGGCATTAGAAAAGGTTAAAAGCTGAATAGAGTCGTTGAAAATATACTTTTATAGCACCCTTAGCATCTTAATGGTAGTTTTGTCGGTCTTAATCAGCCTTAATGCAGCTCTTAACCAGCCTAAGCTGTTTAAATATCACTGATAGCTACTATGCAGCTGTAGGATCACCAGTGTACTCTTAAAAGAGTCTTAATACGCATAGAGTTTCAAATATGTCTAAAAGTGAGTAGTTATACAGCTATCTGTGCTACTTGGGTGCCCTCTCCATAAAATCTCTCATTAAAATCAATAATTCATATTTAAGCTACCAAATGTAAGCGATGGCTCTGATGACCCTCAAATAGATACACTGTTAAACAAAGAGATAACATCAAGTACTCAGTTGCGACCAATATCGCCAAGGGAGATAGCCAAAGAGATCTCCAATCTGTCAATAAACAAAGCCCCCGGATTCGACCTAATACCACCAAGGCTACTAAAGGAGTTACCCAGGAAATGCATTGTTTTCCTGACCAACCTCTTCAATGCAACTTTCCGAGTCTACTACTTCCCCTCTTTATGGAAAATGTCGCAAATAGTGATGATCCACAAGCACGGTAAACCAATCAATGACGTCACATCATACAGACCTATTAGCCTTACGCCATCACTGTCTAAACTCTGGGAGCGTATCTTCCTGATAAGACTAAAACCGCACCTTGAGGAAAATAACGTTGTTCCCCATCACCAATTTGGGTTTCGCAAAGACCATTCCACAGTAGAGCAAGTGCATAGGGTCTACAACACTATCAGACAATGCCTTGAGAAGAAGGAGTACTGCTCTGCAGCTTTTATCGATGTCCAACAAGCTTTTGATCGTGTGTGGCACAAGGGGTTATTGTTTAAAATTAAAAATACCCTTCCACCTTCAATATATCTTCTGATGAAGTCTTATTTGAATGACAGAATGTTCTAAGTCAAGCAACGAGGCGCGCGATCTTCTCTTTACACCTGCAGCGCTGGAGTACCACAGGGCTCAGTCCTTGGTCGTGTTACATAATATTTTCACCCATGACCTTCCTCAAGCTCCAAACGTAACGGTCGCGACCTTTGCAGATGACGCCGCATTTCTTGCAACAAGCAGTGATCCAGATGAAGCCAGTAGAATCCTCCAAAACCAGCTAAATCTAACCAGTGACTGGTTGCGCACATGGCGTGTTAAAGCGAGTGCCTCCAAATCTCACCATATCACATTCACTTTGAGAAAGAAACTGTGTCCAACAATCAACCTCGGCCAAGATCCTCTACCGCAATCCAAATGCGTAAAATACCTAGGATTCTACTTGGACCAACGTATGACTTGGAAAGATCACATCAAGAAAAAACGCAACGAAGTGAACTATCGCTTTAAGAATCTTTTGTGGCTGCTTGGCAGACAGTCAACATTGTCTCTGAGCAATAAACTCCGAGTCTACAGTTCAGTCATAAAACCCATTTGGACTTATGGGATACAATTGTGGTCCTCAGCCTGCAAGTCAAACATCCTTTGCCTCCAACGAGCTCAAAACAACATCCTAAGGACTATTAGTGGAGCAGCTTGGTTCACCCGCAACTCAGAGATACACGAGTACCTGAACATGAAAACTATTATGGAAGAAGCTAAACAGTACATAGACAAATACACAGACGGATTAAAACATCACCCTAACCCATTGACAAGTACGCTTCTAATGCGGAATCCAGTAAACCGTCTGAAAAGAGCAAATGTGCTACTTGAATAAGGAGAGTTAAGGCGATGGCCTTAACTCTTTAAAAGTTTATTTACTTCAGGTTATCTGATTATAGTCCAATGACTGATCGCAGATTGAAATGGAGAAAAAAAAAATTGAAGCTAAGAAAATGCGAAGTTATCATATTTCACGTTAGGGTGTTTTACATAAATAATCGTGACTTTGTCGAATCATTTTGTATGAAATATGAAATCGAAAAAAAAATAATTGAAAAAAAAAATAATTAATGTGCAAGGTGATTCTTTGACATGGTCTCATTGATACCCTCGAGTTATGGGATATAAAATGGAACACGTTGTGTAAATGTAGATGGATGGAGAGGGAGAGGGAGGACAAAGAAAAGATGGATGGATTGTGTAAGGAGTGATATGAAAGCAAAGGGCGTCAGTGATAGCAGGACGGTTGAAGAGTCAGAACGGAGGAATAAATCGCGTTGCGCCTACTTTGAGGGTAAGGGCGAGGTAGATGTTGATGATGGAAAAATCTCTTAGAAACCAACCTGTCTTGTTGTTAAATCCCAGTCAGCGTCCATGTCGATCTCGAAAGGCTCTTCATCATCGATGTCGAGGTGTTCTTGGCTCTGGATGGTCTCGGAGCCTTCGGGCGGCGCAGTCCGTCTAGGTCGCCCAGGTCGAGGGAGGCCTACGGACGCTATCAGCACCGGAACGTGGTGGTCAAAGACAGGTGGAGGGTCTTTGCGGACTTCCAAGACTTTCAGGTGCATCACGGTGTCGCCCTCTGTTGGGTTTTGTCTTGCGTTAATTTTGAACTGGTTTTTCTTTGAATACGGTAGATTACTAAAAAAATCTAATTAGTCCGTCAGAAAGATTTCCAAAAAAATATTGAACAAGTTTTTTCTGCTTTTTCAAATCAATAAAAATTGACGAAGATATAACAAAAGCAAAAATCAAAGCATCAAAGATGTGAGCGCCTACCACGAATATTTTGACGTATAGTAACGTTAACGTAAGTGAATTTAGAATGTGAAAAACTACAACCTCATAGTATTTTGGTTTAATTTTATGGGACATACACCATTTATATCATTCAAAAATATTAATATAAGTAGTATTTAATTCAAATAAATATTTTGTGCGAGAGTATTGCAGCTATGGTAAAATTTTACGTTACGTTACTATACGTCAAAAATATTCGTGCTAGTCAAGTAAGTCAAAGTCAAAACGTTTATTCCAATTAGGCCATTAAACGGCACTTTTGAACGTCATTCACATTACAAAAAATATAAAATACTGAAGTGATTCTACTGTCCATTCGGAAAGGTAGATTCTTATGGAGAAGAACGGACAAGAAACTCCATAGTTACTCTTTTCAAATAAATCTTCTACAATATTTGGTGTACAAAAATTTAGTTATATGTGAGGACCATGCACCTAGGGTATGCAGAGGTAGACTTATTAATTTCTAAATAAGTACGTGATACTCACACATTTACAAATATTGGAATCTCTAATTAGCTAGGCCTTCAAGAGTGGGGGCTGATGACGTCAATATTAGGTAAGAAGTGTACCGAACGAATGTTACGTCACACGAGTTTTCAACGCACTATTTCGTCTTAATTTTATGTTTAAATGCGAAAAAAAGAAAAAGTGCGCGTACAATATTTTTTGGAAATCTACCTGACCCGGACTAATTAGATTTGTTTAGTCATCTACCCTATAAGTATACGCTAGCAGTTGTTTGCACGCAAGCTCATTTGCACATCTACATGTTTCCACCTGCTCGTTACATTGCTGACTACCCAATAGTACCGAGGTATAATTTAATCAATCGCTAGATCATACTCCGTAATGTATTTAATCTTGCATGCTACTTGCTTGCACATGACAACGCGGCCTATGTAAAGGTGGTTGTGCCAGAGAACTGTCCGCGTATACCTCTGCCTAGGTATCATCAGGTGAGAAAGCGGCCAAACACGTGCCTTTCAATTGTAAAAAAGCTAGTTTCTCCAGCAATATAATACAATTATGAGGAAACATGGCCGGCGAGACTTTGTATGTAAAAAGTCGGAAATCGAGGTTTGGCTCTCGCCTTTTTCTCCTCCAATATTGGACCGATTTAAGAGAAGTTTCATGAACTGAATAAGAAGGATATATACTGTGTCCCTATGTTTTTTGATGATATACTAACCGTATAAGCACTAGAACCCTCAAAAATTGTCCGATAAATCGCTGTCAACAGAGCCCTAACGTACAATTTTGTCAACTATTAATGAAAAAAGAAAAACATAGGGACACAGTATACATCCTTAAACATTTTAGAATAAGTTAGATAATAAGTTAAATGTTAAGTCCTCATCTTCACATCTTACTTTTGCTGTGCCCGACAGGGTCCACGATTGTTACTTTTAAAATATTTACCACCTAAGCCTACATTGTGGAATGCAATAAAGTATTGAGTTTGCTGTACGAAAGCCCAATTGTGGGTTAAGCTCGCCTTAGAACATGAGCTACCCCATTATATTGTATTTGTATGTATTTGGGTGCAATAAAGAATAAGAATAATTTGGTTATGTTTGAATGTGTAATAATTCGTAAAATGCTGGTATTCAAATGAAACCGGTTTGACTGGAAGCCGACCCTAATATAGTCGGGAAAAGGCTAGGCAGATGATAATGATGTTTAAATGTGTAATATTTGAACAACGTATAATAAAAAGTTTCAAATTGTCAATAAAACAAAAAAAAAACAGCTGCCTTCACTTAAACTAAGTTTTGAAAATAAAAAAAAAAAAACAATTTATTTATGATTATTCAAAACTAGCAATTCAATATCATATTATAAAACAAAGTCCTCCGCCGTGTCTGTCTATCTGTTCGCGATAAACTCAAAAACTGCTGCACCTATTTTCATGCTGTTTTCACCAATAGATAGAGAGAGGAGTTCTCGAGGAAGGTATTTATAATTTGTCTTGAAAAAAATTAGGGATCCTTAAGAAAATTGCAGCGCGAGCGAAGTGCTAGTTTTTAATAAAAATTAAATTAAATATTTGTTTATTTATGACCACATAAGGCCAAATTGTTAGTAACATTGTTCTTAAAATCGATTGTTAGTAAACGAACACAGAAACAAAAACAAAAGAATATTGTAAGGTTAGCTGTGGAGTCTTCTGACCAGCACCTATACAGCGCGCGACAATCAAGGTGCGTCGTACTTTCCACTCAATATACTTCGAAAGACCCGGCTCAAGATATTAATACTCGAAACATTCTATGTTAATTCTATTGACAACTTTCTATCATCATCATCATATCAGCCGAAAGACGTCCACTGCTGGACATAGGCCTCCCCCAAGCGTCGTCACAACAACCGGTCCTGCGCGTCTCGCATCCATCGGCTACCCGCGACCAATTTAATCCTTACTTCATTACTAATATTATAAATGCGAAAGTAACTCTGTCTGTCTGTCGCGCTTTCACGCCAAAACTACTGAACCGATTTAAATGAAATTTGGTACAAAGATAGTCTAGAGCCTGAGAAAGGACATAGGCTACTTTTTATCCCGGGAGTATGTTCTCTAGGGACCACACGGGTGAAGCCGCTGACAGAAGCTAGTTTTCTATAATCCTTACTAATATTATAAATGCGAAAGTAACTGTCTGTCTTTCGCGCTTTCACGTCAAAACTACTGAACCGATTTAAATGAAATTTGGTACACAAATAGTATAGAGCCTGATAAAGTACATAGGCCATAGTATAATATAAACCCGTTGACTAAACAGCCTACAACCTATTTATAATTTTACGCCAATACTCAATTACGTAGACTATAGTAAAACTTTATCTCAGCGAAAGTACGTATTAATTGTTAATGAAAGTTAACGTTAACATGTTTATTTAATCAGACCCTTGTCACGCAATCAACTATACTATGCGCCGCTAAGAATAAACATGACGTAATCCATAAACTTAATTTCAATTCGAAAACTAATTAGTCGATTCGATTTCTCAATCAAAACAAACGATGCAGAACAATGAAAATCAATAAAATAAACACCGATGTTTATTAACTCGTCGAGAGGATGTCGACGGACGTGATACAACAATAACAAGATGCAGTGTATACGCAATCAAGGCCTATAAAACTTCGCTTCGCAATATTTTAATACATACACAATATCTATTAGCAAGCTGAAAACTTCAACTGTAGTGTAAAATAAAGAAAAAATATTCCCCGATAGTATAAACAAATAGAACTTTTCTAAATTACCAGTTTTTCTTATCTTTTAGTAAGTATCCGAAAGAGGAATCCTCCAAATATGCTTGACTGAACAGCAAGTAAATTAATCTAACTCGTCAGTACGGCTTGTAGCTGCACGCCAAGTGTGCACTCATAATATTCAGGCACTAACATTCGCTTTGCGTAATCTGCTAAGTCCGCGCAAAGCAAACCTCATTGCATTTATAACTGCATGCAAAACGATTGCATCCGATGACCGTCCATCTCCGAATCGAAAACCAAACTCTATTTTAAAACCAAAATCAATATTCATTCGTGATTACAAGGCCAGCTACCGCGCGGCTACACCCTAGTCAAAAGTTCGCACACACCTAACTATATCCACAGTCCCGCCGCCCCCCATGGACACAAAATCAATCAGAGCTGTCTAGACATGAGATTAAAGCATCGAAAATTCCGGACTGTCGCATTAAAACATGTGAATATCTATATGAACTGCAGACGACCCTCACGGGCGCACGCCCCAGCCAGCCCTCACCCCAAAGTGATTACCTTCCCGGTTTAGTTTGAAGAGTACCAATTTGAGAGCTAGGTACCATCAGTTCCCCCTTTATTGGGCTCTCGCTCGCACTTTGTTAATCGATCGGCTATGCATTCCCCCTGTCTGTCTGGCTGGGGTGACTTTGAGGTATAATGATGTAAACATTTATATATGCTTGTATTCGCAAATGGCGGACGCAGGGTGCGGCTCGCGACATGCTGCGGAGGAACACGTGGTACTTACCGACGAGCGTGGCCTTCCGGTGCGTGTTGAGGTCGTGAAGGAGATGCGCCAACAGCGTCGGCAGCTTGGTCGATCCGCTCGAGACGAACCGAGTCTCTTCCTCCATGATGGTCTGTTAAAGTAAATTCGTTCTATACTAAACTGCGTTTCAACTTACCATCATTCATTTATCTAATTTAATTTTTATAGGTATGGTGTACAAAAAGACTACTCTTTTCTATTCTATCAATTAGAATAAGATCATAAATCTCTAAGTGAACAGTCAGTCGGTCGATTCTGTATACATGTCGAAGTGATGGCTTTGTTTACGGAATCACACTGCAGAATTCATTTTGCGCGTATTACATACGTAATCGAGCACGCGGTTTTCGATGCATCGCGGCCGACATGGCCGCCATGGCTGGACGGCCATGGCGGCCATGTCGACCGCGAGCGCGACACACGTGCTCGGCGAATAGCTGCGTATCCATCAAAGATGTGCGAGGATGCGCTTAATTTACTTAGCCTCGCTCAGCGCAAGCGATTATATTGGTTCTTCACACATCCGTCGCTC
The DNA here is from genome assembly GCA_947578705.1 of Lacanobia wlatinum. NCBI lineage: Eukaryota > Metazoa > Arthropoda > Insecta > Lepidoptera > Noctuidae > Lacanobia > Lacanobia wlatinum. The sequence continues at coordinate 5,182,034 of OX388022.1, read as the reverse complement.
CGTCGAATCCTTGCACTCCTCTTGGAACCGCAGCCTAACGCCCAACGCCATACGGCAACGATAAAGGGAAGCATGTAAATAATTAATCAGCAGTTTTATTCTAATTTAGACAAACTGAGACTCCTGGTAACTTTATAAAATTAATTGGTTTGACCTTGAGAACTTTGATCTGAGTAAAGTTGTATAAAACTTCACTACTAACCACACCCAATTTAATCCTAAAAATTACAGGAACTAAGTGTCTTGATCTGATTAGTTCGAAATTTATGGACATTATTAATAATTTGTTAGTAGGTATGGTCAGCAACAAAAAACGACTAACTCAACTACTTTTACATAAAACGTCTAAATTGACACAAAATGTTAAGATGTCTGCTTTTTTGGCAAAACAAAAAATCGTTTTGTGTACTATAAATCCCTACCAAATTTTTCACGCGATATTTTACAATCTAACGGCAATGACAATTTTTCCAGGTACACATATACTATAGTTTAAAAGACCTTGTTGACTGTAAATGACGTGAAAAAAACTTGTCATGGTGAGCATGTTGCCTTAAAAAAATATATTATTAGCCCGAAAATAGACATCGATATACTCAATTATATTTTGTCTGACTTTGTTTTGATGTCTAGAGGTGAGAGAAATGCCGAAATAAGAGCTGGAGTCAAGGTCCTAACTGTCTGGGATTGTTGGGATCTCTGATTTGTTAACAACTAGCTTGTATGTATGTAAATCGGGCTGGTTTCCGCAACTCCACGACTAAGCGCGTATTTTGCGTGCAGCTAAGTAACAACTAGCTTTTGCCCGCAACTTAAAGCAGAAAAGAAGCTTTCTACGACTAGTAGTTTCGACTGTCACTCACTCAACCAGTCAGTAACGGAAGAATTTTATAAGGATTGATTAATTTTATTAGAAAACAGGTCTTGGAAAATTATTTTCCTTTTTTTTTTTGACAAACAGATGACATATGCTTGATTGTATGAGTTTTCAACAGCCAATGGCATTGGACTTGTCTCAAAGATGAATAATAAGTTCTCTTTTACTATTTTTTCTACTAACATAATCATTTAAACAAACAGATTTTGTCCCTTAACAGGTTAATTTATTTAATTTGGGAGACTGTCTGTTTCCATTTGGGCTTATGACTGATTATGTGAATATGAGCCTACTGTGAAACACTAGCCAAGTTGCATCACTAAAATGAGAGGCATCTCTGCTTTAAATAGTATTAAACCAATCAGTGGCAGTTGCTGGCTGCATCTGTCTATTTTTCTGCTTACTTCGTCTAGACCGATCTCCACAATTAACCAGGAAGGTTTGAGTATATAATTTCAGTGTCGTTAGTTATTTAAACATGCTTATAATCTGCAAGAAATATTCTGTTTGCCCATCAAGACAATTATGTTCATTTTTTCCTAGAATTTCTAGAAAATGCTGCCCTTTTGCTAACACTTACAACTCTCATGGTCAGTTCAGTTGATCTTATTACAGACATTAGAATATGAAAAAAATAAATGTGAAGATGAAGTACAAGTTGATCACGCTGACTGGCTCGCTGGCGTACAATGCTGATGTGTTCAGACAGAACCTATTTCTTCTAAAAGGCATTAGTCTGATAGAACGACTAACAAAAAGACTAAATACTTACTTATTGTTCCTGCTAACTTACTTCTTTGCAGCTGAGACCTGATAAGTGACTCAATAAAAAGTTGCTTACCAAATGTTCTCCAAGTTTCTTGACAACTGGCTCATACTGCACCGTCTTGGACCAGCTGTCGCACACGAAGCAGATGTTGAATAAGTAGACATTTCTCTCATATCTGGGGTTGTCTATCCGTATTGGGTAGCCCACAATCTTATGACCGAGGGCATTTCTGAAAAAATATAAGAAATTAGAATTTGTTATGTTTAGCTTTTATTTTAATACATTGCAAGTATTAAAATAAAATGAATGAAGTTCATGGAATTCTTGGGAACTTTAACTCAGTAATCAGTTTGAAATAATTTTACAATGCACTTTATATTCCAGATCATGTTAAACTAAAAAAAAATGGTTAAATTAAATAGCCTAAAACAATTCATTCATTCAAATAACACTAAGATTCAACCAAATTTCAAATCAGTTATTTAACTTTTGTAACTGAAAACGAACAAAGTAATTACTGACAATGTGCAAAGGTACTTACATAGTCATTGTACATTTCTGGATCTGTGGTTTTGGAATAATGTAGGCACTGATTGAATCAAACACTTCCTTGGAAATGTAATCCTCAGGAAACTATGAAAAAAGCAGACAGAACACTGAGTGACATGTTCACTGCTTGCTGGCTGGGAGCAGTGTGAGCAGAATGCAGACAGGGGAGGAGCCAACCAATGTGCAAGCTTCACCCCAACATTCGATTGTACTGCCCCTGTCTAGACGGGGGGTCCGCGCGCCGCGCGGCTACATATCTAGCCGCTATAGCACTGTCTAGACGCACGACATACGTACAGGTGCAGGTACACTGCCAGATCAATAATCCACAGACCATCATATACATAGGCATATCTCGTCTACCTATGTGTGCATACCTTGCACTACTTATGCGCAGTCATCAAATACGACCCGTACACTGAAAATTGCACAGTATACACAGAAAAAAAATGCAATTTGACCTTTCAATTGAAGTGACTCATACCTGGCACGAAATTTTCGGGCCCGCCACTGGATGGAACTCGCCGAGAAATATGCACCTGATAGGTCCTTCTCGACCGCATCCCTCGTAATAGCGTGTCTCCATCATTTTAGTGGTCATCAAGTTTATTTTGCCGTTTTTGCCGTCATCATACTCGAACTGGCTCAATACGTTAAAACGGCGTTCCACTTGCATTTGCACAACTAACGACGTATCATAATACAAAAACAGTAAAAAAAATAACACAAAATAAGTTTATACAAAACAAAATAGCACTTTTTTATTATTTATATAAACGTGAACGTGTGGACATATTTGACATTTTGTTTGATCGAGTTGCTGAATGGCAGTCAATGACAGAACGAAAGTAGGAATGAAATGAAGAGTGAACGAAACTGTAATCTAATCTAATACTTTTCTGAGAACTACAGATTATAAAGAGATTCTTTCAAATCCGATTCGAATACTATAAAAAAAAGACTTTGTGGTACATATCAATTTTATTACTCGTATAGCGATAAGTTTATTTATGAAAATAAAGTTAGTAGGTCAATAAATAAAATAAGGAAACTTGATAAGTTTTATCTATAGTGCCACCTTTTGCCAATCCTAAAAACGAAGTACGACCCCAAGGTAGCTTGTCTGGCAGCTCTGGTTTCTGTTGGATATCGTTTTGATATGTTGTACCTGTATTTAAGGATAGTCTGAGTAAAAAGCTATTATAACTTTCTAAGTATGTTCTTGTAAAATACTTTTTAAGAGACCTTCATTTTCAATATTTTCGCGGCAAACAGAACTATGAGTCTTTTCGAAAAAGTACGTGGCCAACCACTTAGTTGGGTTCACGTTTTTACTAGATGGCGCTGTCTAGCTACTTTTACTAATTGAGAAGGATTAGACTGAGGTGTCCTATTAGTAGGTACAACACAATAAATTATTCACAAGTTGTGTTTAATGTTTCAGTCCCATCTAATGCACGTCTATTTATTTAGAAGCGAATGGTTCGCGAGCCAGCAACAGATTTCCATGACCAAGTTCCTCCTGGGCGATAACTTATTAAATGGTTCATGGAGCTCTGTGAACGTCAGCTACGATTCAGTGGATGGTTTAAGCAGCGGCAGCCTCCAAAACACGTTGAAAAAAATGTTTTTTTTATTCGTTTCCTCCCGATTGAGAATTGTATCAGAATATAGCTAACCCAATAGGTATCTTGCAGAAAACAAAACGTCAGCTGGCTCTAAGTGGTGGAAAATACGTCAGCTGGTCACACGAACATGTAATTTTTTTCATACGTTCAGTCATTTCCTCCCGATTGAAAATTATGTCAGATTATAGCTAAACCAATATGTTGCAGAAAACAAAACTTGAGCCGGCTGGATCTCGGTGGGAAGGTCGTCAGCATAGATATAATAATATTTCTATGGTCGTCAGCTAACGCCCTGAAAGGTGCATCTATCGCCTACTTAAATTCACCAGGTGACGAGTTTTCCCTCGGCATCTTGCTAGCTGTTTTTTTTATTACTTACAGGATAATATTAACTTTCCGCTGACAAATTTTTATCCGGGAGGAAATGAGGAAAACTGTTTTAACCATTATACAAGTTAGTTATCGCACGGGAGGAAATGTGACTGTGAGGAATGACCAAATTTTAGCCTGCCTTGCGGTCTATGCCTGGCCATAAGACCTGAGAAAGTTTATGTGATACCTATCTTTTATTTATTGTAGTCTCAATTTAAAACAATAAACCTATTGTAAGCTCAAGGTACGCAAAACCTTAAAATTCATTTTTTTTATAATCATATCTGACCTCGTGGATTTTTAGGGCTTTTTTGGCAGTTTGATTGAGTGCATTTTGCGGCCTACACAAATGTCCTTTCTTTGGTATTGTTCATCGAGTTGTTGAGCTCCTAAGTAGTTCTGAGTTGAGCTGCACGACTACTGACAAAATGCTTGTAGTGACTGGACAGGTCCACTCATATCTGTTTGGTTCTTTCTTCTAAAGACTATCTCAGACACTAATCTGCATGGTTCTGAAATCACACAGCAATATGAGGACTATGTAGGTCGTCACCTTACGGGTTCATTTTATGATTGTCTGGCAGTTTGAGTACATTATACAGCCTACCCAAATGTCCAAAAATAGTTATTTGTGCAACAAGAAAGCAAAGTCGTTTTTTGCTGCGAGTGCTGATTTTGAATCCTGAGTGTGGCGAGGGATTCAAAGGCACGAGATGCAAAAAACTTTGCTCTCGTGTAAGACACATAACTTTTCACTTCAGCAGCGAGAACACTTTAGGAGATAAAATAATAAACAGGAATAGATTCAAATAACAAGATATTTATTGTGAATCAAAATAATTAACATTGTAGATAGAGGTACCAATTCAATAAAATTGAACGTTTTAAAAGTAAAATTACTAAAATTCTGCAAATTAAAAGTAACAGATTTATTTGGCAACGTTATAGTTGCATTGAGTTGAGTTTGATTATCTGGGGTTAAGGTTTCTGTTTCAGTGGCGGATTGAGAAGGAACAACGGTGAACGTTGGTGACTCTGATCGGCTTTCTGTATATGTACACTGTGCGTCGTTGGAAGTGGATGGGCGTGGGTGAGACCAAGGATCCAAGGTCGAATTCAGACTTATTGTTTCCACTATACGCTTACAGATTTTCGACTTATTTTCTATTGAGTCTTCAATATAGCCTTCTGCAACCGTATTGGACTTCCAACCGCCGTGACGTTTTAAAGTGGTGAGATCGGCTCCGGAATCAGCCAAGAGCGTTGCCGAAGTTCTCCGAAAGCAGTGACCCGTGTATAGCTGAGGCTTTTCCAGTTTTAAGAAAGTGGCAATTTGTCGCGGTATGGCACCTATTTTATTTACTCCCATAGGCTGTCTGGAGCATTTATTATTATTGTATTGTATGAAAAATCGGTCGGTTTTTATATTGGCTGGATGTAAATTTTGGTATTTTTCCACAATAGTTACATATTCTTCGCGTACGACAAAAGACCTGTCAAGGTTCGTCTTCATATTTTTCAATTTTTAACCGACTTCCAAAAAAGGAGGAGGTTCTCAATTTGGCGGTTTTTTTTTTTGTATGTACTCCGATTACTCCGAGGTTTCTGATCCGATTTCTGTGATTCTTTTTTAGTTCGATGCAGTATACTTGCCATTTGGTCCCGTAAAAATTTGATTCAGATTGGTTCAGTAGTTTTTATTTTATGAGCAATTTTGCTTATTTCAATTTCTGCGTTGACGAAGACGTCGTCTAAGTATCACCACTTAAAAGTGAAAAATAAAAAAAAAAACTTTTTACAAAAAGAAATATATGTCAGTTATATTTTTTTGTAAAAAGTTTTTACTAACAGTAAATTATCTGAATGTTTTTCGATATTATTAACTGTTAGCTGTAATATACCTATTTAAATTTTTTGCAAGAGAGCAAACTTTGTGATTGGCGAGGCGAAGGCGAGGCCGGATACGGAGTGACAAATGCTCGCATGTATCTAACGATGTTTTACTACACACTTTGCTCGACCCTCCCAGATCAGTAAGGTCCGCCGTCCACGGCATACCTTACTCGAACCCGATGACCCAATCACCCTTGTACAAGAGAGCTGTAGGGAAACCAGTACTCTTAAACAAACACACAAACCGCGACCCGCCGCCTTCCGGCCTCGCCGCCGAGGCCCCGCGCGACGTCCCAGTAATAATAATAGCAATGTTGTTGTTGCTTCCCGTCTTTTGCCTAACGAGCCCCCCCCCCCCCCCCCCTAAATAATGTCATGACCCAGCCTGTCCCTTGCTGCCCTCCCGATAACGATGCCGCTGAGCCGAGGCCCGTACCCCACAGGGGGTGCCCCCAGCGAGCAGAGTTGTAGGTTTAAGTAGTTTTTAGTTGCCTTGGCTGGGGGCTTTAGAATTATTCTGAGGCCACCACAGGCTAGCCCGGTTAAGTAGTAACCACCCTTATAGAGGTGAACTACGAGTGGTCATCGTCCAAAAAAAAAAACACTGCTCGAAAATTAACAAAATTTCATAAACATAATACTTTATTTCAAATTATTTGTGAGTAATGACGGATTTATGGTCCGCAGATTTTTTTAGCATTTTGTTCTTTACTTGAAGGAGCAAATTGCAACGCTTGTTGGCACAGTCTACTTCGTGCAATGGGGCCCCAAACGGAGCATACGGGAACTATAGGTAGATGGCGTCTGTGTCAAGTTAGAAATACGTTTATGTTTCAAATAGGCTGCTCTAGATGGCATAGTCAACGCCGTGCACGTTCCCGAAATTAGCGCCGGGAGGGGGGTGCAGGGAGTTGCAAATGCACCCCCTTGCACCCCCCGTCTTTAATTTTCTTTCTCAGCTTTCAATAACACATAAAAAAACCTAAATACATTAAAAAAACTATTTTACAAAAAATATAACCGACTTCCAAAAACAAAACACTACAAAGTATAAAATAACTTTAATTTCGGAAGTCGGTGTCAGAAAACGAAATAACCGAAAACACCGACTTCCGAAATTAAAGTTATTTTATACTTTGTAGTGTTTAAATGTGTATACTTTGAAGTCTATTATATTTTTTGTAAAAAAGTTTTTTATTTTTCACATTTTAGTGGTACCTGCGTAACCATTCACAGCGTACCGGCGTGATGTTATGTTATGAAAATAAAACTTATTAAGTGCTTTCGGTGTAAAGGTCTCGTCAATACGAATGAAATACCGCCCCTAAGATACCCACTGACCAATAATAACTTGGTAGTTCTTACATACCGATGTGGAGTTCCCTTGACTGTCTGTCGTCTCCATCATCAGGTCTGATCCAAACCTTCATTTTTTTGTAGTATCACCCGATATACTTGCACACGAATATCAAGTTTATACCAGATGCGTGCCTACAATTATCGAGAGTTGCCCTCCATTTCTCAGGGTTTCCATCATCAGATCCTGACGTGGTAGCAATGGGACCACCTCGGCAGCATACCCTTTCATATAAAAAAAGATTCATCGAAATCGGTTCATAAACGACTAAGTTAACCGCGAACACTCTTAAAAATATATATATATATATACGCGGTCGAATTGAGAACCTCCTTCTTTTTAGGGTTCCGAAAAAAAACGGAGCCCTTATAGGATCACTCGGGTGTCTGTCTGTCTGTCTGTCATAGCCAGTTTTCTCCGGATCCACTGAACCGATTCTGTTGAAATTGGTACACATATGGACTTCTATGACCCAAACACGGAAGCGTTACGTAAATCATTAAATTCTTAGTACGGGTGTCACTTTTGGGGGTCAAATTAGAAAATTAAAAAAAAAAAGTTTTTTGAATAATATCGTGTGATATATCAAATGAAAGGGCTTACTATGAGGCTTTTAATTATATTTTTTTCATAATTTTAAAATAAATGGTTTAGAAGTTATTCAAAGACATTAGACGAAAAATGACCATTCGCCCCCCCTTATCTCCGTAACTACTGAGCCTAAAGTTTTGAAAAAAAATGGAGATAATAGATCTTTACCTAAAGATTACAGGAAAACCTATTAGAAGTCTGTAATGTTAAAATAACATGTTTAAAAAAATAAATTCGTTCGGAACCATTTGCACGCGAGTCCGACTCGCACTTGGCCAGTTTTTAGAAGTCGGTTAAAAAATATTGGACAAGCGGAATGTAGTAAATGAGACCAAGCGAATTCAAGGCGAAGAACTTCGAGTTTCCTCGGATTCGGCCTTGTATCTTCTTCTTTAGTTCTGGGCAAAAGAAAATCTAAACTATTCGAGGCGAAGTTTTGAAGGTGCACCTCTGCGTAGCCCTGCCGGCGCTCATGGTTCCTATAAAATGAGATCATAATGAACGTTAGACATGAATAAATTAAGTATTATTAACACGCGTTAATATTTTTTTTTTTGTACTCTGCAAGAATTTGATATGAAGATTATTATATTTAACTACCTTTCAATATTCTGAAAGTGTTAGCAGAAATCACATTTCTATCGTCAAATTTTTTTTCAACTACCCAACGTGGCGGCTGCTTGATGTTCATTGTTTCGAGTTCAGCAATACCGATATAACGTGTTTCTATTTTATTGTACTTACTTAATTTAAAATATCGCGTCGAAAGTTTTAACAAAGTTGTGATAGTTTTTGTTTCGTGTTGACACTTAACATTTTCAAAAAGCAAATCGTTCGAGCAGATTTGTTAAAAAGTTCTTCAATATTTTGGATTACCTACGTAAGTATTATTAACTAAGATAAATGATCGAACAAGTGCGCGTGGGACTCTTTTCGAAACGTTCCGTAGGTACTATTCCCCAAAATATTCTTACGAAATTTAATGATTCTAAGGTAACAGCAAGTACCTACCATAAAGGTTTTGCCAGAGTGAAAATAAGAAGCCTTGGGAAACCTTGTTTGTGGTTACCAACTCACACTTATCCGATTTTAATTTGTATATTTTTTAAACATTAGTTTTATCCCAGTATTTTTACGATTTTCTGATTATCATTTTTAACTACAAAAACACGTTTCTTGTTTTGGGATCCCCTGAAATTTTATTTTTTTAAGGCTATAAAAACAAAGATTCTGTAAAAATTCCAAGGGTCTGGCTATTATAGTTCCAAAGATACAGACTGCCCTGTGGCAGACAGGACTCACGGACATTCGAGGCTTGGTTATGGGGTTCCTGTTTTCATGAAGATGAACCGGGGTTCTCATAATTATGTTTTAAGGGATCCGTACCAAAATTGTAAATAAAAAGGAACCCTTATGGTGTGACTCAGTCTGTCCGTCTGTCACAGCTGGATATCTTAAGAACTACTAATTCTATCAACTTGAAATTTGGAGTAGTTTAAGATGACGTTTGCTCAACTATTTCGCAAATAAAAAAGAAATATATGATAGTCCATTTATCGAGGAAGGTTAAAGGCTATATATCATCACGCTAAGACGAACAGGAGCGGAGCAGTAATGAAAATTGTAACGCCAACGAAGTTGCGCGGGTCAGCTAGTTGCATTATATTCTGGAAATACTCATGAGTACCTCTCGTAGCACAGGTGAAGAGGGTTATGTCGGGCTCCTACTGACACAACACCTTCCTCCTACATAACATGATCAAAGCACAAAAACCACAAAAGTAAAATAGTTACAAAACTTTCATATAAACTACGTTCGTAGTATTGCTCTCAGCAGCCAAAATATTCGGAGACTCAGGACTGGTGATCGACTACAGTGTTTATAGTGGTGTAAAACCATACCACTTCATTGCCCTCAATTTCCAAGAGAATGCTTTCGTTGATGGTTTTAGTTATGGTTTTACATTTATTGTCTAACAATAGTTTTTAAACATTAATAATGGTTTACTCATTTTCTTAGTTCTTTTTTTGTCCTCATTGCTCGTCTGCGTTATAAAATTAAGTACCTATTCTTAATCCGTTGAAGTCACGTTCCTTTCCCGACCGTGGACTAGATATGACGTTCAGAAAGGGGGTGACTGTGCCAACTCTAAAATACAATATTTATAACTCTCACTGTCTTACTAGACATTGTACCTACTATTTTTTTTTTTATAAATTACGAAAAATAAAAGGGAAAGAAGACTGGAATTAGAAAATAATGAAATTAGACACTTTGAAAAAATCCCTATGTTTTAGTGCTGTGTGTGGCCCTCACTTTTTATCTCACTGGAAATTCTACAGCTTTTTATTGTTGTTACTTTATCTAAAGGTACTTGTTATACATTTTTTTTACATTGTTCTCACATGTAGAAGCAACAATAATAGTGGATCTACGCTTTGGAACCGACTCCCGGGAAATTCAAAAGTGCCTGTAAATGGTGGTGTTGCAATAAATGCTTTGATTTCGAGGTTTTATGGAAAACGTTCGTTTTTTTTTTATTATTACTATGTTAGCTTACTTTTTCTTACATATCTATTAAAAAACATTTCTGTAAAATTGTCTCGGTTTTAGTTGTAAAATCATAATCCAAACTACATCATTATCACTAACACTAGATTACTACTTACATATTATAAAACTTATTCGTCCGCCACGTCTGTCATGAGTTACTGCCATAAAATGTAACATAGATGAAACCATGTCTTAAATAAAACAGTTCAGTAGATCAACTGCAAATATTTTGCACTGTGGCGTATTTATTCTGCGAAGAAGTCGGCGGTCATCGGAAGGTCATCGTATGACATCGTCGTATTGAACATGAGGGGTCGCGGGCGGAGGTAGCATTTTCATTGCCAACAAGTCCGAATAACTTAGCCTTAATAATTTTTGCGCGTTAAAAGGGCTGGAAGGACTAAGAATTCACAGAATAAACCTTATTGCTTGACGTACGTATAATAATACCTCAGCACCTCGTCATACAGAAGGAACTTCGCAAACTGGTCGGCTTCACAGAGCCTGAAAAATGCCAAGAGTGTTGTTTGGCGAGGATTTTATAAGCGCTCAGCTACGTTATTGGGGTCATAGTATATGCGCTGGCCGTTCTCAAGGTGGACGTCTTAATGCATGACGATGCCGGTCATGTACAGAGAACGCCAGCATCCGCCCAACCGCTTCGGACGTGCTGATGTAACGACCAGACTGGTACTTGGTCATCTTGTCCCGATCAGTGCTTTGTAAAGCAAACGTCGCCTGGTCGCTCCCTTTGATGACGTACATACAGATGTATTTTATCGACTCAACGCTGGTGCAAGATTCGTGTTGATGTGCATCTGGAAGGTCCTGGACAGTATTGGTGAGTATGGAACAATCCATCTGTTATCGACCTGTAGCGCCTGACCACGCACGCTCAGTGCAATGTCCGCCCTCTGCGGGCGATAGGCACCGGTTTGAGGGATAATTTGCCTCACCAGTAATGGTCACGTTGATAAACTTCTTCGGGAATCTTTTTGTGCATCGTCCATCTTTTATGCACGGGGATCTTGGATTTAACGCACCACAGGGGCCATGAACCATGTCACTTTTCAGGATCTGATGCCGAACCGGATCGACATCGGGGTCCGGGAGCTCCGCACTTATGACTTGATCAATCTGGTGGGGCCTGATTTTGTCTTCTAGTCACAAAATCCGGTGAGCGTGTGGCAAGCCTTGTTTTTGCCATTCCACAGAATACATGTGGCATCGGACTGCACCAAACACTCTTGCCTTTGTGAGAAAGTTCCTGAGGCACTTCAAGTTTAGACGGAATACGCGAGGGATCAAGTTTGTCTCTCGAAAACTTATGCTGTCGACTTGCGCTGTAAAGCAACCAAGAGAGTGTAGAATGCAAGAGCCATCGAAATCTACTCGAAAATTTTAGCCTCGCATGGTTTCGAAATAATTTTAATGGTTGCCTGAGCTTGACGGCGGCCCAGGTCGATGAGTGTTGTGGGTTCGTGTTTGCTTACCTCGCTTTGAGTAGATATAGACTATTGAATAAGTTACTTCTCGGTTGGTGCCGTTGAGTTAATTAGGTTTTATTGACAAATCCAGCTTACCGTCAGCGTCGCATCGGTAGCACTACGAGTATCTTTTTCCCGATGAGATGTTATTTTTAAGTACAACATGCAATTACTATATGCTCAGGCCGGGACTGGGCATTTCGGGCAAATGCCCGGTAGGCCGGTGTGGCCGATTAGCGGTCGACTTTCTTTTGCTATTTAAAAGCACTAAGGGAAACTCTTATTGTTTTTACACCACAGCACGGCACTGAGTAGTCTTCCTCACTCTTGAGAGAGGAGAGCCGACCGCATCTAAGACGCCCGGGCCGGTTTCGGGTCTCAGTCCGGCCCTGTATGTGCTCGTGTCGGTTGCCCGCCCGGACTCATAATAGCTTAATTTTCAGCTAAGTTCTTCCGTGTACGTTATAATAGTAGCAATCTTAAGCATTATATTAAATTCACTCTAGCCCCTTGCAACAACCCTCGTTAAAATGAGCAGCCATTTTGCATCGTTCGGCGCACACAATGATGCACTCGACGGATGTGCACGATAGCTCTCACAACACTAAATTAGTGCCAGTACACTAGCGTCATTGAACCGATAGGTACCTACTTGCCCCTCAATGTGGCAGTGCCAGCTGAGTTCGTTCTTACATCCTCATTATACATTAATCGGGACAACAGTCGACAGTCAATAGTGCGCGTTTCATCGAGGCTGCAAAGCTTCTGAGACCTAATTAATGAAACTGACAGTACCATAATAAAAATTGTTAGATTCTTTCCATTTGCTGGTTTTTCAAGTAAGACGTGTCACAAAAATGTGACAATGACGTCGCGTTGTCAGTTATATGTCGGACCCGGGATACGATGACTGAAAGGTGAGTTTGAATTTGAAATGGTGACGTGCCGCAGTGTTTGTGATGAGCTGAACTTGCTCTCAAAGTTAGTCTTAGAGCGAGTTTCATTAATTAGTGTGGTGGTACGATGCTGGGTTGGTTAGTGCGTGAGTCATGCATGATTCTCTTCTTGCCCTTATCCAAAGAGGTTCAATCTTTTTTCTATGGGAGATGGCATAGCCCCCGTCGCCATTTTGATTTTTTCAAAGTTACGACTCACGATCTAACATGCATTGGGTAGAGGAAACAACAAAAAATGGTTGTTTCACAAGCTCTTACTTTATTTTTTTTTTCTAATAAATGGTTAAATCAAGATGGGACCTATAAATTGAATACAATCGAATGCATTATATGCACGTGAATAGTTCATTGGATCATTTTCACATGGCGATCTTATCTCTAAATATATGGGCAACGACGTGACACTTTAGGCTCCAATTTTTTGTTTGTTTAAGTGTCCTCTACCCATATTGTATATGCATGTTAGATCTTGCTCCGCAACTATGAAAAACACAATTCAAAATGGTTCATCCCCTTCACTTAGGTAGCACAGTATGCTTCACTATGAATTGCCTTGCAGGTGATCATCCTTTTTATAGCCACCTCTTTCATCTGAGTTTTGAGCATTGCCAAAAACCTGAACTTTCCTGATAATTCTCATCAAGGCTAAATAAATAAATATCTTAGTTACACAGAAGTCTGCTAATGTAGTTCAAGCATTGATATATAAAAAAACCAAGATACACACTCAGCATCTCAAAAACGTCCGCAAAAAACAAGCACAATATGTATAATTGTGCGCTAGTTTCAAACAGTCTCGCATCACTCGCCGTACTACACTGCTTTGTAAAAACAACTTTAAGCGATCCGTGTAAGGTTGTATTTGCAAAAAAAATTGTTTATATAGTAGTATAACTACACACAACTCACACATGACGCTTGATACATGTCAGTTTTTGACGACAGTTTCGAGTGTTGCATTTGTTCGAGACTGTGCATCTTGGGTTTTTTATATATCAATGAGTTCAAGACACATTCATGTTTTGATAGTCATTTTCACGCGGCAGGTCTTGGCTTGGATATCTTTTCTCCTTCTCTGTCCCATCCATTCAAAGGTCGTCTGTAACAAACCCCTACCCCTATTCCTAGAAGACTACCCTTTGTTAGACTTTACCTTAATAGACCAGAGTCGATAATTTTTGAATCCAAAAAAAATAATAGTAGGATGAAACCCATTGGAAAAGGAAGAGAATATAACAACAATGAAAGGAAAAATAATTTACGGGCGATCTGAGGTCGGGAAGTGGATGGGGGTGAGTTTTTAAGGGTAAAAAAACGGTTTGTCTCGATTTCCGGAAAAACAACAAGTCCTATTGAAAAAAGTTAAATAGCAAAGTTGTAGGTAGTATAAAGATCTACAACTTTTGTTTTTACACTTTTTTCACATAACCTCATTTATGTGAAAAATTCAAATAACCAATTTTTTGGTTTTTTATTTTTATCTTTCCTACCGTTACGTAAATTATTAAATTTTTAGTTTGGGGACCCCCAAACTAAAAATTTTGGGGGTCATACTAGAAAATAAAAATAAAAAGTTTTTTGAACAATGTCGTGTGACATATCAAATGAAAGGGCTTACTAGTAAGTGTTTTAATTACATTTTTTCATAATTTTAAAATAAATGGTTTTAAAGTTATTAAAGAAATTAGACGAAAAATGACCATTCCCTCCCTTATCTCCGAAACTACTGAACCTAAAATTTTGATAAAAATGGAGATAATAGATTTTTACCTATAGATTACAGGAAAACCTATAAGAAGTCTATAGTGTTAAAAAAAACATGTAAAAAAAAATGATCCCTTTGCACGCGAGTCCGACTTGCACTTGGCCAGTTTTTACCATTTTCAAAGGCTTCAGCCCTGGTCTACAAGCTTATATGGCGTTTTTTTATGGTGTACATACATAGAAAAAAAAACCAGCCAATTGCGAGTGGGACTACCCACCAAGGTTCCGTACAAATTTGTAGGTACATTTGACACTTTAGATAAAGACTATATTTATATGATTTAATTACAAATGTATAGTTTTCAGACTTTTCCCTATAACTTTAGTATAAGACGGTATTACTTGCCAAATTTTATAGTTCAGGTCAACGGGAAATACCCTATACATTTTGATTCACTTGAGAGTGTCGAAATATACGTTTTTTGCGGCATAAAAGGCCGTATATTTTTATTACGTTAAAATAGAAGCCTGATTTTTCACAGCTTCAAGGGACCGTAGACCTGAGTTTAATGGTTTTAATTTCAACTCGATACCTCCACGCGTTCCTGAGGTTCCTGAGATAAAGGGTCTAGACAGACAGACGGACGGACAACAAAGTGATCGTATAAGGGTTCCGTTTTTCCTTTTGAGGTACGGAACCCTAAAAACAGTGTAAATAGTCCATATCTATCTGGTTAATTTGCGAATGGAGACCATTTTGGTAACCTCATTCTTTGAAATATCATTCAGCTTTTCATAGGTTATTTGATGGTTAATTTTCGATGTTGGTGTTGGTTGGTGTCAACTTGGACTCCGGAGCTGCTGAATACCAATATTTTATTTTATTTTACTTGAGATGGATTAGCTCTTGACTCTAGTTAGGTCAGAGGTGACAGAAACAAAATCGACGATGGAGCGAGCTTACCCATAAGAAGCCTGTTCTCTCTAACATATCGTCGGTGCGCTTGCCAAATCTGATATGTGCATTCCGATGATACTTTCTTGTTACTTAATATCCTTACAATCAAGTATATTAACAATACATTTTGTCATTTTCACTTGTATCTCAGTTCGTACGGCATTTAGAAATTATGAATTAGTCAATTAATCATTAAAAAATCATCAATTAATCATTAAATAAAACAGATTATTGTTTCCCTTGTCAACTTGGTGAAAAACACATATCAGATTTGGCAAGCGCACCGACGATATACAACCTGTAACAGAATAAACGCAATACCTCTTAAGGAGTCATTGAACTCATCATTATGAACAACTTTCACTATGGGACCAACACTGAAATCGCGAAAAAAAAATATCACTCTCCCATACTTTTATCTGCGGATAACTCGACAAAGTGTACTGAACAGCTGATTTATTTTTCGCAATTTCGGGATTGGTCCCATAGTAAAAGTTGCTCATAATGATGACTACATTCTGTTACACGTTGTATTTATTTTATCCAGAGGCAGTCAGTATCACCATTAGCCTACAGCACTCCAGGATATGCCTCTCTATCACACGCAATTCATTGTTAATCCTCGGCAACTCATCCAGCTACGTTTATCGTCACTCCTCCTTGTAAGAAAAGTTGTTTTTTGCCACATTGGTTGAAGTGAACCTCTTTTTCGTCTAAACTCAGCGCTCCTGCGACGTTAATGTCTCATCCTGTTTTTAGCAGTAATGTCGTCCGCCCATCCCGCTAGCCCCATTTCCTCAACCATTAGCTTCAACCTAAGATGATTGTTACTGACTACGCTAAGAATATTGGTACAAAGATCACCAGGTCCGCTTTCTGCATTGGCCATTGTTGCGTACTTATGATGCTCCGGCTGTTCGCAATTCCGTCCTACTTTTTGCTATTCAGTGCTATATGAGACCAAATTGCTGGAGTTCATTTGATATCAGACTATACACGCCGTCCTGAAATAGCATGTGAGTGTGTCTACATGGTTATTCACTAACAACCTCGTTGGGCAACTGAGACGCAACTGAGACCAACACTGAAAATTCGAATAAAATATCAGCGGTTTCATACATTTTCATCGGCTCAATATTGCATTTTTTTTGGTTTGTTAGTGTTTTAGAAAAAACCCTGTATAAAAATATTATTGTGCCTTATGAACTACATTAGGAGCTCGTGGCTATATAATAACAGCCGCACGGGTCGATCTTCAAGGTTAAGCAACGCTTGCCAAGGTTGGTCTGTGGATGGGTGACCATCTTAACATACCGAGTTTCCTCCGTGCCTCACAAAACAGCCGTTGCCGTTGGTCCCGGCTATCATTTGTAGATCTTTTGTAGTCGTTACGGTCCTTACGGATAGTCAGAACCCAGTAAATCTGACTCCAGTCTTGCCATGAAGTACCGTGTTACCTGTTACTGGGTTGTGGAGGTCTGGTAGGCAGCCGCTCCACGTATAATACTGGTATTCAGCTAAAATCCGGTTTGACTGGAAGCCACTATAGTTATGAAAAGGCTAGGCAGATGATGATGAACTACATTAGCATACCTTCTTCTGGGTGTAACTAAGATGTATTTATTTACCTAGTCTTGATAAGAATTATCAGGTTCAAGCGATTTTGCCATACCTCTTACTGGAATCAAAAGTAGCTCACAATTTAGGACCCGTTAGTTTTGCTTGACAACTGGGCTGAACCGAGTTGTATATGTCCCTTGGTGCCTATTGGCCTAGCTCTATTTTGTCCCCTGCTTGATAAGGAGGGAGGTGGAAATTATATATTTTTTTTCTACTCCTCCGCTGTACTTTTCTGATTAAATTCGTTGCAGGATCCAAGAAGGTTAAATCGTTTCTCCGGGACTCGTCGGGCTTAATTGGCTCGGCGTTTTTCTGGTGGTCACCACTGTTGATTCTGGCTTTCAGGAGTTGCAGTGGTTGGGAATGTGTGGCGGGATTGTCCCAAAAAATAAAGAATTATCAGGTCAGGGGTTCAGGTTTTTTGTTATTACTATCTGTACCGTCCCATTGCTGAAAAAAAAAAATGTCCCATTACTGGGTCTGAGGTCTCCCCTATAGATTTACATGAATAAGAATATACATCAATTCATACGAGAAAAACCGGTCAAGAGCGAGTCGGACTCGCGTGCAAAGGGTTCCCAACGAATTTAATTTGTTTTTAAATGTTATTTTAACACTATAGATTTTACTGTAATCTATATTACATCTATTATCTGCATTTTTTCAAAATTTTAGGCTCAGTATGTTTCGGAGATAAGTTTGGGAATGTACATTTTTCGTCTAATTTCTTGAATAACTTTTAGAGGTAGCGGTACAGAGAGTAAAGTCCCGCACACCTCCATTGAAAAGGGAGAATCCTCCGATCAGACGGTTGTTGTGCCTGGCGGGCTACTGCCCGATTGTTGATATTCGGGCTGATGTATGTGTTCGAATCGCACGGTAAACTCTGCTTGCGCGATGCAGGATTTCAACCCAGTAGTTCGCTGCTAGTTGGATAGATGGCGTCGCGGTTCTTTTTGTTGCGATGTAGTTTTGCTCCGTTGGTTTTTCTTGTGGCGGCATTGATGCCGCTACAAACTTCAAAACCATTTATTTTAAAATTGAGAAAAAAATATAATTAAAACCCTCATAGTAAGCCCTTTCATGTTAATATGCCACACGATATTGTTTAAAAACTTTTCTTTTTAATTTTCTAGTTTGATCCCCATTAGTGACCGCCATACCAAAAAAATAATAATTTACGTAACACGTCCGTATTTGGGTCACAAAAGTCCATATGTGTACCAAATTTCAACAAAATCGGTCCAGTGGATCTGAAGAAAACTGGCTGTGATAGACGGACAGACAGACAGACATCCGAGTGATCCTATAAGGGTTCCGTTTTTTGTTCGGAACCCAAAAAATATAATTACATCTATACTAGAAAGGTTTAGGTAGTTAAATAACGGTAAACCATCTTAATGTGTCTTTTTCTTTTCAGTTTAAAAATAAAATGCAATTTAAAACCAATGTTGTTTTGTGCAATTTTAAACAACAATAACGATTAAGTACTAAATCATAGTTTATTTGTTTAATATGTGTATGTGTTAAAAGTCACATCAAGATTGTTTTCTTTTATTTACCTAACTACCTAAACCTTACCTACTAGTAAGTATAACTGTTTTTTCATATCATGAAACTTCTGGCAAGGCCGCTTCAGCGCATTTTTGGTGAAAAACCACCCTTGAAAAATAAACCGTGCTTTTGTTGGCTGTGGGCAGATGCATAAAGAATTTTTAACACATGGGATTGTATAACTACGTGTGGCATATTGACCTAGAGCAGGTGACAGCGATAGGCTTGCCCGTGAACCAGGAAGCAGGCCCAAGGTCAAAGTGAGGCATGCGCGGTTCACACCCCTAAACATCGAAACAACCTTGTCGCGTGGCGCAGTCGGCTCCCCTTACTAAGTACTTCACTGTGTTAAAATACGAAAGAGTTTTTCTTGACGTACTGTCTAAAATGTCCTTACAATTAAGACTTTGCTAGGCTTCCCGCACCCCAAAGATGTTTTACAAGGAAGTGTTTCGAAATTGTCTGTTTGTTTCTTGATTCGCCCTAGTTTTGAAAGTCGTCGATAACTGCCCACGGAATGTTGCAAGGAGGAAATTGTATTGTTTTCTTTTGAATAGAAAATTGATAGAAGTTGAAAAGTGTTTTTACGGAAATGGTGTGTAAATATGAACTTAACTCCCCCGCGTGCAAGGTTGCCTCGTGCTGTCTAAGGCCTCCCTAAAAAGCCTAAAGAGATTTTCATGAAAGTAGGATCTCGCAAATGAGGCAACAGACTAGTATCGTGTTTAGGTTAATACGTAGCCTATCATTATGCTTCCCAAGAACATTCATAGTGCGAACTTTCTAAATGATTGATTAAACCGATTTCCGGAGACAGTGATCAAGTTTTTATAAAAATAAACAGTTAATCAGTGCTTGAGACAATGAGACAGTTAATGAATAAATAACAATGATGAGCAGACCGGTGTTAAGTGAGGCTACCAGTTCCTCTCCCGATGATGACGACTTGTACACGTAAGTATACAAATATATAACGTATCTTCTTTTAATTATAAGTATAGATGCATGCTTCCATATAAAAAATCATGTAATGCCTCTACTGCCAAAATACTCGAAATGTATGTCGGGAAAGAATTCGAATGGAAGATCGATACAATCAGCTGTAGCGCTGGCCTTGAGTGCGTCCTTGAGGTGCCGCAGCCAGCCTACAGCCACGTATTACAACGGAAATTATACTTCCGCAAACATTATTAGGTATACATAATGCAGTTTGCCAGTTGCTGTGCACTATGGTGTAGCCTAGCGATACTAAATGATACAGGTTTTCCGCGCTGTTTTCATGAAATAAGCGTTTCCGGAAAATCATGTTGTCCTTGAAAACGATGGCGAAATGGTGTTGGAGTTATTTGAATTGTGATTTCCGAGTAACCTCAACAAGCAAAATCCACGCAGGTAGTTCCAAATTGTTCATTGAACTTAAGAAATTAGTGTGTTAGACAGATTTTAAAATCAATGTATTTATAGAAATGTACCGATAAGTAAGCAAACCGCACACATGAAAGTACTGATTACTGCCAAAATTCACACATTAAATCATTTTTAATAAATATTCAATGATAAAATTCGTCACGTCCAGTGCCAAGCACTCAAGATATGGGTCGGACAATCATTCGTTCGTGTGCCCACAACCCGTATTCAAGTCGTCGTTAAAAGTAGCTATAGATGACTTGTGTTCATGCCCAGAACCCGACTACCGCGACCATTGCTAATAGTAAGCATTACGAATTAAATTGGTAAATAAAGGGCAAAGTGGTTATTTTATTCTTCTCAAAAGTATCACATTTTTTTATACAACGTGTTACAGAATAACGTAATACCTCTTAAGGGGTCCTTGTATTCGTCTATATGAACAACTTTTACTAAGGAACCAATCCCGAAATCGCGGAAAAGGTCTGCTGTTCAGTACATTTTGTCGAGTTATGCGCACGTAAATGTATGGGGGAGACGATTTTGTTTTCACGATTTCAGTGTTGGTCCCATAGTGAAAGTTTTACATAATGATGAGTTCAATGACCCCTTAAGAGGTATTGCGTTTATTCTGTTACAGGTTGTATACTACTATAGTTGACCCGCGCAACTTCGTCTTCTCCGCTCCTGTTGGTCTTTGCGTGATGATATATAGCCTATAGCCTTCCTCGATAAATGGGCTATCTAACACTGAAAGAATTTTTGAAATCGGACTAGAAGTTTCGCGCGAGGAGATTAGCGCGTTCAAGCAAACAAACAAACAAGCAAACAAACTCTTCAGCTTTATATATTAGTATAGATTTTTGAACCCCGGCTAACGTGTCGTAAACTGAATCGGATCTGGGAGCTTGGCTTAGGGTTCCCGTTGCGTAATCATCGTGCCGATGGACACGAATGTCGGGTTCTTATGTAGATTTACCAAAAAATTTATAGCATGAGAGAACAAATTACAATTTGGACTTAGCAACGAAAGTGTTGAACCGAGGGTAAATCCAAAACTACACGTAGGAAAAAATAAATAAAAAAAACATTTTGAATGCTGAGGCATTTTATAAATGTATTGGTGCGACAAGGGCAACCTTGTCGTTCATAAATGTATACGTTTTGTTTTGTGTGTTTTTGTGTGTTTCTAATTAAGTTACTAACCCGTAGATTAAGTTTTTTCCCCGTGTTTTTTATTTTACTAACAATTGGACCTTTGTAGTCAAAACAAATGAATAAATAATAATAATAAATAATAATTTTAGAGTTACCAGTGGACACTTAATAAAAAACCATAACTCTATCTCTGCACCATTTTTTTTGTTGACCTGTGTAATATGGCCCTATAGTCCAAGCTCTTGAATCTCAAACAGGAATGAATAGGCACTGCGGGTCTAGGTAATACGAATAATCTATCGTTTAGAATCTTATGGTGGGTATACACTATGTTCGCGAACCTCTTGCGCTCCGCGTTCCTGCATCTGTTCCACTTACCCACCATTAGATACTTCCCTAATGGCATTCGATTGACACATCGCTACGGATCGCTACGTGTCTGCGTCTGGGTGCTCCTAGCGGAGCTCCACATCGGTGTCAATGCGGTGAAGCAGTCGACCGCCTCGGACATCATGGTCTGTCCTGCAGTATGAGCGCTGGTCGGTTAGCACGGCACGCCAGCATTAATGACATCATCCGTCGGGCTCTTGTCACCGTCGGGGTGCCAGCTGTTTTTGAACCCAACGGCTTAGCACGCGACGATGCGTGAGGCCAGATGAGATGATCATAATGCCTTGGAAGGTGGGTAGGCCTTTGGTGTGGGATGCAACATGTGTCGACACCCTTGCGCCATCCCATCTTTTTAGTACGGCGGGCTGCGCTGGGGCGGCTGCTGCAGGTGCAGAAAACCTCAAACGGCGCAAATATAACAACTTAATTGGGAGCTACATATTTGAGCCGTTTGGCGTTGAAACATTAGGCCCATGGGCTCCGAGTGCGCATCGAGTCTTTCGGGACATCAGTAAACAACTTGTCGACTGTTCACGTGACCAGAGGGTTGGAATTTTCTTCGGCCAAAGAATCAGCATTGCCATTCAACGCGGCAATGCTGCCAGTGTTCTGGGCACTTTTGCCATTGATAGCGATGTGGATTATTTTGTTGATGCCCGATTATTAATTTTGTTTTAATACGCTTTTGTACATAATTTCTTGATAATTTATGTAGGTATTGACAGATCGGAAGTAGTAACAAAACTAAGATTAAAAACCTGCCTAGTGCGTGTTGGGCCACGCGCAGTGTAGGGTTCCGTAGATGCACGTCTCAATTGCCGATTTGCAATGGAATTTGTTGGAAATTTTCCTTCTCCAAGTACATTCCATACGTTGGATGACGTTGACGTTGAAGTTGTAAAGCCTGCTTAGCTGTGATAGTTTTCTTAAATTCGTTATAAATGCTACTACCATGTTTTTTCACATTTCCAGAAACAACCGTTTAACTAGCAGAGGCGGGGGAGGGGACACTTGACTAACAAAAATTAGCACTTTAAAGCTTAATATTTCGCAAACGGATACTTGGAAACAACATAGTTTTCGCAAACCCTCAGTATTTTTAAACGGTCTATCCAACGATACTAACGACATCATGAAATAGACGATAAAAAAGAAAATCTTCACCGTTTCTATACGTTTCAATTTTATTTTACCACTTTATTGGCGTGGTTATATGTATACCTAAGTACCCATACCAAATTCCAACTTTCTAGTGCTAAGCGTCTCAGTGACACGGCGGAACTATAAGGGTTCCTTATTGACGACGAAACCCTAAAAAAGTAACTGGAAAAGTCCAAGGTGCTTGCTAACTTGAAATTTATCGCAGGATGCACGTCTCTCACGAATAATAGATACTTATCTACAGTTTAGGTTGATTCTTCCATGGTTCTAGAGAACAAGAAACAAACGTAACCGAACATAATTATTGTACATAAATCAAGTCAGTTTTCGTATTTTCACTTATTTATTCCTAGTTTCGGGCACATTTGTAAATATAATAGCACCCTGGTCGCCGTCGTCGGCTCAGGCGGACAATGCATAAGTGATTTTTGTCAATTTGTTTTACAATTCAAATCGTTAGCCGCGACCGGCCCTCGTCTGCTATAAGTAGTGTCCGATAAAAAACGACGAATAAATAGTCCGGTGTCGTCCTTGAGGGTACCTACAGACTCCCCAATAACCCAGTGGCCGTGTTTACATAACGACACTACTGCTAGGAGACATATGGCTCGCTAGCCGGAGACAACGACAAGTCCAGTGGGCTTGGATGCAGCTGTCGCATTGTACCTGTGCGTTTTGTTAAAAGACCACGTATAAACTTTATACTCTAACAGTATTGAAAGGTTTCGGGAAATGTGTGTAGTTTCATTTACAAAAAACAATTTAATGGTAATTAAAAAAATATTTAGTGGTTAGTAAGGACAGTTTAGGACAAAACAGTAGAACTTGTATGTATGCGACATACAACTTGAACATCGACTAAACTGTTTAGTGGAGTTGTGTACTTCTACTGTCGAGCAACTATCGAGTTGACTGTTTGTGCAGGTTCTATGATCTCAATATCTAATATATGAAAATCTCGTGTCACGGTGTTTGTTACCGAGCTCCTCCGAAACGGGTCCACCGATTTTCATGAAATTTTGTGTGTATATTCGGTAGGTGTGAGAATAGCTGGTAGGGTATTTTTTTGCATGGCAAAACAGCGTTTGCCGAGTCAGCTAGTCTAATATATAAAAACCTCGTGTTACGGTGTTTGTTACCGAACTCCTCCGAAACGGCTCTGCCGATTTTCATGAAATTTTGTGTGTATATTCGGTAGGTATGAGAATAGGTGTTAGGCTATTCTTCTTTTTGCAAAATAACTTTTGCCAAGTCAGTCATTTCTATAAAATTTTGACACACAACAAAACAGTTGTTCAACTAAACGTAGTGAGTATATGCTAGGCCTATCACACCAATATCGTCTCCAGCGTCATCACCCTTCGGTTCCAACATGGCGCCGGTATAATTGATACCGTATTTAGCCATTCCCTTCACCTTGAGACCTTCATTATATTCCATGTTTTCATTTGCAGATTCAAGGAGGAGCCTTGTTCCCCGGTAGCAGGCTACTCCTCAGGTAAGGAAACATTTTTATTTTTAGACTGTATTTTTTGTTTTTATTTGCATCATGTGTTTGTTCCATTTTTTCAATAATGCTATGGAAATTATTAAAATTCGCATTTTTCTTGCATCTGGTGTCAATGTTTACAACGGTGATTACGTGAGTTTTTGATGACATTGTGCGAATTTTTGTTTAAAGTGTACTATCCTAGAATTTAATTAGAGGTAATTTGAATCCGCTGCCTTAAACTCGACTATGATGTTTTGTATATTAAGAGGGGATTCCAGTCCCGAGGAATTTGAAAAATAGATATTTGAGGAAACTATTGCCGATGCCGTTTGGCTGCACCCTAAAGTAGTAAAGTGCGAAAGCGACAACTGCAGCAAAGGCTGATTTTACCTATAAAAACCTTGACCAAAAGACGTTTTGTTTTCCGCTGTTTTCTTCTTCAAAACTGGACTGATCTATAAAAATATATACATCAATATTTAGAGGAAGACTATATCTATGCTTCTATGATTTTCTATTTTGTTAAAAACTTATCCAATTTGTCTGATAGCTGTCTAACATGGCGGTAAAAACGGACTGTTTTTTTCGGGTTTTTGGATTTTCATAATTCTTTAAGTAATTATGTTTTGGAAAAAAGAAAATAATAGAGGCACGTATTACTTCGATCTAGATTTTGTGGAAAAAAAATCATTGCTCTAGCAGCATTATCCACGAAGAAAACAGCGGAATGCGTTTGTATGGAGAAAGGTCCAAGAGTTACCGACTAGAGTCCCCTCTTAAGTTGATTCTTAAGCGACCTTCCCAGCTAAATAAAAATTAATCTGTTGACATTCCATAATTTCATCATTTGCATTGCATTTATTGTTGTTTACAGTTGAATATTTGTTTAACAGTTTTACAAAGGCTTTCTTCATTTAGCTAATATTTGTGTGTATAATGTATAATAATGTTCGACGAATCAGTGGAACTGCTAAGCTACCAGTTTTAAAACCAACCCTTTTGGTATAGATACGTCAGCAGGCTTTGCCATATACCTATGTTTTAGTACGTGAGTAGGTACTCTAACTCACTTTGTAATTGTCTCTTTTAAATTCAATTGTTGGCATGTAAATACACTCCATAGGTTTAGGTCCGCGTAATCCGTAATTTTCCTTGACAAATACAGCAAATGCAGTATATTTGGAATATCAGTTTGTTTTTTGAATATAAGTAGAAGTGAAAACGAGTTAGCTCAATAAAAATGCAGTATATTATTGAACCATCATTAAACGTTAATAATACAAAACAAAAACTAGGAACCTTCTCAAAATTGATATCAAATAAAAATTCTCCAAAAACGTGGTTTGACTTATAGTCTAGTCAACAAGTGCTTCTTTGGTCAACTTTTTTCAGCAGTCTCGGAAAAATATGAAGGGTTTGGTCTTTTGAAAATTTGTCAAAATCTGATCAATACTTTTGAAATCTAAAAGTAGATTCGAAAAGAGGAGGAAATTTCCTAAGAAAAAGTCTGTACTCTCGGAACTAAAGGACCAATATTTATAATTTTCCCGGAGGGGTGAAATTACCACCGAAAACGGGTACTCTACTCTGGCTTTCGCAAGCCACGCCCGCTTCGGCCACTTTAACAATAAAATTGATTTATACATACTAAATACCAAAATAAAGAAATGAAAAAAAATCAGGCAATTAGTAGATAGATGAATGCACAATAATCCGCCGGCACTTTTTTAGTTCTAGTAATATTCGCAAAATCAAAGCAAATACATAAACTTATAGGTAAAGTTACTTAACATACTAAACAATTACTATAAAAATTATGTGTATCACACACACCCTAGTGTCATAATTAAAATACCGCTATCCGACATCTGGTCGATTATAACTTTTGATGCTATATTAATGAGCAAAAATGTCTATCGATCACTGTTTGCGAATATCCAAAGCTACTTATTCAAGGTATTGAAAATTCGCAAACTTGTTAAACACTATTTTTTTCTCATAAATATACCTACTCAAAAGTTAAAAATCGACCAGATGTCGGATAACGGCATTTAAGTTATGACACTAGGGTGTGTGGGGTCGTTAGACCTTACTGCCAACACGAGAAGAAGTAGTAGTTATACCACGGCAGAATGATGATCAATGATTGCTTTTTTTCCCGAAATATTTCAAAATTCACGTTCAGTCCTCGTGCGGCTGTTAGCAGAAATATGAACACAGCGCGGCGTCCAGTTATTTGTACTTATGAACTTCGTTTGTCATCTGGCATTTACATTTATTCAGATGTGCCAGTATTCCACATTACCTGCAGTATCTCAAATATGCTGGACTTCCTCTACTTAATCTTTTGCTAAAACGTGTTCAACATGGATGTAATCCAGCGTTTAATCCAAGGTGACTTTGCTGGATTGCATCCGTGGAGACGGCAGATGTAATCCAAATTCATACAAAATTCGTGGATGGTAACCAAGCTCCCACCAAGGTCACCTTGGATTGAACGCTGGATTACTTTCGTGTAGATCACGTTTTAGAAGTAGTGGAATCACACAGCACAATACAGCCTTTTCGCAGCACTTATTTCGCCTTGAACCCGTTTTCACTAGGGTTGCGGGTTTTGTTCGAAATAGTCACCACAGCCTTAGGAGGAACGTATGGGTTTTAGTCAGTAAGAGTCGAACACTCCCTTCTGCTTCGCCCAGAGCGAAAGCAGTCATTTAATGATTTGCTATCCTTAAAAAAACCGGTTTCATGGGCAGGAAGGACGTTTTGGCTTTTACTTTGCTTTATATTCAGCAATTTATTGTGTGTATTCAAAGAATAAAATTTAGCTGCAAACCTAATAAATTATTATATGACTTTGTCTTCATTCACATTACGGGGAGCTGGATAATTTACAACTTTTTTACAAGCATGCTAACGCCCAATGTTATAATAAACACATGAAAAACTTGAAAATTAACAAAATTACATGTTAAAAAAATTACTTTTAAAATATAGCAACTAAACCTGTGACTGTGACTGTCATCAAATTAGCTGCTTAATAAGATTCAGGTTTACTAATTCCAAGTTTAATTAATTTATCGTTCACTCGTATGCCAGTGGCTCAGCTTGCCTTAGCTGTCTAACAGGTGATTGTAGCTGCCCAGTCTCTTGCGAGTCGCAGTACACTAAAAAAATACAGGCCATTCGCAAATGCCTGGCTGACAGTGGCGAGCTACTGCCGAACGCGTCCAAACGATGCGAGTTACTGCACTGCAGCTACTCGGTATGCTGACTCGCACGCTAGTTCGCACTATGTAAACTAGCCATTAGGGTCATTTGTACCAATTTCTTGTCAGAAGCCGGATCCGGACTTATCTATAATTTACTAATATATAAAGCTGAAGAGTTTGTTTATTTGTTTGTTTGCTTGAACGCGCTAATCTTAGGAACTACTGGTTCGATTTGAAAAAATCTTTCAGTGTTAGATAGCCCATTTATCGAGGAAGGTAAATATCATCAGAAAGGAAAAAATTTG
This sequence comes from Lacanobia wlatinum, assembly GCA_947578705.1. Classification (NCBI taxonomy): domain Eukaryota; kingdom Metazoa; phylum Arthropoda; class Insecta; order Lepidoptera; family Noctuidae; genus Lacanobia; species Lacanobia wlatinum. The sequence continues at coordinate 5,154,040 of OX388022.1, read as the reverse complement.
GTTAATAAATCATCAAAAAGAAAAACAGGGACACATCCTTCTTATTCACTTTGTGAAATATCTCTTAAATCGGTTCAGTATTGGAGGAGAAAACAGTCGAGAGCCAAACCTCGAATTATGACTTTTTACATATACCTAAAGTCTCGCCGCCCATGGTTCCTCTTAATTGACGATACCGACCACATGACTACACAACGCAGCTTCTGATTACCACCGTAATCTAAAACGTAGTGACCACACTCTGTGGTCAGCAGATGCCAAACATGATAATTGTATTATAGGGTGGCCAAACCGAATGTATACAATTTTGTTTGACCCCCATTTCAATTTATAGACAAATTTTGAAGTTTTTTGTTGTTCTTATTTTAGTAAAAGAGTCGAGATTTGGTTTTGGGTAGTTTTAGGGCCAGGTTTACCGTTTTTACATCAGTTACTAGCTGACCTGTGTCGAACGCAGGCTGAGTTAAACCAGCTGACCTGCCCTATCTGAACGCGTTCAACCAATCATGCAAACTCTTTAACTTTGTAATATTAGAATAGATAGATAGAATAGATGTCGAGTTCGGCTTCCAGTGCAACCAGTATTCATGGGGAAACTGCCTAGGTTTAGTCCCACCTTTTCCCCTATGCCACCTACAAAAAAACTGGCCAAGTGCGAGTCGGATTCGTAGGATTCGTATAGGTCTTCCTGTAATCTATAGGAAAAGATCTATTATCTCCACTTTTTTCAAAATTTTAGGCTCTTTAGTTTCGGAGATAAGGGAATGGTCATTTTTCTTCTAATTTCTTGAATAACTTCAAAATCTTTTATTTTAAAATTATGAAAAAAATATAATTAAACCGCTCACAGTAAGCCCTTTCATTTGTTATGTCACACGATATTGTTCAAAAAAACTTTATTTTTATAGTTTGACTCCCAAAAGTGACGCCCCTACTAAAAATTTAGATAACGTTTCCGAATTTGGGTCACAGAAGTCCATATGTGTAAAAAATTTCAACAGAATCGGTCTAGTGGATCCGGAAAAAAACTGGCTGTGACAGACGGACAGACAGACAGACACCCGAGTGATCCTATAAGGGTTCCGTTTTTTGTTCGGAACCCTAAAAATTTAATCCATGTCCGTGTTTGGGTCACAGAAGTCCATTTGTGTACCAAATTTCAACAGAATCGGTCCAGTGGATCCGGAGAAAATTGGCTGTGACAGACGGACAGACAGACAGACAGACACCCGAGTGATCCTATAAAAATTACGAATATTCACTTATCTAATACCTTTAGACTAGCAATTCTTGTATATATACAGGGTTATTTGTAAAACACCCACAAATTCTTAGGCACTGAAACTACACTTTTACTTTGAGATCAACCCTGAAAACTCGAAAAAATATATCAGTTGTTGCATACAAAATGCAATATTTAGCCAATGATAATGAAGGAGCTTACTTTAACTATTACTTGTTGCATAATATAAATACTTAAAAAAACAGGCTTTATATACCTACATGGGTACAAAAATGCTACACAACTCTGCACTACTATCGTACTATCTATCAGTGTACAATAAATCACCCCTATTTTCCTCCCTTAGGGTAGGATTGTTTTTTTTTCAAATTTATATGGGAGCACTTTCGAGGTATATATACCCTATCCAATAAAAACAGAATTATCAAAATCGGACTACTCTGTAAAAAGTTATGCGTGGTCATACATTACAATCAGTGAGTGAACAATCAATCATCCCCTGTTTTCCTACCCTTAGGGTTGGAATTTTTATTCCAAATTTATATGGGACCACCTTCGAGGTATATACCCTTTCCAATAAAAAGAATGATCAAAGTCGGACTACACTGATAAAAAAAATATACGCGTCGATTTGCGTACGTGTATCGACTCACAATTATAACGGCCCTAAATAAGGATTGATTTAATTTTATGCAAATATATACCTGAACCACTGACTTAAGATGTTGTGTCGCTTAGGGTATGGTCAGTATCGTTGATTTCGTATTCATTATTTAAGTTATTCACAGTGACCGTTGTTTTATTAATATTTGAATAATCACGGAAGACCCCGGTTGCCCTGAACTTCTACCTTCAGTTGCATTAGGTTAGCTACGTATATTGCGTTGTATGACGCTCTTTAGTCGTCGCCCCCGAGCTTTAGCGCGAGTTTTTAACGTATTCGATCACGTGTCGTCAACCTCAATTTGTACTGTTTGAATAAACGCTGTCTGGTGGCAAAAATGGAAAACCTAACATTTAACGCATAATTATCAGAGTCAACGTAAACCGTCGCTGACAATGAGAAAAGCTGAAATAAATCATTCATATCATAGGGAACACATATACTCGCTGTCTAATATTGTGTACCCATTTTGTACCTAACGTGTTTCGGCACTGCCATTCGTTAGCAATCTCTTTGCCTATGATTCGATAAAATAACGACTTCCGAATTGTATGTGTTAAAAAAAACCGGCAACTTTGCTAAAATCTGCCCTCAGCGGGGTCAAATCACCCAAGTGACAATCCTGGATCCGCCCCTGGCGAACCCCATGTCTGGTAAGGGAACACCGCGCCACAGCAACTCGTGTCTTTGCGCTTGAATGTCGGACTTTCCCAAGATTGACACCCGCAGAACTGGGGGTCTAAAAAAGCCACTTTAGCAGAATCAGAAAGCACATCACGCTACCCGTCAATGTCAAATTTTCCCAATCAACCCTGAACCTAATGCGTTAGCGATAAAGATGAAAATTAAATTTGACAGATTTTTGTGTGGTTAATATTATGATTCTAATTATGATTGTTAATATTATGATTATGATTCTGCTAAAGTGGCCTTTTTAGACCCGCTGTAGGTGACGTAAGGGGCCATTGTCAGCCCTCCTCGGACGCTCAGTCTTTCCGAAGCGGATTGGCAATGTGGAGGATATCTCTATCTCCCTTTTTGCACCCTATTTCATTGCCATCATTTGTTCAGTAAAGCTGCTACTGCTTGTCTACTATATCAAAATCTCGTATCACAGTGTTTGTTTCGAACTCCTCCGAAACGGCTTGACCGATTTATGTGTTTATTGTAATTCGATTAGTCTGAGAATAGATCGTAGGCTAGTTTTTTTATGGCTAAACAACGATTGCCGCTTCAGATAAAACAGATATAAAGTTTTGTTTTTAATATTTCCATGACTGACATGACTCTCGCTTCCGACCACAGATTTGAATATGGCCGGATGCGAGAAATCACCCCATAATTCGGCAACCAGAGCGTTGCGCTAACCTAATGTAACCTTAATCCCCGACCAGACATGTTTTGATTCGGATCAGATACGGCCCGATGGTTGATGCCGGGCTAATCTCACGGATAACTGGCTGCACGATGTAGCATATTTGATGTCACATACTTCGTAAGTGGCGCCATAGATGTGCTACCAAATTAATGGTAGTTTACACAGTGCGAACTGCTGACTAGACAGTTACTTGGATCGTATACCAGTAGCTCGGCTCGCCTTAGCTGTCTACACGGTAATAGTAGCTGCCCAGTCTCTCGCGGGGTGCAGAACCCAAAAAATACAGGTTGCGCTCGCAACAGCTTGGCTGACACTGGCGAGCTATTGCCGAACGCGTCCGAACGATGCGAGTTATGGTGGAGCTGCAGCCATGTGCGAGCTACTGTAGCGAGCAGGTAGTAAACAAAAAATGTTGAAGTAACTCGGATGCGAGCTATTATCCAACTCGCACGTGGCAGTAACTCGAAGATACGTCCGTATGATGCGAGTTACTGCACTGCAGCTACTCGGCAAGCTGACTCGCACGCCAGCTCGCACTGTGTAAATAAGCCACATAAGGGTGATTTAAAGGGTGTGAGTCATAACTAATGGTGATCGAAAGGCATCTGAAACAAATGTTAAATGATCTTTGATGAGCATTATTGGAGTGTATTGATCTGTTAATATTCGGTCAGCCATCAAGCACTTGACTTGAACAACAAGATCAATTGACCGCTAGCCTCTTAGTTCGGACTTAGTCGGGACACTAAGTGAAAGTTGCTGGACATGACAATCCTTACTATATTACTATTATCGCATCATCGCTTACCATCAGGTGAGATAGTGGTCAAACGTACGTATGGCAAAAAAAACTATATTAATATCTATTATAAATGCGAAAGTAACTCTGTCTGTCTGTCACGCTTTCACGCCAAAACTAACCGATTTAAATGAAATTTGGTACACAGATAGTCTAGACTTAGACCCTGAGAAAGGACATGGGTTACTTTTTATCCCGGGAGTATACTCCCTAGGGACCACGCGGGCGAAGCCGCTAGCAGAAGCTAGTGTTATATAAAAAGCGAGTTTTTCTTAACGTTAGTGTTTCTCTAGGATTATTCCAGAAACTAAGTAGCTGACCCATGTCCACTTCGTTGGGCGGTATTTATCGGGTTAATATATAGCCTATGTCACTCAATAATAATAACGTGGGTTTGTATAGGTAAGAGAATTTTCAAAATCAGTTCAGTGATTACGTAGGTGAGGTTATAGGGGTATAACCTCACAGCCTCACAAACTTTACCTCTTTATAATATTAGTAGAGATAACCTGGACTCGCCGAAAATACTACATTTATGTCATACTTTCTTGTTATCCAGGAGAGAATTTTCTCTTACAGTACTGTATCCTAACTAACGTAAGCCTGCGTTTACACGCAGGGCCGGCCTTAACCATCTAAGCGCCCCAAGCGAGATAAATTTTGCGCCCTTTTTATTTCAATATAATTAAAATAACCTTTGCATCAACCTCAATAACTTGACCCCCACCTATTAGTACCTAGGTATTATAGTATGTTGTTTAAAACACCATTCCCTACAACTATGCCAACATTCGCTTATACACGATATATTACCCCAATTTGGCAGTTTTTAGTATTCGTTATGTGAGCTATAATTTAAGTTAAATAAATAACAGACGCATAGGACCGGTCGTTGTGGCGACGCTTGGGGGAGGCCTATGTCCAGCTGTGGACGTCTTTCGGCTGATATGATGATAATGATGAAATAACAGACACTGGTATTGTTAGCAAAATATGCAGGGATATATTTTGTTTTTGAAGATTGTTAATCCTTATGTAACAAACCGTAAAAATCTCGTGTCACGTCGTGTTTGTTACCGAACTCCTTCGAAACGGCTTGACCGATTTTTGTGATTTTTTTTTTCTGTATGTTTGGTAGGTCTGAGAATAGGTCGTAGGCTATTTTATATTTACTACAAAACAAATTTTGCCAGCTCAGGTAATCTAATTTAATATATAAAAGTCTTGTGCCACGGTGTTTGTTATCGAACTCCTCCTCCTCGAACGATTTTTATGAAATTATTTGTGTTTTGGGTCTGAGGTAGGCTATTTTTTTTTGTGGCAAAACAACGTTTGCCGGATCAGCTAGTCTGTATACTATATATATAATATTATAAAGCTGAAGAGTTTGTTTGTTTGGTTGAACGCGCTAATCTCAGGAACTAATGGTTCTAATAGAAAAATTATTTTAGTGTTGGACAGCCTATTTATCGAGGAAGGCTATAGGTATATAACATCACGCTACGACCAATAGGAGCGGAGCATTAATTAAAAATGTGACGCAGACGAAGTGGCGTGGGTCGGCTAGTTCTTGGATATGCATGTATCAATTTGACTGTTACTTGTTATTGGTACGCCACGCCAGATACCTAGTTCTATGAAATTAGAAGATAACTGTTGAAGCTTGAAAATTGGCAAACAGACACACTTCCAAACAGGGCATTGACTGGGATCGTTGGAAAAATATAGAACTTTCAACTCATTTTATTTATTAATATTGTTCTCAAGTATTACGATGTCAGAAACATCTTTAAAATACGTGTTATTTAATTAACATTTTGGATTTGCATATTAGACTAATCGAAGTTACTACTTATAATCTGCCCTATTATAGTTGAAGCATAAAAATTGAATATTTTTGTGTAGGTATCAACCTTTTTAGAGCTTTTGGCCAGAAGCTCGCCAACATGTCATGCGCACCTATTTCCCCGCCCCCCGCGGTAACCAACAGGGGTGAAGGCACCTATCCACTATCCAGTACTGATTCAGGAGTTATCCCGGTTTATCAGCAAATCTTGTGAGACAGCCAGGCCTATCTGCTAATGGCTCTACTTTGCAAAACCTTCCAACAACACCCTCCAACGCAAAATAAACTTTCGCACTCAAACTTAGGGTATAAATCCGATCAACATAATACACAAACATGTTTGATTAGATGCTGACACTCACAGCTTCTCTTGCCGTGGGATATTCGGTCATTAGTTGTTGTGTTAAGGTATAGATTGGTTTGTTTGAGAGTTTCTAACAGCTATACCTGGTTCAGCGACCCGAGCAAAGGTTTGCTTCCTGCGTCACAACGTTCGGATGATAGTGATGTGCCTTGCGAAGTATTTGACGCTGACACAGAACAGCTGAGAGTAAATTTTCCTTTAAGCATGAATTCTGGAACGGGTCTGACCCTCGCTACCATCATCATCATCTTTTCAGACGAAATATGTCCACTGATGGACATAGGGATCGACCGGTCTAGTACATCTCACATCATCCTACACCAGGTCTTCGGTCCACCTTGTTGGGAGCAAGGTTACCGACATAGCCGAACTTAAGTGGCAGTGGGCAGGGTACATTGCTCGCAGTACAGATAGTCGATCAGGTCGTTGCCATGAACAATAGTGCTATTCTCTAACAACATTTTCGTATCTCGACAGTAGAATTCGAGGTGAGTTTCAAATGAAGATCTTTGTGTTGTGTGCAATAAAGCTCACTTTGTGAGTTTGATCACTCAGGTGAAGCTCGATATCGAAAGTTTCTTACAGAATAGACCACCGGGCGAATTCCGAGAAATTCCGTATTTCTGCTTTTACGGAGCCGGGAATTCAGTAGCATTTACTGGTGTCAGACTTTTTGGGTTCTGGCGATGTTCATAATTATGACGAGCGACGCTTGATGAGCTTTCCGAATCACGAGGATTCGTTATGTAGGTAATGGATTGTTAGTCATCCTCAGACCGACCTCGGTAACCGTAGATATCAAAGTTCGACCCTTAAGTTGTATTATTTAGCCATGGACCGTAAAATATAAGGTATAATAAACTAGCTTTTGCCCACGACTCGTACACGCATATCCTGTTTTCCCCGTTCCCGTAGGAACTTCGGGAAGTTCTCTCTTAATGCTCTCCTACACTCCCCAAGGAACTTACCTTAAGGGCTATTACAAAATAGAGCGCTTGGCCCGGACTAAAGCTGCAGACCGCGTTTCCCGAGATTTATAGTGATTGTAACGCTGTATACAACAATTGTTTATAAATATTGTTTTACATTTAATCTAGACATTTTTTTTTTCATGCAAGGTAACATAGTAACCTTAGTTATTAGTTACTTTTTGTTTGAAATTGGATTACATTTTCATAGAAAATAAATATAATTTCGGACGAAAAATTATCAGTAACTCTCTGTTTTACGGAATTATTTTTTGTGTATTACTTTATGAGACATAATAAATTGAATAAAGCACTCCAAAGTAGAAGATACAGTTGTACCATAAACATTTTTATTAATGATTAAATTATTATATCTTCAACGTGACAAAGCATCAAAAGATGCCTAAAGTGAAATTTTATAAAACATCCTTTGCAGAGAAAAGGTTTTTACTAATTTACGTAAACAAATTGAAATATTTGTTTAAAGCACTCCCCAGAAAAAGAATCAAACTTTCTTGGCCATATATTTTTTTTTTAAATTTGTGTCTATTTATGAGCCATAATCACACATCAAAACTCGAGTCAAACGCTGAAATCCAAGAAAAAATGTAAAATGTGCCCTCTTAACAAATTTCAGCTTTCTACAACCGGCTGTGCGTTGTCTGTCAGTCACTCAGTCAGTCAGCAGTAACCGAAGAGTATTCAACGTGTAACAGAATTAACGTAATACCATTGTACTCATCATTGTGAACTACTTTTAGTATGGGTCCAAACCTGAAACACGAAAAAAAAAATCATCTGTTCAGTATATTTTGACGAGTTATGCGCTTAGAAATGTATGGGGCAGTCGATTTTTAGGGTAACCCACGGAACCCTATTACTGAGCCTCCGCTATCCGTTCACCCGTCCGTCCGTATGTCTGTCAGCGGGCTGTATCTCAAGAACCGTAATAGGTACACAGTTGAAATATTCACAGAATGTGTATTTCTATTACCGCTATAACGACAAATCATAAAAATTAAGGCTTATAGTACGTAACCCGTTGTTTGCGAGGCAGACTCGTACTTGGCCGGCATTTTTTCGCGGTTTCATTGTTGGCCCCGTAGTTAAAGTTGTTCATATTGATGAGTACAGCGACCCCTTTTTAGTTATTGCGTTAACTCTGTTACACGTTGAATAAAACTCTTCGGTCACTGGTGGCTGACTGAGTGACTGACAGACAACGCACAGCCAAAACTGCTGCCAGTCTATTCTGTAAGTAACCATTTCGATATCGAGTTTCACCAGAGTGACAAAGCTCACAAAGTGAACTTTATTACACACAACATAAAGGTCTTATGTTTATACTCACCTCGGATTCCGCTGTCGAGACTCGAAAATGTTGTTACAGAATAGCACTACTGGTCATAGATAGCTGAAATTTGGCATGTAGTTTCTTTGGAGAGTGTAGTGGAGCAATTTATAATATTGATTATTCGAAATGAACAACAAACGCAAGCGCTGCACTAATCATACTGGCCGACCGTTATTGAAAATCGATCATTGTCCAAATTACTTAGGAATAAATCAGCGTCTAGTTTGCGGTGTAAATAGCAAAATAACGTAATTTGTGGACAACATGTCATTGTAGCTTGATTGCGGCTCGGGCCACGACATAAATATTCTTGCATTGAGTTGATATTTGGACCATTTGTTAGTGAGCGCAAATCGAGACCCGTTTGTTACTTATTATCAGTACGTCTACCATGAGTTTTATTAATCTATGCTCGCTAGCGACTGTAGTTAAAAAAATGTATGATAACTTTAAAAAAACAAGTTTCTATTTAATTTTTTTAGTTATCAACTAAAGTTTTACTTGCAACTTGTTTGCTTCTTAGTTAACAACTTAAAAAAAAATAAGTAAGAGACTTGTTTTTTTTAAGTTTTCATACATATTTTTAACTACAGTCGCTAGCGAGTATAGATTGATAAAACTCATGGTAGACGTACTGGGGTTGTACGGGACCAATAAAAAAAATTGCGAGCGAACAAGTCCCTTTACTTGACATTTATTTTAGTGCAATTACAAATTTGGTGCTACTAACTGCATCAGCTACTAGAAATAAGTGTTGTATGCAACTTTTTATTCGTTTTTTGTGATCGTAATTAAGAGCTGTTTCATCCTGACTCGCTCTGAACAGGGAAACATTTAGGACGATGACTGTTAAGCAACAAAGCCATACAACACAAGGAAAATAGGGAAAAAGGAGATGACTGTCAACCCACAACAGGAATAGAATCAAAACAACAGGAAGGGCAAACTTCGAATAAAAATACGCCACTCGATTATTCCAAAGTATCGAAAGATACTCTACGTGCTCATCACTACGCCGTCGGTTTTTGCGCTGCGTACGAGTCGCTTCGCTTCACGGGCCCACAATATTGTCTTATAAGACTTTACGACGGCTAATCCAAGGGAAAGATGTGACTTTATGATTAACAAAGCAAAAAGCTGCAGACACTCTGTCTTCCTCCACCATTTGATTTATTAGTGATGCTTTATATCAGAATTATTGTACGGACGATTAGCGGCACGCGATCGCTACCGGATTGGTGGATCCAGGGAGGGGGCTATGAGGCTCTCCAAAAGACAAAGATATCTTTGGTAGGTTATTCCTAACGAAGTCATTGAGGAATTTACGAAAAGTAAGTAATTCAAGGAGGTTTGTTATGCGTTAAGCAAAATAAAATAATTTGTGTTTTAAGTACCCTCAGCGAGGTTATGCCAAAACGACAAACCTGGGGGCCTTCTCTCTAAACCCGAAGACCATAGTTTCGGCCTTAGTTACGGGCGTTTTCTACTCCGTAGGTACAAATAATGAATGACAACACGATTTGACAGTAACTGTCAAATCGTGTTGTCATTCATTCTTAGTTCGGGTTCGGGACCAATCGTAAGTCCGTAGGTGATACGGAGTTAAAGGAGTAGATTAGAAAACGCCCGAAACTACGGACTTCGGGCTTAGAGAGTACCCCAGGATCCGCCCCTGTCCCGGCAATGCGCCTGCGCAGTGGGAACTGCGACTTTATTTATAATTTTGGCGAGGTAGGTGCAGGGTATGCGAGTGGTTAGTGGAGAGAAGGCACTGCTGCAGGGGTTCTTACTATGAAATATACTATGGACACGCGAATTTGAATACCTGTAGGTTAGGTCGTAATTTACGTAATCTATAGGTAGCTGTAATTATCTGTATTGACATATGATGATGTTGTACGACAATAGTAACTGTTTTATTATAATACTAGTTGACCCGCGCAACTTCGTCTTCTCCGCTCCTATTCGTCTTAGTGAGTCTTCCTCAATAAATGGGCTATCTAACACTGAAAGAATTTTTCAAATCGGACCAGTAGTTCCTGAGATTAGCGCGTTCAAACATACTCTTCAGCTTTATATATTAGTATAGATTTAGGTATCATCAAATCACCCAAAAACTTTTTCAAACTGTAAGCTGAAATGAATGGCTAACACAAGTTATCCAAAACTAAAAACGGGGCAAGTAAGCCATCAGACCTCGCACTTTCAGGGTTCCGCACTAAATTTAGTAATTATAAACATCCTCATCAAATCTGTCCAAGTGTCTTTTTGTCAAAGTGTGATTCTGTCAAAGTACATCATAAGTAGCATATTTTTTTTTATTATGTTTGGACCATTTGTGTACGTATCAATAAAAAGTGAAACATATAAGGACTTTCTAACACAGTGTAAAGTTAAAACCTTGCTAAGTAAGTGAAGGAGGTGGAAGTTTTGTGAAGAAAATTCAGGTCATTAGCTACCTAGCGTAGACATTTATAAAGTAACACTAAGCTCTCGTTGACAATTCCGGAGGACCTTGCATTCTTAGGAAGAAAGAAAACGACTATTTGCGGCTGGCATGACACATACCATAAAAGAAAAAAAAAAACAAAATGAGTAACAATCCTACAAGTTGGGAAAATATTTATTTATTTTATTATAATTGGAAAACTTACAGCTAGTTACATGGTATGCTTACTTATTCATACATATAAAATGAGGGCCACAGAAGAAGGCCGGTTACGTCACATTCGCTCAAGACAGCCATCGCTCAGCATAATACTTGGATTCGTGTGTGGGACAGAGCTACAGCGCTGGTTTTCGTACTTAGGGTGAAAACCGTATGGCACCCAAAACAGTGAAGCCCAAAATCTGACTGTCTAGAACAAGGCTGCTCAACTCCAGGGCCCCAAGTCTGCTATTACAATAGTATCAGAATGGTCTATCATTGATTTCATAATGGTTGATTTTGACAAGATTCTATGCCATTTCTTTCAATGGAGTGTCAGTGGTTGACCACAGGAAAGTCATAATGACGCTTTTATATCCAGTGGTTAACCACTGACACTATTGTAATAGCAGACTTGGGACCCTGGCCTGCGGGCCACCAGTTGGCCCGCCAACGCATTTGGCTTGGCCCGCCGTCAACGGACATCATGGCGATAGTATTTTTGAGGAACTGGTTACAGAAATCAAAAGATTCTGCTCTTTATGAACTCACTCGAAAAATAACCATTATAGAAACACAAAACTAATATAATTTCCTTGAAACAGATTTGCTAATGAAACAGTAATTTCTAAAAGTATGATCTTGCTATCCAGGTTAGGCTCTGCATAAATATCACCTCTCAGATTGTGAAAAACAAATACTGTACCCAATTCAAAACATGCTTCAGACTTGATTTTGACATCAGATTTTGGCCATTTCTTTTTCATAAAAACCTTTACAATAATCTTACTAACACACTTTATTTAATTTAAATAGCTAAGTATTACCATAACATTTTGTTAAGTTTTAGGCTAGAGGGCCCACCGGCTGACTTGGAGTCAATATTATGGCCCGCCTTCAAAACAAGTTGAGCAGCCTTGGTCTAGAACGACAGTCATGTTCGAATGACTGCCGGGACGGGAACAACGAGTTCACGAACTTTCCGAGGCACGGAGGAAACTCGGTATGTTACGGATGATCACCAATCCATGAATAAACCTCGGCAAGCGGTGCTTAACCTTGAAGTTCGACTCTTGCTTTAGATAAGTTACCAAGCTAAGGTATTTGTGAATGTGACATTTGTGTCTGTTAACGCAAGCACGGTGCAAGAGAAACCATAGTGTGGGGCAATTTGAAATATTTCCCCGTTTTATTTCGTATTCAATCGCCGACATTATGGGTAGGTGAGTCGGCGCAACGGTTACTTGTGGCCCATTGCGGCCACTACTAGTGGCTTTCATTTAAATTGTTTTCTACATAAATATACTAGCTGTTGCCCGCAATTTCTTTCGCGTGTATGTAGAAAATATGCAAACAGTCAATATCTAGCATTGCTTGACCTCTCTTAGAATTTGGAAGACTGTTATGCAAGGCACTGGCTGTATCATCTCTTCTGTTCAAAATGCCGTCCAGCCCTAGTAATTTTTCGTAATGAGAAACTTCTGTACACGTTGTTTGAGAAAGTCGCTAGGGTTGTTAACACGCGATAGAGCTACATAAAGTTGGCCATGGGTATACCAACCAGATAAGAAGTCTAAACGACGGATAGAGTAGAGTAGATACTCCGTTATCCGCTCTTAAACTTCCATTCGGTTCATTGCGTGTAAGTGTTCAGCTAAGTTAGCTAGCCTAGCTCCGCTCAAATGCACAGAAGCCTTCTGGGTGCTGTACAGGTTTCCGAGGATTTGTTCACGTTGTGAAGCAACGGCCTCATTTGCAGGATGAAGTAGTTGACTAATTTCTCGGCGTCGAAGCGACCTCTGTAAATTGGGCTGTCTATAGCGCTTTTCTTGTAGAAATACTTTTTAGGGGGCAGTGACCTGTGATTATACCTATTATTATTCGGAAGGTATTTCTACTTAGGCTGATAAGTCGTTTAGTTAGTCGCGTGCATGACTGCCTGCAATTTGTATCCCGTGACCATTGGTTCTCATAAAGTTTAGTTGATCTCTGGCAAATTCATGTACGAAACTGTGAATGATCACAACGACATTGGAGCAATCCGCCGAAATCTTATTTCAGCTACTATGACACTTTGTCGGAAATGTGTGACTTTCAGCCGAGTGCATTTGTAAAATTTAATCGTAATTAAATATGTAAATAAATCATAAAACTTAATCGAATGTTAAGTACCTTTTCTTCCATGGCCGTTTTCATGAAAATATTTTCCTCATTTTCCCACAAACATTTGTCAATATTGATGGTTGCTGCTTGGTCGGTGGGTTTCCCGTACACAGAAGAAATGAATTAAAGCTGAAGCAACGGGACGACACAGGCTATCTTCTAAGACATCTTAACCATCTTCTTGATTTTGGTGTGTGTCGTCAGCATGTTTTAGCAGTATTCGTATAATTATGCGCATTTGAGTGGCCTTCTTCTTTTTCGTCGTTCTCTAACTACTGAGGATCGCAACCACATACCTACGTCGCCTCTCCAAGCCTTTCGGTCTTCTGCAGTGTGGATCGCTCTGTAATGCTAAAACCACGAAGTTAGGAAACTATTTGTTTCCTAACTTACACTTATTGTGTGGTATTACATGACCCCTGGCTTCGAGCTTGTAAAGATTCATTCTTCTTCTTCTTTCGACTTTTCGAGTCAATGGTTTTCTCTTTATACTGTTTTGACCCATTAGGTGGCTACGATAATTGCAAAATCAGTGGCATTAATTAAATCCTCCAAAGTACAGGAGTTATTCAGCAGCTTTAGCTTATTTAGCTTAGCAAATGTAAGCGCGCTCCTGGTTGACGAATATTGTCATCCGCGATTGTTGTACACCGCGAAAATGAGATCAAATGCATAACGCCATCTATGGAATATGAAGTTGAACTATCAAAAGATAAGTTCTGAGTTCGTTTTACACATTTTTAATATTAAAAATGTTACGTTAATTCATAACGATATTTTTTAACGGTATTCAAATAATCACTTTTTTAAGACGTTTTAAATGTACCACTAAAAAGTAAAAAAATATGTTGTAATCTGCTGTTGAAAGTACTATTTGGGTTAACAGATGGCATTGCAGGTATCTGTATTACGTAGAAGTTGATTGCATCTACATTGCCACAAATTCCTACCAGGTTAATGTGTAAAAGTTATCTACTTTGGTTTTGTCCTTTTTTCCGCGATGCCAACAAAAAAGAATACAGAAAAACAGAAAATACTTAGGTTCTGTTAATTATCCTACTAATCCGGAATTTCAGTACTTTGTCACATCCAGTTCCACACATTTTTAAACGTACAGGCAAACGAAAATATTGGAGCAGGAACATAAAAAAGTAAAAAATAAGTCAACAATAATTTTAAAAAACTTGCGAAAACTGAGGTTCGAACTTGTATCGAATCATTCTGAAGCCAGTCGAATGAATTCAGTTGACGTTTCATTTAAATAGCCGTCATATATAATAAGTTTTGGTTAGTAACTGCTTAGCTCCTCGAAGATATAGCGTGATGATTACAATTTCTAAGGATATATTTTTAAAGGCTAATTTTATGCTAAACTGAACGAATAATTGAAAGTTGAACATAACTTGTCGAAAAACGTAGATACATAATTTTTAAATCTTTAAATGTCCATAACTTTTTTTAACGGCCACCAATTTTGGTGGAATAAAGACTAAATGTTGCTCAGAAATAAAGCTTAATCTAACTTTGAAAATCCCAACAAAATCTGTTCAGTATTTTCGGAGATTAGCGTGAACAGACAGACAGACAAAAAAAATAAAAGTGCTCTTTTTGTGTTCTATAGTTTTTTTGTTTAATGTACAGAAACCACGGTCTCTTCTGTTTTATTATATGTATAGGTTTTGTTGTGTTCAGAATCACGGTCTCGACTGTTTTATTATATGTATAAATGAGCATAGTACTGACAAACGGTGTTCGAGTATGACCAGGACTAGACGGGCAACTGTCGTATTTTAAAGAGTGTTCGCATTTTCTTCGAAGTCATTACTACCTCTAACTTCCCCACATTTTGTCAAATTTTTGACAGTGATTGTTGCTAAGAGGAATTTGAAGTAACTATGGTCTTAGCTCCTTTTTACCATGGTAATCTACTTTTGAATATTTACCGCCTAGAGCTCGGTTAGTCATACAATCTGATGCCGTTTACTCCACTAACTCGCTGAGTGGAGTCTTAGCGATTACTGTGGTCAGCGCAGTCAGGGTCTTGAATTATAGCAAACCTTATTTCAAGTGTTGGTTTTTAATTCCAATGTGACATGTTTCAAATTATAATGCTGTATTTTCTCAATTGCCTTGGACATTTTATTACTATTGATCTGAATTGTATTTTAACTTTGACATAAATTCTATTTTTTTTTTGTAGTTTTAATATTTTGATTTTGAAATTTAATCTTGATTTTAGCTGTGACCTCATTATGTTTCGATTCTTTATTTTTTTTTGTTATCATTATTTTAATTTGAATTGTAATGCTGTTATTCTCTGATTTAAAATTTAGTTCATGTTTAAGGTTTTTGCTTTTTGACTCAATATTTAATAGGTATATAAGAATCTTGTAACATTGTGCTGCCACACAAAGTATCCAACGTACTAATTCCATGATCCTGGGCCACCAAGATACAGGCTGTGCCTAGCTTGGGGCCCATGGCCACTTCTGTTACATTCGCTATCTACTTCTATTCTTCATTGTGTAATTGCTTATGTGTAATAACTTGTGTGTGTGCCAATAAATAAATTATTCAATTATTACTTCGGCAGAGATTTCGAGGGTCGGAGGCGTTTGCAGTTTCTGTAGCATCTTGACCGGTATTAGGCGGCATACATTTACAATAATATTGCACAATTATTTTTATTGTACAATAATATTAAATACCCTTTTTAAATCCAAACGCTCAATAAAATTCACTCAATGGATTGACAAACCATTCGCGTCAATATTTTTGATCGCGACCGCTCCAAACGTGTACATCTCCAAAAGTGAACTGAAAAATATTGCGCAATATTATTAAGCCTACACGTGCACGGGATGCAAGAAAAAAATATTGCGCAATATTAAGCCTACACGTGCACGGGATGCAAGAAAAAAATATCGCGCAATATTAAGCCTACACGTGCACGGGATGCAACAAAATAATATTGCGCAATATTAAGCCTACACGTGCACGAGATGCTAGAAAAAAATATTGCGCAATAAAATGTAATCTCGCTTAAACTTTTGTTCAATCATTGCGCAATGTTTCAATGCAACCCCTACACGTTCAATAATATTGTACAATCATCTATATTAGGCATTGATATATAAAAAAACCAAGATACACACTCAGCATCTCAAAAACGTCCGCAAAAAACAAGCGCACAATGTATAATTGTGCCCTAATTTCAAACAGTCTCGCAACGCTCGCCATACTGTACTGCTTTGTAAAAACAACTTTAAGCGATCCGTGTAAGGTTGAATTTGCAAAAACAAATTGCGCATCACTCACCATACTGCACTGCTTTGTAAAAACAACTTTAAGCGATCCGTGCAAGGTTGAAGTTGCAAAAAAATATGTTTATAGTGTAACTACACACAACTCACACATGACTCACAGTTGATACATGTCAGTTTTTGACGACAGTTTCGAGTGTTACATTTGTTCGAGACTGTGCATCTTGGGTTTTTTATAATATATCAATGATATTAGGCAATATTATTGTAGGATGGGCCGCCTTAGGGTTGTATCAAATACGTAATTTAGTGAGTTAGTAGTACGATTGAAATCATCAATCAATATATATAAAACTCTTCCGTTACTGAGTGACTGAGTGATTGAGTGTCTGACAGACAACGCACAGCCGAAATTAATGCTCATTGAAAGCTGAAATTTGGCATGTAGTTTCCTTGGGGCGTGAAAGGGAGAGTTTTCTGAAATTCCTACGAGAACGGGAAAAAAACAGGATATATGTGTACGAAGTCGCTGACAAAAGCTGGTATCTAAATAACTCTGCAGTTCTGCCGTTTCAGTCTATCGTGTATTTTACGGAATGAAACATATTCGCCTTTTCGGTTAGTTTTACTTGTGCATAAAGTTAATACCTATTTAATATAACGTTGTTTCAGCAATAAAGCTTTCAGTACTCACAACATTTAAGTTTTTTTTATCAGAGATTTCCTTTGCTGGATTTAGGAATTTCTTGAAAGTTCTTCTCCATCTGCACGGAGAAGATCTACGCTTTAGAATGAGCAATTAGCTTTTTGATTAATAGTTGCCAAATTTGTACACTAGGGCTCTGTTGACAGCAATTTATCGGTCAATTTTGACCTTTTTGTGGGGGTTCTAGTGCGTATACGGTTAATGTATCATCAAAAAAGAAAACACAGGGACACAGTATATATCCTACTTATTCAGTCTGTAAAATTTCTCTTAAATTGGTTCAATATTGGAGGAGAAAACAGTCGAGAGCCAAAACTCGAATTATGACTTTTTACATACAAAGTCTCTCCGCCAGCATTTCCTCTTAAAGAGCTTTCTATTGTTTCTTATTATCTGGTTTTGTACGGGACTAACGAACAGGTCACTTTACACTTTACTTGACATTTATTTTAGTTCTATAATCAAAGCATATCAATGCTTTCATTATAGAACCTCGCTTCAGGATACAGTCACGTCACATCCTCCTAACGAAACAACAGATCCTTCTGATCTATTCCAGTAGTCTACCAGTGCCACACAATTTATCAAAATCTTTTTATATATTATTGGTAAACTTATTATGTAAGCCAAGCCAGTCGTACGTCCGTCGGAACCCAGATTAAATCATTCAAACGAGATTCGTGGCACAAAAAGTTAAATAACTGAATATATCGGACACTCATGTTTAGTTAGCAATGGGCACGGTTTTGGAAATCGATCAAGTGCAATTGATAGACATAGTGACGCCTAACTCGCTTCAGACAGGGTGATAAGCCTACCTACAACATGATATTAAACTTATTCGCAATTTCATAAGGGTTAAAAAACTTTTTACAAAAAAAAATATTTTTTGCTTTGTAATGTTTTTTTTTTACTTGGAAGTACGTTGTATGTTTTTGTAAAAGTTTTTTATTATTCACTTTTTAGTGGTACCCCACCCACACACCTAACAACACCACTGGAAAATCGCAGGAAAGCAAAATACGCAATTTCGTTCACTTGGATGACAAAAACCGTCATCCAAGTGAACGAATTCCAGCTATTTTGATTTAAAAGCCAAATTTCCGAACCGATTTTGATAAAATTTGTTTGAACCAATCAGATAAAATAAGAATTTTTCAAATCGGTTCATAAATGACGGAGTTATGAGGTAACAAACATAAAAAAACACGACCGAATTGAGAACCTCCTCCTTTTTTAGAAGTCGGTTAAAATACTCTAGGTAATAAACATCTCACACTTGCATTTATCAATATCCTAAAATATAAATTCTTCAGTTACTGAGTGATTGACTGACAGACAATGCACAGCCGAAACTCCTGGTCGTAGAAAACTGAAAATAAGCATGTAGGTTTCTTGGGGAGCAAAAAGGAGGATTTCTCGAAATTCCTACGGGTACGAGAAAAAACGGGATATGCGCTTACGAAGTTGCAAAAGCTATAAATTACCTCTACAATCTGTAACGGAATAAACACAATATCTCTTAAAGGGTCATTGTATTTTTTATTATGAACAATGTTTACTATGGGTCCAACATTGAAATCGCGAAAAAATCGACTGCCCCATGTGCGGCATAACTCGATAAAATGTACTGAACAGCTGATTATTTCGCGATTTCGGGTTTGGTCCCATAGTGAAAGTTGTTCATAATGATGAGTACAATGACCCCTTAAGATATATTGCGTTTATTCTGTGACACGCTGTATATTAGAAAACCGTCATCCTAAAGATTTTAAATAAGGTTCTTTTACTACATGGAATGTCTATATAATAATTCTATAATATTTTAATAAATACAGGTAACAGGAGGGATCGGTGTTTCTATGACGAAATCTCTAAAACGAACTTTGTTTTGTTTTTGGTACTAGATATATTATTGTAGATACGGGAACCGAACAGAAATTGCGCAAGCGCTTGTACCTACGGTATGCGCTGAACTACGAACAAAGGAGTACGTCAGTTCCTTTGTCAGACCTGTGATGTTTAACCAACTACACATATAAGATAGTGATATACCTGAAATGCATGAGCATGTGTAGGAATGTACTGGAACTGGTACTCATCGAGAAATGTATATTTCTCTGGAAGTTCGCTGAGAAGAACTATCACCGACTACCAAAAGCTAATAGGGAACGTGCAGGAATAGGTGGCAGCACAGAAATGTCATTGTCAAGTATATTTTACTGATAAGTTTCGAAAATGAAACGCTAGATGGCACAGTCTACTTCGTGCACGTTCCCCTAAACGGAGCGTGCAGGAACTGAGGTGGCAGCACAGAAACCTCAATGTCAAGTTTTCTTAACCGATTTCCAAAAAGCAGGAGGTATTTTTTTTTTTGATACCTCGTAACTCCGTCATTTATGAACCGATTTGAAAAATTCTTGTTTTATCTGAAAGGATATACTTCCCGATTGGTTCCTTTGAAATTTAATCAAAATCGGTTTGGAAGTTTGGCTTTTAAATCAAAATAGCTGAAATTCGTTTACTTGGATGACAGTTTTTTGTCATCCAAGTAAACGAAATTGCGTATTTTGCTTTTCGGCAATAATCCAGTGGTGTTGTTAGATGTGGGGGTACCACAAAAAGTAAAAAAAACATTGTTTACTTTGTAGTTTTTTTTTATTTGGAAGTCGGTAGTATTTTTTTGTAAAAAGTTTTTTTTTAACTTTAACGTTTTGAATATGCAATACGATATTACATAGTCAACGCAGTGCAAGTTCCCGATACTGCTGCTAAAAAGCGTTGCTTATTTTCTGTTCAAGAGTATGGGTGTCGCTGTCCGGTCACACACTAAAGAGACAGGTTTGCAATGTCTATGAGACATAAAGATGTCAGCGATGCATTTAATCGTTCATGTCCAATAGATGGGATTGACCATGTCCAAAATGAATGAGGATTTTTAGTTTTTTGAGGACCATGAACTTAAAATGTGGAACTTGGGCCCGGTTCTCGTCTTATTGTGCCAAAGGGACGTTGCAATAACACTCATTAATTACACCTGGTAATGATTCACTTTTGCCCCTTTTGGGCTAGAAGACGGTAGAAGACATGGAAACCAGGCCGTGCTCCGGGCTTGTAGACCTTAGAAAAGAAAGAGAGGAAACAGAAGACACAGAGGAGACCGGGGCTGTTGCAAGTTCTGCTTTGCTTTGGGTTTTCTTAGGGATGCTATATTGGTTCAAATGTGTGAAGTTAAACACTGAAGGCATAGTTATCAATTGCTAAATTGTTTGTAACTTTAAGGTATCTGTACTTACACAGACACAAAAAGTCAAATCGTTCAAAATACCAAAGGCTTCTAGCCTTTAAAGACCCAACTCGACAGCCGTGATCGCAGGTTATAATTAAACCGCTAATTAGCTCGCAATCTATTAGTACCGGCGGCGAGCGCGAAGCTTTGCCGTCGCGATCACAGCACCGCCACAAGTGCGAGTTAAGTACATCTTATTTATGTTGTGCTACAATAAAGACACCATACCGAATTCAAAAAAACTCTCACTGCTCCGTTTAGCGGTGCGGTGCGCGGGCGCAGCGTCCACTTATTCCTAAGTTACAAGCAGTCAAGCTCGAGAAAGCTCAGTGCGCGGGTCGTATCGAAGACCGGCGGACGCGAACCGACGACAGCCGAAGCACGCCGGACATGTTCGGAATATGGACGTGTGGAGCGGTCGCCCCGCGACGTGCGTGCGCGCATCGTCGCCCCTCGCCATAGAGACAGGCGACAATTTTGCGCTCACGTTCTTCGAGAGCAAAGAGCAAGCGCCGCCGCCGCCGAAACAAGGTGTGTTGTGTTTATGTTATTACTGCTGCATGCGTCCGCGTCGCCTGCACGCCGCACTGTCATGCGAATGTTACCTCACACTCCGTGATGGCTTTCAGGAGTTAAGTGAGTGTGTGGTAATTACTATCACTTTTCGTATGATGCAACTCTTTTAGATCCTTGTAAGCTGCGTTCGGAGGTTGTGCGGAGATGTTTTCAGGTAGCTAGCGGAAACTGCTTGATTTTTATCATGACCATTATTGCCAATTTTTGCAAAAAATCTACCAGTAAAATATTCAGTGTTTCAATCATGTGTTGACGTTTTAAAAACTGTTTTGTTATTCAGCTTGCTGTCGGGATTATGGTAATTTTGGGCTATGTATATGTAAGTGGACGCGCGTGATTGTGGCGATATTCGCCTATGCTCGCAAATTGTAACGGTGTGTGAGGAGCGGTTCCAGATCTGGACATAGACTGCTGATGACCACTTAATTTGGGAACCTATTAAGAGGTTCTTTAATTTAGCAAATCTTTTATTGGGCTTTAGTCAAGTGGCGCAACAGTTTGTTTATATGTAAAAACCATCATTATTTCAACGAATGGACGGCATAGTTTTAAGTGTTTATTAATTAGTGTTCCTGTGTAGTATATTTTTTTTAAATCTAGCTATTATATAGCTTTATAATGTAACTACTTTATACCTAAGTTTTAAGGTGTTTACACCATAAAACTTAGTTATAAAGTAAAAACTAACTACTAATGATCCTCGAATTCGCCGACACAACTCGCAAGTAAACAATTAAACAATAATATGAATAAATTAAGCAGTTTGGTTTTCTTTTAGCGTAAAAATAAACACAGACTGATCAGCTGGTCTTATGCCAACATAATAATATTATACAATTCTTATAGTGAAGTAACACTTCAAAAAAACATAGGCTACTTACTGCCTTACTCTTCGCAAAGTACAGGCGTGATGTTATATTATGTTGAAACAAAGATCAAAGTTGCGGAAGCAAGTTGTGGGCGAAAATTTGCTCCGAACGCTCTGGAGATACCGTTAGGTATTTATATAGGAGGTATTAGGTACGCCAATACAAATATACATTCTCGACTTATTCTACATACATTGCTCCTTTATAAGTAAAGTTATCCACCAATTCATGTTCGTGCTGAGCATTGGAAATGATCTGGAATAAAAGATCGCTCCGGAACAAATTATCGCGAAAGCGATGGTTGTTTTTTTTTTTGTCGGCGGAAAAGTATTGAATATTTTTATTTTAGTATCGACTTAGAACTGTCAAATATTGTTTTATTGGGTGACGATGAATCAGGCTTTTTTTGGTTAAAAGTGAGATGTTTTCTGATACACAGTTTTGAGTGGTTTATGTTTGAGAAAATTGTAGTTTCGGGAAAAATTAAATTAATGTAGTTTATTTAATTTAGCTAGAAACTCCTCCGACATGATGAGAAGACGCCGACGTGAAGATTCATAATAAATAAAGACAAAAGAAGAAAACATTTGATGCAAGCAACTACAGCTGACTACGGGGTCAACGGCCGGCGATAGCGTAGTTACTTTTTTTTTTATTGGCAATTCGAATCAACACCCTTCAAATGGTGGTTTGGAAGCTGTGCGGCACAGACACCTCCATTGTAAAGGGAAGATCCTCCGACCAGGCGGTTGTTGTGCCTGGCGGGCTACTGCCCAATGGTTGATATTCGGGCTGATGTAAATGTTCAAATCGCACGGTAAACTTTGCTTGCGCGATGCAGGATTTCGACGAAGTAGTTCGCTGCTAGTTGGGTAGATGGCGTCGCGGTTCTTTTTGCTCTAAGTTCTGAGGCCGTATTCTACAAATTTTTAAACAACATTCGCGTCTTAGTCGCAATTTCCACACTTTTTTGACAGTTTGCGACTGACATGCGAATGTGTTGTAAAAATTTGTAGAATTGGCACCAATTTAGATCATTCTATTAGCGTTCGCGATTGTTTCAAGTCCAAAATGTTTGGTGTTAAACACGTGACATTACGACAATCGCTGAATTGACAATTTAGATTTAAGAACATGTCAAAACGTTATTTGAATGTCAACAAAATGACAGGATTTGATGCTAAAGAAGAATTTGTTAAATTGTAAATATACATAAAAATCAGCACCCAGACTTTAAAACAGCTGTGATTTAGTAGCTTTAGCACCTGATACCTGGAAATTAAAAGATTAAAAGTACATACTAACAGTACTCTATTAAATACGTAGTATTTTGTTAGTGAGAAAATAAGTAAGGTCTGAGGCTGGGCCCTGTTTAATATAAATGACAAAGCGACAAATTTGTCAACAATTGACATACCTAATTGGCACAAATTAGCGACAGTTTTTTTTTTATACGCACTCACGGTACAAGAGAAATTCCTAGTGTGGGGCAACCCACACTAGGAATTTGTCCTATAGCGGGGTGGGTTCACAAACATACAATCTTACATACACAAACAGCCAGGGGGGCTACTCTCTAAGCCCGAAGTCCGTAGTTACCCGGAATACCGGGTTACCTGGATAGTTGTTCCGGGGTAGTCCCGGAACAATTATCTGTAATAGTTGTTCCAGGTCATTCAAATATTTTGTTCCGTGCGAGAATCGAACCCGCGACACGCAGCACAGCACTCAATCGCTCAACCACTGCCAACCTGTACGTCTACCATGAGTTTTATCAAACTATACTCGCTAGCGACTGTAGTTCAAAAAATGTATGAAAACTTTTAAAAAACATGTTTCTAATAATTTTTTTTAGCTGTTAACTAAAGTTTTACTTGCAACTTGCTTGCTTGTTAGTAAACAACTTAAACAAACATATTAGAAACTTGTTTTTTTAATAGTTTTCATACGTTCTTTTAACTACAGTCGCTAGCGAGTATAGATTGATAAAACTCATGGTAGACGTACGTGTCGTCAAAAGTTATCTATACTAATATTATAAAGAAGAAAGATTTGTTTGTTTGTTTGAATTGAATAGGCTCCGAAACTACTGGACCGATTTGAAAAATTCTTTTAGCATTGTATAGCTACATTATCAGGGAGTAACATAGGCTATATATTATCCCCGTACTCCCATGGGAACGGGAACTACGCGGTTTCACCGCGTGACGTCCACTAGTTGTTTAATAAAGCAGAAAATGTATAAAATAAACGTACAAAATAGTAGAATTGTCAGATTGCCGCTTGTCACCAGTCAGATATATTAAATAGGCCCCTGAGGTCTCAGTCTATGACTCCGAGGCTAGCTAGTGTCGTAGTTTAGATGCACTGCACAGCGGTCTAGCTAGAGTAGCTAGGCTGGATCTGCTGGGTTGCATTTATAGAAGCCATTACTTAGTTCCCTACTCGGAAGTTATTGCGAATGTGTAAAGGCTGGCTCAGACATATTCTCGCATTTCTCGCGAACCGGTTCTAGTGGATGAAAGATTAGACAACATGTACAGAATAAACGCAATATCTCTTTAGGAGTCATTGTACTTACTCATCATCATGAACAACTTTTGGGAGCAACCCCGAAGTCTCGAAAAAAAATCAGCTGTTCAGTACATTTTGTCGGCTTAGTAGGCGATTCGGCCGCTGAGTTTCGTCCGATCCGGTCGAAAAAGGAATTTCATTTTTATTTATGTTTTGTGTGGTATTTCGGACGTTACTTTTTTAAAGCAAATTTTGTACAGTAAGAATGAAAAGCCTAAGGTAGGGTTATATTTTATTTAATTAAACGTCAGGGAATTGTTGGAAAAAGATAAAGTTTACAACAAAAGTTCTTTACTCTTTTTATCAATCACGTGTAAGAAAGAGACAGCAAAACTATGTAATGATAGTTTTCGTTTTGTTGTACTTGTGTGTCAACATGCCAAAAGTCGAAAACAAACCCACCCGTGAGCAGCCCGTGAGAGATCACTCATAAATATTTATTTTATTTATAACTAGCTTCTGCCATCGGCTTCGCCCGCGTGGTCCCTAGGGAACATATTCCGGGGAAAAAAAGTAGCCTATATCCTTTCTCAGACTCTAGACTATCTCTGTACCAAATTACATTTAAATCGGTTCAGTAGTTTTGGCGTGAAAGCGAGACAGACAGAAAGAGTTACTTTCGCATTTTTAATATTAAGTAAGGATTAATTTTTTTTCGTGGCCTCAAAGTAAAATAAGCCCCTTCATACTTTAAGCGACTTTGGACATACTCGTGCGTCTGTGGCAGAATAATGACTGTACAAGTATCAAGTACACCACTTAAATTGTAACTGTATCTATTAATTTAGGTTGCGGATACTAATAACCCAACCATGTTATTCAATTCCTTTGTCGATATACACTGGTTTCACTTCAATTTCAAATTGAACCCTTTAATTGACTGAACATACTGCTGTTGGAATCTGCTTTTGTACACTAATATTATAAAGAAGAAAGATTTGTGTGTTTGTTTGAATTGAATAGGCTCCGAAACTGCTGGACCGATTTGATAAATTCTTTTAGCATTGGATAGCTACATTATCAGCGAGTAACATAGGCTATATATTATCCCCGTACACCCACGGGAACGGGAACTACGCGGGTGAAACCGCGTGACGTCCACTAGTGCTTAATAAAATTAAGTAGACGCGCTCGTAATTCAATACCCGTAAATCGTGGTTTTTGAAGGATAATTAAATGATTGATTGCGGTTTTTAACACGTTTTCAACGGTTCCTATTATTTTGGCTTTTCAATAGAAATTAAAATCAGAATGCTTGTGGTTAGTTTTTCTTAGGTTTTCCTATTTTCCACTACTGCTAACCTATTAGCTTTTAATGGGAGAACATCACAACTTTTAAACAGTGCAAATAGGATTCGAACTTATATCCACTCTCTCACTGCAAACTTTGGCAACTGAGTCATTGTAGCGTGTAGGTACCTACATTTATTTAGACATATGTGGATGTCGAACTGTTCATCAAAAAACTTAAAAAAGACGCTATTTAATTTACTATGTCAACACCTGTTCGTTAGACTTGCAACATGGAAACAAACAAACGATTCTCTTGTAGACGAGGGTGGGAAGTACCGACATACTTACCGATCGCCAGCGACCGAATTCGGTAAAGTCGCCTGTACACAGTCAATCTTGAACGTATTCCACGGTCAAAATCAATGGTATGGTCTGTGGATCGCGTTCGAAATTTACTGTGTACGGGCTTTAGGCCTTAACGAAAAAAATCGGTCACTACACGATCGTTATCTATGTCGAGACTGCAGGCCCTGGTCAGATATAGCTGACATTATCATATTGGTACGATGATTTAAATAAAATTTTTACTCAAAGTTTAAAAAAGTAATACACCGACTTATTGACATGCAATAAAAATTGTACCTTGTAAGTTAAAGTTACCTTAATTGAGTTAGTATCTAAAACGTTTATTAAATATCCCTGAAAACATAAAGACACTTACTCACTTAAAACTAACATACCTACCCATTATCTTAAACCGTTGGGTTGAAGATAATGGACAAAACTGTACGAATCTTTAATGTATGACAATGATAACAAAAAAATAACTCGATCAGCTGTTCTGAACTTGATCTATATGCCGCGAGAAGTCGGCTCATCTGTCGCGACCTTAACCCAGCTTGCTGACGTCTTGGTGGGACACCATGCGGGCTGGGGAAGCGGGGGGGACAGCGCGCCGGGTCAACGTCCGCCGGCGTTATGCAACACATTGATAAAGACTCTATGACGCTGGCCCCTTGCTTAGCTAGGCAGCCTATCTGTAGTGCGATAGAAAATGTTTTGTTAAACCTAGAATAATGGTCTTTGTGGCTATTTTATTTATAGTGTAGATACATGAATTTTATGACTATCCCGCAGGAACCGTGCGTTTCTTCTGAGGTATAAGATTTCTCGTAATCGGATCAGAACTTCCAGAGTTTCCTACAAACAAATAGACAGTTTCACCACTTCATTGTATGAGTAATATTATCGTACGTTTAGTAAGAGTAACATTATCGTACGTTTAGTAAGAGTAATGTTATCGTGATTTCAGTAAGAGTAATATTATCGTGCGTTTAGTTTGGTGCAGTCAAAAACTGTTTTTCTTCCTTTTTGGGGTACCGAGCGTCCGAAAAAGTTGTGTCTCGCTGTCCGTCTGCGTTCACATATTTTGTAATCCAAACACGGGCGCGTGACGTAGTTTATAATTTTTAGTTGTTTTGATGGGATCAGTTTTGGGTAACAAACTAGATACAAGAATAGTTCTTTAAACTGTTTCTTGTGGCATATCAAATGAAAAGACCTTTGATTTTTTATTGAGAGGGTTGCAAAAGTATTGTTTTCATAACTTTAATTTTTTTTTTTAACTAGACATGTAGAATGATACTAGTAGGTAGTTATTTTTAGATGGAGAGTTTTATACTCGTATCTTTGTGAAGCTGACTTCTTGAGGTGTGCTAGGACATTGGCTTCTTGTATGAGGCGCCGCTATCCTACTGCCTACTAATATTATCAATGCGGAAGTTTGTGAGGATGGATGGATATTTGTTACTCTTTCACGTCAGAACTCCTGATAGGATCTTCATGAAATTTGACACAGAGGTAGATTATAGTCTGGAATAACACATAAAAAAAACGAGTGTGCTTATGACCACACGACTGAAGCGAAACTTCTTTCGCTCCATCTGTATCTATACTTACTAATAAATAAAGCTGAAGAGTTTGTTTGTTTGTTTGTTTGCTTGAACGCGCTAATCTCAAGAACTACTGGTCCGATTTGAAAACTTCTTTCAGTGTTAGATAGCCCATTTATCGAGGAAGGCTATAGGCTATATATCATCACGCTAAGACCAATAGGAGCGGAGCAGTATTGAAAATTGTGACGCAAATGAAGTTGCGCGGGTCAGCTAGTGTATATATATATATGTGTGTGTGTACAATATATACATGTATGTACATATACATATATTAATTTTCAAGAAGCAATATTTTGCCTGCAGTGTGCTTAGATATACGGAACGTATTTGGCCATGAGAGGAAGAGAGAAAGAAAATGTGCGCGCGCACTGCTGTCTCTTGCTTTCGCCTCGCCCGATCACACTTTTCGTAACGCGTACGTCACGCGTTCGCCAGCTTATTCCCCAAGTCAAGCGTAAAGAAGTATCACTTCAAAAACTACTTTTTATCCCGGGAGTATGTTCCCTAAGGATCACGGTTGGGAGCCGCTGGCAGAAGCTCGTCAGATATATTTTAACTTGCATTGTCCTCGGTCTCAAGACACATTGACGCGACTTTCGTCTTTTGTTTAATTAATAATTGGCCACTCCAAGTAAACAATGTTATTGACAGTTTCTGTTTTACTATTTATAGGCACGCGTTTGACAACTATCTCACCTGATGGTAAGCGATGATATGATCGAATATTTATTTATTATTTATTTATTTATTTTATCATTGAATTATTATAACACCTTTACAGATTGCTCCAAGACGATGTTATAACTTACATATTACCAAAAAATATACATTACAGCAATCATCATTACTAAAATTAAATTAAATTATTATTTAAATGACCTTTTTCAATTAAATTTTGCGCTGCTTTGATAAATCTCGGCAGGTTTTGGCAAAATATATCTTCCGATGTGACTGATATATCATTAATCAAACGTATGGCTCGCGACATAGGGGCAAACTTGAGTAAATTTGTCCTCGCCAATGGTACGTCTAACAGAGCGAGGCGGCGCACCCACGCACCCGTCCGGCGCGCGCAGCCGCAGCGCCTCCAGCACCTCTGGGTGGTGCAGCAAACCTAGTAGTACGCTAGCCACATACTTGACCAGCGCCACGTCTCTTCTTACAGCCAGCCTGGTGTACTCGACCATGCCCAGGACGAACAGACTCTGGTACATGAGGGGATAAAAAGGGTAAACCCCATATTCCTTTAAATACAGAAACCTCGCAAACTTGTTCTGTATTTTCTCCAACATGAGGCTGTACTTTCCCTCATAAGGATTCCAAATAATTGCACTGGTTTCTAGGTGGCTCCGTTCCAGAGCATTATACAAAACCTTCACAGCAGCCATATCGCTAAAATCCTTTCATTGTCTCAAGATAAAACCGAGATTTCTGAAAGCCCTGCCGCACACCTCAACTATATGTTTGCGGAACGTCAACTCGCCGACACTATCTGCACGCCCAGGTCCCGCACCTGTGTGACGCGCGGCAGTACCTCGGTGTCCATCTCGTACTGATGATGTAATGGAGCACGTGCACGGCTGTAACTCATCACACAGCACTTGTTGATATTAAAATGGAGTTTATTAGATTTGCTCCATTGGACTACATTATAAATATCTGATTGGAGCCGATTACAATCTGCCTCAACTTTAACCGCTAAAAATAGCTTTAAGTCATCCGCAAAAAACAGACACTTCGCCTCTTTGACCACAGTTGGCAGATCGTTCACTACCAATATGAATTCCAATGGCCCGATATTACTCCCTTGACTTACCCCTGAGAACGTGAAGTAGGGCCTGGAGTCATGTCCTGCATACTCGACATACTGTCGTCGCTCGCCAAGGTAACTCGCAAAAAACGGTGTGAACCCCACAGTATTTTGCCCCTATGTTGGCAAAAGTACATCATTATCCACAGTATCAAAAACTTTCCTAGAATATAATATGGAACACGCTTGCCTAGAAGTAACCTATTCAATCTTGACTTCAGTCCCAGGTTGCAGTTATAAGGAACAGAAAAGAATAGAGAATAGAATACTGTTTATAATTTACACTATATAAGTTACAGAAAAAATAGATAAAGAAAACATTACATAGGGTGACACAATGGGCAGCCTTATCGCTAAAAACGATCTTTTCAAGACAACCTTTGGATGGATTTTAAAGAAAAAGGAAATACTTTACTGTAGGTAGTCTTAGGTGTACGATTTATATAAATAAATACATAAGTAATAGATAAATATATACAATTTTAATTATGAAACTAAAAGCATTCAAACCCAAGTAAAAACGATCAAAGAGACAGGTAGTGAATTTTGACTGTTGTTTTAAAAGTGGACAAACAACAGGAACATAGACTGTGGCAGGGAATTCCACTCCTTAGCTGTACGTACAATGAATGTGTTCCTAAAACGTTTTGTGCGCGTGGGTGGGATGTCCACCATGTACCGGTCGCGGTGGGGCGTCGCTGCAGTTTAGCTATAAGGCAATGCATTTTCGGACTGCCCATCAAAGTTGAATGAAATTTATAGGTAATAGGGATGATTTCTGAGTAAAAAAAATATGATCTATTTAGTCCATCACTTAGATTATCGAAAAATATAGGACACGTATTTTTTGCTTTATCAAATCAATAGAAATTGACGAAGATAATACACATCAAAGATCAGGTAGTCTATTCTGTAAATAACCTTTCGATATCGAACTTCACCTGAGTGACAAAACTCACAAAGTGAGCTTTATTGCACACAACATAAAGGTCTAAATTTGAAACTCACTTTGGATTTCGCTTTCGAGATACGAAAATGTTGTTACAGAATAGCACTACAGGAGTGGGGGCAGCTTTTCATGATTCAGGTAGCAGGATATCATCAGGAAATACTGAGCAAAAAATTTGAACATAAATACTTCTTCTTCTTATCGTGTGGGCAGTAAGGTCTAACGACCCCACGCACCCTAGTGTCAGAGTTTCTTAACCGCCTCAAGAGCCTCTGACATGGCTTATTTGACAACCGCCATTTGGCGGCCGGGACCACCGGCTTATACGTACCTTCCGAAGCACGGAATCTTCTCTTTATCAGACAATCAGGTGATACAAGCCTGCAATGTCCTAGCCAAACTGGAAACAACTTTACAAAGTATGCTTCCCGTGGTAATCGAATCAACGACCACCGGGTCATAAAGCAAACGCCTAAACCACTTGACCACGGAAGCAGTTCTTAATATTTTGAGTCAGAATCGAACCCTGCTTTAGTCTCCTGGTTTTGACAAAGACTCATATTCAAATGCTTAATTCATACATAACTTTACACACGTTAGAATTTACGTATTAATAC
The DNA here is from genome assembly GCA_947578705.1 of Lacanobia wlatinum. NCBI lineage: Eukaryota > Metazoa > Arthropoda > Insecta > Lepidoptera > Noctuidae > Lacanobia > Lacanobia wlatinum. The sequence continues at coordinate 5,122,773 of OX388022.1, read as the reverse complement.
GATCAACGGTTTTGTTTAGAATTCTTTTAATACCTAAACTAAGTAAGTTTAGATATTGAAAAGAATTCTAAACAAAACCGTTGACCTAATTTCTTAAAAAGCTTGACGACACAGCTGTCAATGTTAAACGATAACTTGCTTGGTCAGTCAAGTTGGTAGCTATGCTGACTACAGTTGTGATAGCTTGTGACGTCACTTATGGTTCTGTTGGAGTACCTACCCTATTATATTAGTGTCTTTAGTTTTTTTTTCTATTGTATTAGTCTTTTTCTGTTTTTTAGGGTTCCGAACAAAAAACGAAACTCATATAGGATCACTCGGGTGTCTGTCTGTCTGTCCGTCTGTCACAGCCAGTTTACTCCGGATCCACAGGACTGATTCTGCTGAAATTTGGTACACATATGGACTTCTGTGACCCAAACAAGGACGCGTTACGTAAATTATTAAATTTTTAGTATGGGGTCACTTTTGGGGGTCAAAGAAAATTAAAAAAAAAAGTTTTTTGAACAATATCGTGTGACATATCAAATGAAAGGGCTTACTGTGAGGAATTTAATTTTTTTTCTATAATTTTAAAATAAATGGTTTTGAAGTTATTCAAGAAATTAGACGAAAAATTACCATTCCCCCTTATCTCAGAAACTACTGAGCCAAAAATTTTGAAAAAAAATGGAGATAGTAGATTTTTACCTATAGCTTACAGGAAAACCTATAAGAAGTTTATACTGTTAAAATAACATGCTAAAAAATTTAAATTCGTTCGGAACCCTTTACACGCGAGTTCCACTCGCACTTTGCCAGTTTTTTTTTGTTTCTACAGTTTCTTGATTAGTGTTTTTCTGTATCCTAATATAAAAATTCTTCCATTACTGACAGATTGAGTGACTGACAGACAACGCACAGCCGAAACTATTGCTCGTAGAAAGCTGAAATTTGGCATGTAGGTTCCTTGGGGGTTGTAGGGGAGCACTAAGAGAAGAATTCCCGAAATTCCTACGGGAACGGGAAAAACGAGATATGCGCTTACGAAGTCACGGGCAAAAAAACTAGTCTTCTAATATATATCTAGTTATGCAAATGAATACAATAACACCATTATATCAAAACAACAGCTTTTTTCTCAGTGCTTATAATTTTTTTTTTGTTTGCTTTACGATCTGTCTATTTATTCCGGCAAATCCTCGAAACGACTGTAGCTATTTTGAAGGGACGTTCTACTAGGAGATACAACAGTTTTATGCCAGTAAAATAAATAAAAGTAGCTTAAGGCTTGTATACATGCCAACGACCTTGTGCATACAAACGGAGCTAACTACTCCTCTACGCGCCACTCCGCTACCCGCATTTTTAATTTATTATAAAAAAAATAACGCATATTTTAAAAAACTAACAAAACCAAGTTATTTTCGTTTGTATTGCAAAGCAGTAGATAATTTTTTTTTAGACTTTTGTTAAAAAATGAAGGAGTAAAATGGTTTCATCTCAACGATTTGGAGGTGATTTTTTTTCTTATTATGTGATACCGATACATAAATTCTGGCTAAACCAAATTACGTATCATATCATGTAGATTTCTACCTATTTTTTTCAAATGTAAGTTCTCAGTAAATGCCGACGAAAAGTTGCTTCATCTGCACACTGCTTTTAAGCATTTATCGAGAGAGCAGCCTTATGCTACTCCTTGTAAGATCAGGTTGTCACTTAGGCTTCTTTTGTTTTGGATAAAGAATTAGGATTCCGGTCAAGTGCGAGTCGAACTCACTCACCGAGGGTTCCGTTCTTAGTAGCTACAAATTACTTTAAATAAAGACTATATTTTTATGATTTAATTACAAATGTATACATTTGTACGTTTTCAGACTTTTCCCAATACTTGTAGTATAACACGGTATTACTTGCCAAATTAGATAACGGCACACATCTAGGTCAACGGGAAATACATTTTGATTCCCTTCAGAGTGTTTGGCGACATAAACGACCGTAAGTTTTTTAATTTTAACATAGAAGTTTGAATTTTTCACAGCTGCAAGAGCCCATAGACCTGAATTAAGGTATCGATTTGAAATCAAAAACATCGATTTTAATTTCAAATCGATACCTTCACTCGTTCCCGAGATAAACGGTCTTGACAGACAACAAAGTGATTCTATAAGGGTTCCGCTTTTTCCTTTTGAGGTACGGAACCCTAAAAACATGAAATTGTGAACAGATAACGAAGACGCGGGCAACAGTTAGTATGGAATTGAAAGTAATTAATACATAATTTTTTATGGCCCGTTTCAGAATCGAGTAGGTATTTTGATTTCGAGATGTGACAAACCATACTTTAATGATCATTGTTGGTCAGGTTTTCAGGTTAAAGTAGTCACCATCAAATTTCTAATTCACAACAGGGTACCTACTTGATTGACGACGTTATTATAGATGTTATTGAAACAGTACGATTGTAGAAAAAATAAATAAAATTGGTGGGAAAACAGAGAAGTTATTATATATTACATTTTAACTGACATTATTGTTTAATATATTATTCTCTGTTTCTCCGCTCCGCTGCCTCGCGCCGCTGTAATGGACAGTCACCCTAATACCCTAATCTCGTATCATTAAGGAGCGTTCGCATTCCCATCGTGGTTGCAAACTGTCAGAAGCACCTCTAATTTTCCGTCATTTTGACGTAGATTGTCGCTGAGATGTATGACGGTATGACAGACTTCGGTCGCTCCTACGTTCTCGCGGAATAATCTTCGACTTACACGAACAAACCCGCCGGCTAAAGCTAATTAATTAAAAGTTTAGTATTCTTTTAGCGAAGTCTATGATAAACTTGGAAATCGTCCTACCATTTAGACCAGTAACGTGTGGTTTACATTACGTAATTTTTCAAGCTGGGACTCGTTACCACGTTACGTGTGATAGTATTCTCACGCTTGTCTTCCGGGGTGAGTTGTAGTCCAAGCGAGCTCGCTATCGACATCCGGCACAGAACGTGAAGCATTAAATGGATGTTATACTTTCTTTTACACTATACTTGCAGCCTGGATTGGACTAATAAGTTGCCACACGGGGGACACGTACTGAGGACGGCCTGTGGGTGACCTGACCATCCATAACATACTCGTACCCAGCCTCCGTGTCACGGAAGGCGTCATTCCGATGGAATACCCCGTATTTTATACCTTGAGGAATCAGTTTTCTACACTAGTATTATAAAGAGGAAAAATTTGTTTGTTTGTTTTGAATAGGCTCCGAAACGACTGGACCGATTTGAAAAATCCTTTCACCTTTAGAATCCTACAAACATTGGCTATTCTACATTTTCAAAAAAAAAAACCGGCCAATTACGAGTCGGCCTCGCCCACCGAGGGTTCCGTATAAATTTGTAGGTACTTTAAATTAAGACTATATTTTTTATTATTTAATTACAAATGTATAGTTTTCAGACTCTTTCTTATACTTGTAGTACAAGACGGTATTAACTGCCAAAAATAGTTCTAGGTCAACGTGAAATACCCTATACATTTTGATTCCCTTGAGAGTGTCGAAATATACGTTTTTTGCGGCATAAACGTTAACTTAGAACCTTGATTTTTTCACAGTTTCAGGGGACCGCAGACCTGAGTATATGGTTCTAATTTCAACTCGATACCTCTACGCGTTCCCGAGACTAGAGACCGAGGTCTCCACAGACAGACGGACGGACAACAAAGTGATCTTATAAGGGTTCCGATTTTTCCTTTTGAGGTACGGAACCCTAAAAATTTGAGATCCTTAACCAGTCAGGCTCCGTAAGTCCTTCGGGACAACCATTTAATGTCTTACTTGTTTTTTAATTTTGCGGAGCCTGACTGGTTGTAAGAAAATTGCAACAATGTAACTCAAAGTAGCAATATTTTGCCTATAAAACTCATTATTTGGCGTGCGCTGAGAAAACTATTGATGAAATATAAAAATAATGTACTACGTAATTCATCATCAACCATCTGTAAACTTGCTGTGAAAACAACGACGCTACTCCATCCCAGATATCTGGCACACTGGCAGGCTCTATTATGCCTGCAAGCTGCCATCCAGCAGACATACCTTCTCGATTGTGCCATCCTCCATGAGGGAATTCCATACCCGTACGTTATTAAATTCTTCGTATAACGGCACTTAAGACAGCCGGCCATATATATTTGAGATTCACTAATCGATTTTAATTCGTTGATTTATTGAGTTATACTTTTACACTAACACACTAAAGAGGAAAGATTTGTTTGTTTGTTTGAAATGAATAGGCTCCGAAACTCCTGGACCGATTTGAAAAATTCTTTCAGCAATGGATAGCTACATTATCAGGGAGTAACATTGGCTATATTTTATCTACGTACTCCCACGGGAACGGGAAATACGTGGGTGAAACCGCGTAACGTCCACTAGTATTTAATAAATTGTCAGTCATAATTATTTAAAACAAAAGGGTTTTAAAGTCGAATGTGCACTGGGAACTATAGAGGATTTCTACTGTATTATTTTACACTCTTATTGTAATTTCTTATTGTGTAAAATAAATATACCCATAACTATAAAGTTTATTGTTCTTCTAAGAATTTTACAAACAATATAAAAAACAAACAAAACATTAGCGATAATTGCTGTGATCTATGTGAGAGACTGGTTTCTGTACTAGGAGACCTGTATGACAGATTACCAGCCTCTCTTTCTAAGACATAATCATCGTCTGCCTAGCCTTTTCCCAAACAAGTTGACCATAGCTGAATACCAGTACTTTACTTACAGCAATTTATAAAATATTTAACGCATGTTTAACACACATAACGCAGTAACAGTACTGGGTAGGTAATACTACAGATTGTATTTCGGTGAGTGTGCCCAAGAACTCCACGACTCCATCCCACCGGCCCCCTTCTACCATTGGACATCCAGACGCACTGTAAGTTATCATTCCTATCTTGTCGCTATTCCACCAATTCGAACTAAGCGTTTCAAAACCCTAATCTCAAAAACAGATTTCTTCTGGACAAACTCACTCCATCGTTGACTTTGTCTCTGTCACCTCTGAACTAGACTAGAGTCAAGAGCAAACCCATCCCAATTAAAAAAAACCGGACATGTGCGAGTCGGACTCGCCCACCGAGGGTTTCGTAAAAATTTGTAGATACACATCACTACATATTATTAAACAAAGTCCTCCGCCGCGTCTGTCTGTCTGTCTGTTCGCGATCAACGACTCATGCGATTTTCATGCTGTTTTCACTTATGGATAGAGTGGTTTTCGAAGAAGGTTAGTATATATTTTGTCATGTTTTTGTATACATTGGCTAAAATATAATGGTATTTGTTGGAGGTGTCGGAAAAAATTAACCGTCTGAGAGCTGGTTACTTTTGATCGCGAAAACCGACATCCACGCGAGCGAAGCCCCGGGCATCAGCTAGTTATAAATATTTCAGGAATCGAGTCTCGCAGTTTTTTCCGAGCTTTTCAGATTTTTCACTATAAACAATAAACAATATTTATTTGTTCAAGACTTAAACCTAATTACAATTAATTGTACCTTAAAGAGGACTTTATCAGTTAATGGCACGATGCAAAACATGTGCAACTGGGCTTAAACTAGGAGGACTCCTGTGCTATAAGCACCAGTTACTTCCGTCACCAGCGTAGTTGAGCTGCCTTTACAAGTAAGTATTACAAATTACAATTTCTTAATTACTTACGTACTATACTTGTAGTATACGACGGTATTACTTGCCCAATTTCAAGGTCAACGGAAAATACCCTACTAATTTTGATTCCCTTGAGAGTGTCGAAATATATGTTTTTTCGACATAAACGGCGGTCTCTGTTTTTTTACTTTAATTTAGAAGTTTGATTTTTTCACAGCTTCAAGAGGCCTATGGTTTTAATTTCAACTCGATACCTCCACACATCCCAAGATAAAGGGTATTGAAAGAGAACAAAGTGATCCTATAAGGGTTCCGTTTTTTCCTGTTGAGGTACGAAACCCTAAAAAATCCTATCGACTCGTAACGACTGTCCAAGACCTACGTATGTCAGCCGGCATCAACAGTTTTACGTGTTTTTCGATTTCGAGACACGGTGAGGTCTCCACGTGTAGTGGACAGTCACCCATCCATAGTCGACCTCGACAAGTGCACCTTATTCTAAAAGAACCATGAGCCCATTTTAAACCGACTTAAAAAAATTAGGCTATCTATTCCTGAGACAAATATTCCCCAAAACAGGTACAGCAAATAAGGTGATAAAAACAGAAAAAAGTACGTCTTTTATTTGAGTACCCATGTCTACATATAGTTTTTGTTTATTTATAGGGTACCGTACCTCTAAAGGAAAAAAGGGAACCCTTATAGGATCATTTTGTTGTCCGTCCGTCTGTCTGTCAAGACCGTTTATCTCGGGAACGCGTGAAAGTATCGAGTTGAAATTAAAACCATATACTCAGGTCTCTAGCCCCTTGCAGCTGTGAAGAAGTCAAACTTCTAAGTTAACGTAAAAAAAGATACGGCCGTTTATGCCGCAAGAAACGTTTATTTCGACACTCTCAAGGGAATAAAAATGTATAGGGTATTTCCCGTTGACCTAGAACTATGAAATTTGGCAAGTAATGTCGTCTTATACTACAAGTATAGAGAAAAGTCTGAAAACAAGATATATTTGTAATTAAATAAAAAAAAATATAGTATTTATTTAAAGTAATTTGTAGCTTGTACGGAACTCTCGATAGGCGAGTACGACTCGCACTTTGCCGGTTTTTAATACTTTTTATGCTGCACCGGTCGACGTCATCCAGTCCAAACTAGAGCGCTGTTGCTCTGTCTCGCACACGAGTGCCAGCATTATGCTGAGCGATGGTTGTTTTGCGTGCATGTTACGCATATTTACCAAACGCGTACCTACTCGTCATCTTTGGAGCAAATAATACTTTTTCTAGGGTTCAGTACCCAAAAGGTAAACAACGGATTCCTATTACTAAGCCTCCGCTGTTCGTACGTCCGCTCCGTACGTCTGTCCATCTGCCTGTCAGCGGGCTGTATCTCAAATACCACCACAATGGCAAATCCATACAAGAAACGTGCTTTTCGGTTAAAGCCACGGAACCCTTCGTGTGAGAAACAGAGAACCCGACTCGCACTTAACCGGTTCTCCTCTGCTTCTTCCGTCTCCTACGGTAGAAAATGCTGAGAGATTCCCATATGTAAGGCAACAGGCCAAGTGCTGATTTATATTAGACTAGTGGACGTCACGCGGTTTCACCCGCGTAGTTCCCGTTCCCTTGGGAGTACGGGGATAATATATAGCCTATGTTACTCCCTGATAATGTAGCTATCCAATGCTAAAAGAATATTTCAAATCGGTCCAGTAGTTTCGGAGCCTATTCAATTCAAACAAACAAATCTTTCCTCTTTATAATATTAGTGTAGACATATTTTTAGTATCTGGTTTCTTTCTCCAGATTACCGAAAGTATCGATGCGATTCAGACGTGCACCGGATTTGAACCGGCGACCCTAAGCTCGCAAGCTGTGTATCTTATGCAAACATCTGTCGCGACTTCCTCTTATATCTAGGCGTCTGGATGTAACTTTATATAATTTCGTGGGTTTAAGATACAGGCCTTTTATCGGCGTAATCACACGATTCAATGGAACTAAATGACACCGTATGATACTGTTGTTTACGGAAGTTATCATCCCTACCTTGTTGCTATGAATTACCAATTAATTCGCACTAAGTGTTTCCAAATTTCTTGTACAATGCGCACAGCAAAGGAGTGGAACTCTCTGCCTGCGTCTGTGTTTCCGAACACATCCAACCTTAATCTCTTCAAAGTTAGAGTGAACAGGCTCCTTCTGGGTAAGCTCGCTCCATCGTAGACTTTGTTGCTGTCACCTTTGACCTAGACTTGAGTCAAGAGCAAACCCATCTTAAAATTTGTCAAGATAGTAATGCGATGTACGCTGAGCTACATCGGCCACCTTAGCTTATACAACCTGTAACAGAAAATACGCAATACCTCTTAAGGGGTCATTGAACTCATCATTATGAACAACTTTCACTATGGGACCAACACTGCAATCGCGAAAAAAAATCGACTCCCCCATACATTTATGTGCGCATAACTCGACAAAATGTACCGAACAGCTGATTTTATTTTTCTCGATTATGTGATTGGTCCCATAGTAAAAGTTGTTCATAATGATGAGTACAATGACCCCTTAAGAGGTATTGCGTTTATTCTGTTACACGTTGGGTAGCTCTTGTTCTGCAACTGGCTTTAAAAGCTGTAAATAATCAGCGCCGCCAAGCTTGTTGATCAAACGCGATGCATTGCTGCGTCGAAGTGCAACTCGTTCGGGAAAATAATGCTAGATGGCGTTACACCTTGAACTTGATTATCAAACTATCAATTCCTGAACTCTATTTTAAATACTCTGGGCAGATTTTCTGAGCTCGAGTTTTAAACTTGCTTAAAATTGCCTAGTTCATATTTTTTTAAATTTCCAGTTTTTCGACTAATTTTTGTGGTTTTCTTTCTTAAAAACTTTAATCGGACGGATATAGGTACCTACAAAAGAGCCAATCAATTGATACGCTCCCCAACGAAGTCTAATTCATTAATTTAAATTAAAAATATTACTTAATCCTTGGTACCAATTAAAACTTTATTTTAATAATCATTTGCCTAGCCTTTCTCAACAACACACATCGGGATCGCCTTTCAACTAAATTGGATTCAGCTGAATACCAGTATTTTAAGTGGAGGTCAGATAGGCCTCCACAACCCAGAAATTAGGTAACACGGTACGTCTTTCCAAGACTAGTGTCAGATTTTCTGGCTTCAGATAATCTGTGACGACTGCCAAATATCTACAAATGACAGCCGGGACCAACAGCTTATCCCCTCAGGTACCGGCGTCCCACATGTGGGACGTTACTTATTATGAAAATCCATTATGCAAATCTATTTACTGCCAAACAATAATAATTTGCACTAATGGATGCCACAGCCTATACATCATGATAACCCTTGCGCTGCATTACATTTTACGTTATTACAGAAGTGCTTCCATGCATCCGGTGTCACACTGAATAATAGATAATTTCAAACCGTTGACAGGCTAGTGAAGGTAACAAGGATAGCAATTTTCCCGTCTATGACCACCGACTATTACCCTAGTTGTGTCTAACACATGACGACAGACATTTCATTGCGATCTACGGAGTACCTTTTCAGGCGCTTGATACCCCAAATTGCGATTTTCTTTTCCATACTGTCAAACTGTTCGCACAACGTATCTGCGGCCGCTAGTCGCTTAGCGAATTATTACCCGACTGCGCCAGAGGAGGGGTAGGTTTTTCGAGAATATGTATTTTGTTTAGTTTTTTGATTATTGCGACGACTTTAAAATAAGGAATGTTGTTTCTTCTCCGAGTTTTTCTTTTCCTTTTTTGATGATTTTCTTGCGTACCCTTTACCTTTGGATTTCTATTGCTAAACCACCACTGTACTTCCGTCCGTCCATCTGCCTGTCATCAGGCTGTGTTTCAAGAACCGTAGTAGGTGGACAGTTGAATTTAAAATCGAAGAGACGTATGAAAGAGTGTGTATTTCTATTGTACCTAGTCATTACAACAAACAACAAATATTTGGAATCCAACTCGCACTTCATAGATCGTCGTCTTACAACGGTAGCCCATTCACTTATCCAATTAGTAGTACAAATTAATAAAAAAAAAATATTTATATACATTTCAATTATTTAAAAAATAAATCGTCTAGGAGCGAGCGCAGTCCGAGGCTTGTGTTCCAAACACGGCGCGGAATGGAGCGGTGACATTGTTTTGATACGTATTATAATTATAATGCATTATTTATTTTAAATAAACGCGCCTACTTGTAATTTATGTCGTGTGAGTGGGTTGCTTTTGTAAGACGATTTAAATGGCACCGTGTATATTTGGGGTTGGCTCGTCAGGTTACCGAGCAACTTTTCAGTACCAGGGACTTATACTCGTTAGAAGAATGTATCTTATTGATGAATGATTTCACTGAAAGCTTATCATTGTCCCCCTTGCAGGGCAACGACCTCGTCTAGGAGAAGAGTAAGCTTTGATATCAGTTATCCTTTGCGTTGGCGCTTTAAGTGTAGCATGCAAATTTATTCTACGAAATGCTACTATTACGATTTTATAATAAAATGTTTTGTTAATAAAAAAAGTATGAAAATAATGAGGAGCTCGTGGCTAAATAATAACAGCCGTACAGTAGATCTTCAAGGTTAAGCAAAGCATGCCGAGGTCGGTCTGATGGGTGACCGCTGACCATCTTAACATACCGAGTTTACGACGGCTTAGCGTGAGTGCCTTGGAAAACACGATAGTATATATAATTTAATTCAGGTAACAAAGACCCATAACATAAATACCTTACAGACATCATACATATTTATAAAATACCTTAAAAATATAAATTAACTATTTAATACGAAGTGAAGGCGTCGTGTTGCGCCGCGTATCTAGTGTCGCGTAGCCTTCCGCGGAATCAACGATATACGACACCCTTCGGCCAAAACTCTTCCTTGAGGAAGGTCTCAATATGATGAGTCGGTAATCGCACCACGAACGACATGAAATTCGTGTTGTGGCACGACTCCAAATTCTCGACCCTTAAGGTCCAGTTGGTCTTCGCTCGAACATACTCCACGATCTCCTCAACCTGTGTAGTGTGATAGCCGGGACACTAGCTGCGTCGAAGGTATTGTCCTGCCAACCATTACTTCCTAGTCAACCATTACTTGATGGCAGAATGACTGACCAGAATACCTGTTCTACTAATGCCAAAAAATATCCGCCACTTTTTCTCTTTGTCAAAACGTAAAATTAATGGGATACACAAACGCTGTCGAAATGTAAAGTGATCAATCCTGTCATCCTGCCGGTGCCTGTCCATTTCAGCGGAGCGAGGGAGCAGAGCGGAGAAACGGAGAAATTTTAACCAATAGAATTGCATAAAAATCCGCATCACGTGAGTCACTGACATTTTGACTGACATGATTGGTTAATATTTCTCCGTTTCTCCGCTCCGCTGCCTCGCTCCGGCACCCTTAGGCCGCGGACACAAACTCAGCGGGCAAGGAGCGGCGCGGGCTGTTACATTATTCATCTATGCATTTGAACGCGCCGCTGCAGCGCTGGTCGCGTCATTATACTCGTATTTTGGCACTTCGACATTTGCCAAGGCTAATAGAATAGCACTTTGTAGAGCCTCAGGATAAATAAGTAGATAGATAGCAAACAGTTTATTGACCTCTCTATGGCGCGACGGTTGTTATGACAACCGACGCCGGGTGCAGACTCCATCAGTCCTCAAAAGAACCTATTCAAATCAAGATTAGAAATGGGGTGGATATTTTATCGCTATAAAGCACTACAATTCAATAACAAGCGACCTTTTGTAGTTCAAAGAATTCAGGATTTGCACCCGGTCGGTGAAAAATGTGAATATAGACCCCATATTACATTCTTTACAAAAAAAAAACAAGTTTCTTGTATGGGAGCCCGCTTTAATTTTTTATTTAATTTAATCTTGATTATTTTTTTTCATAATAGCGGCAACAGAAATACACACTTCTGTGAAAAATTTTAATTGTCTATTACGGTTCTTGACATACAGCCCGCTGACAGACATACGGACGGATGGATGGACGGACGAACGGACGGACGGATGGACAGCGGATACTTAGTAATAAGGTTCTGTTGGTTACCGTTCGGATACGGAACCCTACAAATAAGATACAAAGTTAGCAAATATCAGGAAAAGAAAAAACGAACGGATAATTACGACAGCCAATCAAATCTAAACAGCCATAAAATGGAGAACTATCTAAGGAACAGTGCATTGAACAATAACGGCGCCTGATGAGTCAACCACCGCGCCCAGTATTCTCACCTAGCTCCGAACTAAGCCTTAATAATTACGAAACTATATGAACGAGCAAAATGTCAAGCGAGATTGCACACTCACAGCCCTAATAATGCCGTATTATTTGTGTTTCACTATCTATATTAAAAAAGGCTTATTTTGCTAAACCTCAAAGCCATTTTTCTTAAAACTCTACGTCCATACATTCATGCCACCTTATACACTAAAATATTTCCATACCACTTAAACCCCAAAACAGTTTTGATAAAGGCAGCAGCAAAATTGCAGGATGCATAAATGAAACACCTGAGTTTTAGGGGCTTGTAAGACACATGTAATCATTGGTATATTATAACAATTCATTATAAAATAACTAAACAAATACACTAACTGATACTAATTTCTCAAGTTGAATGAGGAAATGCAGGCGGCGAGACTGGTTGTTTATTATTTGCCAAAATTGTGCACTAGGGCTCTGTTTGCAGCGACTTATCGGACAATTTTGAGCATTTTGTGATAGTTCTAGTGCTTATAGGGTTAATAAATCATTAAAAATGAAAACATAGGGACACAGTATATATCCTTCTTATTCAGTTTGTGTAAAATACCTCTTAAATCGGTCCAGTATTGGAGGAGAAAATAGTCGAGAGCCAAACCTCGAATTATGACTTTTTACATACAAAGTCTCGCCGCCAGCATTTCCTCTTAAGGAAATCGGAAGGTTTTGCCTTTGACCCATTTTAGTTTTAGAGTAAAGCATAGTTTTTAACTAGGTACATTTTTATAGTGAATCGTTTTAATATAACAATAATTATATTTGTCTAATAAGCCCTTAAATCTCACGTGTTTCATTAATGCATCCTGCAATTTTCCTGTTGACTCTACCAAAACTGTTTTGTGGTTTAAGGTGGAATTAATGTATGGACCGTAGAGTTTGGAGAACAATGGCTTTGTGGTTTAGTGGATTAAGCCATAACAAGTGTACAGGGTGAATTTTTTAAGGCTGGATTTGGAGGTTGGATTTGGATCCAAAACCATGAGGAATATTGAAATCACTGAAAGGAATCTCAAGGCCGATTTTGATGAAAATTAAAACTGCATCATTGAATTTTCGAAAAATCGTTAAAAATGAGAGCTTTCATTTAATTTGCCATGTGTTTTTCTTTCTAGAATTTGATCTTAATTGGCTACACTTTTGTATGGTGTAATAATAGTATTTTTATTTTCAAAATCAACCAGTTCGATTCCTGGGTAAGAAAACCGATTTTTCACACCGCACTGTTGCTGAGAACTGGGCCAGTCATAAAATTAAATAACTCTATTTGCTATCGACACCCTAATAAGAAGAAGATGAACTTTCAACCTTCGTAGCTATCCGAACAATACATTATGAGCCGTTTTTCATTACTCTTCACACAAATTCAGGACAGCTTTACGTCTTTAGCTCTGTTTTTCATTGGTAATAAGAAAGTCGATAAATGTATGTGGGAGACCGTTATTGCACATTTATCTGACGCCTACCATAATATCGAACAAAGTAATGTCAAAGTGACAAGACGACAAGTGCTGAGAAACACTTGCTCAGCAAACGATATTGCTATGCGTTCATACGTCGTTCGCTTAAAAACCAACGACAGACGTGAATTTACTTTCTGTGTTCTAAATAATGCATATATTCGGCTGAAACTTAATTTAAAAAAAAACGGACACTTCTGAGAATTGTAAAAAATCCAAAATGCTGCGGATTTTGAGGTTATAATTAGGCCAATAGAAACATCAAATGAACTAAGATCCCAGAGCTGCCAGACCTCTCTTATTTTCTCACTAACAAACAAGTCTGTAATATATAGTTCATTTCATCATCATTTCGTTATCATCATAACAGCCGAAAGACGTCCACTGCTGGACATAGGCCTTCCCCAAAGGGGGGAGTTCATTTACTAGGTGCAAATAACGAAACCTAAAGTCTGACAGGATTTGGGAGGATCAAAACTACCTCCTTGACTACTGAAATACCTTTGATACATCACAAAGAAGCTAAGCCAAGCTAGCAGGTATGCGTATGTTAAAAGTACATACTATCACTATTCTATCCTACTTATCTTGTTAGTGAGAAAATAAGGAAGGTATCTCAGTCTAAAAGTGTTATCTGCAAATTGCCAAAGTGTCATCTATTAATTCATCGACTGTCAGTGTCGATGTTGGTCGTTTCACACAGCGCTTTCAATCGCTTAATCTTTTTGCAACTAAAAATCTTACTCATAGATCAATCAAGCGCTGAGACTGATTTGTTTCAATTTGAAAATAATGGCGCCGGAGATTAAAACCGAATGAATTACTTTTTAAAATGTTTGTAATTATGAGTCCTTTCTATAACAATAATTAAAAAATAAATTATAAAAAAAACCTACGAATCATGGTGAAGGTTACATACGTGTTGATTCTTAGGCCACTTTTTACATTGTTCTTTTTACTATTTTTACTATTCACCATGAAAACATAAAGATCCGTTTTTTAACCGACTTCAAAAAAAAGGAGGAGGTTATCAATTCGACTGTATTTTTTTTATGTTTGTTACCTCATATTAACCGACTGGATGAACCGATTTTCATGATTCTTTTTTTATTTGAAAGCTGGTGCTTCCCGTGTGGTCCCATTGCCACCACGTCAGGATCTGATGATGGAAACCCTGAGAAATCGAGGCAACTCTCGAAAATTGTAGGCACGTATTTGGTAAAAACTTGATATTCGTGTGTATATCGGGTGATACTACAAAAGAATAAAAGTTTGGATCAGACCTGATGATGGAGACGACAGAGAGTCAAGGGAACTCCACATCGGTATGTAGGAACTACCAAGTGTTTGGGCTTATTTCATTCGTATTGACGAGACCTTTACACCGAAAGCACTTAGTAAGTTTTATTTTCATAACATAAAATCACGCCGGTACGCTGTGAATGGGTACGCAGGTACCACTAAAAAGTGAAAAATAAAAAACTTTTTTACAAAAAATGTAACCGACTTCCGAAATTAAAGTTATTTTATACTTTGTAGTGTATTGTTTTGGAAGTCGGTTACATTTTTTGTAAAAAAGTTTTTTTCAACCTACCTATGTGTCATGGCCGTGTCTGTTTCTCATAACTACTGGCAACTGTACCTTTTCATGACAACCGTCATGAAGTTAAATCGTATTTTTTCACTGACTTGCTGAAACGAACTCGCCAGAGAGATTCTGAAATAGGTAGGGCAGAAGCTTAATATTCAATTGGTTTGACTCAAGGTGTCTATCGCCCAGCAAACGCTGAGATGACCACCCTTTTGGTACGGGCTATACTTAGCGCATATCACTGTATTATTTTGGATGAACTTTGTCATGGCATACAGAAAGGGAACGTGCACGGCGTCGACAATGCCATCTAGTGTTGCATATTCGAAACTTTAAGGCGAATAATACATGACATTGACGCTTCAGTGCTGCCGCCTATTGTTCCTGCATGCCCATTAAGGGAACGTGCACGAAGTAGACTGTGCCATCTAGCGGTGCAATGTCGAAACTTATAATATACATGAAAATGACACTTCCGTGCTGCCACCTATAGTTTCTGCACGTACCCAATAGCTGTTCCAGTTTAACTCAATATTTAATTCAAACACAGTTTGAATGTTGAAGTGCAAATTGAATTCACTTTGCACTTCATCTGACAGCCCGACAGTGCTGACGATCGCAACAAAGTTTTAAACAATGCCACCTAACAATAGAGATAATGGAGAAGCGACAGACATGCTTCAACAAGTTCCATACCTAATCTGTACTAATATTATAAAGCTGAATAGTTTATTTGTTTGTTTGGATGAACATGCTAATCTCAGGAACTACTGGTTCGAATTGAAAAATCTTAAGTTTAGTTTTGGATAGACCTCTTATCGAGGAAGGCTTGAGGCTATATAACATCACGCAACGACCAATAGGAGCGGAGCATTAATTAATCTCTCTTTGTCTGTTTGCTTGTTACGTTTTCACGCCTAAACCGCTACACCAAAGTTGATAAATTTTGGTATGGAGATAGATTAGACCAAGGAAAAGTACATAGGATAGTTTTTTAACTAGAATGTATGCTTCTTGGGATCATTTCCGCCAGCCATGTAGATAAAGCTACAACCAAAAACTGGTGCTAAATCAATATCAATATGCAGTTCTAGTTTTCATCAACATCGGGCTCGATAATCTACGGTAGGTAGCTTTAGTCCGAAAACTTAAAACTAATTTGTTAAAAATGAGCTCTTTCCTTTAGTTTGCCATGTGTTATTGCTTCCCAGAATTTGATCCTTATAAGCTACACTTTCGGATGGTGTAATAATACAGGATATATAAATATATTTTTTTTGAAAATCAACTGTTTCGGTTTCGTGAGTAGGAACAACGATTTTTCAAAAATCGAATGATTCAGTTATAGTTTTCATCAAAATCGGGCTCTAGATTCCTTTCAGTGTTTTTCGATATTTCTCATAGTTTCGGGTTTGGCCATGAAGGAACACTTTAAAATAAACTTTTTACAAAAATATATAACCGACTTCCAAACAAAACACTACAAAGAATAAAATAACCTTAATTTCGGAAGTCGGTGTTTTTGGTTTTGTTTCTTTGTTTTTTAACACCGACTTTTTAATTTTTCATTTTTAAGTGGTCATACTTGGACGACGTATTCGTCAACGCAGAAATTGAAATAAGCAAAAATGCTCATATCATAAAAACTATTGAACTAGACTGAATAAAATTTTTACGGGACCAAATGGTAAGTATACTGCACCGAACTAAAAAAGAATTACAGAAATCAGATCAGAAACCTCGGAGTAATCGGTGTACATACATAAAAAAAATACCCACCGAATTGAGAACCTCCTTTTTGGAAGTCGGTTAAAAATTCACCCTGTATATAAAATTCTTCCGTTACTGACTGACTGAGTGACTGACAGACAACGCACAGCCGAAACTACTGGTCGTACAAAGCTCAAATTTGGCATGTAGGTTGGGAACTGAAGGGGAGCACTATGAGAGGATTTCTCGAAATTCCTACGGGAACGGGAAAAAAACGGGATATGCGCGAAGTCGCGGGCAAAAGCTAGTTTACTTTATTTATAATCAATACAAAAGAAAACCTATTGATCTTCTGTTAGAGGACTAAAGATCAGTAGGTCTAGTTTAGTAGGTGTATTTCCTAGGAAGTAGGCACGACAATGAAAAGCCTTTGTATTTTGTAGATTATTATCTACTGCTATGAGTAGTAACATCGGTATTAATGCTACACTAGTTGTTTAAAGAAGAACCAGCTCTAGTATATTTATTTATTTCCACCATACAGTTATCTTTACAGGTTTACCACCTAATGCGATAATGTAGGCAACTATTATTAAAGCTAAACAATTAAAAAACTAACTGCTTTCGGTCTTAGTACGCATTGCTAATACAATCACTATGTCACAGTAGGACCATAACATATCTCAACGAGAGCTCTCACTATGAACTCACCCATAGTACAACAAAATAGGTCTATGTCTTCTGCTGTACTGTTGAGGATACGGAGTGCGCGCGTATTGAATCACCATCATCTTCTCAGCCGAAAGTCGTCCACTGTTGGACAAAGGCGTCCCCCAAGCGTCACCACAACGACCGGTCCTGTGCGTCTCGCATCCATCGGCTACCCGCGATCTTCACCAGGTCATCCGTCCACCTTGTGGGAGAATTTCCAACACAGCGTCTTCCGGTATATTGAATGCCAACATCATATATGTACGTTCTTGTAAATAAGCCCAGTTTCAGGAATGAAAATTAATGCAATATTAATGTGACAACATTTCAATCGTGCGATGGTTGTTTTGCAAAATGAATTTTCTACAAACAATTGCACCATTTAACTCGTTATTTTTTACCAAAACCATACATACTAAAAGACCTTCTAATTAAGATTTGCAATCAAAGTAAGTTTTGATTTTATGAATAGAAAAAACTAGCCAAGTGCGAGTCGGACTCGCGTGCAAGGGGTTCCGAACGACTTTAATTTTTTTAACATGTTATTTCAACACTACAGACTTCTGATAGGTTTTCCTGTAAACTTTAGATAAAGATCTACTATCTCCATTTTTTTTCAAAATCTTAGGCTCAGTAGTTTTGGAGATAAGGGGAATGGTCATTTCATCAAAACCATTTATTTTAAAATTATTAAAAAATTATAATTAAAACTCACACTCTCACAGTAAGCCCTTTCATTTGATATGTCACACGATATTGTTAAAAAAGCTTTTTTTTTTAATTTTCTAGTTTGACCCCCAAAAGTGACCCCTATACTAAAAAAATAATGATTTACGTAAAGCGTCCGTGTTTGGGTCATAGAAGTCCATATGTGTACCAATTTTCAACAGAATCGGTCCAGTGGATCCGGAGTAAACTGGCTGTGACAGATAGACAGACACCGGAGTGATCCTATAAGGGTTCCGTTTTTTTTAACGCAACCCTAAAAACAAGGCGTCAACCAGTAATTTGTACAAAGCTCAAAGTAAAAGAAAAGTCTTTATTAAACGCTTTATGTAAAGAGTAATTGCCAGTTTAAAGATTTCCTATTTTATTATACCACTAGCACTTCGCCCGCTACTTCATCTGCGCTGGTTTAGTACAAACAATTTCCACCCCCTACTTCACCCCTTTACGGAGACTTTCCTAAAAAAAGTTAATTAGTGAAAGAATGAATGAATGAGTGACCTTTCAATTTTATAAATTAGAAGATTCTCAAGCCTTTAGTTAAGTTTTAAGCCAATCATAAAACATCGTGAAAGTATGCAAGATGTAATAGGCCACTGCATATCTCTTACGACTTACGAGTGATCGCGCAAACTTCCTACGTGACAGAACCAACGTGCGCTCTTCGAGCAAAGCGACTGTCACTTTGAAATCACTTCCTTTATAACAAGCTTTCACGAACAGGGCGACAAACGGTAAGATGATTTGGCTTCTATTTACAAGTGATTTATTTAGGAGCAGTACAGTCTTTAAGAACTACCTTTTTAGGGAAACTCAAAACTCCCTTTATCTCGGGAAGGTATCGAGTTAAAATTTAAACCAACTCGAGTTTACAGTCTCTTGTAGCTGAAAAAGGCAAACTTCTAAGTTAACGTAAAAAAATACGGCCGTTTATGCCGCAAAAAAAAGGATATTACGATACTCTCAAGGCAATCCAAATTTATAGGGTAATAACCGTTAACCTAAAATTATGAAATTGGCGAGTAATACCGTCTTATACTACAGGTATAGGGAAAATTCTGAAAACTATACATTTGTAATGAAATCATAAAAAAATAGTCTTTATTTAAAGTAATATGTACCTACAAAGACCGGAACCCTCGATGGCTCGCCGTCGAGGGTTCCGTTCAAATTTGTTTTGGAGGTCCGACTCGTACTTGTCCGGTTTTTTTATTATTGATCGGCTTGCGTAGTCACACCAAAAAGCGATGATGTATTCCACGATGGAGCACGCTTGCCTAGCAGTAACCATTTCAAGAAGAAGAGCAGATTCTTGCTCATTACAAACGAATATGAAAGACTTAGTGCAATATATCCAACATTATCATCATCATCATATTAGCCGAAAGACGTCCACTGCTGGACATAGGCCTACCCCATAGGGGGGGG
This sequence comes from Lacanobia wlatinum, assembly GCA_947578705.1. Classification (NCBI taxonomy): domain Eukaryota; kingdom Metazoa; phylum Arthropoda; class Insecta; order Lepidoptera; family Noctuidae; genus Lacanobia; species Lacanobia wlatinum. The sequence goes on along the minus strand of OX388022.1, from coordinate 5,103,148 downwards.
GGGGGTTGCCATAATGGCCACGCTTGGCAGGCGGGTTGGCGACGAACGCTACTGCCCATTCTCTGGTGAATCCCTTAGTCGCAACATTATATTACTGTGAAAATTTCATGTCACGTGTGAGCTCGACCAGGCGAAATGGAGCGTGTAACCATACGACCCATAAAAGCTTCTTCAAAAATAAAAGAAGATGACAAATAATATTTATTAAGGTCTCAATCTTGCATTAACCGCATCCTCGCATTACTTTATAAATAGTTAATTGGGTTATGTTAATTGGACAGACGTATTCAGCTATCGGAAATAAAATTAAAGAGAGCTGAATTTCGATCGCAGATTTATCTGTGGTGTTAAGTGACCCACATACCCGTAACACGTGCTAGCGAGCGTGCAGTGCAGGGAAAGAAGGCCCACTGCTGGCGAAGAAAGTCTCACAGTCGTGCTGGAAAATAGAACAGTGTTGTATCATTGCAGTCATTGCCCACACGTGTGTTGATACCCAGTGTTGTTACATGTGTACCGAAGCCGTTACAGTACCATGGGACTTTTCAAAGCGTTCTGTAATTGGAAGGCAGTGAGGTGCACCAAGTAATTGATAATATGGCAATAAGACAGTTACGCAGGTACATAAACACAGTGCTATGCTCGACTTGCGGTATAGATACGGTTGAAGTGCTTCCTAGTTTGTTTGTCCGTGAACGAAACAGCCTGACAATGGGTTCTGTGGTATACTTACCTTACATAATTATGCAGTGATGATCTTCGACCCGCTGGGGTGGATTTGTGAAGAATGCAGCTACACGAGGGACGATAGCATCTAAGATGTAGTGCTGGCATTGTGTAGTTGAACCTAGTAGGAAAATTATGAATAGAAAAACGTACACTTAGTGTGGCAGTGTTTACTACTACACATTTGCGTCGCCTTTGAACTCTGTTGTATTTATACACATGTTATATTTTCCATATCAGTACCTAAAGGATTTTTGATAGTGTGAGTTATAGCTGAACCTGTGAATCTGCCATTCCATTTGTGTTGTTCGTGGGGACTCTCGTCAAGGGGGTTTTTCATAATTTTCCTTTTTTCCCGTTGGAATAGTTTTATATTATGTGTAATTTGCCTTCTCGAAAGAAACAATCAATGCCAATTGTGTGAATTGGGAACAGATTCATTGTGGTTTTGAAGACGTAGTGCACTGCTTGCAGTTATACAGTTCTCCCGGGTACTTTTAAGGAACAAGATATCATTTAAAAAAGTTTGCTTCCCGCTTCTGAGTTCCCTTTTCAAGTAAGTATATTTTTAATGTTCTAGAAGAAGTACAATCCAGAATTTTCATTTTTCTTTGTAGTAAGCCTGAAAATATTTAAAAAATTGTTTTTACATATGCTGGCGTGGATTTCCAATTAATGTAAAACTATGGGATGTGTATCATATTTTCTTATTGTTTTTGATGGAAGTATTCATTATAATAAGGTACCATTTTTACTTGTTTGTATAAATTGGTTTGTTGTATTGTGATTTTTCCGAAAGTAAATAGGCGGGCGTCCCACCTACGATATCATTTAATTTACTTGAAATTGTGATACATTTCAATAATTTCTAGTTCGTCGTTATTAATGTCTTCTATTTTATATTAAGGAAGTTCTCTGAAAATAAACTAAGCTACAACTTGCAATGACAGAATAAAATTCGCAGGAAAATATATCAAAGGTTAAAATTTGCGATAGTTGCGTCAAAAGTTAGACTCAAATAACGTATGGGAAAATCAAAAATCTAGACATAGAGTGCTATCTAGCGCTCTACTATGTCTACCATATGTTTTCAGAGCCGAACTTTGACCTAAATTTAGTGTAAGGGTACTCCCAGACTGCTATCAATTAACGATATTGTGGGAGAGATGTGGTGACACAATTTATGAATCCGTGATCGACGTCTGTACGTTGACGTTGCACGCTTCCACGCATTTTTTGTTTTACTCCATCCCTGGACGTGGAAATCCCCACTTACAGCTGCTGCTTGCCTCATCTATGCCAGAGCTCGCTTGTGTTGTTAAACCATTTGTTTCAGAACAAAGGTTTTTGTCACTGCACAAAGGGATTGATCTAAAGAACGTGTACTACACGGCAACCGAATGAATTTTGATTCATCTAGCAAAACCAACATGAACACGGAGTATGGTGGAAAATCATGAAACTGCTGTTAATTTCCGATGAGGCTTACCTGAAAGTAGGTCCAGAATATCTGCCAAATTAATTATCCGGAATTTATCAGAAAATTATCTTTTGCCGGTGAATTCGTACGCGCATATCCCGTTTTTTTCATTCCCGTATAGCCTTTCGCATAAATGTGGCTATCATAATACAGGAAGAATTTGCCAAATACGACTGCTAGTTCCAGAAATTTCAAACAAACTATTCAGCTTTATTACATTATACTAGTTGACCTGCGTAACTCCGTCTTTATCACATTTTACATTAAAACTCCACCCGTCCCGTTATTCCCGTTCTCGTAAGAACCTCGGGAAATCCTCTTAGTGCTCGCCTACACTTCCCAAGCAAGGTCGTAGAAAGCTGAAATTTGGTATTGTAGGTTTACATACCAAATTTCAGCTTTCTACGACCAGCAGTTTCGGCTGTGCGTTAGTCAGGCACTCAGTAACGGAAGATTTTTTATATATTGATCTCTAACTATCTCATCGGTACAAACTCTCTGACTAGTACCAAGGAAATAACTTTACTGACTCTGTGCTGCCTATGTACGCAAAAAGGCTACTATTTAGGCGACCAATAAAAATAAAATTGGTAAGAACTAGACAGCTAACGGCAGAATATTTAAGTGGACGTAGAAAAACAGTAGCGGACTATATAACTTTAAATAAATACTAGCTGACCCGCGCAAGTTCATCAGCGCCACATTGTTCATTAATGCTTCGCTCCTATATAGCTTTCCTATATGCTCCGTTATATAGCCTATAGCTTTCCCCGATAAATGGGCTATCTGACACTAAAAGATTTTTTCAATTCGGATCAGCAGTTCCTGAGATTAGCGCTTCGTGATCACTACACCCAAGCCTTCAGTTCGACATGTGTACAGAATCGACCGGCTGAATATTTATACTGATTGACCAGCATTAGCACGCTAACAAACGACGTCTCCAAGGCGAAAGCGCCTTCTATCAATCAATAACCATTACGTATGCTGTACATTTGTCACATTTCCCACGTAAACGCAATCGTGCAATGTTACCATTTCGTTGAACAGCTATGGCGACGGTTAATAATCTTGGAAATGTACGAAACGATATCAATGATTTTATACACATACTAGCTGAGGCGGCAAACGTGGTTTTGCCAAATAAAAAAGAAATATAGCCTACCACCAATTCTCATACCGACCGAATATACACACAAAATTTCATGAAAATCGGTCTAGCTGATTCCGAGGAGTTCGGTAACAATCACCGTGACACGAGATTTTTATATATTAGAAGATATGTACAGTGCAGTCTTTAATAGGACTAGCTCGTGGCTAAATAATAGCAGCCGCATTGGTCGATATTCAAGGTTAAGTAACGCTTGCCAAGGTCGCTCTGTGGATGGGTGGCCATCTTAACATACCGAGACTACTCCCTGCCTCGGAAAGCACGTTAAGCAACTGGTCATTTGTAGATCTTTGGCAGTCGTTACGGATTGTCAGAAGCCAGAAAATCTGACATAAGTCTTGGCAAGAAATACCGTGTTATCCAGTTACTGGGTTGTGGAAGTCTGGTAGGCTGCCGCTCCATGTAAAGTACTTGTACTCAGCTGAATCCGGTTTGAGTGGTAACCCCAATCTAGTTGGGAAAAGGCTAGGCAGATGATGACAGTACAGTCTTTTAATTTAAACCGAAAGGTTGACTGTTAGAGAATTTCTTATTGCATGAAGTCCGCCTATGTACTGTACATACAGTTTAAATAAATAAAAATATCTAGTTCTATAAATTTAGTTAAGAACTTGTTCCGAAAAGTTTAAAGAAAGACTGAGAAAGCATTTTAAGTAACCTATTCACTCTTGACTTAAAGACTCCCAGGTTGTAACTATCACGAAACACAGACTCCGGCAGGGAATTCCACTCCTTAGCTGTACGCACTATGAATGTGTACCCAAAACGTTTTGTGCGTGTGGGTGGGATATCCACCATGTACCGGTGGCGCATCGCCGTTCGTCTTGTGGTCCGATGATGGAACGGGCTTGGCGGAATTCATCATCATCTGCCTAGCCTTTTCCCAACTACATTGGGTTCGGCTTCCAGTCAAGCCGGATTTAGCTGAATACCGTAATTAAATTATGCAATTCCGTCGCACACTCCCCAAACGTAACCGGTAGAAAACCGACAGGCTAACAACTCGTCGTCGATGCTCAAGACTTTGGAGCTTCGACTCGACGAGCCTATCATTGCCAATGATTCTCAATTGACTCAAGAGGATCAAGCTGATATACTTTGTATTGTATCAAGTTGCATCTGGTTCGACGGACTTTGGCCCTTAAAATGAATATCGTAGTTTATTACTAAGACCCTGAGTTAGTTTCAAGAGTGCATCAATAATAGGAAAACGTGCCGCAGAGTGCATCAGCCGCCCCCCTCATGCGCAGCAGTCAATTGGGGGTAATGGGTGATTGCGCGCGTGCGCAGGTCCTCGACACATTTATTGTCACTTGGCGCAACATTCGCACTTCTTTCAATTGAAATTGTACAGGGTCAAATAAAATTATTGTGATGGGTGTTGATATATAGGATTGCGTGTTGATAAAAGTGGTGTTCTGTGTCTGTTTAAAAGCTAGGAACAACTAATCAAAATAACCAAACAAAAATAAATGTTGACTGTTTTCAAAAAAGCTAACCTTGAAAAGAGTGTTAATGTTCCAAAAAATCACTTTTGCACTCTGATGCAGTCGATGGCATCAAATCTGTGATTGAACTACGATACACACCACCGCAGTTTATGGTGTGTTATCACTATCAGAGAGCTTGAAAAGTAATTTATTTTTAACTCGTTAATCCTTTTTTATTTTTTATTTTAATATTGTTTCATTACCTACTATACAAGGTGCTATTTTAGTCGTTTAACAACGGCAGTCCACTTCATGAAAAATAAAACGATACCTAACACCCAGGAGCGAGCGCAGTCCGAGCATTGTGATCCTAGGACGGCGCGGAATAGAACGGCGAAATCTTTTTGATACGACATCTTCTTAATATTTTTTTCTTTAAATAATCGCGCCTAGAGGTACTTTATATCGGGTACATTAAGTGGGCCATCTTTATACGACGTCTAAAATGATACCGTGTTTAGCAGGTACAGTGTACAGAACATCACTAGAATATATGACAAGGCACCTTTGGAGTACTACTTTTAGACCAAAAATTGGCAGGCATTATCCTTTCATCCAAAAGCCGTCCACTGCTGGACATAGGCCTCACCCAAGTGTCAGCACTTTGACCGGTCTGCGCACCGGAAGACCTCCCATGCTGGACCGATGACCTGGTGAATAGATTGTCGGTCCGTGTAAAATACTGGTATTCAGCTGGTACCCAGGAAGACTGGAAGCCGATCTAAACATAGTGGTGGAACGGCTAGGCAGAATGATTGATTGATGAAACAAAAATGAAAATAACCGAAAGTTTTCATTTCGCGAGCTATGAGGTCAACGACCGCGGATAGCGTAAAATAAAAGGTAATATGTCTGTATCTAGTTTTTGTTCTAACGACATTAAAATGATATCGAATTTTGGCTTTAGTTTCATTAGATCGTGTATTGCACAAACGCATTACGCTATTTTTTAAGGTTTAGATACAAACCTACTTGACTAGGTCTTAGCTCCCGCGGTCTGTCCCAAAGGGACAAGCATATTTCCGAATATTTTTGTTTTTTTTTTAAACGTTTACAAAGTCACATAAACAAACAGCCAAACCCGGAACAACTATGTGTGGGCCATAAAAATATTTGTTCCGTGCAGGAATCGAACCCACGACACGCGGCGCAGCAGCCGATCGCTCAACCACTGCACCAACCGTGCCGTCAGCGTCAACTTGGAGAGAATTTCTCCGACTGAGCATTTTTCGGGATAAAATCAATCTATGACACACTGACACACAGTGATTGAGCAGCTTTCTATCAGCGGAAGAATTTTAATAATTAATTAATATATTTTTTAATTTTTCTGGATAGAACCATCAGAGTATGAGAAACGTAAAAAGTAATGTAACTGTGACCGAATTATTAAGTTTGATGCAAATCTTGCGAAATTCTAAATATGTGGTGAACAGATAATTAAAAAAAATCTCAACCAAATTCTATAGTCAAACCGAAAAACCTGGTTTTAATTGAGAAAAAAGTGTTTTTAATCTAACGCGATTTGATGTAGGTAAACTTTAAAAGTTTGCAATAACCACTTGATAGGTAACTTTTTAATCAAACCTGAATAAAGCCGACCCTTTGTAGTAACGGAAACGGGTCCACGAGCAGGCAGAATCATGAATAAACGAAATGAATGCAAAAACAAGCGAGCACTTTCTATACGCCAGAGGTGAAATACATGGGAAAGGTTGGACGGAAGACCCGTGCAACTAAAATAGTTACCGGTTTTAGCTTCTGCACGCTCTGCCCGACGGTTCAATCGCCGTTTATTTCACAAAAAAAGAAAACTAAATTACAAAATCTGATCTAAAGGACTATTTTCGTACTTAAAAATCGATCAAACTCAAGACACATCGTATCAGCGATCAGTCAATGTTAAAACTTGTAAAAATATAGGAAAATTAGAGGCTTTTGACAGTTTGCGACCGCGAAATCCTTTTTTTTTTTACTATATATGCATACGTTTGGCCACTATCTCACCTGATGGTAAGCGATGATGCGGTCGAAGATGGAGTACGTTTGCCTAGAAGCAACCTATTCACTCTTGTCTTAAAGACTCCCAGGTACGAACAAAATGGTGATATAAGAGTTCATCTTATATCACCGCTTTAAACGCCACTTTTAGTTAGTCCTTTCAATAAACCGGTTGGGTTAATTTAAACGCAATACCTTCCTACACGTCTCATCATACTTGTGCTAGTTGATAGATTTTTTCTAAAAAATATCAAGTCGGGAGGCTAAATTGTCGATTCTATAAAATTCCAAGCTTTTCTGGTGAAAACTTCTTCCTTCTTAGAAAATGCCCACCGAATTGTGAATCTCCTCCTTTTTTGGAAGTCGGTTAAAAAAACCGACTTCCAAAAAAGGAGGAGATTCACAATTCGGTGGGCATTTTTTTTATGTATGTACCCCGATTATTCCGAGGTTTCTGATCTGATTTCTGGGATTATTTTTTCATTCGATGCGGTATACTTGCCGTAAAAAATTTGATTCAATTTGGTTCAGTATTTCTTATTTTATGAGCATTTTTGGTTATTTCAATTTCTGCGTAGACGAAGACGTCGTCTGAGTATCACCACTTAAAAGTAAAAAATATAAAACTTTTTACAAAAAAATATAACCGACTTCCAAACAAAACACTACAAAGTATAAAATAACCTTAATTTCGGAAGTCGGTGTTTTTGGTTTTGTTTCTTTGTTTTTTAACACCAACTTCCGAAATTATGGTTATTTTATACTTTGTAGTGTTTTGTTTGGAAGTCGGTTATTTTTTTGTAAAAAGTTTTTTTCACATAACCAGTGGCCATGATGTCACTCGGAATAAACGATGAATGTTAGCAACTAAATTTTGCTGTCAATTCGATTGAGGGACGTTAATTCGAGTGGAGAGTGACAAAGAGATTCAATCGGTGTGTTCCAAAAATGCGGCAAGGCAGTTTAGATCTGCATATATACGTAAGAAGTTCGCTTAATAGAATAGAAAATTTGATTAACACTTGGCGTTTGACATGGTGACCCGTGAAATATTCCATGTATGATTTAGCAAATAACATTTCCTTGTTCTATTTTTCCAGAATAAAATATCTTATTTTTACTAAAGCTTCGTGTTAACATAAACATAACCGGAACTTCCGTGTAAATAAAAAGTCATAGAACCTCATTCCGGGGTTTCTCTATGACTAATACGAGAGATGCGCGCGCGCCAATCGAGTGCAATCGCAACAAAACTGCGCTCCGTTGTAGCAGGATACGTCTGATTTTGTACACACGATAATAAAGCAAACTTGCACCCGTGTGACACTCCATCATTTACATTTACTAAAAAACAGCTCACCTACCACGCCAGCGAAATATTTCGCGAACTTGCGAGTGACGGCACGGAACATCTCCGTAAAACAACATTATTACTTAATGCTCCGGTGCCTTGATGTCAGTAACCAACAGGCATGGTCCCCGATCGTGCGCAAACAAAAAATACTATCGACATAAATAAGTAGGAAAAGTTCGCTCCGCTTAAGCGTTCGCAATAAAAACAATAGAATATTTTGCTAACTATGTTTAATACATGAAAGTAAAGAGAATGGACGACGTAACTTTGATTATTGCCTGTTGCTAGATAGCGGTGTACATTGCACGGTGGCGGACGGAGAGTTTATTTTCCACAGAACAATACCTTCAATGGTTGCTGTAAAGGAAGGTATATTGCACCGGTGAGAGAGACGAGCGATGCGCCCGCGCCGCGTGCGAGAGGGACGGAGTAACGGTTAGTGCAGGTTCAACGATCGACTCGCGCGCAGTTTGTTGAACTGCAATCATTGCTTTGGAAAATTGTTAGGGCTGGCCAAAAATATTAGATTTTTTTTCGTACTTATAGAATGTAAAGATTATCATCAGAAGATCACTGTGTTTTTTATTTTCAAGGTTTAGGTCCTCTGAAATAACTGTAATTAAATACATGACAACATAGAATTGTGCCAACTGCACCACACTATTGCTCGATTTATTGTTTTTTCTTTTACCTCCTATGTGTCAGCTGTCTCTTTAAGATAGCCCAAAACCGGTCAAGTGCGAAACGGACACGTAAACAAAGCGTTTTGTACCATAAACAAACAAAAAAGCACGATTCTTGTCGGTTATTTTATTATTAGTTGTGATAGAGGTAATACTCATGCACCACAGGTAGATGTCGCGTTTCATGAAATCACCATATTACAGCCTCCTGACAGAAAGTCGGAAAAATGTAGGGCGGAATAGCGTACACTGAACGTAAATATATCTGTTACAAGTTACAATATTTTGGAAAGACGAAATGAAACGAAAGTAAAAATGTAGACCCTAAATTTAACGCTACCATGAAAAAATTAACTGCAGTTACTGTTCTTAGATGTGCGCCACATCTGGTGGACCTTATTGTCATTTTCCGTCATAGGTAAAGATACTCGTCACGACGGTGGAGTGTCACTAAATAATTTAATTTGACTTGTATAGCGTCGTCTTGATTGGGTAACGATCGTACGAGTTAACGATGCGATGTGGTCGCACGATGAGATTAAACACACGTTTCTTTAATGCCTAATTGAAGTTTGCAAGTCATCGCGCGAGCACAGGAATCACTTTTATCGCGCGACGAAATCGCATCGTTAACTCGTACGATCCTTAGCCTTAATTTTAGTCACACAAGATTGTCGCATTCATAAACACAAATTAATAAAACTTTATGACCTCTTAAAAAAACTATGTAGCGAATTTCTTCGCTCATTCATATCTACAGCAAACAGCCATCTTTAATTAATTTGAAACATACATCATCGCAACGGTAGAAGTTACTAGTTTAGTTAGTATACTTCCTGCTAAAAGCATCCCGAAAATTAATTTAATAAAGTGCAGTGCAGTGCAATTCTGAACCGAAACATAATTTAATTTAGAGTACTTCATAGAGCACATTTTGCTACTTTAATGAAAATTCGTAGTAAATATTGAGTTAGTGCGAATGTAGTGTATATCACGGTTTTGATTAAATAAAATATGGTTTTGGCACTGTTTATGTAATGGCGGACCACTTGATCCGATTACTGTAATAGTGTATAAGACGATTAAAATTCAAGGAAACTGATTTAGTTAATCAAATTTTGTGTTGAAATCACCACTGTCATTCTGTGTTTAGTTATGTAAAATGCTATAAAATAATACGACAAATGGAAAACGAATTTCATACCAATTATTTCCCCGACATGGTAATGGCGAAAACGTCAGTAGGAACTTTTTTCGATGATGTCAACCATTATTTAATTATTTAAAAGGAAACCAAGTTGTAGCATTTAATTTGATCAAATTAGTCACCGATACACCTTTATTTCTCACAGATGTGTGTCCCGCACACACCTTTGTGAGAAAAGTTTTTTTTATCGTACCTCAGAAAATTCATTTTTAGTTTTTGCACTATTAGTACCTCCATATTTATTAAAATTGGCGTCGCGCAGCCCTGCGCGCGCAGTCTCCGGGCAACGCGGCATGTCTCTCGCGCGGCCCCCGAGACCATCGCGGAAGAAAGCAACGCGGCTTGTTACGTAACCAGTTGTTCTATCGCCAATCACTGCGCAGTGCACACTGCTGCATTGTGCACACACCACTACTTGCGCCATTGTCAATTTTATACCGATTAAACAAATCTTCACGCTACTCGAGATAGTTTTATATGGAGAACAGGGCAAGGAAGTTAATTGTTTTTTTTTTTTAATTTTACCATAGAACTGCAAAATGATTTTAATGATGGCAAGAGCAGAAATAAGGCAAAGAATCCCTGGGTGGACTGATATGCCTAGAAAGAAAGTGATAACTGATGGAGGGTCCACCCGACATCAACTTTTGTCTGCGCACATTTTTGTTCGAAGTTCGAAATCTGCGCAGACTAAAGTTGGTGCCACACGACACCAACTTTAGTCTGCCACCTATAAGATGACGGGTAACGAGATATCAAGTATGAGAAGAAGACATGTCGCACCAATGCAAATAAATTGGATTAAGTGCGAAAACATTGCAAAATATTTATTGTGTACACTTTTCTAAATTAAAAAGACCGTTCCATTCCAGAGTTTATAAAATTTGTGTACGATTAGCAATAACAAAATCAACGTCTGACCTTGAAACAGTGGGTAGTCTGCAACTTAAACATCGGTTCATAAGCAAGGGAGGCTATTAAGCTTCCGAACTTGACAATCGGTGGGAATCTTCAAGATTTGACCTTGGTAGATAATTACATATTTTTAAAACAGTTTTTATTTTATTTCACATACCATTTCGCCCGCGACTTCGTCCGCGCTGCAATTTTCTCACGGAACACTAATATTTTTAAAATAAATAATAGCCTATGTTACTTCCTGATAAGTCAGCTTTCTATTGGTGAAAAATTAGTAAAAACGGTGTACTGAACCGTTTTTACTAATTTTTCACCAATTCGCTTCGGAGCCTATTCGGTACAAACAAAAAAAAAAATCTTTCCTCTTTTTAATAATCTTTCTAATATATAAAAATCTCGTGTCATGGTGTTTGTTACCGAATTCCTCCGAAACGGCTCGACCGATTTTTAATGAAACTTAGTTTGTATATTCGGTAGGTATGAGAATAGGTGGCAGAGTAATTTTTTTTTTGTATGGCAAAACAACGTTTGCCGGGTCAGCTAGTATAAGTATAAAAATCTCGTGTCACGACGGTGTTTGTTACCGAACTCCTCCGAAACGGCTTGACCGATTTTCATGATATTTTTTGTGCATATTTGGTAGGTCTGAGAATAGGTAGGCTATTTTTTTATATGGCAAAACGTTTGCCTGGTCAGCTAGTATTAGTATAGAATAGACTATTATCGATCTACCAGTCCTTTTGCCAACTATTTTAGAGTCAGCTTCAAGTGTATAAGGATGCATCTGAATACCAGTATTTTTAATGGAGTAAGTGCCTCAGACCTCCACAATCCAGTGACTGGCTCACACGGTACTCCTTGGCAAGACTCGTGTCAGATTTCTTAGCTTCTGACTAACCGTACAGACCTTTATATACAGTGTGTCTCTAAATAAACGCTATATCTCTTAAGGGATTATTTTATGCATCATTAGGAACAACTTTTATTCTGGAACCAAACCCAAAATCGCGATAAAAATTGACTTGATTTTATTATGTGCGCAAAACTCGACAAAATGTACTGAACAGCTGATTTTTAGGGTTCCGTATCCAAAGGGTAACCAACGGAACCCTATTACTAAGCCTCCGCTGTCCATCCGTCCGTCTGTCTGTCAGCGGGCTGTATCTCAAGAACCAAAATAGGTAGACAGTGGAAATTTTCTCAGATTGTGTATTTCTATTGCCGCTACAACAACAAATAATAACAATTAAGGTTTATTATGGTACGGAACCTTTCGTGTGCGAGTCCGACCCGCAATTTGCTGGTTTTTGTTTTTTTTCGCGATACGGGGTTGGTCCTATAGCAATAGCGGGTCATAATACAATTACCCCTAAGAGATATTTCGTTTATTCCGTTACATTGTATAAGGCTTACCCAAGTCGGAATAAATATTACTGTGTCTAAAACTCTATTCGAACTCAATTCTTCATCAGTACAACAAATGTCGCAATAATGACTTTTAATACGTGGGTGTGTCCCAACATATGTTGTTGGTCTTGTTAGTACTTACAACTTGGAAGGTGCAACTAAGTGCCCTGCTGTCGCATGAGGCTCATTGTCAATACTACTTATACCATAGAAAATTAATACGCCAGAGTCATTTATTATTTTAATTGCCTTTATTTTAGGCAACTGTGGCTCACACAAAATACAATACACTTTTTAAAAATATACTATCGACTACTACATACTTACCTACGGGTACTTTTTAACCGACTTCCAAAAAAGGAGTAAGTTTTCAATTCGGTTGGTATTTTTTTATGTATTTACACCGATTACTCCGAGGTTCCTGATCCGATTTTGAGGTCGAATCGGTATACTTGCCATTGGGTCCCGTAAAAAATTGATTCAGTTTGGTTCAGCAGTTTTTATTTTATAAGCATTTTTGCTTATTTCGATTTCTGCGTAGACGAAGACGTCGTCCAAGTCATCACTTAAAAGTGAAAATTAAAAAAATAACCTTAATTTCGGAAGTCGGTGTTAAAAAACAAAGAAACAAAACCAAAAGGTTATTTTATACTTTGTAGTGTTTTGTTTGGAAGTGGGTAATTTTTTTTGTAAAATGTTTTTGACTTTTTAGGGTAGGTTAGTCAGGTGGCAGTAACATTATTGTTTTTTCACCAGACTGCGTAACGCAAACGAGGGTAATGTGTTTTTGAGCTTATGTCAAAATGTATGTTTGTTCCTCTGTGGCGCTCTAGAAACCAAAATCGAGGGCGGAATATGATGATTCTTACGTCAATTGATTTTTCTTAATCTTGTGAGTGTGAAAAAAAGGTTAAATTGAATAATAAGTTAGTGCGACTGACCACCACGGGGTCAACGGCCGCTGGTTGTATAGTTACTTACACTAACGTATTTTTCATTTGTTTTGTCGACATTTGTATTGACACCCATAACGCTTGCAGATTTTCAGTGTGATTGAAGATGATCATCACCATAACATGACAGTAATTATAAAATATAAACTCAAACCACGTATTTCAATATCATTTACAGGCACTTTTGAATTGTCAAAGTCGGTCAGTCAAAAGAGATGAAGCTATTTGCACGTTCGACAGCGTAGGTCTCGATGAAGAAGAACGTGCAAGAAACTCCACGGATACCCTTTTAAAAATTATACATTGTTACAAAGTTATGGTTACATCATTCATGTTAAAGTCATACAAATATGATGTGAGAACGAATAAAATAACTTGTGCATCTAACATCTATCGATGAAATTATTCAAAAATTGCACTCACCTGAGCTACAGTTGAAAACAGCGCCATCTGTGTTCGACAATTAAAACCAACTTCAACCAGTCCAAACTCTTCGATCGGAGGAAAACCTGTTTCGACTATCCCTCCCTAGAGGGCGCCACTGACACACATTACAAAATTGCTTTTCAATCCACCAATAATAATTAATATTAGAAATGGATTCCCTATGCGCTGGATGTAATCAAACACTACAAAGAAATGAAAATCTTACCTGTGTACTCTGTAAAAACAAATACGACTTAGAGTGTGCTAATGTACCAATTGATCGTTTTAATAACAAAAAAAAACGCATGGCATTGTTAAGCTTTTTGTGCAACAGACCCAAAAATGGCAACACGAATACCTATTCTTTTAATAGTTCTTTTCCTAATACTATACGGCAAAAGGATCGTCAGCTATTCCAGCAGCTGCGAACACCTTCAGAAGATAGTGTTACTATTAGGAAAAGAACTATACATTCTCACAACAGATTCCTAGGACCTGAGCTTACTAGGTGATACACTTCACACACAAGAAACCAGCGTCCAAGCGGAACTAACGCTGGAAAACTTGAGCGAAATTGTAATACTCCGGCTGAAGGAAAATAATACATAAACCAATAATACTTAATTGTACTTAAACTGACAATACAAAGCGAAATCAATAAAGCAAAGAAAGGTATATTACTAGATATGACCAAAGCCTATGACAAAGTCCATTTTAATATATTACTTGCCAAATTATACGGAATAGGTATTCGTGGAAATGCTCATAATTGGCTTGTATCTTACCTAAAGAACAGAGAGCAAACAGTGGAAATTGAATTTTATAATCACCAGACAAAAGAAATAAAGAAAGTCCGATCAAATAGCAAATCAATTAGCGTCTCAAATCTTTCAACGATTAATCATGGCATGACAGACACTTACATTGACAGATGAGGAAGTAAGTCTCATTACAAATTTCAAATCTTGCCAGCATAAAAACAAAAAAACAATATATGCAGGTAAACTATTATATATATACATTGTTATCATGGGCTGAAAGTAACTTATTAAGTCCCGAGAACGCGCCCATAGTTCGAGGGACCAAATTAGTATTTCACCCGAGGGAAACACTGTGCTTTTCATTACGAATTCAATGAAAGTAAAAATAAAAAGAATTAGCAAAAGATCCGTACAAAAATCAGCTATACGAAATTATGAACAAAACTCTAAAAACAAAAAAAGATCGGATTGCCGCTTTCCCGCCAATTTTTTTTTTTCATTGACCTGCCAGCTATTTCGGCATTATTTTACATTTTCACAACCTTCACAGCCTTTTACCCTCAAGCCCTTTTATTTGACACTTTTATTGAAATACTTTTTTTCCTAGTTTGTCCCCCATACTAACAATTTATTCATTTACGTAATTTGTCGTGTTTGGGTTACAGAAGTCCATATGTATACCAAATTTCAACAGAATCGGTCCAGTAGATCCGGAGAAAACTGGCTGTGACAGACGGATAGACAGACAGACAGACACCCGAGTGATCCTATAAGGGTTCCGGTTTTTACGGATGTTCGGAACCCTAAACATTTAAACCCTGGCAACTTCAGCCATCCTAATCAGGGAAGTTAAGGACTACTCAATTTGCATACTTTTGGACAGCATGAACATACTTTTGGACAGCATGAAACAACAACTTATAAAAGAAATAGCCGTATCTTTGCAAACAAAGCATCGTTATTATTGAGACAGTTTAAACTCAAAATAAATGTATGGTACCTACTTGACGTACAAATTTAACGGTACACTTCATTGTTTAATAAGCTCTCTATACAGATATTATAATACCTAATTTGACACGTGTTAGGTAAATTAACTCGATTGTATCTGACAATTGTTAGCATTATGTGGTAGTACACATCTTTCGATGCCTTGCTTATTGCAGCTTTAATTAATTTCGGTATGTGATGATAGCTATTTGAATTAATGCTATTGGTTCTAGTCGATCAAATATCTCTCTCGAAAAACTAGACGGTGGAAGCAGTCATTTTCGCCTATTTTAACTGTCGATTGCCGTAGGCTGAGTATTGATTTGTGCCCTATAAGTGGATCGAGAACTGTTAAATAAAGAAGTGCATTCTTCTTAGCTAGACCGCTGTCCTCGTTTTCAGTAATCGAACATTTATTTTTAACTTCGTACAATAGCAGCTTATGTTCTACTGCTGAAACTCGGGCTACCTGTTAAGGAGAGGGAGTGATCGTAATACCCGAAGAGGAGACAGTGTAGATTGGTTGATGTCATACGGGAGATGGCACATGTCGATTTCCTCACGATTGTTTCCTTTGCCATTTTCAATTAATCAATCAATCAAATTGTTTATTTGTGATACATGGGTTACATACAGGTGTTTAGTACATAGTTTTATACTTAATAATGTTCATTTCATGATCAGCCACTTGGGCATACAAATTTTAATGAATATATGTATATAAAATTCTTCCGTTACTGACTGATTGAGTGACTGACAGACAACGCACAGCCGAAACTACTGGTCGTAGATAGCTGAAATTTGACATGTAGGTTCCTTGGGGAGCGTAGGGGAGCACTAAGAGAGGACTTTCCGAAATTCCCACGGGAACGGGAAAAAAACGGGATATGCGCGTACGAAGTCGCGGGCAAAAGCTAGTATTATAGAATTTAGATTAATTGATATAAATTCCATTGAAACTTAAATATAAATTCTATTATTAATATTACAATAAGACATGCATGACAAACACAAGAAGACAATAACAATAAATTGTATCGTCAACCGGACATGAAACATTTAAAAACTTCCCGTCGATAAAAATTCAGCAACAGAGTAGTAACATCAATTCAACTAAGAATAGTTATATCAATAAAACGGAAATTATAACAGCAGCGGGTCTAAAAAGGCTACTTTAGTAGAATAATATTAAGAATCATAATATTAACCACACAACAATCTGTCAAATTTCATTTTCATCTTTATCGCTAAAGCATTAGGTTCAAGGTTGATTGGGAAAATTTGACAGTGACGGGTAGCTTGATGTGCTGGTTGATTTTACTATTCTGCACTTACTACAACTGGCAGAAGCTAGTGAACATAGTGTCAGTTGACAGTATACTAGGCTAATTTTTTTGCAACTGAAGTGAGTTTTTTGTAAAGCTTTTATAGAAGTACTGCTTTGTTTCTTTTTGGCTGGAACATGCCAATTTATTTTCATCACGCGAGACAAAGGGTAGGTTTCTGAATATACTATTTTGAGTTGAGAACATGTCGAACCCCGCTTGAGTGCCCGATTTTGACAGGTTTTAAGGCTAAAATAGAACAGGCATGTTTATAAAAATAATTTATCAGGGTGTTATCCGAATTTAAAAATCCTCGAATCAGTCATTGATATATAAAAAACCCAAGATGCACAGTCTCGACCAAATGCAACACTCGAAACTGTCGTCAAAAATTGACATGTATCAAGTGTCATGTGTGTTGTGTGTAGTTATACTATAAACAATTTTTTTTTTGCAAATTCAACCTTACACGGATCGCTTAAAGTTGTTTTTACAAAGCAGTGCAGTATGGCGAGTGATGCGCAATTTAATTGCAAATTCAACCTTACACGGATCGCTTAAAGTTGTTTTTACAAAGCAGTACAGTATGGCAAGCGATGCGAGACTGTTTGAAACTATTATACATTGTGCGCGTTTTTTTGCGAACGTTTTTGAGATGCTGAGTTTTTGGGTAACCTGTGGGTGTACCTTGGGTTTTTTATATATCAATGGAATCAGTATTTAAATTATGCGTATGTTATTTTTATATAAATAGGGCTGTAGTCGGTTTGCGTATACTCAAATTCAAATTAGGATACGACACAATTTTCCTATTTGAGAAAGATTGGGTGTTGGTAATATGCTTTGTACGAGTTACTAACAGGCCGGGTCATTAATAGCTTTCTTCCTCAATGCTTTATTAAGTTGACTTACACAAAGCGACTGAATAACCACTAGTCGGTACGCTAGATTACGAGCACTACTAGAAAAAATTAAATCATAAAACAACTTTTATATTTCGATTTAAATTAAACTTAATTGAATAAATATCAGAGAATGGGCAGCAGCGTTCTCTGTAAAACGCAACACCATACACTGCGATCGCCAACCCGCCTGCCAAGCGTGGCGATTATAGCGACTCCCCCAACATTTAGAAGAGGCCATGTCCAGCAGTGAACGTCTTTCGGCTGATTATATATATACATAAATATCAAATAATCATAAACACTAATACTATTTAATCATGTGGTCAACTACTAAACGTATTTTTTATGTTTGCGGTTACGTTTGTATGACATATAATAAGTCATTTCCGTAGAGGCGGTGTGAAAAACAAATTTTATATAATACATTTATAAAAATAAAAGAATAGAATAGAATACTCTTTATTATGTACACCATATAAGTTACAGAAAAGATAGATGAGAAACTTTACGTAGGGTGACACAATGGGTGGCCTTATCGCTAAAAGCGATCTGTTGAAGACAACCTTTGGATGGATTCTAAAGAGAAAAAGGAGATACAGTACTGTCTTAGGTGTACCTACTATTTATACAAAAATCAATACATACTAAATAGATAAATTTATACAATGATATTTTTTTATGAAACAATAGCAGAGAACTCTAGAAAAAAAAACGCTTTAAAGACAGAGATAGTGGTTCTTGACCAAAGTTTTAAAAATGGACAAAGATTGAGCCCGCCTTATCGACACGGGCAAGGCATTCCATAACCTCACCGCTTGAGTCGTGAAAGAATTGTCATAGAAGGTGGAATGACATTAGAGCGAAAAGTTTTAAATGTCGTCTATTGTTCGTGATTTTGCTGTCTTTAAAAAAACAACACTGACGGGTAGATTACTTACGTAAATAATTTATAAATAACGAAAGTGATAACTCTTCTATGTATTTTAGGTCTTCCTCGGTTTCGAAATGCCGCCACAGAACAGTGTTACTCTTGAAAGAGTTTTTACCTGGTTTTTTTTTAATCAACGGGAGTATTTAATTTCTCAAGGACATAGAATTGATCCTTTAAATCAAAATGTGGTTAATGTACCTATCATTCTTTAAAACCAGAGCAAGTTTTTGTAATTTGATGGAAAAAGATATTTTTTTTATTCAAATAATGCTTGAAAACCGCCTCAAGGTCTCCAAGGTCTTCTAAATGTAACCTACATTCGTAATTGTTCCATATTGATGACAAATAGCAAAACAACACCGATATTTACTATCCGTCAAAAGCTTTTTAAAACTAGGTCACTGTATCAGTAGGTACACACGGGCTGGGGCTGTGAGGTTGTTAGTACTAGTGCGGACGCCAGCGGGACAGTCCACTTGGTCACCACTGCCGACCACGCAGCCATGGACCACCACCATGAACCACCTTCAGGGCCACTGGTGCCTATCCCTCCTCAGACAGTGGCTGACATGCAGGTCTACATGGCCCGAAGGTTCCAGCAGACGGTATTGTTAGAAACTTATACTCTCCCGGCTCTCGACAACTACGGCTGTAAGTAGATAAATAATAATGACGATCCATAACAAGTTATTTTTAATTATACGATAGATAATTAGGATTGTTTGATTTTCAGTTTATTACAGTTTCAAATTTAATTTTCAGTTTATTACAGTTTCAAATTTAATTTTAGTTACTCTTTGTTTTCTTTTTTTTGAACCTCTTGAATGCAAAAGCCAGACTTGTCCCGCTTGTTGAGTTCTCCGCGCCTAAAACTTACCGCGTTGGGAAATTTACGTTGTTATCCATAACTAAAATATACATTCTAGATTTTAAGTTTGCTTGCATGCTATTTACAGGTTCATAAAACAAAATGTATAGAAATAGTGTACCAAATGACCTAAAGTGTTTAACACCACGTTTTCTTTTTCATCCTAAAAAAGTTCATCATGCAGCTTCTGCGTGGTTTATTTTAATATTGTCTGTGCCTCAAATGCAGATTAATAATCATATAAAACTAAGACGTTTTCAATTTTAATTTCTTTTTTAACAGGCAATTTTAAGAAATATTTTAAGTACCCTTTTCCTTAATTAAACCAATTTTCAAAAGTCCACATCGGAAATTAAACTAAAGGGAAACTGAAGAAAATTCTGTGCAATGAAAATCAAGTGTAATTCTCATACACTTGAAAGTGCGTTTATTTCATGCAACAAATACATAAAATCGAAGTGATAATGGAGAAGTGACGTAACAAGTGGAATATAAAGATTATGCTCGGCGCACGGGGCAAATCCGAGACAAGCTTTCGGGGGTTGTTATAAACCTGTGGAGAGCGTTATCATTCTGTGCTCCGGGCCAGACGACGGGGGTTGTCCGAGCGCCACTAGCTACTTGCGACCCAAGCTGTTTCTTGCGAGTGTCGCCGGTCTTGCGACCCAAGCTGTTTCTTGCGAGTGACGCCGGTACCCCTCACCAAGCTGGCAAGCCGCGCTCGTGCTGATACACGCTATTGCTCCCAAGTGACGCAACTCCCCCCGATTTTCGTTGCATTTGCGCCTTTCGTCGAGTACGATTATATCAGTAAGTTTTCCTTCAAAATATTTTGAGCACATCAGTTTGTTTGCTTGCGAATTATGTAATCCTGATTTTTTGTTGAGTGTGCAATTTTCCGACTCTTGTTTTAGTTTATAGATTTGTGTTTGACTTTAATTAATGTTAGAATTATTTGGATGGATGTAATTTGTCAAATGTTCAAGATCAGTGACGTGTTGTTGGTGGACTGCTATAGGATGATGTCGTAGACGATAACGTTGATTTGTTTGCTTTCAGTATAAGTAATACACGTCCTAATATGTTGATGAATGGTTTTAGTTTATCTCTTAATTTATTATACTTAGAAGCTTGAATTATAAATGGTGTGAGAAATCATAGTGAGAAAATGTCGATCATAAATAAGATTACGTTTGAATTCATCGCACAAAGAAAACATTTTATCAATAAGCTAGTTTTCCATAGGTAAAATAAGCTTTGGTTGATAATAGTGTTAAGAGTTTATTTTTAATCTTTAGGCGTTGTCCTAAAGTAGTAGGCGTAAGTGTTTAACCTTCGATATTTTAATCTCTTAACCCATATGGGTATAAAATCTTTTGCTCTGAGGTCTGAGGAGATCTTAAAAAAATGAGAAGGAGTACCAGCTTATTTCTTTTCTAATTTTGTGTTCATTGATCGCACATTAATACAGTTAGCTTTTGGAAAAAAATATTTACTGTTGTGCAAGAATTTTACATTTTGGTTCTACTATAATATATTCACGCCAGGGGTGACAAGGTCAATATATTGTTTTATCTTTCCTAAAAGCATGATAACCTTTAAGCTAAGATAAAATCAGTCTTGCGAGAAAAGTCTTTCGAGAAAAATTTTATATTTCCGGGGTTTTAGAATCTGACCGTAGAGAGAAAATATTTTTTGGGAATTATACTCTTCAACGGATTTTTTATTCGTTCCAATCTTCAACTGCAGTAGTCCAAATAAAAACCTACCATTTTTAAACAATTCCTGAAAAAAAAAACAAATAATTAAAAAATTAAAAACACGCCTGCCATGTCTTAATTTTTTAGTTCATTTTTGGACATGGCAGGCGTGTTTTTAATTATTTGTTTTTTTTTCATACCTTTTAGTGATAAATCGACATTTTGATTGAATAAGTAATGCGAAACTAAATCGATTTATGATTGGTACCACATTGATACTAAAATTTCTTGGCTGTCCTAAAATATTTTTTTAAATTTTCATTATTAGCGATCGAGTGCATATTGAATACTACTGTTATATATTTTTGTTATGTACTAAGCAAGCTCTAGATGATGATAGTATAGGTCAGCAAATTTTAATGAAAATAAAAAAATATTTCCGTATTTTTTTATGATCCATGGCTACCCCATTTAGTTTTGACTAGCCTGTGTTACCCGGGTTACGCAACGCTTCTAACGATACCACATACATCGAAATCGGTTTAGGCGTTTAGGAGTTACGATGGATTAAAGAAACTCACAAACATACATACATGAACCCTGAAAACATAACACTCCTTTTTTAGGCAGTCGTGTAAAAATTGATATTTTATGTGCGGTTTCTTTTAATACCCGAGTTACTAAATTGTGTAATCCGTTAATTATATATACCAATTAAACAAGAAAAAAAATCTCTTAACGTGTAAATAAATTGTATAACAAAAATACTTAAACAAAATTTTCCATTACTAAAATCACGCCTATACTTATTCCTCGAAAGTTAAGGCAGAGGTTTATTTTATAGTACACGCACATTTCACCAGTCATGTCCTGAAAAACCCAATACAACTTTGAGTGAATCGATCTCAGGACCTCAACCTCAGCAGCAGGGCTTGCGAGGACTACACCATTCTGTAATCTATTGTTAACTTAATCAATTGATTTGACAATAGAGTAAATACGCGGCGGCTCGTTGATGTCTTTTGTTTGCGTTTAATTTTAAATAAATTAGTACTTGCGATCTGCGCGGGAGTTTACTGTGAGAACGCGTTCGAGCGCATAAAGCTGCATCTATATACTGCCACGAGCTATTACGCGCCGGAAAACTGCAGTAGTACCTACTTCAGATTAGGTATTGGGTAAATTGAATTCACCTTACCAAAGTATTTTTAACCATAATTTATAAGTATTAAATAAAACGTTACAATTTTTTTTATCAAACCAAATGAACTAAAACTGCGTCTGTGGGGAGACATCAAAAGTATTTATGTATTTATTTAACAGTTTATGTACACAGATTTAACAAATACGAAGACCGAAACTGAAAAATAGGTACAAAGGTGGTGCTTATTTAAAAAGAAAAATGGGTATTGTGTAAGCTATCAATGTTAAATAGAAATGAAGGTCATCGGATTGATAATGTTAACTGCAGTTTGCAGTGAAAAAGTATGGCAATAAATAATTTAATAAGGGATGTTCCTGTCAATTTTAATGCCGAGATTGTCTAGATTAATAATAGGATTTTAAGTATTTTTGTTGCCATCTTGAACTACTAAAGTTTGATGCATATCTTCTGGGTCCATTTCTAATCAAACACCACATTTTTAGTATTCTGTTATTTTCTGATGTCCTGTTGCTCGATTACTAAAACCTGATTTTGGTAGAGAGAGAAAAACTTTCAATGATGATGAAAGGTTTTTCTTTCTCTACCCAAATCAGGGGGGCTACTCTCTAAGCCCGAAGTCCGTAGTTTCGGGCTTAGTTGCGGGCGTATTCTACTCCGTATCATCTACAGACTTACGATTAGTCCTAAACCCGAACTAAGAATGAATGACAACATGATTAGACAGTAACGTCTGATCGTATTGTCATTAATTTTTAGTAGTTAGGTCTTACGGAGTAGAATACGCCTGCAACTAAGCCCGAAACTACGGACTTCGGGCTTAGAGAGTAGCCCCCCAGGTTTTGAGCTAGTTTTGTAAACAAACGGTGTTCTTCTATGATGCAGACAGCCCTTGTTTTATCGTTAAACAGACAAGATGCATTTAGATTTTTGACAAGAAGATGCATATTATAATAATCCGCCGAGCCAGGTAGAAACACATCAGATTAATAATTCATAGCTGCATCGACCTCGCTGCCTGCATAATTGAGTGGAGTAGCATCCATAATGGCGTTAAGTTCAGCATCGATCGCAGGCCGCCCTTCGATTCTATTTGTAACTATTATGAACTGTCGGACAGCTGAAGCTTTTCACAGTCAATTTACCTTGCTAGCAGCTGATGGTTTCTTTCACAACGTGCGACGATATCGACTGTCATACGTGGGACAGTTCTGTGTATTCGCGTCACATTCGGCAACTGTCAAGAATACCTTTAATGTTCCTACATTTTGACGAGTTTTTAATTTAAAAATACAATATAAAATTAATAAATTTAAAATAATCCTTACTAATATTATAAATGCGAAAGTAACTCTGTCTGTCTGTCTGTCGCGCTATCACGCCAAAACTACTGAATCGATTTAAATGAAATTTGGTACACAGATAGTCTAGAGCCTGAGAAAGGGCGTAGGCTACTTTTCATCCCGAGAATATGTTCCCTGGGGATAACGCGGGCGAAGCCGCTGGCAGAAGCCAGTTATAACTAAACAAAAAAATATATTATTTTTATTTGAACTAAACATACTAAAACCAATGTAGAAAATGTAAGCGAATTAACAAAAAAGTAATAATTTAATCTAAAAAGCAATAAATACATAGATATGATATAATGGCAATACAAAAAAGTTATAATATAAAATACATTTATAAAGTACCCCTGTGATAAAAAAATAGTTGGATAGAAAACAATTATCATTTATTTTACTAATAAAAATATTTAAGCGCTCTTCCCCTCTCCTAATTATTTAAAATTTCGCTGTGCCCGACAGGGTCCATAATTGTTTCTATCCATTAAAATTTACTAGCTGTATGTGTACATTATAGATTGCAATAAACGATTAGAGATTTGAGTTTTTTTTATTACTATTGATAGGCACGCAATTGACCATTCTCTCACCTGATGATAAGCGATGATGTGGTCGAAGATGGAGATCGCTTACCTAAAAGTAACCTATTCACTCTTGATTTAAGCATATCTGTAATTCCATTCAGTGAAATAGGTCACTGTAGAACGAATGGCAGGGATGTTAAATATTCATCTGCATCCGTTTAGACCGAACTTTTGAATCCAAGCCCTAATTCGATTGAGAAAAGTTTAGATGTATGATGTCTGTCTATCTAATTTCTAAAACAAAATAGTGGAAAATAGAGGACACGTCGCTGTTTTATTTACCTTTGTTTACTTACATCACGAAAACTTCTTTTATAATTTTAACCGAGTTCTAAAAAGGAGAAGGATCTATATTCGTGCATCACTTTTGTCTGAGGAATAACTATGGTGGCTTGACAGTGGTTTAAAATTTTATTTGAAACCACCATGTTTTCTCGTTCTTCAAAAAAGTTAAAATTGAAGTATATCATCTCAGCAGAAAAAAGTCAGGAAACTAGTGGATTTTTTTACAGATAGCGACTACTGTTTTTGATTGATAGAAACTGGTGTTTTTGATTGATAAAAACTGGTGTTTTGACGGATAGCCACTGGTGTTTTTGATTGATAAAAACTGGTGTTTTGACGGATAGCCTCTGGTGTTTTTGATTGATAGAGGCTAGTGTTCTTGATTGATAAAGACTGGTGTTTTGACGGATAGCCACTGGTGTTTTGATTGATAAAAACTGGTGTTTTGACGGATCGCCACTGGTGTTTTTGTATGATAGAGGCTAGTGTTCTTGATTGATAAAGACTGGTGTTTTGACGGATAGCCACTAGTGTTTTTAAATGATAGAGGCTAGTGTTCTTGATTGATAAAGACTGGTGTTTTGACGGATAGCCACTAGTGTTTTTAAATGCTAGAGACTAGTGTTCTTGATTGATAAAACTGGTGTTTTGACGGATAGCCACTGGTGTTTTTGATTGATAAAGACTGGTGTTTTGACGGATAGCCACTAGTGTTTTTAAATGCTAGAGACTAGTGTTCTTGATTGATAAAACTGGTGTTTTGACGGATAGCCACTAGTGTTTTTGATTGATAATGACTAGTGTTTTGACGGATAGCCACTGGTATCTTTATTTCATAGAAATTATATAGTGTTTTTGATGTAGGTATATTGACTAGTGTTTTTGACTAATAGAGACTAGTGGTGTTGGCAAAAAGCTGCGCCAATGCGAAAAATCTTTATTGATGGCCATTGGGTTTTTTATATATCAATGTAGACATTGCGGGTTTTTGATTGATAATGACTGGTGTTTTGACGGATAGCCATTGGTGTTTAAGAGTTATAGAGACTGGTGTTTTAACGGATAGCCATTGGTGTTTAAGACTTAAAGAGACTGGTGTTTTTGGCAAAAAGCGATTGTTGTTTTTGACAGTTAACGACTGCGACGCGAATGCGAAAATTCCTTACAAGTACGGGCGGGAAATACTATCCTCTAATATTAAAATACTTTCATTTGGAGTTTTTTTATATTGCACTCGGTGATACTGGCGTAGATGTCGGCTTCAAACAACAAACACTTTCATATTTCCCCCTCTTATAAATACGTAGTGCAAAATACATTTTCTTAGCGGATACGTACCTACGTTATTTAAAGCCATATTTCAAATTTGAGCTTTCTTGACTTGGAAAGTAGTTTTGGCTGTGTGTTGATTGTCTGTCAAGACAAACAATTTTATGAGTAGAATAATATAACTGTCGGTCAGAGAATCGACCCTTGTCGCTCATGCAATTGCAATTGCATTGCGCGAGCCTCTTCTCTGCCTAGGCCGGCGCGGCAAACTCTTAAAGTCACCAAACCAGATAGCAGTGAGTTGTCTCTAGGATTAGAGTACTGGGTGACTGGATTTATTTTTTATTACATTTCTCAAAACCTAGAGAGCAGACTCAGTCTCACTAACCGAGCCGCTATTTGTAAACATGCTCATTTAAAAATATTTGTATGTGTAAGCATACTAATTTACAAAAAACAATAACAACAGTCCTGGTCAGTATCCGACAAAACGAGGTAGTTATTCAATCAATCAATCAATTTATTATTTCAGACAAATGGTCCATTTGTTAGTCACAAAAATATCTTACAAACTATGTTAGTAGACACATTACAAAAGAGTACATAAAAGTTGGTAGGTATAGTCATGAAACCTTTCGCTCGAGTTCAGCCTAGATTGCATCGCTATCCGACCAGAACTCGAACGAAAGCCTTCATGACGGCCGAGTCATATTTCCTAGCAATTACTTGTACGATACTGTTAATGCTGCCCTGCACTCTGCTCAGTAGGGACGCGGTGCGCTTGCGCATTATGGCATGGAAGCCGTCAACCCGAGCCTCTGCAAACATACTCAAAGCGCTACAAAAGCGGGGCAGCCCTAGCAGCATCCTGAATCCATTATTATACTGGACGCGCAAGGCATTGATCGGCCTTTGAGTATAGCTGACCCACAGGCTACTCGTGTAAAAGGTTTGGCAGTAGGCTTTAAAAAGCGATCGCTACTGCAGTAAAAAAAACACAATCTAGTCGTGACACTAATATATTGCTGCCTAAATAAATAAACCTGATGTCTAAAGTTCAACTTCTTCTTCTTCTTATCGTGTGGGCAGTAAGGTCTAACGACCCCACATACCCTAGTGTCAGAGTTTCTAAACCGCCTCAAAGGCCTCTGACATGGTTTATTTGATGACCGCCATTTGGCGGCTGGGACCACCGGCTTATACGTGCCTTCCGAAGCACAGAATCATCTTTTTATTAGACAATCAGGTGATTCAAACCTGCAATATCCTAGTCAAACTGGAAACAACTTTACAAATTATGCTTCCCGTGGGAATCGAACCCACGACCACCGGGTCACAAGGCAAACGGCTAAACCACTCGACCACGGAGGCAGTTAATTTCAACTGGATTGCGTTCACGGAAATTAGTTTTTATTTTCTATCATCATCAACATCATCATAACAGCCGAAAGAAGTCCACTGCTGGACATAGGCCTCCCCCAAGGGGGGGTTTGCCATAATCGCCACGCTTGGCAGGCGGGTTGGCGATCGCAGTGTATGGTGTTGCGTTTTACTGAGAAATCTGCTGCCCATTCTCTGGTGAGTCCCTTAGTCGCTTGTATATTTGAACCAAACTCTGTTAAATAGTATCAAAGAAAAATTCTCACAATACAATGAATCCCAGTCACATAAATTATAAAAATAAAAAACAAAACATAATGCACAAAACTAAAAGCGGCATCGGTCCAACAAAGGCTTGGATTGGTGAGTGAAACGTTGTGGGTTTGGTGGTTAGATTGCTTGGTGCAGGTTGAGAAGATCACCTTCCCTTTAGAAATGTTAAATAAGCAATCCATATGATTATGAACACATCTTTAAAAATACACAATGTAACCAAGGGCATGGTGAATATCAATGTAGCACCCACTCCTCACAAGATCGGAGACTCTACACTCGAAGTTGTACGTATTCCTGGGACAATCGGCCTAGTTAGGTAGGGCTAACTTCGAGAAAAAGGTCAACCGTCGTCTCGGCTTTTTTTACCATTGATAGGCATGCGTTTGACCACTATCTCACCTAATGGTAAGCGATGATGCGGTCGAAGATGGAGCACGCCTGCCTAGAAGTAACCTGTTCACTCTTGACTTAAAGACTCCCAGGTTGTAGCTATCAGGAAACACAGACTCCGGCAGGGAATTCCACTCATTTGCTGTACGGTCAACAAAGCTATTGGGTATGCAGGCAGCTAACTTGCAACTACTTGTAAACAATGTTGTGAGTGTGCTGAGTAGACAATTATTGTACAACACATACACAACAATATTATAATGCACACATTAAAAATTAACATTGGCAGTGCTGTGGAAAAATTAACATTTTTGCCTGTATACCGAATAGCTTTGTTGACTGTACAATGTATGTGTTCCTAAAACGGTTTTTTGTGCGTGTGGGTGGGATGTCCACCATGTCCCGGTGGGTCTTGTGGTCCAATAATGGATCGGACTCGGCAGAATGAAATTATGCAATTCCGCATAATTCGGTTCGGTTTGCGGTTCGAAAAATTGCGTAGTATTTTCTCGTCTCACATATCACAGAATCTCAGACGAAAGTTTATAACCAGTGTGTGTTGCCAGTGATGACTTATGGAACTGAACTGTGGTCACTCACAATGGGCAACCCCAGGCATTAAAATCATCAAAGTCTGAATAGTAATTTATTGAAGGTCTTAAAAACCGGTGTTTCGAGATATTCTCGGTTCAAAATTAGTACAGCAAACGGTATGGCACCCTGATGTTCTGAACACTTGTGCGCCTACATTGTCTCCGATCTTGACACGCCTATTGCGCCTTTCGTTTGAGACAGGAAAAGTGCCGACGGCTTGGAAGCATGCTAACGTGCAGCCTGTGCCCAAGAAGCGTAATCGAGCTGACCCAACAAATTACAGACCCATCTCGGTAACTTCGGAACGCGTGCTGCTCCTGGCATCCCTACAAGCTAACGATATTCTTAGAGACCGACAATACGGTTCCGCCGAAATCGGAATTATTTTAATATCGGATTTTTTCTCTGAATTATTCCTGAGTTAACTGTCTAACGAGTACCAGGCTAGTAAGGACTCACTAAGTATAGACAAAAAGGTAAAAATAATTGTATGTCTTTGGTTGGTTCTATAGACCTTTAGGTTAAGTTCATATGACTGCGCCGTACCGCGCGGTACAAGATCGCAATAAAGTGTTTATCGTCTATATTACCGCGCGGCACAGGTAGCGCGCGGTAAACACTATTTAGTGTGACCTTGTACCGTGCGGTCATATAAACTTAGCCTAAATGTCAATAGAAAGCACTGAACCAACCACAGAAATAATATAATTTTTTAAAGAGCTCAAGGTTGAAAATGTTGTCATAGATGCATGTAACAAAAGAAGGAACCTCTTCCCGTTAACAAAACGTTTCATTCACATCGAAAATAGAAACCGATTTTATTCACTGTATTCATTGATATACAAAAAACGCGTTGGACTATTTAGCCGTATGGTGTCGGCCGGTGCCGTATGGTGCCGTAAAAGAATAATACCATCCCATCACTTCCCGTGGGTGTCGTAAGAGGCGACTAAGGGACAAACCAGAGAATGGGCAGCAGCGTTCTCTGTAAAACGCAACACCAACCACTGCGATCGCCAACCTGGCTGCCAAGCGTGGCGATTATGGCAAACCCCCCTTTTGGGGGAGACCTATTTCCAGCAGTGGACGTCTTTCGGCTGTTATGATGATGATGATTGGACTATTGGCTAACCGATTCCTGTAATTTATTTTTTAATTGAGAGTATTCCCGTTCGGGTTTAAAAAACAAAATGTACTCGCTACCTCGTTACTCAATTCTAACAACATAAAATAAAGTAACGAAATATCTTTCAGTTGTTTCATGACGTATTTTCGTTTGCTCTTAACTTGATGCCTGTTCGGGTAAATATAGGAGCTTAACCTAGTACGTCACAGTGCACTGAAAGGAGCTTTGTGACCGGTACGTGATTGAATTGGTTTCCGTGGAACCTGCAGTGGTCGCCTTTGAAGCTAAAATATGATAAAATAGGTACATGTTAGTATAACTTTCCGCCCGCATAGAGTTGAGACATAAAATAAAGCGCAAAAATATTAGTTGGCCTTTGTGCAGGTAACATATGTCGACACCATGCATGTGTCGCTCTGAAATGGATCCCAGACACACACCAGTAGAGGAGGGGAGTTTTTCTCAAGGGTTTTTTTACCAAAGGTTTCATCAAAGAAAACCTCTTTAAACAATGTTTTTTTTTATTCCTTCATTAATTATTTAGAGCCGTGTACGCTCGATTATGGTTGCCTTTAATTGAGTGTGTATTATAGGATAATATTAAGGTGTACCAATTTTTATATTTTGTAATGTTATTATCATATTGTAACACTCGTTGGAGCCCCTTAAATAAATAAATCAAACTTGATGTCTGCAATTTTTTGACGGATAAATAGATTTTCGTCTACGATGTTCAGCGATAAGTGCCTACCTAATACCTAATGTCACATCCCATGCGTCTGTACATTCTTACGTACAGTCATGAGTCTGCTGGCTTTGCGATTTATTCGTTTGCAAATCTCCGATGATATTTGATCGGAAATGAGAAACAAAAATTATATCATTTTTGTCTGAGAGATCGGCCAGACAGAGTTCGGCTGGGAACAGACGAACATCTTCATCGACAGGTACACACATACACCCACCCAAACACACCACACAACCACTCCCCATCCACACACGCCTAATTCGCAACTAAATATTGTAATTATTGTTCTTCAAATACTTAACACCTAGATAAATTTACTATTTATTTATTTATTTAACAATTTATGTACACACATTACATAGGAAGATAAAAAGAAGGAAACAGAAAAATAGGTACAAAGGTAATGCTTATTTCAAAAGATATCTGTTCCAGCATACCTGCGAAAGGAGAGCATTATATTGCATTTTATACTAGATTATGTTACATTTGCATTAACGGATTATAATTCCGTACGTTTTGTTGTGGAAAAGCGGAATCACTTAACACGGGCATTAATCACATATATTGTAACTATCAAAACCTGTATTGCAAATAAAAGATTTATTAATTTATTTTATTTAAAGACGTCCCTTAATAAGACCCTCTATAAAATATTCAATTCTAATTATTATTGTTCAAATTACACCCACGTAGAACTTGACTCCCGTGCTGTAAAATTGTACCTACGGTCAATTTTATCACAATTTCGGTAACCAAACTATTTGGACAGCGCCGCGGCGCGGCGCTGTGGCAGCCAATTATCAGATTCGGTTTCGGAAATTCAATTTGAAACCGCCTCAATTATTTTGACGGTCTGCAACTATTTTGTGCGCTGGCTAAACTATTTGGGGCCCAGTAGTAACCCGAGGAGTAATCTGCGTGTGTAATAGTCGAAAGCAAGTCACGTGGAGTGGTGGCTGACCACCGCCCGCGCCTCTAAATAAATATTTTCATACGAATTTTCTGTTGAAGTACCAAATTTAAATCATTTAATACAGACCTGCGAGAATGCCAGCGAGTTATTATTAAATCCTGTACAATAGCATTGCCCGGAAATGCGTACACACGGGTAATAATTAATAATTTAAAAAAATATACACTGGGTTCGGTTTTCATGACATAAAATTTCACGTTTTCGAGCAGGTGTAGGTGTTGTAAAAAACTAAACAAAGAGCTTCGAACATTTTTTGTATGCTGGAGCTGGCATAGCCAACAGCGGCAATTTTATTTTTTTTTTTCAAAGTCGCGGCTCACGATGATACATCTATATATCATCGTGGACACTTAAACAAAAAATTGCATGGTGCCCTAAAGTATCAGCTGTAGGTTCCGAGATATTTGGAAGTAAAATGGCCCAAAAACTATGAAAATCATTAAAAATTAACTAATAACGTGCAGTTGATTGTGTTCTAATAATAGTTATCGGTTTGATTTAACCATTAATAAAAATTAACACTATTATTTTGCGAAGTTCTTGATACAGTGGCTTTCACATGTTCTTGTTTTTATTTTCTTCCAATAAATGATTAAATCAAACTGGGAAGCTGGGCTATTATTTGGTTTTAATCCAGTGCACGTAATTAATTTTTAATGAATGTTGTCACATGGCAACTTTGCCTCCAAATATATTGGCAATGTGACACTTTAGGGCACCATATTGCTAATATAGTCGTGTCCTCTACCGTGCGACGCGATTTTGAAAAAATATCAAACTGGCGGACGGGTTGCTATTCCACAAAGGTTCTATTTTCGCCAAGATCGACCCCAGCAGCTACCGGCAGTGATCGATACCGGTAGCAGCTGGGATCAGATTCCAGGTACCTATTAGCTAATCGGTATAAGACAATACATTGATAAGCAAATTCTCTCCTTGCTAGTGGTCTATTCAGACGTGATTTAGACTATGTGTAATGCTAAGGTAACCCGTGTAATGTTAAGTTTGACATACAATATCCAATATATCCATACCTCATTATTTGTTACAAAATGAACAGAGTTATTGGAAATGCTATTAGTAGGTACATTGAATGCGATGCAGAACTAAAGGCCTTTTATAGTTTGCATTCAATCAGGAACGCACGTATTGATTATTTTTCAGGAATTAATGTATATAACAGATAAATAGATTATTTATGTATGACACTAGGGTGTGTGGGGTCGTTAGGCATTACTGCCCACACGATAAAAAGAAGAAGTATGTATCTATACTTCAAAGTAAAGTAAAATATATAGTGACAATTTATTGCGTTTTAAGTCGAGCTAAACCAATATTGTACAGGGAAAATAGTTTTCTTGTACGTAAAATGTATTTTTTATTTAGTTATGCCATTACGAATTCTCTTGCTGATAGAAACCGCTGAGCGACGATTGCCATTTTATTAGATTTAAATACACAGCTGCTGTGTGATAGAAAAAGTAAGAAAAGTCGGGAGAAGGAGCTAGTATTCTATAACTTTTACTGTGTCTTAGATTTTGCACTTATCGATTTAATTTTATTTGCTTTGTCTGTGCGTTTTTTAATTCACAACTTCTCCGTAGCACCCTAGATTTTTTGACCTTGTGTGTGTTATTTTTAATTTCCTTTGGGTATTTCTGACTTTGTGTTACGCGTTATATATTAGGGTATTTTCCTAAACAAACATTGTAATTCTATTTAGCCCGTCCGTTAGTTCTTCAAAAAAGGTTGGACAAGTATTTTTTTCCTTTTAAATCAATAAAATCTGAATTTAAATTACGGAGGCCTGGTGACGTTACTTTTTTGTGTACCAAAGCGTGACGTCACACGCGGCTTAATTTTTTTTTCGCGACAATAGAAAAAATATGTTACGATTTTTTTTTTTGGTTAATGTATGTAACTAACGACGGGCTAAAAATATTATTTCGGGAAAATACCCTACTACCGTTCATATTAATGATATTGTTTGTTTGCCCACAGACCCCTCCCCCTACTCGGTGGACAGCTCGAATTCCGGAGCGGTCTCCAAGACCGCGACCCCTTGCAAAGTTTGTGGCGACAAGGCTTCAGGATATCACTACGGCGTTACATCATGCGAGGGATGTAAGGTAAGCAGCACTCTTCTGTGGCTCTAGACCAGCGATTCTTAACCTCGGGTCGGGACCCAAAATCGGGTCGCAGGCGCTATTGGGATGAGTCGCGGGATTACAAGAGGATGATGGAGTACTAAAAGAAAGATTTGACAGAATGTGACGCACGAAATTTTGGGAAGAATTATCTGGGAAGCCTATTCTTAGCAATGAAACTGGTAAGGCCTGGACGTACTTGTGTGAAACAGAATTTACGGGTCTTAAAAAAGTTGGACATCAATTTAAGCAAACAACGGGCGTATAGTGAATCCTATTATTTTATTATTTCTGGAAGATAAATAATACATTAAGGTCGCGGGCTTCAGATATATTTATAGTTTGGGTCGCCAGACCAAATGGTTAAGAGCCGCTGCTCTAGACAAACCCTCATTCCACCAGCGGTAAGGCCTTTACACACGTACCTGTAACTTACACATAAGTCTGTCAGTGGCTTGCATGAGGTAGTGACAAACACCAATCAGAAATATATTATGTATTATGGCACACTGGCAGCTCAAGCCGTCGTAAAAATAGTCAAACTTACTACTTATTAAACGGCGGCAATAGGCTAGTTTCCACCATCAATAAATTGCAAATCTATTTAGTCCGTCAGTTAGAGTATTGAAAAATAATGGACACATATTTTTTGTTTTTGTAAATCAATGAATATTGACAAAGATAAAACGCATCAAACCTCGGGAGTGAGGGCTCGTGACGTCACAGCGCTAGTGAAAATTGTACTAATCTAGTGACGTCACGCGAGTTTTCAACGTAAGTACTGTATCTCTGTAATTTTTTGTTTACATGAAAAAAGAAAAAATACGTGTCCAATATTTTTTGGAAATCTATCTGACGGACTAATTAGATTTTATCAGTAAAATACCCTATTATGTTTGTTTTTGTAAGGGTATATCGCATACTCAGTTATATTTTCGGTGGAGGTTCATTTATTGCACTTGTGTACAATTAATTGCAATCATGTTTTGCTGGTATTTGATCAAATACCATGAAAATATACATCAAATACCTATAATTAAATTTCCTAGAACATGTTGAAAACTGTTGCATAATTTGAATGTAGACTTCAAAAACAGAGAAACTAAAGTTCTTCGTAGCGCTTTCATTATAAAGTAAAGCTGATGGAAATATACCAGCTCTGGGAAGCCAGTAGTTTTCCGGGAAAGAAACTTAGATGCAGCTTCCATCAAAGTTAACTTGATACCTACTGCCAGTGTCAGTTTGTTAGCAACATCGGTTCAAACGGTAAAAAGAGGAAATAAGCTGCAAAATTGTCAGTATTCTACTCATAAAGGCTGTTCTGGGAACGCGCAATACGACGCAATAATGCGACAAAGGTTGTCCATACAAATTGCTTTACGGAGAAAATGTTGTCGCATCAAATAGTCGCCTGTCACCTGTCTGCGGCAGCCTTGATACTGAACATTAAAAGAGGGCAATTTTGTCATTCAGACAAACTCGTCGATCTTGTTTATGATGATAATAATGTTGATTGGTCACGAAAAGAGACATTAAAAATCTTGAGAAATTAGAATATTAGAAGTTTTAAAGTCACTTTTTTGTCACTGGCGCCAGTGACAGAAAAGTTAAAAAGGGATCTTTGGGATTCGATCTGTGTGTCTGTCTGTCTTTGGGCCTGTCTGTGGCACCGGCTCTTAAACAGATAAACCGATTTGGATCCTTTTTTTTTAATTTTTAACGCAGGTTTTCTAGCGATGGTTCTTAGACATGTTTTATCAAAATCGGTTCGCCCTTTAAGATCATCAGCTCTTTTCTAATTGAATAAGGGAAGTGCGCAACTTCCACAAGTCTGATCGACGTGAAAGGAGTTAGTCTGTTCCGGGCCCGCTGTTTTGGAATGACTATTCCAAATTATTTGTTTCAACTAGACTATTAAAGGCACTTTTGAACGTCAAATAAAAATAAAATATTATAGTGACTCTAGTCGTATTGCTCTAATAATACTAAAAAAAAGTAGATTCTATATTTTATCATTTTCATTGGTAGCTTTGATTAATAGTGTCTTACGGGGTTCAAGAAATATTAACCAAAACTAATGTTTTGATACATTTATTGCGATTCACTTCGAGTTATGATCGCTAATCTGCATGTAGGCACTATTAACGGTTATTTGAAAGAAATACCTAACTAAAGCTCGGGGTGATAACTTACCAAATAATTTATTATCGTAGATTTGAATCTGTTGCTGTTATTAAAACTTTTTTAACACGAGTTTTAAGGTTATCGGTTAAGAGTATAAGGTTAAGCTCTCGTAAAATATTAAAAATGAAATGTAGTTTTCTAATACTTCCTAATTCTTCGTAATCTGTGCTTTTCATCTTGACTCAAGTGATGTTCGATTACTAACGGTCAGGAACTCGATTATCTTGGTTATATAAATCGATTAGTAAATCGATCGTTTTACTTGTAAATTCCACAAGTATTTACGTTAATTGTCTTAGTCTTCACTGTCACTACATAGTATAAAACAAAGTCGTTTTCTTTGTCCCTATATCCCTATGTATGCTTCAATCTTTACAACTACGCAACGGATTTTGATGCGGTTTTTTTTAATAGATAGAGTGATTGAAGAGGAAGGTTTACATGTATAATAACATCCATTAAATAGTGGAGAAATACTGTTATTCTTGAGGTTTCTAATGTGATGTCGTAAATAATAACATTTTATGACGCAGACGAAGTTGCGCGGGTCAGCTAGTTATCTATAAAGCTGAAGAGTTTGTTTGCTTGCTTGCTTGAACGCGCTAATCTCAGGAACTACTGGTCCGATTTGGAAAATTCTTTCAGTGTTAGAAATCCCATTTATCGAGGAAGGCTATAGGTTGTAAATCATCACGCTAAGACCAACAGAAGTGAAGCAGACAAAGTTGCGCGGGTCAACTAATCTTATATATAAAAATCTCGTGTTACGGTGTTTGTTACCGAACTCCTCCGAAAGGGCTCGACCGATTTTCATGAAATTTGGTGTGTATATTTGGTAGGTATGAGAATAGGCGGTAGGGTATTTTTTATTTGGAAAACAACGTTTGCTGAGTCAGCTAGTATATATATATATAATCAGCCGAAAGACGTCCACTGCTGGACATAGGCCTCCACCAAATGTTGGAGAACGCTGCTGCCCATTCTCTGATATATATTTAATTAAGTTTAATTTAAAACTAAAAATAAAAGTTGTTTTATGATTTTTTTTTTTAAGTACAGCTCGTAATCTAACATACCGACTAGTGGTTGTTCAGTCACTTTGTGTATGAAAGCTTTGAGAAAGAAAACAAATGGCTATATATCATCACGCTAAGGGACGCTACCAGTAGGAGCGGAGCAGATGAAGTTGCGCGGGTCAAATAGTCACAATATAAAAAAGTTGTTACGCGATAGAGACGAATGCAAATCAATGTTTTATATTGTGATCAGGGTCTGTTGATGAAGCAGAAAAGAGAAATGAGTAAATACATAAATAGGGTTTGCAGTAGCAGCTAATAGGTAAATAAAGAACCTATAAAATAAAAACCGGCCAAGTGCGAGGCGGGCTCGCACTCAAAGGGTTCCGTACCATAAACCTTAATTTTGATTATCTGCTGTTATAGCGGCAATAGAAATATTATATATATTTCACAGTGTGTATACAGTCTGTGAGAATTTCAACTATCTACCTATTACGGTTCTTGAGATACAGCCCGCTGACAGACGGACGGACAGCGGAGGCTTAGTAATAGGGTTCCGTTGGTTACTTTTTGGGTACGGTCCCTAAAAATTATCACTATTACAACCCCAAATCTTATTGACGGGGTTTGTTTAAATTTTTATAACATGAAAAGCACTTTTACTATTACAAACTTATATTTTCAGTTGAGGAATTTACCGTAATTTACATATGTGTATGGAAAACATTTTTACAACTGAAAAGTTAAGTTTGTCCTTGAATCACTTTCACTTATCTTTTGTTAGAGTAATGAGAGTGCTTTCATAGTTTATACGCTTATATATTTTGTTTTCAGTATGTAATGTTTACTCGGGAAAAATCGAGACTCAATTACCGAACTTGTAGGTACAGAGCCCTCGCGAGCGTGCGCGACTCAGGCTCGCACACGTTTGGTTTTTATTTTAAGCCGCATGCTTGATTTGAAAATCGAACGAAATAAGACAGGATTATTCTGAGTAAGCTCGCTCCATCGTAAACTCTGATTCTGTTACCTCTGACTTAGACTAGAGTCAAGAGCAAACACATATCAAATAAAAAAAATATATAATTTGTTGTTTTTTTTTACTAATTGTGGTCAAACGCGTGCCTATCAGGCATGCGTTTGACCACCATCTCACCTGATGGTAAGCGATGATGTGGTTGAAGATGGAGCACCCTTGCCTAGAAGTAATCTATTCACTCTTGACTTAAAGACTCCCAGGTTGTAGCTATCAGGAAACACAGACTCCAGCAGGGAATTCCACTCCTTAGCTGTATGCACTATGAATGTGTTCCCAAAACGTTTTGTGCGAGTGGGTGGGATGTCCACCATATACCGGTGGCGCATCGCCGTTCGTCTTGTGGTCCGATGATGGAACGGGCTTAGCGGAATTAAATTATGCAATTCCGTCGCACACTCCCTAAAATAACACTAGAGGAGAACTAAAGTTTGTTAGAGAGATTTTGTACTGCAAGACCATGTCAACATTCCATCCTGTATCTATAGGTTAACCTAGTTCGTTTGCACTACACCATTAGGTTTAGTGCAAACAGCACAACAGCAGCAGCATTAGGTTTACTGTAAAATAATATTATATTCTTCTTTTATATTTATTAAGACTTGTACAAATACATATTACACACACACGCACATACACGCACACACACACACACACCATCGCACTGATTACACGTTGACAATCTATTCTGTTCAGGATGTGATGGGGGCCTGGAGCTCTGAAATACAGGCATTGGCTTATTTCAGACTCCAGATCCCCCACAAATTACAACTGTTTTGCCAAACTTTCTGTCAACTTAAATATTGTAATTTTTGTGGAGATAAATAAACATTATTATTATTATTATTACCAAAATATTTCCAAATTCCTTGAATTATCAAATCAGCTCCTAGCATATGCCCAAATTGCACAACCTCCTTCAAAGCTTTAAAAGGTTTTCAGTTCTCTCCTACTTAACAGTGCGACGTCGCAGTCTTTTTTTTTTCGAAATGGTACGCGTACTACGACCCACAGCCAGTTTCATCCTTTAGCTTCGCGAACTTCGCTGCCACTACGCTGATCCAATAAATAACACTGCGACTCTAAGCCGACGAACTTAGGCTCTTCTCTTATTGCACTGAGTATCTGAGGAATTTCTTGTCCTATCTTCTCCATAAGAATTTACCTTTGCGAATGGACAACATAGCTTGTCGACGTTCAAAAAGGCCTTTTTTCTCATGCTCACACATTCAAACGCACTGCTTCTTACCATCCCTACCTTGTTGCTATTCCACCAACTCACACTAAGCGTTTCCAAACGTCTTTTATAATGCGCACAGCAAAGGAGTGGAACTCTCTGCCTGCGTCCGTGTTTCCAAACGCTTACAACCCTAATGTCTTCAAAGTTAGAGGGAACAGGCTCCTTCTGGGTAAGCTCGCTCCATCGTACTTTGTCTCTGTTATCTCTGACCTAGACTAGAGTCAAGAGCAAACCCATCAGAAATAAAAATAAAATGCTCAAAAAATCCGTCATCGTAGCGTACCAGAGCGGGTATAAAATAGCATATTATCCTCTAAACTTTATTTTTAAGATTTTGTCTGTTACCAACGAGACTACAAAAACGAAAATGTATTTATTCATAAGCAGAATAATCATAAATGAAGACTCGACCTATTACTGTTTCATAAAAAAGAGGAACATTTTATTTTTCGAAAATGGAACTAAAAGCGGCGATCTCGGCAGCAGAATGCGTGCATTGCGTTGCGGTCATAAAAGAAAAAATAAAACAAAGTCTTGGTGCCTGCAATTTATTTTGCAACAGTGAAAATGTCTTTTTCTATAATTTGCAAATGGAAGAGAAAGGTAATGAAATAATTTTTAATCTGTTGCCGTGAAGGTCACAAAGCACTTCATGCATACCTTAAATACATACGAAAAGTTTGTGCTCTTTTGAGCACATATTCAATGTTAAGAGAAAATATAAATTACGTATATACACACAAGACATAATGTACATTTATATAGAAAAATGAACTTCTAATACCTTTAAACGAGCAATTCTTGAATGTATTGTTTGTTTGTTTTGTTATGTAATCTCAATCTCGAAAACGGCTCCAACGATTTGGGAGCGATAAATCGATCTACTAGATTTAATTTTTAGAAAAAGTCGTAAAAAAAACCGAGCAACATTCGGTCATCCAGGTACTGATAAATAATAAAATAAAATAGAAATATGTGAATT
The DNA here is from genome assembly GCA_947578705.1 of Lacanobia wlatinum. Classification (NCBI taxonomy): domain Eukaryota; kingdom Metazoa; phylum Arthropoda; class Insecta; order Lepidoptera; family Noctuidae; genus Lacanobia; species Lacanobia wlatinum. Next base: position 5,063,111 of record OX388022.1, on the reverse strand, counting down.
TGACGGCTTTTCTCAAGACATTTTCCACCGGCTATAAAGCCAGGAAATCCTAAGTAATTGTAGTTTACCTCATATATAATGTGCCATTTTAGCCCCTTGTATAACAATCTAGTATAACAAGTACCTATTATTGAAAACCTGGGCATAAGAGTCCGCTTCCATTATTATCTTGCACAAATTGAAGTAGAGAAGTGAATTCAATGGAAGCGGGAATTCTTCACATTCCCGGTGCATTTTAATAAGGACTCTTCAGAACAGAGGCTTAAGATCTTCAACGGAACTTGTATATTTCTGTAGCGCTAAGACTTAAGTTCTTGAAGCTACACTGAACCTCAGAATTGTTCTCCGTTACGGTATAAACTCAAATTTCACATTAACTATCTTGTTTTATGCTACATCACTTTCTGAAAACCAATTTAGCATCTGAAGATAAGAATACTTCAAATGTTTACTTAGAGTCTAGTCAACAAGTGCTTTTTTGGTTAACTGATTTCAGCAGTCTGGGAAAAATATGAATAAGGTGTCATTCGATTCGGAAGAGCATGTAGATGATTTTTGAAAAAAATAAAGTACCGCTTGAAAAAATTGCAAATGTTATAAACAATTTACTGAAATAAGGAAGAAGGGTTTGGTCTTTTACAAATATCTCAAAATCTCTATCAATATTTTTCAAATCAATATTTTTGAAATCTTAAAAAAGATTCGAAAAGGGGAGGAAACCTAACAAATAATCTTGTCTCTCGGAACTGTAGGATCTGTATTTATAACTTTCCCAGAGGGGTGAAAATACCACCGAAAACTCTGGCTTTCGCAAGCCACGTCCGCTTCGGTCACTTTAACAATAAAATTGATTTATACATTTTAAATCCAAAATTAGTGTAAGGCATAAAAATAAACTTACCAACATCGCGACTAAAAATGCACTCTAATAGTACCTTCGTCATGTGCATAAAAATCTATAATAAGTTACCTGAAGTTATAAAGAATTTAAATAAATATAACACTTTTATCAACAAACTAAAGCTGTTCCTTATAAGCAAATGTTACTATAGTTTAAGCGAATATTTAAATGATAAATTATGAGTAACTATGCATCTAATTGTTTCTGTGCTCTCTATTCATTAATTAAGTACGTAATAAATAAAATGAATAATATGATAAATCAATAATGGATAATTTAAAAAAATAAATGGTTTTGCAATGTTTTAATAAATAAATCTATGTAATTTATAAAACAATAATATTACTGTTGAATATTAATATTACTTAATATTACTCTATCTTATCAATCATAATAAATAAATAAATAACATAGTATTATATTAATAATAATAAACAAATGTCATTCTATTCTATTAATAATAATAAATAAATGACATTCTATTCTAATAATAATAATAAATAAATGACATTCTATTCTATTAATAATAATAAATAAATGACATTCTATCCTATTAATAATTTTACATAGTTAAAAAATGCTTCCTGTCTTAAGTAGGATACTTATCTTGCTGTGCCCGACAGGGTCCACATGAACTAAACCTGTTTTTACCACCTAAGAATACATGTGAATTGCAATAAAGATATTGAGTATTAAATATCAAAATAAAAAAATATAGGCAATTACTAGATAGAAGAATGCACAATAATCCGCCGGCAATTTGTTTTTATCGCGATTTTTCAATTAGTTATGCAACAGTTAATTAACAATTTTTTTCTGCTTGAACATGAACATTGCAAATGTGATAATTGTTAAACTATAAATCGGAGATTTGTTCCTTCAATGGAGCTATTTTCCTTCTTCGATTTATTTAATTTTTCATTGTTTATTAAATACTAGTGGACGTCACGCGGTTTCACCCGCGTAATTCCCGTTCCCGTGGGAGTACGGGGATAAAATATAGCCTATGTTACTCCCTGATAATGTAGCTATCCATGACTGAAAGAATTTTTCAAATCGGTCCAGGAGTTTCGGAGCCTATTCATTTCAAACAAACAAACAAACAAACAAATCTTTCCTCTTTATAATATTAGTGTAGAAACAATAAACAATTTGTAATAAGCAATCATATTTTTAGCCCATATTTTTTTTCTTACTCTACGTAACGGTTTCGGAATATATCTACGATTCCAACGGGGATATATTCTAAACCTTTTAAGAATAGCTCTATTGAAGGAAAAAAAATCTCAGATTTATAGTTTTTAGATTCCACAACCCCGGCAGGCACTGGCCCTAGCGGGCCCCGTCTACTTTGCTGACATCTCTTTGATGCGCGCGTTCTACAGTTCTAAAAGTTGGGACTTTTTCTTAGGAAATTTCCTCTTCTTTTCTAATCCTTTTATAGATTTCTAAATTATTGATCAGATTTTGAGATATTTGCAAAAGACCAAACCCTTATTTCTTTTTTCAGTAAATTGTTTATAACTTTTGCAATTTTTTCGAGCGGTACTTTTTCAAAAATCATCTACATGCTCTTCCAAATCGAATGACACCTCATTCATATTTTTCCGAGACTGCTGAAAAAAGTTGACCAAAAAAGCACTTGTTCACTAAACTTATATTATACTAGCTGTTGCTCGCGATTTCGTTCGCGTGTATGTCGAAAAGTAAAATTATGTCGTTATGTTAGATCGCTAAGATAAGATATACAAACAGCCAATATCTAGCATTGCTAGATCCCTCTTAGAAAAAGGAATTTGGAAGACTGTTATGCAAGGGACTGGCTGTATCTTCTCTTCTGTTTAAAATGCCGTCCAGCCCCAGTAATTTTTCGTAATTTTCGTAATAAGAAACTTCTGTACACGATGTTGAAGAAAGTTGCTAGAGTTGTTAACACGCGATAGAGGTGCATAAAGTTGGCCATGGGTACACCAACCAGAAAAGAAGTCTACCCCCGCAGCAGATGGAGTAGAGACCCAGTAATCCGCATTTAGACTCCCATTTGGTCCATTGCGCGGTAGTGTTCTGGCTAAGCTCCACCCAAATGCACAGAAGCCTCCTACGTGCTCCACAGGTTTCACGGAGTGACCTCACCGTTCCGAGGATTTGTTCACGTTGGGAAGTAACGGCCTCATTTCTCGGCGTCGAAGTAACCTCTGCAAATTCGGCTGTCTATGGCGTCTTTGTTGTAGAAATGTTTTTTTAGAGGGCAATAACCCGTGATTATACTATTATTCGGATGGTTTATTCGGAAGGTATTTCTTAGGCTGAGAAGTAGTTACGTTAGTCGCGTGTATAGGCTTGACATTGCCACTTTTGACTGCCTGCAATTTGTAGCCCGTGACCATTAATTAATTCTCATAAAGTTTAGTTCATCTCTGGCAAATTCATGTACGAAACTGTGAGAAAGGTATCAAGAAGAGTGGGTAAGGGTCCAGAACTACCATCTTGGAACCTCTTCACCTCCTCTCTTAAAAATGCTCGCACTGTGTTCTATAGCTTTTTTTTGATCGCCCTTACTCGATTTTTGGTATTTTTGTTTAATGTACAGAAATCACGGTCTCTACTGTTTTATTATATGTATAGATTGTAAAGCTAAAGAGTTAGTTTATTTGTTTGGTTGAACTACTGGTTCGAATTGAAAAATTCATTTAGTGTTGGATATCGAGGAAGATAGCCTTCCTCGATATCCAACACTAAATTAATTTTATATTTTATATAGGCTATATAACATTACGCTACGACCAATAGGAGCGGAGCATTCATGAAATAATAAGACGCAGTCGAAGTTGCGTGGGTCAGCTAGTTCTTTCATAACGCTGACGTCTGTAAACCCCTCTAGGTTTTGTTCACTCCTGTGCTGCCATAAGAAAGGAAACGAAAGAGTACCATTCTTACCAGAGAAGACAATGTTAGCGAGTTTCACGGAAGCCACAAGGCTTATAAATGAGAACATGGGGTTAGCATTAGAATGCCTCGAGCCGCGGATACCAATAGTGGTTCTAATCGCCCAACCTATTATATAAAACTAGCTTTTGCATATCCCGTTTTTTTTCCGTTCCCGTAGGAATTTTGGGAAATCCTCTTTTAGTGCTGCTCGACGGAATGTAGGGAAGCTTATGCCAAATTTCAGCTTACTGCGACCAGTAGTTTCGGCTGTGCGTTGTCTGTCAGTCACTCAATTAGTCAGTCAGTAAGAAAAGAATTTTATGTATATTGATTCTTTCGTTACTGAGTGACTGACAGACAACGCACAGCCGAAACTACTGCACTATGAGAGAATTTCCTGAAATACGGAAACGGGAAAAAACGGGATACAACATACGAAGTTGCGGGCAAAAGCTATTATAATATATAGTCCCTGAATCATGGGTTTTGGAGGTCTGGTAGGCAGCCGCACCACGTAAAATACTGGTATTCAGTAAATCCGGTTTGACTGGAAACCGACCCCAATATAGTTTTAAAAAGGCTAGGCAGATGATGAACTGTGAAAGATGTTTTCCCAACTATATTGTGATCAACTTCGCATGTAGCTGTATGTGTCTGAGTACCAGTAATTTACAATTGACTTTTCTAGAAAACGTAGTCTAAAACTACCACAGTCATTATCTATAAGACTGTAACGCCACAGCGAGAATCTATTTTCCTAGCGCAATGGTCGGCTCTGGGTCAAGTGCTTATTACAGCTACTGAAGATTGACAAATCTGGGCTAGGGTACCCCTCGTCCTGCTGCCACCGACAATGAATCAATTGTTAAGATCATTTGCACCTAACTAGTGTGATTTATGTACTTCTTCGACTTCGTGCCGCTGGCACCAAAATATTTTTTAAAATAAAACTATAAAGAAAAAAACACTGGCTAAGTGCGAGTCGAACTCGCGTCCAAAGGGTATCGTAACAATTTCATTTTTGAAACATGTTATTTTAACACTATAGACTTCTTATAGTTTTTCCTGTAATATGAAAGTAAAGAACTATTTACATTGTTTTTTTTTCATCATTTTTGGCTCAGTAGTTTCGGAAATAATGGTAATTTTTGGTGTAATTTCTTGAGTAACTTCAAAACTGTTCATTTAAAACTATGAAAAACATATTTCACATTTCATTTGCTATGTCACACGAAATGGTTTGAATAAGGTTTTTTGACATTTTATAGTTACACCCCTATAAGTGACCCCATACTCGAAATGTATTTGTTTACGTAACATGTCCGTGGGTCACAGAATTCCATACGTGCATTGCACTAAATTTCAACAGAATCGATCCAGTAGATCCGGAGAAAACTGGCTGTGACAGACGGACAGACAGAGACCCGAGTGATCCTGTAGGAGTCCCGTTTGTTACGGATGTTCGCAACCCTAAAAATATTAATAATTCCATAGAACGTCACAATTTAACGAGTCAAGTGAGCCTGCGTATATTTATTCTTTTAATTGACATAACATTGTTTGCGTCCACTTCACCTGTGGTAGACAGAGCCTTCATTATAGACAATAAGCAGGATGTGTCTTAGACCTTGGATGTGTGTAACCAGCAGTTCTGTGGTACTTACACACATAATAATACACCTGCCTACTCCCTCGGGAATCACCGCCGTATCGATGTTACTTTTTATTGCAGGACTCCTACTTTGTGGTTGCCCATTGCCCATCAATTGAAAATTGTCTGTATAATTGTCTTTGCAAATTCAATTATGTCTTAAACAACCCTTACATTAGATGTTAAACAAACCCGTTAAGAGTTGAATTTATCATGTGTTAACATGACACAGATAGATTCAATAAATCCAGGGTTAGTATATTTCCAGTTATAGGTAATTCAAATCAATGCCCCAGTTCTTATGACAATGACACTAGATTTAAAGACAGGCTATGTAGAGGTTATTAAAACCTATTATTTCTTGTATACTTATATTAGTTGGATTGCGGGATATCAACAGTGGTCGTAAAACTTGAATGCAGGACGTATTTCAATCAAAATGGCGTGATTCATTAGTCTAGTTACGTATAAATTGGCATAATGATCAGTAGATTGATATCTATTTTCAAAAATATGATATTCTAAAGCTCTACGTGGCTTTGCAACACAATTTAAAAAAAAAAAGACTTCTTGCATGGCATTATTAACTCCGTGCTCGAACGTGCCTTATGCGCGGCGATGGCGAGAATATCCGCCCCGCCAGCGTTTCCCGCCAGCCTTAGTGAACTCGTGACTGCGAAAAGCGAACTGCTTTCCGCGAGACGCTCTATTAAATTTTCCAATTGCTTTACTTTTATCCTGTTTGTGCCATATTACTGTTTTATTTGTTTTTGGGTTTCGTACCTCAAAAGGAAAAAACGAAAGGATCACTTTGTTGCCCGTCCGTCTGTCTGCCAAAACCCTTTATCTCGGGAATGCGTGGAGGTATTAAAGCCATAGAGTTGGAATTAAAACCATATGCTCAGGTCTACCGTCGCGTAAAACTGTGAAAATCACTAACGTAAAAAACAGATACGGCCGTTTACGCCGCAATCAACATTTATAGGGTATTTTCCGTTGACCTAAAACTATGAAATTTGGCAAGTAACATCGTCTTATACTACAGGTTTAGGGAAAAGTCTGAAAACAATACATTTGTAATTAAATCATAAAAAAATTAAGTCTTTATTTAAAGTAACCTACTTTCTTTTTTTATTTGTGATGGGTTTGCTCTTGACTCTAGTCTAATACTTTGCACGGAACCCTCGGTGGCCGAGTACGACTCGCACGTGTCCGATTTTTTTTGTTAGCCTTTTTTTCCGGATAACTTTATCTGATGCCTTCTCCGGCCAATCCGTGAGGAATGTGTCCAAATCATCACGCCGGCGTTTCTTAGGTCTGCCTCGGCTGCGACGTCCGTCTTCAGGCACCCACTGCGTGGCGATCTTGACCCATCTGTCCTCCTGCATCCTGTAAATGAATCTCCCGCCCAATTCCACTTTAGCTTCGCTGTTTTGTCTCCAACATCAACATTACATTACATTTACAGTCTTAATTTACAGTTTTGAAACCAAAAACTAAAATAGTACTTTTTCCGTCAAATTTTGATCGTATTATGTTTAACTTTGATTGGATAACCTTAGAAGTTTCTTTTTTATATCCTCGTAAAAAGGAGGGTACGATGACTCCCCAGGCTCACTGGACTCTCTGCACTGATAGGTAATCTGCCAAATTGAAGTCACAGCACCACTTGAACCAAACTGGCGATGCAAATGTTAACTGCGCCGTTTCCTCATGTGAAGGTACAAATACTGGGTGAAAAATTGGTAACAACGTGCTTAAGAAAATAACCTGAGAGGGATCTTGAGTACTATCGTCGAGCGGAAGGTTGGGTGCCAAGCCGTCTCCGCAGCCACTCCTCCTTCCTGATTACCACGGCGGCGGCACCTGACCCCGGGACTACCTGCGCCAGCCGGAACTTAGGTAACCACTGTAGGCTCATCAGTTATCGGTGTCAAGTCACAACCTTCGAGGATAAAATAGGCAGTTTTAGTTTCCGTTTTAATCATTATAATTAGGAAATTCCGAAAAAAAAACGGAACCCTTATAGTCTGTCTGTCTGTCCGTCTGCCTTAGCCAGTTTTCTCCGGATCTACTGGACCGATTCTGTTGAAATTTGGTGCACTTATGGACTTCTATAACCCAAACACGGACGCGTTACGTAAATCATTAAATTTTTAGTATGGGTGGACTCGCACTTGGCCTGCTTTTTTTTAGTTTCTCACACTTGACCCGATAAGCAAGTACATGTAGGTACGAGTATCGATTAAAAACTAATACCTCAAGTTAAAAATAGAAGTAGGCTAAGCCGAAATCGAAATCGCGGTCAAATTTTAAATTTATTTGGGCATTAGTGCATTACTGGCTGCTGAAGGTGAAAATTGCCAAAAAATGCACAGTTGAAAATTGTGTTGAATTTCTTATCTATGAATTTTGGTTCTTACCAAGAGCCTATTTTAAGGAAATAACCGTTTTTAATTCCTGCAAATCATCTTTTCAAAAAATAAAAATAGATTTCCACAATAAATTAAAGACTACAAAAATTCATTCATTGAAAAATGTGCCACGTCATTGTAATAGTAGGCGACAACTGCACACTGCTCACTTCAATCGTTCTGCAGGGGCATGCGAAAATCGAGTTAGGTTTTTGCATTCGCCACATTGTAAGTGGATCCATTGTCAGCTGAGCGACGTCCATAGGCCACGATGCAAAATTATTTAATATGCGGTAGGCGACAGCCACATATACTTAAAATATCACTTATTTACAAAACGACGATCGACCGCGTGTGCATCATTACAGCAACATTTAAACATTACTGAGTGACTTATCAGCAGTGTGCTTTACATTAAGAACAGTGATTCCGCTCCAGTTACTGTGTTCCTGTTTAAGGTAAACCAATATGCAAGTTCTGATCTAAATAATATGCTAAGCTATTCCTAACGACGCCCCTAGCCTCGCAGTAGACTGCCCAGTATAGATTTTGAATCGATCATCAATTATGTTATGAAAATGCAATATATGGAAGTTAAAATTCGCATTTTGGTATTAAATAACTGATGGCGACGGAGATCGAAAGATTTCTTAAAATTTAGTTTTATTGTTTACGTTTACGTACTGTAACGTGACTTGGTACTCATTTGCCTTTTTTTTGCTTTAATTTCTAATGTTTCTGAAGTCATGTTAATTTTTTAAGGAAAAACAAACAAAAAAGCTTAACTTCCTGCTTTACTCGTCTACTTCCCTATGATGTCACAATAGTCCCCTTTAAAGTTTAACTAGAGCAGTACCTACCGTAACACAAAAAAATACTTTTACCCCTTTGAGTGAGCGATGGGGAGCTCACGGGCTCACGTGACCACAGGGTATTTAGGCGCCGCGTGACCCCGGACAAGGCTGATCACGGCACGTGCCACCTAGCTAGGACAAAATTATTTTTTTTGGCCTCCAAGCGATCAGTCTTACATCCGATATAATTGTATCTAATAAAATCAGCGCTTAGGATGCATTTCGTCGTTTCATCGTTAGCCTGTATCGACCCAAACCGTAGGTGGTGTGTGTCGATGTAGTTAACATAATTTACACAATTTGCGCTTTATTTCACAAAATACGAAAAATCTATCTAAACTAATGTAAACTTCAAAGAACGTAATTTCCATAGCTAATTATTATTGATCGATAGTAAATATACATACTTACACATGTTAAGCACAAAAACATCAATCCCAAGATAATGAATCGGAAATAACCCAACGACTTCAGTGCGCGCCCATTTGAAATAATTCTTCCACACTAAGTTATTTCAGACTTCTAGATTAAGTAATTCAGGAAATAAGAATAAATTGGAAAATGATGTGATTTTCTCACTTATTAAATATTGCTACAGAAAATTGTGTTTCGGGTTCTGTACGTTGGGTGCGGGGTATAAAAATGGTTGCATCCTACTTTAACTCGGTTAGGGAACCCTGCATGTTACCGCCCTTCGCCCCGTCTAGGTAGCTGCACACGTCGCGCTGTGCCATAAAGCCTCCGGCCAAGCTCGCTGATGGACAGCTGCACCTGACTCTCCTGATTTTCACGTTACGGTCTCACAGGGTTAGTCTCCCTCAATATTATTATAAATCTAAATTAAATTCAAATTTAAATAATATTTTTAAATCCAAAATGTTTATTCGAATTGTTCCTTTAATTTTCCGTGGTGCGGGCTTAGAAAATTTCGTGAGTGTTTTCAAAAATTTTAGTGTTTTTTCACTTTGATTTTTTTGTACTTTAATTTATTTTTTTCAGTATTTTCTTCTGAGTTATTTGCTAATATTTGCAATAGATTTTTCTGTCCGGAGGCTTAAAAGAGGACTTAAATGGCGAAAGTTTTTGTAAATTGTGAAGTGTGTTTTCCCAATTTACATATTCGGATCGTTTCATTTAAAAAACTCGCATCTTAGCTGAGTTTATTGACAACGTAGACACAGTTTAACTTTGCGTACTAAGCCGATTACGCGACAGTTTCACAAAACTTGAGTGTTCCTGCTTTTTATTTTAATTTTCCCGTTTTTTTTTTATTACCTTATTGTCAGGGAAAATAGAGGTTTAGAAACAGTTTTTAATGTGTTATAATTTTGTCTGTTTGCAGGGGTTCTTCCGCCGTAGCATACAGAAGCAGATTGAGTACCGGTGTCTCCGAGACGGCAAGTGTCTGGTCATCAGATTGAACCGGAATCGCTGCCAGTTTTGCAGATTTAAAAAGTGCCTTGCGGTTGGCATGAGCAGAGATTGTAAGTACCTAGATTTAGTTTTCCTTTGTGTTATTAACTTACGATAGAAATATATCGGAGTAATATAATACAAAGTCGATTTTCTGTGTAGGTGATTCGCGGGTTCTTGCTGGATTTTAAAAACGTTTTCGACAGTTTTTACATAGGTACTGTTCATTAATATTTCTCTCAGGAGAAGCTGGGGTTGAAGTATTAAAAACAAATGCTCTATCTTAATATTTGTAGTTTAGTTTTTAAATGTGGTTAATTGTCACAGTATTTGCTTACTTAGGCATAACTTACATTGGCACAGGTGCTTAGCATTTTAAAATTAGAGCCGTTTAATAAATACAAATGTTTTTTTTTTAAACGTCTTAATTAATTTAAAATGTATCAATTTAACCACAGTAACTTTAAAATATAGTAGTAGGTAAGAAGGTTATTTTAGAATCTGTGGAGATAGATAGTTTGTTCATTTATATTTAATAGTAGGCTCGTAATAAATAGACGAAAACCGACCTAATTTATAGATATTCTTAATTACTCGGGTGGAAGTGCATTTTAAGGGCGCTATTACAAAATGGCGCGGACTATAGCTACAGACCGCGTTTCCCGAGATTTATAGTGATTATTTTACATTTAAATAGACATTTTTTTTCAAGCAAGGTTATATAGTAATCTTAGTTATTAGTTACTTTTTGTTTGAATTTGTATTATATTTTCATAGATAAAAATTATAATTTCGAACGAAAAATTATCAGCTGCTCTGTTTTCGGGGAAATATTTTTGGTGTATTACTATATGAAACATAATAAATTGAATTAAGCATTCCATAGTATAAGATACAGTTGTACCATAAACATTTTTGTTAATGATTAAATTATTATATCTTCAATGACACAAAGCATCAAAAGATGCCTTAAGTAAAATTTTATGAAACATCCTTTGCAGAGACAAGGTTTTTACTAATTTATGTAAGCAAATTGAAATATTTATTCAAAACACTACCAAGAAAAATAATCAAAATTTCTTGGCCATATATTTTTTTAAATTTGTGGCTATATCTAAACCATAATCACACATCAAAACTCGAGTCAAACGCTCTAATCCAAGAAAAATTTAGCTCAAAAAAGTATACTTAGTTAACTGAACAAATTAGAAGTAGGCTTTGCTGAGGGAAAATTATGGTAGGCGCCAGATAAACTTGTAATAAAGTACATTAACCTTTCCCTAATATCCCTTCATAGATACCCGAACAATAAATTATGAATCGTTTTTAATTACTAGAGAACGTAAAGGTTCACGATAGATGTTCATTCAGGCTTAAATGTCTTTTCTTCCAACTACGCAATAATTTCATAATAACTAGCCTAAATAGTGAGAACAAAGCAGCACTTGACTGCTTCAGAGTAAAATAGTGCAATAAAGTATGTACGAAAATTCATTACTGCACTGCTTTTGCTTTAAAGCAGTGCAGTAAAGTTGTATGAAAATCCATTACTGCATTGTTTTCGCCCTACAGCCACAAATCCCAGGTGTCTGTCCAATCGCAGGCTTCATCTTTACAATCGTGGCCAACTAGATTTATACCAGCCAATCAGCGCTATACGACCACACAACAAGCCAATCGCAGGCTACAAGCATGACCAACTAGTTTTCTAGTAGCCAATCAGCGCTATTATTATTCCCGGGAACGTACGACCATTGCCAAAAACAAACAAAAGATTTAATAATTGTTCGAATGTTACTATTAATTGTTCTAAATAAATTGTTTCTACTTTATTTTACTTCAGTTCTTTACGCGGTAGGTAGTTAAAAGTAAAGCAGATTATGAACCTCGCAAAAGTGACGTTTATAATTGCACTCGTGTTTTAGAGCCCTCGCTAAAGCCCGGGGTCCAAACTAACACTCGGTGCAATTATAAATCACTTTCTGCTCGATGCAACAATCTACTATTATAGTCTAGTCAACAAATGCTTTTTTGTTCAACTTTTTTCAGCAGTCTCGTAAAAATATGAATAAGGTATCATTCGATTCGGAAGAGCATGTAGATGATTTTTGATAAAAATAAAGTACCGCTTGAAAAAATACAAAAGTTATAAACAACGAATGGACGTCACGCGGTTTCACCCGCGTAGTTCCCATTCCCGTAGGACTACGGGGATGAAATATAGCCTATGTTACTCCCTGATAATGTAGCTATTCATTGCTGAAAGAATTTTTTAAATCGGTCCAGTAGTTTCGGAGCCTATTCATTTCAAACAAACAAACAAATCTTTCCTCTTTATAACATTAGTGTAGATTTACTGCAAAAAAAAGAAGGGTTTGGTTTTTTGCAAATATATAAAAAACTGATCAATATTTTTGAATTCTAGAAAAGGATTTAAAAAGAGGAAGAATATTCCTAACAAAAAGTCAACTCTCAAAACCACCAATATTTAAAACTTTCCCAGAGGGGGAACAAAAACCACCTAAAACGGGGTATTCTTAAAAGGATTCAGAATCTATCCCCGTTGGAAAAATAAAAATGAAGATATTTTTAAATTTTTTAATAAGTATTTACGTAATTTCAAAATTTAAAACGAATTAAGCATTGTAAAAATCGTTTTTTTTTTTCAATATTTTTAATTATTCGTTTTTGACTAACCAGAGCTGTATGAAAAAATATATATTTTTTTTTAATTGTAATCTATTGTTAAAAAAATATGTTTTTTTTTTAATTCGTCAGAATTTGAAATATTTGCAAAACACCAAACCCTTCTTTCTTTTTTCAGAATTTTTTTTTTAATTTTTGCAATTTTTTTTAAAAATCATCTTGAACTTCCGAATTGAATGACAACTCATTCATAAATATGAATGAGTTGTCATTTAATTTGGAAGTTTTTTTTTCGAGATTTTCGAGACTGCTGAAAAAAGTAAAAAAAAGCACTTGTTGACTAGACTACCTATTTCTGTTTTTGATATTAAGAATGTCAATAAATATAATTATGTTTGTCAAAGACCGTTATTGCACATTTAAATAAATTTAAAAAAATGCATAGAATATATATTGGTGGCTTTTAAAATACGCCCAAAGCAAATAGCTTTCGGTTCTATTGCATGAGGTCTTGGATTCGATTCCCGGATCCGGACAAGTGTCTCGGAGTCGGATTTATGCCCGGTTGACGGTTATAAGCTCACCTCCTATTCTATCGGTCTTAAACATAACTAGCGAAAAGTACATAGGTGTACTACACCTCGACACACCTCTGCTGGAGCCTTACGTGATTGCCGAAATTGGATATTTCAGCTGAATAAAGCCTTATACCGAAATTCGGTCGGAATTATATCAATCAGTCAACATGTTTTTAAACAGACAGAAACACTTGACCTGAAAACGAGCACCAACAAAATAATTACGCTCAAAAATAAACACTCCCAAAAAACTGTTAAAGCTTTATTAATTTTAGTAAACAATGCTCTCAAAGGCAGTTCTAACTAAACACAGTCAGGCGTCAACCAGGCTGCAACAGCCTGCGTTCCCAGGCCCATCCGTTCGGGCAGCGCAATTAATATCCAGCAGGAAATCACAATCGACGCACCGCGAAACACAGCGGTGTCAATGTACAAATAGATCGCACCTATTTTCCAATTGTCGAATGGAGTCCATTCGAGTGCACTGCGGCGCGCGCGATGCACTGGCCCGAGTAGGGCTCCGACGGCTGAATAATGAGGGCCCTCTCCCCAGCCGTGCGCTACGGAAGAGTCCCCAAGCGCCCCCGCGAGCCCGTGGCAGCCGAGAGCCTGCCCGACCCAAAGCGTCCCGCCGCTGCCGCCGCCACGATCCCGCCGGCGGACCCAATGGAAAACGAGCTAAGGAGGCAACGAATGTCCAAAGAGTTGGTGAAGCTCATAGCAGTAGCGCACCGCCAGACGAACACTTGCACCGATGAAGTGCGGGCGACCATGCAGCCGCGCGACATCGTGCTCCGCATCGAAGACTCCGAGGGTGAAGGTACGCCAGCTCGGTTATGTTTTTCATTTTTCTCTCTCGTTTATTTCGTGAGCTTTTTTTCAGCAGTTCGGTAACTTTTTTAAATACGAAATAAATCGCGTAAGCTTGGCTTTTCAGCGTTAAAATTTCAATCAATAAAATTGCAAAATAAAAAAAAAAACAATAATATAAATTAGGGAAATGTCTATCATCCCCACAAAAAATTTAGAATGTAAGTTACTCATAAAGTGCAGTGCTATTCAATAAGTAGGTCATATGCGGACGTATCAAATTCAGCCTACGGTTCATTTATAAAGTTCCCGTGTAGGAATATCAAATTATCAAGGTTGTTGATAAATGCCCTATTTTTATAAAACGTGACATTATACATCAACAATAACACGTATTTTTTTTTTTCATTCTATTTGCGCAAAATTTAAGTACTCACTTCAGAGGCTTTTCCCAATTACTATCACAATTGATACAAGGATATTTGCCTGTAAGCCCTCATTATGGCACTCTGCTCGTTAACGGGAACAAGTTGATTTTGTTGAATAATGTTTTTAATTTCGCCCAGATGAAATAAAATCACTATCGACACTAAATATAAACCTGAGGATCAATTCCACTAATTTTTAAGGAATGCTCGCATTCGCATGTTACCATTTCCATATATGTAACATTGCTTAAAAACTGGCCAAGTGCGAGTCGGACTCGCGTGCAAAGGATTCCGAACCAATTTCATTTTTAACGTGTTATTTTAACACTACAGACTTCTTTATGGTTTTCCTGTAATCTTTAGGTATAGAACTATTAACTGTTTTTTTTTTCAAAATTTTAGGCTCAGTAATTTCGGAGATAAGGCAATGATCATATTTTTCTAATATCATGAATAACTTCAAAACTCTTTATTTTAAAAATAATAAATAAAATCCTCACAGTAAATCCTTTCATTTGATATGTCACACGATACAGCTTGAAAATTTTTTTTACAGACAGGCAGACACCCGAGTGATCCTATAAGGGTTCCGTTTCTTACGGATGTTCGGAACCCTAAAAATTAGTAGAATTGGCACTCAGAAAGAAAAATAAATACCAAGTTAGAAAAGGTTGAGAAAAGGAATATCACCATCGTTAACATGGCGCAAAAAAATATTTTCATGCAAAAGTGGCAGGATTGCAGCCCTTATTTCCACAAATAAAGCTTTTTTGTATATTGGGGCCAAGTAGCTAGATTATCAGAACTTATCAGTCCCAGCCGGTAACAGAATGAGCGCAACCCCCAGACACTGTAACAAGCCGAGCCAATCACAATATTGAGTTACAGAAAGCGTCGGCTTAGCTTTTTTCTTATTTAATAATAAAAATCATTTTGCTGTACGTAAAACTGTTAATTCAGAACTTGGTTCCAAAGCTTCTTTTCTGTCGTTGACTTAAATTGAATCTATTAATTTTAGGAAAAACAATTGAAAAGCATTTACGTTATCGATTCAAAACAGACGTTATTTATACATTATTTAATAATTGTTTTTGCTTAAAACCCAGAGTTAAGGCTCCTAGAATAGATACTTATTGCTCAAAGCCGCCGACAGTAGGATTCTTAATAAATTATAATCCAGTAAGTACTGTAGACGGTTCTACGTTGCATCCAATATGCAACATGCCATGACGTGCCCTAATTCTTCAGTGCCATATCAATCGCACTTTCAGCGTAACCATTACAGTGTCTGCCGTTAACAACTTAATGATTGATAAATGGAGATGTTCAGTAGCCTTATAATGCCGGTTTAATGAAATGATGTGTTGGCGCCACTGCTTCCGCCGAACAAACATGGCTCCTGTATCACGAGTCAAGCGACGCACCGTGGGTCCAGTGCTGCCACCTACATCGGACCGGACGTTGGAACGTTACTGGCGAGTCACTCGCTACCCCCATCAGACGTCACTTCGGTGGGGGAATACTAAGTCTTTAAAAGCCCCGAGCTCAGTGGGCTGAGCTCACTTTTTACTCGCGCTTCGTCGTAGAAACAACACTTATATCGTTCGTTATCGTTAAATATTTATTGTAATTAATTAACTGGTTGTGAACTAAAAGTGATCAAGTGTATAATAGTATTTTTTTTTACAAGCGGACATGGATTGACACATCGCGGCGAATTGTAAATCTTCGAAAAAAAAAATTTACAAAAACCCACGACGGGGAAAACGTAATTGAAAAAGGATAAAATAATTTAAAACCCTTGACTTAAAGAATTTTTATCCGCCCGGGGCTGCCATTAAATGAACTAGTTTTTTTGCAGTTTTATAGTAACATGAATAATTGGAGATATTTTATTGTTATACTTATTTATATTTATGTTGAAATATAAAATAGTGATGGCGACCCCTGACAGATATGAATTCTTTAAGTCGGGGGCTTTTTCCTTTTTAAATTAAATTTTAACCGTCGTAGGTTATTTCAAAATTTTTAATTTTACTTTTTATTTCAATCTTTTTAGAGGTATAGATATTATGGTACATTGTATTCCGGTATATTGTATAGTTTGTTTACATTACTCAAAACCGCATCAAAATTGGACTAGTAGTTTTGTTTTAAATACACAAACAAATGTCTACTGCAGCGCCCCCTGGTGAGTTGTCGCCGTAATACCTATCTAAGAACATGCACCAATCAAACCCGTTCGGGTTTGATTGCTGTTTTCAGTGATGGGTTCCCATCACTGAAAACAGCATCAAAATCGGACTAGTAGTTTTGGAGATAAATAGCAACATTGCCTTGCACAAACAAACAAAGAAACAAACATCCGTCTCCGTACCGTCGTGGGTAAAAAAGAATATCTTTAATTTCTCTTTTTTTTTCAGTACAGATTTAAAGCTTGGATTATATTTATTTGTATACTACATACTTCTATAACATTTAGAAATGTTTGTGGATTTACCTGTTACACGAGTATTAGGTAGGTACTTCGGGTGCATCGGGAACTCGGGCGGGGATTACGTGGGAGTATGAGCCGATCGGGCTATGTTGTATTCTGTACGTTATATGCTGAGGCGGTTCATCTTTACCGTTAACACCTTTTAGTGCAACATTATCAAGCTTACCAGGTTCTCCCAGCAGCTTTGCTTTAAAATTAATTATCACTCGGAAACGGGTAAAAGAAAAAAAAAATATTTCAACGATATCCATTCACACGTTGAGGTTTGATGGATTAACAAACATCCAAACATGGGGTTTGTTAATTAGTAGATAAAACAGGATTTAAGTTACATTGTTTATGATTACATTTTCGCTAAGCGACATATTTAAGTTTGCGATACTAATGGAGGCCATACACGGTCAACTAATTTAACCAAACAGGCTGGTTCAAACAGTTTTATCAAACTAGCATGTGTCTGTGGGAAAATTTGATCAAAAATGTGAGTCGTCAAATAGCATGAAGAAATACGAAATTTCGCATTGACCTATAATGTACACTGTGCCAACACGAAGCAGAAGGTTGGGTCCCGAAATAACCTGCTACGTCGCCTTTTTTCTACTAACTGGGGTGCGGCAGCCGATGATCTTCGCACAATCGGCATGTCCTTATGCTTTTCTGCTGGCGAATTCGCGTGTCCAGTGTGGCACGGATCCGTACATGCGAAACATGTTGACATTGCCCTTAACGAGACGTGCCGAATTATATCGGGAATCCTGAAGCTGACTCCGCTGAATAAGCTTTACCCGTTGACTGGTATAGCGCCTCCAGCTGTACGAAGGGATTTTGCAAGCGCGGTTGAGAAATATGACCAAGAATCCGATTCCCGGCATCTCCTCTACGAACATACAGCGGAACCGGGTAGACTTAAGAGCCGGGAAAGTTTTCTTCGCTGCACACTGGCTGTCCAGGACCAGCCACCCAAAGTAAGAGGCAAGTTGTGGGCAGAACTGTACTCTCCACCACCTGATTTCTTGAAACCTCAGGAATACCTGCCGCCTGGACGTGAACTGCAGTGGCCAATATGGAGGGCGCTCAATCGTTTGCGCACCCAAGTAGGCTGCTGCAAATACAATTTGGCAAAATGGGGTTTCATTGATCCGCTTGAAGCAAAGTGTGAGTGCGGAGCCCCCGTTCAAAATATGGCTCAGTTGTTGGAATGTCCCAAGTGCCCTTACACCTGTACCATTGAGGACCTGATGAACGCCACTGATGCCGCTGTAAACGTGGCTACCTACTGGGCAAAAAATATTTAAGGGTCACCATCGACTCGAAAAGAAGAAGACGAAATTTCGTTTTTCCATTTGTTCAAACAGTTTGATGAAATTACTTAAACATGTATGGCCCACATAACACAAACTTATTTCGATCAAATTATGATGACAAGCGTGTTTCAAGGACGAATATAGGACGTGTTCCTTTTAGGTAGTATCGCAGTGATTCGAACGCCTAGTGCGTTAAAAAGAAATGACTAAATAAGCAGAACATTTAGTCATTCATTCTTATTTGCCGAGTAACGTAAACACAGTTTCATTTTACTCCTGCTAGTAGATCGGGTTTCAATAGATACTAGTAGTAGGAAGTACGATGTAATTCATTGGAAACCTTGCATTATTTAGATGAAACAGTTAAGAGGAAATGCTGGCGGAGAGACTTTATATGTAAAAAGTCATCATTCGAGGTTTGGCTCTCGACTGTTTTCTCCTCCAATATTGAACCGATTTAAAAGATATTTGATGACTCAATCTGAATAAGAAGGACATATACTGTGTCCCCATGTTTTCCTTTTTGATGATTTATTAACCGTATAAGCACTAGAACCTTCACAAAATGCTAAAAATAGTTCGATAAATCGCTGTCAACAGAGCCCTAGTGTACAAATTTGGCAACTATTAATCAAAAAAAGGAAAACATATAGACATAGTATACATCCTTCTTATTCAGTTTGTGAAATATCTCTTATAACGGTCCAATTTTGGAGGAGAAAACAGTCGAGAGCCAAACCTCGATATATGACTTTTTACATACAAAGTCTCGCCGCCAGCATTTCCTCTTAAGACGCCCGGTATATGCACTAGCGGGTTTTTACTATCAGCATTTTTGATGTCATTGTAGTTGTGTTAGATTCGATCCCGAGTCAGGCAAAGTGAAATTGGGGTTTTCTATCTGAAATTTCGGGTGGGCCTCACTATGCCCAGTATCCATTGCAATAGTAATACTGAGACTGCACTTTTTTTTCAAATCAGTAATCAGGAAATGACGAATGGAAATAGTGAAACTCATGTCCTCCTACAAAATGTCCCCATATTCCCATTTAGAAGAGTTTTTTAAATGCCTGTTGTAAAATTAAAATCGGCGTATCTTATATAAAATAGCAAATTACGCATCGCAGACATTTTTGTAGTAAAAAGAATTTTACTTCAGTATACTATTCAATTATATTTATAATGGTAATCCAAATTTCTTCGAAATCTTATGACGGAATGCGACAGTCCGTTTTCATAAAAAATATTCTTCAAATAAAATGTTTTTATCCTTGTCGCATAGTGCTTGACTATGGGACCTTTACGAATTATGGTCGCTTGTATAATTTTGAATACACAAATCTGATTTGTGAATTCAAAATTACACGAGCACGACCGCAATCCGTGCTTTCCATTCACAAATACTAACTAAAACGAACTAACTAACCATAGTTTTCACGTTAATTTGCGGTGTCTATTTTGATACCGTAATGTTTTGAAGTTCGTCGAAATGAATAAATCCCATCCCACTCGTTTGGTGCGGTTAATGCATGATTTAAATATGCGTTTTATTTACCTATGCATTTGTGCAGTATTTGAACAGGTTTATTACATAAATATTTAAAAACAGTCGATTACTGGTGTTTGTTTGCTGGGGGATTGGTTGCGTAACCTATCCTCCACAACTTGAACACTAAAAAGGACTTGTCTGACTTTTGCATTTTCGTTTTTTATATTTCGATTTTTATTTTGTGACAATTTTTTTTATAATTACTAAAAGAATTATATTTTTTTGGTTATTTTTTTGCAAGCTTCGAATAAACAAGGTGTTTCGCACATCCTGATAGGCTGAAGTTTTTCAACTTTTTGTACATCTTAGGGAGTGGAGGAGAAGATGCAGCGACGTCCACCACGGACCGCGTCACCGACGTGCGCTCACTGCTGTGGCACAACATCGCGCTGCGCATGACCCCCGCCGTGCAGCAGGTGGTGGAGTTCGCCAAGCGCCTGCCAGGGTTTCACTCCCTGCCGCAGGATGACCAGCTCATCCTCATTAAGGTAACGTTCAATAACCAGTTGAATTAAAGGTGTCTAGGTTTCTTATAATGCAGCGCTCGCGAATTTATTCATGCATATTTTTAATAGATGCCTTCCGAGTTTCTCTGCACTTTTCTAGAATATTATACACTAATAGATTTCAAGTTGATGTATTTTATAATCGCACCTGTGTAATGCGGCGCTGGCTGGTCTGCAGCGAGTAATGTTTATACATGGAAACAGTCGGCGACGACAGCCTCTTACAGCTGTTGTCGCCCGATAGGGTGACAAAATGACAGAAAACTTGAAAGCTTTGACGTTTCGTTAAAGTATTCTTGTTTCTTAACAAGGAAAAGAACTGGTAGAAAAACTTGCGATAGGGCTTAATTTACCATGTCTCGCTGGCTACGTTATCTATTTGCGATTGTTTTGCGAATTACCGCCTTGCGATCCTCTCATCATTCATCTCATCAACCTAGCGCATTACTAGTGACGTTTGGACCCTGTCAGTGTGTATTTATGTCCGCAGCTAGGGTTCTTCGAGGTCTGGCTGACTCGCATCTCCAAGCTGTCGTCCCCGGAGCGCATCGTGTTCGAGGACGGCACAATTGTCAACCATCAACAGTTGATCATAACCTATGACGTAAGTGCAACAACAACAGGTGTAAATACTTGAACTATGAACAAGTTAAAGAATCAGAACAAACTTTCTCCTTACAACAAAAGTCTTAAAAGACTTGAAAAGTTTGTATTGTTTGACAAAATAAAACGGTATTGAAATAAAAACTTGTCGTTATGTAACTACTATATAAGCATGTGTTAACTCGTAATTATTCAACATCCTCGACGAAATTAACTGCAAGGTGAGACCCGATAACTGATTACAGACAGATTACAGGCATCAGACCACGATTCATGTGTCAAGTTAATAATTATGTTAATGTGGATGTGTTACAAGGGAAATAGTTATCACAATTGCGGGTTATTTTCTATCGTCCTCGGATCTAAGTTGCGGAGCGGTTATATTAATTTGCCCTAGATAGCTTGCGTGCATATAATGTGCAGGGTTTACGTGAATGAATCGGTCATCTTAGCAATAACTGATAGTTGTACTTTAAAGTATCAAGAAACATTTTTTTGTTTCTTAATGTAGACACAGCCAGTTCGTTTTTTATAAGTTAATTTACATACTATTTCTATAACTATTCCAATAAACTGATAGGTATACTCTAAACAATGTCCATGTTATATAGTAACTTTAGTTGGCAAAAAATAAGTTAACATATATTCCAATCATATTAGTAGTCCATGCATAAATGCCCAAGATCCTTTCGAAAATGAAGTACCGAGTAATTTACTTCTTCTTCGAGTTATAGATTTTTAAAGTGTATTCTATGGATGTATCAACTGTCGGTCAATTGTACAAACATTTTACCATGAACACTTAAGTGGAGTGAGCTGTCATTCATTCATTCACTTCACTTAAAAGGGGACTCTAGTCGGTAACACAGGTATTTGAAGAAACGATTGCCGATGCCGTCGCGCTGCGCCCTACCAAGTAAAATGCGAAAGCGACAACTGCAGCACAGGCTGATTTTACCCATAAAAACCTTGACAAAAAGACGTTTTGTATTCCGCTGTTTTCTTCTTCAAAACATGACTGATCTAAAAAAAATCATATATATATATATCAACATTTTGAGGAAGACTATATTTATGGTTCTATTATTTTGTATTTTGTTAAAAACTTATCAAATTTCTCTGACAGTCGTCTGAACATGGCAGTAAAAGCGGGCTGTATTTCCGGGTTTTTGGATTGTCATAATTCTTTTAGTAATTATGTTTTGGAAAAACTAAAATTATAAGTATAATTAGACCTAGATTTTTTGGGAAAATATAATTGCTCTAGAAGCATTATCCACGAAGAAAACAACGGAATAAGTTTGTATGGAGTAAAGCCCAATAGAGTCCCCTCTTAAGTTTTCACGGTGAAATGTTTACAGCATCGCAGTGCATTTCCTACGAGCGCTACGAGTCGCGCCTACGTGGGGCGGTGGTCTACGCCGCGCTACGAGCGGCCTACGCATGCTACGCGGCAACACTATTTCGTAGCTTCACAACCGTCGATCTAAAATAGTACCGCGACGATAGCGTTATGCCACTAGTATGTCATAGTAAATATAGCTGCATATTGTTTCTAAATAAATAAAATAAACCATTTTTTATTCATAAATCCTTTGTATACGATTTACTTTTAAAATAAATCATATTTACTTAGACCGGTCAGAAAAAACG
Source organism: Lacanobia wlatinum (assembly GCA_947578705.1). NCBI lineage: Eukaryota > Metazoa > Arthropoda > Insecta > Lepidoptera > Noctuidae > Lacanobia > Lacanobia wlatinum. The sequence goes on along the minus strand of OX388022.1, from coordinate 5,040,376 downwards.
ATAGAGAGACTGTGACCCGAAATCAAATCATTTATTAGCAAATAAAATAAGCAAAACTTAGTCAATTTCAATATTACGTAGGTCTTCAGTAGTAGGTAATTTGTCATCATTTCAGTCAGAAATAAACTTCGTTCGTGTACCTAATTCAATTTCTAATGTGGTAACAGCGGCGTCCAGTAACCAGACTCAGGCGAACACCAATTAATTAGGGTGCCGCTCATTTTAAATAAGTTAACCGCAATGATAATAACGTTTATTTCATCTAACTTAACATAATTTTCATTTAATATGACGTTGTGTATATAACAACATATGCTATAACAACACTTTCTTAAACGTTCGTTTAGTAAATTCCTAAGTATAACGTTCTTTTGATTTAATTATCATCTATACTAATATACAGGGTGTCCCAGAACTCAACGTCAAGCCGAAACGGGGTGACAGGATTGATCATAACCATCACGAGAAAAATCTGAATAAAAATCTATCCCATGCAGTTTGAAAATTATGGGCATTTTAAGAAAAACCTAGAAATTTGATCAAACTGTACCATTTTTCGGTTATTCTTTTTTTTATTTTTGTTCATTTGATCTTTGGAAACGTAATCCTAAATAACATTTCTAGAATCCCAATAAAAAATAATGACACAATTGCCTCAAGTTTCCGAGAATTGAGACTATTTGTTAAACTACGAATTTAAAATTTCAAGATTCGTCGACTTTGACAGGCCCTCCTTTAAAAAAAATGTACTAGAGTTCCTTGGCAAGTGGCATTAAAAGTTGGCGCATTTAATCAGAATTCTAAAATGGTACAATACTTGTTAGTTCCATACAATAACAAAGAGTAAAAAATTAAAACCTCAAGTAACCCGATTTTTGCTATCCCAGTTAAAATGTTTTTAATTCGCACAAGCTCTAGGTAGGTTCTTAATTTTAAGGCAGATTTTTCTCGTGATGGCTATGATCAATCCTGTCACCCTGTTTCGGCTTGACGTTGAGTGCTGGGACACCCTGTATAAAGCTGAAGAGTTTGTTTGTTTGCTTGAACGCGCTAATCTCGGAAATTCTTTCAGTGTTATATAGCCCATTTATCGAAGAAGGTTATATATTATCACGCTAAGACCAGGAGCGGAGCAGTAATGAAAAAAGTGTCACATACGAAGTTGCGCGGGTCAGCTAGTCTTGTATAATTAACATTTGAACTAACCGCTGAACAAAGAGCGACCACATCAGCTCGTGAACTAAGGTTCTTTTTTCCTTTTCCTTTAGCGTGGTTCCCTCAATTTCCGTTGATCACGAGCATGATTAAAGTCAAATGTACATTCGATAAAATCAGTGATCATTAAATCTGTGGCGTTTCCCAACGTCATCTTAGGCACTTGTCTCACCGCTGACGAGGAAGCGATTAGCTAACGACTTTTTACTCGCTGAGGAAAGGGACAAAACCAATAAATCTCGTGTGAGTAAAAGAGATACATACATTCATAGTTATAGTGCTCACAGCCTTTTTAAAGAAATTTCGAAACGGCTGGTTAACACTTCCCGTAACCCAGGAGCTGGCTTTACTTTGGGCAGAGATTAAGCATTGCCATTCAACGTTGCAATGCCGCCAGTCTCTTGGGCACATTACCAGCTGACAGCGTTGAGGATTTTTTGATGCTATATTTTAGTTTCCTAATTTTAGTTATTGTTATTGTTAATTTATTACTTGTTTAATTCCTTTAGACAAAAACCAAATTTCAAATGAGCACAAATTGTCGAGTTCCCGTAGTTCTTCATAGACCCCATCAGCGAAATCGGATTTTGATGAAAATGGCAACAACCTGCGGGTCTGAAACGGCCACTTTAGTAGAATCATAATATTAATCATACAACAATCTGTCAAATTTCATTTTCATCTTTATCACTAAAGCATTAGGCTCAAAATTGATTGCGAAAATTTGACAGTGTCGGGTAGCGTGATGTGCTTTCTGATTCTGCTAAAGCGGCCGTTTTAGATCCACTGAAAGTCCCTTTCAAACAAAATAGAATGACGGAATTGAGGTAACAACCTCCTGCATTTTATAAAGTCGCTTAAAAACGAAAACCTTGTTCCAAACATTTTTACACTTGATAAAAAGTTTCAAATTCACGATACACCTCGCATAGCTATTATTCCTGATGATAACTTTTGAGCCGTGAGTTGGAAACAGATAAAGTTGGAGTCCGGTTGGTCCGGTTGGTTGCTTTTTCCATGCCACTGGACTCTGAGCTTAATTCGAAGTTACTGGGATTATAGGGAGGGAATAACGACAATGTTTGTTTCGCAAAAGCTTTTTTGAAATGCGTCTATTGAATTCGTTACCCTTCCATGATCAGACAGTAGGTACCTAGTTAGGGTTCCGAAGGTCACTATTATAGGATCACTATTGTGTTTGTCGATTTGTTCGTCTTAATCAGCTTTTTTTCTGTACAGTTGTTTGGTAGATTTGAACTTGTGAACATGACTTAAGCCGCTGATAGACTTGAACATTCACTTGTAATGAGCATTCTAGCTAATGTTCTTTTGTTAAAATAAACAGGAGTGTTTTAGCGAGCATTCTAGCGTGCTCCGTCTTCGACCGCATCATCGCTTACCATCAGGTGAGATAGTGGTCTAACGTGTCCATCAATAAACTTAGTAAATATAAACTCCTTAAAATTTCAAACTTACAGCAGAAACAGACTATTTTCATTACCTAGCTCATTTACCAATACATTTGGAGTGTAGTTGGAATCAGTAGCCAAATCTAAATATAATTTTAATCAATCATATCTTATAATCGTTTGAATTGCCAAATGGTTGTTATTAATGGAATTGATCGGCATGGTACAATCATTATGAATATATTACCAAAAATACCATGGCAATGATCTACTCGTAGGTATCTGTCGGTTCGTTATTGAAAGAGTTTTAAATCACTAAAGGTAGATCCACACATATCCGGGCCGTGCCCGGAACGTGGACGCACAGTGTTCCGTCAGGAGCTCAAAAAATTTTGGTTGCGTACATTTTATATGCACTCGTTCACCCACTACCACACTTCTCGGACCACGTTATGATGGACCACGGTCCGTCTATGTTCCGGGCATGGCCCTGATATGTGTGTACCTTAAATCATTATGTATTACAAACAGATGAACCAGAAACTATGTGTTGTTCTTCCAGCCAGCCTTCGCCACCGCTCTGCTGACCTACATCTGGAACATGATCCGTATGGAGATCACGGAGGAAGAGATGGCGGTGTACACAGGCACGCTGCTGATGTGCCCGCACCGCGCCGGCCTCACCGCCGCCGAGCGCATCAGCGCGCTGCAGCATGCCATGAACGACGCGCTGCAGAACAACGTGAGACCACCTTCCATCTAAAACCATTATCCATCATGGTAGGATCTCTAACCAGCTTACCATTCCTCTCCGGCAGATGATTGCCCACGGCGGTCCCGAGGCCATTGCCATCTCCCGCGCCCGCTACGAAGCCTTCGCCGCAGCCCGTAACGAGGTGCGTCTCCTTGGGACGCGCCACAACGTACTGCTGCAGTGGCCGCGCGAACAATGGCCGCGGCTGCTGCTGCCTGCTCTGTTTTCCGAGATCTTTGACATCCCAAAGTTTGAAGAGGATGATAACCCGACTTCTGCCGCGGCTGCTGCAGCGGCGGCATCGGCTGCTGCGGCTGCGGTGGCTGCCACCGCAGCTACGGCCGCCGCCACCGTGGCGGCTGCTGGCACCGCCGCCGGCGACGACGAGCCGGTAGCCTCGTCCTCGCAGTCGCCGCAGTTGCCGCAGTCGTCCGCCCAGCACCCTCGCCAAGACTAGACTGCGCTACATCCGCACCAAATGACACGCTCGAGTGTAGAAGGCATGACTGATACATTTATTGGAAAAACATTCGATTTTTAGGATTACTAGCGCCAAAGTTTCTATCCTCAGAAATTCTAGAGATAGTTTTGAAAAGTAACGTGTTCCTGAAACACTAATTAGATCGAATTTTAAAATATCCTCTTTTCTCCTAACAAGACGTAGATACTGAAAGTGTTAAGTAGGTACCTATTGAATATTTATTTCTTACAATATAATTTTCTTGGGATATTTAATTATGAATTACAAAGAGAGTGTGTGTTTATGAATTAATCATTTTGATGATGAACAATTTAATTAGGTAGGTACGTCATTTCTTTTGTTAGGAGTTTGTCTTATTTCGGATCTCGAGAACATCATCGAGAGGGAAAATGCGTAGTATTCAACATAACGCATGTATCTAGTTATTATTGCGAGTAGGAGGTATTTAGGTTTAGTTGGTCTCAAGCAGTCAGGACTGCTCTTGGACCCTAAGAATTAACATATCGCTATTTATTGTTCCTTGTTTTAGATTAGCTTCTTGCTCTTAGGTTGATCGTTTTGATTCTGTGCGTATTGCTTGAATTACGTAATTTTAAGTTATTCCTAGGTATTTTGATTGATATTTAAATATATTTTGAGATAATTTCTAAAAATATTAATTATTATTTTACATTATTATTTACTTTGAACCGACTTCTAAAGGAGAAGGTATTGCCACCCGATATGTTCAAGTTCTTTTATATTTTAATAAAATGACGTAGTCATGAGTTTTAATTTCGTATTAGTTGATGTTCTCTAGCTGTTTCTGTTAGGATAGGAACTTCTTGGATATTATTCATTTATAGTGTTTCATGTGGTATTCATTTTAATATTATTTAAAAGACATAATAATATATTTAGCAAATGTAAGTTTCGTTATTCTCGAGTATTGCAGTTAAATTTGTGGTTGATTTCATTTTATTCTTGGAAAAAAATATTAACTATTAGTGTTTTTGTAATTTCAATTCTTGCCAGTCAGTCTGAAAATAATATAGCTTAGGGTTCCTTTACGAACGAAATTACAAGAGTAAATCAATCTACATTTTCTACCATTGCCAAACAATTACAGGAGATTTCTGAGACACAGGAGTCAAGGCGGTAAATCTTCAATAACTCCTGATTCAAAACTGTGGAAACATAACGCTGACAAAATACTACCAGTTCAAGTATTACAGAATTTGAGTACATTACTAACATCCTGTTTCGTTTACCAAATTGCCTGTTTATTCTTGATTTGTGTTAGTAGTATTTAAGATTTCATTTTCGTCGTTTTAAGAATAATTTAAAGCTATGAATGTATTTATGTATGAAGCCAAAATAACGGCTATTATAACGATGAGTTTTTTACGTAAGGTTTATTATTTTCAAGCAGAATGGATTTACGAAACAGTAATCGATGATAACAGGTTTTATACAATTTTTGTTTGCTCAATTTTTAAGGATTTTTCGTTTATATCGGGTGTAACTTTCATAGTATTTTTAAGATGATCTAAGGTCGAATAAAACATCTTGAGAACTGTTTTAAACGCAGAGGATTAAGCCAATACGAATAAAGAAGCATCCGCCATTTTTTTTACGCAAAGTATAGGTAGGTACGCACCTACAAATCTACAATACTAAGAATATATATTTTTGTTTAAGTACCTACATATTATATTAGATTAGCATTTACTCAGCATTTTCACCTTAACGGTTATATCACGTAGGAACTCATTATTATCGTTAGATTAGTTTAAATTATGTAGGTACTTGTGTGAATGTATGTTATGTTCGTCGCCTAACGACATTTATGTAGTAGACTAATTGTGTATCTTCATTATAAAATTGTTGTTTAAATTAAGATATAGAGAACTTGACTTTGAATGTTTTGCTGGCACATGATCGGCCCCAGTTACTGGGTATTTAGTTGATATAAAGAGGGTTAAGACTAGATCACTAATTTTAAGGAAAATGGCACGAAGTGATTCGTCCTTAGGTCAGTTTAGTAAGGCAGTCTGCGATCGATCAAGTGAAAGTTAAACTAATTATCGTAGAGATGTTGAATGTCGTTGGTGTTATGTATCGACTCTACAAACAAAAGGATCTCATGCTAACGTAGAGATTGAGCTTGCTGTCGACCATGCGCTCTGTATTATTGGTGTATTAGACTCATGTTTAATAAAGACCACTCGTTAGGAGTGTTTAGCTTACATGGCGTTTTATTAGAAGCATTTGAACTCCCCTCAAAACTAAAAATCGCGTCTTCCAACACCTAGTATGAATAAATGGCTCAGATTGAATTTCACGGCTAGGTGCCAGTATTGGTTCGCATGGACAGTCAAAATATCACTGGGGAATAGGGTATTTGGCTGGATTTTTACTTTTTATTACGTTTCTCAAAACAATTGAAAAATATTTCTGAATAATCTCTAAAAAGGCAGTGTTGTGCGTTCAAAATCTGTGATAAACAGAGACAGCACTAATGGCGTGTGACGTCACTCACCAGTCCCGCCATATTGAATTGAAGCCATCCAGTACTAACGACACTGTGTGACAGGGATAGAAGAATAACTTCAAAAGCTATATATTATAACTTCTCTGTTTTTCCACCAATCGTACGATACACGAGCAATTCTTGTATATATGTATATTTGTAATCTGAACCTAGCTAGATCGATTTATTCGGTCCCGAAACCCCCTGCATACCAAATTTCATGAAAATCGTTTCATTTTTAGAAAACGTATTTAAAAAGCCGAGCAAAGCTCGGTCATGTAGGAACTAAGTATTAATTAATTCATGTATATTTTTCAAAGTAGTAGGTAAACTACCTATCCTGTTGCTGGCTTCTGTCTGCATGATCTTCATCACAATCCGACCGATAAATGTGAATAATATCGTCTTACGAGCTGAAACATGCGCCAGCCAAATCCTTACGTTTGAATAGTCCGGGATCAAATGCAGTGAGACTCTGCTAAAGATTTGTTGAAGCATGGCAATGGTCCTCAACTAGTTAAATCTAGAGTTTAGCAATACTAGGGAACGTGCACGGCGTTCACTATGCCATCTAGTATCACATATTCGCAACTTGTCATACACTTGACAATGACACTTCTGTGCTGCCATCTATAGTTCCTGGTTGCTCCATTTAGGGGAACGTGCAAGTCGGTTACAAGTAGGGTTGCCAGGCGTCCGGATAAAGTCGGACATAGGCTTTTGGGGTGCATGACCGGCCAAATTACACGGGGTACAGCCTGACCGGCTTTTGTTATGGTTTTTTAATTTTACCAATAACTTACGAACCGTTTTTCATTACTAGAGAACGTAAAGGATCACGATAGAAGCCGATTCAGGACAGGTTTATGTCAGTAGTTCTGTTTCTGATATTTAGAAAATCAATAAATGTATGTGGCTTAATAACCGTTATTGCACGGGTATCTGACGTCTACCATAGGTTCAGTCAACTTCACGTCCGTGATAAAAATAAAGACTTTGACAGCAACTTTTAAAACAGACGTGCGTTTGACCGTATTGAATAACTCTCCTCAGCATCTTCAAGAGCGCATGGTCTTACCCTACAACAGTAGGAGGAACTGATATCTAGAGATGTTAATGTAAATAAAATTGATTTAATTTCTTGGCTGTTAACATATTGTTTAAACATTACCTAGCATTATTTACGACCTATTAGTCGCCAGGTAACCTTCCTATCTTTTCTTTTTCTGCACAAAGATATCTGGCGATTGATAGGCCAGCCCTACTTAGTTCATAATTATACCTATCTTATGAATAAACAATGTAAGCGAAATATACGTATGATCTTATAAATGTGTTTTATTTATGTACCTAGATGATCAGAATAGATCTCTACCTAACAGCTGCAGTAACTTACCGTTGGTAGCGGCCGTGTGTTGTATGGTAAAGTTCTTGCATGAAAATGTATGAGATTGTTTCCACTGCAACCCACGGACACGCTACGCATCAAGGGACGTCATTGGCACACGCGTGGCTTGCTCGAATATGGCGCCCACGTAGCTCGACTATCTCAAAACCATATTCTAGCAAAAAAACGGGCGTAGCCTCTCCGTGTGCCGTGGTGGGCCACGCTACAGTTGTACGTAGTCGTGGGCGTGCAGCGTGTACTTCAGTGGAAACGTACCACTGAACCCACGCAGCTAAAACGCGCCGCGTGGCCGTGGATAGCGTGTACCGCGGTGGGTTCGCGGCTTAAAGAATTAGGGAAATAAGTGAATCCTTTTAATTGAATGCCTACCCATCGACATTAATCAAATTGTGATTAATGAGGATTTATTGTGATTAATTGCGAAAGGTAAAGAAACATTAAAAAAGAAAAAAAAACCCTTAATAGGTACATGTATTTTGTTCTATGGTAAAAATAAACCTAGAATAACAAAGGTCCTATAATTCATTTTTCAAAATCAACCGGTTCGATTCCTGGGTAGGAACAACGATTTTACAAAAATCCAATGATGCGAATTTTAGTTTTCATCAAAATCGGACTCGAGACTCCTTTCAGTGTTTTTCGATATTCCTTATAGTTTCAGATTTGGCCATGAAGGCACAATTTAAAAATTCACCCCGTAAGTAGTTTATATCCTGAAAACGGCAATGCTAACACAATTCGACACAATGACATCTATAGATTACAAATAACGCACAACTAGTACAAAATTCAGACTTACAATTTAACGTATTATAGCTACAGACGTAACGTGCGCGTTATCTATACTAAAATTATAAAGAGGTAAAGTTTGTGAGTTTGTGAGTTGTGAGGTTGTAGGGGTAATCTCTGGATCTACTGAACCGATTTTGAAAAATCTTTTACCAATAGAAAGCCACGTTATTTGTGAGTGTCATAAGCCTATATAGCCACATAATAACCCGAAAACCGCCCAACGAAGTGGACACGGGTCAGCTAGTATTAATATAAATTACGTGAGACAAGTCTTTAATATCAACCCCAATATAATATTCTTGCTAGTTAATCAATGATTAGAAAACAACATCAATGTACGAGGTACGAGACAGTTCACTGTACCTATTGCTAAAACATCTCCTCTTACTCACAAATATATTGCTTTTAATCACTTTTCCTTTTCTTGCATTTAGAAAATTGAATGAACTGAAAAGAAAAACAACTCCCAATTTTCTGTACCTATTTTTAAATTTGGTGTACAATAAAGCATATATTAATAAATAATAATAAATAACTCAGAGCACATTCACGGTTAAAACACTGATAAACTAATTTATGATAAAGGTTTCAGGTGTCAGCATTATCAGTAGTCATAGTAATTTCGGCAAACGATGAAGAAATTGCAGCTATATAGAATTACAGTCTGACAACTCATAAAAATTAAAGAGAACAAATTTTGCTACAATACCCCCATTTTCAACAAAAACTATGAATTGCAACCCTGGTGTAACAACCCTAGTTGAGCGTGACAATCAGAAGGGAAAAAAATGAAAAAACCTAGCCTAACTGTAGTATATCAATCTCTTCAAAGATGAGATCTTAATAATATGGCATCTCTATATTGTCACTTATGTCAACTTATTTTATCTAATTTCTAACATGTATTTTGCTGATTAAAACCGTTATCTAGTGAAGGTTTATCTAATTACAATTTAATCAACAAAATGTTTCAAAAGTTTGCCACCATGGAAAAATATTTAAAACCTGAACGTTTGGATATTGATCCCGTTGAAAGCTCTGCGTCAAAGAAATGGGAACATTGGAAAAGAACTTTTGAAAGCTTTCTAATGGCTTCGGCAGGCTGCTTCACAGGAGAGAAGGTACCAACTTCCTCATCGAACGTTTTCACGTATATCAGCGAGTGTACTACTTTTCCATCCGCAATCGATACTTTGGGGAAAATATTCACAAAGCCTAGAAATATAATTTATGCCGGGCATGCCCTCGCATCTACGAAACAGCTGGGCGACGAAACAATTGACATTTACTTACAAGCATTAAAACACCTAAAGACTGCGACTTCAAAACTGTAGATGCCGAAACAAATAAGAACAACACTATACGCGATGCATTTATCTCTGTAATAAATCTAATACGATAAGACTAAGGTTACTAGAAAATCTGTCGTTCACACTAGAAGAAACGCACAATCAAGCACTGTCACTAGAAATGGCGGAAGTTAATGCAACAAACTTTAACTCTTCATATGCAAATACCGCCGCTGTCATAGCCACCACTTCCAAATAAAAAGATTCTGGAAAATCTGTTGCACTTAAACAATCTCAAGAACCTAGTACCCTCTAACGTACACCTCTAACGTAACCTCTATAGTACATACCATAGCAGTGACGCCAAATTACCAGGGACGCAAATGCTTTTTTTGTGGTGGATATGTCTATCCTCGTAGAAACTGTCCCGCTGCAGACTCTATCTGTCAATTTTGTAAGGAAATGATAGCCTTTGTGGTTGTATTGTAGCTGCATCGCCAACTTCCTTGAAGAAAACTACAGTTTCAGCTTACATAAAAGGGATAAAAGCTGAAGCTTTACTCGATATTGCGGTAGCTCTATAAGCTTCATCAATGAGATTTTTTTTGAAAAGTGTAATTTAAAGAAAAGACCCTGCAAGCAAATTATATCAATGGCTTCAACCAGTCACACGTCACAAGTCGAAGGTCAAGCATGTGTGTCAGCTCGTATCGGAGACCATGATTATAGAAACGTGAATTTACTAATTGTGAAAAATCTCTGTGCTGACTTGATAATCGGTCACGACATACTCGTATTAGACCAGCACTCCTTTCTCAAATTTTCATTCGGTGGACCTAAAGAACCACTAAAAGTATGACATGTTGCAGAAGCGTCTGTCCCTGCTGTTCCACTATTTACAAATATCAGTCCAAATTGCAGGCCTATTGCGATTAAATCTCGCCGCCACAGTGAAGGCGATAAAAAGTTTATTGAAGGAGAGATCACAAAACTCCTAGCTGATGGCATTATTGAAGAAAGCACGTCCCCCTGGAGCGCTCAAATACTAATTACAAAGAACGCTTATCACAAGAAGCGCCTTGTCATTGATTATTCACTTACGATAAACAGGTACACACAGCTCGACGCTTATCCACTTCCCAATATGGAGGACAAAATTTCCAATATTTCGGAGTATTCTATCTCAGCGCGATCGATTTGCAGAGTGCTTACCATCAAGTACCGATCTTACAAGAAGAAAAACCTAAAAGTCTAACACCTAAAAAAGGACTAAAAGTGCACCTCACTAATATTAGGGGGTTGCACTCCAATCTCGATCCGGTCCATCACCATCTTGAGACCGAGAAGACGCACCTGTTTTTCTTAACGGAGACGAAGATAACAACCCCGTCGGACGTGGCGTACCTCAACTACCCGGGCTACTCTCTGGAACACAAGTTCAAGAAGCAGGCTGGGGTCTGTGTGTACGTCCGCGATGACGTATGTTGTCGTCGTCTCCGTTGCTTTGAGAAATCGGGTTTTTCTGCCATATGGCTACTTGTGGACACAGGCGTGGAGAAATTTACATCGGCGTATACCGATCGCATAGCGGTGATCAGGAGACAACAGCGCTGTTTAATTCCCTCGTGGAGTCGACCGACGTACCCCAGCAACGGTACCCAACAGCGAAGCTCATTTTTCTGGGGGACTTCAACGCCCACCTTAAAGAGTGGTTGTTCCCGTACCAGAAAACAGACCATGCCGGGTTGGAGGCGCGTAAGTTTGCTTTTACGCTTGATCTAATCCAGCTGGTGAATGTGGCAACGTGGGTACCGGATATTGACGCCCATACACCCAATTGCTTAGACCTTCTGCTGACACCTGATCGGGGCAGTCATTCAGTATCGGTTTCAGCCCCGCTGGGAACGTCTGACCACTGCCTGGTGAAATCCGTATTGACCTGCTCTCCTCCAGATAAGAGTCCTAGAGGCACGAGACGAGTATGGCGATACGAGTCAGCAGATTGGGATGAGATGCGGCACTTTTTTGCATCTTATCCATGGCGGCAAGTGTGCTTCTCCTCGGGTGACCCTCGTGCTGTGCTAACATAATTGCGGACGTGATTCGTCAGGGGATGGAGAATTTTATTCCATTCTCCGACATCCCGCTCGGTCACAAATCCCGGTCTTGGTATAATGCAGAATGCGCCCACGCTGAGGCCCGTAAAGAGTCTGCATACCAAGCGTAGATCAAGGCCCGCGACCGAAAGGTTAAAGCACGTAGGGTTCGCGCGAGGAAAAGAGCCTTTAATTCTACCGCTAAGTTCTGCAAGCGGGTTTTACGTAGGGCACGTTTTGACCATGTCGGACGTATCGGGGTCAAACTAGCATTGCACCCTCCAGGTAGTAAGCAGTTTTGGTCCCTGTCGAAAGCGGTTGAAACGAATTTCTGTCGACCCACTTTGCCTCCAATGTTGAAACTCTCTCTCTGCAAGTGAGAAAGCAAATTTATTTGCAACTCTCATTGCAAACAATTCGCGTCTGGCTCCAAGTAACCACCAACTTTACCTCGTTGTGACTCATCGATACCTCGGAGATCACAGTTCACATTAAAGAAATTCGAAGAGTATTTATTGTGCAGTCTAGACGTGAATAAGGCGGGGCCTGACGGTATTCTAGCGAGACTGTTGAGGTAATGTGCACCTGAACTGTATCCTGTGTTGGCACGCCTGTACCGCCTCTCTCTTAAAAAAAGAACGGTGCCGAAATCATGGAAGTTTGCGAATGTGCAACCGGTGCCCAAAAAGGGAGACCGTGCTGACCCTGCACATTACCGTCCGATCGACATTACCTCCATCCTATGCAAGGTTATGGAAAGGGTTCTGAACAGTAAGCTGCTGACCTACCTTGAATACAATGATCTCCTTAGTGACCGTCAATATGGCTTTCGCCGGGGTCGGTCAACTGGCGATCTTCTTGTGTATGTCACGCACTGCTGGGGCGAGGTCATCGAGACACGGCGAAGCACTTGCCGTGTCGCTCGATATCTCGAAGGCCTTTGTCAGGGTTTGGCACGCAGGTCTACTTAGCAAGCTTCCTGCTTATGGCATCCCAACTGGTTTTTGTAGCTGAATATCAGACTTCCTGAGTGAACGGTCGATCCGAGTAGTCGTTGACGGCTGCTCCTCTGACCTCATGGCTATTGATGCCGGAGTTCCTCAGGGGTCTGTTCTCTCTGCAACTCTTTTCCTGCTGCACATCAATGACCTACTTCAGCTTGGTCTTGTTGGGTACGCAGATGACAGTACGGTTTCAGAGAGATACTTGTCCAGCGCAACAACCAGCGGGGATGAAGTTCGTTCCTTGAGAGAAGCCGATGAGAAGAAGATGGTAAAGCGGAAAAATTTGACCTTAAGCCTTTGTCTCCCAGTGGGGTGATGACAATGTGGTCACTTTTAACGCCACCAAAACACAGGCGTGTCTTTTTACTGCAAAAAGGAGTCTTGACCAAACTCCTACTTTTCGGGGTGCATCTGTTCCTGTGACTGATCGGTTCAAGCTCCTAGGCATGGAGTTGACATCCAGTCTCAACTTCGGCGCCACCATCGAGTACAAAGCCCAAACCGCGGCCAAAAATCCTATATAAAGCGCAAGTCCGATCCTGCATGGAGTATTGTAGCGACCTTTGGGATGGCTCAGCTAAGTATCAGCTTGCCGCGCTTGACTCGGTGGAACGCAGAGCTAAGAGGCTCATCGGTGACGTAAAACTGGTGGATGCCAAGCTACATAGCTTGGCTCATCGCCGTAAGGTTACCTGCTTGTCGGTCTTCTACAGATTGTACTTCGGTGAGTGTGCCCAAGAACTCCACGACCTCATCCCACCGGCCCCCTTCTACCATCGGACATCCAGACGCACTGCATCTTACCATCCCTACCTTGTTGCTATTCCACCAATTCGCACTAAGCGTTTCCAAACGTATTTTATAATGCGCACAGCAAAGGAGTGGAACTCTCTGCCTGCGTCCGTGTTTCCAAACGCTTACAACCCTAATCTCTTCAAAGTTAGAGTGAACAGGCTCCTTCCGGGTAAGCTCGCTCCATCGTAGACTTTGTCTCTGTCATCTCTGACCTAGACTAGTCAAGAGCAAACACAACACAAACAAAAACTATATACTACTTTCCAAGCTGCTTGAAATCTGTACCAGTTTTGTCGCATACCATTTGGCGTAACAAACGAAGTGTCAAGGTTTCAAAGAACCATTGACTGGATTATTCGAAACGAAAAGTTATAAGGTACTTTCGCATATCTTGATGATATAACAGTTTGATGCAAACTTGCAAAAATTTTTAGCAACCGCACAAAAATATGGTCTTACTCTCAATAAAGAGAAAAGCAAGTTCTTGCTGAATAGCATCGATATCTTAGGCTATAGGTACCATCAATGACCATGCCATAAAGCCAGATGTTGAACGGCTGCGCCCACTCCTAAATCTTCCACCACCAAATGACACACAGTCATTACGAAGAGTGGTAGGGATGTTTGCACATTATAGCAAATGGATTCCAAACTGCTCAGAAAGAATCCACGCTTTAGCAAATACAAGAATATTCCCACTAAATAAACAACTTGTCGAAAATTTCAAAACATTGAAAGCCGATATAGTAAAATGTTCTGTTCACGCTATCAATAACGACCTTTTCTCGTTGAAACGGATGCATCTGAACATTCAATTGCTGCAACCTTATCGCAAGCTAATCGGCCCGTAGAATTTTTCTCTCAAACTTTGAATCAAAGTGAACAAAACCATTCCGCTGTTGAGAAAGAAGTGTACGCCATAGTCGAATCGTTAAAGAAATGGCGACACTTTCTTATTGGAAAACAATTTCGTTTAATTACAGACCAAAGATCGGTAGCTTTCATGCTGAATAACAAGAGGATCATCGGCGATGATAGGCTCGTCACGACGTAACTCCAGTCTTGAGCTTCGACGACGAGTTGCTAGCCTGTCGGTTTTCTACCGGTTGCATTTTGGGGAATGTGCGACGGAATTGCATAATTTAATTCCGCCAAGCTCGTTCCATCATCGGACCACAAGACGAACGGCGATGCGTCACCGGTACATGGTGGATATCCCACCCACGCGTACAAAACGTTTTGAGAACACATTATGCGTACAGCTAAGGAGTGGAATTCCCTGCCGGAGTCTGTGTTTCCTGATAGCTACAACCTGGGAGTCTAAGTCAAAGAGTGAATAGGTTATTTCTAGGCAAGCGTGCTCCATCTTCGCTTACCATCAGGTGAGATAGTGGTCAAACGCGTGCCTATCAATAGTAAAAAAAACAAGCTTAATAGCAAAATCAAAAACGAAAAAATACAAAGATGGCGTTTAGAATTGGCTCCGTTTAAATACGATATCGTTTACCGTCCAGGTAAAGAAAATAATGTTGCTGACACATTGTCGCGTGTATACGCCGCTATAGTATCTCGTTCAGCAAAACCTGGTTCCCTGCATGACATTCTTTGTCACCCTGGTGTAACAAGAATGGGAACGAGATCCAAGAATCTACCTTATTCTATTGAAGAAATCGAAAATATGTCAAATTCTTATCGTATCTGCTCGGAATTGAAGCCTAGATGTAATAAATCAACCGAACCTGGTCCCAATCTAATTGAGGCGACATCTCCATTCGAAAGACTAAGTATTGACTACATCCTGACAATAACAGACGAATACTCTCGCTTTCCCTTTGCTTTTCCGTGCACAGACATGAGCTCGAAGACGGTCATCAAGAATTTCAATAAATTGTTAATGCTTTTTGGTATTCATGCATTCCTGCATTCTGATCGTGGGACATAGTTCTTATCATCTGAAGTTCAGCAGTTTCTACACTCTCGCGGTATTGCAACGAGCCGAACAACGCCATATAATCCCCAAGGGAACGGACAAGTAGAGCGCCTTAACTCTTTGGAAAACTATCCGATTGGCCTTACGATCCAGAAACCTACCTGTAGAGAATTGGGAAAGGACTTTGAATCAGGCTCTACACTCTATTCGCTCCCTACTCAAAATCAAAATCAAAAGTCATTTATTCAAATTAGACTGAGTACCAGCACTTTTTGAACGTCAACGTTTACAAATAGACAGTCCCCCAAAACGCCCGCCCGTCACCACTTCCTAGTGTTTTAGCTGTGGAGAAGAAGTGGCCAACAAACTCCCCAGCAACACATCTGTCTGTTGAGTTAGAAGATCTCGCATTTAAACAATAGTATGCAAAGCTTTATAACAAAGAAAATAATAGACTTTGGGTAACACGTACAACCTAAAAACTAAATCATTTGCCAATTGTAAGCTAGCACACTCCATTACGCCATCATAATCAGACAACTCAATGAATTAATAAATAAATAACTCAAGCATAAAAACAATGTAAACCAAACTTAATAGGTATGCCTCCAGACATAAAGGGCGTGCCCGCCTACACGTGCAGGGGTAGAATCTAACTCTGCACAGCCACTAACTGTACGCCGCACGAGAGGATGTTTACACACACGAGGAGGTCACCAAATGGTGATTCTATACCTACTTGCTTAACGAACTCAGTTCAAGTACTAATGCGGAGATTCGATCGCACTAATAAACATCAACCAATCGTAAAAGAAGTTGACCTGATTCAAGTTAATCCAGATTATTCATAAGTACGATTACCGAATGGTCGTGAAACGACCGTATCAAATGATTATTTAGCACCATTAGGCCAAGACGGAGAAGTAATTGAAATCGAAACAGCTGATGGCGAATTAACTGATTCCATTCCACATAATAAGCTTCATATCCAAGATATCGAGGTGCCACCCACAACTGTATTGCCGTCCCAAGGACAAGATAATACACAGGATACTACGCCACACTCAGAGCCCCGACGTTCAACAAGAGAACGCAGACCACCTGTTCGTTTTGGAGATTACGTTACTTCTTAAGAAGGTCGGAAGAATGTGGTATATCAATCTCTTCAGTGATGAGATCTTAATAATATATCTCTGTATTGTCACTTATGTCAACTTATTTTATCTAATTTCTAACATGTATTTTGTTGATTAAAACCGTTATCTAGTAAAGGTTTATCTCATTTCAACAAGTATCTCCAGCAAAATCAATGTTCCATTATCTCAGGAAAATATTTTGAAAAAATCTTGGACAATCTTCGGATGCCATTGGAGAAGGGAGATTTGAAAGACTAGAAACCTGAGATCGTCTGGGCGGCATCGGTGGCAAGTTTTCTAAATTCATTTCATACCTTGCTATTTGGTGATATAAGTCCGTTGTAGGATTATTCCTGTTCGTCGCAAATGCAGACGCTAGTAAGTTTGGATTTTCCTCCTTTGAATCCATCTGGCAAGTTGCAGCCGAGGTGCAGAACCCGGATAGCGGGAAAGTCGACAGAACGTGACAGAGGTGAATGCCGACTAATAAAACTATAATGCGTTAATTGCTAGCTTTTTTATCATAGCCGGCAAATTGGAAGATCGATGTCATTTCGTTTCGCCACATTTGTTCTTGATTTCTGCAAAAAATGTCCAGGCTATAATCAATTATAATATCACGACCATTTTCACAATCGATGAGTCGTAACTCATTGTTGTGTTCTTGTCAATCATCTCTTGTCCAAAAAATCTTTTAAATTCGAAAAACCTCCCAGAATGGTCTGAGGCCCGCCCCAGGATGTTTGGGGACCAATACGAAATTCTAGGCTGGATACTTATTTAACTTCACACAAATTCAATCAAAAAAAGAAACCTACTAACTACCCACAAAACAGGCCAGTCATTTAAAACGTCTTAGGTCAAATTTTGTTTCACAGGTTTTTGAGACTTCGGCTTATAACTTCTAAACGGTGCACTGTAGGAAACACGCCAATCCGTACACTTTTAAAGTAGATAAAACTCGTGTCAGTTTAACCATAAATCGTATCTCTGCAGGTTACACAGGTGTGGAGATACTTGAAACATCGGCAATTTTCCTCAAAAAGTTCGATTTGTAGTATTAGCATTTTTACTTCTTCTTCGTCCTGGTTTCCGGGGTATGCCGCAAGACGGCGTTAGGTTAGGTTGGTATAAGGTCCGCGGCCTACCGAATATGGCAACCTACATAGTTATAAAGATGAACTTATCCAGGGTGTAATATTTTTTGTGCTCGGTTTTCATTCTACAAAGTGCTAGCGCTTTCGTTCATTTTTCAAAAAAGTTTCTTCTATTCAAGTATAAAAAAATCAAACCTGGAGTGCGAACATTTCATGCTCTCAGTTCTTGTATGAGTCGAAAAGTACTTCCATTTCTATATGAAAGGCTCGCATCGTTCGCTTTTGCATTCTACGTTTTCTAAGTTCTTGAGCTTTCCTGCATCAGTCAACAAAGTTACTTATATCGTCCCGAGCCCCGGGATTGTGGGGGGCCACAAGGGCCCTTCCAGCCCTCCCCCCTGTTCGATTAAAATTGTTTTTCTTAAACCAACGGAACCCTATTACTATCGATCAAAGCCCATGACTAACCCAACGCCGCCGAATATACCTCTAGGAACGAGATTGACTGGCCGGAAACAATGACAATGTTGTATGAAAGTTTGCAATATCACCAACCGTACCTATATAGATCAGAACCAATCGGGCGTCCCTGATTGCTCCTGACCTGTATAAAGGACCCAAGTGCCAGCAGTCGCTACATATTTATGGATTTTTAGATGGTGGAAACTAGCCAAATATTTGTTAAAATAAAAAAAAACAAGTAATAAAGGAATTGGCACAGGTACAGAATGTTTGTAATAAAAGATGAATGAAAGTTCATATCGCTTTAATGCTTAATCGTATTGCCACTTTCTTAAATCACATGGAAGAAACAATAAAAGTATTAAACAAAATACTTTAAAGACTTACAATTAAAGAAATTAGATAATTCATAATTATTTCTCATTATCATCATTTAGAACAACAATAACAAAGCGAACAGCTGTGATTTATTGACCGCGCGATGCAACGACGCTCTAAAATAAATCACAATAATATAAAACAACATTTTTGAAAATAATGGGTAGTATATAAAATGTACCTATACATCATGATTTGATACTCTGTCAAAATTTTGTCAAAGGATTTGTGAGCCGACACGTGTGGCATGATAGAAATAATTTAAGTCCATTTTTAATATTTCCCTCTACACGCATATAATGCATTTAAAACTACGTATTGCGGAAAGGTAACTAAGCGTGGCGCGTCCCTGTCATATGATACTTACTCCTTCCTAGCATGCCACACATACCTGTTAATTATCCTTCTTGCTCTCACCAATACACGCAAATTTCAACAAAATAACTTTTATTGACTGAAATATATCGAACACATCACATTTTGGTTGTAGGTGAATGAAAGAGACCGCAGTTGTCCGGCTAGCAAATTACCGCTAAATAAAGCCGTTTAGACATGTCTATTGATATCAGAGCCGAGACAACATAATAACAACTATCATCTTAATGTTTAATCAATAAATTATATGATCATGAAATCGTTTGCTCACAATATAAATACTTGGGACTTGTGAACTTCATTTAGCGCAATTCAGCGAGCCGACCACCCTCAGCTGTGATGTGTTTATGTTGACAAACGAGTAAAATTAAAATAATTAAATTACGTTTAAATTAATATGAATTATTGACAAAAACGAAATAATTGAACTAAATTTAATGGAGTTAAGTCTACATCACTAATGGGCTATTCGTGTGAACGGTGCGCACTGGAAGTCTCTGAGACTCGCTTACTTATAGCCTCTACGCATATGTGAGAAATCTTAATACATTTAAGTAAAATATAATGTGCTAACGCGAATGTTCGTAAGCATAATCAAACGAGGTTTAAATAATTGACAGAATAATTTTGGCAGACGGGAGCAACTGTCCTAGAGGACAAGACGTGTTGATCGTTACCTACTCAGACGTGATCAATTACATTGATATAGATATTGCTAAGTTCTATACAGTGCCAGGCAATTTCGTGGCGTTCTTACGATCCGTGGTGAATGCTCATGTGGTTAGTATTGGTAATACGCAGTCGGTCGACAATATTCGGCAGTGGCGCCGTCCGAACAGCCCGCACATTGTCACACTACGCTGTACGCTGTACGCACGTCACTGCGGGAAGCCCGTCCTATCAACACACTAGGTTCAGTTCAAGCGATGTTCGGGGCGCTTCCTGCAGCCAATGTGTCAACTAAATCATCACACATGAATCGAAAATGATACAAAATCGCTAACATTAAAATTATACAACACCAAACTTGTCATATTAGTACTATGCTAAGCACAAGGCTAACTGATTTAGTCAGGCGTTAGATGCGAAAATCGACAAGAAAATTGTAAGGAGATACGCGTCCTCCGCCGGCTCTGGACCAGTCCAAGCGTAACGTTACCTTGTCAGCCGGCGACACTGTCTCATACGGCTGGGCAGCCTTATATCAATGAACAGACTCTTCATAGAAGATCTGATGAATCGCATTACGTTGGACAAATCAGAGGATATTTCCCAAACAAACATTAAAGTACAAGGCATTTGCAGCGTACGTTGTGATAAGACGTTAGTTCACACGTCACAGAGGTTGCGTACAGCCGGACTCGTCTCGCTATCACAACGCACGCCCGCACGGGTCCAGTGCACGATGTAGTGCATCGTCAAGATACTAACAACGTTCAATTGCAGTGTGCAACTAAGTTGTACTATTTAATAATATCTATAAAAAGAGAATTTGTCAGTTTTTACAAGTTAATATTACGTAATGAGAACTATAATGTGCTTCCTATGTTAGTGCAAAAATATTATAGGGTATTTATTTTCAGTTTCATTTATTTTCTTAGTACGAATAGATCGCGACCTGTCGCTGTAGTATGATTTTTTTAAGATATTAAACAGACACAAAAATACGCCTATTCTTATAAATATTCTATAATCTCCGGTACAAGTAGTCGCTATCAGACGTGTGTGGGCCTTGCACTGAAGCTGCGTCTGCTCGAGTGTACAAGAACAGCTCGCGGCTGTGCAATTGTGTAACTTACGTATGTGATCAGTGAGCTTCGAATCGCTTGGAACACTAGTGACACAGCTATGGTGCCCTCAAAACACGCTATTACATTTGCTGCGTGGCATGACTAAGTAAAGTCTGTTTCGTGGTTTAGTATTTTGTTTGAATCGATGACAGTTTTGCAAACTTCGGTTACTGTGGGTTCCACACATTGAGTGTTACGAAATGCTAAGAATGTATAAACATGTCTTGAGAAATAACAAGAAAAAAAGAGCACTAAAAGCGTTAGAAGATTTGCGTTAAAATAAAAGCATTATAAATATAAGAATTCATGAGTATATAAATCTTTATCGGGTTGCCAGACGCAATGTGTGGAAGTCTAAATATTTTCAAAGCGAGGCCATTTTTCCAATTATTCGACATAATTTCGGAAGCTCGTCACCAGAGACGTTTGATAACATTTACAATGGCGGCACTCTATCATGATGCAAGACGTTTGCATGTTTTATGACATACCCATCAATATAGACCGAGCAAACGGTTTTACTACAAAATAAGGAACATGCAATATTTTCATTTTTGCTTTAATTTTAAAGAACTCCATCTAGAATAGACCACCACATAAATATGAAATGAAAACGCTTTAATTTATTGCTAAAATTGCGTTTTTAAACGGACAGTCTAATTTTCGCGCGAAAACGGACGATGACGTCACTCCTGTCTGCCACTGGTCAAGAACTGTCCTATCTCAAAGAGATAAGGTTACCTTTTCGTTATCATAACAGCAATGACATCACTAAACGCTGATTGTTGTTTTTAAAAACGTTCCGTTTCACGGTACTTTAATTCATTATCTTTGTTAAAAATCGATATTAACCAAAATTAAAACGTTGCAATGGCCTTTATTTATACTTTTTTATTGTTTTATTAATAACATTCTCATAAATTCTGTTTTTGCATCTTCCCTATTGTTGGAAAATATATTTTCAGCAGTACATTATTATTCAGCAGAATAAATACGTAGTGTAAAAACTTTTGTTTGTGACATTTGTTTCCTCAGTCAATATTAATGGATATTTTAATCATCATGTAGTTATCAAACGTTGCTGGAACTATATATTGTCTTATTTGCAAACTGTCACAGGATAGCTCATACAGTGCAGCTGGTTTACAGTGTAAGTATCATAGTTAATATCGAATCTACGGAAGTATGACAGGTAAAGACTAAGAAGTATCTACACCTAAAGAACCAAATTTGAGAAACGCAAAAGATAGGCATTCAATACAGTAGTGAGCATTTCTATTTACGTTCCTCCATTTGAACAGTTTACTTATTGAGAGTATAATGTAAAATCGTATGTTTGTATAAAATTAATATTTACTTCATGTATATTGTATAGTGTCGAATGTATACTATGTTAAAATGGAAGCAACTTGTTCTCACGGTTTAATTCACGGGAGTCGGTGATACATACAGTTAGGGCGTGTTCAGACGAGGGGTTTCACTCTCAAGAACTAGCGTGTCCTGTGGTGCGATACTGTAATCATCTCACCGTGCAATCCATATAGACATGACCCACCTAAGCATATACGGTGAGACGCTGACGGAATTGACCAGCTGAACGCAACAATGCAGATTATACTGTTGTCTGAATAGTCACGCATTCGATACGATAAAATATTATCGTTACACTAGATACGTACTATAGCTGGATCGAACTTAACAAAATATATAACATTATTTTTATTTTATTTAATCGATCCAAATCGAAAGTCCAAAAATGTTGACTACTTTTGGGCACTGATTGGAAAATGATTTCTAAGTGCAGTCACAATACAAATAGGTTCTCCACCTTAAAATCTTTCATGATATAATCGGCTAATTTGCTTTGACGACTCATTTTTGTCATAATGTCAAAAAATTAGTCAGTTTCTAAACAAAAATGTAACTTTATTAAGTTGATTTCTTGCGCCTAGACATTGGTGGAAGCCTTACGCTATTTTAACCTTTTTTTTTTCAGGCAATTAAATACTTAAAATTTACTATGCTGTGAAGACTGACACCAGTCTTGCCGAGAAGTACCGTGTTACCCAGTTAATAGGTTGTGGAGGTCTGGTAGGCAACCGCTCCACGTAAAACACTGGTATTCAGCTGAATCCGGTTTGACTGGAGCCGACCACAATATGTTGAGAAAAGGCTAGGTAGATGATGATGATCCGATCAGTGCAGTAGCTTCAAAAGCGTTGACTAGTTAAAATAAATAATTTAGAAACTGACGGAGGTATATGAGACTCGACTGTACTTAGCCACTAAAAATTCAATCGCACTTTACCCCCACAATATGCTCACCAAACGCCTCATCTGAACAAGCTTTAATCGCTTACGGAAGTATACCTACATACATAATCTAAATTTTTAGTTAGTTGATGTTTTTGTCCTTATAATAATTTCCCCGTGGTAAGTAATTTATGAAATATGTGTTATCGACGATGTATAAAATATTATTTACAACCTTTTTTTCTGTATATTATGCAGTAAGCAAATGTATGGGATCCCATTTTCATTTCCGGTAATATGTTACCGGAAATTAAAATGAGGGATCCCATAGAGGGTTCAAATGAGAGTTTTATATATAAAAGACGAATTATAAAGGATTGTTTGCTAAGAGTACCTACAGAAACAGTTTCAGTCAGGAATACCAGCCTCTCTCGTTAAAAAGCTAATTTTGCTCATAGTCTCAATTTAATATTCATAAGAATGGTTGCAAGGTTAGAGGTACAGACGGCGTCAACTATCCGATCGTTTTGACATGAATACGTTCAGAAACACATTAAATAAATAGCAAACAGTCATCTTGTTGTTTGTATGCCCCATTTCCTGAGACGAAAAATATAGCAATATTAACGTGACAGCTTAACTAATTGGTTGAATGAAATAAATAAATAATCTACAGTGACTCGTATCGCTAGTCTTGCGTTGAGATTTCGCTAAAGTAACGGATGGCGGTGAGCCTACATAATTAACGGAACGTACCCACTTCAAAATTGTTTCTTTTAAAGTATTTCCAAAATCCGGCAGTGCTCATTTTTACTATATGGAAGCGAACTGGCTGAAGCGCTGAAAATTCATTAATAAAACCAAGAGGTAAGTCGCTTTACGCAAACGGTAAATATATCCATACTTTGGTAAAATACATTTTATTATAGTAACATAATTTTGGACGGAATTCTATTGCGAATAAATTGAACGCGGCCTTTTAAAAGTACTTTTATTTTAATATACTATTACATATTTGTGTAAATATAAATAGATAAGTTTATACTTTCCTTATAGGGTTGTAAGGGAGAGAGGAGAGTATTCCTGATACAGTGAAATAAATAAAAGAGGATAATTTATCGACGGAGTCATTTAAAGGAATTGTATGAGTCGCACGATGTTCTATAAAATCAGTTTTTAAATTGAAAAACTAAGGATTAAACTTCCGGTTTTATAATTTATCAATATAAAGTAGATGCTATCACTTTCCTACATAAAACGGAGAGAGAAAGAGGGAGAGAGAGAGAGAGAGAGAGAGGGGGGAAAGAGTGGACATAAAATAGAGTGCTTTCGATAATATATAAGATACAAACAGATTGGAAGGTACGCGTGACCGGGAGGGCTTTACGAAGATTATGAAGACCAGTGGGTTTCGGGAAGATTGTGAGTTTCCGAAATGAGACTTAGGGCGAAAATCGAGTAATAAACCTAAGAACTAAGGAAACAATTTCATTCTTAGGTCACTTTTCTCTGGAAGTAAATTCTCATCAAAAACTCATCCAGTGTAGTTCGGTAAGATTACTATTTCTAGCATCGCATTAGTACATTTAAAGATACTTTTTACAATCAAACGACATAGAAATACTATCTGTATGTTATTGCAGCTAGTTCTTAACAGACTTAACAAATTTTAAATTTTTCTTTAAAGTACAGGGTTATAAGGTGCATTATCGCTTGTTTTAAATGCGTTTCGTGCCTTTTGCGGCTAGTCGAAGTTAAGGCAAGACATAGCGGAAGAAGAGCCACTAAACCTTGGCAATTAATTCATTAATAACGAATTCCGTCACCAACTGTAACATCGACAACTTCACAAGTAAACAACACTATTCACCAAATATTTCGATATTTCCCGCTGGTATCTGAAAGACGCTATGCTCGGAAGCTGTCATTTTGGTCAGTTTATTACAGCCCCTCGCATAAGACCAGCAGTTGGTGCATCCAGAAACCACAAATTAAAAATAATTCTCACGCTCTACGCAACTCACTGAAATTAGATTACAAAACATTAATAATGAATAGAGCACACTTCATTGCCGCTCAAAAACAAATAACGTAAAGGCGATATCGTATAAATAACGCAATAAACTGATATAAACTAGTTTTAGAAATAACATCGATCTATATAGTGACCCAGAAACGCGGGTGCTCTAGCTATTCCATACTAGTCGGCACTACAGAGTTAGCCTTTAGTCGATAGAATTAGATTATTTTGACGAAAATAGTCACATAAATAAGATTTATAAATTTGTTATCGTTGTGTTTGCAATTCCATTGTGGTGCTGCGTCACGCGACAGTACCTCGGTGACCGCTTGGTCAATCACCCCCAGGCCCAGTATTATATTACAAGGGACGTACACAATATCGACGTCGATAAAAAATAAATTTATCGATTTTAAAACAAGAAAATTGAGACAGTACTCAAAACAAAAACCAACACTACTAGAAACAAAACAAACACTTCTACAAAATATTTGAAACCGAGAAAGACAATAAAATATTAAATATATGAGCGCACCATCAAATATTATGTTCAAATATTACATGAGCTCCGCACTGAACAGATCACTGTTGATTTAACATCATCTCCGTCACGTTAATTATTTGGTTTCTTTAATACTATAACTTTAAAAATATCAATATCCAATGTTAGCCTAGACCTACGCTCTGTACAATTGTTACACCAAAATATTTTAACGTCAATTTTTGCGTTCCTATTTATATTGTCTATCTCGGGGATTACATAGTAACAGGATAGTTAACGAAATGGCAAGTGGAAATTTCGAAGGTCAAGATAATATATGCAAACCAGTGTAAGAGCAATATATACATTTAAAAAGATAGTTTCAATGCGAGAATATAACGTTAAAGACGTGGTTGAGCGATAACGCAAGAACGTGAAGCTAGTACCTCAGCGTTAAAATATCTTAGTGATTGAACAAACGATTACACGTTAAGATATACCTCTAAATAATTGATCGAATTTCCATTTGTCAATAATGTTGGTTTTAAAACGAATAAGATAGTCGAGCGTCACGGAGGAGTGGTGGCGGGAGAGGTACGCAAGTTCTGTTCGGCACAAGTGCAGCAGTGCACTCTTACAGTCTAACGACGATTAAAGATTGTGATTGTCACCAGTTCATATTGCAGACTGCTTTCAGACTAAAGTGTCGCAAGTACATGCAGAGGTAGGCACAAATAGAGGTAGGCACACGAGACTTATAGCTTTAAATATACGCCGTATCATACATGTAACATTACGAAATAATCGCACTTTTTAATTGCAATATAGTCTTCGAACGAAAAAGCCGGGCTGATCTACCTAGCGATGTACGATGTACTGCTAACGATCTTAGTATACAGAAGATGTCTAGAAGATAACTCGAGATCTTACAACGAAGAGAGAGATTGCTACCGATGTATCTCCCTGGTTTATCTACTACGAAGTATACTTCTATGTGAAGTGCAGACGTCCCTACGTTGAATTATTATTAATTAAGTTTTTAAATAGCAGATAGTAATAGAAGCCTGCTGTCTAGCGCTTCTAGAGTCGGCCTAACGAAACATTAACATCTACATATATTGCTTGGCAAGGCTAGGTAGCAGGGCAGTTTAGACTGAAAGCAGTGTAAGTCGGGGGCGTTCACTTCTTGGTGGGCGTGCCGCGCTGGGTGAGCCCCTCGAACCGCTTGAACGTGTAGTTGATGAACACCCAGTCTTTGTACGCCACCTCGCCGTCTTGTGGGATTGGCGCTGATGCTGCAACAATGTACGCAATGTTCATAATAGTCACGGTAGGGTGATAGCTGGCGGGAAGGTGGGGTGAGGTACCAGCAACGGTCACTGCACCAAGCGGGCGGAGGAATACCACAAGTTATCAGAGTGGTCATGAATTTTGAATGAGGAATCGTTTAAAAGCTAAAGTAACTTTTCATTTGTATTGGTTAGTATTCCTCCGCGCATCTCGATGGAACCAGCATACAATTCGGTTTCAGAAACGTTGATATCAATGTGTCATATCTTGTGAATGATTGCGATATGCCAACAATAATATTCGATTATGTGTTTGTCGTTCACATATACATGCATAGAAAGTAGTCACCTAATTGGTTTATTCATGGTAATATGTCGCATTAAATGGTTTGTATGAAACTAAAAACTAATTACGTTTTGGCAATTAGCACATGTGTAAATTCAATTTCTTTTATAAATTGGGTGCCATTTTATCTTAAAGTTACAGTAGCGTTCATTGCGATGGAATTCTGGAGAACTCTTAGTGCTCAGAACAGGCCTTATAAATAATAGCAACACCTAGTGGTAGAAAAATCCAAGACAGGTCTCCATTGCAAATGAGATACTTACTTTCAGATGAACCCCCAGACCATATAATAAATTTATCAAATAGAAAGCCAGGTTGCAACTAAACTCACGTATTTCGAGCTTAACGTCTGGGAAGTCGTCGAAGTTGGAGGTGTCGTCGATGGAGCGCACCTCGACGGAGATGGCGGCCGGGCGCTCGCGTACGTGCGACCAGTCCACGCCGCGGAAGAACGACACCGACTTCACGTCCTCGATGCCGCGCTGCGAACCCAGTCTGGAATGCAACAATATTGAAAATAAAGAGATTTATTTATTATATGACAGATTCGTCAGGAATGACCATCTTCTCCTATAGTTCTAACGGGTCCGCTGTTCCGCGCCTTATGGCGTGTACACTCTCGCTCGAGAGCACTCGCTGTCTCGCCCGGGAGGCCTCGGTCGAGACGAGTGACCATGTACACTCGCCGAGCGAGGTCACTCGTCATCGTGGTCGCTCGCAGTTCGCGCGAGGCGGCGCGAAACTCTTTGACTCGGGCGCAAAAAACCGACTCGGCGCGGAGAGCTAGCGAGGAACGCCGAGACAGATCGAGGCGAGCGAGCGCTACCATCTAAACTCACGCTCGCCCTGGCTCGGACATCCTGGCGAAAGTGTATAGCCGCCATTAGGTGTATGCGCGGTGAGACGGGGGGGCAGTGCAGGCCGATCGCTGTGTCAGTCCGCCGTTAACGGTCACGGCGGCTATTTAAACACTATCTAGTGTTTAAATAGAATTAACCTAACATGAAGTAATATGAATATTTTAATAACACGTACCTAGTTACTTTTTTTCACTTACTGTAGGCGCCAGATAAATGTGCAATAACGGTCATTAACCCACATACATTTGGCTTTCTTAGTATCAAAAACCTAACTGCCTCCGTGGTTGAGTGGTTTAGGCGTTTACTTTGTGACCCGGTGCTCATAGGTTCGATTCCCACGGGAAGAGCATACTTTGTATGTAAAGTTGTTTTTCAGTTTGGCTATGACATTGCAGGCTTGAATCACCTGATTGTCTGATAAAAAGATGATTCCGTGCTTCGGAAGGCACGTATAAGCCGGTGGTCCCGGCCGCCAAACGACGGTAATAAACCATGTCAGAGCCCCTTGAGGCGGTTTAGAAACTCTGACACTAGGGTATGTGGGGTCTTGTGTTCCACGCGCGCCTCAAGATGTCAGCATAGTAGACCCGCTAGGGTCAGTGCCTGCCAGGGTTGCGGAATTTGTTCGAAAGAGTCACCGGGGCCCTGGAACGCAAAGGGCACTAGGAAGAACACGGATGGGTTTTTCGGTTACGAGTTTTGCGTCAGCAGTTTAGTCGACGACACCGATTGCTGAGTCTGCGTTGCGCGCCGAAAGCGTGCCTCATAGCCCCGCTTCCGTCCCCGCAGCTCCTCCCCCAGCGCTGCCCGACCTACGCGACCATCTGACCCGTTGGTCACTGTGAGCACTCCCACTGCTCCCTCCGCAAAGCCCGTGCCTATGAAGGAAGCGGACCGGGCTGATGATGACGGCTTCGTGAAGTTGCAAAGGAGGAAGCGCCGTCAGGGTAACTGTAATAACCGCTGCGGTGAGGCTCCTACGAAGCCTAACTAAAAACTGCGTGCTGCGAAGCCGAATACCCCGGGGTATATCTCCCGTTTTCACTACACCACTGACGCAGAAGACATCGTGAAGTGCGTGCGCCAGAGGCTGAAGTACGCGCCGAGAGTGCAGCTGCTGGAGTGGCATCGCAACGTCAACTTTAAGGCGTTTGTGGTATGCATACCAACATGCTACCTGCCTCAGGTGATGGAAGAAAGCTTTTGGCCACAGGATGTGGTATTTCCCCGCTTTCGCGGACAAGTGCCACCGGAACGCACAAAGACTGAGTGCAACTAAGTGATAGCATAGTCGGCCTTATAATGTTCCCACTGTTGGGACTCAGGCCTCTTCTCTAGCGGGTTGGTGAATGTCACATGTCTTCGAATTTTTGGTTCTAGGACATGCCGGTTTCCTCACGATGTTTTCCTTCACCGTTTGAGAGCAGTGGTGATGAAATAATGTGCCTGGCTGGGTCTGAACCCGCGACCTACAACTCGTAAGTCGGAGCCGTTACCACTCGGCCACCATTGCTCTCAAACTACAACAACTAAGTGATACTAACATAGTTTAAAGTTTTATTTCCTAACACAATTGTTATTAAAATTATGTATACTTAGGTTAAGGTATGTATCTATGGGTCATTGTAACCTGAAAATAAATGTTTTATTGTTATGTCCTTTATTCATTTAACTATACTTATATGTATATTATATTTTTAAATATTTCAATAAAATATTTAAAAAAACATTTAAAAATATAAAAATAGTAGCCCACCAGTATCGGGAACAGGGCTCCAGAGAAAGGAACCTCCTAACAATACGAGCCGTGTCCAGAAGTACCGCTTTCTGAATCAAGCCCTTGATCCAGCTGCCTAACGAGAGCCTCCTGAGTTATTGGCCGAGGCTTGTGGCTATGAAGCCATTGGCTGATACGACTATCGGTACAATGATTGCGGAATCCACATACCACATGTCGACAACCTCACGAGCCATGTCAATATACTTGATTTGTTTATCTTTCTCGGCTTTCATGAGGTTCTCGTCATGTGGGACGGTCATGTCTACAATCATTGCACGTCTCAATATTCGGTCCACCACCGCTATATCAGGCTTATTGGCAACAATAGTCCTATCAGTGATGGTGGACCGATCCCAGTACAATGTGATATTGCCATATCGAGAACTGGGTCGGGCGCATACCTATAGTACGGCACCTACGACTCCACAAGAGAGTATTTCAGAGCAAGTTGCTGATGGATAATCCGGTCTACAAGGTTGTGCCTATGCAAGTTTTCTCCGTTAGCTAGACGAGAACAACTAGAGATAATGGGGCGAATGATTCTCCCGGACGGTGACATGCCCGACATAATAATATGTCGACCGCGCCGTCCTTCACAATAAATCTCCGGTAGTTATTCGTCATGATTACTTCGTCCATAATTGCACAGACCTTCGGTTTCTCCAAAAAGATCACCGTAACGCAATCAGGCTACGGACGGTATTTGATCTACGTCGGGCATGGGCCCGACATAGAGCAAATAGCCACTACATCGATGCATACCCACGTTCGATAGGTAGAAAATATTCCTTGAGACTGCATATCTCGCGATTGTGGAGTCTTAGCATTTAAAAAGCCTAGACCTCCACACTTTCGCGGGATATACAGTCTCATTACCGAAACCGTGGGTGATGCATTCGATATGCAGTAAGCAGTGTGCGGATCCGCCTATCCAGGGCGTCAAGTTCCGTTTGAGTCCGCCGAAAAAGTACATCAATACCGGCATGACCCAACCGTTGATGGCGCGCACCTTGTTTCCACCTGATAGAATGCTATTGAATACCTTCTTCAGGCGGCCAAAGAAGCGCTCCTTCAACGATTGCTTCATGTCAGTAACACTGATACCTAACGCTTTCGACATACCTAAATAAGTATAAGTTTCAGTTGAAGAAAGGGATCTAAGGTTTATAGAATCCGAGAGTTGAGTTCCCACAGATTCCATAATCTCTCCACGCTTTACATGCATGACCGCACATTTGTCCACACCAAACTCCATCCTGATGGCGTTACTGAAAGTTTCAGTTACCTTCAGTAGCTCCAACCGGTACAGATTAGTGGGGGCAATAAGTTTCAGATCATCCACGTAAAGGAGGTGAGATATAACTTGACCACCTCTTTTCAACTGATAGCCTAGCCCTGAATTCTCTAGCAGTATGCTAAGAAGATTCAACGCTAGGCAAAACCAAAGCGGATTGTAACTATAGCCCTGAAATATACCCAGCTCGATCCTTACCGGTTCGCTATTCCTCTGGACATTTCGACATCCTGGAGAGCGAAGGACTGTCCTCCATTGCCCCATACACGACATCGGGAAGGTGCGTAGCGTTGCATCAATTTTATACAATTCTAGCACCCTCATAGTGCGTACAGCTAAGGAGTGGAATTCCCTGCCGGAGTCTCGTGTTTCCTGATAGCTACAACCTGGGAGTCTTTAAGTCAAGAGTGAATAGGTTACTTCTAGGCAAGCGTGCTCCATCTTCGACCACATCATCGCTTACCATCAGGTGAGATAGTGGTCAAACGCGTGCCTATCAATAGTAAAAAAAAAACCCCTCATGAACCATATATGAGGCACCGAGTCATAGGACTTCTTATAGTCTATCCAGCATGTCGACAGATCCTTTCGGGAACGACGAACCTGTTGGCTAATGACCATATCAATGAGGAGTAGCTCCTTAGTACCGCGGGACCCATTCCTACATCCATTTTGAGAGGCAGACATGATGTTGTTATTGTTAATATATCTATTAATCTTTGCCCTCAAAATGGATGTAAGATCTTTATAGACCGTCGGTAACGACGGTCTATAAAGTTTTTACACGTGATCGGTCTATAATTTTTAGGCTCCGCAGTACTAACTGATTTTTGGAGCAGGTGGGTTATTCCTGTAGTTAAGAACTGGGGTAGCGACCCCAGGGGTTATCAGGGTTTGGTTTCCGAACTTAGTCCTTATTTTGGACCATTCTGCATGAGCCATAGTGGCCGTTATTTCATCCAGCCTACCTCCCTCCAGAAGCAAATTAGGCCTCCCAATTCATTCAGGATGTCTGAAAGAGATTTCGGTGATCCTATGGTTTGTTTCCGTATTCCGTAACTGTTTTCTGCGCCTCCATGCATGTTCTGAGCAGAGGGCTGTCCGTTATACCTCAACCATTCAGCCTAGCCTTTTCCAAATAGTCTTATTTTGTGATCAGTTTTCAATCTAACCGCGGATGCAGCTGATTACCATTATTTTACGTGGAACGAGCAACTGTTTATTTGACCTCCACATCCAGTCATCATCATATCAGTCGAAAGACGTCCACTGCTGGACATAGGCCTTCCCCAAGTGTCGCCATAACAAGCAAACCAGTGCGTTTCGCATACATCGGTTACTAGCAACCTTCACCAGGTCATCGGTCCATCGACCACCCTGCCCACTGCCACTTCAGTTTGACGACCCTTCGGGCTATGTCGGTAGCCTTGGTTCTCTTGCGGATATCAGATTTGATAATGCAAACTCCGATAATTGCCCTCTCCATTCCCCTTTGGGTGGCTTTAAGCCTTCTGATGAGGCCCATTGTGAGCGACCACGTTTCGGGTCCATAGGTCATCGCTGGCAACACGCACTGGTCATAGACTTTCGTCTTGAGACACTGTGTTACTTGAGACGAAAAGATACCACGCAACATCCCGAACGCTGCCCAGATGAGGCGGATTCAACTCTTTCTCAAAGTTAGCCCTACCTAACTGGACCGTTTGTCCCAGGTAGACATACTCGTCTACAACTTCGAGAGTAGTCTCCAATCTTGGGCACAGGGGACTGCCTGTTAAACCTATCGTGTGGAAGTGTTTGCGTGCGCAGGCTGGCTCTGTCCTGTAGCAGAGACCTTTGCCCTACGGTGGCACAGTCTTCTTCATTTCGATTCGATGGTTAATGATTCTCAATTATTCTTTGGGTCAAGTCTGTGGGTACGTCAATTGCTGGTGCAATTAACTTCGATGATTCTATGACATTTATAATATTCCCCAAAGTACAGTTATACGGGCACTTAGAAAACACCAACATGTGGTTCATGTTCCGCACAGGGGAATTATCTATAAAACCCCATTTTATGATGCGGACATATTGTGTTTACAGCGACCTACCTGCGTAGGGACAAATGAGTTAGACGAATTAAATGAGTGTGTTACCTGCGATCAGGCTCAGAACAGAAGCGCAGGATGGTCTCCCGCGCCTCCTCGCTGATGGGGATCTCAGGCGGGAAGGTGAGCGACTCTCGCCACGACATCACCTTCCGGTACGTTTCCTGCGGCGACTCCGAGCAGAACGGTGGGTAGCCGATCAGCATCTCGTACCTGGAATGTGTCGGTTTATTGTTGAATACGCGGAAAGAGCCTAAGGTTGGTTCTAGCGCTGCATCTAATGCGGTGCCTCCCATGTGAGTGTTGCAACATTGTGATTTTGCGTTTACCAATTAAAAATGTGTAATTCAATATATCCTGTGCCACGATTTCGCGGGTTACATCAACTTACGTGTGAGGCATCGATTGGTTCAACCCTTTTCTAGGTAATTATAGCAATCTTTATTGGAGACAAAGACGTCATCTATTGAGTTTGACTTATCACAATTTATAGCCTGTTTGTTCA
Source organism: Lacanobia wlatinum (assembly GCA_947578705.1). Classification (NCBI taxonomy): domain Eukaryota; kingdom Metazoa; phylum Arthropoda; class Insecta; order Lepidoptera; family Noctuidae; genus Lacanobia; species Lacanobia wlatinum. The sequence continues at coordinate 5,006,535 of OX388022.1, read as the reverse complement.
GCGCTAGCACTGTCGCTAAGATTTTCCATGCATTGCTGCAATCTAGTATATTTATAAAAATCAATTGCTGTGCGTTAGTCTCGCAAAAATGGCTCAAATATTAGAAGATTTATTTTTTCGCGTCATTATTGGTGAATTTAGAAAAATAAAAGTGTTACAATCAAATAACTTTAAGGTGGTATGAGTTCTCCGGGTCATCTAGTTGACAATAAATATTCGCAATTGATAAGGCAATGTTGATCGCAAGAGCATCTGAATTAACAATATTCATGCCGTATTTGGACGGGTTAACTTTTTCTCTTAGCATTTTTCACAATGAAAGTTTTTTATTACATTACTTTGCAACTGCGTCTGATCTCGTATTCCTACCTGGATGGTTCATATTATATTAAGACCGCCACGGACAGGTTAAGCAGACGACAACAAGGTTGACCTGTGAGAGGCCATTCAAAAAAAAAATCTCTGGTCTCTGTAACCCAGTTACTGAGTAACAAGGTAGTTGGTAAAATAAATCAAGCTACATAATACACAAGGCAAATAACTGCATAGAAACAAAACATACATACAATGATACAGACTCGAACTGCATTCACCGCTGCTCATTGGGTCAAATAGGTTCAATGCATTTACAGGCTCTCGACCTGCGAATGGTTATTACTGACCAATTCATTCTGTCTGTGTTTCTGACTGATCTTGACTTGGCGAGGCCTTAATGACTCATGTGGACTGTCACAATATTTGAGATGGATTACACTAATCTACAGGGAAAAGTATCCTTACTCCTTACTAATATTAAAAATGCGAAAGTAACTCTGTCTGTCTATCGCGCTTTCACACCAAAACTACTGATCCGATTTAAATGAAATTTGGTACAGAGGTAGTCTAGAGCTTGAGAAAGGACACAGGCTACTTTTTATCTCGGGAGTATGTTCCCTAGGGACCACACGGGCGAAGCCGTTGGCTTAATTTTTTTTAACTAATTTCTGCCTCTCTAGTCATGCTGAATAAGAGTTGATGAATAAAATTCGTTTATAAGTTTAATTTTTCTCGGTACCAGAGGGTCTAGCACGAATATTTTTGACGTTTAGGCATACGTCAAAAACATTAGTATTTTTTTTTGTTACGTTTATATTTAACTATGCCAGAAATATAATACTCGTTTCGCACATAATATTTATACGAATATGATGAAATTGGATACTATATTCATATTTTTGCATGATACAAATTGCGTATGTCGCATTAAACCAAAATACCATGGGGTTGGCGAAATGAATTGCGAAGCTCAAGACCGTTCGGGATGGCGGCGCACTGTGGACGCACTCTGCCCCATCTAGGGGACATAGGAACTTAAGGAAGTCAAGACTATGGGGTTGTACGTTACTATACAACAAAACATTTGTGTCCCTCTGATATCTTGCGAACTTAATGATTCTACCCCCTTTTGACTTATTGTATTAATTGGATATTTGCTTAGTTAAGAGGCATCAAATGTTTAGAATTATGTTAATTATTGCATTCACTTTTATTCTATTTTTTCTAAAAAAGGGAACCAATTGTGACTTATAATAAATATTTTAGTAAAAAAAAGCTACTTTATCCCGAGAATACTTTTTCAAAGTCAAAATTTGTAGACTAGTGTTATGGTACCTCTAATAATTTACAAAAATATTCAGTACTAAACATGCTAGCCTTTATTATACAGAAGGATACGCCCTGTATAGAACACCCCTAATTCGCCAGCTACGTATGTAAGTCATACTACCGATACATGGTGGTCATCCCAACCACACGCACAAAACGTTTTGGGAACACATTCATAGTGCGTACAGCTAAGGAGTGGAATTCCCTGCCAGAGTCGTGTGTTTCTTTATAGCTACAACCTGGGAGTCTTTAATACAAGAGTGAATAGGTTACTTCTAGGCAAACGTGCTCCATCTTCGACCACATCATCGCTTACCATCAGGTGAGATAGTGGTCAAACACATGCCTATCAATAGTAAAACAATAAAAAGAATACTTGAATGCTGATCTGAATTAAACACAGACGAAGACGCGAGCAGAAGCCAGTATGAGAACCCTCACGCTCAGCAGCGCACTTCTCGCAAAATAAAGCAATTTTGACAATAGTCAAACTTATTAGTCTGACGATCATAGAAAAAATATATATTTTGCTTGATAAAGCTTTTTGCTGTTCAAAATATTAATAAAACTTCGCTTGTATGGCTTCACGCAATAGCTATAACGTTATAAATTCGCTTCACTTAAATTCGATTACTTTTAGAAGCTCTATACATGAAATGGCCTTTGAATAATATTTAAGCTGCCTTCCCCTTGCTGGAGGGGAAACCGCCTTTCGAGTACTAAGGCTTCATTGCGAAATTGGAATGATGAAAGAAATATTGGCTGTAAAAGACGTATTGATCAAAACATTTTTAACGCAAATAAAACCGGCCTATTTTTTGTTATAGCGGCAATAGAAATCAACACACTGAAAATTTCAACTGTCTATCTATTATATATCTCTTGAGATACAGGCCGCTGACAGACAGACAAACGGACGGACGGACGGACGGACGGACGGACGGACGGACGGACGGACGGACGGACGGATGGACAGACGGACGGACAGCGGAAGCTTAGTAATAGGGTTCCGTTGGTAACGCTAAAAATTGGGCTTTTCTTAGTGGAATGCTTGTTTTGATTTGCCTTTAGTAACTAAGCTGGGCTGATCAATAAACATACGATGACTGAGAAAATCACATGATAGCCATTAACCCAACACAGCTAGAACATGGACTTCTTTAAGTCGAGAATGAATAGGTTACTTCTAGGCAAGCGTGTTCACCACCAGCGACCACACAATGGCTTTTCATCAAGTGAGATTGTGCTCAAACGCAAGCTTATCAATATAATAAAAAGTAATGGTTACTTTACAATCAACCTATTACCTTTTACATTCCACTGCTGGACATAAACCTCTGAACGCAACTGTAATAACTGCTTTCAGATCAAATCAATCGTATATAAATAAACGTACAAAAGCAAAGCAAATAGAAATAATATAATCCTTAGCGCAGCGACCAAAACATAAATTGCTTCTTAGAAATCGCAATAGCGGCTGAAGCCCATTAAATAAATTGCATTGGCAATACTGAAAACACATAACATCGTTTTCTGAGAACGGAGTGAGTAGTAGTTATGTTTTAGAATTATGCAAGTATGGTAAGCGCCAGGGGGGCTACTCTCTAGGCCCGAAGTCCGTAGTTTCGGGCTTAGTTACGGGCGTATTCTACTCCGTATCACCTGCAGACTTACGATTAGTCCCGAACCCGAACTAAGAAACACAATTTGATAGTAACTGTCAAATCGTGTTGTCATTAATTCTTAGTGGTTAGGTGATACAGAGTAAAATATGCCCGCAACTAAGTCCGAAACTACGGACTTCGGGCTTAGAGAGTAGCCCCCAGATAAATGTCCAATAACGGTCATTGACCCACATACATCTATAGACTTTCTTAATATCAAAAACAGAAAGACATAAAGCTGTCCAGAATTGACTACTATCATGGTTTTTTACGTTCTCTAATATTGAAAAACGGTTCATAATTAAATATTCGGGTATCTACAAAGGAATATCAGGGAAAGATCAATGTACTTTATTGCAAGTTCATCTGGCGCCTACCATAGGTATAATCCAGGAACATTCAGACTGTGGACGGTTAATGAGAAATTCCTTATGTGATCCAAACAACTCTATGCTCGCACTGGGGTTTGAACCCAGAGTTGACGCTCAGCGGCCACTAGGCCTACGAAGCTGTCTGTTTCTTGAACTATCTACCTAACTGAATCGTATGAGATAGAAACTCAGTGTTCCAGGCGGGCATTCACTTTTACAAACGAGAAGCACTTAAGAGGAAATGCGGGCGGCTAGACTTTGTATGTAAAAAGTCATAATTCGAGGTTTGGCTCTCGACTGTTTTCTCCTCCAATATTGGACCGATTTAAGAGATATTTCACAAACTGAATAAGAAGGATGTATACTGTGTCTTTGCTTTCTTTTTTTGGATTAATAGTTGCCAAATTTGTACACTAGGGCTCTGTTGACAGCGATTTATCGGACAATTTTGAGTATTTTGTGAGAGTTCTAGTGCTTATACGGTTAATAAAACATCAATCATCTCGCCGCCAGCATATCCTCTTAATTCATACTACTGAGTTATCGCCTTAACTCTTTAAAACGTTACGATGATGAAACTGTATTCCTGAACTGTTTAAGTGGGAACACTCACAAGCTAAGTACTTCATCTCGGCCTTAGTTCCTGAGCTATTTGTACACAATATAATATTTCAAACAAATCTGAAGCTATGACAGCAGAAGATTGCGAAGTGCTCGACATTATCTATCATCCGCTTGCTTATTATTTAAACACCATTGTTTCTGTAAACCTGCTCAGTTGACGTCGCCTTTATGAATTGACTGACGGTTGAATAAATTAGATAGGCTTTTTAAAAACAGTCCATACGCTAAATAAACAGCAAATAAATATGAAATTAGGTACAAATCTATGTTAGTTCAGCCTACCATACATGAATAGCCCAATCGCCCGCCCACACAAAACAATCAGATTTAGAGGCGAAATTGACGGCATCGTCATGTGTGGTGACCTTAAGAGCATCTATTGGAGATACTAACATGATGACGCCCAAACTCCACCAGTCCGCCTGCGGACCGTAGCCCGTTTGCAGGAATACTTCGGGGGCTATGTAGTCGGGCGTGCCCACGGTGGAGTAGGCCAGCGCCCGCCTGTTCCTCTTCCAAGACTCGGCGCGCCGCTTTGAGTCCATCGCGGACGACGACGTCGATACTGCATACGAGAAATTGAAGTGTAGAGCTTAAATAAAAAGGTAAATAAACTTAATTAATCTGGTCTGGCTGCGTAGTTCCTTCTGTAACCCGTCTTCGTGTCCTTGCGGTGTGATGAGAAAGCTTTGTGCTGACGAGACTCAATCTCGCTGCTGTGTCGTTGTAGCAAAAAATAAGCGAAGCTAATGTCACCTCTCCAGAATTCCAAAAGCTGACCAATGTATTGGTTACGCAATGTTGAGCAAATCAAATGAGAAGCAGTAGCGGAGGGCTGTGTTCATAAATCGCTGTCAAACGAAAATTGGTGAACAAAATTCGGTCCTAATTACAAATGTTTCAATATGTAGTGTATAGTTATCATTAACAGCGGTTTATCAGCACTAGCCAACATACAATTCGCACGGCACACTTGAAAACTTCTGCCAAATAAAAGTAACACCGAAATATCAACTCGGCGAAAGCGTCAACGGGAAGCTTTCGCTGTCGTTTCAGGCACCGGTCAGAATGAGGCGAAACTCCGAGAAGCCGCGCGACTATTCGCGCTAGATTAACTATGAAGTCAGTTACAACCCAGTTTTCACCTTAGTTTGACCAGAGGCTCTAGTCAAAGCACCATTCTATAAGCTATGGCGATTGTCGAAATAGCAAAATATAAGGGATTGACTACGTAACATTTTGACAGCGTTTGTCATTTCTGTAAATTATTGACGTTTCGATAAGCGCCTGCGCCACGCTACCGCTGACAGAATGTCGCCTGACTAGAGCGGTAGACCCTCAGAAGTCAGTGCCAATTCTACTTTTTTTTTGACAGATTGCGACTATGAAAAGAACTTAAAAACGAGTAGAATTGTTCCTTTTATATTTGGCAGAAGTCGAATAATAACAAAATGTTGAATAAGGATCAACTTACTGAAATCAGAAGGCGTGGCTCTCGATAGGTCCCGGTAGAAGTCTGTGCGGTGGCTCTTCTTGAGGCCGGTACAGAGGCCGAAGTCGCTCAGTTTGATGTGCCCGCGCGCGTCCAACAGCAAGTTGTCCGGCTTTATGTCTCTGGCGAAAGAAACGTTGAAAGCCTATGAATTTGATATTTTATGTAGCTCATCCTGTACCTATATATTGTTAAGGACTTGGATAATATTACTGACAAAAATAGCAGTTTTTAAATAAAATGTAAATGCTTCTATGAGATAAATATGCTTGTTATAGTAAGTTTCTAAACACCAGGTTCTCGAAAAGAAATATAGACCCGTCACAAACCAAGTGAAGTGATTGGCTGTTGAAAACTCATTCAACCATTCAAAGCTTGTCTCTCTCTATCATCTCTGACCTAGACTAGAGTCAAGAGCAAACACATCTCAAATAAAAGAAAAAGCAGATGGCGCTCGTTTGACAATTTGTCACAATAATATTGTACCTAATAGATTTCGTTCCTCATTCTAGACCTAATTGACCCAAGACCAATTGGACAAGCTTGAGCGACTTCAAAATCTCTGCATCAGGTTCATATTTGGCTTGCGCAAGTATGACCATGTTTCTGATTTTCGTACTAAGCTCAAATGGCTTCCTATTCGCCTTCGCCGGAATGCCCACATACTTTCCCTACTTTATAATGTGCTCTTTAATAATTCTTTAATAATAATTCTACTCCTTTTTATCTCAAAGAACGCTTTCAGTTTCTCTGTGACACACATTCAAGGTCCTTGAGATCATCGGAAAATCTTAAATTAAGTATTCGAATGCATTCCACATCTTTCTTTGACAAATCATTCACTATTCAAGCAGCTCGTTTGTGGAATGCATTACCCATAGATGTGAGGCGCGCTCAAACGCTACCAACGTTTAAAAAATTGGTGAAGGAACATTACCTCTCACTATAAATTTCTGTCTCCTTTCCCTGTTATATATTTGATATTTATTAGTATATTATTTAGTATTGTATGTATTTGTTTTTATATTATGTATGTCCCTCTATCAATATTATTTATGATGTTTGTACACTGACCGCCCTAAATCTAACTTCTTTAGTTCAGTCCATCCAAAGGTTGTCTGTAAGAGATTGCCCTGTGCGATAAGACCGCCCATTGTACACTAGTTTTTATAAGCGATTTTCCTGTGCTTGTTATGAGGTGTACAATAAAGTATATAATAAATAAATAATAAAACGTTCATTTCATTTATTTATTGTTTACGTTGTTTTAAATTAGAAACAACATGCGGCCGAAGCGCGGCTACAGTCCGGCTGCAGCGCTGTCACTTTGCGTTTAATATTTGTATGGATTAACAAAGCAGCTCGGCACTTACCGTCAAATTTGAAGGCGCCCTTACTTTCAATAGTTGTAAGACCGAACACCTTGCCTAGTGGATAGGTAATAATGCCTACCTCTTTATTTATTTTAAGGGTAAGAAATCATCAAATTACTCGCTCCGCCCTTCAGACTCTTACTGACTAAAACCCAGCCGAGTTCCACCATGTGCTCTTAGCGTTCCAGAGCCCTGTTGACTCTTTCGAACAAATTCCGCTACCCTGGCAGGAATAATCACTACCTGGACATTTTCCTGTCGCTTAATTACCTATTATAAAAGCTCCCACTCTGGTCGTTCATGGATTACCGAAACTCACACGCCTCATACGCTTTCACGCCTGATTACCTGCTTATATAGCAAGGGAGTAAATTGAACGCTACATCGACCGTACCAAAACATAACCATATTTTACAGCTAAACCAGATCGGAAGAGATAGCAGATTGCCAACAAGCCGGAGATCAGATAACCTTTTTTCACCTCAGCGGATTCATAGCGATAGGAAATATCGAATACCGTGTCAGCGACAGTATCTGCAATCGGCAATGTTAGTAAAAATATCTTTTCTTTTCGTATTGGAACGAAATATATACGAATATGTATTATTTGTTTTTTATAGAAAATTTAATAAAAAAAACGCAGTTCCCTACTGAGTGATACAAACATGTTTTAACGTCTCATCATCTGCCTAGCCTTTTCCCAACTATATTGGGGTCGGCTTCCAGTCAAACTCGATTCAGCTGAATACCATTTACGTGGAGCGGCTGCCTACCGGACCTCCACAACCCATTAACAGGGTACCATGTTCTAACGTCTATTTTTTAATATTTCAAAGTGACAGATATAGTACAAGTTGTAGTTGATATTGTTCCTGTATAGTGTACAGGAACACGTAACTATCACTCCGTGAAATATTCCTGTCGATATTTAAGGCCACCAATTCACCATGCATATTTTGAGGTGTGAGATAACAAATTAAACTTACGCATGATTGCTTTCAATATCAAGGAACCCTATAACGCTGTAAACATTCATATTAACAGATGGTGAAAATCCATTTTGGGTTGAATGAATTTGCAAGGGCTTCCTATAACGTTGGTGTGTGGCAACAGCGACGCGACGCTTCCCGGAAAATGAAAACTTATAAGGAAATATGGTTATCGATAAAACGTGAGCTACTCGATACCGAAACCAATTAAGTGACATTTTAGTACTAGTTTAAGTTCAGACAGTAATGGCTCTTTGAAAGTGTACGTCTTTCTTTTTTAATTTAAATATTTTAATTGTTTGCGCGCTGGAAGTGGCCACGTTGTTTGTTAGCGATGTTTCCATCATTCATGACATGACACAATATTTTTATTAAAGTTTACATCGGGAGATTTTTTGAAGAAATTGATTTTAACAAATGTTCTTGAATTATAAACGACACTTTATTGTCTTGAAAATCCTGGTACCTAATACGACTGGAAACACTTTGTTCTTCTAAAACGTAGTTTAAATGAAGCCGAAGGTAAGTAGCTCATGCATAATATATGACCAGAACCCCCCATCTCCCACGGCACTCAGATGAACCGACGACCCCTTACTTCCTTCTAAACAAATCAGCCACGACACGACCTTGTACCAACCAAGTACTCACAATACTTTTACAAATCAAGGTACATTCTAAACCAAATCTACCGCATTACGTAGAAACTCAAAAAAATAACAATTGATATCGTTCACCGGATTGAGACCTGAACATTATTTCAATTATCTCCGAGGTTACGTAATGACAATACTACTCTATTTTTGCCCTCCATAGAAATCAATCTGTTGCGCTTGTTAAAAAATGCACGAAATGTGTTCAAGTCTATGGTTCCGTGTTTGCGGCGTCCTATCACTGCTGCTTTAAAAATGCAAAGGAAACAGACAGCTGTGTCAAGTCGCCGCACGAACATCAATCAATTCTTAAAGCTCTCTCTAATTTACCTGCAGAACAGAGCCATTACGATAGAAATTGATAGCTTTAACAAATTGAAGCAATTATTATTGGAGTTTACAATGTTGTGTACATTGTAGAGGCGGTAATAACATGGCGTTAGAAGTAAAATGGTGCTCCGTAATGGTAGTGTACGGAACTGTTGGCATAGTGACCGCCGCTCTGCAATCACTCGGTTCAACCAGACGCGGACGTGTGTGGCTGGACTATTATATCAGGCACGGATACGCACAACCATACGCTCAAAACAAACCACGAGTATATTGTACTAAACTAGGTTCCATTTAGAACGCGGCTTTGACAACAAAAGCGCCATTTATCTACGCAAGGAAGTACTAGACCAATATAGTATCGGGTCTGTGCACTAACAGCAGTTAGTTGTGACCTTCAAATCGATAGCGAAGGTCAAAGTCAAATCAATTTTATTCATAAAGACTTTTAACGAGCTCTCATGAATGGACGTCTCGAGATGGCAAGATGTCATCGCCACAGACAGACTGAATCTATAAAAATGAATAAATTACGTGGTTTTATTTTTAGCGGAAAAGCTATGGCGACGAACTGGCGAAAGTTATAAGTCTTAGCCTTATGCGGCCTTTATTGACGTGAAACCTAGTATTATAATTGTGGGCGGTAACAGGAGAAACTAATAACACACAGCCTACTGTTACATTTTTAGAATGGATGAAAAGCCTTCGTTACGATCTCCAATTCAGAATATATGTCGGCTTCATATGTTATGTTACGTGTTAGCGTTCAAATTTGACGATTATGTGCGATCTTTAACGTCAAACAAATATACTTACGAGTTTAATTATTACGACCGGTACTTTTCTGACAAAGAAGATATAAATCACATTTTTGATTCATTGAGCACGTGATGGAATTTATTTGACGTTCGCTAAGCCCGTTGTGGTGTAATTGTGAAGAGTATCCAGAGGGAAATTAATTATTTATTAAATTGGCACACTCCGTCAATTTTCTCTATACAGGGGCTTGATGCGAACGTTCCTCGCATCGAGACTTATTGCGACTTAGTTTACAAGAACTATTCAGACTCGCTTCCGGACTTCAACTCGCGCAATTTATTAGTCTTGCGAGCAGTTCCTGTGCTTTAGTTGTGAACTTGTGAAGTATGCTATACGATGTCTAATTATCTTCCTAAACTTGTTCTAATTTAAATCAGCTGAATACAATTTTTTTCTTCCATATAATTCTGACTTCACCTCAGTGTTCTCTTCTTAGATACATCATCTTGCACGCAATCCATAACTTCTTTCTTTCTGTTCCTTTTCCTATTCTACTCCTATTCCTTAACCTGCCAATATCCGTCAACCGATTGTGTGTTTGTCCTTCTTTCATGCAACAGCGGATCACAAACTCTAGTTTGATAATTTTTCGGGGTAGCGGAGCCTGCGACGATTTCTGAATCGTCGCAGGCTCCGCTACCCCGAAAAATTAACAGGCCTTTAGGGATATACCCAGGGCCCGATCTAGCTAGGCAAGGTTGCCTTCTTATCGGTCTTCCACAGATTGTACTTCGGTGAGTGTGCCCTCCACGACCTCATCCCACCGGCCCCCTTCTACAATCGGACATCCAGACGCAAGTTATCATCCCTACATTGTTGCTATTCCACCAATTCGCACTAAGCGTTTCCAAACGTCTTTTATAATGAGCACAGCAAAGGAGTGGAACTCTCTGCTTGCGTCTGTGTTTCCGAACGCTTACAACCCTAATCACTTCAAAGTTAGATTGAACAGGCTCCTTCTGGGTAAGTTGACTCTATCGTCGACTTTGTCTCTGTCACGTCTGAACTAGACTAGAGTCAAGAGCAAACCCATCTCAAATAAAAAAAAACCTATTAAGCCGCTCCGGGCCAAACAAACACAATATTTGCCGTTACAATGGCATTTTAACCTTTTTCTAACTAAAGTGGAAACAGAATGAACTCGTTTTTTATTTCATATAAGACCGGCTAAAATTTTACGACCCTAAAATTTTCACAACATGATAGATGCTGCGGAAAAGGGAGTGGGACAAGATAGGCTTGACAGATAAATGCTTTATTTCAAGTTATTTAAAGGTGGAGCGACCGAACCTGCTCCAGAGACCAGTTGAGAGTTCTTCAACGTCGTGCCACCACTGCTAAAGATTCAAGCTAGTAATAAAACGAAATGGCTCTCACCTGTGTATGAAGCCAAGTTTGTGTATGCTGTCGATGGCGAGGGCCGTCTCCGCTACATAGAACTGCGCGCACTCTTCGCTGAGGGTGTCCTTCTTCATGAGGAGCGTCATCATGTCTCCGCCGGGCAGGAACTCCATGATGAGGTAGAGGTTCATGGGGTCTTGGAAACTATAGTACATCTTGACGACCCATTGGTGGTCGGCTTCGACGAGGATATCGCGTTCTGCACGGACGTGGGCTACCTGTGGGGAAGCGAAGAGGTAGACTAAAGAGATTTCTACTAAAAGCAGCGACGGTCAGCGTCAGCTTAGGACCGTTTACTTCTCAAGGTATTTCATACAAGCTCGCAAGTCGTTCTTGGAAACGAATGAACTGATTTATTAGAACTTAATACGCAAAATACCTAGTCTTAAAAGTTAGTCAACAGGATTGCTACCACCATCGTACCGGTGCGTCATGTGTGGAGTGCTGACCAAGCGTTTTGTTATCTTAAAAGGTTGTGTTTTATGTGAAAATAAAAATGGGCTGTGGAGATGGCCTAGATATATTCAAAATGATGACTGATATTTTTCATCCCATCTACTCGAAAAGGACGACTTGGTTCGCCTTGTAAGTGCACCCAAAGGTGGTGTTTTCTATAAGAAACATTTAGCGGGCAGTAATGAGTTTTTAATCCTCTTTATAAGTGCGCCGCAATTATCTTTGCTGCGCACTTTTTGAATTTGGAACATCTAGTGTTCAGCGCGAAAGAAATCGAACGTAAATATTGTTTGAATAAAGACTGGCTGGTACGACGGCCCATAGTCGCGCCGCCGCCGGCTGAATAAAAAAAAACGTGATCGAAAAATGAGCCAAATTCGGACATTATTTCAAACACGCATAATATAAAATCTACAACAATCTCTATTCCTAATAAAACTGTAACAATAAATTTTCATAATTGCGAAAATGTCTCAAAAGTGAAAATCTAAATCTAGTAAGTCTAGAACAATAATTTCAATTTAGTTGTTATTCTATGTTTTATTAAATAATAATATTACAATAAAATATGAGGCGCCTTTTATTTCCTCATAGTGGGTGATGAAAAGTAGAGTGTATCACTCGGCAATATATTTTTGGCTCGGGCGACGTACTTTGAATCCCTCGCTACGTTTAGGATTCTATTAAAGAATCCCTCACTTCGCTCTGGATTCAAAAAAGCATCCTCGCCGTAAAAATATTATTTTGCTCCCTTATGATACAATCTACTATTTAAGTTTCATTAGCGATATGCAAGGAGTAATTAATAAACCACACTTGAATTGAATGTGTATTATTTCTAATTAACCATAAATACTGTAATAAACTAAAAACGCAACCGTGCGTTCTTTGGCACTGGATTTATTTTTTTATTTGTGATGGGTTTGCTCTTGACTCTAGTCTAGGTCAGAGGTGACAGAGACAAAGTCTACGATGGAGCGAGCTTACCCAGAAGGAGCCTGTTCACTCTAACTTTGAAGAGATTAGGGTTGTAAGCGTTCGGAAACACTGGCGCAGGCAGAGAGTTCCACTCCTTTGCTGTGCGCATTATTGACAGATAAGACGATGTATTTATATAGGAACACCAACGACAAATTTATTAAAAAAAACAATTATTTTGTAAGTTGTTCTGTTCTGTGTAAATATGTCACTTACAGGTGTACAAAATTTTACACTAGACATTAAATTAGAAATTAAATAACATTATTATAGGTTCATCATTTCATCATTTTACATTTATTTTTTTTCATACACTGGCTATGAAAATGCAATTCCTAGTGCGGAGCACGCACCGGTGCGTACAGTTTTACTCCTTCACAATTACTGTCATCATAAATTTGGCCTCGCGGTTGAGCTTTTGTTTTGTAGGTGGCAGCGAACCTGTTAAGACATTTTGTTAAAGACTTTATGAAGACAATGATAACAATTTTAAGTTTTCAATAGCAATAAAAAATATTTCTATTTGTCTCTAAAAAAAAGGAATAAACGTCACAGAATATTTTTAAACTGCTGTAGCGGGTCTTACAGAGACGGTGCCGACACTGAAGTTTGTAGAGACTACGTATCCTGAAGCGCAATACACCCAGCGACGATAGTAAACGCTTCGGCACCGGCTTGAAGGCCGCCGGGGTGTGTCGGCGGATCGGCGGGTGTGCATAGAAAATTACTGTGCTGTTGCATGTTACGATCATGCGATGCTATCATTAAGTCCGCCTTTGTACTTTTGTGCGCATATCTATCTACTAATTTATAAAGCTGAAGAGTATGTTTGTTTGTTTGCTTGAACGCGCTAATCTCAAGAACTACTGGTCCGATTTGAAAAATTCTTTCAGTATTGATAGCCCATTTATCGAGGTAGGCTATAGGTTATATATCATCACGCTAAGACTAATAATAGGAGCGGAGCAGACGAAGTTGCGCGCGTCAACCAGCGTTAAATAAAACAATGGCGAAAGCTGCACGCTTTTTATCGCCATCTCAATCAGGAATTTGAAGGAAAATCTAATAACAAAGGATTTTTTTGAAAATGAATTCTGTGTTAAGCAATTAAGAATATGCATTAAAAAAATGTCTATTACTAACAGTGAAAACAGAATCAAAACTGGTCGAAAAACTAACGAGTTCACGTCGGACTTCTCTTTCTAATGACAACTTTAAAGCTTTATAAGTCATCATCCGTTCCATAAGTCATCAGTTCATCACTGACATAAAATACTACTCAACTTTTCAAACCGAAACGTATTATGCGGAATTGCATAATTTAACTCCGCCAAGCCCGTTTCATTATCGGACCACAAGACCCACCGGGACATGGCAGACATCCCACCCACACGCACAAAACGTTTCGGGAACACATTCATTGTGCGAACAGCTAAGGAGAGGAATTCCCTGCCAAGTCTGTGTTTCCTGATAGCTTACTTCTAAGCAAGCGTACTCCATCTTCGACCGCATCATCAATTACCATCAGGTGAGATAGTGGTCAAACGTATGCCCATCAATAGTAAAAAAAATGTATAAAATAATTATTAGCCCGCCGTTTAAGCAACCCTTTGGATACCTTTCCCTAGCCTTATTCTATAAGTCAAGATCTGATCTCCCCGTCATTCGAATCACAAAAATCACAACTTTTCAGTTTTACTACCAAATATGAAAATTTAAACCAGCTACACTTATGTATGATACTCTAGTCGACTCATCAAAAAATAAAGCTGCCATCGTACATAAGTATTTCAATTTAGCTTCAAACAGAAATAACTCCCGCTATTCAATTATTCTATTACAGTGCTGCATTCAATAACTGAGAAGAAAATAGCAGTATTAGTGCTGCAAAGCGATCACGAACTAACGTGTCCTGTCTGACTGTCACGCTGAATTATTAACGAAGTCTTTCACAGACCTTTTCAAATATGCACGGACATGCAGGGGTTTAATCGTGGTTTGTAAGTTTTAAATACTGACCGTAAAGTCTAAAATCGTATAACATAGAAACTATAGGAGATTTAAATAACAAAATTCTAAAATGATAACTCAGGACAAACTGTAAGCGTAAACAACTTTAATTCTCATATGACTCAGTTAAAAATTCCCGATAACAAAGCAGTTATCGGGAATTCTGCCAAGCATTCGAAAGCACAGCATTATGAATTTATGAGTCATCATTACCGATCGTTGATTCGTCCATCAAGCTCAAATATGCATGATGTGTCGCTACTATCTGTCGACAACTTCAAACAACCCTTGAGTGGCTCGGTCACGAACCGACTATTACTCCATTATATTTTCACTACTTTTCTATTTCTCTATCGCAACTAACCTGTTCTTTTTCCAACATGTCAGCCTTTCTGAGTATTTTCATAGCGTAAACGTGCCCTGTATCTTTCTTTTGGACCAGTCGAACCTCGCCGAAAGCGCCTCGTCCGATAACCTACGGAAGAACGAAATTGATAAAATTGCATTAGTTTAAGAGCTTAGAGCACACGTTGCGATTGTTAAGCCAGACATTCGCTCTTCTGCTCTATAAGATCTTACGATTGGCCGACAGTGGCTCCCGATCGAAAATACTTCAACTGTTGAATACGGCGTACCTTGAGCGGTTCAAAGTCCTCCACGCCAAGCCTGGATCTTTTGAGTCTGAGGAACTCTGTCTCCTTTTGCGCATGTTGTTGTCTTTTCTCTTTCTTTTGGCTCTCTGTAAGGCTGTCATCTTTGAGAGACTCTTCGAGTTTCTCGAGCCTGTTGGTGAAACAATATATCAAGTAAAAACACGTAAAGCTCGAGATATTTCAGGGAAATAGAATAAAGATGTCGTTTCCATACCTCTGTTTCCTCTCCAAATGTTGTGTGATGAGGTTCGTGTAGAAATTCTCTAAGGTGACCTTGGCTTTGGTGGCTTTGTCTAGCGTTGACCCGCTAAACCGTATATTATCTGTGCCTGTCATCTCCAGCACCCCTGGGGACAAAACATCGACAATAAGATAACTTGAAATCCAGACTGACGATGATCCAAAAGGATCAGAGATTTATATCCATTAAATCCGATGCTGAAATTTTTTCCGAAGCGTCGTTAAAAACGAGTGTTATGAACTTTCTCCCGACTCGAGTTTAAAAGATGACGCACGAGCATCAGTCATAGGTTAGTATTGGCAGATCGTATCGCAATCAATCATTTAGAGCCCTCGAGAGGAAACGTTTGCGTCGAGGACTTTGTTAGTGCGCGGTAACACGCCGCGTCCTTCCCGCTCTATACATTATAGTAAACGTATAAAGTATTGAGCGGGAGGGACGCGTATACATTATAAGTTTACCAACCACACACACACACATACAGAGTGAATTTTTAAAGTGTGCGAGGATAGCCAAATCGTTAACTATGAGGAATCACGAAAAACGCAGAAAGGCGTCAAGAGCTGGATTTTGATGAAAACTGTATCATTAGTATTCCTAGCTGGGAATCAAACAGGTTGATATTGAAAAAGAAAATACACCATCTGAAAGCATCGCTAGTGTCGCTACTAAGAATCAAATTCTGGGAATTAACAATACCTACATGGCAAACAAAGAGTAAGAGCTCATTTTATCAAATAAAAAAAACAATATTTTATCATCAAATCAAATAACCCTGCATACATTCAGGTTAAATGTAGGTTATAATAAAAATCAATATCATAATTTATTCATAGAAGATCGTGAGTATTTGAAATGCCTTCACCTAATTTCCGTGTGCAAGGTCGCGTTTTTACTCTCTGTGGTTAAATTGACGTGGTCAAAACCAAGATGAGGATTATTATGGGGATTGGATGGATTAGAAGTTCGCTGAAGTGCCTGGAGTAGTTGGAAATGGTGATGGTTTGCAGACATTCGCGCTGAAATCGGACGAAAAAATTGGATTTATGCATCGAGATGATAAAGAAGTATCTTATTTCTTTTGAAAAATACTTTAAATAATGTCGGTGTAAGGACATGCTACGCAAAGTGCGCGTGCAGCGACGAGGGTGGGGATTACAAAGCTTGTGCATACACACAAAGTCAAGCGCTTAGATAAGAAATACAAAATCACAAAATATCTTTCCGGCCTCAATTTTCAGCTGAATGCTAGGAACATACAGTGTTTCAGCAAGCTGGGTAATAACGCAACTTCACTTGAACGCTATATTCAAATAGACAACTTTGTTGCGCAGATTTTTCACTCAACTGCGGATGCCTTTCACCGATCTACCGGATAAATTACATACTTAGGCGAATTAAAACAAAAGTGATAGGTACTCTATATTATAACAAACATTCTCTTGAGCTGAGAATATAATGTGTTAACAATACAACAAATAAACAGGCCGTGACTGTTTAATTAGAACAATAACAGACGCTGATCCATGGGTGGAATGATCACGGTCATTGTAATGTATGGAGTTCTGGCCTGGACGGCTCGTCAACCAATCAATGGTGCTGTGGCCACAATGCAGGGTATCACAACTTGACAGTGTCGACACAATCATCCCTTTCATTTCCACTCCGCTTTATCTGGTGAAGTTTATTCAATTTTGTTGGATACCTCTTATCTGTTTGTCGACCGCGGCGCCAACTGAACGGGAAGATTATCATGTTGAAACATTGAGTACTCTTGTTGATTACTTGTATAATATTATGTATCGATTTTAGGAAGAGGAATTTTGACTTTCAGAATTACGTCAACATATTAAGAACTGACGAAAGTTTCAAGAAAAAACATGTAGCCACAGCTTACTATTAAAACTTTAAATTCAAATTGAATTAAAAGGTAGACGCCCTTGCTTACTAAAAGATAGAATTTAGCGGACAATATCGTCTCTCATTTTTTTGCATCCACTTCGCCCAAAATTATCCCAGCCAAAACTAAAAGCCAACAAATCAAATATGAATATGTTTCAGTGAAAAAGTTTCAAATGAACTGCTGAAACCAACTACGAGGCATTTTTACAGACTTTTTCCTTTATTTTAAAGGCGGGGAACATTTACAACGTTCATTCCGTGTCTAGTTTAGCCAATGAATTGTTCACTCAACCGTCAGCCAAAACATGAAAACGCTTTAGTGCTAGGATTTCTTGGTATGATTTTGGTGTAGCAAAAATAGACCAAACTAATAGACAAACGGTTTAAGAGCTAAAATAGGAAAGATTGACTATTAAATTAGAAAAATTGAAAACAGAAATAAAAAGAGCTGCGATTAGAAAAGCCACTATCGGCTACAGCCGAAGTCACAGAGAGGACTTCAGTGACTCAAATCTATATCTATACTAATATATAATATATAATCTATACTAATATATAAAGCTGAAGAGTTTGTTTGTTTGTTTGTTTGCTTGAACGCGCTACTCTCAGGAACTACTGGTCCGATTTGAAAAATTCTTTCAGTGTTAGATAGCCCATTTATCGAGGAAGGCTATAGGCTATATATCATCACGCTAAGACCAATAGGAGCGGAGTAGTAATGAAAATTGTGACGCGGACGAAGTTGCGCGGGTCAGCTAGTAAAGAATATATTTAGTTGAGAACAGGAGAAGCTTACCATCATATCTATAAAAAAAACCGGACAAGTGCGAGTCAGACTCGCCGACCGAGGGTTCCGTAGAAATTTGTAGGTACATATTACTTCAAATAAATTCTACTTAAAAATTTAATTTCAACTCGATGCCTCCAGTTGTTCCAAAGCTAAAGGTTCTTGACAAATGGACAGACGGCCGAACAACAAAGTGATCCTATAGGGGTCCTATAAGGGGCTAAAAACATTCAGTAACTGATGAACCACATTCGGAGTTCATTCTTATCTTTTCAAAACCAGCTAAAACTTTTGTTTGTTTACAAACAAAAGTTTTCGCTGGGTTTGGCGTAAAGTTAAATAACAAAATCTCAGAAATTTACATTATGCTGAGCATAATCAGCTAATGACGTCATCCGTGGCACGTCACACATCACGTTACGACAACCTTGACGTAAACCAATGAAGTATCCTTGCTAATGACTACAGCACTTATTCAACGTGAAATATATGTGATGTTTACTCATAATATAATAGCACGCTCCCTAACGACTTATGGTGTATAACCATGAAGGTTATACAACACACCTCACTGTTTCTGAATATTTTTCAGCAATTGAACTCAAGCCGCGTATTATTGCCGTTACATACAGCATACAGAGGAAAAGTTCAACACAAACTTTAGTCGGCGTGCTTTTTGCTTTCATGTGACTCATTGGGAAATGAACTTGTTTGCAACAATGAATGCGCAGTTTTAACCTTTGTTTATTCGCACTGCAGTCTTCAACTACTCGCAAACACGATCTACACGTCGGATGATGCAGTACAGAGCCATAATTCTCTGCAGATGAGCAATAAATCAACGCTTTGAATTCAAGGCTAAATAGCATTTTATTGGGTAAAATCGTGTTGCCTAAATGTTCGCCGATATATTCAAAACAATGACATCATGTGAGTCGAGATATTTGGTTAAGTGCGAGTTTGTGATAAACGTAATGCACTTGATATGATGGAGCATAGAGTAAAGCGGCAGCATGACGAGCGTGGGTTCATTTTTGTATGCTGTGCACTTGAGCAGTTTAAAGTGCAGCGGTAAGGGCCGGCGCGCCGCCCACGGCCGGCTGTCTGACTGCGTCACTGGACGGTCCAGCGAGCTGGCTGTTGTCTGGGCTGCTGCCCACACGAACGCATGACCGAGCATGCTGTTATTGATTGTCTCTCAACAATAACGGCCTCTCACTTCACTGACTATTCGAACCATATTGAAACTGATCAATTCCATAGGTAGCGTTGTCAGGCGTCCGGATAAAGCCGGAAACAGACAGACTGTTTGTGTGTCCGGCTAAATTGGACGGTGTCTGGCCGGTCCGCGCTGACCGCGTGTGGCTTTTGTTAGGCTTTTTAAATTTGTGCATTTTTTATCCTTGTATTGCTTGCTACGTACTACAACTATTGCAAATATTGAAATGAATATTGAATGATTAATAATAAAGAAGACTCATTCATCCAATTTTATTGTGGATTAAAAAAAAAAACTAGCCAATTGCGAGTCGGACTCTCACACGAAGAATTCTGTACCACAGACCGAAAAACCACGTTTCAGTGTGAGAACCCCCTTTAATTTTTTATTGATTTTTTTGTTATTTCTTGCTATAGCGGCCCTAGCTTGTGATTTTGTGTGATACAGCCCTCTGACAGAGGGACGCACGGGCAGCGGTGGCATAGTAATAGCGTTCCATTGGTTACCCTTAGGATATGGAACCCTAAAAATATGGTGTGTCCGGCCTTTTTACCCAAATGCCCGGCTAAACTGGCTGGCCTGTCCGGCTTTTCGGGTTTAAGACCTGGCAACCCTACCCATAGATGTAGCCAGTGTGGCTACAATGAACACAATGATTTTAAAGTTTTGACGGACTCGAATCTGTGTGCGACAACCGTGAAGTCACAAAAATAAAATATTTTTTATGTGTGTGCCTATTCAAATAACATAATAATTTATTTGTTAGGGCTCTAATTAACCAAGAATTGACTGACTTAAACTACTAACCTGACGGGGAATCCTAGGTTACCGATTAATGTTTGATCTATATTTGATTGCTATTAAAACTAACAAAACATTAATTGACCAAGTTTGTAGGTCCAGACTAGTTAAAAAAAGCTCATAAATAATGGTCCAGGTAGAACACACCTACCTACAGTGATGTACTCATTCGGAAAACACTTTAGATATAAATAGTTTGAAAAAGCGAACACACATTTTCACTCCACTTGACCTATTTAGTACGGTCACTAACAAAGCTGATTTATTTAAAAGCATCCAACCGATACTAATATTGGTAACGATAAAGAATCCAATCATGCCGAATAAGAGTTCACGAAATAAGTACAGTTACATACAACCAGAGCTAATTCACTCAATATTTTGCTGCGGTCAATAACACTGGAAATCCAGTCCGGTGATTACCCAAATTATGTTTTGAGGTGACAAGTTTAAAATACAAACCGAATCAACAAGTTATTTGTGAGCACGCATTAAATTCTCAACCTTCGTCCTTGATCTCAATGTCTAAAATTGGTTGCAACTTTGCAAGTTTTAGACGAAATCGTGAAAAATTACGTGCGACCACCGCGTGTCAAACTGACTGGGATTTCATAATCGAAGACCATCGATCGTACGATGCTGCAGCGTTGCGTCATCGGCAGATATGACATGTATCGAAGGTGTACCGAGCGGTGCGTAATGTTCGTTTATAGATTCATAGTGAATCGGGTCGGCGTAAATCACCTTATTACCATAGAGCTGTGCCGTTATGTCGCAGCTATAACGAGGTGTCATGACACGCCGAAAAACGGTAGAAACGTTCACATCCCATCCGCCAGATGAGCAGAAATCGTTTAGTATTTAATGAGAGTCCTAATCTGAGTGTCGGCAGCATTTTAAATAAAAATATCACAACACTAGCTCAGTGCTGAGATGAGTATTTTTAGCGAGTGATTTACAATAATCCGCCTCGACTGCTTAGTGCTCGCAAGCGCGGCTACGGAGTGCTAGGTATCGAGTACGTTTTCCGGGTAGCGCAGCAGCGCTAAGATAATTATATAGTTTATGTACTGTTGGAAAATTCGTCGTCGCAGTTTTGGGAATACATTCAACTTCTATAATTTATGAGCGAGTTGTGGGAAACAGTAGGTATTTACTAGCCTACGCCTACAATGAATGAAATCTACTGCAGTATAAAAATTCAATGTGTATTAATTTCCAATAGATTTGCGCTTAGGATAGGTCAAGGTCGTTGCGAGGTTTCCAAAAAATATTCGATTCGGTAAGAGCCGGAAAGAAACTGACAAAAAAAAGACGCATGCTAGGCGAGGGCCATTTAATTAATTAATTACATTTCCTCTTTCGTCACATTAAATATATTACTGCATTACATTTAAAACATGCCTATAATTCCGTCAAAACTGCGAAATATTGACGAAGCTCAAAGGAAAAGATTATTCAGTTATGTTTAGTTATGGATAAAACGTGTGAATGATTTTTAGAAAGAGGGTATGACCACCAATAGAGAAGTCATCATCATCATCATCACCATCATCATCATATCAGCCGAAAGACGTCCACTGCTGGACATAGGCCTCCCCCAAGCGTCGCCACAACGACCGGTCCTGTGCGTCTCGCATCCATCGGCTACCCGCGACCTTCACCAGGTCATCGGTCCACCTTGTGGGAGGCCGCGCCAACGTTACGTCTTCCGGTACGCGGTCGCCACTCCAGAACTTTTCGGAACAATCGACCATCTGTTCTGCGAGCATGTGCCCTGCCCACTGTCACTTTAGTTTGGCGATCCTTCGGGCTATGTCGGTAACCTTGGTTCTCTTGCGGATATCATCATTCCTGATTCGATCACGCAAGAATACTCCAAGCATTGCACGTAATAGAGAAGTACGAAAGAAGATATCCTCAAATAACTCGGGATAAGTGCAAGAAAAAGGATGTTTACTTCAAGAAATGAAAGGTTCTTAACATACCGTGGTTATGATGGGCGGGACTAATGTATCGAGTTGACGTTTGTAGCTTGGGCCTTGTGAAGAATTTGGTGCATTATGGTTTCGGCTGCAGATATCGATTCCCTCAAAGGTCATGCAATAAAGCGGTTACCTCTTTAGTTACGGGCGTCAATATTGTATGTTGCAAAGTGTAATGTTTATAATTACGTACGTACATCTATACTAATATTATAAAGCTGAACAGTTTGTTTGGTTGAACGCTCCAATCTCAGGAACTAATAGTTCGATCTAATTAAACAAATATTTTTGTGTTGAATAGCCCATTTATCGAGCAAGACTGTATAACATCACGCTACAACCAATAGGAGCGGAGCATTCATGAAAAACCGGACAAGTGCGAGTCGGACTCGCCCAACGAGGGTTCCTTACAAATTTGTAGGTACTTACAAATTACTTTAAATAGACTATATTTTTTATGATTGAATTAAAAATGTATAGTTTTCAGACTTTTCCCTATACTTGTAGTATAAGACGATATTAGTTGCCAAATTTCATAGTCTAGGTCACGGGAAATACCCTATGCATTTTGATTCCCTTGAGAGTGTCGAAATATACGTTTTTTGCGGCAAAAACGGCCGTAACTTTTTTTTAAGTTAAACTTAAAACTTTGATTTTTTCACAGCTTCAAGGGACCGTAGACCTGAGTGCATGGTTTTAATTTCACACTAGACACCTCCACGCATACCCGAGATAAACGATCTTATAACAAAGTGATCTTATAAGGGTTCCATTTTCCTTTTGAAGTACGCAACCCTGAAAATGCGAGGCAAACGAAGTTGCGTGGGTCAGCTAGTAATAATATTATCAAGCTGAAGAGCTTATTTGTTTGGACGAACGCGCTATTCTTGGTCAAGCTGAATATTGATCGAAAGAAGCACACTAACGAAATTTAGGTGCCCGTATAGAGGTAGTTTGAAAGTGGCGCCAGTGACGGAAAAGTTAAAAGAGAATCGCTTCTCTTGGTATGGTCATGTGAAGAGGAGGGATGAAATACATGTAACTAAAAGAGTTACCTATGTATATTAATGAGGATGGATGGAGAGGGGGAGGAAAGATAAAGAAAAGATGGATGGATTATGTGAGGAGCGATATGAAAGAAAAGGGATAGCGTGACGGAGGGCTGATAGGACAGAATGGGAGAAAAAACCGTGTTGCGCCGACCCCAAGTACACATGGGATACGGGCAGGAAGATGAGGATGAACTGCTAACCAATGGGAACCTACTACGGACCAAAAGACTCGCCCTAAGAGCAACCTCTGTTGCGCAATTAAATGTTCCACTTAATACCAAACGTTGTAAGTTCAGCTTTCTTTCACAATGGAATTCTAGAACATTTTTTGTCCATTTTTGCACGGAACACTAACAATGTGTTTAAACCATGGTTTTCTGAGTTCAAACAAGGTCAATGTAACTTCCTGTGTTCAAAATAATCGTTTTTACATTATCAGAATCTTACTGTTGGACTAATGGAAATATTTATGTTACACCAACTGTTTCTCTAGGTTTTGCCATAGTAATCTCTTGCATTTTTCCGTGATAAAAAGTAGCCTATGCAGCGATATTATTGCTTTCTATATATCAGTGAGGGAATCTTCGTATTAATGACCTAAATAATAATATTATACAGATTACTTATAACATACAAATAACTTTAGATTATAGTGTTCTAGATAAAAAAGGGCGGGGATCGAACCCATGACCTCAAACTCGGCGCTAGCGCATGCGCCTATTAAAACAAAGAAAAGTGTGAGACAGATTGTTAATTACAAAAAACTTAGCTTTATTTTGAATTTCAATTGCGGCTTGAAATAATAAAGATTTTGATGAAGTTTAGTTTTCAACAAAATTAAGCTCGAGTTGTCTTTGAAAAAGCAATTTTTAAGTATTCAGGGGGGGCTACTCTCTAAGCCCGATGTCCGTAGTTTCGGGCTTAGTTGCGGGCGTATTCTACTCCGTATCACCTCACCACTAAGAATGAATGAAACACGATTTGACAGTTAGTGTCAAATCGTGTTGTCATTCATTTTTAATTCGTGTTCGGGACTCATCGTATGTCCGTAGGTGATACGGAGTAGAATACGCACGAAACTACGGACTTCGGGCTTAGAGAGTAGCCTCCCAGTTCCTTTGGGGGAGTGGACGTCTTCGGCTCTTATGATGATGATGAACAATATAGTAATATAGATAACTTACCCGGAGGCTGGGGCGCTGGGGCCGGTGTATCTGGGGCCACCGTAGTGCCGGTGTGCTTTTCATCCAGTATAACAATATAGTAATATAGATAACTTACCCGGAGGCTGGGGCGCTGGGGCCGGTGTGCTTTTCATCCAGTATAACAATATAGTAATATAGATAACTTACCCGGAGGCTGGGGCGCTGGGGCCGGTGTATCTGGGGCCACCGTAGTGCCGGTGTGCTTTTCAGCCAGTATAACAATATAGTAATATAGATAACTTACCCGGAGGCTGGGGCGCTGGGGCCGGTGTATCTGGGGCCACCGTAGTGCCCGGTGTGCTTTTCATCCATTATAACAATATAGTAATATAGATAACTTACCCGGAGGCTAGGGCGCTGGGGCCGGTGTATCTGGGGCCACCGTAGTGCCGGTGTGCTTTTCAGCCAGTATAACAATATAGTAATATAGATAACTTACCCGGAGGCTGGGGCGCTGGGGCCGGTGTATCTGGGGCCACCGTAGTGCCCGGTGTGCTTTTCATCCAGTATAACAATATAGTAATATAGATAACTTACCCGGAGGCTGGGGCGCTGGGGCCGGTGTATCTGGGCCACCGTAGTGCCGGTGTGCTTTTCATCCAGTATAACAATATAGTAATATAGATAACTTACCCGGAGGCTGGGGCGCTGGGGCCGGTGTATCTGGGCCACCGTAGTGCCGGTGTGCTTTTCATCCAGTATAACAATATAGTAATATAGATAACTTACCCGGAGGCTGGGGCGCTGGGGCCGGTGTATCTGGGGCCACCGTAGTGCCGGTGTGCTTTTCATCCAGTATAACAATATAGTAATATAGATAACTTACCCGGAGGCTGGGGCGCTGGGGCCGGTGTATCTGGGGCCACCGTAGTGCCGGTGTGCTTTTCATCCAGTATAACAATATAGTAATATAGATAACTTACCCGGAGGCTGGGGCGCTGGGGCCGGTGTATCTGGGGCCACCGTAGTGCCGGTGTGCTTTTCATCCAGTATAACAATATAGTAATATAGATAACTTACCCGGAGGCTGGGGCGCTGGGGCCGGTGTATCTGGGGCCACCGTAGTGCCCGGTGTGCTTTTCCCCCAAGACACGGCTCACTCTGCGACAAACAAAAAAAACTATCAGTAATGTATATATTAGAACACTATTCTAGTCCAACCTTTCTACTGGGAGAAGATATGAAAGCCGCGCCGGCGTGCCGTCACCGTAGATTTAAACGGCGCGCCGCCGCCACGGCATTGAACAGGCGCGCCGCGGCGAAGCATTTATTTTGTATTAAGGTTCATATTCGTACCAACTATGCAAGCGTTTTAAACGAATGTTTACATTGAATTTTACTAAAAATTATTATGATGTAATTAACATCAGCCAAGCCTAGGAAGAGGTGGCGTGACGACCTAAACGCCTGCTGCCAGGGTTGGTTCGAGCTGGCTCGGAAGGACTTGGGAAAGGCCTTTGCCCAGCAGTAGGGCAGTATAGGCTAAATTAAAATTGCTTACTTTGTCCTGTGTAGCTCCATCTCTCTCAAATCAGAATCATGACGGAATTGGTACGTCATAGTAGGGTCCCAGGCCAGTCATTTTGGAGGCCTGCCGCGAATCGCGGCAACAAAGTCAGATATTCACAGGGTGACATCAACTAGATGAGAGTTGTCGAGAATAGAGATGACAGGCAATTTTTGACACCATTTTCTAATGGAGTGCTGTAGGTTGACGTTGACAATGAGGAACAGACCCAAAATGGAAGAGTTTTTCGAAATGTGAAGAAAGTTTTTTTTTTATTTCACGGCGCGCGACAGAATGCTATTTATTTTCTATATAAGGCAGCAAAACACCGCTCCTTCAGCGATAGGCCGCACCGCCGCCGCCGTGGAAAATTTACTTCCACGCCACCGCCGTCGGGGATCGGCACGGCGCTCATATCTAACTGGGAGGCGCTTTCCGAGACATAATTTCAGAAAATGAAACTAAATATGCTAATTAATATCTGAGATCAATCAGTACCTAAGATAAAAATAGGTATGTTATTCGTCATTTATCTGAAGGTGGTAACCACCAAAATTTGCTGAGCCATCAAATATTGAAGTTAGCACTATCCCAAAATTCTTCCGTGACTGAAATGCTGAATGACTGACAGACAACGCACAGCTGAATCAACTGGGCATGTAGCTTCTGTACACTCCCTAGGGAAGCCCTAAAAGAGGCTTTCCCGCAATTCCAAGGGGAACGGGAAAAACGGGATACGCGCGTACGAAGTAGCGGGCAAAAGCTAGTTTGACTATAATATTCCCGGTCCTAGAACTCAGGAATCGTCTCTGTGAGGGGTAGAGAGGGCAGGTCTTAAGCCACCGCGCAGGCTAACTGCGGGTTGGTGGTTCACACAAAGCGTCGTATTTTTGGCTGTCGTTTTCCTCATTAAGTTTTCCTTTAATGTTTGTTTAAATGTTGATGAATTAACTAGTAAAGATCCTGCCTCGATTCGAACCTACGACCACATAAGTCGGTCGGGACCGTTATCTCTAGGCCCTACTACTCCAATCAATATTGAACTACTATTATCTACATGTTACTGACTTACTTAACTTCTGCCGTTTTAATAAATTAATAAACATTTTAATGATGGTGCAATAGTATCTTTGTGTCACATTTTTGCGTTGGGTAAAATATACTTAAATACAAATATGGCAATGTAGGAAAAACTACATATTAGGTGCAAAAATAATACTAATTAACTTCTTGAACAGCCTAACAATACCGTTCACCCATGAACTGTTAACTGCACATACACAAATAATAACATAGTATTTTTTGCTAACTGAGGCCAAGTTCTAGACAATGGACTTGAAGAACAATAGTATACCACTTTTTTGCTAAAACAATTTGATTTCTCCTGTGTCCCTACCAGACCAATCAATATCAATATGTATCAATATAAATATAAAATTATTCCATTACTGACTGATTGAGTGTCTGAGTGAGTGACTGACAGACAACGCACAGCCGAAACCGCTGGTCGTAGAAAGCTGAAATTTGGCATGTAGGTTCCTTGGGGTGTGTAGGGGAACACTAAGAAAGTTTTCCCGAAATTCCAAAGGGAACGGTAAATAAGGGGATATGCGAGTACGAATCCCCTTTAAACATTCTATTAAATACAGTTTTATTTGACTGTAGGTTGTTGTGGCCCATTTTGATATTGTAGGTACAAGGGCTATGTGGCCCAGGAAGATAACAGCTTGAGCATGACTGATATAGAGTATTTATAAGCTTGAACTTAGTGAAGGGGATAGTGTGATACTGTTCAATGGATATGAGTGGCCTAGGATCAAATAAGGCTGAAGCTATGAAGCTTTATGTAGTTGCCTGATATTAAGGATGAAGTGTTTTAAGTTTCTGCTTTTGTTTGTTGTTGTTTTATAGCCTCAATACTTTTGTTATTTGGTACCAATTAATCAGTTGACCAAATGAAAAATGATCTTCAGTTTGGAACAATCAAACATTGACAGTCATAAATCAACTCCAAATGATTTTTAGGGGCAATTGCAATATACGTAGTGGCTCAATTGATTGAAGGCAAAATCGTTTTGACGATTCTTAAAGAGATATGGCATTAGCTGTATAAAATGATATATTTTCAATCTACTTTAGAGTGATTTTAGAAAATATTGTTTGGTTAACATTTAATCAATGCTTACAAAAAGGTTTAATAGACCAGCCCGTAAAAGACTTGCTTGGTGGACCCCACATTACTCAAACTCCCAGAAAAAATTAACGAGTCCCAGCACACACTTGGCTGATTTATAGAATGTTACATTTTTAATTTATCTGATTAAAGAAATGCTGTTATGCAGCATTACCTATTATTCTACCAAAAAAATTTCATGCTAATTGGTTGCCGTGACTCACAATCATAATGCTTGTGCAATTAATTATCAGATCTCGAGTGGAGCCAAGCTCCATAACTCAAGAAGTAACTCTGTAAACCCTACAGCGCAGTAAAAAAGCAGGGATGGGCCATTAAATTTTTGTGAAACTTCTGCTCAACAGAAACTTTGTGTTTGATTAGTCCCATAGCATCTTATCCTGTAGAGTTGGGCAGCTCGAAAATACGAAGAAACTCTTAGAGAAAAGGAAAGTAGTGCCCCGCTTCCCTTGGCTGGTCTTGGTGAGGGCACTACTATGCCCCCGGTTACTATCTTAACTATCTTGCTATCAGTGAAGACTGCTTATCAAATGGATAAACCAGTTTTATGTGAAATTTTTACAAAACATTTATAAGTTTTATGAGGAAATATAGATGTTAGATAATGTCATCAATCATCAGATAGTGGCTTTGATATAAATTTGTTAGTAAATTACAGATACAAGATTAACTTTTAACTGAGTTTTTTTATAAATAACTCTGTAGCATCTACAACTTTCATGTTATGTAAATATGGTTGTCATAGACAAAACAGATATTAAAAATTCTATGGGATATTTTTTAGGGTAACTTTTTAAATAATTTGGACCAAGTCAGTGATCACATTAATAGCAGCTACAGCTATAGTAGTTATACACTAATATTATTCTTTCTTATTTTAACAAAATACTGTGTGTTACAACTGATAGAAAGAATACTCATTTACTGAACACCATAACAAATTATACCTAGAAGCTAAGAATGAATAGTGGAACAATGGGCAGTCTTCTCAATCCTTGATTAGTTATAATAAGAACTGACAAACAATAGGATGTAATTGAATTTCTCCATTTATATTATAATCTATATACAATCCTGATTATTATAGCCTTCTCATGCTGTACTATGTAATTGGAGAAAACTGTAACTCTTCCATACCGGTTGTCGAAGTTCAGAGGCTGTAAATAGGCATGTAGCGGAGACCATTTAGTAGAGGTGCAGCCCTGTTGCGGAGGTTAACAGCAACAGAGGGTCCACATTAATATTACTGAATCCTATATTATTATTCCTACAAACATCATAGGTTTAGCGTACACTCAGCTCTAAAGCCCCTTAATATGGCAATAAAAATGTAAGTACACAAGTTTAATGTTTAAAACAATCAATGTAGATACTGATAAAATATACTGACCTGATGCTGTTACTATTTATGGTAGAATATAATCAATGATATTTATTATGGCCAATTACTATAGGCTAGATTGGGCTGTGGATGATGATGAATAGGCTACCATCATCACAGAACTGAATATTATTGGACAATGCCAACTATTATTAAGATATCAATTGTTCTCATGCCTAGTTTGTTTTTAATTTCAGCCTAGTAAGTTGGTTAACAGAATGTGTTTAAAAATACTAATTAAGTAGCCATTTTATTTTGAAATCTGGATGTTAATCTAGAACAGCTTATTATTAACAGAAAGTAATTAAGGAAGTATATTGCATGTGCTGTGGGTGTTATATGCAGAGGTAATAAAAGAAGCAGTTAACTTAGTGAGTAGCTCATACAATGCTTTAGTAAAGGTGATCATTTACACACACATCTCTTCAGGGATAAGTATTTTAATGTACTTATCAATGATGTGTTGATCAATGTCTTCTTCTTTATTTATATCCTACTTTTATACAATTTTCTAACCAACCATCCAACTCTATTGTATACATTGTTTACAAACTGATTGCTTGAGACTTACAAATTAACAAATGATTCACTTTGTTGGCTGGACATTGGTTGTAATTATCTTTAGTCAACAATTTTAGGTCACTACTGTTGTTCATAAAGATAATTTAGGCAGAGGTAACAAGATATTACAAGGACCTCTCCCAATCATAACAATATGTTGATAATAATTGTATTTGCATTCACCTACTAATCACATTATGACATATCGTGAAAACTTCGTGAGTAAATAGAACTGTACTTATGGGGATACTTTTACAGACAATAGCTTAGTGTGCAGTGTTAGGAAAGGGAGTACTGTAATAATGTGTCAAATTACAAGATACAGTTATGTTAGGGGCAGCGACAACATCGCAGCTGGCCGCAGCACTATCAACTAGTAATTCATCTGTGACAAGCTTATCACTGATGGACGGCATCCATCACTTGTCACAAATCATCACACAACATATAAATAACGGCGGGTGATTGATGTCTTCGGAGACTGGGCTAATTATCGGAGCGCGGAGATGTTGAGGTTTTGCGTCACAAAGGAGCTCACACGGCGGAGGCTGGCTCCCTCTCGTAGAACCCGCGATTCACTCCACTCACCTTGGGTTGGACTGTGACCCGAAAATTGTTGCTCGATCGCCAGTCACCCGACGGCACTAATAAATAAACAGCATGAAAACAATTCTTCTCGACGAGATGACTAAAATCGATATTTTTTTAATGAAAATAAAATTATTAACACCGTATCGTGGAACGCTCGTTAATTTTTAATTGTTGTCCCACAAATAGCGGTGAACACTCGCGAACAAATAATACCTTTGTTAGATGAATTACGAAAGCGAAATAACGGGATTTTTCACGAGAGACTCTACAGAAATTGCACAAAGAAAGATGTCAGGCAACGCACAGATGATAAATCGAATGGCGATGTGTTGCCAGTTTCAAAATCGGAAAACCTGACATTTACCGAAAATTTCCGATGTACAACCGGTAAAAATACTTTTCGATAACTTTCGACATACTAAATAAATTGTCTACACTTATAATCTATATATACTAATATATAAAGCTGAAGAGTTTGTTTGTTTGTTTGCTTGAACGCGCTAATCTCAGGAACTACTGGTCCGATTTGAAAGATTCTTTCAGTGTTGGAGAGCCCATTTATCGAGGAAGGCTATAGGCTATACACCATCACGCTAAGACCAATAGGAGCGGAGCAGTAATGAAAATTGTGACGCAGACGACGTTGCGCAGGTCAGCTAGTAATATTATAAAGAGGAAAGATTTGTTTGGTTGATTGTTTGTTTGAATTAAATAGGCTCGGAAACTACTGGATCGATTTAATAAATTCTTTCACCATTTTCCCTAATGAACATTGGCTATAGAATATTTTCAAAAAGTTAGAAATCCGTATAGAAATTTGAATAATGTTAGCCAATGTGAGAATATAATACCAAAAAAGATATTATATCGCGTACGCGGCGGAAATTATTGACAATAGAGCAAAGTGATGTACTACAGTTTATTAGAAGACATTAATATCTACAAAAAAGTCCACGAGGGTATGTATCTAACTATTATGGTTAAGTCACAATGACCGCTTTTTGTTCAAATTATTCAATCAAAACCCAGGTGAAATGGAATAGTGGTGATTTTAGTACAATGATATTAATCCTTATCTATTTAAATTGGTTAATAAATGGGAGATAAAGTTCGTGAAGTACCAACTAAACCCGCGCGTACGAAGTCGCGGGCGAAGTGCTAGTTCATTTTATTTTACAAATAATCTCATCTCTTCTTTTTAATAGGTGCACGTATACTTTCATAGTATTTACTATGTCTGAGCCTAAGTTCGAGCACAGTAGCTCTTGTCCGTCTGTGGTTGTTTCGGTTATGCCACAGTATTTCATACAAATGTGGTGAACACAATTTGTAATATTTCCTAATACTTTTTATTCAACCATTATAATGGCCCTTTCAATGCCCTTTTAGGATCTTTGTACATAATATAAAGACATTGTTTTAAAAAACATACCAACCGAATGGGGCCGACAACTGTCAAAGTGGCGCTAGTAGCGCACAGAACAATAACAAAGCAGTTTTTGATAAAAAAAAATGGGTAAACACTTAGGTATACGTAATAAAAATGATAACTTTCAGTTTGATTAGATCGTCAAACTTATTTGTACGAACCCAAACCTACCTGCATCACATAAGGTTATGTGATGCAGGTAGGTTTGGTTGTAGATGTAGGTACATTATCCGACGAACTCTCGTCATCGTTGGTGTTTCAGCCGTTTTAGGACCCAACGGCTTGGCACGTGACGATGGCAAAAGACCGGACGGCATGTCTTTGTTTCCTTGGAAGATGGGTAGGCCTTTAGTGTGGGATGCAACCTATGTCGATACTCTTGCGCCATTCTATCTTCCTAGTTCATCGTGTTGGCTGCGGAAAACCTCAAGCGGCGTAAATATAGTAACCTTATTGGTAACTATATTTTCGAACCGCTTGGGGATGAAACCCTCGGGCCGTGAGGCCCTTGTGCTCACAGCCATGTGTCATCATCAGATCAGCCGCAAGAGGTCCACTGCTGGACATAGGCCTCCCCCAAGCGTCGCCACAACGACCGGTCCTGTGCGTCTCGCATCCAACGGCTACCTGCGACCTTGACCAGGTCATCGGTCCACCTTGTGGGAGGCCTTCCAACAATGTGTCTTCCGGTACGCGGTCGCCACTCCAGAACTTTTCGGCCTCATCGACCATCTGTTCTGCGAGCAATGTGCCCTGCCCACTGCCAATTTAGTTTAACGATCCTACGTGCTATGTCGGGAACCTTGGTTCTCTTGCGGATATCATTCCTAATTCAATCACGCAAGGAAACTCCTAGCATTGCCCTCTCCATTGCCCTTTGAGTGACTTTGAGCTTTCTGATGAGGCCCATTGTAAGCGACCACGTTTCAGTTCCGTATGTCATCACTGGCAACAGGCACTGATCATAGACTTTCGTCTTGAGACACTGTGGTATGTGGGACGAGAAGATACCGCGCAACTTCCCGAACGCTGCCCAGCCGACTCGGATTCGACATCAATGCCATGAGGTCAGAGGAGCAGCCGTCAACGACTACTCGGATCGATCGTTCACTCAGGAAGTCTGATATCCAGCTACAAAAACCAGCTGGGATGCCATAAGCAGGAAGCTTGCTGAGTAGACCTGCGTGCCAAACCCTGTCAAAGGCCTTCGAGATATCGGGCGACACGGCAAGTGCTTCGCCGTGTCTCTCGATGGCCTCGCCCCAGCAGTGCGTGACATACACAAGAAGTTCGCCAGTTGACCGTTCCCGGCGAAAGCCATATTGAAGGTCACTGAGGAGATCATTGTCTTCAAGGCAGGTCAGCAGCTTATGTTAAGAACCCTTTCCATAACCTTGCATACGATGGAGGTAATGGCGATCGGACGGTAATGTGCAGGGTCAGCACGGTCTCCCTTTTTGGGCACCGGTTGCACATTCGCAAGCTTCCATGATTTCGGCACCGTTCTTTTTTCAAGAGAGAGGCGGTACAGGTGTGCCGACACAGGAGACAGTTCAGGTGCACATTGCCTCAACACTCTCGCTGGAATGCCGTCAGGCCCGCTGGCCTTATTCACGTCTAGACTGCACAATACTCTTCGGACCTCTTTAATGTGAACTGTGATCTCCGGCATCGAAGAGTCACATCGAGTAAAGTTGGTGGTTGCTTGGAGCCAGCATCCAGACGCGAATTGCTTGCAAAGAGAGTTGCAAATAAATTTGCTTTCTCACTTGCAGAGTGAGCCAGCGAGCCATCTGGTTTCAACATTGGAGGCAAAGTGGGTCGACAGAAATTCGTTTCAACCGCTTTCGACAGGGACCAAAACTGCTTACTACCCGGAGGGTGCAATGCTAATTTGGCCCCGATACGTCCGACATGGTCAAAACGTGCCCTACGTAAATCCTGCTTGCAGAACTTAGCGGCAGAAATAAAGGCTCTTTTCCTCGCGCGAACCCTACATGCTTTGACCTTTCGGTCACGGGCCTTGATCCAAGCTTGGTAAGCAGACTCTTTACGGGCCTCAGCGAGGGCGCATTCTGCATTATACCAAGGCCGGGATTTGTGACCGAGCGGAATGTCGGAGAATGTAATAAAATACTCTATCCCCTGCCGAATCACGTCAGCACGGCACGAGGGGTCACCCGAGGAGAAGCACACTTGCCACCATGGATAAGATGCAAAAAAGTGCCATCTTATCTTAGTCTTAGTCTTCTGACTCGTATCGCCATACTCGCCTCGTGCCTCTAGGACTTTTATCTGGAGGAGAGCAGGTCAACACGGATTTCACCAGGCAGTGGTCAGACGTTCCCAGCGGAGCTGAGACCGATACTAAATGACTGCCCGGATCAGCCGGTACCCGCGTTGCCACATTCACCAGCTGGGTTAGATCAAGCGTGAAAGCAAACTTACGCGCCTGTGTCCACAGATAGCCATATGGCAGAAAAACCCGATTTCTTAAAGCAACGGAGACGACGACAACAAATGTCATCGCGGACGTACACACAGACCCCAGCCTGCTTCTTGAACTTGTTTTCTAGAGAGTAGCCCGGGTAGTTGAGGTACGCCACGTCCGACGAGGTTATTATCTTCGTCTCCGTTAAGAAAAACAGGTGCGGCTTCTCGGTCTCAAGATGGTAATGGACCGGATCGAGACTGGAGTGCAACCCCCTAATAATAGAGAGGTGCACTTTTAGTGGGAGGAAGTGCAGCCCTTGTTTTACCTTATTTTTCTTCTTTACTTTAGTCATCTTGGAGAGTAGTTGGTGAGAAAAGTCGAATTGTCGAGGCGCTGCTCAGTGACCAAAGTGGACACTAGAGCTAAACTAACCTGTGGGGAACTCATTTAGAGACTGCGGATGGCCACCGGGTCCTCCCATCCAGTCGCCGGGTGGCACGGTGGAGCATACCGGGATTTTTAGCTAGTTGGCGGGGCAGCCCTTGACACGTGGCTGGCGTGCTACTTGGGCCCCCTACTAACTGCGGTCGGCCAACGGCTGGCACCGTGCTTCGGATCCCGCTACCCTCTAAAACGAGTTACCCGGAAAGCCCAGCCCAGCGTCCAAGACCGGTTCTGAGAAGAGCAACTGACAATCTCCTTCTTCCCAAAGGCACTGGTACTCCCGCACACCGACGGAACACAGCAAGCTGCTTTGGCGCTGGACTTCAGCGGGATGGTGGCAGCGAGCCAGGCGGCTCCTTCCGGAGTCTACCACCGCTTTTAGTGGGATCGTTCTGCCGTACCTCAGGCAAGCCTGTGGTGCCGTTGCCCGGGGTGGACCGCGAGGAGATAGATCCGAAACCACCCCAAAATTTTTCGTATCGGAAATATTCAGTATTCCGTATTCGTATCGGGTTTAGTCATTGACGTGTATAACTGTCCATAGAATGTCTCGATCTCTCTCAGAAGCTCCGATTTGGCGGTTATGGTTCTACCATCGGCTTCAGTTTCGTATAAGTCAATCTAGCGAAGAACCTGGAGCTCTTATTCCGCTCTATCGCGTCTTTAATTTTTTCAGTAATAAAGCGGCGGAGGTTGCTTTTCAAGGACTTCTATTGAGCCGCCAGATCCGTCTATAGAGCTGCCGCATCTGCACGCATCTTCTGAAGACTGCAGAATCATCTCCCGCCTCTCCTTCATGAGCTTCAAAGTAGGATCAGAGAACCTCTTGTTCCTATCTGTACGGCGAGTCTTGAAAAACCGACCGTATGGACAGTTACACGAACCCATCGTTGCAATCGTCCACGGAGCTCCCTAGGCACTCGAAACGGTTCTGAAGTTCGAGCTGAAAGCTCTCGGAGTTTTGAATCTGGATCTGTGCTGGACGGAGCGTAGACCTCATCAGTCGAGACCTTTCTAGCTTGATATTTAGATTCAATGTGCCTCTTACCATGCGGTGATCACTTCCGGTCTTCACCGCGTTGATCACAGAGACATCATTGAATATTTGCTTCTTCGTCGACGTGATGAAGTCAATCTCATTTTTAGTTACACCGTCTGGGCTCTGCCAGGTCCACTTCCTGTGCTCACGCTTTCTAAAGAAGGAGTACATCACATAGAGGCCCTCTTTCTCCATAAAACTAGCCAGTAAGTGTCCCCGGGGGTTCCGAAGTATAAATCCAAATTGCCCCACTCGCAGCTCGTCACCGTCTCGTTTGCCTAGTTTCGCGTTGAAGTCCCCCATGACCACGGTGAAGTGAGTTTTATGACCATGTATGGCTCTGGATATTTCCACAAACGTGGTCTCATTTCGTCGTCGGGGTGTGTCGAAGTTGGGGCGTAAACCTGTACGACCTTCAACGAATATCTTGACGATATTCTAAGCATCAGGTACGCCACACTGGTCGACAGACTCTCGATGCTCACCACATTGGACACAAGGCACCTGTGAACGATGAACCCGACACCACCCTGGGAATTCTGGTCACCCTCCCGGAAATAGAAATGCCCATTTCCCCATTCATCAGCCCATTCTCTAGTAGGGTAGGAGTAGGGTAGGAGTAGGACACCACGCAAACGAAGTGGCGCCGGACAGCTAGAAATAATTTATATGGCAAAACAACGTTTGCCGGGTCAGCTAGTTTAAGTATAAAAAATAATACCTAATAAAAAAATCATACCTAAAATTATTAAACATAATGAGACGGAGTGCAAAAATTTCGAGCTCGTTACGCTCGCTCTTGCATTCTACTCTCTCTAAACTCTTGAGCTTTTCTACAACAGTTAACAAAGTTATTTATATTGGTCCGGGCCCCGGGATTGTGGGGCCCGGACCAATGACTAATGTACATCTTCCACTGAACGTGCTAAGGAACCCAAGCAAATATCCTCTTGTGGAATTCGTTCGAAAGAGTCACCGCGGCCCTGGAACGCAAAGAGCATTTAGGAGGAACACGGACGAGTTTAAGTCAGTACAAAAGTCTTTGATATTATAAAAAAGAGCGGAATGTCTTTCATAATTTCCCATCCTTAAAAAAAAGCAGATAACCCTCAATTATCTTCACCAGTGGTTCCTCTACTCTCAACATCATCAGCGACCTTGGCACACTACACCTTCGCCAGTCACATGAAGAGTCTTGGAGAAAGCCTTTCCTGGTCGACGCCTATAGTCAAGCAATTAAATCGCTCAGCACCGCTGAGACGCACTGGAGCCAGCAGCACCACTCCGACTCACTGGAGCCTGCAGCATCATCCCGATTCACTGGGACATCTATCACCCTCACTCATTGGGGCATCATCCCAACTCACTGGGGCATCATCACCCCTACTCATTGGGGCATCATCGCAGTCAGTTCCGACTCACCGTGAGCTATGCAGCTTCCGGTTCCGTCTCACTGGAACGAACGTTCCACTTGCCCGGCAAAGCATCTCTAGATGTATGAACGACTCATCCACTATCAAACTCCACTCTCCTGAGGAGAATGAAGTAGCGGAATCTATACCGCCGCAAAAACGCGACATCCATACCACCAGCAACGAACTACTTCAAACAAATAATGCATCATGGAATCAGTTTTCCGTGAGATTAAAATGTATAGGTAAAACAGCCCAAATATCAAAGATCGTGCAGTTGCCCACCATATAGACCAACCGTCTGGTCGGAGGAGCACCTCTTTTCAAAGGAGGTTTGCGGGACTTTACACCCTGTTCCGCATACCTCTAACTAAAACTTAAGAATCAAAGAAACATTTGTGTTGTTAGAAGATGCCTGACAGAGCAAGGAATAAAACTAAACGAAACAAGCAGCTAATTTTGGTTACAATATTTCTTTATCGATTTCAAACTATTGGGATCGAACAAGGTTTTGATTTACTTCACGAATTGTTATTTTATACACGATGTTATTTTAAGTATAAATACTTTGTATTGCAGTTGATGAAATAAATAAAACATTTAAGATAGATAACTCCTAAATAAAGTCCCGCGGTGGTCATTCTCAACACTCAGGCAGGTAGAATATTTATAATACCTTAGAAGCTATAAAAAAATAATTAAAAACCCCCGTTCACTTTTTAGTTTTTTTTTTGTCGGGGCATTTTTAAAATTTTAATTTAATTTTTATTACGTACATTTTAACTTAATTTTATCTTCCTGCCCTTATCCCATATTACTTGGGGTCGGCGCAACACGTTTTTTACTTCCATTCTGTCCTATCAGCCGTCACGCTATCACTAACTCCCTTTTCTTTCATTTTGCTCTTCACAAGATCCATCTTTGTTTTGGCCTTCCTCTCCCTTTCCATCCATCCACATATGATCTACACTCACCTAAACGGTACTACATCCACCAATGTATGAACTCATTTCTCTTTTCTGCTTCATCATCAGACCCTGATCACAATCTATTTATAGCCTATTCATTGCGACCATTTAAATGAATACGAAAGCGGAAGGTCTGCTGTAAGTACATTTGGGTATCCTGCAGACTTCAGCATCAGGTTAAGGTTACTAAATATAATGCCCGATTTACATTATTCCAGTCCAGTAAACCAGTAGCGCTGGACTGGAATGGTCCGGACTGGCGATATCGTCTACATGATTCCAGTCATTGAAAAGCTGTCGAACCGTCAAGACTGCAGTAACAATGAGTTCGAGAAAGCGGTGTTTTTTTTTAAAGAATTAATACGTTTTATTTTATTTGCATTATTTCTTACACATTTTTTGCAAAACTGATTGATATGAAAGCATAGTTTTATTTTTATAATGTTCTGATGATTTGTTCCATAAACACTAATGTTTTCTGTATAAACTAATAAACTGTTTTGGTCTTCAGTTAACTTTTTCATTGTAAATCCTTTCTTCGCAGTTCAGGTAAAAAATCCACAAAAACAAGCAACACGTGTTTCCCGTATAATTGTTCTGTCAGCACTGGAATGACACTGGATTGGCCGTCTACATGATTCCAGTTGCACTGGAATAGTCGTGCTGGATTCGAAAGTAGACCGCCAATCCAGTTTCTGCACTGGATTGCTCACTGGATCCAGTGCATTCCAATGCGGGTTTACATTTTTCCAGTTGCAATCCAGCGCACTGGAATAATGTAAACCGGGCAAAACATATTCATTGAAACCATTCCAGTGAGTTCAAACACGATACCTCTGCTGTAAGTGCTGTAACTTAGTGAGGAGTTAGGAGTGAGGAGGTATTCTGCAGACCTCAGGTTATGCTACAGCATCAGGTCAATATAAACATGTTTTTGCAATGTCATTGAAGTAACAGAATACCAAATTTCGCATCGATCAGACCCGTAAAAGCTGGTTAAATGCCTTCATCAACTAGAAAATAGCTGATGATCTTCAAACAGCTCAACCGATTTTGATAAAACTTTTTTTTTTAAAAAAAAAACGGGGCAACGTTTTTCTTCAACACTAGGAATTTCTCCTGTATCGTGGGTGCTTTTACAGACATATAATCTCACATACACAAACAGCCAGACCCGGAACAACTATCTGTAGGCCATACATTATATTTTATATTTGTTCCGTGCGGGAATCGAACCCGCGACACGCAGCGCAGCAGTCAATCGCTCAACGACTGCGCCAACCGTGTCGTCAAAAACAGTGTCGGCCCCTCCGTTTAAGAGCTACGATGCCACACACAACACACACACACAGAGACAAACATCGACGTCAAACTTATAACACTCCTTTTTTCTGGTTGGGGGTTAAAAATGGATCGATAAACGTTAAAATTTTAAAAGCGCCTATCCTTTTCTTTATTTGAGCATTTGTGACTCTGTATAACTGTCAACGTCTCACCAGGTAAACTTGGGTGAAGTGAAGTGAACTGTAATTCCATCTTGTTTGTATGGACTGACCGCTAACTTCACCTAAGCATAGACACGTTGTAGTGTTTACAGAATCGCACTGCTGGAAGACAAGTCTTTCCATAGGTGTTTTTACTTTCAGTAAAATAGCGTCCTATGTGCGGACCTAGGAGTCTTTAAGTCAAGAGTGAATAGGTTACTTCTAGGCAAGCGTACTCCATCTTCGACCGCATCATCGCTTACCATCAGGTGAGATAGTGGGCAAACGCGTGCCTATCAAATAGTAAAAAAATAGTAGCGTACTGAATAAGTAAATTATAAGGATTTTATTAAGTTACGAAGGTGCTTTAACTACAAGACTCGATCAGTCTTCACCGTGAGCGTGTCGTTTGCATTAACTGCATTGTGGAGGGGGTTTTGTCCCAAGTTTTGTAGAGTACAGAGGGTAGTAGACTCAGTCCTTCTGTTTGACTCCTCGAGATCCCTCGAGCTTGCTGCGCAAGGGGTATTGACGTCCGTCAGCTGGTGTGAGCAGCCGTCTGAACCAATCACTACACATCACCTGCCTAGTCTTTTGCTTGCAGTCAAACTGGATTCAGGTGAAAAGGTAACAATATTTTCCGTGGAGTGACTTTCTATCTGACTTCCACAAGCCTGGTGTCAGATATTCTGGTTTCTGACAATTCGTGACGACTGCCAAAAATCTATAACTTACAGCCGGGACCAAAGGGGCAACGGCTTAACGTGCTTTCCGAGGCATGGAGCTAGGAGTCTAGGTATGTTAAGGCCGTACCTCTGAAATAAATGATTGCTCGAAACCACCGATTTCACCTCCCTGCACCGCGCAGTCCCCGCATGCTTCCACGAGGGAAGTTCGAAATATCGAACCTAGCGCCACAATATCAAATTAATTGAAACCACCAACTGATTCAGTGTTGTTCGCACGCAAACTTCATAAACTTCTTCTGTCAAAATATTAACACAAATCAGCTCTCTAATAAACAGTGATTTTAGACGTATATAAAATACAATGAAATAAAATATTGACGCAGAAAAATAATTATTTGTTTTAGTGTTTATATTTTACAGTCGTTGGTAAATTATATCATGTTTTAAATGGCTCCAAATGATTGTGAAAACTACTAATTCAGTTGCCTATTTAAGAACATGGCCATAATCGTGCGATAGAGATAGCAATAGAGACTTTTAAGCATACAGAAGGTATGGAGTAGACCAGTTGTATAAAAAATATTTAATAATAATTCAAATGTACCTATGTTATGAAAACGTTAGAAATGATAAGTAGACAATTTGTTTTTTTCGCGTGGCTTT
This sequence comes from Lacanobia wlatinum, assembly GCA_947578705.1. Taxonomy (NCBI): domain Eukaryota; kingdom Metazoa; phylum Arthropoda; class Insecta; order Lepidoptera; family Noctuidae; genus Lacanobia; species Lacanobia wlatinum. The sequence continues at coordinate 4,965,090 of OX388022.1, read as the reverse complement.
ACTCACGTAGCCTTTTCCACAGAAACCGTGCATTTTCCGAAAATAGTTTTGTATCAGTGAAAATAAAATCGCACGTCCTATAAACATATATTTTTAACTCTTTATTGTATTAGTTGAGTTCGATACCTAGTTAACCAATATTATAAGCTAAATGTGATGCAATGACCCTTTCAGTAGAGTTCCATCAGAGGTATACATGAGCGCCGCTGCTATTATAATGCGGCATTCCAAATCCGGGGCTGTAGGATAACCCCGGTTCCATCCTCAGGCCCATATTGCTAAGTAATAGTTTCATCCTGATTGTTGTTTCACACATTTAGTGCCAAGAACTCAGCGTATGGGTCGAGCGTGATTCGTTCATGTGCCCACAACCCGTATCTGAGTCGTCGTTTTAAGTAGCTATATGTGACTTGTGTTCATGCGCGGGTTGTGGGCACACGAACGAATTGTTGTTCGGCCCATGTGTTGAGTGCTTGGCTCTAAAAATGTAAAAACACTTTTGCACTTGGCACTGAAAGTGTTCATCTACGGAACATCTTCAAGACTTATACCAAATCAGAGCCGGCCTTTACCATTTAAGCGCCCTGGGTGAGTCATGCGTTTGGCGCCCTTTTATATTTCGTTATAATCACAATAACTTATTTTAAATTTTGTACCATATTTATTATTGTGAGTTAATAAAAAACTACAAACATGTAGGCACTGACCAATGACCCAATGATATTATATTACCTGCAATGGCAAGGCGCAAGCAGTTGACGCAGCGCTCTAAAATTAAGATAAACCGGCCGAGTAAGAGTCGGAGTCGCGTTCACCACAAAGGGCGTGCTGAGGCCAGTAAATTCATTGCATACTGTATTGTATTTATTGGTTAGTGGTAAAAACAATACCTACTCATGTAGCACTGCACTATTCTGGCAGCAAAGTTGTGCCAGATAATAGTTAAAACTGTGCCCCAAAGGTGCCCCATCATAATTCACAAAACTCGATTTCCTTTATTTTTAACACTGAGGCGCCTTAAAAGAATTGGAGCATTTTGAGTAGTTCAATCACAGACTGGTTGAAAAGTGACTTGTTTGGATTTTTTTCGTACGCGAGAAGTATACAATGCTCTCGAAAAATCTCAGTCACTCCTACGAAATAAGATTATAAAAATCAATACGTTGAATTTAGTAACAATAATTTCAGTTTTTAAGGGTTCCGAAAAAAAAAGGAACCCTTATAGGATCACTCGAGTGTCTGTCTGTCTGTCTGTCTGTCCGTCTGTCACAGCCAGTTTTCTCCGGATCCACTGGACCGATCCTTTTGAAATTTGGTACACATATGGACTTCTATGACCCAAACACGGACGCGTTACGTAAATTATTAAATTTTTAGTATGGGGGTCACTTTTGGGGGTCAAACTAGAAAATTAAAAAAAAAGTTTTTTGAACAATATCGTGTGACATATCAAATGAAAGGGCTTACTGTGAGGGTTTTAATTATATTTTTTTCATAAGTTTAAAATAAATGGTTTTGAAGTTATTCAAGAAATTAGACGAAAAATGACCATTCCCCCCCCCCCTTATCTCCGAAAATACTGAGTCTAAAATTTTGAAAAAAATGGAGATAATAGATCTTTACCTAAAGATTACAGGAAAACCTATTAGAAGTCTGTAGTGTTAAAATAACATGTTAAAAAAAAAAAAAATTCGGTCGGAACCCTTTGCACGCGAGTCCGACTCGCACTTGGCCAGTTTTTCTTTATATCAAAGAAGTAGGTAGGTATGCAAATTAAGTGGTTAAGTCAAGCTAGCGCGCGCATAGCCCTGTATATCGCGGCGCGCGGCGCCCTCCAGTTGCCCTGCAGTTAAGGCTTTGAAATGACGTCATTGTCAATGAAATTGGACTTGTTAATATTTTATTTTTACAAAAATATGTCTGTGGTACGAGATGAAGTAAGGCTGAAATGATGAGGGGTAAAGAGTCACAAAATATCAGGAGGCCAGAATTATGATAATAATAATAATAACCCCACCACCGTATCTCTACGTTGGCGTCGTGGTGGGGCTTGCACGCCTCAACGAAGCTTAGGTCATACTTAGGGTAAGGGGCCAGACAAAGAGAGATACAATCTGCAAGCCAGTTTTGTGGCGAACTGTTGGGCAGTAGCGACCCCACGGATCTGATCTCCCGGAAGAAGTCTTGTTCCTCATCTTCGGCTTGCCTTTATTGGCTGACCGAGGCGAACAATGACGAGGAACAGAGCTCCCACCTCTTTCTTGCCTTAATCGGCCGGTCTGAGTGGAGACTCGCAAGAGCAAAGGTGCTCGGGAGAAAGATGTATAATCCAGTAAGATGCTGGTTTTTATTATTCCTGATAGCCGTGATATAACTCTCCACTCCTCTAGCACCTCAGGATATGTTGCCTCCTTGGCGCTACGTCACTTTGCGCCAGCGACCGATTTCGGGGGCCCATTTTTTGAGTGTGCAAGTCACCCCCTGCCATTTTAAAGCCGTGTATATTTTCAGTGGTCAGGCAGGGGCCCATAGTTCTTTCAGAGTATACGGTAATGAATCCACTAAAACACCCAAACCGATAGCCTGTCACCTTTTGTTTCTATATTATGCAATAGTTCTGGACCTACCAGGGATTGTCATTGGGTGTACTTTGATAGTGCATACAGGGATAACCGTCGGTTGGTGCCCCATTCTATTAGAAATGTCTAACGGGGCCTCTGTGAGTTGGCTTCGGCCCCTCATACGCCAAACAAAGGACCGGGACCTCAGGGTTCCGAGATTGTTCAAGACATACCATAATAATAATGATAATAGTCGCGCAATGATTGTTGATATAGCAGTCCCTCATGACGAGAACCTCGTGAAGTCTGAGAAAGATAAACAAACGAAGTATCTTGACTTAGCTCGCGAGGTTGTCGACATGTGGGATGTGAACACAGCAGTCATTGTGCCGATAGTCGTGATGGCCAATGGCATAATTGCCAAGAGCCTCGACCAACATCTCAAGAGGCTCTCGTTGGGCAGCTGGATCAAGGGCTTGATCCAGAAAGCAGTACTCCTGGACACGGCACGGTAGCTGGACCCTATTCCCGATACCGGTCGGCTACTTTTTTAAATGTTTTTTTTTATTATTTTTGATAGAAATATTTAAAAATGTAAATTGTATGTATACATAAATAATAAATGGAAAAATAATAATAAAAATATATTTCGGAAATCATCCATATGATATTAGTATTAGGACTAACAAACTTCTCCACAATGGCCTTCAGGATGCTATTGGAGCTTCCACGTACCCTACGCATTAGGGATGTCGTTCTCTTGCGCATGACAGCCTCAAAACTATCGAAGAAAGAACTGCGGAAGCCCCAACAACACCCGAAAAGCATTGTTATACTGAACCCGGAGGGCGTTGTAGGCCCTCTGCGTATACCTGACCCACAGGCTGCATGTGTACGCAGAGGGTCTTACACCTACACCTTGCAAACCTGCGGGCCAGCATATTACATCGAACCGACAACTTTCTTCGTTGTCTCTCTATATCCTTCGTCATCCAACATGTTCTCGGTCAAAATGTGCCCAAGGTATTTAAAACGAGACACTCTTTTAAGGTCACCCCATATAGGTGGCACTGTCGTCGGTTTTTATCGGGAACGACACCATAAGCTCACTTTTCTTGACATTATACAGGAGACCATGAGCGGTGGCGTCTCGTTCACACAATCCAAGTAACTGCCTGAGAGCATCAAGCGAGGAACTCAGCAGCACCATGTCATCAGCATAGCTTATAGTGTTGATAATTTTACCATTAATAGAGCATCCGACACCAGCACAACCAAGCTCCTCAATTAGCTGATTGATATATAGACTGAAGAGCGCCGGGGAAGTCAAACCTCCCTGCCTAACACCACACTCTAGTCCATACTCCCCAGACAAAAAAAAAAAGTAAGTAGTAGTATTATGATAAAGTAAAATTGGGCTAACAAATTAATAGCCCAATATCATAATTCTGGCCTCCTGATATTTAAATGAAAAATATGTAATCAATATTATGTTGTTATCAACATATTATTGATTACATATTTTTCATTTCTATCTGGTACCTACTTCTAAAACCCACGCAGACAAGTCTGGGTAAAAAACTAGTATTTACTTGACATTTAACACATTCTTGACACATTGATGTTTGACGTATTTCAATCCTAAAATCAAAACGTTTATTTTTGCATGTGTCTTGAGTTAAAATGTGAGATTAACGCTGTATAAACAGACACTCCATTATAGAAAATAAAATGTTTACCCAATATTGCTTCGTGAGATGAAAACATTGGGGGATCCAGTACGTACATACAAGTAAAGGAATGTTACTTTCTTCAAGCCGTTGCTATTCATTTTCTGGAAAACGAGTCCATTATCGCCTTCAGGTAGGAACTCCCAAGGACGTTGTACCTACTTGTATTTAGTTTTGCTCTTTTATTTCATACCAATTTAATACATAATTCAAAAGATAGCGCGGATAGAAAAATATTGCGTTTTATATTGTTCAAGGTCATGAGTATACACATTTACATGGTGCAGACATTTTGTAACACTAAATTTATCTTTAAACGGCTAAACTATTAGCATTTACTGTTAAAAAAAAAATTAATAACGAAAATCTGATAGCTCCGATTTGCAAAAAATGACACAGGTCCTACCTGCAAGAGCTCCACGGAGCATCTAAAGAACTGAACAAATTTGAGAGATGCAAATTATTTTGCAAGGCAAAAGATGAGATGAGGATAATAAGAGTGTAGCTTAGAATAAAAAAACGTAAGTGCCAAAACAAATTTTCGGATTATAACATAAAAATATTATTAAATCGAAATCAGTTCAGTTGAAACCTCGATAAGATTATTTTATATGCTTTAAAGTATTTTTCATAAGATCAGTTCAAAGCGTTGCGTCTTGTAGCTAAAAAAAGTTTAAAGTTATTTAGACCTTGTGATTTTTTTCTATCGAGAAAATTTCTTCGTATCGAGTATTCCTTCAGTTGGATACTAGATCATGTAGTCAAAAAGCATATACCGTCTATTCCAGGTACCTAACAAGATACGCTAAACCGAAAAACGGCCGTATACTAAATATATCTCCTTAAGATGGTCGTCAATCGACAGACCGATCTCAGCAAGCGTTGCTTAACCTGAAGATCGATCCATGCGGTTATTAATATTTAGCCAGGACCTCCACCTAAAGTAATAGCTAGGTTGTAAATAAATAAATGCTAAGTGAGTTTGGTTTTATTGTATAAATCTGGTCGTTTATCGAAAATGCTGCAAATATCACAAATTCTGTCCATGCCCGAAAGATGGCTGAATTTGTGTGTCGTGTATGAGTTGAAATCCTGCGTTTGACTCGCCAGCTGTAAGTACCGAAAAAATTCGTTAAATAAGACTGTTCCTAAATTATTCTAAGCACTAGGCTGACAAAATGTTCGTTTTTCCATGAACTACATTTAGTTTTAGTATCAGTTTCCAGTATTACTACTCTACCTTTAAAAAAACCCGCCATCGGTGAAGTCAAGGATTCCGAACCATATAGCGGCAATACAAATAAACAATCAATGAAATTTTAACTGCCCATGTACTACCTACTGTTCATGAGAACAGCCTGCTCACAGACAGGCGGACGGATGGACAGCGGAGGCTTAGTAATTGGGTACCGTTGGTTATTCTTTAGACTCAGAACCCTAAAAGCCATTTGGCGTCATTGTGGTAAGGGGTCGAAAATGTAGGACCTTCTTTGTAGACAGGGAACCATAAAAAAAAGCGTAATATAATACCTGTGCCATCACTTCCATGATGTACATTGCCAATCATCAATTCTTCTGCTCCTCCTTCTCGAATGTCTGTCCTGAAGTTGGAAGGTTGAACCTGACACAAAAATGAAATCAATCACCACTTTCACTTCATTAGCCAATAGGTACGCTTTTGTAGAACCATGACTCTTAAGGCCTTTTACCTGTCATGCGGATTTTCGCCCGCATGCGGATCTGACCCGCATATGGGTGACAAATATTTATTTGCCGCAAGTATCGCGCGTGTCGCTAGTGAGAAAACACGTGCAGAGAGATTAAAGTGATAACCGCATATTCTTTACAAAGAAAAACGAGCTGCTTGTACCCAAACAAAGCCCACAAATGCACTTTAAATTAACACTCTATGTATAAATTTTCATTATTGTATGCGCTATGACCGTGAGTGTGAGCGCCCACATGCGGGTGGCATGCGTGCCCTCAGCATCCACGTTCCGCGTTCGTGTTAAATGGATCCGTACGCGGCCGAAAATCCGCATAGTACGAATTCTTTTACCTGGCCTTCGTTACGCATGAGATCAGGGAACACCGAACCAGGGAATCTGTTATAAATGCCATTCAGATTGTAGTGCAGATTCATGTCTGGACCGATATTAGCCTTAAGCAGTTGTTCCCAAATGCCACCTGAAATGTAAAAAATAGCCTACGTAGGTAAATTGAGTTGATTTGGTTAACGAGATAAGAAATAAATTAAATTATGCAATAACCTTTGTCAATAGACGTAATGGGCCTGTTTGACTGCCATGGATACTCTCCGTGCGCTTGGAAATAGATTGCGTACGTCGAAAGCTGTAATCACAATATTGAGAATTAGGTATATAAGCGCTATTAAAGTTGCAAGGATTTTATGTAGAACTTCCATGCAGAATATGAAGCCCGTAAACTAAACCGTGCTAGCCTTTGGACAATAGCAATTCTTGTGACAAGCTTCTCGACATAGCAGTTTAGGCTTGCATGGTCAATGAATTTAAGAATTTTAATAAATTAAATAAAAATTTAAAAAAATCTATAATTCAGGCAATATGAATACATGTGCTAGTATTGACATAAAACTACGAGTATGTTAGTATATTAACAATTATGTATCCTGGGCAAGCAACAAAATCTTCTAGGCACATCTGATCACAAGTGTCCCGTCAGGTGTCCTAAATGAACAGGAAAAATAAGAGAAAAGCTGTACAGCGGCAGCACTCCCTCTCGCACAAAGTACACCTCTCCAACATACGAGGTCTGCACTCAAATCTCGCTGCAGTCCATCACCACCTCGAGACGGAGAAACCAGCGCTCTTATTTCTGTCGGAGACGCAGATCGGATGTCCGTCAGACGTGTCATATCTGTCTTACCCAGGGTTTACCCTGGAGCACCACTTTAGACCACGCGCGGGCGTATGTGTGTACGCCGGGGACGACATCTGCTATCGACGTCTCCGAAACCTTGAAGACTCCAGGTTCTCAACGCTGTGGGTTATAGTGGACACAGGCCTGGCCAAAATTGTCTACGCCTGTGTCTACCGTTCGCACAGCGGTGATTTGGAGACAACTGGGCTCACACAGCACCTGAGTGAGGCGGCGGATGCGGCTCAGCAGCGGTACCCTTCTGCCCAATTGGTGTTACTGTGGGACTTCAATGCCCACCATCAGGAGTGGCTCTTCTCATACGAGTGCACAGACCATGCTGGACGAGAGACGCGAAAGCTAGCGCTAGCGTTAAATCTTACCCAGCTGGTCCAGGGGGCAACGAGGGTGCCGGATGTTGATTCGCACACTGCCAATTGCTTGGACCTTTTGCTGACAACTGATCCAGACTGCTACTCGGTGACGATTTCTTCACCACTGGGTAGCTCGAACCACTGTCTGGTGAAGTCTGTGTCCGTCTACTCCCCGCCCGATCCTAGCCCAAGAGGCACCCGGCGGGTATGACGATACAGGTCAGCAGATCGGGATGGCATGCGATCTTTCTTCGCATATTACCCTTGGCAGCCTACTTGCTTTTCTTCGACTGATGCTTCGTCGTGCGCGGACGCCGTGACGGATGTGTTGCGGAGGGGAATGGAGTACTTACTACATTCCGTTCTCTGACGTAACAATGTCTGGCGAAGCTCGTCCATGGTTTGGTGCCGAGTGCCATCGCGCTGATTCGATTAAGCACGCGGCGTACCTAGCATGGGTCGACGCTTGTACGCGCAAAACAAATAATGTGAGTCAGAAGTAGAGAGCTTTTAACAGGGCTGCCAAGTCCTGCAAAATAGTGTTGCGGAGGGCTCGATTTGACCACATTAGCCGAATAGGGAACAAACTTTCTTCATACACAGCAGGTAGTAAGGCTTTTTGGTCCCTGGCTAAGTCGGTCGAATTGAACTTCTGCCGCCCCTCACTACCACCACTGCTGAGACCCGACGGGACGCTGGCCCACTCCGCTGAGGAATAAAATAGAAACGAACGAAAGCGAACTTGTTTGCTTCAATGTTTGCGGAATCTTCACGTCGGGATCCTGGTGGCGTGGAGCCCCCTGCTTCTCCTGCTGGATGCGAGTCGAGTATGTCGAACATTCGCATTCATCACAGGGACGTCCGTAGGGTACTGCGTAACCTAGACGTGTACAAGGCTAGTGGCCTCGACGGGATACCGGCAGTTGTGCTGAAGACTTGTGCGCCTGAGTTGTCTCCGATCTTGACACGCCTATTCGCCTTTCGTTTGAGACTGGAAAAGTGCCAAAGGCTTGGAAGCAAGCTAACGTGCAGCCCGTGCCCAAGAAAGGTAGTCGAGCTGACCCGTCGAATTATAGACCTCTCAGTAACGTCCATACTCTGTGAGAGTATGGAACGCGTGCTGAATCATAAGCTCCTGGCATACCTAGAAGCGAATGATGTCCTTAGTGACCGACAATACGGATTCCGCCGAAATCGGTCTACTGGAGATCTTCTTGCGTATGCCATTCACATCTGGAGTGAGGCCATAGAGAAGCACGGGGAGGCACTAGCGGTCTCCCTTGACATCTCGAAGGCCTTCGACAGGGTCTGGCACGATAGCCTTACTAGTAAGTGGATTCCCTGAGGGATCGGTCTATACGAGTGGTCATTGATGGCTGCTCGTCTGGACTGCTGTATATTAATGCCGGGGTTCCTCAGGGGTCGGTGCTTTCGGCAACACTATTCTTGCTGCAATTAATGATCTGCTTAAATCCGGTACCTTTGGGTATGCAGGCGACAGCACTGTTGCTGAGAGATACGTGTCCGACGCACGAGCTGATGGGTCGCAGATCCGGTCTCTCCGGGAGGCTATGGTTGAGCGCTTGAACGTGTCCTTACAGGCTGTCTCAGAATGCCAATCTGTTCAAGTTCAATGCTACTAAGACCCAAGCGCGTCTATTTTCCGCTAAACGGAGCCAACTCCACCCAGCTCCATCTTTCTGAGGTGCAACCGTGCCGATAACCGACCAACTTGAGCTTCTTGGGGTTGAATTAACATCTACCCTTAATTTTGGCCCTCTCATAGAGGCAAAAGCTCAAGTGGCTGCAAAGAAGTTGGGGATCTTAGCAAAGGTGAGACGGTACTTTACGCCGGAACAGCAGCTCAAACTCTATCAAGCGCAAGTTCGATCATGTATGGACTACTGCTCTCATCTTTGGGACGGATCTGCCAGATACCAGCTTGATGCCCTTGAGTCAATTGAGAAACGAGCCAAGAGGATCATCGGCGATGATAGGCTCGTCGCGACGAAGCTCCAAAGTCTTGAGCATCGACGACGAGTTGCTAGCCTGTCGGTTTTCTACCGGTTGCATTTTGGGGAATGTGCGACGGAATTGCATAATTTGATTCCGCCAAGCCCGTTCCATCATCGGACTACAAGACGAACGGCGATGCGCCACCGGTACATGGTGGACATCCCACCCACGCGCACAAAACGTTTTGCGAACACATTCATAGTGCGTGCAGCTAAGGAGTGGAATTCCCTGCCGGAGTCTGTGTTTCCAGATAGCTATAACCTGGGAGTATTTAAGTCAAGAGTGAATAGGTTACTTCTAGGCAAGCGTGCTCCATCTTCGACCACATCATCGCTTACCATCAGGTGAAATAGTGGTCAAACGCGAGCCTATAAATAGCAAAAAAAAAGTGTCCCTCAGTTTTGCTGGTAACAACGCATAAGAGATCGTTAACGGTGCCACGCACACGACCAACAGTGATGCTGATCTCTTGCGCATGATCGTAAAGAGCCGCAAACATACTATACCTGATGCGCTACGAAAACGTGGCAGCGACAACAGTAGGTATCCTAAATGCGTTGTTGTACTGTACGCGCAAGGCATTGGACGCTTTCTGTGTGTATCTAGTCCATAGGCTGGTGTAAAAAGATTGGCAATATGCCTTAAATAAAGTTATCTTGACATTAATGTCGCATCTTGCAAAAATGCCTGCCCGCATATTACCTCTTACGGTCAAAGCCCTGCGCTCTCTCTCGATGTCACAGTCATCCGTGCCATCCTCCGTAACCCAATGACCAAAGTACCAGGTCCAGATAGGTAGACAGGTATGTAATAAATAGTTTACCTGTGTGTAATAGAGGGCTAGCCAATATTTCCCGCCGTGACCCACAAACGCAGTCTCATTAGCATCCATCAAGCCAGTCGGGATTTCTTGATGCAACGTTTCTTGGGATATTTGGAGATTGCACCCATACCTAGAAATTAATAAAACCTTTGCTATTGCTGTATTTGAAGTCAAATTTATGCTGCAGTGCACTTGTGAATATTTCAATGAGACATCGTCCCGGCCGAGAAAACTGAAAATGTAGATTTCAAGTAAGAGGGACAATCAATGTGCCTAGCCCTTCCACAAATATGTTGGGGCGGCTTCCAGCCTAACCGTTTCCAACTGAATACCAGTATTTTACATGGACTAGCTAGTATTTTACAGCGTTGGGTGGCTCGCCGTCCGATAAGGACCAGGGGGGTCTCTAACGAAATCCGTAGTTTCGGGCTTAGTTGCGGGCGGGCATTTTCTACTCCGTATCACCTAACCACTGAGAACTAATGATAACACGATTTGACAGTTACTGTGAAATCGTGTTGTCATTCATTCTCAGTTCGGGTTCGGTACTAATCGTAAGTCTGTAGGTGATACGGAGTAGAATACGCCCGCCTGCAACTAAGCCCGAAACTACGGATTTCGTTAGAGAGCAGCCCCCCAGGCCAGGGTCGGCGGCGCGTTGTGCTCCAGGCGCGCATAATTGAAAGATGGTCAGCATAGTAGACGGGGCCCTAGCGGGCCAGTGCCTGCCAGGGTTCAGGAATTTGTTCGAAAGAGTTACCGCGACCGTGGAGTGCAAAGGGAGGGGTGGGTTTTTTTTTTAAATAACGTTGCTCCACACTAGGAATTTCTCCTGTATCGTGGATGCGTTTACAAACATACAAACTCACATACACAAACAGCTAGACCCGGAACAACTATCTGTAGGCCATACAAATATTTGTTCCTTGCGGGAATCGAACCCACGACACGCGGCGCAGCAGCCGATCGCTCAACCACTGCGCCAACCGTGCCGTTTTAGTCAGTTAGAGTCTGACACTCCCTTACGCTCAGGTAGAGCGGAGCCATTTGATGATTTCCCATACAAAAAACACGTACATTCCGAGCCACAAAGGAAACTCGGTATGAAATGGACCCATTCTCTGACTGACCTCGGCAAGCGTAGCTTAACCCCGAAGTTCGACCCGTGCCGCTCTCATTTAATACAGCCACAAGCTCCTCTCAGGTTAGAGATATAAGTGTATATTTAATGCAATTTTACGCCGGAGTCGATGAGTTGAGGCCAATGTTTAGTTAAATAAGCTCTTCGGTAGAAAATATGATGATGATCAGCTAGTCTATTCTGTAAAGAACTATTTCGATATCGAGCTTCAACAAAGTGAGTTTTATTGCACACAACATAAAGGTCTTAATTTGAAACTCACTTCCGATTCCGCTGTCGAGATACGAAAATGTTGTTACAGAATAGCACTACTGATCTCTAACCATTAATGTGGATTTTAGCTATGGAAATTTAACTGAGGATGCTTTTCGGCAGAAATTCTTACTATCCTTACTTATTAATATATTATTATATTACATATATATTATACATATCCTTACTATATTTACTACTAGCTTCTGCCAGCGGCTTCGCCCGCGTGGTCCCTAGGGAACATACTGTCGGAATAAAAAGTAGCCTATGTCCTTTCTCAGGCTCTAGACTATCTGTGTACCAAATTTCATTTAAATCGGTTCAGTAGTTTTGGCGTGAAAGCGCGACAGACAGACAAATTCTGAATCTGATGAACTCATCGTTTTAAAACAAATCTCCGCTATACGTAAAAAATATGAACAAAACTTTACAACTCAAAAAAACAAATGAAGATTAGACTGCTGCTTTCCCGCCTATTTTTTTTTCTGTGATCGGCCTGCTATTCAGCCGTTATTTTACATTTTCATCATTGAAAAAATGGTAAATATTTTTCCCAAATCTATGTTACTTTAAAGAAATAGTTGTAAATAAATTATAATAAAGTCATTTAAAAATATAATCTTCAGTTATTTCAATTTTACACCGCGCTGCAATTGACTGGCTGTATAGAAAGCTGGGACATGGTTCAATAGAAATGGTTCACTATTTTTTTTTTATAATATGATGGCTGGAAGTTGAAAACAATTCTCCCTAGGGCTGAAAAGTAATACTTTCAACCCGCTCCTCAGGCAACTTCAGGCTTACTTTCCGAGTATGAATAATGAAAAATATATTTAAAACCATGTCACACGATACAGTTTTGAAATTTTCTAGTTGGGATCAAACTCAAAATTTAATAATTTACGTAACGCGTCCGTGTTTTGGTCACAAAAGTCCATATGTGTTGCTAATTTCAACAGAACCAGTGCAGTGGATCCGGAGAGAATTGGCTGTGACAAACGGACAGATAGACAGACAGACACCCAAGTGATCCTATAAGGGTACCATTCCTTACGGATATTCGGAACCCTAAAAATACAATGGAAAGCGATTTGCAGTTTGTCAGCTACTTACCAATCGGGGCAAGCTTTCAATATGTCGTAGGGTGCTCGGTAATACTCAGCTCTTCTTACAATAGGGTTCCGTATGTTGAACCTCTCGTTGGGATCCGTGAGGTTGATCCGCTTGATTTTGATGTCCCTTCTCTCACAAATATAGTCGTAGTGAAACTTTGGTATGGATTCCCCTCTTGCACAATAGGTTTCTAAAATTGTTACATGTTTGAGCCTGAGGTGTGTACGGACACGGAGATACTTACGTAAATACCTGCGGGTCTAAAAAGGCCACTTTAGCAGAATCAGAAAGCACATCACGCTACCCGTCACTGTCAAATTTTCCCAATCGACCTTGAACCTAATGTGTTAGCGATAAAGATGAAAATGAAATTTGACAGATTATTGTGTGGTTAAAATTATGATTCTAAAGTAGAATTCTGCTAAAGTGGCCTTTTTAGACCCGCTAGTCAAGATAAAAATATCCCTATTTGATCGAAATGTGCTCTACGAGAGAACATATACCCACCTAAAGGAGCTAGACAATAATAAATTTGGATAAAGGATATGAATAAGTACGTAAGGATCATCGGGAAATCGCAGATTCCCCCATCCTCTTAAACTATCCCTCAGTACTTACAAAGAACACATAAGGTAATTCACATTCTAAAACGTATGCTTGGATTTAGGTATATTTGTAAAAAGTAGATGAATCTCTTGAAGACCTTGAAGTACAGCTTCGATTTCGAAAATACTTTAACTGATAGAAAATTTTTGTTGAGTGCCATGGGCTTATTTTTGTCCTGGAATATGCACGGTTCATGAGAATTTCTCAGGAACAAATCCACGGGGCAAAGCGTTGAAGTAAATAAGCTTCTACTAAAGTCATGAGTGCATTTACAGACAGGACTTTAGAACAGTGCCGTAAATAGCCTTTTCTGCGCCCTGTGCGAGCTTCTATAACTGCGCCCTTGTTTTTAGATATTATAGGTACCCAGTTCTAGAACTGATGTGGGCAAACAAGCAGACGAGCTATTTAAGTGAACCCTTCGCCTATTATACCACCCACCGTGTTTCACTCAAGTGCAAATGCGTTGCCCACCCTGATGGTTAAGATTTAATTTTTGGGCTACTTTGGTCTTCATACTTCTATTAATAATAAAATAACACCCTGCAAAGTTTCAGGAAACTGTAAATTAATTTTGCGCGATGTTTTGTCTAATTTAACAAACGTTTTTGATGATACTGGCATTTAGGTACGTATGTGTTGAAATCGAGCACTAGGGGCGCAGCGGGAACGTATCAGGAACAAACCGAAAAAATAATAGTCCTGCCTGGTCTGGCCATTCTTGCGCCCCCCAGAGTCTAGGCCCTCACCGCCCTATTTACGGCACTGCTTGAAAATACTTTCACTGAAAGAAAATTTTTGTTGAGTGCCAAGGGCTTATTTTTGTCCTGGAGTATCCACGGTTCATGAGAAGTTCTCAGGAACAAATCCACGGGGCAAAGCGTTGAAGTAAATAAACTTCTACTAAAGTCATGAGTGCATTTACAGACAGAACTTTAGAATCCAAATAATCTACAAACTTTGATATGTTCCATCCAGGGAGTTGACGGCGGCATGCTTATCAATGCAGTATCTGTAGCCGAAAAGTGATGGGTATCGAAGATAAGGCACTTGACATGAGAAACGTCCTTCTTGATACATAGCTCCCTGAAAACATTATATTTATATTTTTATGAATTAAATCCTCCTAGGAGCGTGCTAGCTAGATCATCACGCTAATTTAGTTATGGCTTTTAAGTAGTTTATTTAAAATTACCGTTAGATACACGCCTTATAACACTCACATCCCGCAACGTAGATTTACCTACAAGATCTGATGCGCTCCAGCGATCACGAGAGTTCCAAGTACCTAGCTGCGGAAAGTACCCAAAGACTAGTCTTGTTCCGTAGAATCTGTTTACAAATCTAACTCACGAAATGTCCCAGAGTACGTCAGGTGCTTAGTAAAAGAGACGGGATCCCTTCTTTTCGCATAATGTTCTTTTTCCTAATACACTTTGGCTAACTATTTTTGTATAATTTGTTCTGCCTTAATAATACTTTGCCATATATTTTTTTCAGATGCGTATTTATTTATTTATTTTATTATTTATGTACACACAGAAAAAACATTAAAAGTTTACATTATAAATATGAGTACAAAGGAACTGCTTATTTCTAACGAAATTTCTTCCAGCAGACCTGCGACAGGACAAATGAAAAAGAAATGTAGACAATAGTGTGTAAGAACAAGAGAAGAGTATCTAAAGTCTTAAAATTAAAGTAAAAAATAAATATACATATAAAATATATACCTATACCGAATACTATATTATAAAATAAATATACATATATATATAGTTGAGAGGAAAGGTGGCACTCTTTAAATCGATTCTTAAAAAGAGAAATTGATTTTAAGTCACGAATGCTAGGCGGAAGTGAGTTCCACAATCTAACTGCATGGACAGAGAAAGAGTAAGAATAGTAGCTGGATTTATGAGGATGAGTTTTAAGGATAGACCTGAGGTGTGATCTGCACGAAGCGACACTACGCCGAGCGTAAGAAATGCGCTTACGTAGGTAAGGGGGGTAAGAAGGGTTATGAAGGATGTTGAAAAGGAGACAAACAATCCGAGTGTTCCTGCGAAGACGGATAGGGAGCCACTTGAGTTCCTTCCGAAGGTACGTATTTGAATATCGAAGATTAAAATACCTATGCTTAAAATGTCAATAATCAAAACATCGAAACTTAAAATATTGAACGACCTTAAAACCGAATATTAAAATAACGAAAGTTTATATCGTCGAATGGTTAAATAACCTACGTCCAATATATCTAAAATCGAAATATCTACAAAAGTTACATCGAAAGATCTACACATCGAAATACAGAGTATCGAATGTCCTAAATATTATTATAGAAGTACAGAGTATCGAACGTCCTAAATATTATTAAAGAAGTACAGCGTATCGAACGTCCTAAATCGATCGATTATGAAATCGATGGGTACAAATTTGAACATCGAAAATTAAAATACCTACGTATGAAAATGGGTTAATTTTCAACATTTAATACATTCATTATTTATATTCACGATAAAAATACCTACAAGTTAAAATATCGGACTAATTTTGATAAGAATAATGTATACAATTAGATCTTATAATATAGCATAACAGTTTTAGGATCAACAGTCTACCCTAGTTGGATATGCAATACTTAACAAAGAAAAGCAAATTGATTAATTAGTTCTACTAATTGTTAGTTACAAACCTACCTACATATTTTTTTTTCCAAAAAACTCATGCAAATTATAATAAACATTATTAAGTAAGTAACATTTTTTAATTTGGTTTTATACATGTTTCCATTTAATTGCTTTATAACTGTTGGTAAATTGTTGTATACACGAATAGCAGTTATGTAAGTACTTTTATAATACATCATATTCTTTACTCTGGGCAAAACAATATCATATTTGTATTGGTTGCGAATGTTTCTCTTTGAATCCGATTTGAAATTAAAATATTGCATATTATTCTTTATGCAATATTTTAATAATAATAATGATATTAATTTAATTATATACAAGTAGTATGAGTGGAAAAGTGCAACCCCTTCGCCCTTGTGTAACAAAGGATAGGCACCAATGCTTACCTACGCAGCTTCGGCTAAAAAAAGGCTCAGTCACTACGGCTGACGGGGTTGCCCTCCCTTCGCGCCTCTCGATTTTTATATACACTCTAGGGGTAACAGCCAAAAGACTACTTAAAGTCGGGGTGGTACGATTCGCATCTGGAACATTTCGACCTATTTTATTCATGAAAATCGGTGTCCAGTGTAGAAGCGTAGGTCAATCGTGAAGGTATTATTTAGTTTTTTTAAATTAAAATATTGTCTCAAGACAGACAAGAAAGTCAATATGTTGTACTACAAAAGTTAGTGACAGAAACGAATCGCTGCAAAACCGAATCCACGTAGTCTTGTCTGCCCTACTCCTAAAGTGTAATTTAGAATAGTGTAGGCGCGGAGGGGTGAGGCAGCCCGCGAGCTGAGGAGCAGGTGGTTTTAACACCCGCCGCCGCGGCTGAGGCTGTCCGGCGAAGCCGGCCAGTAAGACGAAGCTGCGATGGTGAGCGTTTAAACCACGACTGCGACGATAAGCTCGCGTGGGACTGCCAGAGCCCCGCAGCGCCGGAGCCGTGACAGAATCCATGCTTGTTGCATGTTTTATGCTCGTTAGCATGCTGCATGCTTCTAATCCGTGTTCCGACATGATAATATTCTCTAAACAATACGTTACACTTTTGCAGTAGTCAGACTAATGACTAATAGCAACGCATTTGCAGTGTGTCTATTTTATATCATCCGATATTTTGATCACTAGGCATTTCAAACTTCGACGTTTTAAGCGTAGGTATTTTAATCTTCGATATTCAAATACGTACCCAAACGTATGCCAAGTTATATTAGGTCTTAGGATAGGGAACCAATTCTTGGGAAAGTGTGGATTATATCTTATCGATGGGCGTCAAGAGACACTAGAAAAATACCATTCTATTAGCGAATGAAATTATCCAAATGCCATTTAAGGGATTGACCCGTGAAAGCGGCCATTTTGATTTTTTTTCACATCGCAGCGCACGGTGATACATGTTTGTTTATGGGTAAACAAACAAAAAGTAGCGACATGGTACCCTAAAAGTGTAACGTTGGCCAGATATTTGGGTTGGTTTTTTTTGGTTGGGAGTTTGTTGGTTGAATGTTGTCATGTGAACATGTGACATAATTCAAAATGAATTAATTACGAGCTTTTATGCATTAGATTAAACTCAAATAATAGTTCCCAGCTTGATTTAAGCATTTACTAGAAGAAAGTAAAATAAAAACACGAGAAATCCACTTTTTTAACTACTTTGCAAATAATAGTGTTTAATCTATATATATACCAATATATAAAGCTGAAGAGTTTGTTTGTTTGCTTGAAAGCGCTAATCTCAGGAACCACTGGTCCGATTTGAAAAATTCTTTCAATGTTAGGTTTAAAGATATTTATTCTCAAAAAAAGACACAAAGTCATGAGAACAATGCTTATGCTAAAGATATTGAGTTCGTCAATAAAATAAATATTGAGTGTTTCACTCATCCAACGCATTCCCTTATGTGTAATGAATTGCTGATTGAAGGCAATTCGTTATTATTTATTAATTAAATATTGGGCTAATTGCTTCTTAAATGCATTGAATGAGTGTACATTTTTTATGCATGACGGTATATTGTTATATAACTGTGCTCCTTCAAATGTTAATTTTTTCTTGCCGAACTTAGTTCTCATCTTTGGTAAGATAGATAGCCCCCTCATGTTAGATAGCCCATTTATCGCGGAAGGCTACAGGCTATATATTATCACGCTAAGACCAATAGGAGCGGAGCAGTAATGAAAATTGTGACGCAGACGAAGTTGCACGGGTCAGCTAGTTTATATAAATGGTTAAATCAAGCCTGGAACTAATATTAGAATACACTCTACTACATATAGGTGTAAGCACGTAAGTAGTACCTACATTTTTAATCATTTTCATTGTTCTAACACGGCGACTTTACCTCCAAATTTCTGGGCAATGTGAAACTTTAGGGCACCATGTTGCCAACATTTTTGGTTTGTTTATGTGTCCTCTACCCATTTAGACAGGTTTCATCGTTCACCGCGATATTGAAAAATAATCAAAATGGCAGATGGTGGCTACGCCAGTTCCCATTCAAAAATTCGAACCCTCCCCCTCTTGACAGCGTTTGTCAGTCCCATATATTTTTGAGGTTTTGACAATCGCTTTCGCCATGCTACCGCTGACAGAGTGTCACGCGCTTGTCTAGAGCCTAGGCTCCGCCTGCCATGTTCGCCTGGTTCTACTGCGATGTCAACAACTATAGACAGATAGTAAATCAGCAAAGCATAGCACTTGTTGCTGTTAATTAGATAGAGCCTTCTAGAAACCTTGCAGATGACGCTGCGTCTGCCCGGAGGCCTGGACACGCCTCCGAAGCAGTAGGTCCTGGTGCCGTTGATCATGATCTCCGTGACTCAGAGTCAGAGTATACGGTAATGAATCCACTAAAACACCCAAACCGATAGCCTGTCACCTTATGTTTCCATATTATGCAATAGTTCTGGACCTACCGGGGATTGTCATTGGGTGTACTTTGATAGTGCATACAGGGATAACCGTCGGTTGGTGCCCCATTCTATTAGAAATGTCTAACGGGGCCTCTGTGAGTTGGCTTCGGCTTCATACGCCTAACAAAGGACCGGGACCTCAGGCTTCCGAGATTGTTCAAGAAATACCATAATAATAATGATAATAGTCGCGCAATGATTGTTGATATAGCAGTCCCTCATGACGAGAACCTCGTGAAGTCTGAGAAAGATAAACAAACGAAGTATCTTGACTTAGCTCGCGAGGTTGTCGACATGTGGGATGTGAACACAGCAGTCATTGTGCCGATAGTCGTGATGGCCAATGGCATAATTGCCAAGAGCCTCGACCAACATCTCAAGAGGCTCTCGTTGGGCAGCTGGATCAAGGGCTTGATCCAGAAAGCAGTACTCCTGGACACGGCACGGTAGCTGGACCCTATTCCCGATACCGGTCGGCTACTATTTTTAAATGTTTTTTTTTATTATTTTTGATAGAAATATTTAAAAATGTAAATTGTATGTATATATAAATAATAAATGGAAAAATAATAATAAAAATATATTTCGGAAATCATCCATATGGTGTTAGTATTAGGACTAACAAACTTCTCCACAATGGCCTTCAGGATGCTATTGGAGCTTCCACGTACCCTACGCATTAGGGATGTCGTTCTCTTGCGCATGACAGCCTCAAAACTATCGAAGAAAGAACCGCGGAAGCCCCAACAACACCCGAAAAGCATTGTTATACTGAACCCGGAGGGCGTTGTAGGCCCTCTGCGTATACGTGACCCACAGGCTGCATGTGTACGCAGAGGGTCTTACACCTACACCTTGCAAACCTGCGGGCCAGCATATTACATCGAACCGACAACTTTCTTCGTTCTCTCTCTATATCCTTCGTCTTCCAACATGTTCTCGGTCAAAATGTGCCCAAGGTATTTAAAACGAGACACTCTTTTAAGGCCACCCCATATAGGTGGCACTGTCGTCGGTTTTTATCGGGAACGACACCATAAGCTCACTTTTCTTGACATTATACAGGAGACCATGAGCCGTGGCGTCTCGTTCACACAATCCAAGTAACTGCCTGAGAGCATCAAGCGAGGAACTCAGCAGCACCATGTCATCAGCATAGAAAGAAAGAAAGAAAGAAAGAAGAAAGAAAGAAAAATGTTTATTTGGGACTCGCACAAGACACAGTAGTAAAATACGTAAAACTAACAGTTACAAAAATATGTTTGCGCAGTTAAGCTTATAGTGTTGATAATTTTACCATTAATAGAGCATCCGACACCAGCACAACCAAGCTCCTCAATTAGCTGATTGATATATAGACTGAAGAGCGCCGGGGAAGTCAAACCTCCCTGCCTAACACCACACTCTAGTCCATACTCCCCAGACAAAAAAAAAAGTAAGTAGTAGTATTATGATAAAGTAAAATTGGGCTAACAAATAAATAGCCCAATATCATAAATCTGGCCTCCTGATATTTTTCATTTCTATCTGGTACCTACTTCTAAAACCCACGCAGACAAGTCTGGGTAAAAAACTAGTATTTACTTGACATTTAACACATTCTTGACACATTGATATTTGACGTATTTCAATCCTAAAATCAAAACGTTTATTTTAGCATGTGTCTTGAGTTAAAATGTGAGATTAACGCTGTATAAACAGACACTCCATTATAGAAAATAAAATGTTTACCCAATATTGCTTCGTGAGATGAAAACATTGGGGGATCCAGTACGTACATACAAGTAAAGGAATGTTACTTTCTTCAAGCCGTTGCTATTCATTTTCTGGAAAACGAGTCCATTATCGCCTTCAGGTAGGGACTCCCAACGACGTTGTACCTGCTTGTATTTAGTTTTGCTCCTTTATTTCATATCAATTTAATACATAATTCAAAAGATAGCGCGGATAGAAAAATATTGCGTTTTATATTGTTCAAGGTCATGAGTATACACATTTACATGGTGCAGACATTTTGTAACACTAAATTTATCTTTAAACGGCTAAACTATTAGCATTTACTGTTAAAAAAAAAAAAAAAAACGAAAATCTGACAGCTCCGATTTGCAAAAAAGTGACACAGGTCCTACCTGCAAGAGCTCCACGGAGCATCTAAAGAACTGAACAAATTTGAGAGATGCAAATTATTTTGCAAGGCAAAAGATGAGATGAGGATAATAAGAGTGTAGCTAAGAATAAAAAAACGTAAGTGCCAAAACAAATTTTCGGATTATAACATAAAAATATTATTAAATCGAAATCTGTTCAGTTGAAACCTCGATAAGATTATTTTATATGCTTTAAAGTATTTTTCATAAGATCAGTTCAAAGCGTTGCGTCTTGTAGCTAAAAAAAGTTTAAAGATATTTAGACCTTGTGATTTTTTTCTATCGAGAAAATTTCTTCGTATCAAGTATTCCTTCAGTTGGATACTAGATCATGTAGTCAAAAAGCATATACCGTCTATTCCAGGTACCTAACAAGATACGCTAAACCGAAAAACGGCCGTATACTAAATATATCTCCTTAAGATGGTCGTCAATCGACAGACCGATCTCAGCAAGCGTTGCTTAACCTGAAGATCGATCCATGCAGTTATTAATATTTAGCCAGGACCTCCACCTAAAGTAATAGCTAGGTTTTAAATAAATAAATGCTAAGTGAGTTTGGTTTTATTGTATAAATCTGGTCGTTTATCGAAAATGCTGCAAATATCACAAATTCTGTCCATGCCCGAAAGATGGCTGAATTTGTGTGTCGTGTATGAGTTGAAATCCTGCGCTTGACTCGCCAGCTGTAAGTACCGAAAACATTCGTTAAGATAAGACTGTTCCTAAATTATTCTAAGCACTAGGCTGACAAAATGTTCGTTTTTCCATGAACTACATTTAGTTTTAGTATCAGTTTCCAGTATTACTACTCTACCTTTAAAAAAACCCGCCATCTGTGAAGTCAAGGATTCCGAACCATATAGCGGCAATACAAATAAACAATCAATGAAATTTTAACTGCCCATGTACTACCTACTGTTCATGAGAACAGCCTGCTCACAGACAGGCGGACGGATGGACAGCGGAGGCTTAGTAATTGGGTACCGTTGGTTATTCTTTAGACTCAAAACCATTGTCAAGCCATTTGGCGTCATTGTGGTAAGGGGTCGAAAATGTAGGACCTTCTTTGTAGACAGGGATCCATCAAAAAAGGCGTAATATAATACCTGTGCCATCACTTCCATGATGTACATTGCCAATCATCAATTCTTCTGCTCCTCCTTCTCGAATGTCTGTCCTGAAGTTGGAAGGTTGAACCTGACACAAAAATGTAATCAATCACCACTTTCACTTCATTAGCCAATACGGTTTTGTAGAACCATGACTCTTAAGGCCTTTTACCTGTCATGCGGATTTTCGCCCGCATGCGGATCTGACCCGCATACGGGTGACAAATATTTATTTGCCGCAAGTATCGCGCGTGTCGCTAGTGAGAAAACACGTGCAGAGAGATTAAAGTGATAATCGCATATTCTTTACAAAGAAAAACGAGCTGCTTGTACCCAAACAAAGCCCACAAATGCACTTTAAATTAACACTCTATGTATAAATTTTCATTATTGTATGCGCTATGACCGTGAGTGTGAGCGCCCACATGCGGGTGGCATGCGTGCCCTCAGCATCCACGTTCCGCGTTCGTGTTAAATGGATCCGTACGCGGCCGAAAATCCGCATAGTACGAATTCTTTTACCTGGCCTTCGTTACGCATGAGATCAGGGAACACCGAACCAGGGAATCTGTTATAAATGCCATTCAGATTGTAGTGCAGATTCATGTCTGGACCGATATTCGCCTTAAGCAATTGTTCCCAAATGCCACCTGAAATGTAAAAAATAGCCTACGTAGGTAAATTGAGTTGATTTGGTTAACGAGATAAGAAATAAATTAAATTATGCAATAACCTTTGTCAATAGACGTAATGGGCCTGTTTGACTGCCATGGATACTCTCCGTGCGCTTGGAAATAGATTGCGTACGTCGAAAGCTGTAATCACAATATTGAGAATTAGGTATATAAGCGCTATTAAAGTTGCAAGGATTTTATGTAGAACTTCCATGCAGAATATGAAGCCCGTAAACTAAACCGTGCTAGCCTTTGGACAATAGCAATTCTTGTGACAAGCTTCTCGACATAGCAGTTTAGGCTTGCATGGTCCATCAATGAAGGAATGAATTTAAGAATTTTAATAAAATAAATAAAAATTTAAAAAAATCTATAATTCAGGCAATATGAATTCATGTGCTAGTATTGACATAAAACTACGAGTATGTTAGTATATTAACAATTATGTATCCTAGGCAATCAACAAAATCTTCTAGGCACATCAGGTGTCCTAAATGAACAGGAAAAATAAGAGAAAAGCTGTACAGCGGCAGCACTCCCTCTCGCACAAAGTGCACCTCTCCAACATACGAGGTCTGCACTCAAATCTCGCTGCAGTCCATCACCACCTCGAGACGGAGAAACCAGCGCTCTTATTTCTGTCGGAGACGCAGATCGGATGTCCGTCAGACGTGTCATATCTGTCTTACCCAGGGTTTACCCTGGAGCACCACTTTAGACCACGCGCGGGCGTATGTGTGTACGCCGGGGACGACATCTGCTATCGACGTCTCCGAAACCTTGAAGACTCCAGGTTCTCAACGCTGTGGGTTATAGTGGACACAGGCCTGGACAAAATTGTCTACGCCTATGTCTACCGTTCGCACAGCTGTGATTTGGAGACAACTGGGCTCACACAGCACCTGAGTGAGGCGGCGGATGCGGCTCAGCAGCGGTACCCTTCTGCCCAATTGGTGTTACTGTGGGACTTCAATGCCCACCATCAGGAGTGGCTCTTCCCATACCAGTGCACAGACCATGCTGGACGAGAGACGCGAAAGCTAGCGCTAGCGTTAAATCTTACCCAGCTGGTCCAGGGGGCAACGAGGGTGCCGGATGTTGATTCGCACACTGCCAATCACTTGGACCTTTTGCTGACAACTGATCCAGACTGCTACTCGGTGACGATTTCTTCACCACTGGGTAGCTCGGACCACTGTCTGGTGAAGTCTGTGTCCGTCTACTCCCCGCCCGATCCTAGCCCAAGAGGCACCCGGCGGGTATGGCGATACAGGTCAGCAGATTGGGATGGCATGCGATCTTTCTTCGCATGTTACCCTTGGCAGCCTACTTGCTTTTCTTCGACTGATGCTTCATCGTGCGCGGACGCCGTGACGGATGTGTTGCGGAGGGGAATGGAGTACTTACTACATTCCGTTCTCTGACGTAACAATGTCTGCGAAACTCGTCCATGGTTTGGTGCCGAGTGCCATCGCGCTGATGCGATTAAGCACGCGGCGTACCTAGCATGGGTCGACGCTTGTACGCGCAAAACAAATGGTGTGAGTCAGAAGAAGAGAGCTTTTAACAGGGCTGCCATGTCCTGCAAAATGGTGTTGCGGAGGGCTTGATTTGACCACATTAGCCGAATAGGGAACAAACTTTCTTCATACCCAGCAGGTAGTAAGGCTTTTTGGTCCCTGGCTAAGTCGGTCGAATCGAACTTCTGCCGCCCCTCACTATCACCACTGCTGAGACCCGACGGAACGCTGGCCCACTCCGCTGAGGAATAGAATAGAAACGAACGAAAGCGAACTTGTTTGCTTCTTTGTTTGCGGAATCTTCATGTCTGGATCCTGGTGGCGCGGAGCCCCCTGCTTCTCCTGCTGGATGCGAGTCGAGTATGTCGAACATTCGCATTCATCAGAGGGACGTCCGTAGGGTACTGCGTAACCTAGACGTGTACAAGGCTAGTGGCCCCGACGGGATACCGGCAGTTGTGCTGAAGACTTGTGCGCCTGAGTTGTCTCCGATCTTGACACGCCTATTTCGCCTTTCGTTTGAGACTGGAAAAGTGCCAAAGGCATGGAAGCAAGCTAACGTGCAGCCCGTGCCCAAGAAAGGTAGTCGAGCTGACCCGTCGAATTATAGACCTATCTCAATAACGTCCATACTCTGTAAGAATCATAAGCTCCTGGCATACCTAGAAGCGAATGATGTCCTTAGTGACCGACTATACGGATTCCGCCGAAATCGGTCTACTGGGGATCTTCTTGCGTATGCCATTCACATCTGGAGTGAGGCCATAGAGAAGCACGGGGAGGCACTAGCGGTCTCCCTTGACATCTCGAAGGCCTTCGACAGTGTCTGGCAAGCGTTATTAGTAAGCGGATTCCCTGAGGGATCGGTTTATACGAGTGGTCATTGATGGCTGCTCGTCTGGACTGCTGGATATTAATGCCGGGGTTCCTCAGGGGTCGGTGCTTTCGGCAACACTATTCTTGCTGCATATTAATGATCTGCTTAAACCCGGTACCTTTGGGTATGCAGGCGACAGCACTGTTGCTGAGAGATACATGTCCGACGCACAAGCTGATGGGTCGCAGACCCGGTCTCTCCGGGAGGCTATGGTTGAGCGCTTGAACGTGTCCTTACAGGCTCTCTCAGAATGGGGCGATGCCAATCTGGTCAAGTTCAATGCTGCTAAGACCCAAGCGTGTCTATTTTCCGCTAAACGGAGCCAATTCCACCAAGCTCCATCTTTCCGAGGTGCAACCGTGCCGATAACCGACCAACTTGAGCTTCTTGGGGTTAAATTAACATCTACCCTCAATTTTGGCCCTTTCATAGAGGCAAAAGCTCAAGTGGCTGCAAAGAAGTTGGGGATCTTAGCAAAGGTGAGACGGTACTTTACGCCGGAACAGCTGCTCAAACTCTATCAAGCTCAAGTTATATCATGTATGGAGTACTGCTCTCATCTTTGGGACGGATCTGCCAGATACCAGCTTGATGCCCTTGAGTCAATTGAGAAACGAGCCAAGAGGATCATCGGCGGTGATAGGCTCGTCGCGACGACGCTCCAAAGTCTTGAGCATCGACGACGAGTTGCTAGCCTGTCGGTTTTCTACCGGTTGCATTTTGGGGAATGTGCGACGGTATTGCATAATTTGATTCCGCCAAGCCCGTTCCATCATCGGACCACAAGACGAACGGCGATGCGCCACCGGTACATGGTGGACATCCCACCCACGCGCACAAAACCTTTTGGGAACACATTCATAGTGCGTGCAGCTAAGGAGTGGAATTCCCTGCCGGAGTCTGTGTTTCCTGATAGCTATAACCTGGGAGTGTTTAAGTCAAGAGTGAATA
The DNA here is from genome assembly GCA_947578705.1 of Lacanobia wlatinum. Classification (NCBI taxonomy): domain Eukaryota; kingdom Metazoa; phylum Arthropoda; class Insecta; order Lepidoptera; family Noctuidae; genus Lacanobia; species Lacanobia wlatinum. The sequence continues at coordinate 4,938,701 of OX388022.1, read as the reverse complement.
GGTTACTTCTAAGCAAACGTGCTCCATCTTCGACCACATCATCGCTTACCATCAGGTGCGATAGTGGTCAAACGCGAGCCTATAAATAGCAAGAAAAGAAAAGGTGTCCCTCAGTTTTGCTGGTAACAACGCATAAGAGATCGTTAACGGTGCCACGCACACGACCAACAGTGATGCTGATCTCTTGCGCATGATTGTAAAGAGCCGCAAATATACTATGCGCTACGAAAACGTGGCAGCGACAACAGTAGGTATCCTAAATGCGTTGTTGTACTGTACGCGCAAGGCATTGGACGCTTTCTGTGTGTATCTAGTCCATAGGGTGCAGGTGTAAAAAGATTGGCAATATGCCTTAAATAAAGTTATCTTGACATTAATGTCGCATCTTGCAAAAATGCGTGCCCGCATATTACACCTTACGGTCAAAGCCCTGCGCTCTCTCTCGATGTCACAGTCATCCGTCCCATCCTCCGTAACCCAATGACCAAAGTACCAGGTCCAGATAGGTAGACAGGTATGTAATAAATAGTTTACCTGTGTGTAATAGAGGGCTAGCCAATATTTCCCGCCGTGACCCACAAACGCAGTCTCATTAGCATCCATCAAGCCAGTCGGGATTTCTTGATGCAACGTTTCTTGGGATATTTGGAGATTGCACCCATACCTAGAAATAAATAAAACCTTTGCTATTGCTGTATTTGAAGTCAAATTTATGCTGCAGTGCACTTGTGAATATTTCAATGAGACATCGTCCCGGCCGAGGAAACTGAAAATGTAGATTTTAAGTAAGAGGGACAATCGATGTGCCTAGCCCTTCCACAAATATGTTGGGGCGGCTTCCAGCCTAACCGTTTCCAGCTGAATACCAGTATTTTACATGGACTGGCTAGTATTATACAGCGTTGGGTGGCTCGCCGTCCGATAAGGACCAGGGGGGTCTCTAACGAAATCCGTAGTTTCGGGCTTAGTTGCGGGCGGGCATTTTCTACTCCGTATCACCTAACCACTGAGAACTAATGATAACACGATTTGACAGTTACTGTGAAATCGTGTTGTCATTCATTCTCAGTTCGGGTTCGGTACTAATCGTAAGTCTGTAGGTGATACGGAGTAGAATACGCCCGCCTGCAACTAAGCCCGAAACTACGGATTTCGTTAGAGAGCAGCCCCCCAGGCCAGGGTCGGCGGCGCGTTGTGCTCCAGGCGCGCATAATTGAAAGATGGTCAGCATAGTAGACGGGGCCCTAGCGGGCCAGTGCCTGCCAGGGTTCAGGAATTTGTTCGAAAGAGTTACCGCGACCGTGGAGTGCAAAGGGAGGGGTGGGTTTTTTTTTTAAATAACGTTGCTCCACACTAGGAATTTCTCCTGTATCGTGGATGCGTTTACAAACATACAAACTCACATACACAAACAGCTAGACCCGGAACAACTATCTGTAGGCCATACAAATATTTGTTCCTTGCGGGAATCGAACCCACGACACGCGGCGCAGCAGCCGATCGCTCAACCACTGCGCCAACCGTGCCGTTTTAGTCAGTTAGAGTCTGACACTCCCTTACGCTCAGGTAGAGCGGAGCCATTTGATGATTTCCCATACAAAAAACACGTACATTCCGAGCCACAAAGGAAACTCGGTATGAAATGGACCCATTCTCTGACTGACCTCGGCAAGCGTAGCTTAACCCCGAAGTTCGACCCGTGCCGCTCTCATTTAATACAGCCACAAGCTCCTCTCAGGTTAGAGATATAAGTGTATATTTAATGCAATTTTACGCCGGAGTCGATGAGTTGAGGCCAATGTTTAGTTAAATAAGCTCTTCGGTAGAAAATATGATGATGATCAGCTAGTCTATTCTGTAAAGAACTATTTCGATATCGAGCTTCAACAAAGTGAGTTTTATTGCACACAACATAAAGGTCTTAATTTGAAACTCACTTCCGATTCCGCTGTCGAGATACGAAAATGTTGTTACAGAATAGCACTACTGATCTCTAACCATTAATGTGGATTTTAGCTATGGAAATTTAACTGAGGATGCTTTTCGGCAGAAATTCTTACTATCCTTACTTATTAATATATTATTATATTACATATATATTATACATATCCTTACTATATTTACTACTAGCTTCTGCCAGCGGCTTCGCCCGCGTGGTCCCTAGGGAACATACTGTCGGAATAAAAAGTAGCCTATGTCCTTTCTCAGGCTCTAGACTATCTGTGTACCAAATTTCATTTAAATCGGTTCAGTAGTTTTGGCGTGAAAGCGCGACAGACAGACTAATTCTGAATCTGATGAACTCATCGTTTTAAAACAAATCTCCGCTATACGTAAAAAATATGAACAAAACTTTACAACTCAAAAAAACAAATGAAAATTAGACTGCTGCTTTCCCGCCTATTTTTTTTTCTGTGATCGGCCTGCTATTCAGCCGTTATTTTACATTTTCATCATTGAAAAAATGGTAAATATTTTTCCCAAATCTATGTTACTTTAAAGAAATAGTTGTAAATAAATTATAATAAAGTCATTTAAAAATATAATCTTCAGTTATTTCAATTTTACACCGCGCTGCAATTGACTGGCTGTATAGAAAGCTGGGACATGGTTCAATAGAAATGGTTCACTATTTTTTTTTTATAATATGATGGCTGGAAGTTGAAAACAATTCTCCCTAGGGCTGAAAAGTAATACTTTCAACCCGCTCCTCAGGCAACTTCAGGCTTACTTTCCGAGTATGAATAATGAAAAATATATTTAAAACCCTCACAGTAAGCCCTTTCATTTGATATGTCACACGATACAGTTTTGAAATTTTCTAGTTGGGATCAAACTCAAAATTTAATAATTTACGTAACGCGTCCGTGTTTTGGTCACAAAAGTCCATATGTGTTGCTAATTTCAACAGAACCAGTGCAGTGGATCCGGAGAGAATTGGCTGTGACAAACGGACAGATAGACAGACAGACACCCAAGTGATCCTATAAGGGTACCATTCCTTACGGATATTCGGAACCCTAAAAATACAATGGAAAGCGATTTGCAGTTTGTCAGCTACTTACCAATCGGGGCAAGCTTTCAATATGTCGTAGGGTGCTCGGTAATACTCAGCTCTTCTTACAATAGGGTTCCGTATGTTGAACCTCTCGTTGGGATCCGTGAGGTTGATCCGCTTGATTTTGATGTCCCTTCTCTCACAAATATAGTCGTAGTGAAACTTTGGTATGGATTCCCCTCTTGCACAATAGGTTTCTAAAATTGTTACATGTTTGAGCCTGAGGTGTGTACGGACACGGAGATACTTACGTAAATACCTGCGGGTCTAAAAAGGCCACTTTAGCAGAATCAGAAAGCACATCACGCTACCCGTCACTGTCAAATTTTCCCAATCGACCTTGAACCTAATGTGTTAGCGATAAAGATGAAAATGAAATTTGACAGATTATTGTGTGGTTAAAATTATGATTCTAAAGTAGAATTCTGCTAAAGTGGCCTTTTTAGACCCGCTAGTCAAGATAAAAATATCCCTATTTGATCGAAATGTGCTCTACGAGAGAACATATACCCACCTAAAGGAGCTAGACAATAATAAATTTGGATAAAGGATATGAATAAGTACGTAAGGATCATCGGGAAATCGCAGATTCCCCCATCCTCTTAAACTATCCCTCAGTACTTACAAAGAACACATAAGGTAATTCACATTCTAAAACGTATGCTTGGATTTAGGTATATTTGTAAAAAGTAGATGAATCTCTTGAAGACCTTGAAGTACAGCTTCGATTTCGAAAATACTTTAACTGATAGAAAATTTTTGTTGAGTGCCATGGGCTTATTTTTGTCCTGGAATATGCACGGTTCATGAGAATTTCTCAGGAACAAATCCACGGGGCAAAGCGTTGAAGTAAATAAGCTTCTACTAAAGTCATGAGTGCATTTACAGACAGGACTTTAGAACAGTGCCGTAAATAGCCTTTTCTGCGCCCTGTGCGAGCTTCTATAACTGCGCCCTTGTTTTTAGATATTATAGGTACCCAGTTCTAGAACTGATGTGGGCAAACAAGCAGACGAGCTATTTAAGTGAACCCTTCGCCTATTATACCACCCACCGTGTTTCACTCAAGTGCAAATGCGTTGCCCACCCTGATGGTTAAGATTTAATTTTTGGGCTACTTTGGTCTTCATACTTCTATTAATAATAAAATAACACCCTGCAAAGTTTCAGGAAACTGTAAATTAATTTTGCGCGATGTTTTGTCTAATTTAACAAACGTTTTTGATGATACTGGCATTTAGGTACGTATGTGTTGAAATCGAGCACTAGGGGCGCAGCGGGAACGTATCAGGAACAAACCGAAAAAATAATAGTCCTGCCTGGTCTGGCCATTCTTGCGCCCCCCAGAGTCTAGGCCCTCACCGCCCTATTTACGGCACTGCTTGAAAATACTTTCACTGAAAGAAAATTTTTGTTGAGTGCCAAGGGCTTACGTTTGTCCTGGAGTATCCACGGTTCATGAGAAGTTCTCAGGAACAAATCCACGGGGCAAAGCGTTGAAGTAAATAAACTTCTACTAAAGTCATGAGTGCATTTACAGACAGAACTTTAGAATCCAAATAATCTACAAACTTTGATATGTTCCATCCAGGGAGTTGACGGCGGCATGCTTATCAATGCAGTATCTGTAGCCGAAAAGTGATGGGTATCGAAGATAAGGCACTTGACATGAGAAACGTCCTTCTTGATACATAGCTCCCTGAAAACATTATATTTATATTTTTATGAATTAAATCCTCCTAGGAGCGTGCTAGCTAGATCATCACGCTAATTTAGTTATGGCTTTTAAGTAGTTTATTTAAAATTACCGTTAGATACACGCCTTATAACACTCACATCCCGCAACGTAGATTTACCTACAAGATCTGATGCGCTCCAGCGATCACGAGAGTTCCAAGTACCTAGCTGCGGAAAGTACCCAAAGACTAGTCTTGTTCCGTAGAATCTGTTTACAAATCTAACTCACGAAATGTCCCAGAGTACGTCAGGTGCTTAGTAAAAGAGACGGGATCCCTTCTTTTCGCATAATGTTCTTTTTCCTAATACACTTTGGCTAACTATTTTTGTATAATTTGTTCTGCCTTAATAATACTTTGCCATATATTTTTTTCAGATGCGTATTTATTTATTTATTTTATTATTTATGTACACACAGAAAAAACATTAAAAGTTTACATTATAAATATGAGTACAAAGGAACTGCTTATTTCTAACGAAATTTCTTCCAGCAGACCTGCGACAGGACAAATGAAAAAGAAATGTAGACAATAGTGTGTAAGAACAAGAGAAGAGTATCTAAAGTCTTAAAATTAAAGTAAAAAATAAATATACATATAAAATATATACCTATACCGAATACTATATTATAAAATAAATATACATATATATATAGTTGAGAGGAAAGGTGGCACTCTTTAAATCGATTCTTAAAAAGAGAAATTGATTTTAAGTCACGAATGCTAGGCGGAAGTGAGTTCCACAATCTAACTGCATGGACAGAGAAAGAGTAAGAATAGTAGCTGGATTTATGAGGATGAGTTTTAAGGATAGACCTGAGGTGTGATCTGCACGAAGCGACACTACGCCGAGCGTAAGAAATGCGCTTACGTAGGTAAGGGGGGTAAGAAGGGTTATGAAGGATGTTGAAAAGGAGACAAACAATCCGAGTGTTCCTGCGAAGACGGATAGGGAGCCACTTGAGTTCCTTCCGAAGGTACGTATTTGAATATCGAAGATTAAAATACCTATGCTTAAAATGTCAATAATCAAAACATCGAAACTTAAAATATTGAACGACCTTAAAACCGAATATTAAAATAACGAAAGTTTATATCGTCGAATGGTTAAATAACCTACGTCCAATATATCTAAAATCGAAATATCTACAAAAGTTACATCGAAAGATCTACACATCGAAATACAGAGTATCGAATGTCCTAAATATTATTATAGAAGTACAGAGTATCGAACGTCCTAAATATTATTATAGAAGTACAGAGTATCGAACGTCCTAAATATTATTATAGAAGTACAGAGTATCGAACGTCCTAAATATTATTATAGAAGTACAGAGTATCGAACGTCCTAAATATTATTAAAGAAGTACAGCGTATCGAACGTCCTAAATCGATCGATTATGAAATCGATGGGTACAAATTTGAACATCGAAAATTAAAATACCTACGTATGAAAATGGGTTAATTTTCAACATTTAATACATTCATTATTTATATTCACGATAAAAATACCTACAAGTTAAAATATCGGACTAATTTTGATAAGAATAATGTATACAATTAGATCTTATAATATAGCATAACAGTTTTAGGATCAACAGTCTACCCTAGTTGGATATGCAATACTTAACAAAGAAAAGCAAATTGATTAATTAGTTCTACTAATTGTTAGTTACAAACCTACCTACATATTTTTTTTTCCAAAAAACTCATGCAAATTATAATAAACATTATTAAGTAAGTAACATTTTTTAATTTGGTTTTATACATGTTTCCATTTAATTGCTTTATAACTGTTGGTAAATTGTTGTATACACGAATAGCAGTTATGTAAGTACTTTTATAATACATCATATTCTTTACTCTGGGCAAAACAATATCATATTTGTATTGGTTGCGAATGTTTCTCTTTGAATCCGATTTGAAATTAAAATATTGCATATTATTCTTTATGCAATATTTTAATAATAATAATGATATTAATTTAATTATATACAAGTAGTATGAGTGGAAAAGTGCAACCCCTTCGCCCTTGTGTAACAAAGGATAGGCACCAATGCTTACCTACGCAGCTTCGGCTAAAAAAAGGCTCAGTCACTACGGCTGACGGGGTTGCCCTCCCTTCGCGCCTCTCGATTTTTATATACACTCTAGGGGTAACAGCCAAAAGACTACTTAAAGTCGGGGTGGTACGATTCGCATCTGGAACATTTCGACCTATTTTATTCATGAAAATCGGTGTCCAGTGTAGAAGCGTAGGTCAATCGTGAAGGTATTATTTAGTTTTTTTAAATTAAAATATTGTCTCAAGACAGACAAGAAAGTCAATATGTTGTACTACAAAAGTTAGTGACAGAAACGAATCGCTGCAAAACCGAATCCACGTAGTCTTGTCTGCCCTACTCCTAAAGTGTAATTTAGAATAGTGTAGGCGCGGAGGGGTGAGGCAGCCCGCGAGCTGAGGAGCAGGTGGTTTTAACACCCGCCGCCGCGGCTGAGGCTGTCCGGCGAAGCCGGCCAGTAAGACGAAGCTGCGATGGTGAGCGTTTAAACCACGACTGCGACGATAAGCTCGCGTGGGACTGCCAGAGCCCCGCAGCGCCGGAGCCGTGACAGAATCCATGCTTGTTGCATGTTTTATGCTCGTTAGCATGCTGCATGCTTCTAATCCGTGTTCCGACATGATAATATTCTCTAAACAATACGTTACACTTTTGCAGTAGTCAGACTAATGACTAATAGCAACGCATTTGCAGTGTGTCTATTTTATATCATCCGATATTTTGATCACTAGGCATTTCAAACTTCGACGTTTTAAGCGTAGGTATTTTAATCTTCGATATTCAAATACGTACCCAAACGTATGCCAAGTTATATTAGGTCTTAGGATAGGGAACCAATTCTTGGGAAAGTGTGGATTATATCTTATCGATGGGCGTCAAGAGACACTAGAAAAATACCATTCTATTAGCGAATGAAATTATCCAAATGCCATTTAAGGGATTGACCACGTGAAAGCGGCCATTTTGATTTTTTTTTCAACATCGCAGCGCACGGTGATACATGTTTGTTTATGGGTAAACAAACAAAAAGTAGCGACATGGTACCCTAAAGTGTAACGTTGGCCAGATATTTGGAGGTGAAGTTGTCATGTGACAACAATGACCATAATTCAAAATGAATTAATTACGAGCTTTTATGCATTAGATTAAACTCAAATAATAGTTCCCAGCTTGATTTAAGCATTTACTAGAAGAAAGTAAAATAAAAACACGAGAAATCCACTTTTTTAACTACTTTGCAAATAATAGTGTTTAATCTATATATATACCAATATATAAAGCTGAAGAGTTTGTTTGTTTGCTTGAAAGCGCTAATCTCAGGAACCACTGGTCCGATTTGAAAAATTCTTTCAATGTTAGGTTTAAAGATATTTATTCTCAAAAAAAGACACAAAGTCATGAGAACAATGCTTATGCTAAAGATATTGAGTTCGTCAATAAAATAAATATTGAGTGTTTCACTCATCCAACGCATTCCCTTATGTGTAATGAATTGCTGATTGAAGGCAATTCGTTATTATTTATTAATTAAATATTGGGCTAATTGCTTCTTAAATGCATTGAATGAGTGTACATTTTTTATGCATGACGGTATATTGTTATATAACTGTGCTCCTTCAAATGTTAATTTTTTCTTGCCGAACTTAGTTCTCATCTTTGGTAAGATAGATAGCCCCCTCATGTTAGATAGCCCATTTATCGCGGAAGGCTATAGGCTATATATTATCACGCTAAGACCAATAGGAGCGGAGCAGTAATGAAAATTGTGACGCAGACGAAGTTGCACGGGTCAGCTAGTTTATATAAATGGTTAAATCAAGCCTGGAACTAATATTAGAATACACTCTACTACATATAGGTGTAAGCACGTAAGTAGTACCTACATTTTTAATCATTTTCATTGTTCTAACACGGCGACTTTACCTCCAAATTTCTGGGCAATGTGAAACTTTAGGGCACCATGTTGCCAACATTTTTGGTTTGTTTATGTGTCCTCTACCCATTTAGACAGGTTTCATCGTTCACCGCGATATTGAAAAATAATCAAAATGGCAGATGGTGGCTACGCCAGTTCCCATTCAAAAATTCGAACCCTCCCCCTCTTGACAGCGTTTGTCAGTCCCATATATTTTTGAGGTTTTGACAATCGCTTTCGCCATGCTACCGCTGACAGAGTGTCACGCGCTTGTCTAGAGCCTAGGCTCCGCCTGCCATGTTCGCCTGGTTCTACTGCGATGTCAACAACTATAGACAGATAGTAAATCAGCAAAGCATAGCACTTGTTGCTGTTAATTAGATAGAGCCTTCTAGAAACCTTGCAGATGACGCTGCGTCTGCCCGGAGGCCTGGACACGCCTCCGAAGCAGTAGGTCCTGGTGCCGTTGATCATGATCTCCGTGACTCCAATGTGCGATATCAGCGTGATGCCATTGATGCCCGCGAACGCGAAGCGCTGCAAGCCAGCCCGCTTGCGGACCTCGACGTTGTTCTTCATACTCATCGTGTTAACGATCGCTTGCCAACCGTAAACGAATTCGTGCATTGGACCTGGAAACTTTGGCTTGTTTAGTGCGGTGACGAGCGTGTACACTTATCCTACACGGTACACCCAGCAACCTTCTGTGGGCTTAACGAGCTATAGCCTTTATATTTTGGCAGGGATGAGAATAGTAGTTGGGTAATTCAAAGTGTTGGTCACATCGTGCCGTTGGTCGCATTGAGCCGTTGATGCCCGCGAACGCGAAGCGCTGCAAGCCAGCCCGCTTGCGGACCTCTTGGCAGGGATGAGAATAGTAGATAGTATAGGATAATTCAAGTGTTGGTCACATTGTTGTAAAGCAGTTTATACGGTATAGTAGCTGAATTAACTCGCAGAGTAGGTGCCGCAAGATTTGTCAAGAAATAGACCTCCCCACTGAAACAATATCACCTGCTTTCACCAGACATTCTTTCACACACATCTTTCACTCAATCCACATAAATGTATCTTTGGAATGTGTAGAAACCACTGCTAAAGACTTCTACCAGATCATTAGCCGTTGAACCATAAGGTTTTCATGATAACAATATTTTTTAATCCCATACAAACCTATGCCAAAGCTGTCTCCATCAAGAAAATTGAACATTTCGCCGAAGGAGTCGGGCATGAGGCCGGAGATGATGGTGGTCTGCTGGAAGCCCTCGTCAGGCGACATAGGCGCGATCTCATCGGGTGGCGTGGTGAACTCGTGCGAAGACAAGTTGTTGAAGCGACCATGGCGCGATGAGGACGCCGCCTCGCCGGCCTGTAAGCACCTTCGTACTTAGTTGTGGACAAATGATAGTGTGCATCAATGCGAGAAAGGTGCGCTTCCCTGGTGTGCAGGATGTCGGACAGCACCAGCAGCATCCTAAGCATGATCCCAGTCGCCAGGACTGTTTTTAAGAGGGACGCTGTTGTGCAATTAGGTAGTCGATGAGTGGTCGCAGCGTTGATACACTGATATTTGTTTTGTGTAGTGTCAGTGCTTGCTGACATAGTCGTAAGTTTAAATAACCATTTTTGAGTCTTGGATACTTGAATAAAGAGGAATTCAGGCAGAGAAACATTCTAGCTGACGGACAACGTGCCACTTTCAGAATTAAGAATTCTAAGTTGAGTACCTATTTGTCAAAGGTTACCTTAGCCTGAAAATCTGACAAACTTTGGCTAGGTACTTTAACAGTATCATCATCTGCCTAGCCTTTTTCCAAACTATATTGGGGTCGGCTTCCAGTCAAACCGGATTCTGCTGAATATCAGTATATTAAGTGGAGCAGCAGCCTACCAGACCTCCACAACCCATTAGCTGGGTAACACGGTAGAACAGTATAGTCACTATATTATTTTAAAAGATGACGTACAAAAGTGCCGTTTAATGGCCTAATAAACGCTTTGACTTTGGTACTTTAACAATACGGTTTGACTAAATCCTCAATTCAGCAACGGCGTGTTCTAAACCTGAACTACCCCATGTCCTACTCCCACAGATATAACTTAGATCTGGACTCACCTGCATCAGCCAGAACGCAACAAACAAAAATATGATGGGCCCAATCATGGCCGCTGTATGGCCCAACTGCAACCACTTCACTGCCACTACTGTTTACCTTTAGATACTGATTGGCTGTCAACGCTGATTGGCAATTGGATTGCTTGTTAGCGGTAACAACTGAAATAATAAATAATTTATTACTCAGATAAGAGTTTTTAAGACTCAAAATATAGGAATTAAAATAAGGAGATTAAATTTTAAAACGATAACATTGTGTGCCTCATTTCTGCACCAAATAAATAGGTCCAGTCTAGTTTTGCAACATGCCAGACAACTACACTTTTAGTATCAAGCACTCAACATATGGGTCGAAAAATACCACAACCCGCATCTGAGTCGTCGTTTTAAGTAGCTATAGATGACTTGCGCGGGTTGTGGGACACGAACGAATTATTTTTCGACCCATGTGTTGAGTGCTTGGCACTAAAAGTGTTAAAGTAGGTTTGGCTGTGTTACGTAGATTGTAACATGCTATAAGTTCTCATGCAGCTACATGACAACCTTGCCATTAGCTGCCGCTGCAGACTCACCGCTCTTAGGGTGATACCACCAATAGAATCGCTTCATTTAACTAGCCTCGCTCACCGCAAACGATTCTATGGTTCTTAAGTAAGACATCCATTGCTACGCAACCTCGCACATCTCTGTTGCAACCTCGCGCATCTCTGCAGGCAGCAGCGGCAGGGGACGTGTCACCGCGCAGCACTGGTTTTATTGTATTTGTATGAAATAGCGGCAGGCGACATGTCACTAGCAACGAAATGTATTTCACAGAAATACATAGAAACCAGTAGTAACGCGGTGACACGTCGCGTGCTGTTGCTACCTGCAGTCGGCTACGAACTTGTACCTTTAACGTATTACGTACCTTTCAGAGAGCATAGTCCACTCAGGATAGTCTGTTTTAAGGGTTCCGAAAAAAAAACGGTAACCTTATAGGATCACTCGGGTGTCTGTCTGTCTGTCTGTCCGTCTGTCACAGCCAGTTTTCTCCGGATCCACTGGACCGATTCTGTTGAAATTTGGTACACATATGGACTTCTATGACCCAAACACGGACGCGTACGTAAGTCATTAATTTTTTAGTATGGTGGTCACTTTTGGGGGTCAAAATAGAAAATTTAAAAAACAAAGTTTTTTAACAATATTGTGTGACATATCAAATGAAAGGGCTTACTGTGAGGGTTTTAATTTTTTTTCATAATTTTAAAATAAATAGTTTAGAAGTAATTCAAGAATTTTGACGAAAAATGACCATTCCCCCCCCCCCTTATCTTCGAAACTACTGAGTCTAAATTTTTTTTTAGATGGAGATAATAGATCTTTACCTAAATATTACAGGCAAATGGCAACTGACATAGACTACAATAGCATTTAAGTCAGTTTTGACATTTGCACTTGTCAATTTAGTCTCAGAGATTAAAAAACAGACTATAATTCTATTGAAATAAATAAACTCATTTGAAATACATTGGTTACGAATACAATTGTTGCACGAATCGCATTTTATTTCTGGGTACAATGCTCGAGGACTACGTTCTAGTCGTCATTTAGAAATGCAGTAGAAACTATAATTATTATTTAATGAGCGAAAGTTATTTTAAAAGTTAGGTTTTTAAAATGCAAATACTTATCATATTTCGTTTTATCTAACAGTACCAACTCCCTATATAGTCGAATAGTAGGCTAGTCAGCACAGGAGATAAATAAAAACCATTTTTTTAGCAACTTTTTATTAGAACTTTAAAAAAAGCTTACAAATCAAATCAAAAAAGTTATTTGGCACAAGTACACGAACGTAACACTGGACAGATCAAAATGATACAACGCGAGATTCAAAACCGATATTAATGAAAACAAATATAAAGCACCTAAACTTTTGTTACATATTGTACCTACATTAGCTGTAGGTACAACTAAATCGAAAACATTTCAATATAAAAAATCACAAACTTTAAAACTGTTAATACTAAAGTAATTATAATACACATAGTTATATTAAATGGATATTTCATAATACACTGTAATATTAACCATACAAGTTTTGGATATCGTAAATATACTAACGATGATACGGCCGAACGGAACTATTTTATTGGAATACTACTCAAAGTTTGAACATCTATTCAAGAATATAAAGATAAGCTACGTATTATTATGTCTGTATCTATAAAATGCACTTCATGTCTCCTAGTATGTATTCGATTGATCAGTCAATATTGTATAATCTACATACTAAGTTATCACTAAATTTTCTGATTCATCAGAATACTTAAGTGACTACATTAAACAACTAAACATTACCACACAGTTATGATATTAAAATTAAAGCAAACATTGTGACAAACATTGACGACAACTAATGAATAAACTGTGATGTTTAATTCCCACGTCAGATAATGGGGTATATAATGTACACTTCTGACAAAGTTTCAGGCACAGTGGTGATTAGCCATTTTCCATAGTAGGAGGATCTTCAATGTACAAAGGAATTAGAAAAGAAGGGATGTGGAGCGCGCGACCGATAAGCGGAGCCGCGGCTCCAACCGAGATAGTTCAAGGTATTATAAAGAGGGAAACTACCTTAACAAATAATGCCCTATGACTACGTTACGTACTACCTGAAATTAAGGCTGATTTACATTGAAACTGTATTTCATGAATCGCTCTAACTGAAACATCATCAATTTCAATCTCGTATTCCATTTCAAGTCTGGAAACTTGAAATTTGACGGAACCCTTGTAAATCCATACTAATATGTTTTATAAATGTGAAACTATGTCTGTATGTCTATGCTTAACTTGGCACAAGACAGAACATGGCCTGGATTAGGTAATTTGACTTTTCTTTTCATCCTTCAATATTCTCCACTTTAGGTAATTTCAAGGAAATATAAAAACAGGGCTCGTCGGAAGCCTCAGTTCGAAAAAGATTGTTTTTTATTATTATAAATTTAAATTTTTAGAATACCATTCTTTAATGTTTTTACAAACATTTCGTTACTTTTTCAGTTTCCAGAAGTGTATTCTATACAATATTAGCACTGCTTATTAAAAATAATCTAACAAAAATGACTACTTTATAGCATAATATTTCACAAACGGTGTCCTGGAACGGCCAATGGTCTTACTTAACATTCATAAATTTAAAAAAAATACATTTTTTTTTAATATTTATAAATTAATACCCCGTACACGATGGAATAGACCAGAATGGAATTTATAGAATATAATTTTTGATACCTCCCATACAGGTTAAGTCAGTATAACGTTGATTAAGGGTTGAGTATGTTTTTTTTGGTAAATTTATTTAACAATCTTTTAAATTTTGGGATGCAAATAGTGTAAAATCACATTTTTGTACGGATTTCCCTGACCACCTTAAACTTCCCTGAATTTCCAGAAAGTGGACACCGTGACTACGGCAGTTCAAGTATTACATAAGCATCAGGTGGCGGGTCTTATTTTCGATGACAGCGGTGGCCTGATTACGCCAGTATTTTTAATTTATTTATTTATTCTTAATTTTGCCTCATACAACGGCAGCCCACTTCATCTATCCAATGACTACTACACATTCATTCATTATCATGGCGCATGACATAGTTTGAAACATCCAGGAGCGAGCGCAGTCCGATCCTTGTGTTCCAAGGACGGCGCGGAATGGAAGGGCAACATTGTTTTGATACGTTAAGATTATCAACAGGTGTTTGGTTATTTTTTTTTACTTTTATCTTAAGAATATTATTTAAAAATTTAATCGAGCCTACAGGTAGTTTATGTCGGGTACATAAAGTGGGCCGCCTTTGTAGAAAAACTAAAATAGCACCATGTATATTTTGTACCAAAATATAAGCACTACTATGTTTAATTTTACAGTGAATTTGCTTTTGTAGAATGCGTCAAAAGTGTTGACTGTTCATTGATTTTTATGGCATCAATATTTCAAGGCTATAAATACAGGCTCACTGCGGAGAGAGTGCGCATTTTTCTTCCATGCAATCAGTACAAGAAAAAATTCACGAAAGAAAATTGTATTTTTAGGTACGTTTTGGAGAAATGACGTTACTATTACTTAACTATCTTTTGCCCGCGACTTCGTACGCGCATATCCTGTTTTTCCCGGTCTCATAGGAATTTCGGGAAATCCTATCTTAGTACTCCCTTACACTCTCCAAGGAACCTACTTGGCAAATTTCAGCTTTCTACGAGCAGTAGTTTCAGCAGTGGGTTGTCTGTCAGTCACTCAATCAGTCAGTAACGGAAGAATTTTATACATTAGGATTTATGTTTATATCAATTAAATACACTTCTATTTATTTTTAATGAATCTAAAATTTCTGCATATCTGACGTAACCCTATATTTGCCGTATACCCTATTTTTTATAAAACTAGATCTGGATGAATGCATCTGGCGGATGATTAATAATACTGTATCAATGTAAATGAGCCTTAAAATCCAGTCGATAAATACTTACTTATACACTAAAGTTAAACCTACATCACCCTTAGCTTTCAGAGCCTCTTGGCAGGGGATATAATATTCATAAAGATAGCATAATTTTCAAAATTCTAATTGACCAGTTACTGGTTCATTATATATTAAAGCGATACACTTACTAAATATCCACCAATAAACAGTAATTAATTATTGACATACAACGATCACATTGATTAAACATTACAAATTGTTGGTGCCTTTATATAGGAACAGCCAAATAGAAAACTTTTCTTTGTCCAACGTGACATTCAAAAAGTGCATAGATAAATATATAGTACTTACACAATGACGTACACAGATAAAGGTCTCGTACAAAAATGTTTTACAAATATAAGTACCGATATATAAGCTCAGCAAAAAGTTCCTTAATTGGGATTTGAAAATCCATTTAAGTAAAATACTTTAATTAAAAGTTAAACGTTTAAAATCTGCTTCATGATTAGCACGATTATATAAAATTTAAGAAATTATTATGTATACATAATAATACAAGAGAGCGTTACAATACATAGAGAATGCTTTCAACATGGTAGGTGATGAGACTGGTGAGTTGGCGACGTCAGCTCGCAGCTAGCCTTCGCGACAGTGTAAGGCACAATGTTACACTTTCTTCACAAGCGTCAGTCTGATTGATCGTGAGTATGAATTGAACATCAAGAAAGCTACGATATTATGAAACGTTTACCGACACCCTAAATGCGTAATACACTAACAATAGTAATAGCACACTAAACTACATTCATCAAATTAGTTTAACATTGTGTACGGAGTGTTTCTAATAAGCTCTGTGTTTTCACAAGTGTCGTGTCGTGCAATACTTCAAAAAATAGGTAGGTACAGTCAGGAGTAGATAGATTATACAAGTATGGACCGTTCAGCAATAACATCTGACCACTAATAATGACAGATGATCATTTGTGGAAGTCGGTCTAGATTAAAATTTTCCAAGTCGGTCTTGACAAAAATTCTCTCGAGTTTATTTAAAATTAAATACTTTTCAGGTGGACCATCGATTTCACTGACTGTCCCTGACTTTTTCATGACCTTCCCTGACTTTCCAGAAAGTGTACATCCTGCTAATATTTTTATGTTAATAACATTTTGTGAAGAAACTAAAAATAATAATTATAATCTTTAATTTATACTTACACTACATCTTAAAACAGTGTTTTACGCATTTAGGTTGCAGGTGTACTATATTATCATAATAAACACTTAAATATATTGTTTACAATATAATGACGAACTTTACCTTCACTTAACTCTCATGAAATCTACGAATTTATCCAAAAGGTCAAATCTGCTTCAGTCTCAACGATTCAAAACCGTACGTACGCTTTAGCTCATAGCATATTTTAACATGCCGCTATACAAGACTAAATTTAGATAGTTTTAGCAATAAAGTACTACGGATTACATCCGCATTCATACGTTTACTATGAAAATATTGACTGCCAGATTTGTATTTTCGAGGTAGAAGGTATTTTAGAGAGTAAACTTTTTTGTGTTAGGTTAGGCTTTGGTACAGAGGCATGAGGGATATTATTCTACAATGTATGAAATATATCAAAGCACTCGAAATAGGTCTAACGATGTACAAAAGCCTCGAATCTAGTGTAAATACCACCATTAGTAGTTACAGCAAAGGTTTTTTTGACCGTCTGTAATTTCTGTCTGAATTAGTTACTATTAGAGTGAATGACTATTTAGAGGCGTTTTTTTTTATGAAGAGTTTTTTGGAAGCCTCATGTCTTTTTCTACGAAGGGCAGTGTTAGTTTAAATTCTAATTTTCCTCTGATAGAGAGCGCAGAACGTATAGTATGCTGGAGCAGCCATTATTTCAATGAGATCCATCCGAAATACTAATTTTGGTTGAGATTATCTCTTGAACTTCACGCTTCGCCCATGGCTCTTACGCAAACGATTACATATATTATTTTTATAGTTAGTTATCCTAGCCTTTAAATATCTTACTTAAGTAATAAATATATAAGTTTTGACGTTTGCTACTCAATAAATATTTATATTTATTGGCACCCAGGTATACTACTGCCCAGTTTAACATATAGATATCAAAACGTATACCTACATACATGGATACATTTTATTCGAAAATATATAGTTGTTTCCTTCGAATATAACAAGGAACACATCGGATAAGTATTAACCTAGTTTAAGAGTATAATACAACCTGTAACAGAATAAACGCAATACCTCTTAAGGGGTCATTGTACTCATCATTATGAACAACTTTCACTATGGGACCAACACTGAAATCGCGCCAAAAAATAATCGACTCCCCCATACATTTATGTGCGCTTAACTCGACAATTTTTTTTTTATTTGTGATGGGTTTGCTCTTGACTCTAGTCTAGGTCAGAGATGACAGAGACAAAGTCTACGATGGAGCGAGCTTACCCAGAAGGAGCCTGTGCACTCTTACTTTGAAGAGATTAGGGTTGTAAGCGTTCAGAAACACAGACGTAGGCAGAGAGTTCCACTTCTTTGCTGTGCGCATTATAAAAGACGTTTGGAAACGCTTAGTGCGAATTGGTGGAATAGTAACAAGGTAGGGATGGTAAGATGCAGTGCGTCTGGATGTCCGATGGTAGAAGGGGGCCGGTGGGATGAGGTCGTGGAGTTCTTGGGCACACTCACCGATAAAATGTACTGAACAGCTGATTTTTTTTTCATGATTTCGGCGTTGATCCCATAGTAAAAGATGTTCATAATGATGAGTACAATGACCCCTTAAGAGGTATTGAGTTTATTTTGCTACACGTTTTATAAGTAAAAAAGAGCCTCTTATTAGTACCGAACATAGGTAGGTGAAATATTAACACATTTATAACGAACAGCTAGATATAAATTGCTTTGTTAATGTGGTGACTCCCACAGTTTCCGAGGGACACCGACAAAAATATGACAGAACTGTTCATCGTACGAAAGATTAGCTTTAATAAGAGTTGTCGCTCGCAACTTCAGTTTTACATTTTATTTTAAGAACTTACTAATATCTGTATAAGTACAGTCAACAAAGCTATTCGGTATACAGGCAAAAATATTATTTTTTCCACAGCACTGCCAATCTTTATTTCTAATGTGTGCATTATATTTTTTTAAGCTTTTGACAACATACTTACGAGTGTGTTGTACAATATTGTCTACTCAGCACACTCACAACATTGTTTAAAAGTAGTTGCAAGTTAGCTGCCTGCATACCCAATAGCTTTGTTGACTGCACATTATATTAAACCTCTTTGTTAGAGGAGGTGTTATCGAAATATTTAAGTTTTCTCACCGTACTTATAGCTCTTTATAGATAAACTAATCTAAACTTTTACGTTTAATAGCCTCTTTTTTAGAGGAAGTGTTATCTATATACAACCTGTAACAGAATAAACGCAATACCTCTTAAGGGGTAATTGTACTCATCATTGTGAACAACTTTCACTATGGGACCAACACTGAAATCGCGAAAAAAATATCGACTCCCCCATACATTTATGTGCGCTTAACTCAACAAAATGTACTGAACAGCTGAATTTTTTTTCGCGATTGGTCCCATAGTAAAAGTTGTTCATGTAAGTAAGTGTGTGTGTGTGTGTGTGTGTGTGTGTGTGTGTTGTGTAGTGTTGTTGTTGTGTTGTAAGTACTAACACTAGTTTCTAAGTTTTTGAATACTAACCAAAAAATGGACTCTGTCTGAAATATACGTTTTTTTTTTTTATAATGACGAGTACAATGACCCCTTAAGAGGTATTGCGTTTATTCTGTTACACGTTGTATTTAAGTTTTTTCATCGTACTGATAGCTCCTACACTATACTACCCAGCTCCTACGCCGCCGCCGCCGCTACCCCTACGCTATATTATTTTTTACTCCTACGCTATTTTTTTTTAAATAATATTTTAATTTTGTTTTGTACAGACTAATAACTTGTTTGTGTGGTTTTTAAACTGTTAATTCAAGTTGGTTATAATAATAAATAAATAAATAAATAAAAATATATATTCCAGGGGTTCCCAATATTTTTTATAGTGTGACTCCCTTTAAATATTTTTTTTTTCTGCGACGACGCCCTTTGTAAAAGAACGCCCTTGTGGTAGCTTCATTTGGGAAAACTGGTAGGGCAAGCGTTATGTGTTCGAGCGTATCTTGTATGTTTGTTTCGTTTATAAATTTATTTATTACCTCGTATACTCCAAACGGCTATATGCATTTCGACCATTAAGGTGTCGTTAGATTCGTCTCAAAAACCCAAGTGTTAGATAGGTGTTTAAAAAAACAATATGGCGGATTTTTGGCGCTAAATTGTAAGATGTCAATATTTTTTTTTAACCATACCTGTCGAAAGAAAAACCTATCTATAATTTGTAATCTCTATGCACATTTTCTTGTATACCATCAGTGTTTACTACAAATACCTTTTTTAACAATAAAAGACTTTATTATTATTATTATCTATCAAAATGAATGAAGATCTTGAACAGATTTTGTATGCAGAAAAACTTTCAAAACAGGACGCTCCCATATAATTTGCCAATTGCAGTATTTTTGTTGCATTTCCGTGGCGGTTTACGAAACCCCGGGGAGACGCGACGCACAGTTTGGGAACCCCTGTACAATTTACGCCTCTTTGTTAGACGATGTGTTAACTATTTAAGTTTTTTCACCGTACTGATAGCGCTTTATAAATAAACTACTATTCTATTTACGTTTAATATAAAAGGTTAATACTAGACACATGTACACTACACTAACGTGTACTCGATGGCCCATGATTGAAGTTTCAGTGGATACAAAAAGTGAAAATTACATCACGCCTATGTTCCTCAAAGGGTTGGGCAGAAATAGTAGTCCCGTAGGTGCGGTACTTTTTCGTGCAATAAAAGATGTCTGACTCAAATCATCGGCCCGCTTACCTATTACCGTGTCGAACTCAATAAATTCAAACTCTATGACTAATTATATCTAGAGAACTGCGGCATGTATGTACAAATAGGCCGTCCTAGTACTAAAATGTTAATACTAGTACTATTTTCTAGGATTTATATGGTTAGATAAGGGGATGACCCCGGAGGTGACGGCTAATAGAAATATATGAGACAAGAAGGTATATTTCGACCCCAGTAAATTGGGATACGGACAAGAGTACATTGAAATCAGGCCTAATAATGATCCTGGTGAACTATGAATGACAGAGGTGCTACAAAGCTAAATGTCGTATAAAACGGCCTCTTACAGTTACACTTATTCTACAAAATCGTTAAAGAGTCACGACAGCAGTACAAAGATACTCTATGGCTAACACTTATATCTTACTATAGTTACGGGGTACTTAGGGTACGTACTTATCTTAAGCGAAGTTATAAAAGTAGGCAGTTTAGTCTTCCTTCTCCTCAACTGCAGACAGGAACAGTTTTTGGCAGCAGTGTGTGAATTTAGCTAGAATAGAAAGAAATATTATGTTAATTCGAGGTTTATAGATAAGGTCTTATAATTCTGACACCAGACGAATATCAAACATCATCTGCCTAGCCTATATTAGGGTAGGGTTCCAGTCAAACCGGACTGAGCTGAATACCAGTATTTTACGTGGAGCGGCTGTCTACCAGACCTCCACAACCCATTAACTGGGTAACACGGTAATTCTTGGCAAGACTGGTGTCAAATTTTCTGGCTTACCAGACGAATATCAATCATCATCATATCAGCCGAAAGACGTCCACTGCTGGACATAGGCCTCCCCCAAGCGTCGCCACAACGACCGGACCTGCGCGTCTCGCATTCATCGGCTACGAATATCAATATCTCCAAATAAATTGTGTAACGTAACAAAGCTATTTTTTTAACCTTGTTATGAAAGCATTGGCTCTCATGTCAGTAATACGTAAACGAATAACTTCATATTATATTATGAAATAATTGATACGTTGAAAAATATTTGAAGTCGATACGTTACTGTTAAATTGCACTGCAGTACTTATATTTCGGTAATGCGCCTTGACAGTATTCATGCTTCAAGTTAGTACAAATCAGTACCAATGTTCGGTTGTCGCGCCTCGTCAAATACCTTAACCGACTTCAGAAAGAAGGGGTATGAAGGTTGTGTTAAACGTGGAATCAAATACAGTGAAATAGTTCGATCAAAGCGAGGTAAACCATGATCAATATGGAGAGGCATTTGACTACTCCGAATAATTAATATATAAAGCTGATGAGTTTGTTTGTTTGTATAATTGTTTGCTTGAACGCGCTAATCTCAGGAACTACTGGTCCGATTTGAAAAACTTTTTCAGTGTTAGGTAGCCCATTTGTTGAGGAAGGCTAAACGGGAATCGGAAATACCTACGGGAACGAGAAACGGGATACGCGCATACAAAGTCGCGGGAAAACGCTAATATTTAATAAAAAAATAGAAACAAACTCCCAAAATGAAACAATTTTATTCGTCCGATTAAAAGGCTAATCTAAACTAATGTGTACCTATTGTTTCAGAAGTGAGGGGTCATATACACGGTACCATTTTAGTCTTACAAAAGCAAACCACTTCGTTGATATTTATGCACATTTGAATTATTGAAAAAATCAAATATTATTCACTATCATGACGTAGTTTGGAACACTCTGTAACGAGCGTAGTTCGAAACTTGTGTTCCAAGAACTGCGCGGAATAGAACGGCGACATTGTTTTGATACATTATAAACAGGATGTTTCGTAACACTTTTACGTAGGATTTTTAATTAGGTATACCTATTATTTTAATGAATTATAAAAAAAAACGCGCCTTAGGGTAGTTTATGACGGGTACATTAAGTGGGCCGCTTTTGTAAGATTACTAAAATGGCACCGTGTATAATGGTGACGATGTGTGTATCTGATAAACAGTAAAGAACCAAAAGCAAAACAATTTTTAGGGTTCGGAACAAAAAACGGAACCCTTATAGGATCACTCGGGTGTCTGTCTGTCTGTCTGTCCGTCCGTCTGTCTGTCTGTCTGTCCGTCTGTCACAGCCAGTTTTTTCCGGATCCACAGGACTCATTCTGATGAAATTTGGTACACATATGGAGTTTTGTGACCCAAACAGGGACGCGTTACGTAAATTATCAAATTTTTAGTATGGGGTTCACTTTTGGGGGTCAAACAAGAAAATTAAAAAAAAAAAGTTTTTTGAACAATATTGTGTGACATATCAAATGAAATGACTTACTGTGAGGGTCTTAATTATATTTTTCATTATTTTAAAATAAATGGTTTTGAAGTTATTAAAGAAATTAGATGAAAAATGACTATACCCCCCCCCCCTTATCTCTGAAACTACTGAGCCTAAAATTTTGAAAAAATTAGATCTTTACCTTAGATTACAGGAAAACCTATAAGAAGTGTATAGTGTTAAAATAACATGTTAAAAAAATAAAATTCGTTCGGAACCCTTTGCACGCGAGTCCGACTCGCACTTGGCCAGTTTTTTTAATGAAAGATAGAAAAAGAGTTTATTTTCAAAACACACGACCGCAAGGATCGGCCTAAAAATTAAAAATAGTTAAAGCAGTCTGATGCAGACATCATCATCATCATTTCAGCCAATATACGTCCACTGTTTTTTTATTTGTGATGTGATGGGTTTGCTCTTGACTCTAGTCTAGGTCAGAGATGACCGAGACAAAGTCTACGATGGAGCGAGCTTACCCAGAAGGAGCCTGTGCACTCTAACTTTGAAGAGATTAGGGTTATAAGCGTTTGGAAACACAGACGCAGGCAGAGAGTTCCACTCCTTTGCTGTGCGCATTATAAAAGACGTTTGGAAACGCTTAGTGCGAATTGGTGGAATAGCAACAAGGTAGGGATGGTAAGATGCAGTGCGTCTGGATGTCCGATGGTAGAAGGGGGCCGGTGGGATGAGGTCGTGGAGTTCTTGGGCACACTCACCGAAGTACTATCTGTAGAAGACCGACAAGCAGGCAACCTTACGGCGATGAGCCAAGCTATGTAGCTTGGCATCCACCAGTTTTACGTCACCGATGAGCCTCTTAGCTCTGCGTTCCACCGAGTCAAGCGCGGCAAGCTGATACTTAGCTGAGCCATCCCAAACAAAATCCCAATCCAAATCCTAAACAAATGCTGAACGTAAGCGTCTCCCAAAGAGCGCCAACCATGCCGGTCCTGAGCAGTCCACATACATCCGCTGCTGATGCAGTACATCCTTAAATATGACCATGACGACGCTCTGAAATACCCTGTAGAGGTGGAATTATTGTTTTAGGCTCCGATTCCACCAGGAACGAGGAGTGTGTTTGTTAAAAACCAGTAGAATCGCTTGCGCAGAGCGAGGCTAGGTAAACGAAGTCTAAAGTGAGAGTGTTCGTGGAGTTTCTTGCACGTTCTTCTCCATAGAGATCTACGCTTTGTGAGATGTACGAGTTGAGAATGTACGGTTCCAGGAGTAGACCACAGGGGCTGCTAAAAAAGCTAATAAATAAGGTGAAACTTACTAGAAGCTTCTGCGACGAACTTGGGCTTGTAGCGAACGAGGCCGAAGTACACGGGCACCCCGGCGAGGGTCATCAGGGCTCCGGCTATCACCGCCACGGGCTCGCTCACCACCGGCGCCACCAGCAGGATCGCGCTCACGCCCACGAATACTATCGGGATCCATAGTTGTACCTGGAAGTTTATTTAGTAGAATATAGCCTATTACTATAAAAAAACTGGCCAAGTGCGAGTCGGACTCGCGTGCAAAGGGTTCCGAATGAATTTAATTTTTTTATCATGTTATTTTAACACTACAAACTTCTAATAGGTTTTTCTGTAATCTTTAGGTAAAGATCTATTATCTCCATTTTTTTCAAAATTTTAGGTTCAGTAGTTTCGGAGATAAGGGGGGGAATGGTCATTTCTCGTCTAATTTCTTGAATAACTTCAAAACCATTTATTTTAAAATTATGAAAAAATATAATTAAAACCGTCACAGTAAGCCCTTTCATTTGACATGCCACACCATATTATTCAAAAAACTTTTTTTTTAATATTCTAGTTTGACCCCCAAAAGTGACCATACTAAAAATTTAAAGATTTACGTAACGCGTCCGTGTTTGGGTCATAGAAGTCCATATGTGTACCAAATTTCAACAGAATCGGTCCAGTGGATCCGGAGAAAACTGGCTGTGACAGACGGACAGACAGACAGACACCCGAGTGATCCTATAAGGGTTCCTTTTTTTTCGGAACCCTAATAAAATATAATTAAAGAAATAAGGGTTTCGTACCATAAACCTTAATTTTTATTATTTGTTGTTATAGCGGTGATAGAAATACACAATCTGTGAACATTTCAAGAGTCTACCTATTACTGTTCTAGATATACAACCCGCTGACAGACAAACGGACAAACGGACGGACGGACAGCGGAGGCTTAGTAATAGGGTTCCGTTGGTTCGGAAACGGAACCCTAATAAAAATGAATCGCCGAACCGGTGTACGCACAAAACTTCGTAACGACTGACCCAAATTGGATAAATATTTTTTTGTTGTGTTAATCTTTTTTTTTATATTTGTGATGGGTTTGCTCTTGACTCTAGTCTAGGTCAGAGATGACAGAGACAAAGTCTACGATGGAGCAAGCTTACCCAGAAGGAGCCTGTTCACTCTAACTTTGAAGAGATCGACATTTTCTTTCATACAAACCTAATCCTGACAATAATTGTCAAGGCGAGGGGGAAAAATACATCTGGGCGAAGCCGGGTCGGGCCACTAGTCGTTTATATTTACTACCTGTGAGAGTGTACATTTTTAGACTTGAGAACTAATATTATGACCGAGTGTTGTACCTGAGGACAGCTTTACTTGTGAACAACCTCTATTCTCTATTATATTCAACAACAACTGTGTGTAAATTGTAAATGGCGGTTAGACAGTCATCATCTGCCTAGCCTTTTCCCAACTGTATTGGTGTCGCTTCCAGACAAACCGGTTTCAGCTGAATACCAGTATTTTACGTGGAGCGGCTGTCTACCAGACCTCCACAACCCATTAACTGGGTAACACGGTACTTCTTGGCAGGACTGGAGTCAGATTTACTGTCTTCTGACAATCCGTAACGACTACCAAAGATCTACAAATGACAGCCGGGACCAACGGCTTAACGTGCTTTCCGAGGCACGGAGGAAACTCGGTATGTTAAGACCACCCAGCCACAGACCAACCTTCGCAAGTGTTGCTTAACTTTTAAGATACACAATAGTGAAAAGCGATCTTTAGTGGAACTTTTTACATATTTTCATTCAGTTATTAGGGATTCGTACCCAAAGGGTAAGCAACAGAACTCTATTGCTAAGCCTCCGCTGTCCGTCCGTCCGTCTGTCTGTCAGCAGGCTGTATCTCTAGAACCGTAATAGGTAGACAGTTAAAATTTTCACAGGTAGTGTATTTCTATTGCCGCTATAACAAAAAATAATAAAAAATAAGGTTTATGGTACGAAACTCTTGTATGCGAGTTCAACTCACACTTGGCCGGTTGTTTTACTGACATCATTTAGTACTTTCCGTACAATACATCATAGTTATGAAGAATGCAAAAAAAAAAACTGATAAAATTGTATATTCCGACGATATATCGACTGTGAACTGGCAACCGGCCCTATCTCAATTTTCTAATGATTTCACTTTTGAATACCATTTTATACTAATCATACTCCGCAGCATTGCAAGAAATCCCATCTCAGATACGTTTAAAGGGGTTCGAACTTTTTTCTATGGGAGCTGGCATTGCCCGCCCCCCATTCACTATATGAGAACAATGATTTTCGTTGTTCTCATATAATGAATTAACCTTCAAATATCTCGGCCACGTGACACTTCAGGGCACCATGTTGCTAACATTTTTTGCTTGTTTAAGCGTCCTTTACCCGTATATGCATGTTAGATCGACACAAAGCCGCAAATTTGAAAAAAAAAAATGGCGGCGGGGAGCTATACCACAATGGTGCCCTTTGGCGTCAGAATCGACTTCATTCAACTTGTACTAACTTCGAAGCGCAGTGAATACGAGATATTGTCCTATCTAGAATAGAATAGAAAACATTTATATCTCTCGTTTTTATATTAGAAGGAAGCATATAATGCTAGTTTTGTTTTTAATAACACATACAGTATTTTTTTTAAACTACGTTTTTTTATTTAATAAACCAATGCCGAATAAATGACGCAAAAAGGTTTTTCTTCATCCTGTAAAGTTGCCACAATTGAGATACTACCAGTTGCCAGTTCACCGTCGATATGTGAATCCAGATGCATGGAAGTTGTTTTTTTTTCGCGATATCTGTTTGGTCTAAAAATAGAAGTTGTTCGTGATTGTAAAAGTTTGCACTGATGATACATTGATCCCATTTTGGACTATACATACTCGTATATATTCGTGCATAAAATTTATTCGCTGATAGTATTTAGACTACGTCAAGTAGTATTTCCCGTTTTTGTTTAACTTGTTTGTAAAATATATTATATATATAAATTAATTAATTAAGTTAATACAGACTTTTGCTGTAGTAGTCAACAATGTTCGAAGGCAAATAAAGTATTATTATAAAATTTTATGTTTGGCCCAAACGGTAACACCATTCGCTGACGCAACCATAAGGTCCTCACATGTACAGGTGACAGTGCGTGCGGCGCAAGATGCAAGGTGGGCTATGGACTGCGGAGAGACGCCACACAAAACAATAAAGATCGATGCCCTCCGAGAACCCAGACAACCTTTTTTATTACCCAAGACTGTTCTCTACCATAGGACTATCCGTACTGGCAAAATCAGACTGCACTATAGGTACACAGCAGCCAGGGGGAAACCAGGCGTGATGTCACTCTCCTTACCTTTATAGGTCTGGGCAGGTCGGGTCTTTTGTAGCGCAGCCACAGCACGGCGCTGCAGCTCAGGGTCGTGAAGAAGGACTCCACCACGGTGCAGTACGTGATCAGGGACGTCAGGTTGTCGGGTATCAGCATCAGGATTGATAGCAGCATCTGTACAGGAGGATATCAATTTGAATAAATCATTCGAAGAACAATGAGATCTATTTTAAGCAACTCTTGCTATGAAAATAAAGATCAAAACATCTATCTTATCTATCTACCTAATAGCTATCTTTATTTCGTATGATGACAATAGCATAAATGTTTTTTTTTGATACGAGTTTCCTCTCGTTTGGCCACAATCTCGCCAACTAAAGAGATCGATGATGTGGTCGACGTTGGAGCTCGCTTGCCTAGAAGTACTATTCACTCTTAACTTCACATTTCTATTGTTCTTATCGTGTGACCTGAAACCCTGGTGTCAGAGTTTCTAAACCGCCTCAAGGGCCTCTGACATGGTTTATTTGACGACCGCCATTTGGCGGCTGGGACCACCGGCTTATACGTGATTTCCGAAGCACGGAATCATCTTTTTATCAGGCAATCAGGTGATTCAAGCCTGCAATGTCCTAGCCAAACCGGAAACAACTTTACTAAGTATGCTTCCCGTGGGAATCGAACCCACGACCACCGGGTCAAATGATAAATGGTAAATGATATTTATTTTGCAAATAGGTTACAAGTAACTCTTTTACACGTCATTTTTTTGACATATTAATCTAGATGAGGCCGGTATTTCCTAGCTGACTACCCTGAGAAGAAACACCGAAACAAACTCAGAGGTCATAGTCTCTTTTGAAGTCCATACAATCGCCAATAACATATGAAAAACCATGTAAGTTAACGTCTGAGGTGGCCTTTTGAGGAAAGCACCACGCAGGTGTGAGTGGGCTTGTCCAGACAGTGCAAGCATTTTTCAGTTATCGTGCAGCTCAACTCAGAACTTTGAGGAGCTCAACGCACCGACGAACAATGCCAAAGTAAGGACATTTGGGTAAGCCGCATAATATACTCAAACTGCCAGACAGTCATGAAATAAATCCTTAAAATAACGACCTACATAGTCCTCACACTTACAATATCATTTTTTAAGAACCATGCAGATTAGTGTCTGAGATGGTCTTTAGAAAAAGAACCACACAGATTTGAGTGAACCGGTCCAGTCAGTGCAAGCATTTGTCAGTAGTCGTGTAGCTCAACTCAGATCCACCTAGGAGCTCAACAACTCGACGAACAATACCAAAGAAAGGACATTTGTGTAGGCCGTACAAAGCAGTCAAACATGAAAATTGCTCGAAACAATAAAAAATAATCCACATAGTACCCATTCATAATAAAAATAATTATAATACTTTACAGTCATTAATTATGTCAAATTGTATATAAGAAAAAAAAGTCAAATTGTATATAAGAAAAAAAAAGTCAAATTGTATATAAAAAATGTCGAATTGTATATAAAACAAAAAAAATTTCACCAAACCAAATAAATAAAAAATGACAATAATAATAATAAAAACATAAAGGTCACAAGGCAAACGCCTAAACCACTCGACCACGGAGGCAGACAACATTTCTATTTATTGAAGACTAACTTATGCCCGCAACTTCGTACGCGCATATCCCGTTTTTCCCGTTCCCGTAAGAATTTCGGGAAATCCTCTCTTAGTGTCTTGCACTCCCGAAGGAGCCTACATGCCAAATTTCAGCTGCCTAACACCAGTAGTTTCGGCTGTGCGTTGCTGTCCGTCACCCATCAGTCTCGGAAGAATTTTATATTTATTGATTTCCTATTGGCTTAGAAAACATAGTACAAATCCGATTGAAAACGTAATGTTAAGACTACGGGGATAAATAACTATTGTGACTGACATTTTCGTGGAAAGAAAAAGCTATTTTATCAACAATTCTATGCAGAAAGTGGAAAAAGTAGTTGCGATGCCGGAAGTCGTTTGCGTCAGAGGATATTGGAAGGAGGTTCGAAAAATATCCTGGAAGAGTAAAGATTTGATTTCGATTTACAAAGTAATGCAATGACGCTTAAGGACTGCAATCCAGCACTATTGCCAATCCAACGGAATGTTTGCTGGATTGATTCCAATCCCGCATAGGTTTTATTTTTTTGGATTCTTTCCGGATCCACAAGTAATCAACTCATGTACGGAACTTACTGTTGGGATCCTAGTCTTTAAAACTACGCTGGACCCCCAGAAAAGTGGGTTTCCTTAGGATCCTACTTTGCTGGATTGCAATCCCTAATGACACTAGTTTAAAACCATTTTATGACAAACTAGTGGACGTCACGCGGTTTCACCCGCGTAGTATCCGTGCCCGTGGGAATACGGGGATAATATATAGCCTATGTTACTCTCTGATAATGTAGCCATCCAATGCTAAAAGAATTTTTCAAATCGATCCAGTAGTTTCGGAGCCTATTCAATTCAAACAAACAAACAAACAAATCTTTCCTCTTTATAATATTAGTGTAGATTTATCCGAGTAAATCTAACAAAATATTAACGTTGGAAATTCAGAGTTCCTTAATCAGTCACGGTTCAATGGCAAAACGAATTTGGATGAAACGCGGCAGACGGGAAAAATCCAATAATGTGAAATAATCTTGAGGGAACATTTTCACCTTCCAGGTACACGAGCGATGTTTTTTTTTTACTATTGGCACCCGTTGAACCACTATCTCACCTGATAGTAAGCGATGATGCGGTCGAAGATGGAGCACGCTTGCCTAGAAGTAAGATATCAGGAAACACAGACTCTGGCCCGAAGGATCGCCAAACTAAGGTGGCAGTGGGCACATTGCTCGCAGAACAGATGGTCGATGGGGCCGAAAAGTTCTGGAGTGGCGACCGCGTACCGGAAAACGCAACGTTGGTAGGCCCACCACAAGGTGGACCGATGACCTACTGAAGGTCGCGGGTAGTCGATGAATGCGAGACGCGCAGGACCGGTCGTTGCGCGGGTAGCCGATGAATGCGAGACGCGCAGGACCGGTCGTTGCGCGGGTAGCCGATGAATGCGAGACGCGCAGGATCGGTTGTTGTGGCGACGCTTGGGGGAGGTCTATGTCCAGCAGTGGACGTCTTTCGGCTGATATGATGATGACAGACTCTGGCAAGGAATTCTACTCCTTAGCTGTACGCACAATGAATATGTTCTCAAAACGTTTGCTGCTGCTGCCAATAGGCATTAACTACATTTATTATTTTATGTATCGTATTGGTATGATGTCCCACTGCTGGCTAAGGGCCTCCCCAAAATCACGCTCAGCATAATTTTACTAGTGTTGTTGCTGTTGTGTTGTATGGAATAAATATTTTCTATTCTATTCTATAAATCCTTCCATGTATTTTTTTCCGACACCGCCTCGAACCAACCCTTGCGGTAGGCGTCTGGGTCATTTCGCCACCTCCTCCTAGGCCGGCCTCGGCGACACCGAACATCATCAGGCACCCACTTTGTGGAGACTTGCCCAGCGGTGTATGCATGCGATGCATGCTTATGACATCAGTTATTACATAAATATCAAAATATATTATGAAATCATTTCATACGACGAAGATAATAAGTTTGATTTCCATAAAACGTAGATTTCCTATTCTTAAGAAACATCTCCTCCCTCCATCTACCTACATCCCATTGATAAAATGACTGCATTACGTTCCAACATTGTGAACGACATTTGCGTGGGTGAATAAAAGTTTATTCATAAAACCAATATTGCAGAAAATGGAAAATGTCAGTTACGACGCCGCCGCCGGAAGCCGTATCCGTACGGAAACATACAGGCATTATACTAGCTCAGTTATGAACGTACCTGTTGCTGAGCAACTCAACTTTCTGCCTACCCATGGCTAAAAGGCGTAAGTTATCTTGTTGCTACGGTGATAAAAAATACAGTTAATAATTTTGTTAAGCTTACATCAAATCTGCTGAAATTAAATCGTTTTGCCACCACTTTCGAGGTTGAACTTTGGAATGAACTTTGAAATTAGTATCACTATCCACGCATCGCTTTGAACGGTGGTAAGTTAAAATTAGAAGTAAACTTTTAATTTGGACGCGACTAAATGATTCATGGTATTTATTAACACCCGGTATATAAATATAATAATAATTACGTTTATTTATTTTCACCACAATATTAACAGAAAAATTTACATATATTAATTGCCAAGTAGTACAACACTGAAAATATTGTGGGGACTGGTGCCTAAGCTAGGCCAATGGCCTGTGTTTCAGGTCAACAGGTCACACCGTTTTACTATGTCTAATTACTTACGTACTAGCGACAAGAGACAAGGAATACTGTGATGTGAATGGGTGTAACATTTTATAAGTAATTATGAAAGGAGTTGTGTTTGTGATTTACTGTGTGAGTTTGTTGTATAGTGTAAGGTTGTGTGTTATCTGTTTGGGTCCAATAAATTAATGTTAAAACGTGTTAAGATATAATGCCAAGAATGTCTTCAGTGTCCTCGTATAGGTTTTGCAGCCAACTAGTGAGTTTGTATTTTAATTTATGCTTGGGCAAGGCATATATGTCAATTTGGCTGTTCATTTTGTTGTAGATACGTCCACTTAGAGCAGTGTAATGACGGCTTGCGAATTTCGTCCGGCATCGTACAGGTTTACAGACTGGGAGTCCTTTACGTTTTGATTGATTTTTTTTTCCAGTGAAAGAGAGGAATGCCGACGCAGTATAACTCGCAGAACGAAGAGTTGGCGGACTGTGAGTACTTGGGACTCGGAATAGAGAAAAACAGTAGGGTAGTGTCTGCGTTTGAACCACATAACCTTTAATATTGAAAATGTGTAACGAATTAATCGCTACGCAAAAGTCATTAAAACATTGCTGTAATACTAAAAGTTTTAGAGTTAAAACACAGAAAAATTCGATAACAGTATTAATGGGTAACCTTAGTATAGTTTTTTGTAGTTAACCTGGCTTCTGAAAATCCGAAAGAAGAATTTATCAATTCGATGCATTTGTTTGCTCCTTATGATACTAGGCATGCCTTTTAAGTTCTGTCGTTTCCATATTTCCCGGCAATTTTGAATTAATATTCGAATGTGTTTAAATTTTGAATTTCAAAACAGTTGAAAGTATTAGGATTAATGCTATTGTTTAGTCACAGCGTCGATTGTAATCTGTCAGGTTACGTACGAAAATGAATCTTTCTAAGGAAAGTGTTCGTGCAATAATTTTCTACAACTTTAGAAGACGCCTGACACGGCTTCAGTGTTTTGAAGAGCTAACATCTGTGTTCAGTGATGAAGCCCCATGTCTGCGGACTGTCGAACGCGGGTATTTAGAATTCCAGCGTGGACATACTAGTCTTAGTGACAAACCTCGCGAAGGACGCCCGAAATCCGCCTTCACTGAAGATAACATCATTGCTGTGAGACAACTAATTCTCGAAGATCGTCATGTGACGTATCGAGAGATAGAGGCTCTCAGGGACAACCATTCAGAAGACCTTGCATGAAGCGCTTGGTGTGAGAAAGCTAGTTTGCCGTTTGGATACCGCATCTGCTTTCCGACGGTCACAAAGTGGCCCGCGTCAGATGGTGTAAGAAAACTCTGCAAAGGTTCAGCCGAGAAGAGTCAAATCACGTCTACGACATCATCAGTGGTGACGAATCTTGGATATATGCCTACGATCCTGATTCCAAACAACAATCTGGGTCTTTCAAGACGAGCCAAAGCCGACTAAAGTTGTTCGTTCTCAAAGCACTTCAAAGAAGATGGTGGCCACGTTCGTTGGAAAAACCGGCCATGTTGCGACTATTGCACTTGATGATCGTAGAACGGTTAACGCAGAGTGGTATACCACAGTTTGTTTACCACAAGTCATCGCCGAACTTCGAAAATCTAACTCAAAGCGACGCATCATCCTGCACCACGACAACGCAAGCTCACACAGCGCTCGTAAAACGATTGAGTATTTGAAGCAGGAAAAAGTAGAAATTCTTGACCATCCTCCATACAGTCCTGACCTAAGCCCTAACGATTTCTTTACATTTCCTAAAATTAAGAAAATTCTTCGTGGTCAAAGGTTCCAGTCGACGCTTTCAGATCAGCCATTTTGAACACCCCCACTTTAGAGTGAAATGGAACTGGTTTGAGTGAATGGCGAAAAGCGTATTAAGCTACGTGATGAATACTTTGAAAAACAATAAAAAGTACTATAAGGTTCTAGTTGTTATTTTTCTTAAAACGACAAAACTTAAAAGGCATGCCTCGTAGACTAGCTGACCTGTGCCCACTTCGTTGGGCGGTATTTTTCGGGTTAATATAATAACCTACGACACTCACAAATAACGTGGCTTTCTATTGGTGAAAGAATTTTCAAAATCGGTTCAGTAGATTCAGAGATTACCCCCTACAACCTCACAAACTTTACCTATTCATAATTTTAGTATAGATTAGGAACTGCCAACTAACTCGAAAAATTCGAGATTGTAGCAGACAGAGACAGAATAATACCCCTACATTATGGTGCACACGGACCACATTTTGTCGTCCTTATCGACCGCGTGTGTGATACCGACCAGCGACACCGCGAGCTAGGGGCCGGCCACACCGCAAACACTTCTACATTTTGTAGGTACCACAACGCGACCGCAAGAAGCCGTAGCGACACTATTCACATGTAACCACAACTTTTAACGCGACGGTGTGCTATGGTTGTGGTACATGTGAATTCAGCCTTATTCAAAGTTATGTGACATCCACCAACGCGTGGCCAGCGGCCTGTGTCCCAGCAGAGAGAACATTATACGCAGATTATGTTCAGTTATGCAATTTGGATAGTGCCGTTGGGCATGTGAGATTCATTTCGGTAATCGCACCAACAATTACCTCCATCGTGGACTTTATCATTCCTTTCTATAAGGTGAGGTTGTGGTAAAACACAAAACAATAATAGAAAAAAATATATGGGAAAAATGAATAAGTGCAGCGCGGGCCGTAATGTACGATAACTCATACAACAAGTGTGAACGTAATACGTGGCCTTAATCTTCGTCAGCCTAACAAAAATCAGTTAATCTTAATCACTCGTGAGAGACTTACCAGAAACACAAGCGACGGTAACGGGGACATACACTTGACGTTGATGTGCGCCAACAGTTCAGGCATGTGTCCATTGCGGGCGCCGGCGAAACACATGCGCGAAGACGTCATTATGTGCACCGACAGGCCACCGAAGATCGCGATAGCCACCAGGGTAGGCATCGCCCATCGGAGGACACCCAAGCAGGATACCGCAAAGTCCTAAGAAGAGAAGAACAAAATAAAACAAAGAACACAACCTATTTATATAGTTTTGTAGAACACTTCTCGCAGAAACGTTTGAAGCTACGTCATATTCTATTCAAATGTTATTCGATTCTCATTTTCAGAATATATTCTACGTATAAGTTGCTGCGCAATATCCAGCCAAAATACATCGATACTCGTCAAATTCAAAATTGTCGACGATCAAGATGACGACGATATAATGACAATCATTTTACTATTTTCCTTAATAGAAAATTAATAAGGAAGATTGTGATACGGTCTTAAAGTTAATGCCAGCAAAACCGATGTAAAGATAACATTAACTGTGTCATAAATGGAGAAACTGGTGAAGGTCGCAGGTAGCCGATGGATGCGGGACGCGCAGGTCCGGTCGTTGTGGCGACGCTCCCCCAAGCGTCGCCACAACGACCGGACCTGCGCGCCTATGTCCAGCAGCGGACGTTTTTCGGCTGATATGATGATGATGAAACGGAGAAACAGTGAACGTGGTCCAGGTGGTTAAGTTTCTGGGAGTTCATATTGATAGCCAGTTAAAGTGGAAACAAGAGCTAGCTTACCTGGAGAAAGCAATCAGCTCGTTACGTAATAAGAAACGACGTCACCGTAAAAAAAAAATGGTCTATTACGCATTAGTAGAGTCAAAACTGAGATACAGCATACTTTTCGGGGGAGGAAGCTATGATTACAATACCCAAAAAGCTTTTGCGATTCAGAAAAGAGCATTCTAAACCATAGCTAGAATTCAACAGCAAGAATCATGCAAGCCTCATTTTAATGATTTAAATATATTGACAGTCCCAAGCTAGTACATTTTGGTCCTACTTAGTCACTTATATATCTTTAAATACGAGACTGAAAATGAAAGACAAAAATCCGGCCAAGTTCGAGTCGGACTCGCACACGAATGGTGCCGTACTATAAACCTTAACTTTTATTATTTGTTGTTATAGCGCCAATAGAAATACACAATCTGTGAAAATTTCAACTCTCTACCTATTATGGTACTTGAGATACAGCCCGCTGACGGACGGACGGACGGACGGATGGACGGACAGCGGAGGTTTATTAATAGGGATCCTTTGGGTACGAAGCCCTAAAAACTAGACGTGCAGAAGTCCGTGAAAAGTAAAAGAAGGGAAGCTTTTTCTCTACAGTGGGACAGCACAGGCTCAAAATAATAATCATAGACATATTATAAAACAAAGTCCTCCGCCGCGTCTGTGTGTTCGCGATTAACTCAAAAACTTCTGCACCGTTTTTCATGCTGTTTTCACCAATGGATAGGAAGATGGTTCTCGAGGAAGGTTTTAGTATATAATTTGTCAAGTTTTTGTAAGCTTAAATATAGTCGCGATAACCGACATCCATGCGGGCAAAACCGCGGGCATCAGCTAGTAAATAGTAATTCTGACGTGACCCAGCCAATTTTAGATTGGCAGCCTTTTCTATAACACCCATTTTTGAGCGCAGTTTGGCGTAAACAATTAAGTATATTTAATAAATCTAAGTACTCACCACAGCAATAGCCTCGGTAGTCAGCACGCCCATAGGTCCGAGCACAGCCAGGTAAGAAACGTTGGCCAGCAGATAGATGGCCGTCACCATCGGCAGGGACACGTAGATTGCGCGGGGCAAGTTCACGAACGGATCCTTTAACTCTTCCGTCATGAAGTTCAGGTAGTTCCTAAGGAAAAGTAACGGATATTACGGATAGTACGGCTTACAAATACATTAAAAAACATGTTAGGGTTCTGAACATAAAACGGAACCCTTATAGGGTGTCTGTCTGTCTGTACGTCTGTCACAGCCAGTTTTCTCCGGACCCACTGGAGCGATTCTGTTGAAAATTAGTGCACATATGGACTTCTGTGACCCAAACACGGACATGTTACGTAAATTATTATTTTTTTTGTATGGGGGTCACTTTTGAGAGGTCAAACAAGAAATTTAAAAAAAAGTTTTTTAACAATATCGTGTGACATATCAAATAAAAGGGCTTACTGTGAGGGTTTTAATTTTTTTTCATGATTTTAAAATAAATGAAATCAAGAAATTAGACGAAAAATGACCATAATATGGAGATAATAGATCTTTACCTATAGGTTACAGCTATAAGATATAAAAACCTATAAGAAGTCTATAGTGTTAAAATAACATGTTAAAAAAAAATAAAATTCGTTCGGATGCACGCGAGTGCAACTCGCACTTGGCCAGTTTTTATGAACCATTGAATTATTTAAAAAATTAAAATATTCATTACCATGGCGCGTGATGTTGTTTGAAACATCCAGGAGCGAGCGCAGTCCGAGCCTTGTGTTCCAAGGACGGCGCGGTATGGGACGGTGACATTACTTTGATGCGTTAACATTATTAACTGGGTGTTTCATAATTCTCCGGCATAATTTATTTTCATTGTACCTATTATCTTAATAAATTATTAAAAAAAAAAAATCTCTCCTAAATGTAGTTAACGTCGTAGGCTGCCTCTGTAAGACAACGAAAATGGCACCGTGTATAATACACTAGCTGCGGCTCCGCCTGCGTGAATGTCGAAAATTATCCCAAGGGAAAATATTCCCGGGACAAAAAAGTATCCTGTGTTATATCAGACTATAATCTACCTACGTGCCAAATTTCATCAAAATCCGTTGGGCCGTTGTGAGCTATTGAGTATTTTACATGGAATAACTCTGGGTTATGGAGAACAGATGGGCATCTCCATAACCCAGTAATAGGGTAGATGACTAAAAAAAAAACGAATTAGTCCGTCAGATAGATTACCAAAAAATATTTGACTCGTATTTTTTCACGTAAACAAAAAAATAAGACGATACAGTCATTGAAAACTCGGGTGACGTCACTTGTAAGTACACTATTTTACAGAATAGTGACGTCACAGGCCCCCACTCCTGATCTTTGATGCGTTTTATCTTCGTCTATTTTTATTGATTTGATCATCATCTGCCTAGTCTTTTCCAACTACATTGGGGTCGGCTTCCAGTCAAAACGGATTCAGCTGAATACCAGTATTTTACGTGGAGCGGCTGCCTACCAGACCTCCACAACCCATTAACTGGGTAACACGGTACTTCTTGGCAAGACTGGAGTCTAGAGATTTACTGGCTTCGGACAATCCGTAACTACTGCCAAAGATCTTCAAATGACAGCCGAGACCAACGGCTTAACGTGCGCACCGAGGCACGGAGGAAACTTGGTTTGTTAAGATGGTCACCCATCCACAGACCAACCTTGGCAAGTAATGCTTAACCTTCAATATTTACCCGTGCAGCTATTATTATTTAGCCACGAGCTCCTCTATTTTTTTTATTTGATAAAGCTAGAAATACGAGTTCAATATTTTTCGACATTCTAACTGATGGACTAAATAGAATATTTTTTTTTACTCAGGAATCATTCCCAACGGGTACGATTACGATACCTCTTGGCAAGACTGGTATCAATGGTCGGTTTCTTGGCTTCAGACTGTTCCAACTGTCAAAGGTCTACGCAGGTAGGTATGTTAAGACGGTCACCCATCCA
Organism: Lacanobia wlatinum; assembly: GCA_947578705.1. NCBI lineage: Eukaryota > Metazoa > Arthropoda > Insecta > Lepidoptera > Noctuidae > Lacanobia > Lacanobia wlatinum. Next base: position 4,900,498 of record OX388022.1, on the reverse strand, counting down.
CGGGCCGACCGCGGCAAGCGTTGCTTAGAGCCTATCCACACGGCCGCGGCGTATCAGCGGCGTGCGTTCACTGCGCGTCATCGGCGCGTTAAAAAAACGCCGTGTGCAAGGGCCCTTAACCTTGCAGATAAGTTTCTGTGCGCCTGCTACTATTAAGCCACAAGCTCCTTCGAAGGACTTTTTCACTGTGTGTAAAATAAAAACAATGACGTCCTTGCTTTGAAAAGTTTGTGATCCCATAACATAAGAATTCACACCTATAAATATTTAGTAGGTACCTCCAACCAATGTGATATTTCCTCATCTAGAATACTTGTTCAAACATGAATGATATTCAAAACAAAACACCTAAAACCACAAACAGAAGTGGTTATTTTCCGAAGTTAATAAACCACTTCTATTTACGGTTTTCCTTATATGAAACTCCGCAACTGGTGGGATCTTTTCTAATAAAGCGCTATGTTCTCGGTTTAAACGGTAGACAAAGAAGACAATAGACCTGTTGCGCAGCGTTTCCGGACCAAATAATTCAATCCCGTCCCTGTGTGAATAGTATAATATTTTTGTGCGGAAAAAGCTGGCAGAATTTCGCGCAAAATATTTCACTAGACCGCATCCAACCTGCAATTTTGTATTGCAGGTTGGATGCGGTCGAAATAACTACATCGAAATTGCGAACGCCGACAGCAAGGCGAACTGCGCAGTTCGCCTAACTTCACCCCCAGCCTCGCCCTATTAGCATGGCATTCTATGGGTAATATTGGTATACAAATTGAATTAAATCCCGCACGTAGGTGCACCCACCCCCCAATTAGCAATGTAGGGTCGAATTCAATTAGGTAGATCGATATAGTCTGATATTGCCGTACCTATAAATGAGGATACACGCGTACCTACAACTGCAATATACATCAGAACCTACAGCCAAGATCACAAAAAAAAGTGCTGAGACCAGGATATCGTCGGAGAGCAAGATAATCTTCATTAAATACTATATCATGAATGCACTTACCAGCCAGAATAAGAGAAGATGCCAGAGTAGAATGCGACAGACCAGTCGCTGACCGAAGACTTTGTTCCTGCCCAGCCATCTTCAAAGTGTTCCGTTCCACCTTTTAAATAAGAACAAAACATTCAGAGGGTTGTAATCACCGGGACGGGTGCGCTATTATGAAGCTTTTGTTGTTAAAACCTCTTTCCGTCTGAATTTTAATCCCTAGTAGTCTTGGGTTGTTGAATAAAAAGGGAGAAAATGGTAGCGTGGCGGTTTATAAGGAAAAGTGGTAGAAAGAAACGGGTTCTGCCGACACTAAGTCACTTGGGTCAAGAGCAGGAAGATGATGAGTAGCAATATCTGACTTTCTTATTGATTTCCTCTTCACATTTAAACTCCTGAATCAAGGAACAGGGTTCTATGCTAGCCTAACCTTAAACACAATCTACGTACATCTATGTTACGTATATCTGTATACGATCGATACAAGATGCAAATCAATCACACAGTCAAAGTAATTGCCACTTTGACCGCAAGTAATAACAAGCGCCATTCGAGAAGCCTTAGGCAAACCTCTCGACACGAAGCTCGCACAATTCTACGACGACCTACGTAAGTGATTGGTCAGACATCACAATTGCGCGTAACAAGGGCCCGGTCATTACCCTGTCTAGCCGATGCATCGTGTCTGTTTCCATGCGGAAAATTAGAAGACACAGCCTCTAATTTTGTTGTATTAATATAACTGTCCTAGTTTCCCAAGAAGCGTTACAAATACTTTTAAAGCTGTTGCACTACGAATGAAGTTACAGTATTAATAAACTAGCGATCACTTTAAATGACCAGACAGCGATATTACCTGTAATACCATGTTTGGATATTATTGATTGCTGAGACTTGACATTTACGGGGCGTCCGTTCGTTCCACCCCAGCCACCGCCGCGGTGAGGGTGAACCACCCCCTAGGTAGCAATAGCAGATTCAAGGTGCCTCTCAATATAATTCTAAGAACTAATGAGGCAGTTTTCCAGACATCATTATTCGATGGAAAATAATATTAATTTCTAGCTTCTTTTCAAGTAAACTTACCATGTCTAGACGGTTCATAAAAAACCTTTTATTACAATTTATAAGAAAACCGTCTTTTGTGCCATTCAATTGATGTTTACTTAATGATGTATTCACAAAGAAGATTTCTGTAATACCTATAACCAATATGTCTACACAAATTAATTATGAGACACCATTTTTGTCGCGATTCAATTAACAAAAAGTATTAGATTTCTCCGTATCAATTCAACGATCGTCTAGCTAGACCAATTACCAGGTACCCTTGTTATTGCACATCAATAAACGATTACTTACTTCTATTTTTTATGAACAAAAAATCGATATTATTTTCTCCTTATAGCACTTCGCCCACGCTGCAATATTCTTAAGGATTCTAATTTTTGTTTTTCTAGTAATAAATTAATCATATGTTACTCAGGGATGATGCAGCATTCTAATGGTGAAATAATTTTTGTAATCAGTCGAGTAGTTTTGAGTTTATTCGTAACAATAATACAAATGTTTCCTCTTTATAATATTGGTGTAGAAAACGAAATTTTCCGTCTAGACCACTTGTTAGAAAGCAATCCAAATAGAATCCATGTTTAGTGCAAACTAATTGATCATTACTTTGCATCCACTTAACTGCAATCAAGTTTAATTAAACAGTCGAGTCGTCGTGAATCGTAGAGTGGTTGGTGAGAGCGTTTCTACAAATGGGGCGTTCTAGTGCTAATATGCAATGACTTCGACCCCGGTGACTTGGGGATAAAAAAGGGTTGTGTTTGAGTAATCGAACTCTTTAAGTTTTCTGCCTGACCACCAAATATTGCCAATTTTGAGAAATCTCTTCCAGTCTGGATAGTGAACTGATACTTTTCTGAGAGCTCATAAATTAATAAATTTTACGAATATTAATTTATCAAAAAAATATCCATTACTTAAGAAATTAAGCGTCGTAAAGTCCAGTCCAAGAAAATTTCTTGAAACTTTTCTTGAATTAAAAAGAGGGTAAATTTTATGTCAAATTTCGGCCCAAAATCGTTGTAAATTAGTTCTAAAGCATCCCATTTGAAGGAACACAATCACAAATCACCCTGAATGTGGTAGTACACACTACACACATGTTTGTATTCACACGTATAATACCTATCTTCATGGTATTAATCAACTCTTGACAGAATAGTCGTTAGAAAATTGACCATTATTATTTTGATGAGCGTGTTAGGCCATTATTTTAATATACTGTGACTGTTCATTATTAGTGATAATTCGTGGGAACGAACCATTGCACACTAGTCTTGAAGGAAGCAGTAAAGGTGGGCCTTTTTAGAACATGAACCACATGCAGTGCGATTCTACGAACATGTCGAAGTGAAGGCTTGGGTGAAATGATCACGAAGTGAGCTGTCAATAGAAGTAATCAAGATGGAATGACATGTTTACAGAATTGACCGGCTGTAAACATGTCGAGGTGAAAACGAAGTGAACGACTAACTAGATGCAATGACAGCTTACTTGTCGCGAGATGTCGACAGAATATACGGCTGTACTTTGGGGGATTCAATTAACGCCACTGATGGTGAAATTAACGTAGCAACCTACTGGGCAACCTATTAATTTTACATCTGTCTGTTTTGTTTAAGTCTCAAATAAACATTTTTCTTTCTTTCTGGGCGCAAGCAATCTAAAGTTAAGTCTTTTCATTGTTTGACACATCGACTCGAAAAGAAGAAGTCAATTCCTAACACCTAGGTAGACAGCTAGGTAGACGGTAGGCAGCTCATTTCGCCTTTTGTTTTAACAGTGTGATGTTAACAGAATAGCACTGCTGATAACATCGAATTACATGGATCGAATCGAATTTGATTCAAACTTATGTCAAATCAATAAATCAATCAAACGACGAATAATCAATTTTATTCCGACATATATATCGCTGTTTAATTCCAATGGCCATTAAAGAGTAGAAAATGTTGAGCGAATCGATGAAACTGATACAGCAAATAAACTAACAAATAGAACTCTTCGTAAATGTTATGCGGATCATAAACGTAGCTTCCTTTAACTGCTAAGCCTATCACACCTATCATTTCCCATACTTTCTTTTAAATATAAACCTGTTGCATAATTAAAAAGAAGCTTTCTATTTTCGCCTTTGTCTCTTCAGTAAGTAACCAAATATGCTATATCAATAGTTACAACGACAGACCAGTATATAACTGCGTATAAATCAACAAATCCATCAGTCACAGCAAAAAGAAAACACTAAGTACCTACCTAATAATCAGCTTGTATATCTATACTAATACTAAACTTATCCATACTAATATATAAAGCTGAAGAGTTTGTTTGTTTGTTTGTTTGCTTGCTTGAACGCACTAATCTCAGGAACTACTGGTCCGATTTGAAAAATTCTTTCTTTGTTAGATAGCCCATTTATCGAGGAAGGCTATATATCATCACGCTAAGACCAATAGGAACGGAGCAGACGAAGATGCGCGGCTCAACTAGTTAATGCATAAAATTCACTATTTGTGCATCGCCTTATTGTAAGCCCACCTTACCCACGGATTCGGTTACTTGCATTGTTCTCCGCTTCTCAATACATTTTTAAGACTCGATTACAAATCGGAGACATCATTATACTAACATCCAAAAGAAGACAGAGTCTGCCATTGTCCTAAAAATAAACACGGTTGGAGAAAAGGCTAAGACTGAAGCAGACATCGGTTTCCGTTCGGATTTATCTCAGTGACAGAAACAAGTGTTCCCCTTTAGCCAAGTCCCCGTGGCAACCATGGGCTGTGAGTTATATTACTTGTAGAAGAACCTATTCTAGGCGTGCGGTAAGCAAACGTGCGTCATGAGGCTAGGGCGTAGGAGGGCCAAGCCACTTTCTACCAGCGACTGTAAAAAAGTTTTAAGGCGGAGATACCTCAGAGTAGCTGATTTTAAAATGAGAATCATGTCTAAACCGTTATTCGTACTTTTTTGGAAAAAAATATATGTTGCATTAGACTCATCATCTAGCCTTTTCCCACCTAGATTGGGGTCGGCTCCTAGTCAAACCAGTAAGTCTACCATGAGTTTTATCAATATATACTCGCTAGCGACTGTAGTTAAAAAAAAATATGATAACTTAAAATAACACAAGTTTCTAATTTATTTGTTTAAGTTGTTAACTAACAAGCAAGAAAGTTGCAAGTAAAACTTTAGTTCACAAGTGAACAAATGAATTAGAAACTTGTTTTTTTTTAAGGTTTCATACATTTTCTTAACTACAGTCGCTAGCGAGTACAGATTGATAAAACTCATGGTAGACGTACAGATTCAGCTGAATACCAGTATTTTACGTGGAACGTCTGCCTACCATACCTCCACAACCCATTAACTGGGTAATACGGCAGTTCTTGGCAAGACTGGTGTCAGATTTACTACATTAGAATATTTTCTTAATAATTTGATATATGAAAATTTTGAGTTTCATTCGGTCAACATAGCGTAATTAATTTGTAATGTTATGTCTAACATGGACATAAAAACGACAATTGGACCAAAACCATCGAGCGCATTTTAATGGAATTTACACTATCTCAAAGACAATTTAATTCTCTACATTTTGATATACGGCTATTTTTTTAAAAGTCTTAGAATAATAAGGTAAGTACAAAAAATTACCGAATTTTGGGTCGCGCGGGTTACAAACGAGTGCGCGTTTTGTTACCCTGAAGGTCGCTGGCGTATGTCGTCGCCTTAAATGGGGTGGGATGGACAATGGAAACGCGCACCGAAATGTCAGTTGGTACAATCCTACACATTTTGAACGTTGACAGTCGTAATCGGTTATAGAATTTCACTTTTTCTAAATAGTGGGCGTGCGTTTTTAAATCACGATTCACAGTATAAAGTTGTTAGACAATCCCCCTACGCTGCAAAGAGTTTGATCATCTAATAGGCCACATAAAAAGGACATATGCTAGTTCCACATACCTTTGCTCATCCAAATGATGCCTCCCATGATTATGATGACGAGGGCCGTGATCTTGGTGAACATGAAGACATTCTGTATCCTGGTCGTGAACCTAACGTCGTAAGCGTTTATAAACGTCAGGAAACCTGTAAAAAAGAATCCTTAAGTATCTTTCTTCGACAGTTCAATCAGATTGTTCGCGATGTTCTTTGCCTAGCACTTTTAGTGCCATGCCAAGCACTCAACATATGGGTCGAACAATAATTCGTTCGTGTGCCCACAACCCGCGCATGAACAAGTCATCTATTAAAACGACGACTCAGATGCACGCACTAAAAGTGCTAGCTTGTTATGTAAATTCAAGGCATTCGAGCAGGTATTTTGCATATCCAAAGTAGGTAAATAACCTGCCTCATTCACGTTGAGAAAGCTAGCGGTAATTCGCGATGTTTTGGTGTTCTAGAAATACGCTATTGTTTAGTAGCGAATTCTAGAAAGGCCGATTAAGTGTTGTAACGTGAATATTAACAACATTGTATTATAAGAACAAAGCAAAGAACTTCCCTCTATGATTAGGTCCTGGCTTTACTAACAATTACAACAAATTATGAAGTGCCTGATATCGCATATGACGACAATGTAATAATAATCTACAGCACTCTATATAAGCTTAGATAATATTGTAAAATTCCGAGACTTTGGGACTCATTTCATTATTTGCTGAGTCATTAAAATATTCCATAGGAGCGATACGCGAATGACATATTCAAACACGCTATTAGTTTAGCATTGCAAATCACATATTAATGTGAATGAATTTCTATGGAAAAATAATAACTTGACTCTACCTACAGTAACTTTAGGTAAGGTTGGTTTTTAATCACATCGGATGATTTGCATTTTGCATGATTATCATCTTCTATAGAGTATCTAAGGCGTCGTACTAATTGGCTAACGATCGTACGAGTTAAAAGGAAATGCGGCCGAATAGACTGCATGTAAAAAGTCATAATTCGGGGTTTGGTCCTCGCATGTTTCCTCCTCCAAAATTGGAACGATTGAAAAGATATTTCACAAACTGAATAAGAAGAATATATACGGTGTCCCTATGTTTTTTTTTATTACTAGTTTCCTAATTTGACACTTGGGCTCTGTTGACAGCGATCTATTGGACCATTTTGAACGTTTATTGAGGGTTCTAGTGCTTATACAGTTAATATATCATCAAAAAAGATACAGGGACACATAGGGACACAGTATGTATCCTGCTTATTCAGTACGAAATTTCTTTTAAATACCGTCCAATATTGGAGGAGGAAACAGGCGAGAGCCAAACTCCGAATGACTTTGTCCATACAGTCTCTCCGCCCGCGTGTCCTCTTAAGGATGCGATTACGTCGCGTGATTAAAATGATTCCTGTGCTCGCAGGATAATTTTCAAGCTTCAATTAGGAAACTCTAACGAAATGTGAGTTTTTAGGGCGCCTTCAAATTTGTCGCAAAGTGCCGCGCGTTTATTATTTGTATGGATTAACAAAGCAGCGCTGCTACCGCGCGGCACTTTGCGACAAATTTGAATGCTTCCTTAATCTCGTCGTGAGAGGTAGGACTACTGATGAGAAAAGAACCAAAATCTTTCTTTCAATGCTTGTGTTACATCGAAAATCGTAAAAACGTTATGACACCAACTACCTCGTAGGTCTACTGCAGACCATAAGAACGGGATGCTGTTTTTCAACAGCCTGGAGTCTAAGTAACAACTAGATCCAGTACCTAGGTTCTGGCATTAGGTTGTCTCATATTACACGTGACTAAAATTAAATGTACCAGGCGAAATATGTGTACTGTGCAGATGTTCAGTTGTACACCTCTACCTACCGCGGCAAAGAGCACAAGCGCATATTTTAATGTTATACTCACATATTGTGACGGCAGCTATAAGTTTTCTGCACAAGGGGTCGATGGGGCAGTCGGGAAAAATCGGCTCCAGAATGTTGTTCGCAAAAGTCAGCGACATTATAGCATTCGTGCTCGGCCTAAAACATACGAAATGGTTTATTTGTTGTTAAAATCATCGCATAGCCACATTTCCTTTTATTTACTCTCTCAATGAATTTACCTTTGCTTAACTATGGCTTATTTTAAATATTTCTTTGAATTGTTCCTCTTTTTCCGGACGCTTTTATCCTGCTCGTCTTTTACGTCGTTCTCACATATATGTATAATTTCAACATGATGTAAACAAAACTTTGTAACAATTTATTATTTTTAAAAGAGTGTCCGTGGAGTTTCTTGCACGTTCTTCTCCATAGAGATCTACGCTTTGGAACGTGCAAATAGCTTCATCTTTTTGGACCGACCGACATTGACAATTCAAAACTGCCTGTAAATGGTTTATTTGAAATAAATATTTTGAGTTTGAGTTTATGTTTTGGGCGGCTTCCTGTCAAACTGGATGTAGGTGAATACCAGTATTTTACGTGGAGCGGCTGCCTACCAGACCTCCACAACCCATTAACTGGGTAATACGCTATCCCTTGGCACGACTAGTGTCAGATTCAGATGTTGACTTGGATTCAGATGTTCTGACTACTTTTAATGACTGTCAGAGAAGTTCAAATGACATCCGGGACTAACGGCTTAACGTGCTTTCCGAGGGACAGATCGGTTTATATTTTGTTTAGACCATTTCCGTCACCATTCCCTGAAAAAGAACTCCCTGGAGTCCCTGGTTTAAGTTATTTAACAAATCTTTTTTCCCGATTCCAAGATTAAGAATGCAAAGTTGAGACCTTAACTAAAAAAAACTAGCCAAGTGCGAGTCGGACTCGAATTAACACTACAGACTTTTAATAGGTTTTCCTGTAATCTTTAGGTAAAGATCTATTATCTCCATTTTTTTCAAAATTTTAGGCTCAGTAGTTTCGGAGATAAGGGGGGGGGGGAATGGTCATTTTTCGTCTAATTTCTTGAATAACTTCTAAATCATTTATTTTAAAATTATGAAAAAAATATAATTAAAACCCTCACAGTAAGCCGTTTCATTTAATATGTCACACGATATTGTTCAAAAAACTTTATTTTTTTAAAATTTTCTTGTTTGACCCCAAAAGTGACACCCATACTAAAAAGTTTTTAAATTTTCGTAACGCGTCCGTGTTAGGGTCATAGAAGTCCAAATTTCAACAGAATCGGTCCAGTGGATTCGGAGAAAACTGGCTGTGACAGACGGACAGACAGACAGACACCCGAGTGATCCTATAAGGGTTCCTTTTTTTCGGAACCTTAAAAACTTAACGGCTCAGCCAGTGCGTAATACAATTTAAAACACAATGGATGATTCGAACGCCGCCGTATATAAACTAGCTGACCCGCGCAACTTCGTCTGTGTACATTTTTCATGAATGCTCCGCTCCTATTAGTCGTAGCGTGATGTTATAAAGCCTATCTATAGCCTCCCTCGATAAATAGGCTAGGCTATCCTAGACTAAAAAATTTTTTCAATTGGAACCAGCATGCAGCAGTTCCTGAGATTAGCGCGTTAAACCAAACAAAGAAACAGCTTTATATTATCAGTATAGATCATGTGAGAAGCATAAAGGTGTCTGAGATGAAGTGAGGTGGTCATTTGAGGAAAGGACCACACAGATTTTAGCTACTGCATGGATTTTAAGAGACATTGACCTCTGAGTTTGCTTCAGTGTTTCTTCTCAGGGTCGAGGGTGCGCGTGAATTTAATTGTGTCCCGGACCCCCGACTTATGGTAGCAGTAGGAACTGTGAGGATTTATTCGGTAGAAGACCGACACAACTCTCCGTTCTCCCCAGACGAAGAATCTCTTATCCTTTGAGGATTTCCCCACAGAAAAAAAGGGGAATCAGCTAGGTGTTCCCTTCTAGCCTTATCTATACTAATATATACATCTGAAGAGTTTGTTTGTTTGCTTGCATGAACGCTCCAATCTCAGGAACGACTACTTCTTTCAGTGTTCGATAGCCCATTTATGATTTTTTGAGACCAATAGGAGCGGAGCAGACGAAGTTGCGCGGGTTAACTAGTCTAGTATAAATTGTAAGTGTTAATTATAACTAATATGCAAAATAAATTATCATCTACTGTTCGCTATAGCAAGATGTACATTTTTCAAATCACATGTCCACACAGTGTAAAAATAATATGAACAAAAACACTCCAATAAAACCATGTAATTAAAGATTAGTTATGATCAAGCTAAGACGCAAATTACAAGATCAACCCAGTTCATGATCAATAAAAGCAATTAGCATATTGTCCATACAACGTACAGTAGAATCCGTTTACTATGACTCCGCCTATACTGACCAACCGCTTAATATGAAGTTAATACAGTGCAGAGTTTGGTTTCCATATAAAACTAGTAATAAAAGGTTCGGGTACAGTGACTTCGTTTATTGACATGTCGCTTATTTTTTTTGAAGTGAAAACTTCTTTAGCGGCGTTGAGCACTTTTCTGTAATGGGTATAAAATCTTAAACTCGCGTCAGGGTCACGTGACCTAATCGCAAAAAGCGTAAGACGGACTCGCGTCAGGGTCACGTGATGCGAAAAAGCGTAAGATCGAGGGGAAGGGAGAGGAACTAGTATCTCCCACTCTTTCTACCGTGCCTGAGTGTGCTGCTACGCTTAGGCGGCACAGGGCGCTTGCGCGAATGTCCGTCTGTGTTTATGTACAGCGTGCCACGCGTATCCAAGGATACGAAATTACGGAATTACGAAATTATGGATGAAAGTTGATTTTTCTAAGAGATAAAAATTTATGTAATATATAAATAAATAACGATATAATATTATGAATAATAACATGTAAATTGTCATATTTGTGTACGATAGCGCAATAAATAAACATTGTATTCTACCTCATAAATGATAGTATTTTTGTACTTATAATTAAACACAACGTTATTTTTTGTTGTTTTTATGGTTCGTTTTGTTTATGTCAGGAACTGTGTCAAGATTGACATGTCACTGACAGTCGCTGTCGCGGCCACACGTCAGTGTCTTTTTGTTTATTTTGTTGTCGGTGGTTTGTCTATGATGTGACCGCGACAGTAAGGATGTATTATTTACATGTTTTCACTTCTGCCGGCACTCCCGGAGTGCTACCGGTGTTTTTTTTATAATGTTCGGTTACATGGAGTGGCATGATTCGTTTGGGCTCCTTATTTTGATTGATCTCTAGTTTGTGGTTGGATTTATTTAAAGATACATATTTTTGGGATAAAATAGTATGCTAGCAGACATGTGCCATCCATTTATTTAATTTAATGATCGACATCTATCATAAAATGTTGAATAATGTTATATAAATTCAAGTTCTTTAAACTTAACAGACAGTTGTGTTGCTGGGGAGTTTGTTGGCCACTTCTTCTTCCCAGCTAAAACACTAGGAAGTGGTGACGGGCTGGGCGATTTGGGGGAATGTCTTCATGTAAATTTTGACGTTCAAAAAGTGCTGATTTTCAGCCTAGTTTGAATAAATGCCTTTTGATTTTTACCATTTGTAGGATTTATCTCTATTACAACAAATACTTTAAAAAAATAGGAAGTTATTTATTTTCTAAGACTATGCTTTGTATAGGGAACGTGCAGAAACTATAGGTGTCAGCACAGAAATGTCACTGTCAAGTATAAAATTCCAAAGAGCTACGCTAGATGGCACAGTCTTGTTCGTGCACGTTCCCCTAAACTGAGCGTGCAGGAACCACAGGTGGCAGCACAGAAGCGTCAATGTCAAGTATTCTGACCCTTAAAACTTCGAATATGCGACACTAGATGGCATAGTCAACGCTGTGCACGGTCCCTATGACGTCCGCTTAGTATGACGTCTTTGTCACTTCCCTTCGATGTCATTGTAAGCGGATTCTTCTGTAATTTATGGATTTTATGACATGGCACCAGAAATATCTAGTTAGTAGATGAATGATTGTGAACCATTCATGGGAAACACGTTGCGCCTCTTTTACTATGATTACAGAGTGCATAGAAATGGTATACGATTTTCAAGCAAGAAAGATTTACACTTTACAGGATAACAATTTAGAATCACAAGTTATGGTTTTTTTTTTAAATAAAAAACGTTTTTATATAAAAATACAAACGACTTCCAAATAAAAAAAAAACTGGCCAAGTGCGAGTCGGACTCGCGTGCAAAGGGTTCCAAACGAATTTTTTTAACACTACATTTCTTGTAGGTTTTCCTGTAATCTATAGGTAAAAATCTACTATCTCCATATTTTTTTCAAAATTTTAGATTCAGCAGTTTCGGAGATAATAAGGTCATGTTCATTATTCGTCTAATTTCTTAAATAACTTCAAAACCATTTATTTTAAAAATATGAAGAAAAAAAAATTAAAACCAAAATCAAAATCAAAAGGCATTTATTCAAATTAGGCTGAAAATCAGCACTTTTTGAACGTCAAAATTTACATGAAGACAGTCCCCCAAATCGCCCAGCCCGTCACCACTTCCTAGTGTTTTAGCTGGGAAGAAGAAGTGGCCAACAAACTCCCCAGCACCGTACACCGTCAACCAAACCACCTCAACCGTCACAGTAAGCCCTTTCATTTCATATGTCACACGATATCGTTTAAAAACTTTTTTTTGAAGTTTTCTAGTTTGACCCCCATACTAAAAATTTAATAATATACCTAACGCTTCCGTGTTTGGGTCACAGAAGTCCATATGTGTACCAAATTTCAACAGAATCGGTCCAGTGGATCCGGAGAAAATTGGCTGTGACAGACGTACAGACAGACGGACCGACGGACAGGACAAACGGACAGGACAGACAGACGGACAAACAGACAGACACCCGAGTGATCCTATAAGGGTTCCGTTTTTTGTTCCGGCGACCCTAAAAAACCGGTCAAGAGCGAGTCGGACTTGCGCACCGAGGGTTCCGTATCACCATAAAATCCCTATTAGGTGTATAAAAATCACAGTCCTGAGTCAACACGATAAAAAGATATGGGCAAATTTAGATTTTCGCGAAAAGTTGTAAGTACCAAAATTTACCTTAATTTTGAACTCTTTTTATTTTTTGTAATTTTTCCTTTATTTGTGCTGTAAGACCTTGCTTTTGGAAGTTTTTTGTTAATTTGGAAGTCTGTTTTACTTTTTTTTGTAAAAAAGTTTTTTTTTACTTTTTAGTGGTACTCCACACCTAACAACACCACTATAAAGTCGCAGGAAAGCAAAATACACAATTTCGTTAACTTGGATGACAAAATAAGTCATCTAAGTAAACGAATTCCAGCTGGACCAATCGGAAAGTATATCCTTTCACGTAAAACAAGAATTTTTCAAATCAGTTCATAAATGACGGAGTTATGAGGTAAATATTTTATAATAGGTAATGACTGTAGGATTATTAGTATAGAAATAGCACAACTTTTAAGCAAATACGATTTTTGCTGCAATGTCAGCTCCAAAGACAACACTTTGGTAAAAAACATTAACAATTTCATCCTGGTTTATACATAAGATTTTATTTCAATAGGATTCATAAACAAATGTTAGTTTTATGTTCGCGGTTTGCAAAGCAATGCAATATTATTGCTAATAAACAATCGCAATGAATCATATACAGACCATGTGTGAGGGAAAGGTTACAGCAAGCTCTTTATATTACCCAGTACTGTTGGGTTAGGTACTTTGACACTGGGGTATTGGCCTAAATATTTAATAAATAGGAACTCAGTAAACAGTGTGATTTATTCCTCGTCAAGGAGTTAAGTTATCCTCGGTAAGCTCACACCATCATCAAATTTATCTCTGTCACCTCTGAACTAGACTAGAGTCTAGAGCAAACCCATTTCAAGTAAAAAAAAATATCCCAGGACCAAAGTAACCCAGATTTATGTTAGTAAAATAATATTACTTACACAAATACTAAGTTGGCATCCCACAGGTAGAGGAACGCTGGTAGCGGTCCATACGCTTCATTGATGTAGTGGTAATCACCACCACTCTGTGCCAATGTTGTACCTGTTTAAGAAACATAATCTGATAAGACTATTATTGATTTTAATTTGTGCTAAACTTTTGTAATGTTAGTATAGGGCTATTATAATCTTTATGTGTTATCCTTATGATTTTTTTTTCTGCATCTTTTATTACATCACTAGTTTTTTCCCGCGACTTCGTACACGCATATCCCGTTTTTTCCCGTACCCGTAGTATTTTTTTGTAAATCCTCTCTTAGTGCTCCCCAACACTCCCCAAGGACATGCCAAATTTCAGTTTTCTTCGACCAGTAGATGCGGCTGAGCATTGTCCTGTCAGTCAGTCAGTCACTCAGTAACGGAAGAATTTTATACATAGGGATATCAGGAGTGCATACTCCTGGTATGATGATTGAAAGTCAGGAATCATCCTAAGAATACACATGTACTCTGAGGATGATTTCCGACTTTCATGCGGGCACACCATACCAAAAGTAACGATTTTACTATAACAGGAAGCTAAAGCGCTTATTCCACTATTCAATTTGTAGCTGGCGTACACTCCCTAGACCTCAACATTAACTTTCACCTGACACTAGGCGAACACTGCTCGATTTTCCAATGCGAGTGTGTCGCCATAACACAAGCCGCAATAGCAGTAAAGTCTAGGGATACACAACTACGCAATAAGATTCGTATCTGACAGCCTAGCTGTGCTCAAAGCCCTAGAAAACAAACAAACCAACAGTAAATTAATCTTTGAATGTCACCTCGCCCTGGAGAGTATATCACTGTCTAACAGAATCACCCTCCAGTGGATCAAGGGGCACAGTAGATAGGCAACGATGCCGCAGACGAACTTGCGAAGAGAGGTTCCAAGATGACAGTGCTAGGCCGATACTAACTCCTCCCCCTACCTTTCTCGCAGTTTCGTCCATGCATCCGCCAAAGATCAACTGATCTTCATAATAACAAATGGTCACAGGCTACAGACTGCAGACAGTCAAAAATGGCAGTGCACAAAACGACTACTCAGCCTGAGTAGGAATAACCTCAGAATAATCATAGGGACAATCACGGGCCATTGCCCCCTAAACAAACATCTCTTTAACAGGCCTATGATCTCCCTTCTTGTCTAAATTATAATTGTAAAATCCTCCAGTACGCTGACGATATTGCATTATTGGTCTGTAGCAAATCCATTGAAAGTGCTGCGCAATTTATAAACACGTCTTTGTCCTCATTAAACCAATGGCTGTTAGATCACGGGTTATCTTTAAGTGCTCCAAAAAGTGCAGCAGTTGTTTTTACTCGCAGACGTTTCATCCCTCAGGTTGACATCAATATTGATGGCCAAGCTATCCCAATTAAAAAGAAGGCCAGGTTCCTGGGGGTGACCCTGGATTCCAAACTGTCGGGAGTAGAGCATTTTAATAACACCGTTCAAAATGTGAGCGCTTAGTCCCGGTTCTAAAAGCATTGGCAGGTGTCTGGTGGGGTGCTCACCCATACACCTTAAAATTGGTATACAACGCGCTGGTCAGAAGCGTACTAGATTACTGTAGTTACTTACTTGAGCCATGTAACAGAGAAGCCCTACGTAGACTAGATGCGATCCAACCCAAATGTCTTAGAATTGTGACTGGCGCCATGAAATCCTTTTATATATCTATCCCGAATAGGGCCTTTCCATTCGTAGACAATACTTAGCAGATCGTTTCTTGTCAAAAGTCTTTTCCCCCTCGTCCCATCCTTTACTTCCCATTTTGGAACAAATCTATCTCTCTCTAAACGTCTCTTCCCATTGGAACAATTAACGTTTTCCATTGATGAATAGGTACAGAGAGCTTCAACAGCTCTCTTCACCCGTTTGTCAATACCCTACTCTTCCGTCTTTTCTACCGCATATGAGGTGGTCCATTTCAAGCCAAAGGTCGTTTTGGGACTTGGTATCTCCAAAAACTCCCAGGACGTAAAAGGCGATTTCGATCGGGCTATTAAGAGATACTGGGAGGGTTGGAACTTATTTTATACGGACGCATCTAAATTATCGGCAACGGGATGCACTGGTTTTTCTACATATTACCAAAATTCGAGAATAACCCTTTTATTCCAATGTCCTCCAGAAGCTTCAGTGTTTACAGGTGAATGTGTATTCTTGAAGCCATTAATTTCATTTCATTTCATAGAATACAAAACTCAGTATTTTTTCAGATTCTCGAAGTAGCCAGGCAATAGTGCAAAATCAATTAAAATCTAAAATTCACAGTAAAATCATAGATATTCGAAATTCGCTTTGCACCTGTTTTAAAGATGGGTTAAACGTTGAAATAGTTTGGGTACCCAGTCATTTAGGTATAGGTGGAAACGAGTGCGCAGGCTCACTAGCTAAGTTTGCTACGTCTAACCTTGTGGATCGAAAACACTACATGGTCCATAGTTACGACTTAAGCTCTGACACCAAACTTAAGCTTCTGGTCACGTGGTCTTCTGAGTGGCAGGTAAGTTCAAAATCAAAGGGAGCGTATTACGCCAGTATCCAACCTAATATTCAGCGGAAACCCTGGTTTTTCAAATGTGCCAAACTATCAAAAAGAACTGTTTTGTCCTTGTGTAGACTGAGACTCGGTCATTGCTGTAGTCCAGTATTCCTGCATAAAATTCGCGTCCGTGATAGCTCCTTATGCGAATGTGGCCTTGATGATGGTACCTTAGACCAAATCTTTTTTCATGTCTTTCAAATTCCCATTCCTTCGACTTGTACCAAATGCTTCCCAGAATTAAAATCCCTCTCCCTATTAACTTCCATTCTCTCTTGAAAAATTTCTCTCCTACTTATCCAACTCCTATCCAAATTTTTAAATGCTAATGACATTAAAATGTAGCATCTGTAATATGCTTTTTTTCTTGTTTACTCGAGACTTAAAAAAGAAAACCCAATATAATTATTTTTGTATGTATATATTTAAAAATATATATTATTATGTGTCAACTAACCAAATATCGTATTTACAGCTACTAACATTGTAGATCTACCACAAAGTGCAAGGTTCGACGGCTGGCTCACCGCGCTGCCGTCACCACATGACACTGGCAGAATAGTCGGCATCGGCTCAGTTGCTAAAGAAGAAGAAAAAATCATAGGCGCTACAGACAGTCCACTCTGCAGGGGCTGCTTTGACGCCAGAGAATCAGCCGCCCACATCATCCTGGAATGCGAGGCCGTGGATACCCAATGTCAACAAATCCTCAGAACGGTGAGGTCGCTCCACGAAGCCTGTGAAGCTCTCAGGAAACTTCTGTGCTTTTGGGCGGAGCTAGGCTGGCTAAACGTAGGCAGGATAACCACGCACAACAGACCGAATGAGAGTCTTACTGCGGAGAATGGAGTCCCTACTCTACTCTATTCAATCTGTAAGAAATCTAAATGGTAAACAATTAAGGAATTAGTGTGGTCTGTACCTTCCTCTCGCTCTAAATCAGAATCTAACTGTTCTTCAATTACATCTTTCGATTTTCTACAAATTGAACTATATATTAATATTAAAGATTTTCACGGAACTAATATTGTTCCTAAACGATGCCCTCTAGCTAAAAAAAATTTTTTGACCACTGGAACTCCTGTAGGTTTATTTTTGGTTGCGTTACTTTTATTTGAGTATTAATTCCTTTGTAGGACCTATTGTTGATTTGACGAGCTAGTTTGTTTGGGTGCTTAGCTAAACGCTCTTGGTATCGCTTAGCAGCTATTATGACTTCTTCCTTGACTGTGTTGATGGCCAGATGTTCATGAATTTCGGTGTTTTTTATGAACCATGGGGTATCAGCTATCATCCTGAGGATTTTGTTTTGTTGCCTTTGCAGTATGTCGATGTTGGAGTTACATGCAGTACCCCACAGTTGAATGCCATACATCCATACCGGCTTGATGATCATCTTATACAACAGCAGCTTGTTGTCTAAGGAAAGCTTCGAGTTCCTTCCTAGCATCCAGTATAGATATCTCTGTCTCAAACACATCTCCTCCTTTTTGGCTTTGATATGTTGTTTCCATGTGAGTTTGCGGTCCAAGTGCATCCCAAGATATTTTACACAATCCTGGTGTGGAAGAGTATCTAGGCCCAGTTTTACTGGTGGACAGTTTCCTGTCCTCAGAGTGAAGGTAACCTGGACGGACTTAGTTGAGCTTGCCACAATCTTCCATCTTTGTAGCCAGGTGTAGATTTGGTCGAGTCCATTTTGTAGTGTCTCTGATGCGACAACAGGGTCTTTGTGGCTGGATAAGATCCGTATCGTCGGCAAATGTTGCTGTTGTTACATCAGGTGTTACAGGCAGATCGGCCGTGAAGATAGTGTAAAGAACAGGTCCGAAAACTGATCCCTGCGGGACGCCGGCATTAATCTCGTAAAGGGGTGAGTTAGATCCACATTCTTTTACATAAAAGAGCCTGTCTTTAAGGTAAGATTGAAGAAGGAGGAGACTTGAGTGAGGCAAGTACTTTTTAATCTTACTCAGTAGCCCTTTGTGCCATATTTTGTCAAAAGCTTGCTGAATGTCAAGGAAGGCAGCTGAACAATACTCTTTGAGTTCCAGAGATTTTCTTATTTGCTCGTAAACTCTATGCACCTGTTCCACTGTTCCATGTGCTTCTCGAAAGCCGTGGTGGTATGACAGCACGATCTTTGAGAACTGGTAAGATTCTAAAGAGTATTATTTTCTCGAATACTTTCGACATAGTTGGTAGGAGGCTAATAGGTCTATAGGACGTCATGAGGTTTGCAGGTTTGCCGCTTTTGTGGATCATAATAATTTCAGAGACATTCCAGGCGTCTGGATAGTACTGCAGTCTGAGCATAGAGTTATAGACAACAGTGAGTAGTATAATGGCTTTTCTAGGTAGTTCTGTCCAGGTGTTTTTTTGCGATCAAGTATTCTGATAATTCTTCTCACTTCTTGCGGAGTTACAGTTCAAGCTGTAAGTCTTCTCCTAGTACCCTATCGACGTATTCCTCCGATTCAGTGTGTTTTATATTGTTCGGAGTGAAGACTTTGGATAAGTACTCTGCGAATATTTCACACTTCTCCTGGCTATTTCTCGCCCAACTATTGTTGGATGTTTTAATGGGAGGTTTGTGCACGAGAGGTCCGTCGTAATTTTTAGTGACCTTCCAGAGAGAGTAGTTACTGTCTTTCTTAGCCGTTAGTGATACCATCTTGGTGTGCAGAGTATCATCATCTGCCTTTTGTATTAGCTGTTTAAGTTCAACTATTGCTTTGTTTAAGGCAGTTTTGTCGGATGGGTTTCGACTGGTATGCCATACGCGTCGTAGCCTACGTTTCTCTAAAATTTTTGTTTTTATTTCCAGCGTTAGATTTGGTGTCGACTTAGCGTTTTTTTGAATAGGTGTTGTGTTCCAGCATGCTTCGTGTATTATCTTTGTCAAATTTTCTATGGCACTGTCGATGTCATCTGTTGTTTTTAATCTGATATTGAGGTTAATCCTTTAATTATGCCACGGAATGAGTCCCAGTCTGTTAGATGATTGTAAATTGACGGGTCTCTCTCCACTTCGATAACGGTTTCGCTCATTGTCAGTAGAACTGGAGTGTGATCTGAGTTTCCGTCATGGCAAGATTCAATCTTAAGGTACTTTGGACACATTCCTTTCAAGATGAAGAAATCTAGGAGATCAGGTCGTTTCTTTTTGTTAGTCGGCCAGTTCGTTGGTTCTGATGTCGTTAAGGTGTGCAATTTTTCATTATCGATACATAGTTTTAGTTGTCTGCCTCGTGTTGAAGTCAACCTTGATCCCCAGTACGTATGTTTCGCATTCCAATCGCCTCCGGCAATGAAACGCTGGCCTAATGTTCGGAAGAAGTTGATGAACATTGTGGAGTTGATTGGATGCCTCGGGGTCGGAGGACAGTACACAGAAGCCACGTTAAATGTGCCTGTTTTTCCTTCTACTGCAATTATCGTCGCTTGGATATGGTTTGTCTTATAGTGCGGTAACTCATGGTGTGTTACATTATTACGTACTATGATTGCTGATCCAGCGTGTCCTGTTCCATCTGGGTGGTTAGTTAGATATGTTGTTATGTTTGTGTTGTTGTTTTGAGGCTACTTCTGTTCGTGCAATGAGATTCGGATATGAGTAGAATGTCTAATTTGTGATCTGTCAGAATTACTTTGACTATGTCTTTATTGGGGATTAGCCCGTTGATGTTCCATGTCATAATGCGTAGACCTATTTTGATAGATTTTGAACTAGTATTGTCAAGAGACCCATGAGAGAGCTCATTTGTTGTAGGATTTGTTCAAATTTTTAAGCTTGTTTTAGAAGTAGTGTTTCTATGGTGCATGTAGGTTTTTTATTTGCCTCCATTTCATCAAAGTGTTGAGTGTAATCTGCTGATGTTGCTTCAGCATATGTTTTCCCAAATACAGTTTTATTTCTCTTATTAACATTATTAAAATTATTATTCAAATGATCTACATTATTTTTAGAGTCATTATTATGTATGGTAGTTCTTGCTGCCGGAGGTAGTCTTTGTGAGTTCTTTATAATGTTGGGTCCATTCTTTGTAAGTTTCCTAGCTGCAATTTCCTTGTGCACTAGGCAACCCTTGTAGTTTGCAGGGTGAGCACCATTACAAAGGACACATTGAGCTGGAGTGTTGCGCTCACGTTTGGGACAGTCAGATGTTTTGTGTGGTTCAGTACATTTCACGCAGCGGTAGGGTCGCATGCAATAATTTTTTGAGTGTCCATATTGCTGGCATCTTTGGCATTGAACTATGCTCTTTCGCTTTTTCGGATCTTCTTTGACCACCGATTGGTTGTATATGTATTTGAGTTCCTTCACTGACTTGTTATGTTCACTGGGCAGAAGATTTACAAAAAATGTGGATGTTGGTAATTTGTCTGGGCCATACTTTGCATATATCTCCTTGAACTGTGTTACCGGTAGCTTCAATTTCTTCCTTTATTATTTCATGCGGTGTCGATGGGTGTAGATTTCTGATAACTATTCGGAAGCATCTGTTCTGCTTTATATTAAACGTATGTCCTATTAATCCATTTTCTCTGATAATAGTAATTATCTTTTTGTACACTTCAATGTTCTCGCAGCTTATTCTGAGTTGGTTACGATTGATGTTTTTGAAGGTGAATTTCGTCCCTTTCTACTACAGTGTTAAGGAGCTCGGTTAATTTACTGAGGTCTTCAATCCCATTCAGTACCACCAGTGGTGGTTTGTTGACTTTTTTATTAATTTTTGTTTCAGACTGTTCTTCTGTCAAATGTACCTGGAGTCCACTAAATTTATTTGAGGTCTTAAGTGCTTCAGGAGATGGGCTTTCAGATAATTTCTTTCGCTTGGCACTTCTCCTTTCTGGTATTCTTTGCCACGGCGGTGGGCATCCAGTACTATATTCCTCAAGATCTTCTTGTGTATCTGTATGGTCTATATTAAGTTTTTCGGTGGCTCTTGGCTGTTTGGTAGTCTCCTGTGGAGTAGCTACGTTGTCGTCCAGAGAAAAGGCTAGGATGGAATACCTGTTGCACCATTTTCTTTCCATTGATATTTGCTGACGTTGAAGCCTGGTTGCTAGCATCTATTATGTTTTGGTTTTGGGTTTGTATATTAGCTATAGTATTTGTATTCATATTTGTTCCCACGAGAAGGATCGATGATACAGGCCGCTCGCTGGGTGACGCAAATTCCAGCGAGAAGGCACAAAAAAGCATGTTTAGACATTATTAAAAACATCAATGTTGATCTGAACTTATGAGTTAGGAAACTGAATTTGTAATCAGTATTTATAAAACTCTTCCGTTACTGAGTGATTGGCAGACAATGCACAGCCGTAGGTTAGCCATGTAGGTTCCTTGGAAAGTGTTGGGGAGCACTAAGAGAGGATTTCCCGAAATTTCTATGGGGAAACGGAAAAAACGGGATATGCACATACAAATTCACAGGAAAAGCTAGTATGTTATAAAGAGGTAACCTTGTTTGATAATATCTGTAACAGTTAATCTCTAGAAGTTATACAGATTATCATTGAAAGTGCAGAGTATCATTTAAAGAATGTTCCTTTTTATTCTGCTAAAAAATGCATAGTTTCCAAGGGTTAGTTCCTCGGAAAATCTATTTATTAAATTTATAAATAGCTTTTCCAAGGAACTACCCCTTAGAAAGTATTGTTTTCTATTCTATTTATTAATATTTAATATTACAGGAATAGAAAACAATACTTTCAGTTTTTATCTTTTTGATGGAATAAATTATGAATCAAAATTTGGGTATTTGCCACTAAACTTTCTGTGCTGTTTATGGCATAAAGCTATATATGGATAGTGTTAACCAGATATTCATTTTAATTTTAAATAAATTATTGTAATCATTTAAAGATCAGACTATTTTTGCTGAATCTAGAAATAATTTATGTCTGTACTCTTAGGCATTCAGCAAAAAGAAATATTTTAAAGTATTGAAAAGTACTCAATGATGGAATAAATAGTAATAAATCAATCCACGCAAATAATTACGACGTATCTGTAGGAATAAAATTGCAGCGTATTTCATGAAGTAAAAATAAACGGGTACTTTTGACTTACCTAATTCTGCATAGGACATGGCTCCGAGCGTCGCTAGGCCTCCGCATGCAGCCCAAACCGAGAGAGCGCCCCATACTGACCCAGTTTTTTCTAAAACCTCCTTGGGTGATATAAATATACCACTACCGAATATTATCCCTAAAATAATAGCTACCCCTTCAAGCAGCCCAAGCTGCTTCCGCATCTTCACTTTTTCATCACTCATTGTTGCAGTTTTATTCAATTAGTGCAATTTTAAAATGCTCTTACAACAGCTGCAGTTTTAGCCAGTCCTAGACATAGCTAACCTAACTAAAAAATGCTTATATGCATGCCTTTCGCATTTCTAATTAACATTCAATTAAAAGTGTCTTTAAAAATCACCTCGAATAATTCTAATATTACTTCATGATGACATGATTTACGTTCGATAGATCAAATAAAAATAACACTAAGGAAATAATATTGGCAACCGTGGGCGCCCGCACGCAATCGCTCCCGGACACATGCGACCGATTTGCGGCGCAAAGCGATGTTGCAGAAATTTTCGCGCTACCTCCCCGTGTCGCTTTTCGTTAAAAAATACACAGATACAATTTACTTTTCATCTTTAAACGAATCAATATTATTAGAGATAAGATACACATTTAGTCGATTATTATCTGAATCGATTGCAAATTAGACTTAATTGTATCAATTTTCAAGTCGTGATAAGTCGTGATTAGACCAGCGCAAAGACAAACTGTATTAAAAATATACTTAAAACTGGCAAAATAGTAAAGTAATCTTCAGACGGGTGCTGCTCGCCAGTTTTCTATTCTTGGCTTGACTGACACGCTCTCACGTTTCTAGATTGTCGTGCATGCTGCGTTAACCTCTATTACCCGCAGTCGTTTGTTTAGTAACGACATTTTTTAATAACCCGTCTGTCTGTGGCATCGTAGCTCCAAACTAAACGGATTAAAAGCGTTTTTTTTTTTAATAATTACTAGCTGACCCGCGCAACGTCGTCTGCGTCACAATTTTCATTACTGCTCCGCTCCTATTGGTCTTAGCGTGATGATATATAGCCTATAGCCTTCCTCGATAAATGGACTATCCAACACTGAAAGAATTTTTCAAATCGGACCAGTAACGAACAAACAAACTCTTCAGCTTTATATATAAGTATAGATGAATTATGAATACTGCGTCAAACCGGGACAGACGGCTGTGTGGAAGCGAGCTCAGATAGTTGGAAGTCTTCGGCACTTCGGATAGCCTTCATAATAATTAAGAGAATAATAATTTTGAATGCAAGAGCGAACAAAATTTTACCACCCCACCTCGGATAAATTGACAAGCTAAAAAAGTTATACTTAAGATGCAAGGATGAGCGAAATGAGCTCGAAAATTTTTGCATCTCAACTCGCATAGGTAGGTAATACTTAATTTAAAAAATATGGCACGTTGGAAGGGCCAACTCGCGCCGTACTTATTCTGCCGGCTATGGCCTTCTTGATCTTAGAGTAAATACACAACCAGTCAATCTGGTTCACGATCGCGTACGCTTTCATTTTAGATCGTGGAAGAAAAAGTCAGTATGGAATTATTTCCTATTCTTCCGCGATCTTAAATGAACGCGTAGTAAAGTTACGCCAAACTAAATCTCGTTCAAGTTGCGTCAAAAAAAAAAACATTATAATTGTAGAATTTGTGCACTCTCGTACACAGTAAATCGATATGTTTACGGAAATTTTGATTTGTCTCAGTGGTGATACCTAGATATTTTAAATGGTCAACTATTGCCAAAGTGTGCAAGAACATACAGTATCAGCATACGTGCAACAATTATTTGCGCGAATGTTTTGATTAGTAAGCGGTATATTAGTATTTCTCATTGTAAATAAAATGTAATTGGTTTTATCTGTATTTAATGTTAGGAGATTCAAATAAGAAAATCCTTTTGAGCATTTTCATAGACCTCAACTCTAGATTTAGCTGAAAACAATAGAGCGGTGTCATCCGCATGATATTATAACACCATTTTGGAGTGCCAGGCTGCATAGCTCATTAATATAGATTAAACATAAAGTAGGGCCCAAAATGCTACCTTGTGGAATACCAAAACTACTATTTTTGAGTTCTAGCTTGTATGCTGACCAATTTTAACACATTGATGACGATCGCTGATATAATCAGAAAATAGTAGAAGTTGTTCTCCTCTTATCCCAATTGTTTCAAGCTTGTGCAAAAGTAAAGTACAAGAAATAGTGTCGAAAGCCTTGAATGGTCTAGAAAGATCCCATTTGTGTGCATATCATTATCTAGGTTAGTAAACTAGTAACATAGTTAGTCAGTTCATGGACTGCTTGGCTAGTTGATCTTTGGCCCTAAAACCAAATTTACCATCTGATAGTAGTCTCTTATCTTCTAGATATTTTATTAATCTACTATTTATATATTTTTTTTTTAATTTTTGAGAGGCCCTTTTACCACTGGAATGGGTCTGTAGTTATTCACGCAGCTTTTGTCTCCAGATTTGAATACAGGTGTGACTACAGCCTTTTTAAGCAATTTTTGGAAAATTCCTTTAGATAAGCATAACTGAAAAATGTGGGTTAGAGGAGAGGCAAGTACCTAGGTATTTAAACGTTTAAGAATATTATAAGGTATTAATTTGCATCGTCTGAATTATAAAAAGGGTCAAAATTAATAGCGCGTATGTCCTTTTCAAGGTTTTGTCATATTGACTTTAGTGTAGCTACGCAAAATTTGATGAATGATTTTAGTAAGCAAATTTTCATTCGGTCAATTTTTTACTCAGCGCAATATGGCAAAACAACGTTTATCGGATCAGCTAGTAATATTATCAGTTATGTAAAGAGGAAAAATTTGTATGTTTGTAACGAATAAACTCAAAAACTGCTGGACCGATTTAAACAATTCTTCACCATTAAAATGCTAGACTGTCCTTGAGAAAATAGGGATCCTGAAGAAAATAGCAGCGCGGACGAAGCCGCGGGCGAATTTTGAAAATAAGCAGACATAAATTGTAAGGATTGACAATCATTTTATTTCATCAGTAACGATTAGAATAATTTAGGAGTTATTTCAGGATCAGGATCGGGATAGTACTGCAGTAAATCAGCAACAGGAGCCTCTTGGTCTTCGTAAAAATCACAAGCTAGAAGAAACTCTCGCTTCGAGTAGTCGTCTCCTTTGCAAAATATATCACCTATAAACAAAATAAATCATATTATATGAGAACTTTGCAATTTTAAGCCAACCAATGAATTAGTTTAATAAAAATTACCTTCAATGTCCATAATATGAACGGCACTTTTGGCTTCAAGAGCGCCTACACAATAATGTTCTTCAGTTAGGTCTGGGTGCCAATACATTATAGCATCCCTGCACGAAGCACCAGCTATAGGAAGAAGTATCCTATCCTAATAAAACAACGGTGATCGGTTAGTAAGACATTTCACAGGTTGTTAGCTTGCCTCATGGAACCCTTAAACTTTACCTTGCAAATGATTTTGTTGTTAACAATTGGTTCCTTTACTTCTCCTGTGCAGAAGAACTTGCGTTTTTTTCTCATAATTAATGTGCTAACCTCCAACACGGTTTTGATACTATTTCCTAAAATTGAAATAAATTATTTTGTGATCTTAACTCGATTTTGCCGTAAAAGCACTATGTAATGACTAATTGCTTTAGAAAACATAATGTTTAATTCAGAAGTGATGTTACCTTTTTCACCGTTTATTGCTTCAAGTTCACGCATCCCACGAGCTTGAGTTTCTCTACTGTTCTGTTGCTTCATATAGTTTGCTAATCTGCCCATAGCATCTACGAATTCATCAATTGGCCCTGGCAATAGATTTAAACTTTGTTTCATTAATAGATTCCAACTTTAAAAATAAAATTTTGTTGTTTGAAAGTCATCCACCTGTTCCAAAACTCGATCCATCCAAGTAATTGAGAAATTGATAGAATCTCAAAGCCTCGTCAGACTCTATTTCATCCATCACTGGTCTCTGAAAAGTAATTTGTCATTTTTACAGACTTGCCTATGCAATGTTCTTACCATATCCTATTCTAGAAGTTCAAACGTACAAATTTTCCACTCCAGGCTCCGACATCGGAATACAGAGAATTGACCCGGCTTGGCATCCAATCCAAGGAAGACCGGGCCACAAGAACTGGATGCTAAAACAGTGGAAAGAGTTAAAATGAAATTAAACTATCTATAATCTCTTACAGGTTTTCCTATGAATATAATAATTTTACCAAGGAAGCCAGTTTTGCGATAACATTTTCAAAAAATATCGCTAAGAAGGATAAAAGCAACCAAATGGGTGTCATGGTTGAAGTCTTTATAATAAAAGCAACTCTGTTACTGACAATATCGTAAACCCACTGTTGTTAACTTGTTAAAATAATTGACACAGTTTATAGCTTTCGGTTTTATAACGCAATTAAAGGTTAATACTGATATAGTACCTACTCTGATACTTCAGTATTGTAAAATACCCCGACTTTCAATCATATTTTTTCTAAATTACATAACTCATTTAAAACTTTCTTGCAGCCTAATTGCGTGATTAAAAACTGGCAAAGTGCGAGTCGGACTCGTGCGCAAAGGGTGCCGAACGAATTTTTTTTTAACATGTTATTTTAACACTAAAGACTTCTTATAGGTTTCCTGTAATCTATAGGTAAAGATTTATTATCATTTTTTTCAAAATTTTGTCTCCGGAATTGAACGGAATTGTCATTTTTCGTCCAATTTCTTGAATAACTTCAAAACCATTTATTTTAAATTATTATGAAAGAAATATAATTAAAACCCTCACAGTAAGCCCTTTCATTCAATATGTCACACAATATTAATCATTTTTTTTAATTTTCTATATTGACCCCAAAAGTGACCCCCATACTAAAAATTTAATAATTACGTAACGCGTCCGTGTTTGGATCACAGAAGTCCATATGAGTACTAAATTTTAACAGAATCGGTCCTGTGGATCCGGAGAAAACTGGCTGTGACAGAAGGATAGACAGACACCCGAGTGATCCTATAAAGGTTCCGTTTTGTTCGGACCTCTTAAAATAATATAATCAGGGTCATATTATGCTCTTATTTTTAAAAATCAACCGCAATGATAATCGTTGCATGTTTAGGTTAATGAACTAAAAATTATCTTCTAAATGCTTAATATTTTTTAATTGTACCCAGTGGCGTAACAAGGATGGGTGACACCCGGTTCGGATATTATGGTAGGTACCACCCCAGCTTCGATAGTCTTTCTTTTGATCAGTCATACTTAAATAGAAGTAACCATGTTGGCTGATGCGGGAGAGCTTAAGAACTCGGAGGGTTCAGAATGCAACACAGAGCGAAGTGACCGCGAAAATTTTAGCACCTTTCTTTTTTTTAAGTTAGTCGGTTGTCACTCTGCATGGGTGTCAACTGGGAATGGCTGCAGCTCCCAACCTCCCTAGCTACGCCACTGACTGTTCGTACATGCAAAATATTCTCTTAATCAATATTGAACACATAGGTATTTTTTTATTACCTACATTTTATTGTATTGTATTCAGCTTTCTGGTGTATAAATATGCGGACGGAACCAGAATCGACTCGCCCTTTACCGTTGATCGCTCATTTGCGAACTGGTAGACAATATTTATCATAATTCAATTCTAATATAATGACATAATCGACTAAACTGTAAATTACTTCACTTTGTTTTTTACCATAAACTATTTAGTAAACTTTTGACATTGACAGCTAAATTTTCGCGCCATTTTAGCTGATATGTCATCTCATTTCAATTTTTGTCATACAAAGCGCACGGTCTCAATAGTAAAAAGCGATGAATACCTGTGTCTCGTAAAATATCATTGTAAATTATTCAGTTGTACAAAATGCATGTGCGAATACGTATATTTGGAAAGCCAGACACCGTCGTAGTTGTTGAGTCTAAGTTGACAAAGATAGATCAGTTTCGGAGAGTTATAAAGGAGAAGTTTGATGTTCAACCGAAATTACAAAGATTATTTTACGGCGGGAAGTTGGTAAGTAAAAATACCTCTTTAATAACTTATCTCTTTGTGTTATGAAGCTTTAAACGAGTACTTAAGTAACGAGGTCATATTTTATGCAGGTGTTATCATGTTGAATTTAGTGTTTATTCACGTAAGCCAGACATTGTGACGTCACGGCACATCGCGACCGTTAAAAATGTCGCGTTGAAAAGTGCTAACTGTGACATGATTTAACTTTTAGCATATATAAACTTGGTGGTATTGTATGAACTGTCCTACATATAGCGAGGGCCACATGGCTATAGTATTCTAAGATGATTATTTGCCAAGTTGTACCAGTCATCAAAACCTAGTTAGTGACAATTACCTAATCTTCTTTGTCATTTGCACAATAATTATTATAATGACTATTTTGATTGCCTAACAATTCTGAGACTGATAGGGTAATAGCAGTCACCTGATGAGAAGTGTGTAGCATTTCTGCCATACTAGCAAAGTTAGATGCATGAACCCTTTTTTTAAAGGAATTGTAGGTCTAAAATTATAACTACTCTCCTCTTTTGTTACTGTTTACCTTTTTACTTTATGTTAATTTGTTATTGTGACATATTTTTGCCTCACTTTTTGTTTTTTGTCATAAGTACAAGCAAGTTTACCTCTCCGAAGTATGTCGCAATTGATTGAGCAGGATGTCAATTTGGCAATAAACAGGACAGTGCATTTGCGGGGCCCAAGATGGAGTGTGACAGTCACTCGTATACGCTCGAAGTATAATTGTGTCCCCCGCTTGCTCAATGCAATATGATTGTTGATGCGAAAAGTGTTACATGTAGTTATAGTTTTTAATTAATATATTTTGGTTATTTCTTACTGTTTGATTGTTGTTTTGTGTGTTCTTGTGGTGTATGTGTCTGCTGTTTTATTTTTTGATATTTATATTGTTACTGGTAGTCTTTGTTACTTGTTTATAATATAAAGCATATAAACAAAAAAATTATTGGTAACATAATATATGTTACTAAGTAACAAAACCTAACTTCCGGCCAAAGAACCGGGAGTGAATTGTATTACATTGTTGAATAATATCTAATAGCCTGCTATTTGATTATGTAATCAATGGTTCTTTTGTTATTCATACTTCATTGTAATAACTGATAATATTATCGTGTATGGGATTTGGTATAAGTAACTGAATGTTTTCAATGACAATTTTTACATAGGATACTTACTTGGTGTAATTCTAGCTGACTACCGGTGTTTCGTAGCTCACTACCCTAAGAAACACCAAACCAAACTCAGGGGTAGTCTCTTTTAAGTCCATACATCAATCATACTGGTCTAATCATTGTCAGTGGTCTTAAGAGAAAAGTACCACACAGGTTTGAGTGGCACAATTAATTAGAAATCATAAAAGTTTACAGTAACATGATGTAATGCAATTTGTATTTTAGTCTATTAATCAGTATTTTATAAAATACTTATTTCAGCTTGAAAATGGCTACACATTCCACGACTACAACATCAAACTTAATGACGTTATCCAGCTCATGGTGCGGGCACAGCCCGAATACAGTACCAAGGAGAAGACTGACGCTAAGACTGAAGATACCAAACAAGAGGCAGAGGTGTCCACGAGGAAGAACATAGAGTATAAAGGTGGGTTAGTGTATCCGAATAATGCAATAAGATTAAATCTTTCTCCAGAACACATGTCTAACAGTTTGTTAATCAGTAAAATTTTATTTTATTCCTTGCACTCGTAAATTTTATTGCTTGTTCATTTTCTCAGATGCCCAAAGCACACTATACGAAGTAGGCGAACTAATAGACATAAGAGACCGTGAACAAGGCTCATGGCTAGAAGCCAAAATAACTAGAATAGTCTATGATCCTAGCATTCCACATATACCAGATTCAAAAGACACTTTAACAAACGATGCATCAGAACATACACATTCTGACAACAGCAACCAGAGTTTTGATAAAGAGAATGATGTGGAGAACAAACCACCAAGTGAGAAGATGAATGGAGATAGTTTACCTAAGAACAAAAGCAAAGGCATTGCAAGGTATTTTAGTAAATCACCTAAATCAGTGCGGAAGAAACCGGACAAGGAAGTTAGTAAAACGGAGGAACCCAAGGACTTAGATTCACTATTGCTTTACAAAGTGCAACTGGAGACTGAGTGAGTAGAATTCACATTATTTTAGTTAGTTAATTAACTAAATTATTTTTAGTTGTGATGTTGAGTATAACTGGTATAACATAGTCTAAACAATCACATGCATCAGCAATCTTGTTTAACAAAGCATCTTATATCTCTAACAGTGATGAAGATTCGAATATGTATTGTAAATTAAAAGAAATAAGGCCTAGAGCAAGGACAATAATAGACATTAAAGATCTTGAAGTAGGACAGAAGGTGATGCTCAACCATAACACTGACGAGCCTTTGGAAAGAGGATACTGGTAAGTAAAGAAAAAACACTTTCTAGACTTAAATAAAAAAACTTGTATGAATTTTGGTATCAATTGTGCTTATACATTTAAATAATTCAGCAAGGCAAATTCCGTCATCAACAAGACTGGTGATGCACTACTGTTACTTGATACTCATACCACCCATATTAGTCTAGTCATCACACAGTTTTAAAATGAATAATTTTATAGATTTTAATGTGCTCTTTGCGAATTTCAACTTTGCCACCTCGTAACTTTGCCGCTCGCGCTATATTGGTAAAATGGCATCTTATAGCAGTTTTGACGATATCTCCTTTCAGACTCATTCTACTATAAAAATATTTACACAAAATTAACCTAGAGAAAATTTCCTACGATTTATGTCGCAATAACTTTTTCGGAAAATTAATAGTTTCGGCGTGCGAGCGCTGCAAAGTGTAATTCAACACGCGTTTTCGCTGAATAACTCGTTTCCACACAACAGCCAGTTACATAATATTTCTTTCAAAGTTGTGGTTTCACTTCTTATCTTGCTAGAATGTAGCTTAAATAAAAATAGCTTTTATTCACTAAATTATTAAGAATCAGCATTGCCATTCAACGCGGCCATGCTGCCAGTGTTCTAGGCACTTTTGCCATTGACAGCGGTGTGGATTATTTTTTTGTTGCCCTATGATATATTAACTATATTAGGCAGGTCGTCATCTCATCTTTTAATCTATTTTCCCCTCCAGTGTTGATCTTGGTCTTTGTCCATTTGTCTGTTTTTTTTTTCATGTCGCATCAACTACTCTTGCCCTTTTTCGAATCACAGTGAGCCTCCACTTATCTCACAACATTATGC
Source organism: Lacanobia wlatinum (assembly GCA_947578705.1). NCBI lineage: Eukaryota > Metazoa > Arthropoda > Insecta > Lepidoptera > Noctuidae > Lacanobia > Lacanobia wlatinum. The sequence continues at coordinate 4,868,556 of OX388022.1, read as the reverse complement.
CCAACATGCTCCTTTCCATTCTTTTCTGGCATACCTTTAGTTTATGTATAACATTGTTGGTTAAAGTCCAGGTTGGGCAACCATATATAAGTACGCTTAGGACGCATGTGTCATATACAATGTAGCTAAAGTTATACTTTAACTCTGTAACTGTTCTACCAACAGGTATGACTTTAAAGTGGCCGAGATAAAGAAGCTGCGGGCGACATACGAATTGATAGGAACTCTCTACCTGGGGCCAGATGCTGTGCCTCAGAATGACACTAAATTGAAGGTGCTTGATAAGATTTACGCCATTGAAGAGGTGGTGCCACTGGCGCAGAGGACTGAGGAATATAGGAAGATGATGGCTACTCCACCAGAGAAGAGTAAGTTTGAATGAGATGTGTTTAATATTTATTTAAACTTGTGTGCTTAGTGGTGGTGCAGACGAAGCATTCTCTGCACCTGTCTACCTTTGGGTTAGTATCTATTGTGTGTTGGAGTCTTTGCATCTTTGCCCCTCCCTGTAACACATTAATTTCCTCAGCACAAAAGCAGGCTCTGAAGAGTGGACTGTGCTTGTTTAAGGGCAATGGCTCTTAATTGTCATAATCATGTTTAGGTATTCGCGTATGTCTATACGCGAATACCTAAACATCTTCTTCTGTATAGAGTCTGAAATGTGACTGTTCCTAAGTTACCCTAGGCTCATAAAATTTTCGTTTTATCCTGAATTATCCTAATTGTTAAGGTCAGTCCCACCTTCACAATTTAATCCTTCGCGACACTGCTTCATAAGTTAATGACACATTTTCCAAAAAACTGTTTTTCTTAAAAGACTAACACTAGTTTTTCAATTCTTTCAGGATCTGTACCACTGAACTGTTTGACATGTCGCGACGACGAAGACACTCTGTGCAAAGACTGCGGTTGCTATCTATGTTCAGGAAAGGAGTTCCCAGAGAAAGTAAGTTATACAAGTGATTCTGCTGTTCTGTAAAAAAAACTTTTGTTTTGAAGAAACTTAATATCTTTGGTTGGCACTTCAGTAACATCCCCCAGTCATGCATCCTCTTGGCGCGGACTTCACCGTAGGTGATCTCACGGCACAGGTGGCTTATCCAATATCCCCGATTTTGTAGTTCAACTCCACAGAGCAGCGGGTGACGGAAATTATTTCGTGTCTCCATCGGTTTGATCTAGTAGGCTAAATTTACTGCCTCTCAACCCTCGGCGTTGAGTCGCGTTTCGGTCAACTATCCTTTTACATACGGGCTTGGGACCATCACCAGTGGAATTGTAGCAGTTTACTAATTTAATTATTCTGATGATGTTGATGATATGAGAAAACCTCATCTATACTAAAATCACAAAGCTGAAGAGTTAGTTGGTTTGGTTGAACGCACTCATCACAGGAACTGCTGGTTCGAATTGACAGATTATTTTGGTGTTGGATGGCTCACTTTTATAAAAAGCTATATATCATCGCGCTACGACCAATAGGAGCGGCCAACAATAAAAAATGAGACTCAGACGAAGCTCCGGGTCTGCTAGTCTGCTATGGCAGTTCCTTTAATTGTCGCCGTTCAAGGAGATTTCTTCTTATTAGTCCCATATTCTATCAGGATTTGGTTTCCGCAGTCCTTTTGGGAGCCCATTGTGCGTGACAGAGAAGATTTTTTTAGCGCTGAATGCATTTTTACAGATTGTTCTATGTGACGAATGTAACAATGGCTACCACATGATCTGCCTAGACCCGCCGCTCACAGAGCTGCCCGAGGAAGACTGGTACTGTCCCTCCTGCAAGCGAGACCCCAATGACGTCATCGCGCCAGGAGCCGCTAAGCAGACCAAGAAGGTTTCCAAGACCAAGCGGGATTGGGGACGAGGGATGGCTTGTGTTGGTAAGTATCTTATGAGTTTTTAGATTCTATAAGCTTGTTTTTGAAGTGAAAACTTTAGGCGCGTTGAGCACTTTTTGGGTGAGGATAAAACATTGATTTTGCGTCATCGTCACGTCACCGAACGCTTTCCATCTACACTAATATTATAAAGAGGAAAGATTTGTATCATAAAAAAAAGGTACTGGTCCTATCTCGAAAGTTCTTTTGCCATTAGAAAGCTACATTATCACTGAGTAACATAGGCTATAGAATGTTTTCAAAAAGGTTGGGGATCTGTATGAAAACTTCGATAGTGTTACCCAAGGTGTGAAAAATATACCAAAAAAGATCTTTATATCGCGTACGCTGCGGAAACTATTGACAAAAGAGCAAAGTGATGTACTAAAGTTTTATAGAGGACAATCAATATCTACAAAAAAGTCCCAAAGGGTATATATCTAACTATTATGGTTAAGTCACAATGACCGCTTTTTGTTCAAATTATTCAATCAAAACCCAGGTGAAATGGAATAGTGGTGATTTTAGTACCATGATGTAAATCTTTATCTATTTAAATTGTTTAATAATTAAGGTTGGTTATGTACATGTAAATTACACTTTAAATTATTCAAATCGGACCTTTCGTTTAAAAGTTACGACGGTTATAAAAATACTCTAAGTAAGAAAAATGTGTTACTTATTTTTCACTACTATCGGCAATCCCCAGACGATTTTTTTAAAATGTTGATTTTACCGGCTAATGGTACTATGGTTGAATTGGCGGTGTGGCTGAATTGGCTGTGAATATTATCAGATGGTTTTATAATGTGAAGCATAAACACAACAAAACCTGTCCTATTAAGTGAGAGCTGTGCTGAGAAACACTTCTCGGAATCGTCTTTTACTTGATTATCGTAAAACTTTCCTGCAATGCGAATTTTACACGCTTTAATTTATTTTGCCCGTTATCGCTTACATGTATTCTTGAAACACCTTGCTATTCTCATTTTATGTTAATTGTTGCGAAGTCTTACACAGAGTTTAAAACTTGATCTGGAGTGGGTCGTGGGAGTCCGCTGGCTGCGAAAAGCGCCAGACTGGTCAATGTGGCGACACTTGAGTGAGGCTTGTGTTCAGCAGTGGTAATTTTTCGGCTTGAATCACGATAATGATACTAGAAACACTCAGCTGGGTCGCATAAATTATGTATTATACTTATGTACCTATTAGTGAGAAAATCATATCTAAGAAAAGGATTAACATGCAAATTAAAAGTCATATTACCTAATTGTAAACCAGTTTAACAATAGGTTCAGTTTATTACTTTTTAACAAGGCGATAAACTTTATTTCTTCATTGTAGCAGCTAAATACACCAGTAGTATAAAGTCAATACAACAATGCTTTCTCAAAATGCCAATGCCTTTGTTATCTTAGCAATTACAATTAAAATAGTGGATCACTAAATAGTTACTAAGAGCGGATTATTATGGCAACAATATTACTTTATCAACACTTTATCTACACTAATATTATAAAGAGGAAAGATTTGTTTGTTTGTTTGAATTGAATAGGCTCCGAAACTACTGGACCGATTTGAAAAATTCTTTTAGCATTGTACAGCTACATTATCAGGGAGTAACATAGGCTATATATTATCCCCGTACTCCCACGGGAACGGGAACTACGCGGGTGAAACCGCGTGACGTCCACTAGTCAATTATATTTTATTATTGATTGGGCCAGAAAGATGACCTCATCGTCTTCGCACGCGCACTAGAACCACTAGTTGGGTCCCATTCAATGCTACGCGACATCGAGCAGGTGGAGAGACGAACTTAACTCTTGCCGGAAGACCGCAATGGAAATTAACGATTTATGTATGACCTGCATTCAGTTGAGATTAGAAGTCAGCCCAAACAAACTTGGGAGAAGGCACGACAGATTGAGCTGACGGTAGTCCAGTTATTGTCTCATTGGTTGAGTGTTTGAAGCGCTACTGCTGAGCATGGGGAACTGGAATCGATCTCCAGGGATGCCAGGAGATCAAAATATCGATAGTGGTCAAACGCGTGCCTATCAATAGTAAAAAAAGGTTCGATTTCTCAATAGCAGTCCTGACTTACTGGATCTGTGTTAAGTAACAAGTCCTATAACATGGTCTTAAACATAATTGGCGCAATGTTTAACTAAATACGCGTCTACCTGCGTGAAATAAAATAGCACGCATATATTTTTTTTTTTCTTTGTTTTCTGGCATTCGCTAATGTAATACCGAAAGGCGACTGTGAACCTGTTTGTACTGCTTAACGTTGCGTTGGATGTGCTGTTTGCGAATGCTGGTTGTAAAATATTATTTTTAATGCTGAGTGATAAGGTCGACGTGTCTTTTGGATGCAGGAGGCACCCGTAGTTGTGGAGGCTTACGTCCAGTTTTGGACAACTGTTGGCTGGAGGACTATAATAAAAGGCAGACTTTTGACGTAAATATACAGTTTTTTTTAGGGTTTCAAACCTCTGTATGGAAAACGGAACCCTGATAGGATAACTTGGTTGACTGTCTGTCGGTCTGTCTGCCTGTCCGTCCGTCAGTCCGTCCGTCTCTAATAATCCGCGACTACTGGGTAGCTTAGAAAGTGTGCTGCTGGCTCGTCCTCCTCCATGCAGAAAGAATCTGGAGAGGGGGCTGTCTGCTACTCCTATGACATAGAGGTGTTTATTAAAGGACCCGTGACCTGATGTAATGACTGTGACTACGCAACTGTTTGTAGTCAGTCTTTTTATGGGTGGGAAATCATCAAATAACTTCTCCCGCTCTGCGTGGAGCAGAAGGGAGTGTCAGACTCTTACTGACTAAAACATATCCGTGTTCCTCCTAATGCCCTTTGCGTTCCAGGGCGCGGTGACTCTTTCGAACGAATTTCCTGGGGGAACCGACCTTAACAATTAGGTTAATATAAGAAAACCGAAAATTTTATCAGCCTATGGTAACTTAGGAACAGTCACATTTCTGTTAAGTCAGTCTTAGGGCTTGTTTCGTGAAGCGCCCATCAATCAATGATGTTGGTATTACTACACTTTTCGTGTTTATCAGTGGGTCCAAAGCGTCAATAATGTTTTATTCGATGTTTCCATCTGGATTTTCTTAGCAGCTATGTGGCGAATGAACTACTGCGATTATAGGCATTAAGCTCATACCTTAAAACAACAAGCGCTGTGTTAGTACTCTCTGTCTGCACATTGGCGAATTTGGGCGTTTAGGTGCGATTAACAACAACACACAGACAACACGGTTCACAATATACACGTATTTCATAAGGCATAATATACGCATCTAACGTTACAGGTAAGACGAAGACTTGTGCGATGCCACCCAACCACTTCGGACCCATCCCCGGCATTGAAGTCGGCATGTGCTGGAGATTTAGGATACAGGTAACATTATTATATTCAATTACAATTTTATTTCGTGTGGATGCTTTTGAAGTTTAGTGGGGACGAATGTTTGCCCAGTTACTGGTAATGGTCTCATATTCATCATCATCAATATCTGTCTAGCCTTCTCCCATCTATATTGGGGCTGGCTTCTAGTCAAACTAGATTCAGCTGTATACCATTATTTTACGTAAAGCGGCTGCCTACCAGACCTCCATAACCCATAAACTGGGTAACACGATACTTATTGGCAAGAATGGTGTCAGATTTTCTGGCTTCTGTCAATCCGTAACGACAAAGATCTACAAATGGCAGCCGGGACCAGTGGCTTAACGTGCTTTCCGAGGCACGGAGTCTCAGTATGTTAAAATGATCACCCATCCACAGGCCAACCTCGGCAAGCGTTGCTTAAAAAAAAAGACGACCCGTACAGCTAGGCTGTTATTCTGTAGCCACGAGCTCCTCACATTTAGCCTCACATTCATCCAGACCATATTATAAATCCGATTGTAACTATGTCTGTCTGTTATCTCTTCACGTCGTAACAGCTGAACGCATTTGGATGAAACTTGGCACACGGGTAGATCATATCCTAGAGTAGGACAAGATACTATATACTCAGGAGTAATGCTCTTGAGATAATTCTCAACTACCACGCGGGTGGAATCGCTGAAATCTAGGTGTCGGTCGCTAGTCGGTCTCGCAATAATTTTACAGCAATGAGTATATTGAGCATTATAATTAATTAGGAGTTAATTTTTTTGCCATAATATCCATCCTACTCTATCCAATGAATGATTATTTATTTTATTTTATTCCAGTTATCAGAAACGGGAGTCCACCGACCGCCAGTGTCGGGTATCCATGGGCGTGATGTAGAAGGCGCTTACAGCATTGTGTTGTCAGGTAAGAACATACAAAAACCGTGTATTCCTAGCCAAGTTGGGGGTGTACCCCCGTACTGTCAAATCTCACAATTACCTATTTGAGGATCTGAATAAGAAGTGAACAATTATGTAAATACATAATAGTTTTCTTCTTCCTGGCCGTACCCTCATTGCTGTAGATCGCCAGTCATACGACGCTTCTCCAAGTCATGAGGTCTTCTGCTCTGAGGACCATTTTGTACATCCTGCCTCCAACAGCTTTCTCTATTGGTCCATGTTGCCATCCCCTCCACGGTGTCATGAGCTTTTTCTATGCTTAGATGAACGCATAATATGTCCGAAAAGGCTGAGAGTATCCTCCTGGCATACTGCAGATAGCCTCAGCAGCAGGATTTATTTGTTGTCATGGTAGTCCATGGTATACGAAAAAGTCTGCCAAACCCATATTTATAAAGTGTCTTTTGAAGCAATCATCATCATCATATCAGCCGAAAGACGTCCACTGCTGGACATAGGCCTGCCCCAAGCGTAGCCACAACGACCGGTCCTGTGCGTCTCGCATCCTTCGGCTACCCGCGACCTTCACCAGGTCATCGGTCCACCTTGTGGGAGGCCGCACCAACGTTACGTCTTCCGGTACGCGGTCGCCACTCCAGAACTTTTCGGCCCCATCGACCATCTGTTCTGCGAGCAATGTGCACTGCCCACTGCCACTTTAGTTTGGCGATCCTTCGGGCTATGTCGGTAACCTTGGTTCTCTTGCGGATATCATCATTCCTGATTCGATCACGCAAGGAAACTCCAAGCATTGCCCTCTCTGTTGCCCTTTGAGTGACTTTGAGCCTTTTGATGAGGCCCATTGTAAGCGACCACGTTTCAGTTCCGTATGTCATCACTGGCAACACGCACTGATCATAGACTTTCGTCTTGAGACACTGTGGTATGTGGGACGAGAAGATACCGCGCAACTTCCCGAAACGCTGCTTTTGAATCTTCTAAATTCATGCTAGAACACTGCTATGTTTATATTCCTTGTGGTGATGTAAACTTATCAACAAACCTTTTTTTTAGGTGGCTACGAAGATGATGTTGACTACGGCAACGAGTTCACATACACGGGCAGCGGCGGCCGCGACCTCTCCGGCAACAAGCGCACCGCAGAACAGTCCTGCGATCAAACACTCACTAGGGAAAACAAGTATGTTCATTCACGATTTTATATCTGACTGTGGGTAATGGCAAAGCATTGAGCTGTAATATTTTTGTTAAAAGCATTGCTAGTGGGCCTCTGTGGTTACGTAGTGAATTTGAGTTCCAAACACGTAAGGAAGACTAGAGATGCTTGGTTATCGAAGAAATTGGACGTGCAACATCAAACGTCGAAACGTACTTTCGTCTCGTTAAGTGTCCTCGCTGTAAATCCTATGAGGAAAAGCAAAATACATAAAATAATCTCTGGCCCACTAAAGAAACCACCAGTTATTTGTTTTGCGATCACTGTGCCAACTCTGCCCACTGCTTAAGTTTGATCTTCGATGTCCGGTGGTCTTCATGTCTGATTCTATCACGCAAGTAAACTCGGAACATAGTACTTTTCATTGCCGTTTGGGTGACTTAAACCCTTTTGATGAGGCCCATTGTGAGTGACCGTCGTCGTCGTGCATGGCGGTCGGAATGTATAAGTAGGCCTTTCCAAGTTAATAGAGAAGCTATGCTCATTGTAATAAAAAACTGGCCAAATACGAGTTGAACTCGCGTGCTAAGGGTTCCGAACGAATTTAATTTTTTTAACATGTTATTTTAACATTATAGACTTCTTATAGGTTTTTCTGTAATTTATAGGTAAAGGTCTATTTTTTTTTTCAAAATTTTAAGCTCAGTAGTTTCGGAGATAAGAGGGGGGGGGGTGGTCATTTTTCGTCTAATTTCTTGAATAACTTCTGAACCATTTATTTTAAAATTATGAAAAAAATATAATTGAAACCCTCGCAGTAAGCCCTTTCATTTGATATGTCACACAATATTGTTCAAAAAACTTTTTTTTTTAAATTTCTAGCTTGACCCCCCAATTGACCCCCATACTAAAAAGATAAAAATTACGTAATGTTTTCGTGTTTGGGTCATAGAAGTCCATACATATACCAAATTTCAACCGAATCGGGCCAGTAGATCCGGAAAAAACTAGCTGTGATAGACAGACAGACACCCGAGTGATCTTATAAGGGTTCCGCTTTTTTGTTCGGAACCCTAAAAATATGAATTCGTACGATAGTATGTGCATAGTATAGATGTGTGTATATATAATTCATATTTATTAACTATGCATTTATTACGTCTACCTGGGACAAACAGTCCAGTTAGGTAGGGCTAACTTCGAGAAAGAGTCAACCGTTGAACCCAATTTGGCTGGGCGGCGTTCGGGAAGTTGCGTGGTATCTTCTCGTCCCACATACCACACTGTCTCAAGACGAAAGTCTATGACCGGTGCGTGTTGCCAGTGATGGCTTCGGGCTTGGCGGAATTAAATTGTGCGATTCCGATGCTTACTCCCTGCAATATAACCGATAAAAAACCGACAGGCTGGTAACTCAGCATTGATTTTCAAGGCTTTGAAGCTCAGAGCTGACCAGGTCGCCATTGCTGATGAGCTTCTTGGCTCGCTTCTTAATCAACTACTTACAACAATATTTGTTCCCCAGAGCATTAGCACGCAACTGCGCAGTGAGCGTCGTGAACGAGGAGGGAGGTGACGCGGGCGACGACTGGCGCAGCGGCAAGCCCGTCCGCGTCGTCCGCTCATACAAGATGTTGAAGCACTTCCCCAAGTACGCGCCCAAGGAAGGCATCAGGTCAGTAAAGGGTTTTCAGTACTTTGACTAAAACCGTCAAGTGTTTGAAGTTACATTGGTAAGTCGTGTCCTTATCGAGATTGTGAATCGGGGAACAACTCAGGATGTCCATGGACTTTTAAAGCAAGCATGGAAGTGTGAGAGTGGCTGTGTTTGACATTTCTTTGGACCCTGAGAACCTTCGAAAGGTGTAAAAGCGAACTCACAGAACCCCTGGTAGACGCTTTCAATGTTATGCGGCAATAGACAGATCCCTGTATGCACTATGCACATACATCCATAAACATTAGACAACCCCCTTAGGTTGGTGCAGAAATATAGCAAATTATATAGACAAAAGCTATTAGCTAAGCTATAAATGTGGGTGGCTTAGTGGAATGCAACCAATGAAAGACTAACCCTATGACCATAAGACTATGCCCCTGCAGGAACAATTTGTATTAAAATACGTACTCCAAAAGGGCAGTCGAAGTAACTTACTTGCCCACTCAATAAATAGACCCCTGAAAACAGTTACTAGCACGTAATTACGTAACGCTAAGGGTCTATATAATCCTGTAGTGCTTGAGGAACGAAAACGTAAACCAACGGCTATCAGTTACTTTTATGAATGTCTTAACAACTCGGGACAGACAATAGCATAAGAGTAAATAATTCTAAGATAAAGAAGATGCTAATGGCTGCTGTCAGCGTCGCGCGGTCATTCTCTTTATTTTCTGTATACACATTCCAACACCGGTTAAACAATGAACCAAGAGACATTTGTAGGTTCCTGTTGAATAAAATTGCAATTTTGTCCAGGTATGACGGCATATACAAAGTAGTGAAGTACTACCCGGAGAAAGGACTATCAGGGTTCCGCGTTTGGAAGTATCTGTTGAGACGAGACGATCCCAATCCGGCGCCGTGGGAGCCTGGTGCTAAGGAGTACCCTATTATTGTGAGTATTGGTTACCTTCTCAACCTTATCTTATTAGGATAGAATAGAAAATATTTATTAGACAAGAGTGCAGCACAACATCAATAATCAGATAATTTAAAGTTGTAAGCTACAGTATTAGTTGAAGCTGGATTAATCCAGTCAGTAAAAGAGTCATCGCGGCCTGGAACGCAAAGGGCATTAGGAGGAACACAAGTGGCTTTTAGTCAGTAAGAGTCTGACACTCCCTTCCGTTCCAGCCTTGACTGCGAAGAAGGTTGGAAGAAAGCCTGACAAGCACTTAATTTTTATTATTTGATATGGGATGGCTCTTGACTCTAAGTCAGAGGTAATAGAGACAGAGTCTACGATGGAGCGAGCTTACCCAGAAGAAGCTAGTTCACTAACTGCGAAGAGATTAGGGTTGTATTGTATAATGCATGGATCTTCCACCTAAAGAAAACGTCAGCTGTATATTGACAAAAACTGCCCCATAGCCATTTTCAGTCCACGTAAGCTGTCCAAAATCTCTGCTCTAACTTGCATAATGCAATAACAACCTTAAATAATCATGACAAAGTAAATGTTGATTTTACTTTGTAATGATTAGTCTTTGTTTCTTTGTTGTCTTTGTGTAGTCACCCAAGAGTTAGGGAGAGTACTTACTAATATTATAATTGGGAAAGTAACTCTGTCTGTCGCGCTTTCACGCCAAAACTACTGAACCGATTTAAATGAAATTTGGTACACAGATAGTCTAGAGCCTAAGAAAGGACATGGCTACTTTTTATCCCGGGTGTATGTTCTCTAGGGACCACACGGGCGAAGCCACTGGCAGAGGCTAGTACTCTATAGTATCTATTAATTTTTCATCATAGCCCATGTCACTTCTCAACCGCCTGTATCCTTCTTTTTTTTTTCTTTTAAAAATTTCAAAATTCGAAAGTCGTTTGCAACCAGCCAACACTTTTTGAACGTCAAGGTTTACAAAAGACAGTCCCCCAAAACGCCTGCCCGTCACCACTTCCTAGTGTTTTAGCTGTGGAGAAGAAGTGGCGGAACAAACTCCCCAGCAACACATCGGTCTGTTACGTTTTAAGAACTTTAATTTAACACACATTTTATATTTTAGAGTTCATGTCGATCCTTAAAAAGTTAGTGCTTAGTAAGTGGCCACGTATATAGCAACATAAGTGGTATTATTAAGATTCCAGCAAGTGGGCCATATTTTGGTCAGGAGGACACTCACATATTTTAGTGTATATATCCTTACAGTATCCCGACGGCTACTTAGAAGCAGAGGCCGAGAAAAAAGCTCTAAAAGAAAAGAACAGTAAAAGCGGGAAAGGTGCGAACAATAAAGGCAAGGGCAGTAAAAAGCGCGCGCTCAGAGAAAGCAATCAGACCACATCGGAGAGCGAATCGTCGCCGCCTGTGAAGAAGCGGAAGACCGTAACCAGACAAGGTAAGCAGATAAAAGAGGAAACGGTCTCATCATCATTCCTTTGGAGAAGACAGCTTACAAATGATAAAATATAGCGTTTCCGTTAATATAGTGCCAGGTGCGTCATTATGCTGTCAATTTTAACGGGAAATCATAAAAACTTGGAAACATCAAACATCACGCGCCAGCATAAAATGCTGCTGGTTTACTTTGCATATGTGTGCTGCGCACACATACTATTATATATTTGTCTATTAATCAATCCAACATTTGTTTCTTTGCAAATAAGGGTAATTGGCACAGTACAACTAGTTTCTAATGTCTCTCGGCAAACCTCGTGTTTCGTCAGTCGTCGGATTTTTATCAGTTGCCCTTTGCACTTGGTGCAGACTGGACGCTCTCAAACAACTAAATAATTTCAATCAAATAATTTCAGCTAATAAAAAGAAAGCGTTGAGAGAAAGCAATCAGACGACGGAGTCAGAGAGCGAAGTATCGTCCCCTGTTGAGAAACAGAAGACCTCAAAACAAGGTATGTATATATGTATGAGATGTGCGGTATTCTCATGAGGATAAGGCTCCTTCGGTGTTTCACAAAGTGTCACTTCGATGAGGCCGCTCTTTAGAGGTTCATTCCTAATTTTTGCATTGAATTTGATGACAGCGTGTCTATCACTCGTTTATAAAAACCTCTTGCGCAGAGTAAACTTATAGTTACGGATGTCATGGTAGCGTTTCCCATACACTTGTCTTCCAAACAGTTTTATCTCAGGTTCCAACTAGCCAGTCCTGGGTACTCATAGGTTATGATAGGCCGATGATGATCTAGAAAAGAAACAATAAGAACAGTTCCAATCCTCTTAGTCTTTCGCCAATTATGTTTGGGTTGGATTCCAGTCTAAAAAAATGAATGAATGTGTTCCCGTTTTGGGAACACAGTCATAGTGCGTACAGCTAAAGAGTGGAATTCCCTGCCGGAGTCTGTTAGGCAAGCGTGCTCCATCTTCGACCACATCATCGCTTACCATCAGGTGAGATAGTGGTCAAACGCGTGCCTAACAATAGTAAAAAAAAATGGGCGCAACTAAAGTTGCTAAGTAAGCAAAACTCGGTATTCAACATCAATTTTCTCTGCCATTAAAAAATGAGGAATAAAAAGTTTAAAGTTTTTGTTCCTTCCTAAATTTGGTAATTTTAAGACCATCACCAGGTTAAGGGTGCGTTTCCACCAGAGGAGTGCGAGGATGCGTAGCGTGGGATTTGTTTGTTAACAACCAATAGAATCGTTTCCTTTACCTAGCCTCGCTCAGTGCTGGCACTGAGCGAGGCTAGGTAAAGGAAATTCTAATTTTTTTTAAAACGATTCTATTGGTTTTTAAAAAACACATCCCTCGCGCATCTATGACGTCAATACCACCATGAGTCCAATGTGGAAACCCAATAAAGGTTTGTTTATCACAGTGGGACAATGACGTCTTTAAAACACGCCTCTTAGCTTATCTCCATATTATCAATTCACTAACATCTTAATACAATTTCAGCTACACCAAAAACCTCAGCCACTCCTAAGATTAAGTTAGCTAGCATATTCACAAAGAGCCCAGGCAAGAAGTCTCCTCGGAAGAAAGAAGCAGAGAGCACTTTGAGCGAAGAGGAACGGGCGGCGATTAAAGCGGACACAGTGAACAGCAAGCTGTGGGATGAATGCCTCATCGTGTGTGATACGAGGGGCAAGAAGGTAGGTTCTGTTTTTATTTTTTAACTAGCTTTTGCCCGCGACTTCGTACGCGCATATCCCGTTTTTTTCCGATCCCGTAGGAATTTCGGGAAATCCTCTCTTAGTGCTCCCCTACAGTCCTCAAGGAACCTATATACCAAATTGCAGCTTCTTACAACCAGCAGTTTCCGCTGTGCGTTGTCTGTCAGTCACCCAGTAACAGAAGTATTTTATAAATATTGATGATTAATAGAAAAAGTTGGTCGCTCACAATGGGCCTCATCAGAAGGCTCAAAGTCACTCAAAGGGCAATGGAGAGGGCAATGCTTGGAGTTTCTTTGCGTGATCGAATCAGGAATGATGATATCCGCAAGAGAACCAAGCTTACCGACATAGCCCGAAGAATCGCCAAACTAAAGTGGCAGTGGGCAGGGCACATAGCTCGCAGAACAGATGGTCGATGTTTCTAGAGTGGCGACCGCGTACCGGTGCGCGCAACGTTGACGCGGCCTCCCGCCGCGGTGGACCTTGACCTGGCTCAGGTCGCGGGTAGCCGATGGATGCTCTCGCGCAGGACCGGTCGTTGGGGCTACGCGCGCCGGGAGGCCGCCGTCCAGCAGTGGACGTCTGCAGGCTGATATGAACGAACGAATGAATAGAAAAATATTTTTTTGTGTTCTAACTCCTTTGCATCGTCCACATTCCATTTTTGGTAAATTTGTTTAATGTACAGACAACCACTCCTACTGTTTTATTATATGTATAGATTAGATTGAATACAGACGCAAATGACATACTTGTTCAAATAACTTAGCACTTTTTACACTGTAAATAACATGATATGTTTGGTCATAAATTAAATTCACCAAACCTTCAGTTTATTTGCGAGAGCCTTTTAGTTACTGTTCTGTTTACCAATTGATATGGGTTTGCTCATCATCTGTGTTTCCTATTACCAACAATATCGTGGTAAGCCTCCAGTCAAATCAGGTGAGCTAAATATGATACCCATGTAGTAAAATGTGTGGACAGACTTTAGGGCTTCTGACTGCATGTTACGTACGGCTGTAAAAGATTTTCAAAGACAACCGTGATCTTCGGCTTAACGTGCTATTCGAGGCATATAGAGGTGTTGTTATCGGGGGGTGAATGATGACCCTATTATTGACCTCTCAACGGCTCTTCCTCGGTTTAGCTTTCTATCGATCAATGCGGCGGTTTTCATTTAGCCAGGATCCCTCAGTTATGTTATCGTCATTATCATGAGCTGAACACAGGCCGGTCAAATCAAATGCCCCGTTCATCTTGATTATCGGCAAATGTCACCCAGCTGTTACCATCTTCCTCGTATCATTGCTCCACCCAGCCTGATCGTCCCACCTTGCGTTTATCGATTCGTGGGCCTACACTCAAGATTTCGTCTACCCCAACGGTTATCAGTTCTACAGTTAATATGACGCCATTTAAGCTTGTTGATTCTGTGAGCTATGTTATGTAATACACGTTTTAATTTCCAGGAGTTTGTCGAGTACGTGTCGCAGATGTTCCTTTGCATCATCTGTCAGGACGTAGCTGTGAGTCCTGTGACCACGCCGTGTTTGCACAACTTCTGTATGGTAAATAACTTCTCAAATCACTTAAAAACCATCTGCTTCCAGTACGTGAACTGCAGTGACCTATGTGGGAAGCACTCGATCGTCTAAATGGGGTTGTATAGATCCGTTTATACCTAATGTGTGTTAGATCTTTCTATCAGCTATAAAAGTTCCCAATCCAGAGCATGGTCTAAACATGTTCCAATTTTTTTCAGCGTTCTCACGTTCAGGCGTGGTTGATTATAAAACATTCTGAGTTACATGAAAATGAACTAATTAACATGAAAAGGATATTAGTTGCTGTAGTTCTATTGAAATTTAAAGATTTTCTTAATATGTTTGTTCCAGGCATGTATAAAGCTGGCTTTCAAATCGTCCGGCTCCCAGTGTCCGTGCTGCCGACACAGCCTCGCGAAGTACGAGGTGGAGCCCAACGAGGAGTTGAAGACAGCGTTGCGCAGCGTCATGGCGGGCTACGACGCAGGCAAGAAATAGACTGATGCTAGACTTAGTGTGAGTATCGCTTACAGAGGAGGCAATGGGACGCGTTCTATGCAACACTGGGTACGATTATAAGTTGAATATAAATTATCAATCCCAGCCCCAGCCTTTTGCTAACTTTGCTGGGGTCAGCTTCGTCTCATCAGACGCAACTGATTGTAATAGACGAAAGGACAAAATAAAATGCAAAATGATCAACTTAATAATATAACAAACATTAATCGAGGTGGTGAAAAACTTATTGCTTCTGATTTCTATAAGCTTTTCGACGTGTGTAAAGTCCTGTTCGTCGATTCTTTTACTGCTTTTTGGGATTTCAAAGTTTAAATTCATTAAAGCGGCCTAAATTGTTCCTACTGCAGGGACTCGGGTCTTTTCTGTGAGTGTTCCCATTGCCTCAAGTAAAATACTTAGTTGATCTGATAAGCTGGCTAAAGTTAATATACTGTAAGGAAATGCAAATACAGTCCGAGCGATCGTGTTGGATTACATTACTAAAGCCAGCGGTAAACTAATAATTAAGTAATTAAAAGTATTGCAAAGATTAGATGGTAACCAATGCTATAATGTACTTCAAACTATTATTCTAGTATTTTATATTTGTAATATTTCATTTTTTAGGACTGTTACAGTAGATGTGATATGAAAAAAGAAATAGACAACATTAGTTTTGATTCCACGTTTCGTATTCACAAGCTCAGCATGTCCGAGTGCTTACCGCCAAATTAACAAGCGACAGCTTTTGCGAAAGGAATTTTTTATCTTAAATGCCTAGATATAAACCTCATTTTCGAAAAAATGTCGCTTATGATGTCGGTGGTAGGGGCTCAATTTGCTACTGAGGAGGGACACATCTTTACCACTTAGACACCATTACAGTTCTCAAATTTATTTCTGCATAAATGATATAATTTCGAAAATATTTATTATATTTTAAAAATTAAGTTACAATGTTATTATAACTGCCGCAAAATGACTTTGATCAACATAAAACTTCAACAGCACAGCAATTTGTAAAAAAATGTATACTTGGCACTCTCAGTGTCTATCAAGTGGTTTTAATTACCGTGGTGACAATCGGGAATAATCCCGAATAACGAATCTTCCCAATGAAAAGAGTACAATCGTTAAGTAAAACGTGCGAATTACTCAAACTTGAAACTTTCTGTGATTTCCTAATTGATAATGTGTAGTTCTACTTTGTTGATCGCCTTATTGATACTGCTTGCTAGTTTTATTAATTAAATAATGTACAGAGCTCGGAGATGCCTCGGCTGTAGCTGCGATAGACGTTATTGTCAGCACTTTCCTTAGAAACCAAAGGTCCCACTCCCCCAGTTACTCTGAGAAACGGACGGCCAGGGAAAATTCTAATTGTGTCTGAGAGCCAGCCAATAGGGAATATCATCAAACAAATAATTTGTCGAACAAAAACAGAATAATAACAATAAAAACCGAATCCAAAATTGATCTAACTTCAAACGAGATGACACAATTTTAATCAAACAAATCTGTCCCTCTCTCGAAACCGCCGTTTTCAATGGCAGGTGTATGCGTCATTGCTTTTGACGTCAGAGGCAAGGTACCAAAATTTTACCCAATTTTCTTTAAACGATACGGTAAGTATTGTACCTGCGTACCCAAATTTGACCAATTTTCTTTAAACTATACGGTAAGTATTGTACCTGCGTACCCAAATTTGACCAATTTTTTTTAAACTATACGGTAAGTATTGTACCTGCGTACCCAAATTTGACCAATTTTCTTTTAACTACTTTTGTAAAAAAAAAAACATTTTAAAATTATTTATCTTCATCAGCGACGAAGATATCAAACTTCAAAGTTTAAATTATATTAAGTCAAACGTGGCCTCTGAAGTTAAAAGCAATGACGCATACAGCTGCCATTGTAAACGGCGGTTTCGAGAGAGGGACAGATTTGTTTGGTGAAAATTGTTTCATTTCGTTTGTAGTTAGATCAATTTTGGGTTCGGTCTTTAAGCTATTTTGTATTAGTAAAGGCGTCTGTAGAGCTGTAGGCTCGGCTACTCCTTGCTCTGTAATAAGATGTTACTTCTTACTATATTATAAGGAAGTGCTGCCTTGATTAATCGTGATAGAATTGTCTTAAGAATAGTTCAATGGAGTTCATTTAATATACGCTTACACTGCAGAAAATGTGCTCGAAAATCCACGGCTTTTGACCTCTTGAAGGTTTGGGAGACGCATTCATAAATGACTTATGTAAGTGTAGGAGTTGTCTGACTTTTAAATTCCGAAGCAAAGTACATTCTAAAAAGAAATTCAGAAGCATTATTTTAAGATAAATCGAAAATAATATAGTTGTAAATAAATTCGTAGCATTAGGTATGCACACACACGTGTATTGTAACTCGCCTTGAAATTGTCTTGTAATTTAGTTTAGTGTAGTATTTAGAAAGCGGTGGAATGAATACTTATAAGCGAATGGATAATTACTACCTCATTATGTACTTTTATTGCTTGTAGATAATTAAGTAGATACAATTAGAGCACGGCATTTTTAATGTAGTAAGTTCTTCAGCCTGAAATGTGTTAGCAACCCTTTGTCGGTGACGTCACTGAAAAGTATAAAATATCCTGCTTTAATTTAACTAGCAAAACTCCGCGATATAAATTAAGCAATATTGTAAAAGAGCCTTTTAACAACATTGGTGTACAAAGAATATATATTCCATTTATTTATTCCCACAAAGGTGTCAATGTTCTATGAGAAAACGAAATATTTAAACTTAAGATTTATTTCAAGTAACTGTAGTACGTCGGTCATTGACCCTAAACTCAGCTGTTGTCTCCCCATCACGTCTGCGGAGTGTCGCTAATTATTTTAATTTGACTCATTATATTATGGGTTTAGTTGACTTTCGGGCAGGCTTTAGAGTTTAGACAATAGTATTAATTGCTATAAGCTGTTAAGTGTGTCTTTTGTACAGGGCAGTGCCCAGGGACAAGAATTATGCCCACCAGTGGACTGCAACAGGCTGAACAGTGTTTCGAATTGAGTGCCTTGTAGTAGTGCCTTGAATATCGCTTTTTTAAGTTCTTGAAACTGAAACCTGTTTGTTTAAATTCTGAATTGAGTATTTGGAGTTAAGAATGTGTCACACTCTATTTCAGGCTAATGTAGGGATTGACAAATACTCAACTTTAAATCCTAAATTCAGAAGTACATGCTGATTACTGTGGACACAGATAAGGTTGTGGGATGGGGCCTATTCATGTCAATGGACAACAGCTTAATTGATAGAATAATTTTAACGGTTTTTATTTATGTTTACTTCTAACTTAGGGATGTCAGCATGACGTGCTTGCTTTACTATCGTGTTCCAATCATATTTTGATCGTGTATAGTACAAATAATATAGTTTTAAATAATTATTATTATTACTCATGTGAGGAAGTTTTAACTAATTTGTTGGTTCTAGTATTGATATAAGAAATTGATTTAAGAATAAAATTGAAATGATCTATCCTCGATGAACCCCGATTTAGCTGAAATACACATATCAAATCCACGTTAAACTGCTTTATATTAGATATTTATAATGTTTATTTGATTAATTATAAAAGCGCACTGTTTTATAATTTCGGTACTGTCAAAATAATTATTACATGTCTAGATATTGCTAAATGATGTGCAATATTGAACAAGAACTTTGAACAAGTACTGTTATTGTGTGCAATTATTTTCAAGTTTGAAAAATGATCTATGTATTGTTTTAATGATATGAATTTACGAAATATTTAAATATTACATTGATGCTGATTGAATTATTTAATGCTGTTAAATGAACGATGCGAACATTATTTGTATATATTAGGTTGCGGCTAGATACACATTAGGGAAAGGGTATGAAAGCGTTTTATTTAAGTTTTTTATTATGATTGTTACGCTCACTTTTGGCTACTATCTCATCTGCGGGTCTAAAAAGATCACTTTAGCAGAATCAGAAAGCACATCACGCTACCCGTCACTGTCAAAATTTTCCAATCAACCTTGAACCTAATGCGTTAACGAGAAAGATGAAAATGAATTTTGACACATTGTTGTGTGTTTAATATTATGATTCTACTAAAGTGGCTTTTTTAGACCCGCTGATGGTAAGCGATGATGTGGTCGATGAAGGCCATGCTTGCTAAGAAGTAACCTACTCACTCATGACATAAAGACCACCAGGTCAAACTTCTTTCTTTCTTAACCTATAAATACAGTGACATCTGGTAAAAACATTATGACCCATGTATGTATGTACGTCGTTCATTGATTTGATATAATAACCATGCAAAGGATATAAGTTGGGGGAATTAGTGGTAAATGTTTGTGTTGCGATTTTTTGTTTATGTTTTAATATTCGTGTATTTTATCATTTCTATAATTTTATTTTTTATTTTTATTGTTAATGATCACTGTATATTTGTCTCACATTATGGTTGTGGGAGATTAAGTGAGTTTCGTAACATGTAGGTACCATGTATCTAGCCTCAGTCTAACTTTGTAATAATTCTGCTTGAATGACGTGGATGACTATTCAAGCAGCAATATACATATGGTGGTTTCAGTCTAATAGTTACATTCGGGATGATATTCCAATAATATGCATTTAAGCTTTGTTTCGATAAAACTTTGATGACTCAATTCTTTGTAATTTAAAAATTATGTTGAACTTTTTTAATAAAACCATGTTGGAAAATTAGATTTATTTTATTTTTTAGGACCTCAATGATTCCCATATGTCAATTATGTTTAATCTTTAAAAAAATTTGATCATTGTGACGAAAATCACTTGTGATGTTCGTTAGGTACATGGTAATGTGGGGAGAACAACGTCATAACTAAAAATTAAAACACTTTGAATATTATGATAATAATTTTATTACATTGGGTTTTACCTAGTTACACTTCTGAGCACATTATCACTGTCGTGTCCAACACACAGCACAACAATTAAATAATCGACACTACATAAATACATCCTAATAAATATATTATAACAACATCACAGTTTGTATCAATATGCATGACCGGAACACACTTGGCATTTGTACGTTACTTCCTACAGATATGTCAAAGGAACTGTATTCAAAGAGATCCCTATTTAAATATACTTGTTTAAAACAATAATATTTTTAACATCAATTTTTTTGTATTTTTTTTTGTGATGGGTTTGCTCTTGACTCTAGTCTAGGTCAGAGACGACAGAGACAAAGTCGACGATGGAGCGAGCTTACCCAGAAGGAGCCTGTTCACTCTGACTGAAGAGATTAGAGATAGAATTTAGATTGTAACAAGAAATTATTGAAACTAAAAGAATATGCCCATTAAAAGTCCGGTCACATACAACCAAAAGTTATATCGGTAACAATTTTAGCGAGGATAGAATTTTATAACTAAATTTTGCTATTTGATAGTAAAATAACATAAAATAATATCCAATTTTATTTAATATAGAAAATAACTGATTTGGCGAAGAAAAAGGCGTATGGTAAAATAAGATAATATCATTGAATTTATCAGAAGAACGCAATCAAATATTTACTAAGGCTGAAAATAATGTTACGCTTCCAACCATCTTTGAAAACGCTAGCGTTGATCGCGTTATCCTCCGATAAAGTCTGCTGCGTTGAATTATTTCCAGCCATAAAAATAACCAAACGAAGTTTTAAAAAAGATTTGTAAAGCTGCAAGTTGTGTATAAAAATAAAAAAGAGTAATGACTGTATAATATCATCAAATATAATGCGGTCAGTAAAACTTGATCGATGTTCATACGGTAAATGTAGGATCATGTTAAAACAATGTCGCCCTCTTGCTACGCGAACTTTGCTGACACACTGCCTGCGTGTATCTAGATAATAATTTATTATATTGCTTGATTTAATTAAATAAAATGTGGAAATTTCGTCAATTATTAAAAATGTCAGTGTTTTGTACAATGGCACAATAATTAGTTTTTTACGAACATCGAAGAAGCGTTTCTATATAAAAATATTACCTACTCTGATTGTACTTACATTATTCTAGCAAAATGCCACCTTTTAACTAACATTCAATCTCACTGAATTAGGATAAACGCTTAACTACGAGTACTAACAACTTACATCACTAACAACCGCTTACTGCTGTTAACCCGACAACTTCAATGAGGCTGGATGATACATATTAACATTAAAATTAACAATACCTATGTAATAACTAAATGCACGTATACATATAAATGTTTTAACGAAGAAATCTTGTGAAGGAAATATAATATATTTATATGTATTAGGAAAATGTTTAGCAAGTTTAAAATTACATGTAATTTGTTATTTATTTATTTCATTTTATCAATTTATTCAGATATTATTGGGTTTTAACTTATTGCAGAATGTTATAATGTGATAAAATATATCGAGCAGCTAAGTGCAGTTCAAATTATTGAAAAGTAAAACTAATGCTTTGATCCATCGAGCAGCTTGACACACAAGCAACAACTTAATTATATTATTAAGATTAAATGTCATCAGAGTCGTCGGGTACGGATGTCATCAGCTCAGAGAATACGCTAATAATGTTCATTAAAATTTCAAAATTTAAAAATTATCTTTGATTTAACACTATTTTTAAAATCATTTATAAACATTTAATACTCAATTTAAAATAAATAATTTTAGTTTTGATGCGTTAAATTAAAAATCACGGCAAACTTATGATTACTTTGATTGCATGGCGCGCCCCCACTTGCCTACGAGACAAGGGAGAACATTATAACAGCATAACATAGTGTACCTAAGTGAATAATATCGCCGTAGCATATCACACTATCCTACTACTAAAATAAAGCTGTCTTACGATTAATATGAGTCAACAATTCATAATACATCTCTTATAATTAACGTTTGCATGGAAAACGTCCATCAAAAATACTTAGAAATCTATAACTATTTTGTGTACCTAAGAAAAATCGCTGCATTGTGAATGCGCGACGGTTCTGCGATGGCACTGGCGAGAGGGTTCGTTGCTCTCGGTGGGGAGCTTCAGTTCGCGCCGGTCCCGTTGTGTGCCAGGCTCCCGTTGTGTGCGAGGGTGCTGTTGGAGCCGTGCGCCACGCTGGTGGTGCCGAAGGTGGCGATGATTCGCTCGAGGGAGGTCCAGGTGCCGACAACGAGCCCGAGCGCACCGAAGAGCACGACGATGGCGTTCTTGATGATCATGCGGATGCGCTCGGAGCGCGACACGTAGTACCAGTAGGTGCAGCTCTGGATGAGCGCGGGGAAGGCCAGGCCCAGCGCCGACAGGCACAGCGCGCCGAACAGGGAGATGAACAGCTCCAGCGCGGGCACGGCGGCTGCGATTCCGACTACACACAAATAATATTACTGTTAGTCTCGCCTTCGTTTGGCCAATCCCCTGAAATGAGTTTTCTTACTCCACCAGTTGGCGCAACATAGGCGAGAGGTCCTCTTCATTGAAAAAGTGACTGACACTAACATGACGTCGACGTCAACTTAACAAATGTCAGAAAACAAGCGATTTGATTGGTGTTCGGGACTGACGCCTCAGTGCTGCTACCCGGTGCTCGACATTTCAGAAAACCCTCATTGCCAAGAGACATCTTGGAACTCAATCTAGCAGTTAAATAAATAGTATGTTGGTTATACTCACAAGTCAGAAGCACGATAGCAGTCCTGATGAGGTACTCCCAGATGAGCCGGTGCTTGCTGTTGAGCAGGCGGATGCCGATGTACTCGTTCCACAGGATGTCTATAGCCACGTAGCAGGCCAGGCCGTGTGTGATGAAGATCGCGAAGGAAAGCAGACACTGGACCACATTGGCAAGACTGGAGAAATAAGATAGTAAGTTATGAGTTACGAGTGTATTACTTCCTAAACATCTGTTACAAATGAAGTAGCAATTGGAAAAGGCAATAAAGCCAAAAATTAGGAACGAGATTTATATAAAAATAAAACAAAACTTAATTTTTACTAGCCTCTAATGGCATATTAATGAAATGACGATAATATTAAAAAAAAACTGGCCAAGTGCGTGTCGAACTCGCGTGCAAAAGGATCCGGACCAATTTTTTTTACATCTTATTTTAACACTACAGACTTCTTATAGGTTTTCCTGTAATCTTTAGGTTCAACAGAATCCTGTAGATCCTGAGAAAACTGGTTTTGACAGGCACAGACAGACACCCGAGTAATCCTATGAGGGTTCCGTTTTTCACGGATGTTCGGAACCCTAATTATCCCTGTTAACATATAGGTTGGATAGGCCAAATCGTTTGAATTCACACAGATTTGTACGGGTAAAAATCGTTCCCCAAAATCGCAGAAACAACTTTTTTTAAGTACTTCAGGAGATCTAGGGCGTAAAGGGCAAATAAAAGATTTATGCACATACCTAAAACTTAATGATTGGGTACCTGTTAGGTGCCAACAACAACCGAACACAGTATGGCTTTTAAGAACCTTCGAAATCTCCTTACTTAGTACCTGCTTATAGCCAAGTTATCATGGTCCTTACGTTTGTTCAGAAGGCAAGTTGAGCGTGATGCTTCCTTCCGAGGCGTCGCCGTACTGCAGGTAGCCGAACAGGCCCATGCCGACATACAGAACGATGATGCTGATCATGGAGCAGTTCAGCACGCCGAACTTGCCCACGAAGTCACGAGGGGTCTTCATCTCGTTCTCCAGGGGTAGGATCTAGAGATGGAATAATAAATTAATGAAAATCTGGGATACTACCCTTTCACATTGTATTGAAGGATTCCACGAAATTTTTATGGATTCTAAACTATTCGTGTTTTTGCTGATTATGTTCGGCAGGGCAGAAATGACGTATCAACATTAATGTGATAGCTGTTTTGTTGTAAATTAAAAACCAGCCAAGTGCGAGTCGGACTCGCACGCGAAGGGTTCCGTACTATAAACCTTATTTTTTATTATTTGTTGTTATAGCGGCAATAGAAATACACAATCTGTGAAAATTTCAATTCGCTACCTATTACGGTTCTTGCGATACAGCCCGCTGACAGACAGACAGACGGACGGACGGTCAGCGGAGGCTTAGTAATAGGGTTCCGTTGGGTACCCTTCGGATGCGGAACCCTAAAACCAGTCTATCGGTGTCTGCTGGTTTCGTACCCATAGATCTAAAAATTTGCTATCGTTGACTCCCGAAGTTACCGTTGCAAAACTACTTATCTAAATAATGCTGAAACGAATTTGGCCTTGCTTAGGGCTGGCGCACATATAGCGGAGTGCAGCACAGAGCAATTTTTACTTTCAAACCATTATCGAAATTGTCCTCATTGAAATAATATCCAAAATCAATTTACACAACAATTAATTCCTGAAGAGCTTCGAAGCGACTACATGCGAAAGGTAGCGCGCAGGAACGCTGCTGTGCGAGCATGCGCGCTACTCCGCACGCAGCCGCTTACGGTCGTACACGTTTGGACTCTGGCAAAATTGCAAAACGAATGAAGACGGTGAGCGCAGTCTCGCGCATACTCGCGAGAGTTACCAACTACCAATAAAAGTGTAATTATAAAACTGCTTACCACCCCAATAGCTTCAAGCGCGAACAGCACAGTTCCAAAGAAGAGCGGGAAGTTGGCTAGTTTTCCAGCAGGCACCTTGCCGTCTAGGGTTGGCGTATCCTTGAAGATGTAGTAGCAAATGATCCCAAAGCTTACGATGGTCACCGCGTTGGCAATCGCGGAGAACGGGGCCAGATACTTGAGATCCCGCACCCAGTTGATCAGAACCAGGGGAAGTAGAATGCATAACATCACTTTGAAAATGGAAATATCTACGCCAAAGTGCTTCGTCAGCACGAAGAAAATATTCTCCGATACGAACACCACGTAGACACAGCAGGTTCCTATTTGGTACACCAGTAGGAAAGCGTTCACCACGTGCCTGTAAACAAAAGAAGAACTTTAGGTCTTGGAATTCTATGTCATAAAGTTTTTTTTTTCTCGGCGGCAGGACAGTAAGCAGCGCGATTCTGTAAACATGTGCAAGTGAAGGCTCAGGTGAAGTGATCACGAAGTGAGCTGCCGGTCGATTCTGTCGACATGTCACTGTGACCACATAAGTGGAGTGAACGACAAGTGAGTTGTCACGCCATCTTGTTTGTATGGTATGACAGCTCACCTGTCGTTCACTTCGCCCAAGTGTTCACTTCGATATGTTTACAGAATCGCACTGCTGTTAATCTAAGTAATCAAGATGGAATGACTGCCTTCACTTCGAAATGTCAGTCTTCGTCCTTAGCTGGGAAAGTAGCAGTTAACGTTTACCGTACACTGATGGATCTTCCCCATCTATGAATACCAAGGTCATGAATGCATATAGGTAGTTGTTTATATTGGAAGGTATTGATTCCGAATAAGATAATGTACCTACTCGATTAAAGTTATTTTAATGATTGAATAGATGATATCTACTGAAATATGATTTATGATTACTAGTTCCACGTGAGAAACATAGGCACGTTTCTTGGCGTTTCGGCGCCGATACCAACGAGTGGTCTTGTTCAAAATACAAGCAGCACACTTGAATACAAGATAAGTTGACGACATTGTTTCAAATTGTTTTTGTTATCATTTTTAAAGTGTTTACAACTGAAAGAACCTAGAATAATAGGGTTACATCAACATGATAGCTGTGTAGATCAACACCATTTTAACCAAGGCTGACAAGTAAACAGTTCAATCGAAATGTTATCTATCAAGGAATACTAGTAGGTATGTTTGAAAGTTAAGCTTTTGGCAACAGCCTAAAACATCAATTTCTTCACAAAACAGTCATAGCATCACGCCGGCATTTCTACGAGGGGTTAGGCAGAGAGATATCGTTATTATATACGCACCTTTCTCCAGCGATATTTATGTCCTAAGTATGTGTTTGATGTCCTTAAATAGAGGGCTCGCTTAGTGCCTATTGCAATCTACTAGCGCAAATCGATTGCAGTACCTTCATGCCCAACTATTACTTGATGTCAAGGTAATACGGCTCACAAGTGGAATCCCTGATCGTAACATTTCTGTGATCAAGAATCAAAGCCTAATTAAGTGGATTACTTTACAAAGCACTTGGCAAAGCCTTATCCCCATGACTCCCAGCTCTTTGACAGCTTGACAGGTCGTGTAACAGGTAGCTAAGCCTGAGAAAAAAATAACAAATAGATAACAAAATAAATACTTACGCAGCATAAGGCGCGCAAGCCTTGCACCAGTCGGGCCCCTCCAGCAGCGCTGCCTCGGCTGCCGCCGTGTAGGACAGCGAGGGCACTTTTCTCCGCTTGCACAGCACGTAGCAGGAGTCAATCAGGATGTGGATGCAGTAGGTGCACAGGACTCCGATGACGATGGTGCCCACCGTGCCCACAACGTAACCAGCGTTGGAGAAGGCTTTCGGCATGGCCAGGATGCCGGTACCCAAACTGCCTTTCATCAAATGAAGGAAGGTTTCCATGTTCCTGTTGGAGGAATTCTTTCGTTAGGTTTTTGTTTCTTGTTGTCTTACAACTAGGGATATTGAGAGGTTGGCAGCTACCATCCTGTGCCACTTCGCAGGCGTTAAGAACGGGACAAGTCTATCGAGCAGCTTGGGGGAAGGACTTTAACTATGACATTTCCTTTCTTTGTATTTTCTCGGTTTGCCCGGGAAGTGCCAAATAGTGTCTCCATAATAAGGTACCATTGAGAAGTTTATGAGTGCCCAGGTTGCTACACTAATATTATAAAGAGGAAAGATTTTTTTGTTTGAATTGAATAGGCTCCGAAACTACTGGACCGATTTGAAAAAATCTTTTAGCATTGGATAGCTACATTATCAGGGAGTAACATAGGCTATATATTATCCCCGTACTCCCACGGGAACGGGAACTACGCGGGTGATACCGCGTGACGTCCACTAGTGTTAAATAATGTTTTATTTAATTCAATTAACGCTTTTGGTACGTGCATATCGTGCACTAACCACATTTTATAAAAAAATACTGATTGAGGTAAAACGTTATTAAGTTAAGCAGAATATTAAAATACGTGGATAATGTGGTTATTCAGGTTGCTACTGTGGGTTTACAAACGATGGTTTTATTTGTTTTAATTTATACTAATATATAATGCTGAAGAGTTTGTTTGTTTGCTTGAACGCGCTAATCTCAGGAACTACTGGTCCGATTTGAAAAATTCTTTCAGTGTTAGATAGCCCATTTATCGAGAAGAAAGGATCATCATGAAATTTGACACAGAGGTAGATTATAGACTGGAATAACACATTGGATAACTTTTTTCGTCATTCACCAGGGCGGAGCCGCGGGCGACAGTTAGTATTATTATACAGTTGAAGAGTTTGTTTGGTTGAACGCACTAATCTCAGGAACTTCTGATTCGATTTGAAAAATGATTTTAGTGTTGGCACGTCCATTTATCGAGTTTCGAGTTATCGAGGACTCGAGAACCTTTATAATATCACGCTACACAGGAACGGAGCATTAATGAAAAACGTGACGCAAACTAAGATTTTTGCCAAGAATCTTAACGCCTTCAATGTTATTTACGTTTTATTAAATTGTACTGGGGGGCTAAAAAGGTCACTAGGAGAATCATAATATTAATCACGCAACAATCTGTCAAATTTCATTTTCGTCTTTATCACTAACGCATTAGGTTCAAGGTTGATTGGGAAAATTTGACAGTGACGGGGATTCTGCTAAAGTGGCCTTTTTAGACCCGCAGGTATTGATACGAGAAGGGAAACGGACTGGTGTAATTAAGTACTTATGGTACAGACATAAACAAAGTTCTTTGTTTGTCAATTAAATCCTACGTATCATCCACCGTGTATAAATCCAGACACTGGGGAGCCACTCATTTACACTTTGCTCGACTAAGGTATCGAATCCAGGAGCTCATATGCAGAGTAGCAGTGTTCACCATTCGCCACCACTACCTAGACCAACGAGGCGGTGCACTGTATGAATATGAGTTTTTGCTTGCCTAAATGCAGAGTTACCTACGTGAACGTTTTCTATAATTTACTCATTATATAGGTACCTTGGTACTTACTACGTATTTTAATTTTCATTGATAAACAACGCTGCTCAAGATCTACAAATGCTAGCCAGGATCAACGGCTTAACGACTATCCGAGGGACGGAGGAGTCTTGGTATGTTAAGATGGTCACCCATCTATAACCTCGGCAAGCGTTGCTTAACCTTAAAGGTTGACCCGTGCTGCTGTTATTAGCCACGAGCTTATCTGTTATTTTTTGTGTAAAATAATATATATACAAAGCTACCAAAGTAAAACTAAGCCTCAGTTTTTCATAAAGGACACAAAAAATATTATGCCTATAATAACGGCGCCACTCTTGATTACCTTATATATTATAGATACAAAATTTCAGAAATATATAAATGTACAAATTATTACTACTACTCGATGAAAGAGTTACCTACTGATGGGTGTGCAACGTGCGAAGGTTGCACATCTGCACTGCTATCGTTTCAGGCCGATAATTATTTAAATTATATATATTTATATATATACGCGGTCGAATTGAGAACCTCCTCCTTTTTTTGAAGTCGGTTAAAAACATAAAAAATATAGGTAATAAATTTCTATGGTTCAGTTTTTACTTTAAAGAATTCTATGTAGAATAGACCACCACATAAATAAAAATGAAAATACGTAATTTATTGCTAAAACTGACATTTTTAATTTTTGCGTGAAAACGGACGATGACGTCACTCACAAACTGACAATAAACAATATGTCAATATGATGGCATAAAAATATGTCAATCTGTCATATTTATCCTTCCGATGAAAATTATTTGACTATTGAAAAATGAGCCCTTACTAAAGTAATCCTCTATGAAAGTTCTAAGGGACCCATTATCCTGCTAGGGCCTCCAATCAGGTACAAGACGGCTCTAGGTATCCCGCCATATATTATTTTGTATGGAGTTAATAAAGTTCTGCGACTAGAGCGAAACTGACGAAACCAGTATCGCTATACCGCCCAGGTAGACGGTTGCTTTGCAAAGCAGGAGAAAGGTGCGAACTAAAATCGCAAGAGCAAGACCTCAACTATTCTATAAGTACACACAGTTCTGTACAGAATCTTAAACCTGTATAAACAACTTATAATCGACGCTTATATCTATCAATTTAAATTAAATTATTCATTACATTGTGTTTTTCCGTACGACTAGGTTATATGAATGCCAAACGAACTGCGTTGGAGCATTGGTGCTACATCAAAGTGGACTGCACACGACTGTACACGCACGTGTCATTGTGCACGTGTTTGTGCTAATTTGTTTACTATTTGTGTCCATTATGTCATAGAATCAGATGTTATACTTGAATCAGTTTCATGAACAATATTGCAATTAATGTATGAGATTTTTATTTGGATACTATTTGCTCGTCTTATCGTCTCCAGTACAAAAATTATTATGTAAAAGTTTGTTTAGGAGGGTCTGGTGAAAAACTTAGTTTAGGCACCAGTCTTGCACAAATTAATTATAAAATTGTGTCTGTAGACTATTTAATAACATTTTCTGTAATTCGTGCTAAGAAAATAAATGATTCATTATTATATTAAAATTAATAATCTCGGACGCGATCCACAGATCAGATCATTGATTTTGATCGTGGATCAAAATCCACGGTTTCTAATCAGACTGCGCCGCAACCGCAAGCCATGCACCATGCGTGATACACAAGAAGGAAGTTTGGGACCAACTTTTTCTGGACAATAAAATTAATCGAAAACGTAATTACCGCAGAATTACCTATTCTACAGATCCAGATTTTTTCTCAAAAGTTATTTCAAACACTAAAAGTAGAATATTTGTTATTATTTATGGTCATGCGATACTTCAAAAATATTGATAAAAATTTCATTAAAAAAATATAGAAGAGAAATGGACATTTTTGCATTAAATATATATCGCTATTTATTAATGTTGTATAATCGCCGTTCAATGAAAAGGCTAGGCAGCCAATTAAATAGCTGATTGAGCTAGTTCGCTGCGAAATAAACATCGGGTTTGGCCAATGTAACAACCTGTATTTCTGATTAGAATAGGGGCATAGTCATGTTTTTCCTAAATTATACCTGCACCTAAACAGGAGGAGTACTTGGGTAGCTGAAGCGCTTCGGGGCTTTTTATTACAATTTATTTGTTTATGATAAGAAACACTAAAATCAGTACCTACATTGAAAGCTAAATGTTGGAAATAATACGAAGATATGAGTGCGTTTTATTTTTATTCATCATCATCATCATAGTAGGCCTTTTTTGTAGGCCTGAGATACGAAGCCCAATAAGAAAAATCGTTGCGGTGTGCACGATCAAAATTAGAATTTAAGGCCAGTCATAGTCAGAAGGCCTAGGTAGCTCCCCACAATCCCGGGGCCCGGGACGATATTAGTAACTTTGTTGACTGATGCAAGAAAACTCAAGAAATTAGAGAGTGTAGAATGCAAGAGCGAGCGAAGCGAGCTCGAAAATTTTTGTACCCTTAATCGGATAGGTTTGTTTTTCTGCCATTCAATATCTAAATATAAGTAACTTTTTGCCTCATATAGTAAAAGTTAAGAACTGAGAAATCTTAAAATTCAAGAGTGAGCGAAGCGTGCTTGAAATGTTTTGCACTCCATCTCATTAGGTTTGATTTTTTATACTTAAATTGACTTAAATAGAAGAAACTTTTTTGACAAATGCACCAAAGATCAAGCACTTGAGAGTGTTCAATGCAAAAACAAGCGAAGCAAGACAAATCGAAAATTATTGCATCCTTGATAATTTTATCAACTTAATATGTAGGTTGTTAGGGGCCTAGGCTGGGTGGGCCTCCTAGCCCAGCTAACGCCTGGCTTGCGGCCTGCTCTGCAAGGCAGGACGACGAAGAAGAAGAAACGCTTGAAACTAGGTACGGCCCACCAACACATAAAAAAAATATAAAAATGAAAAATAGAAATGATTGATAGAATGATTCGGTTTCGCTAGCTATCCAAGTATATACTTTGGATAAGTTCAGATCCAGGATCGGCAGGTGTTTTCTGCAGTATATAAGTATTTCGGTGCTCGGTGCTTTCTATAATGATAGAAAGTAGTTGTTTTAAGTGCAACTGCTCTAATAAGTGGCTCATTAGCTAATTATAATTAGCGATGTGGGAACAATGTAAGTCCTCATCAAACTAATCTAATATGCGTGTTATTGATTAAATTCTCAATTGTTACGAGCTGATATTAACAGAACTGGTTCTGAAGAAAGAACTTCAAGTGACAATGGAGGTTCAAACTGGTTAATATATCTACTAATGGTACTTCACATTTGAAGAGGAATGAATCATGAAGCCATTAACCACATTGGTTCTACTAAAAGTGCATAAACATGTCGTCGTTTTGGATATATATTGACACCTTTGTCTCATCAGTAATTCAGACCCTCGAGTGAGAGCGTGAGGACCTGTCTGATGCTCATTTGTTGCTCTAAGAACCTGACTCCTGACACAAGCTTGTTTTGACCATCACTAGCACTAACAAGCGTCGTACTTTCCTACCAAGCGTTTTCCATTGATTTGAGTCGGAGGAACAATGTCTTTTTTAAAATACTTAACTAACTAAATATTCACTTCAACGAAAACTTGTAAATTAAAATATGTCGACAAAATCCCTGTCGTCTGAAAGTGTGCCCAAGAGCCAGGCACCATCGCCAAGTTAAATGGAATTGCATACCCTCAGTCCAAGGCAGCCTAAGTGTTACGCGAAGTGAAAACTAGGCGTTTGAATCCTAATATATAAAACTAGCTTCTGCCAGCGGCTTCGCCCGCGTGGTCCCTAGGGAACATACTTTCGGGATAAAAACTAGCCTATGTCCTTTCTGAGGCTTTAGACTATCTGTGTACCGAATTTCATTTAAATCGGTTTAGTAGTTTTGGCGTGAAAGCGCGACAGACAGAGTTACTTTCGCATTTGTAATATTAGTAAGGATTCTTCCGTTACTCACTGATTGAGTGACTGAGTGCCTGACAGACAACGCACAGCCGAAACTACTGGTCGTAGACAGCTGAAATTTGGCAAGTAGCTTCCCTGCACTCCGCAGGGGAGCACTAAGAGAGGATTTTCCGAAATTCCTACGGGAACGGGAAAAAACGGGATATGCGCGTACGAGTCGCGAGCTAACTAATTTTTTAATAAGTAGTGGCTTTTGGACCTTGAAAGGCTAAATCTATAAAAAAACCTATTCCTACCGAGATAGTATGAAGAAGCTGCGCAAAATACTCCGCATAAAAGTTTTTTGGCCCAAGACGACGACATAATAATTGCGGTCTACTTCGACTGGTTACCATAATCAGCATTCCAGTCATACTTCAACTGTAAGCGTGACTTGTAACATTATAACATAAGGAAAAATACAAGTAGCCATTTGTCATTAAGGACATACAAGGAAACCAAGTACCTAGGAAACCACCAGGAAACAGGTTACGGAAGTTACAGATTTATATTCATGACTCATGTAAGCATCTTTTCGGGTCAAAAAGGAAAGAAGACAAATGATTACCACAGTGTTTGTTTAATCATAATATGTTTATGGTCATCTAGAAACTAGCTTTCCCGCGCTACTTCGCTGCGTCACATTTTTCATGAATACTTAGCTCCTACTGGTCGCGGCGTGATGTTATATAGCCTTGTTCAATAAATGGACTAACCAAGACTAAAAGATTTTTTCATATCGAACCAGTAGTTCCTGAGATTAGCGCGTTCAAGCAAATAAACAAACTTTTCAAGTTTATAAAATTAAGTATAGATAGATGGTAAAGTCCTTTGTTTAGTCTGATCTATCTAGAAGTACTGAGCTGATTAAAATCATTCTTTCCCTGGTACAATGTTAAACTTTCTCCTATCTTCCGTACTACGGAAAGTACGTTATGCCATTGATCCTCGTGGTCATTAGTTGGTCTTAAAACTTAAAAGCCGAACAAACCAGCTAATTTACAGTACTTTTAGGGTAAAATTTAATAAAAGGCCAGACAACTTATCCTATTCAGGATTCTAGGTCTATAAAATGATATTTAACTGGTTCCAATTTTCCTGGAAGTAAATCCAGACTTTTTATTTTAGGCTTTTTTATTTAGTTTTATTTTCACGCCGATGAAAAGACAAAATTGGATAAATCAATTTTCTTAATTATGCAATTTTCGGAGAAAATCTTTAAAATATTAAAAGCCTAACAAAAACCGGACAGGCCGGACCCGGTGTAATTTGGCCGAACGCGCATCCTACAAGCCTGATTATGTCCGGCTTTATCCGGACGTCTGGCAAACCTAGCCAGAAGCCAGAAAATCCAGTCTAGACCAAGGTAACGTATTGCCCAGATACTGGTTTGTGGAGAACAGACATATCTGATCTCCACAAACCAGGCGACAGCCTAAGTCGCTTGATGTAAGATACTGGTAGTCAGCTGCACCGGCATAAACGGGAAGCCGGCCCTAACAAATGGGAAAAGGCTAGGCAGATAGAAGAATAGGTACAATCTGTCCCTGAGTGCAAAACGATTTACACACCGAAAAAACGCCATTTAAATGGTTTCTTTAAATGAAGTGGATTATAACATTAGTATAAACTAACGGAAAAGACGGTTACATACAGGAACATCTATAAGTACTATAGTTCGAATTTTAATCAGAAAAAAAAAGATAGTTGGTGTAAGAATGGACGAAATTCATTTAACTTAAATAATATACTTATTTGCAAACATTTTATTTTTTTAATAACGTCTTAAAATAACACGATATACATTATTCAAATCTGACAGATGAACTGTCAAGTTACTGAATACAATTCAAAGTCGAACTATAAGCATGGGTACCTATCTATGAAGCGCGCTTGTGACTTTCCAGATACAACTTCATTGTTGCCAATTGTGTAAATTGACCTCTCTTCAGCGTCTAGATTGGCTCATTACCATAGGCCTCAATGTCAACTACCCTACAAATGACTGCGTTTTTCCTCAATTAATTGAAAATGACACGTCAATATTGCACGCGCCGCATCTTACTGTTTTATTGGCAGCTTGGTACAACAGACAAACGGACACACGATATTCATAAGTAATAAATAAGAAACACGTGAACATACAAAGTAAGGCAGAAACCTTTGTTATTGATGTTAAATGGAACTTGCTCCCTGATTCCTGAAGCTTCTTATGCATTTAATATGTTTTTCTGTAGTTATGGCTTTTGTCACGAAGGTATTTGACTTTGAATTGACTTTTGTGTCTATTTACCACAACGGCTGAAATTGCATAGCTGATAACAATCAGAGCATTGTAACGTGTAATTTATAATTGTAGGTACTAGCTAACTCGGCAAACTTTGTTTTTCCATATAAAAAAAAATTGCCTACGACCTATTTCAGACCTACCGAATATAGACGAATAATTTCATAAAAATCAGTGAAGCCGTTTCGGAGGAGTTTGATAACAAACACCGTGACACGAGATTTATATAATATTAGATTAGCTGACCCGGCAAACGTTGTTTAGCCATATAAAAAAATGCCTACGACCTATTACCAGACCTACCAAATATACACAAAAAATTTCATAAAGATTTTTATATATTAGAAGATTTATGTTTTTGATTAAAAAAATGTGTTCAGAATCTACATTGATACTTGGAAACAAAACAATCGATCATTGTAACATTCTGCAATTTCAAATACCTACAAGTCGAACCGATTCAATAAAGGTCATTTTTGACTGACTTAAATCGGCTAGCATAAATATTTAAGTAGACCTTTCCACACTGACCGCCTTCTTTTCCCACCCTGCAGGGCTGATAAAATATTCACGAACGGATAGTGTCATCGTTTGGTATGTAGGACGCTGTATTAAATAAAAGAGGTTTGACCGATATCTCAGGATTGAATAATCTGAGGCTATGACGAATGAAATTACTGTAATATAGAGTGGGTTTTAGTTTCGATAACGTTATAAATAACTACTTAGCTTTTGACTGCGAATTCGTACGCGCTAATCCCGTTTTTTCCCTTTCCCGTAGGAACTAACAGCTTCTTTGGGTTGGATTTTACAAAGCTTAAAAATGTAGTAGTATGTAGGTATTATTTCCTGAAAATCACAAAAGTAATAATTCACCTCCGAACGTAATCTTCTTCTTCTTATCGTGTGGGCAGTAAGGTCTAACGATCCCAAACACCCTAGTGGCAGAGTTTCTAAACCACCTCAAGAGCCTCTGACGTGGTTTATTTGACGTAATAAATAATTGCGATCATTTTTTATATGATTTCGCTGTTGAATTGAGTGTGGGTAGCACTTGGGTGAATTTCCATTCCAAATAAAATAACCTTTTCTGAATACCAAAAATTACTAAGCACAGCTGATCAATCGTGACATCATAAGATACATCACACCGAAGAACCCTACCATCAAACACAGATCTAATGTGTATTTTATCTTGTGTTGACGATTACAGCCACAACCCAAAGACGCCCAAAATGCATCCTCATCAGCCTATAACAGTCCACTGCTGGACATAGGCTTCTCCAAGTGCACGCCATTCGGCTCGATCTCCGGCAACTCTCATCCAGCTGCAACCAGCCACCCTGCGAAGATCGTCGCTCCATCTAGCCTGAGGGTCCTACTTTACGTTTGCCGATTCGTGGTCTCCACTAAAGAACTCGTCTACCCCAACGGTTATCGGTTTTACGGCTAATATGGCCAGCCCATTGCCACTTCAGCTTGCTTGCCCAGAATTCAGCACTTCACTAATAGTAATTAAGCAGAGCTGTAAGGAGTACTTACGTGGTAGGATGGTCCACGACTCGGTTGTCATAAGGCTCGTACTCCTCCGCCTCGGGAATGTCCTTCTCCTTCATGTTCACGAGGAAGATGCTCTTGTCCCCTGGCCTCTTCTTCTCATCCTTCACCGGTGATAGGCTGCACAAGAAAACCACGTTTAACTTTCACTACCAAAAAGATAAAAAGGGCTGGTGGGATGCCTCGGTATTCTCTACTCGTTATTAAAGATGATTTTAATCCTGCTATGATATACGAGTATGTTCTCCCCAATGAGGGATGACTTCCCCACTTGAGAGACAAACATTCAGTCAGTAGTCTTTAAAGCCAGTTTTCGATTTAACTTGTGTTTCTGTAGTGTTGAATTCGTCGGGTAGGTCAGTCCGAGGGGCAGGTAGCACGAAACTTTATAAAAGGTCAAAGGGTTACCGTGGTCCTAAAATAGACTCAGGAAAATTAACACAAAGGTCGTATATGGCGGAAAAACTAATGAAATGATAATTTCGCACAAAGCCACAAAATACTTTCTGAAAAGTTCTCGCATTTATAAACGTAAACTTAATTACTGTCACTTACATTCGACACTCGCAAATAGCCACAATTTTTTAACAGAAACATTGCTTTTTTACCTGGCATTTATAAAATAAAAACTTTGTAAATAAATGGTAAAGCAAAAGGTTATGTGCACGTACCCCTCCATCGCCCTTTCAGTTTGCTATTGCTAGGAGACCGAAGTTGCTGTCTATTGATTTACAATACCACTGTTAACAGTCCGTGAATAACTGTTTTATAAAACCGTACTGATAGATAACCTTCGGGAATAACAAGTAACTAGCGGACTTGAGCTGTAAAGGGTTGCTATACTTGCGATGCGAGCTAACCTACATTCCACTCCAAGTGCTGAGCTTGATATGAATTACAAACTCAAATAAATCTATGTATCGATTATTTTTAACTAAACCATAAGCCTGTCTGCAAGTGGTCGTGAGGGTAATTTATTATTTATATACACATTGCAGTGTCATAATGCAGTAGAATTAGACGATCGATGAATGAATACCGTAAAGCTTTTACTGACTAACTTACAAGATTTGGACAAAGGCTAAAGGTATCGTTTGATCGGCAGGACCTAAACTAGTGACCTATACACCTATAGGTCACTAGTTTAGGTCATGGTGTTATGGCCGAATCATTTAGGTGTTGTGAACTAGATTCTAAAGGTTAGTACCTAATATTTTTGAATTATTTATTTTGGTGTGAACTGTGTGAAGATCATAAATGAGCGATCGATTAGTGTGTCCGTAAATTAGGATGTTTTTGTAAAATAAAACCACAACGAATCAGAAAACTATGATTAAATTGTAGTTTTCGAGACTTGTAGGAAATTTCATAACTCGAGGTCTGTGACCAATCTCATAAATCATTACACAAACAAAAAATCTAACGAAAATAAAATTGAATTGATAATCACGACAGAATCTTATAAAACTTATTATTAAAAATGACTTTAAATTGTATAAAACTAAGGCAATAGAACAAATACAAGAAAATGTAATATTTTATTTGTTACACGTAAAAGATATTGTATGAAAATGAAAAATACCAAAAGGCTTATTTAATTTTTAAAGGAGGTACATCTATACCGCCAGAAACAGATGCGTCACCATGAATGAAGCCAACAGGACGCCGTAAACCGGTGCATCACCATAGCAGGCGCGAACTGATACTTCACATCATCATCTTATTGTTATTGTCACAATGGGTAATTAAGGGTTGACGTCAATGAGCCTGGTCAATCTAGTTCTCGGCTACAATAAAATTGTTTTCTTCCAACGTTACATTGTCAAGGTTCAGGGAAGAATTAACCTTATCGAGACCACAATTAACAAGTCCCTCATGATTTTCTCGGTAATTTGACCGCTTTGGAGGAAAAGTAGTAGTTTGGTAAAAGTAAGGTCGTTTTTTATAGCGGTATCGTTCTTTTGGCAACTGGTATATGCCTTGCGGTTTCCAGGTATGAATGACCACCAGTTTTAGGTGGTTTTAGGTGTCATTTGGGAAAACCAGTCCTTTGGTCGTAGTACTAGTATTCCTATCTGATCTTCCACGACAATACCGCTGTTTTCTCTTCTAAGCGTGTCGACGGCAAAAATAGTTGTATGTTCTAAGTTTTCAGTGTTGCTTCAATTGAAGAGGTAGCTATTAATTCTCTTATGTACACATGTAAATGCAGGCGGCGCAATATAAAACACAAACCCAGGTTTTTGAGGATTCGACTAATGATTTCGTAGTTCCCGGCTGAGAAAGCAAACCAAACTTTTTGTAGGAGTATTTTGTGTTTCCTTTTTCTTCTATCATAGAAGAAGTCATTACAAGTTTTAGAGAAGTAGTTAGATGTACGTCACGTCTGATTCCCCCGTGGAGGTCAGCAAAGGTGAACTTGCCCCTATTTTTTGCCTTGTTAGTGTAATTAAGTTTGATAGTAGGTATATTCACCTTTGGGGTAGAAAGTCGTCCGGTTCGAACGATGGGTTGATCATAGGCCCACTCTGCCGCCGAACCCATTCTTCTGCCTCCTGAAACGAATTAACACAATTAACTTTTAGCAAAATGATTACAGCTTTTTATAAAAGGATGCTGTATTAAAGTGGTGGGATCAGCAGCTGCAAGGTCAGTGGGGGCATCTCACCATTGTATTACAGTGATTGATGACCAGCATTTTTTAGAAAACCACGAAAACAACAATTTATTAGTTAATCATCCTTACAGGCCCTCTGAAACCTTACAGTTCTGGTGTTTCTGCTTCATTTGATACAATTTGTGTTACCTTATTTGATTAAAACTGTTTTTTTTTTCTAAAAAAAAAAGTGCACTGTGGTCCTGTGCTGCCGTGCCCAGAGAGGCTCTGCGGAAAACCCTTTACACAGCTTCCAAAGTGATGTACCCTTACAGGCGTTGTACAGAGGGGTTGCGGGTTGTCTTACAAGAGGACATGCATGTGCGGATGCAGAGTGATCGATGATATAATTATAAAGGTTCACGTTGGCTCAGCCTGGTTTTAGTGAAGTTAGAAACCCACAATCCCGGTGTCATCTCCAAAAACCGGGCGGCGTAAATAAAAAGGTGTTCACACTTTAAATCATATTTATTTTGAATAAGTTAAAAATAACACTTTTCCACGTCATCAACGATCACTCGACTCGGACTATTTAGGCCAGTCAGCACGAACATTCCAGGCATAGGAACTGACTAAGAAGTGGAAGCCAACCAAATCTGTGATATCTCACTAAGATTGGCTCCGAGTTTGTTTATTATAAGAGCTGCGCCCACGCAACCCGCTCGTCGGAGTATCAGACATACCACTTATGATCTATTTGTAATTCGCTGTATTTTCGTAGGAGTCACGTGGAACTGTTTGTTACAAGTTATCGAGGTAATTATCGTACTGGACTGGAATGAGCCAGAAAGTCGTGTTGTTTTTCTAAGAAAATGACTATAAGGGAATATTTTGTCATGACGTTCACACAACAAGATAGAACGATAACTTTATACTGTTTTCATAATCATCATATTGGTCATCTATGCTTAATATATAAAGCTGAAGAGTTTGTTTGCTTGAACGCGCTAATCTCAGGAACGGTCCGATTTGAAAAATTCTTTCTTTGTTAGATAGCCCATTTATCGAGGAAGGCTATAGGCTATATATCATCACGCTAAGACGAATAGGAGCGGAGCAGTAATGAAAATTGTGACGCAGGCGACGTTGCGCTGGTCAGCTATCATAAATAAATTGTCGCCTAGAACATTTTTGGGGAATGAGTACTTAGTACCTAAACGAGTGCTGAAGAGCTGAGCATCAATGAAAAATCTTGCAATATGACGCAGACGAAATTGCGCTGATCAACTAGTGAGTAATATTTTGATATTACGCAAAATGAATTAAGTAATTGTTATTGATTAAGGTGGAAACTAATTTATTCGCAGAATATTTATACAAAATGATTAATAAAACCTGTAAACATGGTATTTACCGGTATTTCAGTAAGTTTGCGGTTAAACTTTTCCTATAGGTAGGTACAGGCACATTCAATAAAATATCGTGTGACCGTGTCATACTAATAACATTATAACAGTGTGGGAATTTTTATAATACTTATGAAGTTATTGAAATTATTTTGTTACTCATCGTTCTTGATATAATAGGAAGATACTGGTTAAATATTTATGTTCATCATCTGCCTAGTCTTTTCTCAACTATATTGGGGTCGGCTTCCAGTCAGACCGGAATCAACTGAATACCAGTATTTTACGAGGAGAGGCTGCCCACCAGACATCTACAACCCAGTAACTGGGTGACACGGTAGTTCTTGGCAAGACTGGAGTCAGATTTACTGGCTACTGGCAAACTGTAACTACTAAAGATCTAAAAATGACAGCCGGGATCGAGTCTCAGTTAAGATGGTAACCCATCCACATACCGACCTCGGCAAGCGTTGCTTAACCTTGAAGATCAACCCAAAGAAATGTTCGATTTATTTACTTTAGATATAAATTGAATTATTATTATTTACTATTGAAACATTTTGAATTATGTTGTAACACAAAGCATATTATTGTGTCTAAGTATATACTCGTATCTTATCATATTATATTATATTAAAAAGTGTATTTTCCTACCCATATATAAATACAATTAATAAATGATTTGATATAATTGTGTTGAATGTTATGAGGTATAAACATAGGCACGTTATTTTAGCAGTTAATATTTAATAGAGAATATAAACATCTTGTAAATTGGCCATTTTGTCAAAATTACCTATTTAAATATGCCCAGGTGATTCATGTCACACATAAAATAACTTTGATAAACAAGCAAGTCAGATTTATCAGTAAAAATGGAAATGAGTACGAGTTGTTTATAAGAAATGTAAATATGTTTGAGTGTGATGGTCCTGAGGCTCACTATCTACTATATTTGTGATATATTTTGGTAAACAAAGTGCCCTAGAAACATTTACACCGTTCCATGTTTCAGAGGGCCTAGAACGAATGTTTTGACGTACAGTAACGTTATATCGTGAATTTAAATACTCATAAAAAATACAACCCCATAGTATTTTGGTTAAATTTCATGCGACTTACTCAATTTGTATCAAACAAAAATATGAATATAGTACCCATCCAATTCAAATTAATTCGTGCTAGACCGTCTGAACTGCTCTCCAAAAGTACGACAAGTGCTCCGAATTCAATTTCCTTTCACTCTTAACAAAGTCCCGGAATAATAAGTATTCCTTCTACCCAGGGCCGTCTTTAACCTATTGGGATAATGGGACCCCTAACACTATTTTGCTAAACATACACGTACACATAAACGTTACACTAAGGACTATTTTGCTAAAACCTCGATTATAGATGTTTATTGAAGAGCTACTTTCTAGTTTTGAGATATGCAAAATCGCACATTACATTCTGGCAGATACTAGGGGGCACCAATCGATCGCGGGGCCCTGGGCTCGTGCCCAGAGTGCCCAGAGTTTCCAGTGGAGAAGAGGGGCCTGCTTCTACCTCTGTGTCACATTTCATTAAGATCCGTTTAGTCGTTCGTGACGTTTTGAGTAACAAACATCCGAACATTCAAAGTTTCGCATTTATAATATTAGGTGCCTAGTATAGATTTCGCGTTTGTGTTATTACAGTGTAGATAGTAATAGATTGAAATAAACAAATATTCGCCAAAATGTTGGAAATAGCTAGCTTTATTTTTGCAATCTCCAGGCTAGGCCCATAGAAATAGTGCTTCACAATGATGAGTTTTACAAGCCTTGTAGAATTCACTCTATTTTATAGCCCCGACAACTAATTTTCCTGACCAATAAAGTAACCTCACAACTATATTTTCTGGCCGTCATCGTTCACTACGAATGGCTACCATAAGTTATCCGTCAACAACAGCTCGTCAGCTCTATTTACAAACAATAATACTCGTAGGTGACAGCTCTTGGACAAGGCCCAGGTGATCAGCTGCTTGGCTCTATCCAGGATAATGATGTAAGGGGTTCCCAATGCACTGACAAAAAGAGCACAGTGTAATCAGTTGGTCTTAAATGCGAGATGCTGCTAAATAATAAAAAAAACTGATAGGAACCACGAACCTGCCCAATCACTCATTTTCTAATCAATTCAATATTGTCATCCCGCCAACGATTGATCGTTTAATCATTACAACGTATAAATAATAAATGTACAGTTGAACACAAAAACTTGTCTTCATTTATAAAAGTTAATGTCTATAAAAAATGACGCATTCATAATGAAGTAAGCTATGTAATAAAATTGCCTGCTTTGCATGTGTGTGCATGTACTTGTAATTAAATGTAATAAACGTTTGAGTAATGCATCAGCTTATCATAATACTGTCCATAATTGCTTCTGAGTTAATTGAAAACATTGATTTCATGGTCTAGAGAAAATGAAAATATAAAGTACATCACGCTAGCCATTTGCTACTAAGAAAAATGTCAGACTGTAATTTTCCCGGAGACCCTATGGGAATCAAGCCCTATTAACTAACGCACAGCAGTCCAGCAAGGCAACATGCAATTAGTGATGAACTAACCAGATAATAAGATAGTAAACATATAAATAGCAAGAATCGCAGAGCAACCTGTAATGGTTTGGATACAATACAGAACCGCTAAGCAATCTACATGATGAGCCAAGCAAATGCCATTGACTCTGGGTACCTTACAAACAGCAAGCACTTCAGTCTGAGGCCAGGCGTCAATGTACCGCCACAACGCGCTCGCTGTATTGTGGTTGGGTGTCAATGCGGCACCCAACCACAATAGGGAAAGGAGTTTAAGTAGATATTGTTATTCAGATCTGGAAAATGCTTTGAAAGTCAACCAGCTGAAAGATTACATTATTTTGAACAATCCTTTTTACATTTCGCTTTATTCGCGCATGTAGGTTTCTCGCTGACTTCTAAATTACATAGACAGTTAAAAAAACTGGCCAAGTGCGACTCGGACTCGCGTGCAAAGGGTTCCGAAGGATTTTTTTTTTCACATGTTATTTTAACATTACAGACTTCAAATAGGTTTTCCTGTAATCTTTAGGTAAAGTTCTATTATCTCCATTTTTTTTCAAAAATTTAGGCTCAGTAGTTTCGGAGATAATTTGGGGAATGGTCATTTTTCGTCTAATTTCTTGAATAACTTCAAAACCATTTCTTTTAAAATTATGAAAAAATATAATTAAAACCCTTACAGTAAGCCCTTTCATTTGATATGTCACACGATATTGTTCAAAAAACTTTTTTTTAAATTTTCTAGTTTGTCCCCCAAAAGTGACCCCCATACTAAAAATTTAATAATTTACATAACGCGTCCGTGTTTGGGTCATAGAAGTCCATATGTGTACCAAATTTCAACAGAATCGGTCCAGTGGATCCGGAGAAAACTGGCTGTGACAGACGGATAGACAGACAGACAGACACCCGAGTGACCCTAAGGGTTCCGTTTTTTTTTTTCAGAACCGTAAAAATGCTTGAAAGTTCCAATGCATAGCATTATAAGTATGCATCCTATCACGCATTGGTGGAGTGA
The DNA here is from genome assembly GCA_947578705.1 of Lacanobia wlatinum. Taxonomy (NCBI): domain Eukaryota; kingdom Metazoa; phylum Arthropoda; class Insecta; order Lepidoptera; family Noctuidae; genus Lacanobia; species Lacanobia wlatinum. The sequence continues at coordinate 4,824,856 of OX388022.1, read as the reverse complement.
GCACTTTCGATCAAGTTATGCGACGCTTTTCTTCGCTAAAGAAAACGTGTCGAAGCCTGGACTTTGATATTTAATTAATCCAATCAAATATTAAAGAAGATATTAACTCAGATAAGAACTGCTCATTGGCAAGTGTCGTGTACGTAATACGTAGGTTCCTTATAAAGGTGCATATTAAGATACTATATGAATCACGAAAACGTTTCCATTTTGATCAGCTAAATATTTCTAACCGCGTAGGCTAGGCATTTCCAAGTATTTCCTTATTGGCCCACGCGTGTACAGATATTTTTGTATCTAACTGAATGAAAAGCAAATAGCACCCACTTATCACGTTTAAAAATAATTTGGGGAGATTCCACTTGTAACTGATTCTTGTGAATATTGTTAAGTTATGGTATTTGAATTGGAAATACAAACATCGTATCTCGGGCCCTTCATGAGCAAACCACTATAGTTTCAGGAATTTACACCTTCGGCCATTTAATCGTGACCGTACGATTTACGTATTCCTACCTAAATGTGTTTTCGCACTGTGCAAATGCGTAGTAATTTATTTAATTGAGTGTACTTTTGGTGATGATTGCCAAGATGATAGTGGCGCATAGTAAAGCTATGATGATACGGTTCCAAACGAATATTGTTCTGACGTCATAGGTGAGCTGCGACGAATGTTTCCCTCGACGTCACTTCGCGCAATGCAATTTTGTATTATTTCGGAATTTGTTGCAATAGTGATGTAATTCGTTAGTTTGATATTCCGAAATTCATATCCTTATGGATGATTTTTTATTGCTGTTTACATTTTATTGGTTAGATTTCCAATTTTTATGTAACAAAACCACATAAATATTCTTCAAGGATCTTTCATTTAAACTACTCGACTTGCTTTCAAGCTATGGTCTACTGTACATTATACTGACTATACTGTATACATTTAGGTCAGTGAATCGTTTGATGTTTCTGCGTTGAAGTGCATCAGGACAATCAACATCAACCTAACATACCTATACATGTACAACGTGTAACAGAATAAACGCAATACCTCTTAAGGGGTCATTGTACTCATCATTATGAACAACTTTTACTATGGGACCAACACTGAATGCGCGAAATAAAATCAGCTGTTCAGGGGGGCTACTCTCTAACGAAATCCATAGTTTCGGACTTAGTTGCGGGCGGGCGTATTCTACTCCGTATCACCTAACCACTGCGAACTAATGATAACACGATTTGACAGTTACTGTGAAATCGTGTGGTCATTCATTCTCAGTTCGGGTTCGGGACTAATCGTAAGTCTGTAGGTGATACGGAGTAGAATACGCCCGCCCGCAACTAAGCCCGAAACTACGGATTTCGTTACAGAGTAGCCCCCCAGTACATTTTCAGAGTCGATTTTTTTTCACGATTTCAGTGTTGGTCCCATAGTGAAAGTTGTTCATAATTATGAGTTCAATGACCCCTTAAGAGGTATTGCGTTTATTCTGTTATAGGTTGTATTGTATAGATTGAACTGCGAGTGGTCTCTAATAAAACAAAAAAAAAGGTAGCTGCAATTTTGATTGAACAACAAACCACATCTGTAATTATCAATCTTAATTTGAATTGAGAACAAAAAACGATCATACAGACGCTACCACTTTTTTAATCCGTTACATAGGTATTAGTAGTTAGATATAAAAGGCTATATGTTAAGCAATCTAAATCTGGTTATTATAGAAGTTAACCTCGACACTTTTCATGTTAATAAATTTAACTTTGTAATGTAATGACTGGGTCCACTTGGTTGGTGAAGGCTGTAGGAATGAGGGCTACCGTTTTTGTACTCACCAGTTGGCGCCACTGTCGAGTGAGGTCTTAATCGTAGCATTGAAGTAGTTATTATGCGCATGTGAACTAAGTTAGAAGGAAAATAATTTATGATGCCGTGAACGATACATCTATACTAATATTTAAAGCTGAAGAGTTTGTTTGTTCACTTGAACGCACTAATCTCAGGAACTACTGGTCCGATTTGAAAAATTCTTTCAGTGTTAGATAGCCCATTTATCGAGGAAGGCTATATATCATCACGCTAAGACCAATAGGAGCGGAGCAGAAATGAAAATTGTCACGCAGACGAAGTTGCGCGGGTTAGCTAGTACAACATATACATATATACATATCGTAGCAGTGTTACGTGGACTCATCATAATGGAAAAATCCGGTCAAGTGCGAGTCGGACTCGCCTGCCGAGGGTTCCGTACAAATTTATAGCTACAGATTACTTTAAATAAAGACTATATTTTTTTATAATTTTGTTACAAATGTTTAGTTTTCAGGTTTTTCCCTATACTCGTAGTATTACTTGCCAAATTTCGTGATGCTAGATAAACGGGAACTTTTCGACCCAAAACCTATAGGGTAACTTCCGGTTGACGTAGAATTGTCAATTTGGTTAAAAGCAAGGTGTTACAGCACAAGTAAAGGGAAAATACCGAAAAATAAAAAAAAGTTGAAAATTAACGGAAATTTTACTTATAAGTTTTCGCGAAAATCTAAATTTGCCCATATCTTTTTATCGTGGTGACTCAGGATTTTTATGCACCTAATAGGGACTATAGACCTCAGTATCTGATATAAATTTCAACTTGCTAGGTCGACCCGTTCCTGAGAAAATGATCTTATAAGGGTTCCTTTTTTAACTTTTGAGGTACGGAACCCTAAAAAAGAAGGACAACTACACATTTCCGACAAAATAAAAGTCCAATGCAGTGGTCGGGAGAACCGTAACTGAAACTGCAATATTAAGGCTGTTTTAGTCAAATATTCCCAAAAACTGGCCAAGTGCGAGTCGGACTCGCGTGTAAAGTGTCCCGAACGAATTTTTTTTAACGTGTTATTTTAACACTACAGATTTTTAATAGGTTTTCCTGTAATCTTTAGGTAAAGATCTATTATCTCTATTTTTTTTCAAAATTTTAGGCTCAGTAGTTTCGGAGATAAGGGGGAGGGAATGGTCATTTTCCAATCGTCTAATTTACGAAACAAATATAATTAAAACCTTCACAGTAAGCCCTTTCATTTGATATGTCACACAATATTTCTCAATAAACTTTTTTTTTTAATTTTCTAGTTTGACCCCTAAAAGTGACGCAAATACTCAAAACTTAATGATTTACGTAACGCGTCCGTGTTTGGGTCACAGAAGTCTATATGTGTGCCAAATTTCAACAGAATTGGTCCAGAGGATCCGGAGAAAACGGGCTGTGACAGACGGACAGACAGACAGACAGACACCCGAGTGATCCTATAAGGGTTCCGTTTTTTTTCGGAACCCTAAAAACAAAACAAATAAATAAATAAACTCTTGTCAATAGCCAACCAACAGTGACATTTGACTTATCGAAAACCTCACGCTCCACTAGCGCCTCTAGCGGCGAATTCAAACGCGATGGCTCTTTACTGAAAACTTATTGTGTCAAATGTCGTGCCAACAAATTATGATTGATCGATGTTTTTCCTTTGCTTTGATCAATCGAAACAACACGCAGGAGATTTGACACTACATTTTAATGATCAAAGGGTAATTCTAATATATAAAATTCTTCCGATACTGAGTGACAAACAACGCACAGCAGAAACTATTCGTCGTAGGAAGCTGAAATTTGGCATGTAGGTTCCTTGGGAGTTACCGAAATTCCTACGGGAACGGGTAAAACGGGAAATACGTTTACGAAGTCGCAGGCAAAAGCTAGTGATAATATAGGTTATCTCTCACTAAACAGGGCTTAAATGGTACAGTTTTTAGGCGACATGTAGGTACATGAGGATTTAGGTCCTAGTGTTGGGCAATGAATTACTCAATAGAACGGCTTTTTAAGTATAGGATACTACAATTTATCCTGTACCTACTAACTACCATTGAACAAATATTTCCCTAAACAAACACACTATTTTCTCTATTGGCAACTGATTTCAAAACAGCCCAGGTTCGGAAGATAAGAATGAAAGGACACAACAATGAAACAACAATTGACAACTGCAATTTCTCAATAAAATGACAAAAAAATCCGACTTTGTAACAGTCCTCGTTGAAGATCCTTATCTCTCACGCACGCACGTCACTCCTAATCAGAGCCAGTTCGAGAGCATCCGCCGGCCAGGGTCTTCGTACTCCGCTCAGGTACTCTTCACCTTGCCATCAGGCACCAGTGCGAACCGGTTTCAGTCCACTTGGATCTTTGTTACACGTGCCTTTTAAACACTAGCCTTATCTAGTTGAGAAAGGATTTAGTTCAAGTGGGTTAGCACATAAAGTTGAGGTCCTTGAGAGATTGTCTGGGCGAAAAGTAGCTCCTGGCCATGATTTATTGTTGAGTCAATAAGATTGTTAGTTAACATGTGCACTTATTGATAAAACGACCAACATTCTAACTGGTTCCCAAGTCTCAACCTGTATTCAATCTTCTGAGACCTCGCTCCTTATCACGTTCTCATCATCGTTATCATATCAGCTGAAAGACGTCCACTGCTGGATATAGGCCTCCCCCAAGTATCGCCACAACAACCGGTCCTGTGCGACTTGCATCCATTGGCTACCCGCAACCCTCGCCAGGTCATCGGTCCATTATGTGGGAGGCCTTCGAACGCTGCGTCTTTCGGTAAGCGGACCTCACTCCAAACTTTGTCGGCCCCATCGAGCATCTGTGAATCTATCTATGTATCACGTTCTAGTCAATCCTTACAATTTCCTAACAGCAGCAGTTGATAAGGAAGGCCTTCATTGGCACTTACAGGTCTTTCTTTGCCAGTTAAGGAGACTATTGTCGGCGTTTGCGTCGCTTCATTGAGGCTACCATTAGTCCTGTGTGCAGTGTCATTTTGCAACAATTGACATACTTTAGCGCTTAAAGGAAATGCACTCACAAAAGATGAATTCTGTGCCCTGGCGGTGCGATGCAAGTACGATTTTAACTTATATAAGAAATTAGATGGATATTAAACTAACTGATTGGCAAATTGGGTAATCTAGATACGAATGGTGCAGTTATACGACAAAACGAACCTATTAGTCTCCAGGAAAGACAAAAATGCATGTCCGTAAATTTAAGTAAATACAAAAATAATTGCATTCCAAATGTTTTCGCAAATAACTTAGGTAATTTATATTTATTCGATACACATTCCCTTCAAAGAGCTAAATTAAAGTGTAGGTGAGGTCGGCTAAAGTTGTCCGGTCCTCGATCAGACGGCGAGTAACGACCGCCTTCCTGTCGGCTATGCAGATGACTCAATTGTCGAGCTCTGACGAGATTCCCCACATCCTCAGTGTCCTAGGTCGACGCGCTATCGACAATTATCACACCCACCTAATTTGGAAATCGCTTGAGTAAAAATAACTGGGTTTATAAATAGAATGTTGCCAAATGTGGGTGACTGGCTGATTCACGTTTGAATCGAGTTTTGTTTTGTTTACAGTTTTGATTGAGTGTAATATTCTGATGACGCTAAAGACTCCTGACAAGAGGCTCTAGACAATGACATCATGTCAGCGCTAGCGTGGCGAAGGTAATTGACAAAATGTATGGGATTGACAAACGCTGTCGAAATGGCACGTGATCAATCTATTAGGTATTTCGATATTCGACATCGATAGAATGACACTGTCTAAAGCCGAAGGTGAAGTTTTTAGCGATCGCGTGGCGAGATTGTCAAAAAAACATAACCGAATTCCAAACAAAACACTATAAGTATAAAATAACTTTAATTTCGGAAGTCAGTGCTTTTGGTATTTTTCTTTCTTTTTTAACATCGACTTCAGAAATTAACGTTATTTTATGCTTTGTAATGTTTGCTTTGGAAGTCGGTTTTGTATTTTTGTAAAAAAGATTTTTAATTTTTCACTTTTAATCACTTTTAACTGGTAATACTTGGACGACGTCATCGTCTACTCAGATATTGAAATAAACGAAAATGCTCATAAAATAAAAACTACTACAAACTGAATTAAAGGTTTACGGGAAGAAATGGCAAGTATACCTACACACATCGGTTAAAAAGTCAAAACATTCTCGAAATGTCATTGTCGTGGTCAGTCCACAGCATTTTGAACTAAGAGTTACGAAAATCGCTATTCCTGGTCTCAACCAGGAATAGCGATTTTCGTAACTCTTAGTTATCTAGAGCTCTAGTCAGTCACACACCTACCTAGACAGACCTACTACCTTCTTCTAAGCTAGCATTTAAGCTGCAAGGTTCAGTTTGTAAATCTTTAGAAAAAAGGTTGTTTTGGAATTTAAATTCACGACCAGAGAGCCAATTCAACTAACTTTTAAGTAACGGTCGCATTCACAACTCAGTTGTTATCTGTGAAAAAACTCATTTTTGGGGTTCCGAAAAAAAAGGAACCCTTATAGGATCACTCGGGTGTCTGTCTGTCTATCTGTCTGTCCGTCTGTCACAGCCAGTTTCCTCCGTGTCCACTGGACCGATTCTGTTGAAATTTGGTGCACATATGGACTTATGTGACCGACACACGGACGCGTTACGTAAATTATTAAATTTTTAGTATGGGTAGTCACTTTTGGTGGTCAAACTAGAAAATTAAAAACAAAGTTTTTAACAACATCGTATGACGTATCAAATTAAAGGGCTTACTATGCGGGTTATAATTATATTTTTTTCATAATTTTAACATAAATGGTTTTGAAGTTATTTAAGAAATTAGACGAAAAATGACGGTTACGGATAAGGGGTTATCTCCGAAACTACTGAGCCTAATATTTTGAAAAAAAAATGGAGATAATCGATCTTTACCTAAAGATTACAGGAAAATATTGGAGGATATGAGATAAGGATTATTAGAAGTCTGTAGTGTTCAAATAACATGTAAAAACAAAATTCGTTCGGAACCCTTTGCACGCGAGTCCGACTCGCACTTGGCCAGTTTTTCACAAATTTTTGACCGTTGCTTAAAAATTAAAAGAATTGGCACCCAGAATGCTAAACATTATCTTGTTGGTCTAAAGCATAGTTGCATTCAATATAATAATTATGAAGCAGGATAAGAAGCACAAAACGATCACCCGGTCTTTGCTTATTCTCAATCTTCCTATAAATAATTAATTAGTACGTAAAATATTCATATTTATTCCAATTTTGAGTTAATACGTTTTTAACGACTGAAATAAATATGCATATATAAACACTGTTTATAAAAAATGTTTATCATGGAAAATTACCCACTAAATTTATAATTTTAAACTGGTAAATAAATTGTTTCCAAGAAATTTTAAAAATATAACATGTTTTTTTCGCAAAATGATTTAGATTCGGGAAATAAAACATTATTATTATTTGCAAAATTACCTAAATATTTCTATGTATTGATAGGTATTAAAAACTTAGTTCAGAGCACAATATCTACTCGATGCAAAAACAATCATATAGTATGTATGTAGGTATGTAGTACCTACCTAACAACATAATGATTTTGACCTTTAGGTTCATTCAAACAATGTTATTTTTGCCATCAATCGATAGATCTACAGATATACCTTCACTAATGATTTGCTCATATTGTTATAGTCAACACCAACGTTTTATTCATTTGAATGAATATTTACAACAATAGATCCCTGTCTTTTCTCTTTCCAAGTGTTTTTAGGGTTCCGAACAAAAAACGGAACCCTTATAGGATCACTCGGGTCTGTCTGTCCGTCAGTCACAGTCAGTTTTCTTCGGATCCACTAGACCGATTCTGTTGAAATTTGGTATACATATGTATTTCTGTGACCCAAATACGGACGCGTTACGTACATTATTCAATTTTTAGTATGGGGTTCACTTTTGGGGGTGAAACTAGAAAATTAAAAAAAAAGAAGTTTTTTGAATAATATTGTGGGACATATCAAATGAAAAGGCGGGGGTTTTAATTATATTTTTATCATAATTTTAAAATAAACGGTTTTGCATTTATTCAAGAAATTAGACGAAAAATGACCATTCCCCCCGAAACTACTAACCCTAAAATTTTGAAAAAAAAGTGGAGATGTTCTATACCTAAAGATTACAGGAAAACCTATAAGAAGTCTATAGTGTTAAAATACCATGTTAAAAAAAAAAATTCCCCTTTGCAACCGAGTCCGACTCGCACTTGGCCAAGTTTTTTTAAAACTATCCCCTTTACTAGGGGTGATCCTTAAGTCCAATGCTACGGAGACTGAAAGGTTTAATTAACTATTAATTTAAAAAAAAATCCATCGCTTTATAACTATGAGAAACTGTAATTAAAAATAAATCAATTCGTTAATTACAGTAGAATACTTTTATTGCGCTTGCACATGATAATAGTATTACATTATATAAGATGGCGGGCGATGTAAAGGCACCATGAACGAGTGCATTCATGGAGCCAGTTGACACTATGCCCCCTGTAAGTTTCCGTGAGCGATCCTGTAAGATTACTATTAGCCAGTGTTCGTAGTTTTGGTATATACTAGTAGTAGGTACGATATACTTAATTGAAGTCAATTGCTAGATTAATAATGTCATACCTAGCAAGTTTGATTTTGTACCACTGATAGATAAAGACTGGAAGAACTGTGGGTCGTCCGGCAGCGATATGGGCAGACGACACTGTTGCCATCGCGGGTAGAATATGATGAGGCTGGCGCAGGACGTGGGGAGTGGCACAAGAAAAGGAGGCCTATGGGCAGTGCCCAGCAGTGGGCGAGCTCGGGCTGTGGTTGATGATGATGATGATAGATAGATAGCGGCTTCGTCTTATCCGAACCGACAGCTTATGGTGTTCGCTTACTCGTTGATTGTCAAATTCAAAATCCATTGCCAGTTATACAACGTTAGAAGCTATAATAGTGCACGGTTCGAATTGATCGTTTCCTGTGGAGAAAACCGGCACAAAATCCACGATTTTTAAAATTGGTTGTGTACTTAACAACTAATTTTAAAAATCTCATGTGAGGGGTGTCTGGGAGCTGGCATAGCCATCGCCGAATTTTTTTAAAAGTTGATGTTTTTGTTGTTTTTTTAAATTGCAAACATATGGGTAGAGGATTACTTAAACAAACAAAAAGTGTTTGAAACATGGTGCCCTAGAGTATCACGCTGACGAGATATTTTAAGGTAAAGTCACCATATGAGAACAATGAAAATCATTAAAATTCCTCAATGGTTCTATGCCCTTTGTGATTTTCAATCTTCCTAACCAAGGAATAAAACCCTTAGCCATAAATCTTAAGACTTAAACATAGGGGCATCCTAGATAAGACAGTAATAACTAGAGGCACTAGGGGTTCTACGAAAAGTGTCTTTCAATCATGTCTTTCTATCAGCGAACGATGCTCAGAAGTTCTAAGTGCTAATTCCACATCCAGTCGGGGTTGCGGAATTTATTCGAAAGAGTCACTGTGGCCCTGGAATTCACAGAGCATTAGGAAGAACACGGATGATCACGGTTTTAGTCAGTAAGAGTCTGACACTCCCTTCTGCTTCACCCAGAGCGGGAGGACTCATTTGATGATTTCCAATTATTAAAAAAAGAAATCTACGTGGGCTACAGAAATATCACGAAATAATCAGAATAAAATTGGACATGCGACAATCCAGATCGCTGATGACATTACAAGTTGTCTAGAGCAGTGAAATAGTGATAGTGATACCTATGGAAAAATGGAAATATCATTTTGAAAATGAAATGATTTTAAAGGTTCCGTACCTCAAAAGGAAAAACGGAACCCTTATAAGGTCACTTTGTTCTCCGTCCGTCTGTATACTCAGGTCAATGCCCTCTTGCAGCTGTAAATAAATCAAACTTCTAAGTTAACGTAAAAAAAGATACGGTCGTTTATGCCGCAAAATACGTATATTTCGACACTCTCAAGGGAATCAAAGTGTATAGTGTGTTTCCCGTTGACTTAGAAAAAATATAGTCATTATTTAAAGTAATTTGTAGTTACAAATTTGTACGGAACCCTCGGTGGACCTCTAAAACTAGCTATATCCACTGTCCACATGTACCTATTTGAAGACACGATTGGCGAAGTGGTTGAGCGATCGGCTGCTGCGCTGCGTGTCGCAGGTTCGATTCCCGCACGGAACAAATATTTGTATGGCCTACAGATAGTTGTTCCGGGTCTGGCTGTTTGTGTATGTGAGTTTGTATGTTTGTGAACGCACCCACGATACATGAGAATTTCCTAGTGTGGGGCAAAGTTTTTTATTTTTTAAATAAAAACCTATCTATTTATCCAAGTTTATTCATAATAACTCAATTCTAATAGCCATTTAAAATTGATTACACTACAAAGAATATTAGGTATTGTTCTCTTAGAAATTCCTAATTGAAAACTTGATTTTAATTAAGTAGGTAAACAAAATAATTAACTTATTGTTTTGTGCCTTGCGTTATCTTAAACTGACATGTGTGAGTTATGCTATAGGGACGGTGAAAAATAACGTAGCGACAGAGCACGTTTAGGTTAAGTGGACTCAGTTTTGTCATGTTTCAGCAGAATAGCTCAACAGATTATACTTATTGTTACGGGTCGTTACGGTGGGTGCAACGGGGTGCAGACAAGAGGAGTGTAGTCCTGCCTATAATTATTTTATTCCTATAATATGAACTAAGAATTAACATGGTATTTACAAGCTAACAATTGTGTGCAACGGGCTCTTAAAAGACGAAGGCAAGATCAGTGGGAAAAGTGGCCCGCTGTCAATAGGAAAACGCTGGAATCGCAAATTCGGTCGATGAACTTACCATTTGGAAAAGATGCTCGTATGTAAACTTTTTGTCATATTTTAATGTTGGTTACGACCACTAGCGTAGCTAGCATGGGTGACACCCGGGGCGGATTGTTTACACTCACCACGGACGGGTTTCATTACGTCGACTGTTAAGGGGTGACGCCCGACCGTGACAAAAAGTCAAGGTATTTGGTTGAGTTAGGCTACGCGTGTTTTTTAGTCTTTAGCCGGAACTGTAGTTGGTTTTTCGTCTTTTGTTTATATATGTTACAATTTTTAACCTTGATATATAATACTTGTAATAGAATCATCAGTTTTTTATAACCTGTGCGTACCTAGGAACACGCGTCACGGAAATCCACGTGTAGTTGGCTGTACAGTCACTTGCAAAAAGACATTAAAAGATTAGTGGGACTCATTAGCGACTCAATGTCTAAACTATTTTATCAAGGGCTGATTCTTCAATAGTCAATGTCAAGTCGCCATTTTTCTTCTTCAGTGGGTATAGCATATCTGGCGATTGAAAAATCCTGGCCCTGGGTACTGAAAATTAGGCCTAAGAATTGGTAGGTATTAAATGAGACAAGTCAAAACATGACAAGAAGCTAAATAAGAATGCCGTTTGTCACACTCATGGTGTATCTAATTTTCATTCAACTCCACGTAACTTTGTATGAACAGTAAGACGGATGTATTTTGTCTAAAACTAATGTGTTTGTCACGTTCTATGTATTCGGTGTTAGTAAATAGTTCAACAGAAAAAAAAACTTAGTGAACACACACATAATGTGGAAAAAACCAACCAATATGACCAGCAGAGTCAATATTATTTGAGCTCATAATTGCTTTTTGCTTTGGCCACCGAACTTAGATGAATATCTACAAATAAAAATCAATTTTAACACCGAGTACTAAGGTGTATTACCTATGTCAAAACTCACTAAGTCTAATTAGTTATGACGTCATACGAACAAAGTAAAGTAAGGCTTACCTATATAAGTGCAATGGTCCTAAGAAAAGCAATTTTAGTTTGAATTTTATTGACGTGTTAATAGTTATGTATGATACTAGTGCGGTAAATTGGTATTTACAGATGAGTAGACGAAATGTAAGCCCTCAACTTCGTCTCGGGCTTACCATAGTCACGGTTTTGTTAATACCAATTTCCGCACGTGTATCACACCTACAATGTTTTTCAACACATTTGCGAGATTTACAGTACAATAGGTTATATAATCAGACAAACTTTTTGTTTTTAGATATTAGTCCGAAAGTCGCAATAATCGTTGTAATATGAAAATGGCGCGAATTTGAACATTAGAACTAAATCTTTTGTCTCATTCAAACGTATTGAGCAAAAGCGTTTCCAAGGAGGTTCGATCATTCAGCTTATTTATTCTCGTAATGTGAAACTCCTTGATTATGTTTTTTATTATATTAATTTATGGAAAAAATACCGTAAAGGATACGTACGGCGCTATACAACGGAGCGTGCGGTAAAATAGGTACCTACTTAGGTGAGTGTACCTATTTTACCGCACGTTTCATTGTCTGGTGCGTAATTTTTAACTTTCGAACAATGTATACAGGCTTCTTAAATTCGTTTTTTGAACAAATGTGTTCAAAATAATATTATAGAAGTATAGACAAGTAGGGGGATTTCACAGTAGACTAATCGAACGAGTTATTTTTCAATCGGTATATTGTATGAATAAAGCCTGTCCTGTGGGCTGTGGCTCCCACCGGCACCTTATACTCAGGAGAATTGTAGGATACGTTCCAAAATTACGATATAAGTACCTTATAGAATACATTAGTGAACAGAAGTGTTTGAATTGAATTCGTCGTTTTTTAGGGTTCCGTAACTCAAAAGGTAAAAACGGAATCCTTATAGGATAATTTTGTTGTCCGTCCGTCTGTCTGTCAAGACCGTTTATCTCGGGAACGCGTGGACGTATCGAGTTTAAATTAAAATCATATATTCAAGTCTATAGCCTCTTGCAGCTGTGAAAAAATAAAACTTCTAAGTTAACGTAAAAAAAACGATACGGTCGTTTTTGCCGCAAAAAAACGTATATTTCGACACTCAAAAGGGAATCAAAATGTATACGGTATTTCCCGTTGACCTAGAACTATGAAATTTGTCAAGTAAAACCGTCATAAACTACAGGTATAGGGAAAAGTCTGAAAACTATACATTTGTAATTAAATCATAAAAAATATGTGTTTATTTAAAGTAATTTACAGCTACAAATTTGTACGGAACCCTCGTTTGTCGAGTCCGACTCGCGCTTGGCTGGTTTTTTAACTTAAAACATTACAAACTTCCACACGAACGGTGATACCTTTCTTTGTATTCAACCCATTTCCGAGGTGGAATTCCAAAAATCTTTTCTCTGTACTTAAAAACCCAAAAGTTGTGATACCTATTGTTAAAATAAAATATATCAGTGAACGGTAAATAAATGTTGTTGTTGGCTTGTGGTAAGATAATAGTATATTTATTATGGCGACGATTGGCTGCACACCATATGGTACGACTGACCAGGTGCGAACAGGGTCACCACTTTTACTTGCAACAAAGGAATTGTAAAAAAAAATGGTTGTACAAAATGTGTTATACCTCTAATAAAACGTATTCTAGAAACAGTGATGTTTCATTAAGTCACTATGCGACTTATATTCGTGACAATCTAAGAAGTCGATTCGATAAGAGTCAAAGATTTGACAGCTTAGTAGAGATATGGATAGGTTTACCACAAAGTGCAAAAGAGATTTTCTGTCATGTCTCTTTCATACTTACTAGTAAAGCCCTGTTGCATCCTACTTTCAAAACCGGTACTTCTTAGATTGTTTACACTTCTACACTAATATTATTAAGAGGAAAGATTTGTTTGTTTGTTTGTTTGAAATGAATAGGCTCCGAAACTACTGGACCAATTTGAAAAATTCTTTCAGTAATGGATAGCTACATTATCAGGGAGTAACATAGGCTATATTTTATCCCCGTACTCCCACGGGAACGATACTGATAATGTAACTATCCAATGCTAAAAGAATTTTTTAAATCGGTCCAGTAGTTTCGGAGCCTATTCAATTCAAACAAACAAATCTTTCTTCTTTATAATATTAGTGTAGATAGTATCTATAGACAAAAAAAAGGTTTGCATTTATTTGTAGGTACAATAAAGAATAATAATGCTTTGTTGGAAAAGCAAACCACCAATTAGTACCTATATTCGCTCACAGAAGGAGTTATACTAAAAAAACTGGCCAAGTGCGAGTCGGACTCGCGTGCAAAGGGTTCCGAACGAATATAATTTTTTTTACATGTTATTTTAATAGTATGGACTTCTTATAGGTTTATTTCTTGTAATCTATAGGTAAAGATCTATTATCGCCATTTTTTTCAAAATTTTAGGCTCAGTAGATTCGGAGATAAGGGTGTGAGAATGGTCATTTTTCGTCTAATTTCTTGAATAACTTCAAAACCGTTTATTTTAAAAATTATGAAAAAATATAATTGAAACACTCACAGTAAGCGCTTGCATTTGATATGTCACACGATATTGTTCAAAAAAATTTTTATTGGTACAGAGAGTGCTTTTTATTGCGAAAATGTAAAAGCCGCAGGCACAAAATATCATTACATATTATAAAACAAAGTCCTCCGCCGCGTCTGTCTGTCTGTCTGTTCGCGATAAACTCAAAAACTACTGCACCGATTTTCATGCTGTTTTCCACCAATGGATACAGTTTTTCTCGAGGAAGGTTTTAGTATTTAATTTGTCTAGATAAAAATAGGGATCATTAAGAAAATTGCAGCGCGGATGAAGTCGCCGGCGAAGTGCTGGTTAATAATAAAAGTGTAGCTGGAAATAAAATGCAAATTAAATTTGAGGAAGTTCGCAATAAATTGTAGTCTTTACAAATATAATCAAATTATCTATTTTAATAAAAACACAGTTCCGCGCTTAAATGTGTAAAGAGATTATCTAAGAGCGCAAATATCTAAAGAATGTCGTAAGTGTTAGATACAGACTCTCGAAAATTAGCACCCCAGTGAATAGGCACATTCCACAGTAGAGATTTATCTACGATGACCGATGTTTAAATAAATAAATGTACCTACATAGTGCATATTATCAACATTAGTGCAGAGCTCGTTTTTTAGAAATATAAAAGTTAATAAATTCCTGATGCGGCCTGTTAATTCTGCTAATGGTAAAAAACCTGTAGTTTTGCCATTACAAACAGACTCTTCAATGTTATTTATTTGTTAAGATTTTTTTAGAATGTATTTACTTATTAATTACAACAGGATAACTACAATATAGATACCAATAAACAACTAGACAAATAAGAAATATCGCACATAAAAACGTAATAAAAGATAATAAAAAGAACAAAGATTTAACAGATCATGTTAAATTTAATTAAAATTGTGTAGAGCTAACCCTGTCTGCAGCCAGCATGCACGGGCCCTAAGGCATTCGTCGATCAAACCAGATTCAACCGGATTTCGCAGAGAGTGAGGAATTACTACAGCCGGATAATTCTGCAACACATTCACACGTTGCTTTTTTAAATAAAATGTGTTGACCTCGCTTAACTGGGTAACGACGTTTAGATTATAGTTAAACAAAGATTTATAGAGAATTTGACTATTCAATTAATAGATGCGGGTTTGACCAAAACTCGTGGCTTCTTAGTATAAAAAAATCCCCTGTATTTGAAGATCAAAACAAACGATTATTAATAAACAAGAAAGGTAGGTTTTCTTCACTATATGTTTTTGTGTTGGTGTCCAATAAAGTAGGTGTACATATATAAATAAATAAAAAAGAAAAGTTTCGATACGTCAGCGATTTTTTTGCTAATGAATCTCAGAGTAAGATATCGTAATTTATACCTAGATTTTTATAAAAATAATAATCTTGTATCAGTACGAACTGTTAATGAGAAAAGTTCGATTATTAAAAAGTTGTGTCGAAATGCTTGACAAGTTACAATGATCTAAAAATTACATATAGGATGATTGAAACGAATGACACAATGAACTGTTGCAGATAACATAATCACAGACTACCATTATACATCTGACTGTAGTAATGGGCTCACAACTGAGAGCTTAGCTTTTTATTTTGTCTGACGCGTCGCTTGATTACAGCGTGCATAGTTTTTGTCTCGTTTTACTTTTATATTGAATGATTCATGAATAGGCAGAAAAGATTGAAACTACAAGTAGAATAGTATTGATGTAGTGAGTATTATCTCTTGAACTGAGATCCTCTGGTCTGTAGGCATTATTGAAAAACTCTTTCTCTTAATCGCTTTCTTGCAATCGCCAAATTGTAAGTCAATATACCTGTCAGTAGGTACTTTATTTAGTAGGCACATACGCTTGTATACATTTATAGAACTTTCAGTCTTTACTGTTCCAAATTTACGGATGATTACTGTGCTCCCAATAAACAACTGAATAACCAGTCGAAATTGGTTCACACCATAATGACAAGACGCGAAATATATAGGGAACTACTAAAAATATAACCCGTCCCCTATTCCGTCACACGACAAAGTTGCGTAAGTTTATCTAAAATTAAAACATCTTTCACATTGTTGTCCGGTTTACGCGATTTGTATACGCAATTTAAAAGCAATTTGTGGCGCAAAGAAACAATTAAAGTGGCTACAGCAATAATGGGCAAATCTGTACACTGCCACAAGGATTGCTCAGCCCGGAACCTAATTTATTTAAATGGAAATCGGTAACGCCAAACGTATGTACTGCCGATGTCTTTGTAAATAGTTTTTGTTACGTATATGATACGAGGTCGCGTTTAAAACTGAACTAGTCTACGCCTGACGTTAATTATAGTTATTCCGTTCTAATTTTATCGTGAAGTAGCACTCTTACGATACTTTTAGATGTGATTTATTCATTCTCCAACCATTTGAATTTTGTACAGTTTTTGGAATTCTGAACAAGAGAAATATCTACCAAGGTGAACTTTCGTGTTACGGTTAAACGACGTGACTCTTGAGGAAATCCTAGAGTTAATAATATAAAATCAGCAACCGGCAATGAGCAAGCATGGCTCAATGCTATGCTCGCTATTTTTAAGACAACGTATGTAGCAAATCTTGTAACGAATGTTTTAAAACAGTGAGAAAATAAAAAAGACCATTCATTTCAAGGACTTCAAACTTTGAACGCTATAATTACCCGACTGCCAAGGAAGGGTTATGTTTTTCGCGCGTATCTTGTATTTAAGTTTATTAGTTTGTAAATTTCTTTATTACCTCGTACCTTCCAAACGGCTGAATGGATTTCGACTATTAAGGTGCTAAATTGTAAGTCGTTAATATTTTTTTTTAACCAAACCTATCGATGAAGGAAATGAAGTGGAGGTTACAAAAATTATAAGCTATACGTTTAAATTCATTTAGCAAACAGTTTTCGTTCATAAAAGTGTCCCGGTTGACTTTTTTGTCGTCGGGTTTTTTTAATTTTTCTAATTTGCGACTTGTTTTAACACTGTTATAATTACATATATTTAAAAACCAAACTTGTTCAAGCCAAGACGGGAAGTCCATATTTTGCAAAAAAAAAACTTTCTAGGTCACCAACAAATTGCAGCAGAATCGCCCAGCTGCGTATGCGGCGATTTCATTGCAATCGTTTAATGCTAGCGCGCATGCGCGGACCTGGTCGGCGGACGAACCCGCGTCGCCTTAATTACCGCTACTTACTCCACCGGCCGCTGCGAACTTGCGAAAAAGAAATTTCCATAACTGGATTCCGAAACCAAGGCCGGTTTGACAGACGATGGCCGTATTTTTCGCAAGTTACACCCAAAAATATTGGAGGTCCTAAATTACATTCGGCTGCAGGTACATTTTTGCAGATGACGTAGGCAAAGCGAAGTTCGGGTCAACGACTTTTAATTTTTTTATGGACCAACCTTTTTTCGCAAATAATTATTAATAGTTTTATTGCAAGCCAGTCAGTTGCAAGCAGACGCTCATTTAAACAAATAACTCACAAAAGTCATTCTGCCTTTTTAAAGTAGAGACATAACAGAATTTATTTAGGCGTCGTCTAGTCTGTTGTGTACACACCCTTACAGCGTCGCATAGTTCCTCGTTTATCTGTGCTACACCAGCTGGCGGGACCCGCGGTACCACTACCACTACCAGTTACCAACCAGAGTTACCAGTGCCGGAGCGCCGCCCGTCGGTGTTACCGTCCGTTAATGCTCGGAGGCGGGGGTGTTCAACCAACGCCTCGTCTATTTTATTGCACGATGTGAGACTTACATAGCTCGTATAGGCAAAGCTTTTGATGGCTGACAGTGATGGTAATGCCTACTGAAAACTTCCTTTTCATACTCATTCATTTATGTATGCAAGATAAACTATACCTTGTCATAATTTTGGTACCCATTTAAGGCGACGACATACGCCAGCGACCTTGAGCAAACAAAACGTGCACTCGTTTAACACCCGCGCGACCCAAAATACAGTAGTTTTTTGTAGTTTCCTTATTATTCTAATACTTAAAAAAAACCCTTTATCAAATGTAGATAGTACATACTCTTCTCTTGTTCTTACACACTGTTGTCTACATTTCTTTTCATTTCTCCTGTCGCAGGTCTGCTGGAAGAAATTTCGTTAGAAATAAGCAGTTCCTTTGTACTCATAACTTTTACTGTTTTTTCTGTGTGTACATAAATGATAAAATAAATAAATAAAATCGTTAAATTGTCTTTAAATAAATAAATAAAATAGTTAAATTGACACTATCTGTCAATTCCATTAAAATACGCTCGACGGTTTTGGTCCGATGGTCGTTTGTATGTCCGTGTTAGACTTATCTTTACAAATTAATTACACTATGTTGAACATATATATAATAAATAAGTTTTGTTTTTTATATTTCTATGAAGTTGAACGAATTAAAATAAAAATTTTCATATATCAAATTATTAAGAAAGTAGTCTAATGTAACAATTTTTTTTTTCCAAAAATACAACTAGCCGTTTCGACGTGATTCTCATTTTAAAATCATCTACTCTCAGGTATCTCCGCCTTAAAAGAGTATCCATCGATATTCTTGCAGCTCCTTCTCCATAGAGAGCTACGCTTTGAAATTTCCTTTTTTTCGTACTCTCCGACTACCTACCTACTTGGCAATTCAAGTGTCTGTGAATGGTTATATTGAAATAAATACTTAATTTTAATTATAAAAAAATCTAGCCTTCATTTTAAGAAACTACAGTAGGTAGACTACGGGGTCAACGACCGGCGCTTAAATTATAGGCCTAATACAAATTAAAAGCTTAGAATATTTTATCTTCTTTGTAACTGATACTTATTTGTGATCAAGACTATGGACTATATTTCAGCAAAGTAAGAGCTCATATCGTTTCATAGCTTATTAAGTCTACAACGAATGTCGCTAAAAACAATGTTGTTTTAACTTGTGGACAGGAAAATCGAACTACAGGGTACTATACTACATCTAGATACAGTAGTACTAATATATGTTTGCCGACTCGACTAGTTTTTTTTTTATCAAATTGGACGTGTTTGTTATAAGGAAAAATGTTGCATGTAACTGTCGAGTCTCTCAATCTTGTAGCTCGGGTTTCATGATCAATAAAACCCAAGATATAAGAACATACAATATGTTCGTATATATGGTCATTATGCCTTACGATAAATTGCATTGTCAAACCGACTGTGGACCAACTTTCTGATGTTTCACAACGTTTTATTGGTACGTAACTACTTATTGCAAAGACATATGACAAGGATAATAAATTACTAAAGCTAGAGACATACTAGTCCTGCGTACGCAACCTATGCAACGCATTATGATACCTGGACTCATCTATCTATACTAATATATAAAGCTGAAGAGTTTGTTTGTTTGCTTGAACGCGCTAATCTCAGGAACTACTGGTCCGATTTGAAAAATTCTTTCAGCGTTAGATAGCCCATTTATCGAGGAAGGCTATAGGCTATATATCATCACGCTAATACCAATAGGAGCGGAGCAGACGAAGTTGCGCGGGTCAACTAGCGTTTTTAGTAAAACAATGCAATAGAGACACTCGCTTGTTGCGATGCATACGATAAGTGTGTCTCTGTTGCATTATTTTCATATAAAATCATAGAAATATAAAAAACATTATTTATTATATCTATGTATAAAATCAAGAGTCCAGATATCATAATGCGTTGCATAGGTACGTTGCGTACGTGGGACCAGTTTGTCTCCCGCTTTACTATTATTCAATAATTCGGAGCGCATACAAAACCGCAATAATTCGTCGGATTTAAATAACGAGCATGTTAAGAGTACCTAAATACTATGAGTCAGACAAGTGACCACACGACAAAAATATACCTACTTTACGGAAAAATATAGCTTGGTTTGTGGGTACATTTCCATGTTTACTAATTATTACACGTCAATATTTTGTCTAACTGAGGAATCCTGACGCGAACCGCAGTCAAACACCTGCGACTTGAAGGTCGTTAGAAGAGTAAGGCAAAGTTGCACGTAAATATAAATAAATAAATTATTCATCTTATGCAATAAAGTTGTATTGTCACCGTGAAAACTTGTTAACTCGTATCATTCCATCTTCATTCCTTTTTTTTTACTATAGATAGGCATACGTTACGTTAGACCACTATCTCAGGTAAGCGATGATGCGGTCGAAGATGGAGCACGTTTGCCTAGAAGCAACATATTCACTCTTGTCTTAAATACTCCCAGGTTGTAGCTCGTATCTGGAAACACAGACTCTGGCAGGGAATTCCACTCCTTAGCTGTACGCACTATGAATGTGTTCCCAAATCGTTTAGTGCGTGTGGGTGGGATGTCCACCGGTGGCGCATCGCCATTCGTCTTGTGGTCCGATGATGGAACGGGCTTGGCGGAATTAAATCATGCAATTCCGTCGCAGACTCTCCAAAATGCTACCGATAGAAAACCGATTATGATTACATGGCGTGACTGGTCACTTCATGTTCACTTCACATGTTCTTTCCGAAAGCAGAACTTATCTCAGTGCCGGATTAAGCCAGCGCCCTTTAGCAAATTTTACCAAGGGACCGCCTAAGCCTAAAATCCTCGTAAAGAGAAAACGAAAATATTCAATCAAAACAATTATCCCCCCTCTATTACTTCTCATGGACCCCGGGGCCCTTATGTAGCGCCAGAGCCCATATTTTTTTGGATTCATCTTCATTGGCCTAGGTATAAGGGCTGTAAAGATTACAGATGATATGGTAGCATGATAAAATAGTGAGCCTTAGGAGGACTCGTGTGTGAGATAGGACCATGGTTTTTAACCGACTTCCAAAAAAGGAGGAGGTTCTCAATTCGGCGGGTTTTTTTTTATGTATGTACACCGATTACCGAGGTTTCTGATCCGATTGCTGTGATTCTGTTTTAGTTCGATGCAGTCTACTTGCCATTTGGTCCCATAAAAATGTTTGGTTCAGTAGTTTTTTTTTGTTATGAGCATTTTTGCTTATTTCAATTTCTGCGTTGACGAAGACGTCGTCCAAGTATCACCACTAAAAAGTGAAAAATAAAAAACTTTTAACAAAAAAATAAAACCGACTTCCAAACAAAACACTGGTGTTAAAAAATAAAGAAACAAAACCAAAAACACTGACTTCCGAAATTAAGGTTATTTTATTCTTTGTAGTGTTTTGTTCGGAAGTCGGTTATATTTTTTTTGGAAAAAGTTTTTTTAGAGCCATGTTTTTGTAAGCCCAAGTGCGGGGCCCCCGATGCGCGAGGCCCGTAGCATTTGCTACTCTTGCCACGTGACTAATCCGGCATTGACTAATCTCGTCTCTCGTCGTCGCTCGTCCGTCAGGCGTACACTATGGTCGACAAAGGCAAATTTTTACCAAGAATATTAAGAAGTCAAGATTAGTTTCGCATCTACTAAACAAAGCGTTGCAGAAAAGATTATTCAACTCGAATATCTATGTTTGAAGCAATACAAATATTTCTGTCAAACTCCTACACTTGGCGCATGATACCCATCTAATTCATGGCTAAGTACTGCTAGACATTTGCTCACAAATTGAGCAGAGCTCGTTCGCAACACTTGCCCACGCTTGCGCCGGCGGCGGCGGCGGCAAGATGTGAGGACAGCGACAAGAATTGATTAAGAAAACGCACGTGCTTCGTACAGGCACGTGTGATGGTGTGGTGTAGCTAGCGAAGGCACAGAAGGTAAACTTCTAGAAAGATAGGTAGATTAAACACGATGACGATGAGCAAAATGCGCATCAACTGAGTTTAGATCATACATACTCGGATACCTAAATATAAATTTATGACGGTTAATGACTGCAAGATATCATCGCAAATTCCAGACAAAGTGACATTTCATCAATGATAACGATTTTCAGAAGTCTATAATTTTTGGAATGTCAATCCACTCACTTCTTCTTCTTCCTAGGTATGTTTGCAGAATTCGCAACAGTTTTCGCAATTAGCAAAATTCAGAGGTACTTCTCTAGCAGCTCAACGGCTATATTTCTGTTTTATTCGGCGTTTGTCTGCGTAGTATTTGATGTCTGCCGGGGCAGCGCTCCAACTGCACATTACTCCGAAATACAGAAACATGTGCTCGTCAATTAATGCGAACGTGAAATATTACACACTTTGCGGAGCACGGGAGTCGTATAAATAACGGTGACATTTACCGGGATCTTCTGTGGACCGAGCAAGAACTGTACACAAAGCAGCGACATTTGTCATAACACTTTGTGGGTGCCAAATTGTCTAGATTTGGGCAAAGGCTGGTGGTTAATGGAGCAAATAATGGGACCCCCTTTCAAAAGATACTAATATTGACTGTTGCTGATGGTGACGATGACCATCTTTTGTTTGTAGAAGCAACCTGTGGAGTATACCTATAACCAACGGCTTTAAACAGAAATAAGGGCTGTGGGTATCGATTTCAGCTACTAAGCTTTTTGACCTCTTGCTTAGGCTTTGGCAATGTCGTAAGACATAGCCGTGGGCGATGGTCATTGTTTCATCAATTATTGTTTTTCCAAAAGTCGTTAAGCTAATGTTATTTGTTATTATGAGTATATTCACCCCAGAAAGTTTTCCAACCACATTTAATTGATTCCTAGATTGTTGCCAAGGCCAGAGCCTTGGTAAGAATCCACCACCAAGCACCTATGGTCTTGAAACAGATTTAAAGACCATAGGTGGAGCAAGTGGTTTATCGCAGCAGCAAGTAAGATTCCTTAAGTTTTAATGTCGTGGGTCCAGAGGAAACAGAACTTTTGTAGGGATTTTGACAGTCGTCGTGACGGACGGAAAATTTCTTCATGGCACTTTTCTCTTCTGAACCTTTAGGAACAGGTAAATACAGTCAGTTTCTTCGTCAGCCTGCTAAACTGCAATAAGTAAGCTTGCCGATGTTGGCATCGTCATCACTTGGCCGACTTCAACACATTGTACATCTAAACATAGACGCGGATATTAAACATATTGTCATGTAAACATTGTGCATGACTTAAAATAAATATTACATAGGACTAGTATTTATGTTGGTAATGTTTATTTTAAGTAAGTTTCAGCGTAAAATATTTACAATAGGTAACCGTTTCATAAGACCAGCCACAACGCAAGTGTCCGTCAAAATCCTCGAAATTAAAGAGAATGTTTGCGTGTATTTTGCATTTTAACCTTGGACTTGAGACAATTCTTTCTACGTCTTAGCTGCGGAAAAGTAGTTCAAATTAAATACTACACACTTGTCAAAGAATTTGTTAATTTTTCTACAGTTTGGCACTCATTCTTACACGGGACCAATCGGGAACCATTAATCGGATGTCTTCGATTGGTCCCTCAAGTGAGAAATAGTGCCAACACATGAGTAAACTACAGATTTAATAGTAAGTATGATGGATTAGATAGCGTTTAATCACAGCTACTCCGAGCAAAACAGGCAGCGGTGTCGAAGCGAGCTTGACAAATGGCTGTTATGATTCCCAGAAGCTTTCACCTTTTGCCCGGTTTGAGAATGCTGTGAAAAATGTTGATTTATTTTCTTATTCAACGACCTTGAAGTCGGTGCCAGAATTTTTGTGTAGAATGTGTCAATTTGTTCAGTTGTTGCACGTGACGGAAAAACGGCGTTCCGCACTTCATCGTCAATGATCAATTTATTAGTGTTTATAACAGCGTGCGTGCTGCATCGCGTTGCACTGCAACGCCCTGACTCACCCCGCAACGTTTCGGCGCTGGCCTTGAACTTCAGACGCTAAATCATTCGCGCGGCTCCGTGTTCCGTGGCCTGGCGTGCCAAGTGCCAGGCGCCTGGCGCGACCGCTTGGCACGCGACCACACAATATCTGCCCATTCAGGTTTGGGCGAATTGTGGACGATTCTAAAAGTGTCGCCGCAAGCTTGCCAACGATGCGCAGATATTATAGTTCCGACAATTTTTTCAGGTCCAGAAATGTTGCGAATACTCGAGTTGCACGACGACGGGTCGTATTGAAGGGCGCCAGCGTTCGAGCTTCACCTTGCTTGAATACAAGGACGTTTCGTAAAAACCGCAGTGAACTAATTTTTATTTACGCTTCAAAATAAATCCAGGATAAACATCCGAAAGAGTTTCTTATATAAACCGTTGGTCGTATAAAAACTGGGCCCGAATTTCCTTATCGATATAATTGAATAGCTCTCTCCATAAGTGGCGGCGGTACTCAACTGAGATGCATTCACTCGTCGTTGAGTGTTCCCTTGAAGGTACCGAGGCGGCGCGCGGCGAGTGACCGAGGAAAGCATGGAAAATTCCCAGGCGACCGGTCCGGCGCGCCGACCGGTCTGGTTGCGCGCACGCTCCGTGTTTTCTACGTAGCCCCCTCACTACTTGAGCCCAGCGCCGCGCGCGCCGCCGTCGCGCCGTCGCGACGTATCGCCTCTGCGGCCGCTTATATCCGCAACTCCGCGGTCCTTGGTATCGATCGAAAGTAGATTTACTAAGGTATTACTTTAGACACTGAGTGTCTGTGCGAGGTTAACGAATTTGTTGAAATGTAAATTATGCGTATTAAATGGTTTAAGTTAAATATTCTACTGCCGTAATGTCATATAAAACAAATTTACTATCTGCTGGTAGTGTAGTTAATTGTAATTAAAAGAACTTATAGATTTTGATTTATTTATTGTCATCAGATATCAAACGCCCATACCTAATTTAAATTGATCCTGTCAAACTTCGATTTGAATAAGAATGATTTACATGTTTCCTTGATTGAAATATCATTGTTTAAAGCATTACATTGTAAAAAATTGATTAACAGCTTATAATCGGTGAATGAAAAATAGTCTTAAATTAAAGAACTGCTAAAAACTGGTTTGATGAAATAATATAAGGAAAATTGTTTCTGACGGATTGAATAAAAAAAAGATATAAACATACCTGACCTCGTTCTTTAGATTGCGATTTGCATCAAAAAGTTATAAATCTTTGTTTATGTCAGTGCTAATGAAATGATCCACATCATAATTTTATTAACGTGTTTCTGATTGATTTCTTTAATCTCTGCAGTATCTTTGTGGCTTCGTTATAGTAATCGTAACATAATATTAGATTAAGCGTTCGTTCGTAACTCTCATCTTTTGAGCTAAAGACTTCAAACCTTTTGGTTTATCACTAAGAGTCCTCCATGACGAATTCCACACTAAATTTTCACCGATACCTTCTCAGCTGGAAGGGACAGTTACCTAAAACGATACGCGGATCTGTCTCACCATGAAAGATCTTTCCTTTTGACTTGACGTGTTTTGCTAACTGGCTAAATGTTTCGTACTCATAAACATCAAGGCCCACTGGCACCACAAATCACTAATTACATGCAAACAGCTTTAAAAATTAAGTGGGTCAAAGTATCTTCAGCTTCGACAAAAGATACTTTGACCCACTTGATTTTTGTCTTCCGAAGAGACCATATAACAAGTGGTCTCTCGAACAAACACAACAACCAGTTTTACAGTACAAGTGACAGTTTCACTGTTTCAGTAGTTACTTGTAGATACTAGTAGCTAATATTTTATTGATATCGTAATCGCAGTCGTAACGTCAAAAGTGCGGAAGTAATAACGTTACGGCAGCACGCCTGATAGGTTTCATGCCGAACCGCCTGGTAGCCGGCGACTGTTTATATGATCCATTTTTATGTGTAGCAGAGTTTAGATTTTGGTAGATTTTTATATTTTGGTGTAAATACTGTCGGGTCAAAATTTTTGGTTACCGAAACTTAACTGACTTTGCAGCCAGCGGCCGTCGACCGTCAGCCATAGTTACCTACTTGAGATTAAAAGTCTAGATTTTTCAATGTTATCGTTTTTAAGTAGTCATCATTTGCCTCGCCTTTTTCACAACACTGTAAGGTCGGCTTCCAGTCCAACCGGATCCAGCTGAATACCAGTATTTTACGTGAAGCGGCTGCCTACCAGACCTCCGCAACCCATTAACTGGGTAGCACGGTACTTCTTGGCAAAACTGGAGACAAGTATCTCGCTTCTGACAATCCGTTACGACTGAAAAAGATCTATAAATGACAGCCGGGATTGGACAGCTTAATGTGCTTTCCGAGCAACGGAGGAAAGTCGGTATGTTAAGAGTGTCACCCATCCGCAGACCAACCTTGGCAAGCGTTGCTTAACCTTGAAATCGACCCGTGCGGCTGTTATTTTTTAGCTACGAGCTCATTGTTTTAAGTAGGTACCTACTTAGGTAGTATCTATATCTATACTAATCTATATACTAATATATAAAGCTGAAGAGTTTGTTTGTTTGTTTGCTTGAACGCGCAAATCTCAGGAACTACTGGTACGATTTGAAAAATTATTTCAGAGTTAGATAGATAGAAACACAGCTGCACTGTGCATATAGTTTGGATAACCCAAAAAATGCGACATCAACAATATTGTGCATTTGTGTATTATGTAACGGAATTAAACACAAATCAAGTTTATCGGACGTTAAATTTTATTACTACCCTCATCGGGTGAAACAACACAATTTATTGCTACTAACTAATTTTCTTTTTCTGTTTAGGATGCGTTCCAATTTCATAAGTCAGGCCAGTTTCTTTGAATACAGGAACAGTGCCCGCATATTTTCACCGTGCCATTAGCTCGCCACTGAGATGTAGTGTGAGATAGTCCGCAGTAAAGCGGTCGCAAGGC
This sequence comes from Lacanobia wlatinum, assembly GCA_947578705.1. Taxonomy (NCBI): domain Eukaryota; kingdom Metazoa; phylum Arthropoda; class Insecta; order Lepidoptera; family Noctuidae; genus Lacanobia; species Lacanobia wlatinum. The sequence goes on along the minus strand of OX388022.1, from coordinate 4,797,843 downwards.
CGTCTGTGTGCTAGTAATTGCAGAGAGCGCCAGTCACTCGCCTACTAAACGGTCTAAACGAAGCTTCCCGCCGAGTCGGGCAGTGGCTACATCCAGGCATTGATTACACCTACTAGGCATAGCGGTAGTAATCCAACTACTTTGATATGCATAATGCACTGACTAAGAAATGTGAAAAGATCAAAGAAAAACTAACCATTTTGGACATACTGAAGGGACATCAACAAAATCATGACGAGTCAATTACAAAATGACATGTTGCCATTTAAACAAAGAAAAAATAATTTAAGTGAAAATGTCACTATATCTTCTGAATAGTTTCAATTTTGTTTAACTAAGTATTGTTCCTTTATGCCTACACACAATCATTGGTACCTTTATTTTACAAATGCAGGTCATATTAAACAAGTTTATAAAGTCTTCTTAGTATGGAAATCGAATGTAAATAGTTTATGTTACAATTAAATAGCCTTCACGAGGCATACAGGATGTGTTAGCAATATTGGCAATTTATGTAGATTTATTAAATTATCGCTACATGTGAATAATTGGGCCCGAGCAGGAAATGCCACGATGTTATTGAAAATGCAAGAACACTAGACCGACACTCCTAAATATAAAAGTAAGAATCTCCTGTGGCGAGCAACCAGGAAAGCTTCGATAGGTACGGGAAAGTTCGGGTATAGTTGTTTTATCTCACGAGTGCGGGCGAGCCATAGTTGTGTAGGTAAATGTACGTGCACATTGTCTTAGTGTGCGTAAGCTTGGGAGCGAACAGTTAAGCTTACGCACACTAAGACAATGTGCACGTACATTTACCTACACAACTATGGCTCGCCCGCACTCGTGAGATAAAACAACTGTACGTGTCAAAGAAATGATTAAATTTACACATTTTGTATAAGTAAAGAGATTAAGTAATGCAAATAAAATGAAAATTAAACGAAATGGAAATATCAATCGTTTCAGTAATCCTGATTTCCAAGTTCAGGAGAAAAAGATTCTTATGATTTTTATCTTTCACAGTTCACAGATTAACATTCGGTAATAATAAGTTAGGGAACCAACATAATAAGTATGAAAAACTTTTACTATTGGACGAACACTGAGTCGATTTTGCTCGCGAGTACTCTAACCCCCTGAAACATTTTCATCGAATTTAAAGTTATATACTGTGGTCATACAGATGCATCCGATTTGACTGAGTCGACCCTAATAGGTATAGTTGGCAAAAGGCTCGGCAGAGGATGATGGAAAGTCTTACTGATACGTCGCTTGAAGTTGTAGCTTACTTCAGAGCATGAGAGTTACATGACACGACCTGCGGGTCTAAAAAAGGCCACTTTAGAAGAATCATTTTAGAATCATAATATTACAATAACACAACAATCTGTCAAATTTCATTTTCATCTTTATGGCTAACGCATTAGGTTCATGGTTGATTGGGAAAATTTGACAGTGACGGGTAGCGTGATGTGCTTTCTGATTCTGCTAAAGTGGCCTTTTAGACCCGCTGAGTTCACTGTGACATTGTTTTCTGAACATACATTCATGCCATGCATGCGAATTGGAAAGATGGCGCCAACTGCTTCGTATGGCATTAAATGACAAAGTGCCAAACATGTATGCTGTCACTTTATTAACTACTTGCGAATCTATTCTAATTCCAGATTTAATTTGTGTCGTCTTGGTATCTCACCGACATATTTCATAATAGCTTATGATCTGCTTTTGATGAGCAACCCAAGATTCTAGATTGATGAACTAAGGCTCAATGGTGCCAAAAACATCACGCAGAGTTTAACCCGTTAACCTCAAAGATAACTCTGGTTTGTGCAAGTGGCCCGAAAAAATAGTAGTAGTAGAAGAAGAACAGACCAACACAACAACAAGAGAACACAGCACAGCACAACAGAACAGTACAGTGATGAATTGATTATATATGTCACCAGCAAATTGCAGAGACCGTAAGATTGTAAAATATTACGTATACAAAACGATTTTTTCATAATCTATAGAGAAATTACAAGCTAATAAAGATTTATTCCGTTGACCTATTACCCGTATGTATAGTAGGTACGTACGGTAATGGGTAGGCGTAGGTATTATAGCGTTCACTATGGATTTGACAGCACCAAGCAGGTTGACGTGTCGATCTGACCTGTTCAAGTCTGTAGGTACCTACTTCTTAGGTTCACGAGGCCAGTGGTTAATTACTTAAACCCAGCTACGTAGAAGGTGCATTACTCTTATGTTACTCAGTGGGGTAAGCCCCTGCGTTTACCTTATTTTGTAGATAAACGTGCTGAGATTACAAGATGAATTACGAAAGACGGCGAGGTTATAGGTTATAAGATATGCGGCCAATCTTATGGATCGTTCGGGTTTATGGATTTCTGGTATGGTTGGATAGTTGTGTGATTTTTATAGAACCCATCACTCCAAAGGGTCAATTCTGCTAATTCTTAAGCATCGTTTGCTTTTACCTCATTTGCAATCTGTCAAGAATGCCTTCCCTAAATTTTTGAACTTTTCCCTCAAGTGGCTGATATCTTTACAGGGTTGCAAAAGCGAATATTGTGCTGTAAGGGCTCTGCCCTCTCTAGGTACGAGTACCATGTGAATAATAGGGGAATTAAGATGTAATAATCCTTACTTCCTTACTAATATTGTAAATGCGAAAGTAACTCTGTCTGTCTGTCGCGCTTTCACACCAAAACAGCTGAACCGATTTAAATGAAATTTGGTACAGAGATAGTCTAGAGCCTGAGAAAGGACTTTTTATCCCGGGAGTATGTTCCCTAGGGTCCACGCGGGCGAAGCCGCGGCAGAAATCTAGTTACATGTATAATTTGTTCCTATATTAAATACTTTTCCATCTTGAAACCCTGATGAGTTTCAGTACTGTCTGTAACTCTCATTTGTTTGTTGGTAAACACTAAGTTTTGTTAGTGCTGACTACTATTGTAGGGTAATTATTCTGATGTATCACTTAGCTTATCTTTCCGCTCTAGTAAAATTGGATGACGCTTAGTTAATATGCATTTTTTAATAATGTGTGTGTATTTTTGGCTCCGATCGTACGTTTAGAGAAAGTGCCACATGTTTTCTTTATCAAAGAAACACGGTTCTCATACTGCAACCATAGAATGGTTTTTAGTTCGTTAGCAATATTTCACTGATGTATAAAAATGTAGCTAGCATATTGCACGCGACTTCGTTCGCGCGGATTTGGTACTTATTGCAATTTTCGTAGGGATCTCTATTTTTTAAGTAAGAGATATAGCCTTCGTTACTCAGGGATCATCAGGCGGCAGTCTAATGGAGAAAGAATTTTTGAAATCGAAGCCCGTATTTTTTGAGTTTTAAATTCGTTACAAATATACAAAACTTTCCTTTTTATAATATTAGTGTAGATGTAGATAAACAACGTTCAATGTGGGATTTTTTCTAGTTGGTAGCGAGCATAATAAACTGTTCTGTTGTGCGTTTTGTTCTGTTATTGTTGTGTTTTCCATGCTCCAGAATTGTTTCCATTGTAAACACTTGTCAAATTAATTTAAAAGAAAGATCCAGAAAGATCGCTAAAGAAACAAAAGTCACCCTGTATATTTAGGTACCAATGTTTCGATGGTTGCAATTGCAATAGGCACATTGCAAAATGGGAAAACAATGCCTTGCAATAGGTCATGCATAGGATACTTTTATAACCTGCAGCCTTATTGCCCAATACAAGCATAGCAACAAAGATAGCTAGTACTATTGTCTTAAGAATCATGGTTTAGTTGCCATTTTCTCTAATCACATTTCCCCCATACAGTAAGTACAATAGATTCGTTCCCTGGTTTATACAAGTACATATAACTCATTGCGGTAAGCACATTCCGATGCGATCAATTAAACACTGGCATTTCCTAACGCCATATCGTTTTGTTCTTAGACACGATTAGAACTTGCTGTTTTATTCAAACAACTAGTGGACGTCACGCGGTTTCACCCGCGTAGTTCCCGTTCCCGTGGGAATACGGGGATAATATATAGCCTATGTTACTGATAATGTAGCTATCCAATGCTGAAAGAATTTTTCAAATCGGTCCAGTAGTTTCGGAGCCTATTCAATTCAAACAAACAAACAAACATACAAACAAATCTTTCCTCTTTATAATATTAGTGTAGATAATTAAATTACCTAGTTACCATAATTTTTTCCAAATTTATTGCGTTAGGTTACTCATCTAATTAAACAGCAAGCGAGGACATCGACATTTTAATATATTTTTTTAATGAAGCTTTAATGTATCTAATTAACATAACTAGAAGGCTAAAACTATAATATCTTATAGGTTTTTTTTGTAACAATGTGATTGATAATGCCTTTAGAACAAAAGCTGCACATTATTTAGGTAACTTTCGATAGTGAATCTAGAAAATAACACCGAGAAAATGTAAGTAACCTACCTTGTCAAATTCCGTGCAGTCGTTTTCGAGGTTACAACGGTCATACGCACCTATATATACATACCGGCGCACCTATTAACATCTGGCGAGGTTCTAGTTTAATCAGAAAATAATTGTTACATAGAAGTCAGAACTGGTTTAAAGTATCGGGTGACTAACAAACAAAAAATCTTTGTTACAGATAATTGTGGTCGTTGAATGATTTCTATAATAAAGAGCCCAAGCAATGAACGCGGAATCAAACTTGTTATCCTTCGAATGCTACAGTGCACCTAGAGCGCGGCTCCATGGTATCACGAATGGCGGAAAAAGCCATCTATTTTGGCGTTATTAACTGACCAACTGCTCTAATTTATCATGGCTTTTGCTTTCCTTGGCCATCAAAAAAAAAGCAGGAGTGTTCCTCACCGTTATCATTCATGAATTTTCCTTCTGTGAGTATGTGTCAACCATGTGCCGAAGGAAACCGTTCGATCGGTCGTTGCCAATATGAGGCACGAGGCGCTGTATATTAACATTATTAACCCATAAATTGCTGTGTGAACTAAAATAGCTCGTACCATGATCTTAAAAAATATCGATAGTTCACCAGCTTGTAGCTTGTGATATTACCAACCCGCACTGTTCCCGTGTGGTTACTTCGCAACCAATAAGGCCGCTGCAAATACAACTTGGCAAAATGGGGTTCTAGAGAACCGAATGACACCAACTATGAGTGCGGTGCCTCCGTCCTAAATATGTCCTACATGTTGGAGAGCGGAGCGCCAAGTGCCCTGAAACCTGCATCATTGAGGACGCAATGAATGCCACTGATGCCGCCACCACCAAAGGTAATCGGTTCGAAAAACAGAAGAAGTCGGCCCATTCTCTCTCGCAGAAAGGAGACCTGTGGGAACCTGGAGCCCTAGCAGTGGGAGCATAGTTATATCGATGATGCGGCCACCAGCGTAGTGTTATGGACACGCCCCGCGTCGGTAACCTGCGTGCGTGTGCGCAAGTCCTTCGCTACTTCCGTAATAGTTGTGTTGATTAGTTCTGTGTTAGTGTTAACGTTATTGAGATATCTCCAATTGTTTAAAAGGGGTTCCGGTTTCAAAACCTGGCAATGAATTCTGGATTTGCCTTTGGCCAATGCACTAACAGCAAGGCAGAACTTACGACCAGTTGGTGATGAAAACCATCTAAAGAGTTAACCATCGATTCGAAAAGAAGAAGAAGAATTAGGTGATAAAGATCAGATATAGGAACCAGCAAAAGAAAGTAGTATCTACCCTCATTCTACCATTAACATTCAGTCGTTTATGGGACAGAGTTTAAAAAGAGATCCTATACTAATAAATTAACATTTTATGGTCATAAAATGCTAGTAGTAGCCAATATTTTTCATAAATACACACCGTGTGTACATTCTTGGCACTCTCAAGTAATAATTATACATCAAATATTAATATCTGTTTGTTAACATGATGTAAGCATACTTACCTCTATAAACAGACCGGTAGTGTCTCTCTAGAACATTCCGAAGACTAGCCACTGAAGATATGCTAATAAACACATTGGTTCCACTTCTTACGAATCCAATAAAAGTGGAAAATAAGATGTTAGGTGTCACATCTTATTTTCCACTGTTTGATATTAGGGCAGATGCAGAAGATACTGAGTTTCTTGTATTAGCGTATTGTTCGGCCTACTTCGGACCATGATCTTTTCCTAGAAACTTAGGGCGCCTTCAAATTTGTCGCAAAGCGCCGCGCGGCAGCAGCGCCGCTGCAGGGCTGCTGCCTCGTGTTTATTATTTGTATGGATATTAATAAAGCAGCGCGGCAGCAACGCAATGCGCGACCTACCCGCGCATGCGCTGTCCTATGTTTTGTCAAATTGACATCTTGCGCAGTCGATTGCGACGTACTTCGGGGAGGTAAACTTGCGTGACGGGAACTGTAGGTAGGTAATACAAGGAACAGGTTGAGCTGCCAGACTGTCTGTCTAGCCGACGTGTCAAACCAGCCGGCTGCGGCGGTGGCCCGGGCGCACCATTCGCGTATGTTTCATTAAAGTTTGTACTTATAGGCTCGAGTGCTCAACACACGCGGCTCTCGGCCGTTGTGCAACGCAAGCGCAGGTTTGATCCACATCGACGCTTCGCGCATTTCCGTGTGAATTCGGTTGTGCAAGGTTGGAGGACTAAAAGGGACAGATAGAACTACTAACGATAGGTATAATTTACTTCTTAGCAACAGTATCTATTGTCCAGTTACAAATTTGAGAACGGGTCTTACTGCTCAGAACGCACCAGCCAGTTGATCCTGTTAAAATGTCAATGTGTAAACAAGTGAAGCGAGGATGTAGTGAACTGTTGTTTCACCTTTCACCAGTCTGTATATTGTGGAAACATCTCACCGTAAAAAAACTGGCCAAGTGCGAGTCGTGCGTGCTGAGGGTCCGAACGAATTTTTTTAACGTATTATTTTAACACTATAGACTTCCCTCTTCTTTCCTTCTTCTGTAATCTATAGGTAAAGATCTATTATCTCCATTTTTTTCAAAATTTTAGGTTCAATAGTCTAGGTGATAAGGGGGGGAATGGTCATTTTTCGTCTAATTTCTTGAATAACTTCAAAACCGTTTGTTTTTAAATATTAAAAAAATATGTTTAAAACCCTTACAGAGTAAGCCCTTTCATTTGATATGTCACACAGTATTGTTCAAAAAACTTTTTATTTTTATTTTTCTAGCTTGACCCCTAAAAGTGACCACCATAATAAAAAAAAATATACGTAACGCATCCGTGTTTGGGTCACAGAAGTCCATATGTGTACCAAATTTCAACAGAATCGGTCCACTGGATCCGGAAAAAACTTACTGTGACAGACGGACAGACAGACAGACACCCGAGTAATCCTATAAGGATTCCGAACAAAAAACGGAATCCTTATAGGATTACTCGGGTGTCAAATTAAGCGAAGTGGCATGAAGTGTCATTCGTCCTGAGGGGTTGATAGCTTACTTCATGCTTCACGTAAGTGTTCACGATGAGCTGTTTACAGAATAACAATGCAGATCTAATTGCTTGCTTACTTGCTTGCCAGACAGATAAGTATCAATAGCCAAGTTCTGTCAAGCGTGACATCCACCCTGCAATATCCCCTCATTAGCGATCGGTTAGTAAAATAAATAGTTGCAACAAGTACCTAGTGTAAGAGACACAGACTTAGACCAAGAGCGGACCGATATCAATACATTGCGGGGTCAATTACTAATATGTGACAATACAATTGGCGACCACAGGCCACAGGCAGCCAGTTATGGCCAGTTACACCAGTATTGAAACATACAAATAAAAATATAGCTACTATAATAATTGATTGCGCGACGCTTGCATGCACCTATGCGGATGCATTTTATAGCCAATCAAATACAGGTAAAATACGATTGTAGTACTATTTTCATGATTTGTATTTTAAAGTTGAATGGAAGTAAATTCTCAGATACTTCAAGGACGTTTTCGACATTTTATTTTTAATGGCAGCCAAGACAATGAAATAGCAAATTGGACAGTGTAATCACTGCTTAATGCCAGACTAGATAAACATTGCCATCCATTGTTATAAATGATGTATTTTCATTGGGGTTTTCTGCGGATTGCGGTCGGCAATGCCTTCGTTTGACAGTTGAACAACAAATTTATTGCTTTATTTACACTTTTAAAGCATAATGAAGCTATGGATTGAGAACTTCTTTCGGATTGTTATAGAAAGTGTGGTACGCAATGAATGTGACATCATCTTCGTTTAGGTTCGTTTCCTTTTAAAAACCATCTAAACCTTTTATTAATCAAGGGGTACTAAAAACACGCCACAAAAATAATTACGGGAAGTTCTGCTACTGAGCCTATATCTACATAGGAGAGGGCTATATAGCAGTAACATACAAGCTCGGTCTGCGCTCTGCGGTCGAAGCAGCGCGGTTTACATCTAACACCAGTTCACTCTGATTTGTGACGACGATCCGATCATCCGATGATCCGACATTCCGACTTATTCATCAGATTTATTCGTAATTTATGTGTTGTTTACTTCGTTCTAAGTAGATCATGGCTTTTCCCTTAGTGCTTCCAGAATGGTCAACAAATCTACGCAGAATCGATTCATTCATAAGTACTCCTGATTGTGACATTGAAAATGGGGCCTCCTTGTCATGCTCAGGTCTGCTTGCGTCTCAGTCACACTGAAACATTTACCTCACGCTAAACGAGGACTGTTTTCTCGTCTCCAGATGATTTGTGTACCAGCAGTGGGTAGTGGAAACGTTCTAGACTGATTAAGTTAAGACATGACCACGACGGTTTTCGTGTGAAGGAAGGGTCGTTCTTCCTCGTATAAAGTGTTTTAGATAGCGATCTACAACTCTTCATGCGAGGACAACTTGATAGGGAGCTCAGCGTGGTAAGTGCAAAACTAATGTAGTAGTGTGCTATACAGAATCGCCACCTAGTGCTGTGGCAGGTATTCATTGGGTGGTCAGAGGGGATTCGGCGATTAATGACATATTCTAGAAATGTCAGACGAGTTTAAAACGTCAGGTTCTAGACAGTAACATTTCGACAGCGTTTGTGAATTCCATACATTTTTGAGGTTTTGATAATCGTCTTCGCCACGCTACCACTGGCAGAATGTCACTAGTTTGAGGTCACTTCTTAATCTCCGACTTACCTGACTACAGGTACCTACCATCTCCATGGGCCAGCCATAATCGTAACAATTTAACTGTACCGGGTGGTACACTTCTGTTGCTGGGATTGGTGGAGAAGGTGTACTGAAAGACTGCAATCTTCAGAAGATATTTATTCTTGCTGCGACTGTACCGATCTGATTCTATGATACCACCGTACTGTACTATAAATACAATTAGAAAGCGTACTATACTGTTACAACTGTTATATCTTCAAACGTAGTGATCGCTATGATTTCTCCGAAAGAACTGTGCTGTATGATGTCTCCGAACGAACTGCGCTGCTCGAGAATAAATGCGGCCCTTTTATAGTCGACAAACCAAACAAGAAATATTCTCGAACATTCAAGTCAAAACATGCATGGACTTATCTCTAAAATTATACAAAAAAACGATAAGCAAAAAATTCTAACAATAGGCGGTAAGTTCTTACAACGCTCGGCGTTCATTTTTTATTAAAGGCGCTCGGCCGCGTGTCGGTCAAACATCAAACGATCAGTCGGCATGGCGCTCAAATTAAAGGCTCGTACCGCTCGGCGGTAAGTCAAAGGATCACGTCACGTGGCGGTGAAATCAAAGGATCGTGCCGCTAGGCGGTCAGATAAAAGACTCGGTCACGTGGCGTAAACAAAAGAATCAAACACGTGGCGGTTAAATCAAAGGATCGTGCCGCTTGCAAGTATAAACTTGTTTACGAGCGGCGCATCGAGAGCTTTCTTTGATGCCGTGCGTCGTAAGTACCCACTTACAAATAGGAACTGTCTCGAATATTCACCTATTATTATGCGCTATTAAATCCCTAACTAGAAATATTTGTTTAAAGTTATTTTAACACTTAATCACTACAATAATAATCACTGTACACTGTTGCTGTCCCGCACATTACTCCCGCCGTGCAACTGCGTTGCATAAAGTTCCGGTGCGGGCTCGACGTCTGTAGACAGGGGCAGGACCACCAGTTTCCTGACTGGCCGGCGTAGCACACCTCCTTGAGTCCGAACGTCTACTGTTCGCACTACGTTATCTGGTCCCGGGTACGTTGCGATGACACGCCCTCGTATCCATGTATTACGAGGCAGGTTTGCGTCAACGATTTGTACGAGGTCGTTGACTTGTACGGTTGGCCCTCGTCCATGCGGCTCCCGCCGGTGTTGGAGCTCGGGAAGGTGCGGCGATGATATGAGCGAGCCTCTGTGCCGCTCGCTAACTGGATCGATTGACGTCATCCTGTGCCGTTCATGTGCCTGCTTGCAGCACTTGCGCTGGTTCCCCAACAGAAAGTGGTTGGGGTCAGGGCTTCCGGATCTTCTGTGCTGCTGAACAAGACCTGTGTCAGCGGGTGATTGTCGACTATGTACTCGGTTCTCCTGAATAGCTCGGTAGATATTGGCAGAGTTTGCATTTCCCCTAAGAGGCAATGTATTCTGTTTTGCTGTTGTTGCCTGCTGCTTAGTTGTGACAGACATCTTCGTCTTCCTCCAGTCTGGATCCGCTTTGTAGTTCTTCTTTCTTCTGCTGTACTTATCACTCTGTTTGGCATGTTCACAGAGCCGGCTGAATTGAAGAACTTGTGCTGTCGAGTATCTTTGCCGATTCCAGTTAGAGTATCTACAGGTATTTGGTAAGCCTTCTGCTGGCTTCACTCTTCTGCTGTCGTTGACATGGTGTACTTTCTCTTTACCAGAGGAGTCTTCTTCTGTGGGTGTAGATTTATCGCTTTGCCAGGAATCTTCAGCTGCATAAATCGTGTTCAGACCTTTCTGTTTCGGAGCTGGTTTAGCGTAACCATTTCTGATGACTGGTTCCTTCTGTTTGGAGTACCTGCGTCGGTTCTTGTTAAATTTTGGCGGAACGTCTATTACTGTACTGTGAGCCACGTTCATCTTTAGTTCTGGTTCGTCCCTGATGCAGGATACGAAGTCAATGTGGTGCTCGAAGGTGTGTGTTTCATGATTTCCATGGAGCACCCAACCCAGTGAAGTAAGAGATGCCACTGGTTGGTTGCTGTCTCCTCTTCTCACTTCTGAAGTTAGCAGAAGATGCCAATTGTCCTGACCAATTAGTATTTGTGGCTTCGCTTCTGCGTACGTGAGGTGATAGCGAATATCTGACAGGTGACGACAATCTTCAATCAGTTCTCTTGGTATCTGTTGAGTCGGGACTTGTAGGTTCTTTAATGTGCGCGCGTACACTTGATGTTCGCGATTATTAAGTCCTTTCAACTTGATGGTGACTCTTCTTGAGGCTGATTCTGAGGACTTCATACCATTGATGGTTTCCATATTTAATGGATCTTTGGGACCTGTTGCTCCGATGCTCTTGGCTATACTGTCGTCGACTAGTGTGACCGTTGATCCGTCATCCAATAACGCAAAGGTGTCAACTGCTCCTCTAGGACCCTTTATTTTTATCGGCAGAATCTTCAGATATGACTGCTTCTTTTCTATTATCCTAGCTGAGGTGATGACTTCTGTTGCTTCTTTCTCTTTGTCTTCTTTTATTTCTGTATATTCTGTCTTCTTGGTGAAATGTAGCAATCTGTTGTGTGAATATTTACAACTGTTGACCCCACATGGCCTGGCTCGGCAACTATGAGTCTTGCTCCTATATCGAAGACATCTGAAGCATAGGCGTTTGGACTTTGCCATGTCCCACCTTCCATTTATATCCAATTTATTAAATTTCTTGCAGTCTGCAGTGGTGTGACCTGTCTCTTCACATACAGGACACTTTAGCGCGTTTTTCTTGTCTGTGACGTTAGTGACCTTATGAATCTTCTTTTCTGGAGTGGCTGTTACTTGTTCAGGTAAAGCATATGGCCCGCATAGCTCCGCTTCTCTTTTAAGGAACTTTTCCATCTTCACAAGATCTGGATCTTCGTTTGGTTGCATTGCCGAAAAGTCATAATATCTGTAGCGAAGCGTTGGTGTCAGCTTGTTCACAACTGTCCTCGAAAGTTCCGGGTTATACAAATAATTATTGCAGTTGAGTGTCTTCATAGTTGCCACGGCGTTGGAGACCTTCGTAGAAAAGATGCAGATGTCCCGTGGTGAGTCAGATAGGCGTGGCAATTCGCGCAGCATCTCCATTTCCATTACTGCGATGGATTCTGGTCTTCCAAATCTTGACTCCAAAGACTTCATGACTTCAGCTGGATGTGTATTGGCGATCAATAAACCTTCAACTGCTTCTTTTGCTTTTTCTCTGAGGTTTCGTCTAAGTCGATTCATGTTTTCGATCGTTGTGAACAGGCTTTCTGTTTCGTAATAGGCGGCGCGGAAAGGTAGCCATTCTTGATAAGAACCAGAGAAGAAGGGCAGCTCGATGTACTTCGGTCGCTGAACTGTGTTGACGGCGTGCGTTATGGCTTCTGCGAGTGCAGTGAGGTCAGGTTGAACTCCCGCCGGTAACTGCTGTAGGCGATGTGAAGCTTGAGGATGGTTTTCTGTAGCTGCTGGGATCATATCTTTCATTTGCTTTGTGTCCACGGGACTGTTAGCTTGATTCTCCAGCCAGCTGTCTACTCTTCGATTCACTTCTTCCTTGGAGTAGATGGAGACATCATCTTCTTCATCATCTTCTGTGTCTTCAGTTTCCAGTGCAGCGAGGCGCGCTGCAGCCAGTTCAACTTGAAGACGTAATAATTCTTCTTTAGCTTTCGCTATCTTGTACGCTTTCGATTTGCTGTTAGTGGACCTCGTCCGTGCTTCTTTCTTACAAGGGAGGTCGAAGTCCTGATGTCTGCTCGGCAGTGGCAGACCGGTGGTGGTATTTTTGACTCGCTTCACTGTAGAGGCTTCTGTAAGCTGGAGAGTTTCTGCATCATAATCGGTGACAGCTGCAGAAGGCTTCATCGATGGTTTTGCGGTCGTGTCGACAGGAAGTGATTTTATAGCGGAGGGCGTCACGGAGTGGGCGGCGGCGATGATAGACAAAGCTGTGGCTGGGGGCGCTGTGGTCGGTAGGGTTCCAGTACGTTCCTTGGTACCCGTGGCTGTGGCTGTCCCCGAGGCGGCTGAGCTACCCGTGGCGAAGGTGCCGGTCTCCATGGTATTCGGCTCCGAGGTGGCGGCGACAATAGCGGACGAAGCTGCGACAGAGGGCACTGAGGTTGGTGGGGTTCCAGTATATTCCGTGGTACCCGTGGCTGTGGCGACCCTCGTGACAGCTGTGTCTTCTGACGACAACGGCTTCTGTTCCTTGACCAGCATGCGTCCTTTTCCTTGGGAGCGTGTAACTGGCATACTTGACCGATGACTTCTATCTTCACTATGCTTCAAATCTTTCAATGGCGGCGTCTCCACAGATCCGGCTCGAAGGACCATTAAATGTACCGGGTGGTACACTTCTGTTGCTGGGATTGGTGGAGAAGGTGTACTGAAAGACTGCAATCTTCAGAAGATATTTATTCTTGCTGCGACTGTACCGATCTGATTCTATGATACCACCGTACTGTACTATAAATACAATTAGAAAGCGTACTATACTGTTACAACTGTTATATCTTCAAACGTAGTGATCGCTATGATTTCTCCGAAAGAACTGTGCTGTATGATGTCTCCGAACGAACTGCGCTGCTCGAGAATAAATGCGGCCCTTTTATAGTCGACAAACCAAACAAGAAATATTCTCGAACATTCAAGTCAAAACATGCATGGACTTATCTCTAAAATTATACAAAAAAACGATAAGCAAAAAATTCTAACAATAGGCGGTAAGTTCTTACAACGCTCGGCGTTCATTTTTTATTAAAGGCGCTCGGCCGCGTGTCGGTCAAACATCAAACGATCAGTCGGCATGGCGCTCAAATTAAAGGCTCGTACCGCTCGGCGGTAAGTCAAAGGATCACGTCACGTGGCGGTGAAATCAAAGGATCGTGCCGCTAGGCGGTCAGATAAAAGACTCGGTCACGTGGCGTAAACAAAAGAATCAAACACGTGGCGGTTAAATCAAAGGATCGTGCCGCTTGCAAGTATAAACTTGTTTACGAGCGGCGCATCGAGAGCTTTCTTTGATGCCGTGCGTCGTAAGTACCCACTTACAAATAGGAACTGTCTCGAATATTCACCTATTATTATGCGCTATTAAATCCCTAACTAGAAATATTTGTTTAAAGTTATTTTAACACTTAATCACTACAATAATAATCACTGTACACTGTTGCTGTCCCGCACATTAACAGTCAGTATTTTCATGATTCTCATTACAATTACAAGAGGCAGTAAAGTGAGGTATGCCTATAAAGTGCTGCGCATAAGTGAGCGATCAAGGACACCAGTGTTGCGAAGTAGTAATGAAATTAACAGGGATGTGGCAGAACCGTGGTGACGTCACGACGTGCATCACCTCACATTATTGCTGGCCAGTGTTTTGGTAAAGTTAATGAGAAATAGCGAAGTTTCTATGTATAGAGAGGCGCCGAATAGTAGCTGTGTGATCATGAGCTCAGGCTCCGCTTGCGAATTCCTCAGTACAACACAGACCGAACAATTTCCATGGAAAAAACATGGTTGAATCGTCTATCGGTGCCTTGTCTGAGTAAATTCGTAGACTCTGTAGCTTGGATTCTTAGTAGATGCCTTCATAATTCGGCTTACATATATGTATCAATGTACGAATAATCTCTTATCTAATATTGGGAAGAGGGAAATATGTTTGTTTGTAAAATAGTCTCTGGAAATACTAAACAGTTGAAAAACTCTTTGATCGATGGGCATAGGCTAAGTTCTTCTACTTTAGAAGCCGTGGGAACAGCGGACTGGAAGACGCAATGTTGGCGCGGACAAGGTGGACCGATGACATGGTGCGGGTCGCGGGGAGCCGATGGATGCGAGACGTGCGGGACCCGTTGCTGCGGCGACACTTGGAGGAGGCCTATGTCCAGCAGTGGATGTCTTTCGGCTGATATGATAAGTAATATCCACCTGGATTGTTTACTTTGAAATATTTTGTTTGCACGATAGCGTTTTGATAAACACTCCAGTTTCAATTGGCTAACTAATAACACGAGTAGCCTCTAGTGGCAAAGTAATCAATAATTTTCCTTATTTAGGCACCTACTAGGTAAATAATTTTCCGCTCATGTGTAATAATAATAAGTATCAATAAATAGTATAACAATGTAGATGATAAAAGGGGTCTTGGCATATGTATATTTTCGTTCACTTTTACCGTATAGTAAGGCCCTGTTCGCACTGCGATTATTATTCGCGCGATTTTTTTCCATAATTCTGTAACACATTGAATCCTATGCGAGTATCCGCAATGGTGAAAAAAAATCCGCGCGGACAAACAATCCCGATGACGGAATTTGATTCGGGTAAAAATCGCAGTGCGGACAAGGCCTTATGCCCTGTCAGTGTTCGAACCAACTACTATTGGGATATTTTTTTTTTACTATTGATAGGCACGCGTTTGTCCACTATCTCACCTGATGGTAAGTGATGATGCGGTCGAAGATGGAGCACGCTTGCCTAGAAGTAACCTATTCACATAATATTTACACCCTGCAACTGATTAGCAATAGTCTAATTCAAATTGGCTACAAAAAATGTTACGTGTGGGTGGGATATGGAGATTAAAATAAGTGATTACACTTCTATACCTAATATTGAAGGCAAACTTTTTACATTATAAAGCACCCAATTTCGTTCGCACGAGTTTAATCTTAAATTTTCGAACGGATCTTATTTTTTTGCCAAAAATAAATTTATAGCCTATGTTACTTCCTGGTAATTTAGCTTTTCATTGAGGAAAAAATGGTTGACATCGGTCCAGTAGTTTAGGAGCCTTTCGGTACAAAAAAACAAAAAAAAAATTCTCTTATAATCCTTACCTGTCTGCTTCGTGCTTTCACGCCAAAACTACAGAACCGATTTAAATTAAATTTGATACACAGATAGTCTAGAGCCTGAGAAAGGACATAGGCTTCTTTTTATCCCGAGAGTATGTTCCCTAGGGACCACGCGGGCGAAGCCGCTGACAGAAATCTAGTATTAGTATAAAACCATTTTTTCCAAAAAATCTTGAATGAACTCATGTATTGCTTTGATGCGGTGAATCAGATTGGCTAGCTGTACTTTTTTTATTAATCCATAAATCACATACTTGTGAGTGCGTACCATAGAAATATTATTATATCTATGGTGTGTACGTACCTTGGGTTTTAACAAGGTTTTTATAAAGAATGCAGGAAAATCTCGAGGTTTTCCTCTTTCATTTCAAACTTTAAGTAGGCAGTCGCGTCAATTAGGAAATTTGTAATTAATTACGTTTATCGTTTTACGGAAAACCCAGCTAGATACCGTTTGAATCTAAATGAACGATGTGATGGGAGTTTTTTCACACTTTTTATTACCAAGCCATACGATTTTAGCGATAATTGCGTAATTGGAAAATTAGGTACATGGACAAAGAAGTTCTATCCCTAATGCCCGAAAGGCATGACAGAGCCATTAGAGAACTTTGTGTTTTGCTGGTGCAAAGTCAGGGATCGTATCACTCAAATCAATAAACTTTATCGGCTGGTGCTATTTGCGATTTGCAGCAGTCTCCTCCACGAGGGCGGGGGCCGGGAGGGAGTGACGCAGAACCTATTCTATGTTAAGAACGTCGAGGCGATACATTCTCACTCTCCGACGACACGTAAGAGGAAAGTGGGTGTGTTTGTTACGTCGCCTCGATCTTGTAATAACTGGCGCCCGACGGGGCTGCGCCTGCGCAAGTGCGCACGCACTCACTATAGTCCGGAGCGTTTTCTTTCAGCGAAGTGATTAGTTGCGTCTCTCACAAAATATTCCAATGATAAATAGTTTTTTTGTTTTTAAAGAAAGGTGACTTTCAGTATTTGCTTCTTTTTCTGTTTACTTTATACAAAAAATCGGCGCCACTCTGGGGGCAGGCGCGGTGGATTGATTACTTATTTTTGCGCCTTGACATGTCGAAATTTACGATTTGACATGTCCTTGTTTGCTTAGTGCCTTCCTATTTACTAAATCAGTTTATTGAGGGACTAATAAAATAGGTTTAGGCCCAGATACATACAACAAGTAAAATAGAAAAGCTTTGAGAGAGATCACAAAAAATGTTCCAAGATGTGTCCAACTGTCACATTTAGCATAATGGTGAATTCGTTAACTGTTGTCGAGGTTGTCACACACCCACGACTTTCAATCAGCCAATGCCATCGCACGGCGGCCTCATAAATAACCAGTATTTATATTATTAATCACTTTCAGCCTTCAATGGTATCGATTGTCTCCGGGAGGTATCAAGCAGACCCTTGTCCGATATCGGATAGGTTAAGAAAACTGGTTATTATAACGTTGGAGCGGAATCTTACACTGCAGTAACGATTGAACTTCACGAGTTATGGCATGATTAGTTCTGACTTATAATAGCACACTATAAATATCTATAGTCTCTCATACTTCACAGTCATTGGTAAAATTCCTGAAGAGTTATTGATTGAATCAAGTAGTCAATTACGCTAATTTAAAATTTATAAGCACAATTTTGTTTTGGCAATTAGAAGGGTACTTAAAAAGCGTTCAAATTCAAGTTTTTTTTTTGTTTGTGATGGGTTTGCTCTTGTCTCTCGTCTAGGTCAGAGATGACAGAGACAAAGTCTATGATGGAGCAAGCTTACCCAGAAGGAGCCTGTTCACTCTAACTTTGAAGAGATTAGGGTTGTAAGCGTTCGGAAACACAGACGCAGGCAGAGATTTCCACTCCTTTGCTGTGCGCATTATAAAAGACGTTTGGAAACGCTTAGTGCGAATTGGTGGAATAGTAACAAGGTAGGGATGGTAAGATGCAGTGCGTCTGGATGTCCGATGGTAGAAGGGAGCAAGTCTCAATATAATCTCATCATCAGGCGATTTTGAAAGCGAAAACAAACGCTTCTTAAAAACACGAGATCTGCCCCTGATACCCCTAATGCCCCTGGTAAATGAGTGGTGGCACAAATCACAGACATTCGCCATGCAACATTCGCAGTGCATACAAATAATTCGCTATGCTCTTAACAAATAGTCATCTTTAAAGTTGTCTTTGGAATAAAAATAATAATGTTTCTTGCGTCTCGGCTTGAGGATATAACGAAAATGACGGAAAAGATCATGTGGTACCTACAGCACACTGTTTTTTTGAGCAAGGTCATGTGAGAAGGAAGTTTGCTAAAGGAAAACTTTTAAATATTCATCACACTATCTTCGCACTTCATTTTTGACTACGATAACTTGTATTAAAGGCAGCTGACAGCTAGTCTAGAGTAGAATAGAAAACTCTTTATTTTGTACGTACATTTAAGTTACTGAAAAGATAGAAGAGATTACAGAGGGTGACACAACGGACAATTTTTTTTGGAACAGCATTTTCTTGTAACATCCCTATTGTGAATGGCGTAGCCTTGACTTGAACCAATAGGTAAAAGTGAATGTAACGCTTCTGGTACAGTTTTAGGTATCTAAGCATTAGTAACCTGTCTGATACATGTAGGCTAGCTTCCTCCATGCAGTTCATTGACCTCACTATTGTGTTGTGTTGTTTGTCGAGGACATTCCGGCGGCGCGCCGTCGCTGCGCTATCTCTAGGACCACTTCAAAGTTTCTACCCTGAACAAATTGATAATGAAACTGAATTTACTTGGCGCACTATACACAATAGTGCTCTTTCAGGGTTCCGAATGTCCGTATGGAGAAATGGATTCCTTACAGGATCGCTCGTGTGTCTTTCTGCCTGTCTAAGCCATGTTTTTCTGTTAACCTAAAATGTTGTCAATGATGATGTAATGCTATTTTATGGGTAGGATTTATGGTTTTCGTAACTGTTAAGGGTATTTTACACCCGATATATGTTGCTAACCGTGCGAAGCCGGGCCAAGTAGTATAAAATTAATAAAAGGAAACAGGTATATTTCAATGCTACATCCGCGTATCAACCACTCCAAACATCGGCTTTCTTGGCGGAGCGCGGGCGACTGAACTGCTGATGAGATGCTCTAGACAAGTGTCAGCGTTGACATTTGGTCAGCGGCAGCGTTTGTATCTGTACAGATACAGCCTAGTACTTACATGTATTTATTTATATATGCTTTATTGTACACCAAAATATAAAAACATAAAGAACCTTAAACTAAAAAATATACAATTGGCGGCCTTATCGCATTCCGCGATCTCTTCCAGGCAACCTGGAAGCATTTAGTTAAATCTGTTTTTTGAAATTACAAACACACACTTCTATTTTATTTATTTGTGTAAAAATGTTCTTAATAGTCCGAATGAGGTTCTTAGGGAATGAAAAATTGAAAAAGTTGACCAGCAAATTATAAAATCGGCGGGTAACACCCGATATTCTAAATTTCCGATCCTACGATATTTCTGTAAAAATATTGACAGGACAACGTTATTGATAGCTAGAATATGAGATTTAAATTATTAACTTCAGCGCACTCGAAAGCTGAAAGCTGCTTTTGCAGGAAGCAGCCTTAAACTGCCCGAAATAAACTGTTTGTTAGTTTCCAACATCCGATGTGTAATCTGGGACGAGAACAATCGCTGCCTAAGGGTGTCGCCACACCAATCGACAGCGTTGACTTAGATGTGATGACGACTCGATCGATCGTGGAACGTCGATACCCCAGCTGTAACCTAACTAATCTTGTTATCTATCACGTCTGTCTTCTCTTCGTTTCGTTTGGCAGCATGTATTGGCCCACTGCCGGCCGGATCAGGTGGATCCGACTCGTCGACGGCAGCTCGGATCATCGTCCGCTAACGTGGCCCGACACGTGACTAATTGGTTCATACCAAGAGAAAATATTGCCAGAATGTTGACAGATAGACGGGATTATTTTTGAACTATTTGCACATGTACGAGTATTGTACTGTACTATTATCACGTGTTTATAGTCGAGCTATTTTAGTGAGCTAGTTTACGATATGTTTATTGCTAAATAATATTCATGGCTGGCCACGACATTGTACGTTTTGTTTTGTTAACTCTTTACCTTTTCGTAAGCGCGTCATTAAATGAATCTACATAACATATTATCTACCGACAACGATCATTTTTTTTTTGCGATTTTTCCTGTAGCCAGGTAAGCAGGTACAAGTCGACGACATGGTTTGGTAGCATTCTGTGAGTTTGGTCTCATGAGATGATATATAACACTGGTAATTAAGACAAGAGTGAATAGGTTACTTCTAGGCAAATGTGCTCCATCTTCGACCGCATCATCGCTTATAATCAGGTGAAATAGTGGTAAAACTTATGCCTACTAATAGAAAAAAAAAACCCGATTAATTTAGTATAAAATATGTCATTCTATATGTTCCTACAGCACAGCTTCCAAGGTACAAACATCAACATTCAAAGAAATCTCATTTGCACGTATTAATTCCGCAAGTGTATAAGCTTTTCTTCAACACGTGATCAAAACGTGTACCTTCTCATGATTCATATTGTTATACTTTATGGTATGCGCCTACGCAAAATAATAGTACAGTTTTCTACAGAAGTTGGGTATAAAAGTTCCTATTGTCTTACGTTTATAGTTCTTTCTAGTATTGTGAGTGACTGTTGAATTATTTGAAGACTGCTCATCTAAACTAACTTCAGTTTTATTGAAGACTAGCATTTGCCTGCGGCTTCGCTTGCAAAAAAGTAGCTTGTTCGTCTCCAGGGTCCGACCTATCTCTGTAGCAAAATTCATCAAAATCGGTTTGGCGATTTAGACGTGATTCGCTTTAATATAATTGGATAGGATTTAACAAGTAAGGTCCGCAAATTAAAAGACAATAGTAAGACAATACGATTTGGACCCTGATTGGGGCTTACGATCCCATATTAGTTAAAATAGCATTTTCATTTTATTTTTTTATTGATGTACAGGCTTGCCTTTGACCACAATAATAATATCATAGGAAGTAATCTCTGAACGCACTATTACGATTACTACTAGAATTCATTCGATCATATAAAGCATGTGCTGAGGGTACACACACGGGTGCGCTGGTGGCACAGTACACCACATCACTGTAACATGCTCGCGAGCATTTTCAACTAGGTTTTTCAATAAAAGCTACTTCTCTTAAAACCCGAGATAGATTTGGTGCAAAATGACGTAAGCTTAAGGTTCATAAGAAACAAACAGACAAGCATGTGGTTAGTACGGGGCTGTGACATGGTAGTTAGCGTCGGGCCACGTTAGCGCTTGTGTCGTAAGCTCACTACGCAACGCTTGTAATTATCGCCTAACAATTCATCATACCATCCATGAGTTCTGCTTCCAATCGAGCACCTTCATAAACAATTAATTCCTCTGACTAGAGGAATTAATTGTTTATGAAGAAAGAAAAAATTTTATTATAGAAAGTAGGTAGGTATGCGGTACTGAGAGAAAAGTCCCGCACACCTCCATTGAAAAGGGAGGATCCTCTGACCATGCGGTTGTTGTGCCTGGCGGGCAACTGCCCGATAGTTGATATTCGGGCTGATGTATTATATGTTCAAATCGCACGGTAAACTTTGCTTGCGCGATGCAGGATTTCGACGTAGTAGTTCGTTACTAGTTGGATAGATGGTGTCGCGGTTCTTTTTTTGCGATGTAAATTTGCTCCGTTGGTTTTTCTTGTGGCGGCATTGATGCCGCTACAAGTCCATGAGAAAGTTACCACCAAAAATAAAACACAATGTGTGTCTGGCTGCGGCAGGAGGTTTCTCAGCTTAGAGTTGATTTACATTAACACGTTTTAAACCACAACTTCTATTTGGTTTAGTCAATGCGATATGAAAGTAGTTCAGCTCAATAAAGTTTCAATTAATTGGAATTATTTTTGAAATTGATAAGCTGCGTATCCACCTGAGATGGGCTAGAATGCGTAGCGAGGGATGTGTCGCTCGCGCTGAGCGAGGCAAGGCGTATGAAGCAATTCTATTGGTTCTTCTTAACAAACATATCTTCGCGCATCTCTAAGTAAAAAACACGTGACTTCCTGACTTTATTCGCAAAAAAATCACGTTGTCAAATAAATTAAATTCCTATTGACTAAATTAGTATTTAAAAGCCGGTTGTTTTTGTTAATTATTGTGCTATGAATAACTATAAACTGTGCTGTTAAATTATGGCTAATGTACTTTAGTAGCTAGTATTATGTCTGTAATTTTTTTTCTAACTTAATGGATTCATGTAGGTAAACATAACAACCCAAAAAGGGAAATACCCGCACGGTGACATTTAATATGTGTGTTGCCGCTTAGAATGCATAAGTTTTTTATTTGCATCGTATCCTGTTATGTTCGTTCTTAATTTTTTGTGACATTTTAGGTGGGAACATAATCGCGAGCAGCAGCGAGTCAAAAAAGCCTTAATTTTCATACACTTTTGACAAAACAAAAAGAAAGAAGAAAGAAGCGAATGCGTTTCTTGAAAATTAGAAGAATACTGGCTCCCAGATTAAAATTTAGTGGTCATCGGAGGTACTTGAGGCGACTGTTTTCTTTTGGTTTTCCTTCCTCATTAAATCTGTAGCTTCCTATCTACAGTTAATAAAGAT
Source organism: Lacanobia wlatinum (assembly GCA_947578705.1). Lineage (NCBI taxonomy): Eukaryota > Metazoa > Arthropoda > Insecta > Lepidoptera > Noctuidae > Lacanobia > Lacanobia wlatinum. The sequence continues at coordinate 4,775,098 of OX388022.1, read as the reverse complement.
TTCTGGTTTTGCCTGTTTTTGATGTGGTCCACTGACTCACTCAGGCTGACGACCTAATAAATAAGTCGTCAGTCTGCAGACCTTGGAAGCCAACTGATGAGGACAGCGCAGGATTTATCACCATTAATTATTTCTATTATTTAATCATTAATTCGAATTGACATTTCATATGATTCTGTGTATCCAGTGTAATGATGATAAATAAATACTTACTTAGGTTGTTAACTCTCTGTACGTGTTGCTAGGTTCTGTGATACATTCTCCATGTATGCACTGACTTGTCGAGAAAAGCCTTGGAGGATTTAATTAAAAATATCCTTATCCTCACTAATCTTTACTAATATTATAAATGCGAAAGTAACTCTGTCTGTCTGTCGCGTTTTCACGACAAAACTACTGAACCGATTGAAATGAACTTTGGTACACAGATAGTCTAGAGCCTGAGACAGGACATAGGCTACTTTTTGTCCCGAGAATATGTTCCCTAGGGACCACGCGTTCGAAGCCGCTGGCAGAAGCTAGTAGTTTATAATTTAGAATAGGTTCAAATAGTGAAGTGAAGATGTGATTTGTTTTTGTCAAGGTATGTAAAAACCTTGATCAGACCATGAGCTCAATATAATTATCCTATCAATCCAATCAGTATTTGTTTTTTTTATTCTCGATCCCTGATGCTACAGAGGTGCCACAGTACTTAATGTAAGCGCAGAGAGTAATTTAAATTAAATATGAAACGTGTAACAGAATAAACACAATACCCTTTAAGGGGTCATTGTACTCATCATTATGAACAACTTTTACTATGGGACCAATCCCGAAGTCGCGAAAAAAAAAACAGCTGTTCAGTACATTTTGTACTCTGTTACAGGTTGTATAATGATTATGAAGCCATCTAAATTTCAGAGGTAGTCTATTTGAAGGTGCTGTCGTATCGACCGTGACATGATCCGGCCACGACAACAATATTGTGAATGCGCCACAAACAAGGCTAGGATTAAATATTCGATCTGCAGTGCCGTCGTGAGCAAAATATGTTATGTAAGGACTTAGTGCGTGTCATTAAGTCGGCATGTAATACGGCGAGCAGGTTTTTGTTCAGAATATATTATTTACTAGCTGACCCGCGCAACTTCGTCTGCGTCGTCTGCGTCATTACTGCTCCGCTCCTTTTGGTATTAGCGTGATGATATATAGCCTATAGCCTTCCTCGATAAATGGGCTACCTAATACTGAAAGATTTTTTCAAATCGGACAAGCAGTTCCTGAGATTAGCGCGTTCAAGCAAAAAAGCAAACAAACTCTTCAGCTTTATATATTAGTATAGATTTTATAGAAACTAAGTACAATGTAGGTAGAAGGTAACATTCACGTCGCCTCCCACAATAGTCTCCCCATTTCTAGGATTTCGTACCCAACGGGTAACCAACGGAACCGTATTACTAAGCCTCCGCTGTCCGTCCGTCCGTCCGTCCGTCTGTCAGCGGGCTGTATCTCAAGAACCGTAATAGGTAGATAGCTGAAATTTTCACAGATTGTGTATTTCCATAGCCGCTAAAAAGTGAGTGGTACGGAACCTTTCGTGTGCGAGTCCGACTCGCACTTGACCGGTTTTTCTGAAAGCCAATTTAAGCGAAATCAACCAAAATGATTAACTGTAGTAATTTTAGTGACCGCAATCGGAGGGGCGCAGGTTGCGTGGGATTGCGATCGAGTGCGATTGGTGTGTGCAGATTTGACAACGATTTTAATAATAGGCATTAACTTCATACAACCTGTAACAGAATAAGACTCCCCCATACATTTATGTGTGGATAACTCGACAAAATGTACTGAACAGCTGTATTTTTTTTCGCGATTTCGGAATTGGTCCCATAGTAAAAGTTGTTCATAATGATGTGTACAATGCCCCCTTAAGCGGTATTGCGTTTATTCTGTTATGCGTTGTATATCCAATGTTTTGGGCAAGTTTTTGAAATAGAATCATGCAGAAGTCGCTCTTCAAATGATGCTCTAGTATTTAAACTAGTTAGGTTAGGTTCCCTTTATCCTCCATACCTTACCAGACTACTCCATGCTTCCCTTAATTTCAATGCCAAGATAACGGTTTAAAAAGTAAACATCGACAGTGTTTCTGAACATATTTTTTTGTGGTTTCTGATATTTACTAATTGATATATAGTTTTGTTAATTGATATTTTACAAATAAATTTATTCATTTTTAATTTATTGGCAATGTTAAATTTAACTTATTAACTTATTGATGGGATTTTAATTTATTGTTCTTATTTTGATTTGTGATTTTATGATTTTTGTGTTGTAATGGGTAGTAATTACCTGAATAAATAAATTTATTATTATTATTATATAAAAGTAAAGGTATAAATCAAATTGCTCGGTTTGCATAAAGTTTGTTACTTATTTTAAACTAGCTGACCCGCGCAACTTCGTCTGCGTCATAATTTTCATTACTGCTCCGCTCCTATTGGTCTTAGCGTGATGATATATAGCCTATAGCCTTCCTCGATAAATGGGCTATCTAACACTGAAAGAATTCAAATCGGACCAGTAGTTCCTGAGATTAGCGCGTTCAAGCAAACAAACTCTTCAGCTTTATATATTAGTATAGATATTTCCTGCGCACTATTTTAGCTCATGTCTGTGTTGTTTATTTCTTTTTGTTTACCGACAGCAATAAGACTAAGCTCGGAAAATCTATATGAACTAATATTATAAAGCTAATAGTTTGTTTGCTTGTTTGGTTGAACGCGCTAATCTCGGGAACTACTGAAACGAATTGAAACATTATTTTAGTGTTGGATAGGCCATTTATCGAAGAATATAACGTCACGTTACTGCCAATAGGAGCGGAGCATTCATGAAAAACGTGACACAGACGAAGTTGCGCGCGTCAGCTAGTGTATAAATATTTAGTGCTCCACACTTTGGTTTCCAAAGCCTACCTACATTGTAAAATAAACATTCTTATTTATACAGACTTCTTCTAAAATGAGGGGTTCTCAGTCAGTAGATTAGATTTGATCGTGCATGCATCGTGCCTTCGTGCAGTTTCGGTGATTTTATTCTAGTTAAAGAATGGTATTCATTTGATAACTATTATGGATTCAGAATTCACTCGAGAGCATCTCGCCTCGGATAGGCTTGATTTTATTTTGTCTAAAAACAATTTATGGGGCGGCAAGCTAGAAATAACGTCCCTATTGCAAGAAAATACGGCTAGGGGTGGCAGGAGAGGCGCAACACACGATAGAACATTTAAAAAAAATTGATTGAATGAAGAAGACAAATGGGTCAGTGGGTCGTCCTCGGGGCGGAGTTCTACAATCATAGTTGATAACATAAATACAGAACAACTGCTGTCAAGAAGATCTCTTTTCATAGTTTTTCTTGGAAGAGAAAACTTTTGGCGTATGTTTATAAAACACAGATTGTAAAACCACGAGAAAATTAAACACAATGATTTGATATTGAGGACTGATAAAACGCGAAAGCTTCAGACAGTCGACGTGAACTAGCGGCTGCGCACGAGTGTATACCTCCGGCTCGTCAACAACGCGCGACCTTCAACAATTCTATATTTTATTGCTAAATATTCCTTAATACAGAGATACACTTCAAATATTTTTTTGTTAAATTCGCGAACTGGCGAGTGTCCAAATTCAGTTAGCGCTTTAAAGCGCTCGCAGCGAGTTTGGATCGCATCGGTCTGTTTCGGTATTGCGGGCAGTTGGTACATTTCCCACATTTACGAATAACTGTGATGCGGATTTCATGACGCTTTTGATTTGTATATAGATTTGCAGTTATCAATGGCAACGGTTTGTAATGAAGAGTAACGAAATATTTGAGTACCTACATACATATAAAATATTTTCCCAAAAAAAAAACCTGTTTTATCAGAGTGAAAACATCGTACCCAAATACATTTCGTTTTCAAAAGACAGAACATAGGCAGCTGGGGACTACCCCTTAGGAACAGAAAGAAGTTACCCGGGAGCGTGCGTGAGCGCTCGTCGTGCGCTCGCGCAGCTCAGTACCGAGGGGAAGCGATATTGACATTGTAACTAGCGGCATGACGTGCCGGTAGGGGTTATTTTCGTCCGACCGTGAGCTTCGACGAGTAATTCATTCGGCTCGAATATCTCCGAATACTACGCAAGTAATCGCTACAACGTTTCATTGGTAAAAATTCGCAGATTTTCAATAAAAATCGCATTTCGAAAAAGACTTACCTTTTTGTTAGCCTGCCTGGGTGTGAGGCCCACCTGGGACCCCATCTCTGCGAGGATATTCTTCGGCATCTTGTCACAGAACAGAATTCGCACAGTAAATAAAATAAATGGAGTCTATTTGAAAATTCGCGGTAGTACACTGTAGCGGTGGTCCAGGTGACGCGAATGCGCGGCGCGCGCGCTGACAGTCGAATGACGCGCGGATCTGCCCGCGCGCCAATATAACGCGCCTGCGCGGTGACGTCACGCGCTCGCCCGCAGCCTGCGCCCTGCACCACGCCACAGCCTGCCAGCCCCGCTCACACACGCCACAGGACCGTTTACATGGACACCCCTGGCAAGAATGGTGCCTAACTACCAAGTGATTATTATTTGCAAGCTTAAAATTAATTTACTTTTCACTATGCTTCCCGAATAAATTTTCTAAATGATGGTTACTCGTACAACTCCGGAGTTTAAGGGTTCCGTAAAAACCAAAAAACAAACACGTTTCTTAGTGGGAATTTAATTTTTATCTATTGTTATAGCGGCAATAGAAATACACACCCTGTGAAATTTCAACAGTCTACCTATAACAGTTCTTGAGATACAGCCCGCTGACAGACAGGCGGACGGACGGATGGACGGACGAACGGACAGCCGAGGCTTAGTTATAGAGTTCCGTTGGTGACCCTTCGGATACCCTTAAAAAAAGTACTTACATTGGTTAACAATAAATTCATAACCACGGAGCAATTTGCTCCGTGCTCATAACACTTTACCGTTACCCGGGAAATGAACCCATGGCAGGATCCCATGCTCAACAGTCTTCTCTTCTTTCGATCTTCTCCGCCGCATACGAGGCGATTCCTTCCGAACTAAACAATATAATCGTTGAGCAGCTTTCCAACTGCATTAACGCCTGTTTACTACATGTACTTTTCCAGATACCCTCAAGGTGGCTAGGGTCAGTCCTATTTACTTATCTGGAAATAGAACTGACCCAAGCAACTACAGACCAGTGTCAGTGTTACCTGTAATGTCCAAAATATTTGAACGCGTATTATTATAGTCGCCTAAATAACAGACGAACAGTATGGCTTTCGCTCTAAATCAAGCACTCTCTAATGGATCTAGAAACCAAAATTAAAACCTGTCATCAAGGGAGCAATGTTTTAGGCATATTTATCAATTTAAAAAAGCATTTGATACTGTGAGTCATCAAAAACTGCTACAGAAGCTAGATAACAAGGTGTAACAGGTAGGTACAGCACATAAAATGTTCAAATCGTATTTGGAGAACAGACGTCAAATTGTTAAAATGGGAAATACTCACACTAACTCGGTCCTAATTATTTCAAGGTTCAATAATCAGTACGTTACTTTTTCTAATTTATATAAATAACATTAATAAAATAGGGTTAACAGGACACCTAACACTATATGCGGACGACACCAGAGGACCTAGCACGAATTTTTTTTTTTGACGTATAGTAACGTAACGTAAAATTTTACCATAGCTTCAATACTCGTTTCGCACATAATATTTATTTGAATAAGATACTATAATTTTTTAAATCATATACATTGTGTGTCCCCCATAAAATTAAACCAAAATACTATGAGGTAGTAGTTTTTCACATTCAAAACGTTGCTATACGTCACAATATTCGTGCTAGGAACTCCGTCTCTTTTATTCTGACAAATCTATATCTATACTAATCTATCTATACTAATATATAAAGCTGAAGAAGTTGTTTGTTTGTTTGTTTGCTTGAACGTGCTAATCTCAGGAACTACTGGTCCGATTTGAAAAATTCTTTCAGTGTTAGATAGCTCCACTATCGAGGAAGGCTATAGGCTATATATCATTACACTAAGACCAATAGGAGTGGAGCAGACGAAGTTGCGCGGTTCAACTATTCAATTCATAAAATTTTAAAGGACGCTCAACATGACATTCATCTATTAAACGAGTGGTTAAAGCCTACCACACCTCACACAATAAATACCTTGAAAACCTCGTTCATGATTTTTACTACTAAAAATAAGCGTATACCGGACTTCCCGCCTCTTAACAAACATGTATGTATGTACATTATAACTTCTAATACTCTGGAGGAAATTGTATTGTACTGTGTTATCATACTTACTTTGTATCTCATTATAAGCGGACTGTACGTTCTTATGAGAAATAAATTCTTAAAACCGAGCGATTCTTAAACATGAGCACAGAATACCACACAAGTCTTATTTGATATGCAACTGTTGCGCTACCTGTTCCTGCATCCGTGGCAGCAGATTTAGTAGACATTCTTAGAGGTGGAAAACGAAAACCTATCCTACTTAATTTTCTCATTTTCCCTGAGACATAATTTATCCTGCTAGATTTTTCTGGCCCGTGGTCTATCCCGCAGGAACTAGGGTTCAGTTAAGGATAAAAAACAGCTGTAACTAAGCGATAGTGTAGCGTTCTGTGACTCAAAGAATATTTTCGTAGGCAGATCAGTACTTCCCGGGACTACAAACAGATGACCTAGGTACTTACACCTCTAAAAAAACTGGCCAAGTGCGAGTCGGACTCGCGTGCCAACGAATTTTTTTTTAGGTGCTATTTTAACCCTATAGACTTCTAATAGGTTTTTCTGTTATCTTTTGTTATAGATCTATTATCGCCATTTTTTTTCAAAATTTTAGGCTCAGTAGTTTCGGAGATAAGGGGGGGCGGTGGTAATGGTCATTTTTCGTGTAATTTCTTGAATAAATTCAAAACGATTTATTATAAAATTATGAAAAAAATATATTTAAAACCCTTATAGTAAGCCCTTTCATTTGATATGTCACACAATATTGTTCAAAAAACTTCTTTATTAATTTTCTAGTTTGACCCCTAAAACGGTCTGTCTGTCTGTCCGTCTGTCACAGCTCGTTTTCTCCGGATCCACTGGACCGATTCTGTTGAAATTTGGTACACATATGGACTTCTGTGACCCAGACACGGACGCGTAACGTAAATCATTATATTTTAGTACGGGGGTCACCCCTACTAAAGGCTGTGACAGACGGACAGACAGACAGAGTCAAAGTCGAAGTCAAAGTCAAAACGTTTATTCCATTTAGGCCATAAAACGGCACTTTTGAACGTCATTCACATTTTAAATAATATAAAATACTAAAGTGACTCTACTATCCATTCGGAAAAGTAGATTCTTATGGAGAAGAAAGGACAAGAAACTCCATAGTTACTCTTTTCACCATGCACCTAGGGTATGCAGAGGTTGACTTATTAATTTTCTAAATAAGTACATGATACTCACACATTTACAAATATTGGAATCACTAATTGACAGTGTGTGAGTTAGCAGAAAATACAAACACAAAAAGAAACAGAACATCTATAAAGTTAATACATAAAGCAACCAGTTCGATTTTGAGACACCCGAGTGATCCTATAAGGGTTCCGTTTTTTGTTCGGAACCCTAAAAATCATCTGCCTAGCATTTCCCGACTATATTGTACGTGGAACTACTGTCCATGACTGTTAACTCGGTATTTCTTGGCAAGACTGGTGACAGATTTTCTGGCTTCTGACAATCCGTAACGACTACCAAAAATCTACAAAGACAGCCAGAGCCATGGCGTAACACCACCACCGGCACCGCTAAATAAATATTATTACAAATTTTGTTACTTAACATCTGTTTATGAAAAATAAGATTACTAACGCTGACCGTAGATCCCTATGCTCGTTTGACGTCACAGTGAGCACGGCGGTAACAGACCGACAGGTGCAGCCATGGTGATTTTCCGCCTAATTCAAAGCACGTACCTGATGTTTTAGATTTTGTGGTTTCGCAAACCCAAGCGCAAAAAAAAAAAAAAACCAAGCGTGACATTTGATGCTACAAACAAAATAGAGAAACAAATTACGTATATACTAGTCTAGCTATGAATGTTTACTTAAGGATTATTAGGTATGTACTCTTATAGCCCCCGCATCAAGACTGGTAACCGAACCAAGCTGTCAATAGCACCGCAACCTTTAGTTTGGGTTGTAAAACGGCCAGTGGTTTTAGTACTATTGGCGCCCTGGGCGAAAATTTTACGGCGCCCCCTAACTGCAATTCCAACCCATTCGAAAAAAAAAGGCAAAGGATATATCGAAATAACTATTTATTAAAAGGAATATCCAATTATTAAAAAAAACAACTAATAAAAGTTTTACTCTCTAGCTTTTCTATCGGCGAACTCTTTAATTGAGCGCTTGAACGTGTCCTTACAGGCTGTCTCAGCATGGGGCAATGCCAATCTGGTCAAGTTCAATGCTGCTAAGAACCAAGCGTGTCTATTTTCCGCCAAAAGGAGCCAATTCCACCCAGCTCCATCTTTCCGAGGTGCAACCGTGCCGATAACCGACCAACTTGAGCTTCTTGGGGTTACATTAACATCTACCCTCAATTTTGGCTCAATCATAGAGGCAAAAGCTCAAGTGGCTGCAAAGAAGTTGGAGATCCTAGCAAAGGTGAGACGGTGCTTTACGCCGGAACAGCTGCTCAAACTCTATCAAGCGCAAGTTCGGTCGTGTATGGAATAATGCTCTCATCTTTGGGACGGATCTGCCAGATCCCAGCTTGATGCCCTGGAGTCAGTTGAGAAACGAAATCAAATCAAAATCAAAATCCAAAGTCTTGAGCATCGACGGCGAGTTGCTAGCCTGTCGGTTTTCTACCCGTTGCATTTTGGGGAATGTGCGACGGAATTGCATAATTTAATTCCGCCAAGCCCGTTCCATCATCGGACCACAAGACGAACGGCGATGCGCCACCGGTACATGGTGGACATCCCACCCACACGCACAAAACGTTTAGGGAACACATTCATAGTGCGTACAGCTTCGGTAATTTTTTAAAAAAATATATGCCACATTAGACTATTTTTTTAAATAATTTGATATATAAAAAAATTAGTTTTATTCGTTGAACATAGTGTTATTAATTTGTAAAGTTATGTCTAACACGGACATTAAAACGAAAATCGGACCAAAACCGCCGGGCGTATTTTAATGGAATTCGCACTATCTCAAAGACAACATTCTTATGATCATTCATACATAAACATAATTGTTTTGCTGAGTAATACGTAAAAGGTCGAGAACAAAGACAGTGCAGAATGAAAGAGCGAGCGAAGCGAGCTCGAAATTTTTAACACCCCATCTTGGACGGATTTCATTACGTCACCCGTTTAGGGGTGACACACGCGGTGTCAAACGGTGCGGGCCGACCCGGTTGATCGCCTGCGGCGCCCCTCTATATCCGGCGCCCTGGCTGTCGCCCAACCTCGCCCTACACTAACGCCGCTTCTGAAAAGGGCAGTGAGGAAGGCCCTTTGTTTGTACCCATTTGTAGGGGTGGTGGGATTATTTAGCCCCATTTTCAAATAAAAATCATGGAAATAAAAACCTCTGCGCGAAACGATTAATCAATCAATTCTCGATGAAACTCGAGAAGGCTCTTATTTATTTTTCATTGACAATATCGATCCAAGGCTCTGATAGGCAATATTGCGAATCAGTTGCGATGTAACTATGCAATGGTTAGAACTAAGTGTTTTTCATGCTGAAGTGTTGGTACTAAGTGGTCAACATGTTTACCGAATATCAAGGATCATCGGCGCCTACACATGTGTACCTAGGAATTCAGTTTCGCAGATAGCGTTGCCAGGTTTTTAGATGTGTCCGGCCAAATTAAACTATTAGGCTTTTTAAATTTGACCATTTTTTTTTTACATTTGTCATGTGTTGATTTCCGCCCCGCCTACCATTCCTTGTCGGTAGTAATGAAAATTGAAGGATTATCTAACTAGAGTGGTCCAAAGATTCGATCCCTGTGATTTTAAGAAATATATGCTTTGATTTTTTTTTTATCTTTATACTTTGATTTACTTATACAATACATAATTTTCTTGAGAATTAGAAACAACACGTCGCAGACTGGCAATGAGTAACAAAACCAAACTCAAAATATAGGAGGTCGCTAACGTAAGTAGGCACATATTTAAGTAATTATCGAATCGTCATCATGAGTATTTCAGCTGGAAGCCTGAAAGTCCAAAAAAATGTTAAGCCACATCTACCGGTCACGTGCTTCTTCAGAATTCAAAACGCAGTGAGGTGCGGTTCTGTAAACATATCGAAGTGAAACTTAGGCGGAGTGAACGATAAGTGAGCTGTCAAACTATACAAACAAGATGGATTGGCATGACAGCTCACTTGTTCACTCGAATAGACCTGCCGGTCTATTCTGTCGACATCTCACCGTGTACACTTTGGTGAAGTGAACGACAAGTGAGCTGTCATTCCATCTTGTTTGTATGGTTTGACAGCTCACTTGTCGTTCACTCGAATAGACCCGTCGGTCTATTCTGTCGACATCTCACCGTGTACACTTAGGTGAAGTGAACGACAAGTGAGCTGTCATTCCATCTTGTTTGTATGGTTTGACAGCTCACTTGTCGTTCACTCGAACAGACCAGTCGGTCTATTCTGTCGACATCTCACCATGTACACTTAGGTGAAGTGAACGACAAGTAAGCTGTCGTTCCTTCTTGTTTGTATGGTTTGACAGCTCACTTGTCGTTCACTTCGCCTAAATTTTCAGTTCAGAATCACACTGCAGTTGGCCTTCACCAAGTCGTCGGTGGACCAGAGGTTAGATGAACAGTTCCAAATTGGTTTCCTATGAAAAGTCAAGAAACTCGGAAGACAACAGCTACACTTTTTTAACCGACTTCAAGAAAGGAGGAGGTTCTCAATTCGACCGCGTATGTATTTATTTTTCATGTGTGTTCGCGGATAACTTCGTCGTTTATAAACCGATTTCGATGAATCTTTTTTTATATGAAAGGGTATGCTACCGAGAAAGTTTCATTGCCACCTAGTCAGGATCTGATGATGGAAACTCTGAGAAATCGAGGGCAACTCTCGAAAATTGTAAGCACGCATCTGGTAAAAACTTAATATTCGTGTGTATATCGGGTGATACTACAAAACAATGAAGGTTTGGATCAGACCTGATGATAAAGAGTCAAGGAAACTCGACATCGGTATGTAGGAACTACCAAGTGTTTGGGCTTATTTCATTCGTATTGACAAGACCTTTACACCGGAAGCACTAAGTAAGTTTTATTAAATAGGCCCCAGTTCAGTACATAACATCACGCGTACGCTGTGAATGGGTACGCAGGTACCTCTAAAAAGTGAAAAATAAAAAACTTTTTTACAAAAAATAAAGTATAAAATAACTTTAATTTCGGAAGTCGGTGTTTTTGGTTATTTCGTTTTTTGACGCCGACTTCCGAAAATAAAGTTATTTTATAGTTTGTAGTGTTTTGTTATTGGAAGTCGGTTATGTTTTTGTAAAAAAGTTTGTTTAATGAATTGTTTTACAATATTTTTAGAAAAGATATTTATGATTTTAACACACATAAATAAGGACTAGCTGAAAAGCGCCAGGAAAGTAACTGGTAACAAATAGAGGCGTTACCATTATTCAGAGAAATTCATCTTCGCCAACACAACGTCAAAAAAGTTTACGGAGAGATGCAGTGCCAAGATTTTATAGATGGTGGTACAGTACATTGTAGGTACTATTTTGACTATATCTATTATGGAACATCAGTGTCATCAAATGTTTACCGCTGACATGTTGTTTATTCTAGCTTTCTGTGAAAGGAACATCTGAATAATGAAATTCAGTTTCAAAGTTTCACAGGTTAGTGCTACCTACCTTCCATACTTGCGTTCTACGGATGTGTGTAATTTCATAACTGCTGCAGCTTCTGAAAACAGCGGCTAAAATACACGATTTATAATTAATTAATAAGCTAACTTTCTGGGGATGAAGTTATATATTTGACCCCCCTGATAGTTTGGAAACCGACCCCGAAAGGGGTTGCTCACGTGACATTTCGACAGCGTACATACATTTTTGGCGTTCTGACAATCGTCTTCGCCACGCTACCGCTGCGCTGACAGAATTAATGTCTTTTAACTTGAGCTTCTGGTCCCTTTTAAGCATTGTCGCATCGCGTCGACGAATCAGTGTGAGGTCACCCTTATACCTAATAACTCAAGAAATAAATTGGATTCCTTCCACCGGAAACTATCCGGATACAGTTTATTTTACATGAAGCGACTGCTTCTCCGACCTCCACCACTGCTGCTGCTACTGGCTACTGGATATTACGATATCCCTTGACAACACTCGCGGGTTCCGACTACCCACTACGACTGTCGAAGATCTTAAAGTGCTGTCACTCATGGATATGAAAATCTTTCAGTATGGAATCCAATGTCAGGATACTTATAGTCGTCAATTGCAGCTCTAATTATCTAAGTACCAACTAATTGTTGCATTACGGATTTGTACGATAACTGGTGTTAATTGCGTTTGTTAACTCGGATCTTATTACCATCGGAAAATCACCAAAATGTAGGCCATGGAAGATTCTATAGTAACATGTGGAGAATTACTGAGAAACGCCGCACTGACATACTTAGTTAGTCGGAAAGGCCCAGTAGGATGCCACTTTAATAGCAGCGTCAGTAAAGTTCATGAAGTCCTCAAAACTGTAAGTTTATGGACACTTGGGGTTATATTGAGTCGTATTCCGGGCAGGCAAGGCATTCACATAAAAAATACACCCATAAAACCACATTTTACCAAGTTGTGTTTATAGCCACCCAGCTGGTTCACTACCGTTTTTTGTTTTACTACTGATAGGCACGCGTTTGACCACTATCTCACCTGATGGTAAGCGATGATGTGGTCGAAGATGGAGCACGCTTGCCTACAAGTACCCTATTCACTCATGACTATTTAATCTAATCTAACTAGTCACTACATAGTATAAAACAAAGTCGCTTTCTCTGTCCCTATATCCCTATGTATGTTTTTTAAATAGATAGAGTGATTGAAGAGAATGGTTTATATTATGTATAATTACATCCATTAAATAGTGGATAAATACTGTTATTTTTGAGGTTTCTAATGTGATGTCGTAAATAATTACATTTTATGACGCAGACGAAGTTGCACGGGTCAGCTAGTATTAATTATAAATGCGTAAGTTTGGATGGATGGATTTTTGTTAGTCAATCACGTCGGAACAACTGAACGGATAAAATGATTTCCTCATCTGGAAAATGTCTCGCTGATTTCGCCTTTCTACACCGCACCCAAGAGGGGTAACGTATTGTCAAGCGATGTTGTAATGGAGCTAAACTACTATACCGCGGTTTTAGAAGAGCATGTCAATGAAATGGCACCACGATTACTTCTCGAGCAGCGTCAAGTCTGCGAAACGATTCATCGCCGAGAAAATAATGGGATTGTTCTTTTGTGCTGAATCTTCTGCTGGCCCAACTCCGCAAGCAGGGCCGTCTTTAAGCTATTGGAGGCCCTGGGCACAGCGGGCACATTAGGATAATGGGACCCCAATGACTGGACTATTTTGCTAAAACGTCGACTATAGATGTTTATTGAAGAGCTACTTTCTAGTTTTGAGATATGCAAAATCGCACATTACATTCTGGCAGATACTAGGGGGCCCCAATCGATCGCGGGGCCCTGGGCTCGTGCCCAGAGTGCCCAGTGGAGAAGAGGGGCCTGTCCGCAAGGGCCGCAATATAGCTCTGGTTGTGGCTTCCTGGGGCATTGCTGCAACTTTACTTAGCGGTGGTCGGACTGCACATTACGTTTTTAAATTACCGCTTAATCTTGCAAGCGAAGATACCCCAACATGCAATAATATCAAAAACAGCGGCCGGGGAGTACTTTTGCAGCAGTGTAAGCTCATAGTATGGGACGAGTGCACAATGTCGCACAAGCATGCATTAGAGGAGTTGTACCGCTTTACGAATAAGCTGTTGCAAATTGGGGAAGGTCGTCTGGAATCGGACACAGATGGAAAAATTCAATTTTCCCATCCAGTGGCTACAGAAGATGAACTTATCATGCACGTTTTTCCCAATTTGGAGATTAGCATACAACGAACACTGCTTGTGTAAGAGGGCAGTGCAGTCGCCAAAGAACGAGTGGGTCGCCGTTTAGAAATTCTGCCGCCCGAATTACAGCGCCCAAAAGAACACCTTTTATAGTCATCACCACATTGATCATATTTTGATCAGGCGTTCCGTTCTTACACATTACACATCAAAAATTTTCACGCGAACGAAGTCGCGGGCAACAGCTAGTTAGTTCAATAAAATTATGGTGGTGGTGGTGGTGGCGGTAGTTAAATTATGGTATGGTGTGGTGGAGCTAAGGTCTTATCATAGACACATATTTGTCACTAAAGTATACGAGAGAGCTACACCGATTCTCGCAAAGACCTTCATGATCGAAACCACAAGAGAACAAAAAAAAGAGGTTGCCGCCGACATTGGTCAACCATCATCACTTGCTTCTGAATACGGTAGTAGTGTAGTTGAAAGCAAAGCAAATAACGGTAACCATGTCTTGTCCGATTGCCAAGATAATGACAGTGATCGCTAATGATGGTGATTCAGTATAGATGCCATCGTCATGATGCAGTGCCGGCTACGAGTAAATAGCTGAAATTGTTAGTCACGCCACCAACTTTTAACAAAATGAAGTCTTTAATACTTCATTATCATATTTACATTGTCCAGGACGCGAAGAATACACAGTTATTTTGATTCGTTTAGGAAAATCATTTATTCGCATTTAGTCACTACATTGCCAGCTCTACCACCATTTACTACAAATTCGTCGGCTCATTCAAAGGTAAGGATTACCACATTACTGTTAGTTATGACGTATTGTGTGAGAAACTGCCTGTTCTCGCGGTCACAAGCGACACTATTGAGCATAGGCTTATAGGGTCGATTTACGCAAACTATGATTGGGTTTTCCACTATGGGTTTCTTAATGTCAGAAAGAAGTTTAGAAGTTGACAATCCCGTGCCCCTGGAAACACATTTGGCCTTTGGTCCTGCGCATGATGTCTCCTGGTTCGAATTTTCGCCCAATCGGCCCATAAAAGTAAGGAAAGACAGAGTGCACATGATGGGAAAATACTTGTGTAATTTAATATTTCCTGCTTCGATGGCTGGTTTCCGCTGAGATGGCCCCCATGGCCGAAATCGGCCAGGCTCCCTATAGGGAGGTTTTTATGAAACCTTTTTTAGCTCATGATCTGACAGCGCGCTTCCTGAACGAAGCGCGCTCTAAAAGCGTGAAAGTTTGCACTTATTGCTATAAACAACGAAAGAGAAATGTTTGAAGAGGTTATATGGGATAAAATTGATCATTGTTTCCATTATTTTGCAACGAGTGGCCAAAGTTTGTCATTTATGCCAAAGCTGCAGCTTAGGTGTAATAGAGCCGAGCCAAGACCGCAGCGACAAATAAGCACTTGATTCAAACGACATAGTTTCTACATGTATTGATTTTTGTTAAAATGAACTAAATCATAAACATAATATTTTGTAACAAAATACGTAATAAATAGCTTGCAGATTTTATCTGACTCTCCTTATTTGTGGAGGCTTGCAACAGACTCGCCTGTCGGCCACGACGTTGAATAAATAAAAGTTACCCGAATTTTTTTTTTTTTTATTCAACCTCAAAGGTCTCCCCATAACCTTTCACTCTTTGCGGTGTGTTAGGACCATGCCGTCATGAACGCATCTAAGTCTTCACGCCAGCGTTTCCGAGACCTTTCTCACCGACGACGCCCGTCCTCTGGCTCCCACTGCGTAACGACTTTGACCCATCTGTCCTGATGCATCTTACATAGTGACCCGCCCAATCCCACTTCAGCCTTACCGAACCGTGGAACTACGTATTCTATAGCTGAGCCTAATACTTAGAACGCTCCACTCCATCGCCCTTTGGCAAACCTTGAGTAACCACGAAAGGATATATTTTAAAGATAGTAGATAAATAAGACATTTTTATTTGGTACAAGAATAGAAAACACAACACACAGAAACACAGTTACATAAATCATAAGACTCAAATAAAAACTACAAAAAAGAAACAAATATAAAAATAAAACACATTAAATTAAAAGAAAGAGAAAGTAATTTGCACTATGACATGTTTATGGCTCACTTATGCATTCTATACAAGTTCCAGACTACCTACCTACTAAAAACAGATTTGAACACGGAACAACCAATGTGCAGTGTGAAGTTGCAACAAATGAAAGTCTAACTCAGTATGTGCTACGCTAACGCTGGTATTTTGCTGAATCCCAGTAGCGAAATACGGACGTCGAGCAGATGCAGAACAATTAAAACTTGAATATTAAATAGTGACTTGTGGTGTATGAAATTTTTTGGTGAAAACATTTGTTATTTAATAAGTGTATTTTTTTTTAAGTACCTATGTGTGTAAAATCAATAAATAGTTAAGATAGTATTATTGTTGTGTTATTTTCGATATTGACAATAAAAGATTGGCTGTGATCCACTATATTCATGTTTTGTTTTATTTCACAGTCCAGGCATGTACCTATTGCTAAACTTAGATAAACGAAGATTTCCAAATCTCTACGACTTAAAAAGGAACTGTCAAACCTGACTTTTGAAGGTGTTAAGTACTTTAATATTTCTGGGGCTTATTTATTTATTTTATTATAGCGGCAATAGATTACACACTACAGCCCACTGACAGGCAGAGGACGGACGGACACACATACAAACAAGATGGCATGACAGTTCACTTGTCGTTCACTGCACCTAAGTGATCACGGTGAGATGTCGACAGAATAGACCGGCAGTACCGCTTGCGACCACTACATCAATGAGGAAGTCCTATTGCCGGTCGATTCTGCAGTGCGATTCTGTAAACATATCGAAGTGAACGCTTGGGCGAAGTGAACGACAGGTGAGCTGTCAAACCATACAAACAAGATGGCGTGACAACTCACTTGTCGTTCACTCCACTTATGTGGTCACGGTGAGATGTCGACAGAATCGACCGGCTGGTAAACATGTCAAAGTGAAGGCTTGGGTGAAGTGATCACGAAGTGAGCTCTCAGTTTAAGTAATCAAGATGGAATGACAGCTCACATCGTGATCACTTCACGCAAGCCTGCACTTTAACATGTTTACAGCAGTGCGACTCTGTGAACATGTCGAAGTGAAGGTTTGGGTGAAGTGATCACGAAGTGAGCTGTCAGTCCAAGTAATCAAGATGGAATGACAGCTCACTTCGTGATCACTTCACGCAAGCCTGCACTTTAACATGTTTACAGCAGTGCGACTCTGTGAACATGTCGAAGTGAAGGTTTGGGTGAAGTGATCACGAAGTGAGCTGTCAGTCCAAGTAATCAAGATGGAATGACAGCTCACTTCGAGCCGAGTCACCCGCGTCCGTAGGAGATTACCTAATGTTAGACCCTACACGTGGTCCCCGGGTGGTGCTATTCAGGTGACAGTAACTGGTGGTAGGCTTCGTCCGATGGCTTGTGACCACCCACTGGGCAAAGACGTACCGCCAAGCGGCCTAGCCGCGTTCCGGTACGATGCCCAGTATAGCCAATTCAGAGGAGTTGGGTCGAAATAGTAGTTCCAATGCAGGCAGACCAACCAGGCTTGCGCTGACATGGGCGTATCGGGAGACTAGTCGCGGAGGGTAGCGGGATCCGAGGCACGGTGCGCCACTGGCCGACCGCAGGTAGTTGGGGGCCCAAGTAGTGTGTTAGCCACACATGAAAGGCTGCCCCGCCAACTGTCGAAAAATCCCGGAATGCGCCATCGTGCTGGGTGGCGACCAGACGAGAGGGCCCGATGGACATTCCCGGGGGGCTCGGGCGTCCCCGCAGTCTCCAGGCTAGTCCCCCAAAGATGCCGTCCTGCCAGAGCGTGCCTGAAGGTTAGCAGCATGGAACCTCATTTCACTTCCTTCTCCTCTCCTTCCTTCATTCAAATGTTGTTATATGAACAGGAAAAATAAGAGAAAAGCTGTACAGCGGCAGCACTCCCTCTCGCACAAAGTGAACCTCTCCAACATACGAGGTCTGCACTCAAATCTCGCCGCAGTCCACCACCACCTAGAGACGGAGAAACCAGCGCTCTTATTTCTATCGGAGACGCAGATCGGATGTCCGTCAGACGTGTCATATCTGTCTTACCCAGGGTTTATCCTGGAGCACCACTTTAGACCACGCGCGGGTGTATGTGTGTACGCCCGGGACGACATCTGCTATCGGCGTCTCCGAAACCTTGAAGACTCCAGGTTCTCAACGCTGTGGGTTATAGTGGACACAGGCCTGGACAAAATTGTCTACGCCTGTGTCTACCGTTCGCACAGCGGTGATTTGGAGACAACTGGGCTCACACAGCACCTGAGTGAGGCAGCGGATGCGGCTCAGCAGCAGTAACACCAATTGGGCAGAAGGGTACCGCCCTTCTGCCCAATTGGTGTTACTGGGGGACTTCAATGCCCACCATCAGGAGTGGCTCTTCCCATACCAGTGCACAGACCATGCTGGACGAGAGACGCGAAAGCTAGCGCTAGCTTTAAATCTTACCCAGCTGGTCCAGGGGGTGCCGGATGTTGATTCGCACACTGCCAATTGCTTGGACCTTTTGCTGACAACTGATCCAGACCGCTACTCGGTGACGATTTCTTCACCACTGGGTAGTACGGACCACTGTCTGGTGAAGTCTGTGTCCGTCTACTCCCCGCCCGATCCTAGCCCAAGAGGCACCCGGCGGGTATGGCGATACAGGTCAGCAGATTGGGATGGCTTGCGATCTTTCTTCGCATGTTACCCTTGGCAGCCTACTTGCTTTTCTTCGACTGATGCTTCGTCGTGCGCGGACGCCGTGACGGATGTGTTGCGGAGGGGAATGGAGTACTACATTCCGTTCTCTGACGTAACAATGTCTGGCGAAGCTCGTCCATGGTTTGGTGCCGAGTGCCATCGCGCTGATGCGCTTAAGCACGCGGCGTACCTAGCATGGGTCGACGCTCGTACGCGCAAAGCAAATGATGTGAGTCAGAAGAAGAGAGCCTTCAACAGGGCTGCCAAGTCCTGCAAGAAGTTGTTGCGGAGGGCTCGATTTGACCACATTAGCCGAATAGGGAACAAACTTTCTTCATACCCAGCAGGTAGTAAGGCTTTTTGGTCCCTGGCTAAGTCGGTCGAATCGAACTTCTGCCGCCCCTCACTACCACCACTGCTGAGACCCGACGGGACGCTGGCCCACTCCGCTGAGGAGAAAGCGAACTTGTTTGCTTCTTTGTTTGCGGAATCTTCACGTCTGGATCCTGGCGGCGCCGAGCCCCCTGCTTCTCCTGCTGGATGCGAGTCGAGTATGTGGAACATTCGCATTCATCAGAAGGACGTCCGTAGGGTACTGCGTAACCTAGACGTGAACAAGGCTAGTGGCCCCGACGGGATACCGGCAATTGTGCTGAAGACTTGTGCGCCTGAGTTGTCTCCGATCTTGACACGCCTATTTCGCCTTTCGTTTGAGACTGGAAAAGTGCCAAAGGCTTGGAAGTAAGCTAACGTGCAGCCCGTGCCCAAGAAAGGTAGTCGAGCAGATCCGTCGAACTATAGACCTATCTCAGTAACGTCCATACTCTGTAAGAGTATGGAACGCGTGCTGAATCATAAGCTCCTGGCATACCTAGAAGCAAATGATATCCTTAGTGACCGACAATACGGATTCCGCCGAAATCGGTCTACTGGGGATCTTCTTGCGTATGCCATTCACATCTGGAGTGAGGCCATAGAGAAGCACGGGGAGGCACTAGCGGTCTCCCTTGACATCTCTAAGGCCTTCGACAGGGTCTGGCACGATAGCCTTATTAGTAAGCTTCCTTCCTTCGGTCTGCCCGCCGGATTGTGTGATTGGATCGCGGATTTCCTGAGGGATCGGTCTATACGAGTGGTCATTGATGGCTGCTCGTCTGGACTGCTGGATATTAATGCCGGGGTTCCTCAGGGGTCGGTGCTTTCGGCAACACTGTTCTTGCTGCATATTAATGATCTGCTTAAACCCGGTACCTTTGGGTATGCAGACGACAGCACTGTTGCTGAGAGATACGTGTCCGACGCACGAGCTGATGGGTCGCAGAACCGGTCTCTCCGGGAGGCTATGGTTGAGCGCTTGAACGTGTCCTTACAGGCTGTCTCAGAATGGGGCGAAGCCAATCTGGTCAAATTCAATGCTGCTAAGACCCAAGCGTGTCTATTTTCCGCTAAACGGTGCCAATTGCACCCAGCTCCATCTTTCCGAGGTGCAACCGTGCCGATAACCGACCAACTTGAGCTTCTTGGGGTCACATTAACATCTACCCTCAATTTTGGCCCTTTCATAGAGGCAAAAGCTCAAGTGGCTGCAAAGAAGTTGGGGATCTTAGCAAAAGTGAGACGGTACTTTACGCCGGAACAGCTGCTCAAACTCTATCAAGCGCAAGTTCGATCATGTATGGAGTACTGCTCTCATCTTTGGGACCGATCTGCCAGATACCAGCTTGATGCCCTTGAGTCAATTGAGAAACGAGCCAAGAGGATCATCGGCGATGATAGGCTCGTCGCGACGAAGCTCCAAAGTCTTGAGCATCGACGACGAGTTGCTAGCCTGTCGGTTTTCTACCGGTTGCATTTTGGGGAATGTGCGACGGAATTGCATAATTTGATTCCGCCAAGCCCGTTCCATCATCGGACCACAAGACGAACGGCGATGCGCCACCGGTACATGGTGGACATCCCACCCACGCGCACAAAACGTTTTGGGAACACATTCATAGTGCGTGCAGCTAAGGAGTGGAATTCCCTGCCGGAGTCTGTGTTTCCTGATAGCTATAACCTGGCAGTATTTAAGTCAAGAGTGAATAGGTTACTTCTAGGCAAGCGTGCTCCATCTTCGACCATATCATCGCTTACCATCAGGTGAGATAGTGGTCATACGCGAGCCTATAAATAGTAAAAAAAAAACAAGATGGAATGACAGCTCACTTCGTGATCACTTCACGCAAGCCTGCACTTTAACATGTTTACAGCAGTGCGACTCTGTGAACATGTCGAAGTGAAGGTTTGGGTGAAGTGATCACGAAGTGAGCTGTCAATCCAAGTAATCAAGATGGAATGTCGAAGTGAAGGTTTGGGTGAAGTGATCTCGAATTGAGCTGTCAATCCATGTTATCAAGATGGAATGACAGCTCACTTCGCGCTCACTACACTCGAGTTTTCACGGTGAGAGGTTTACAGAATCGACGGGCTGAATCGACTGGCAGAATCGAGCGCAGGCGGCACCCTTTGCCAGTTGTCGAGGGCCAATATAACAGCCCACTTTTTTAGGGTTCCGAACATCCGTTAGAAACGGAACCCTTATAGGATCACTCGAGTGTCTGTCTGTCTGTCCATCTGTCACAGCCAATTTGCTCCGAATCTACGGGACCGATTCTATTGAAATTTGGTAGACTTATGAATTTCTGTGACCCAAACACGGACGCGTTACGAAAATACATAAATTTTGAGTATGGAGTCAGTTTTGAAAATAACAAAAAAGGTTTTTTAAACTGTACTGTGAAAGAAATTAGACAAAAAATTACCATTCACGCCGTTATCTCCGAAAAACCAAACCTAAAATTTTGAAAAAAATGCAGATAATAAATAGTTCATTATCTATTGATTACAGAAAAACATACAAATTCTATAGTGTAAAAATAACATGTTACAAAAATTAAATTCTTTCGGAACCCTTTACACACTAGTCCGACTCGCACAAGGCCAGTTTTTTTAATAATGTTCCACATAATTTTAAAGTTGAAAGTATCACCGACACCACTAGCTGGATTTGCAGCTCCTCCGACAGGTAACGCCTTATTTTATAAAGGACCTTCAGCCGATAGATACAAATGTGCGTCCATGTTCAGACTCAGATTACGAGCTTCTCTAACTCAACTGACCGATTCACTGCCTTTGCACTTGGTTCCTGAAAGCAAGTATTGAGTTTTAGTAGAGTTGTACGTACCAAACCGTTTCTCTGTCCAACATGCTATACTGTTGAGATCTTAGTTGAGATAATTTAACGCACTATCAAAGTCTTAAACCTTAAGACTTAAAATAAATATAAACTTGTACATCATCAGCATAAATGTGGTAGGTACCTACATCGCTTCATAGAATTTATAATGTCAGCACAATCCAAATAAAAAATGGGGCCCAGTATAGAGACTTGCGGAACTTCCCTAATCTACTCTATCGGGGGTGCGCGACGAAACAAAGGATGAGCCATTTCTTAACCGATGTCAATATGCTGCTGATGGTTAGTGAGAGAAATATAAAACCAGTTTATCCTATTTTGATCAAAACCGTATAAGCTCAGCTTAGAAAGAAACAAACAAATGTTGATTTGTTTCTTTAATTAAAATATGAAGTATATTTTAACTGACCACACAGAATTATTGGTGAAGCTCATAATGCTAATAATTGCACTAAAAGCATTTTACTAGAATAAACTTCCTTTCTCAGAGCGCGTTCGTTCTTAAGAATCCCAAAGCAGCAAGCCAGGCAATAGAGCCACGAGAGAATTGGGACCTTTGTCCCAATCCCAGGATCCCGTTGATACCACTCCAATATGATATTGCGAATTTCGAGAACTGAGTCGGGCAATATACCTGTAGTGCGGCACTTCCGATTCCACAAGAGTTTATTTCAGACTAATTTGCAGATGAACAATCCTGGCTACACGGTAGTGCAATGTAATCACAAGTTCATATGGGCTCGTGCCTTCGATTAGGAGCTCGAAGCTACTAATTCAAAAGTATTAAAGAATGAGGTGGGTCACGATTATATATAGTTTTTTGAGTGTATATACACAGGTTAAGGCAAGGCGTTTGATTGTGTGAGCCATGAAACACTTTTCCTGTCACTAGAGCATTACGGATTAGGAAAAACAGCCTTGAACTTAGTAAAATCGGCAACAATATAAACGGCAGTAATTCAACAGGATTCAACATGAAAATGGGGGTACCTCAGGGCTCTATTTTGGGTCCTTTCTTAGTTTATATAAATTAATTATATCACTAGAAATGGGAACCAATTAATTCAACCAGTTTTCAGATATGCTAAAGTAGCAACATCTTTTTAAAATAAATTGTCGCCAAATATATTAGAAGTGAATGAGACGAAATTAAAAATTGTATAAAACGCACACTATGTTGACAAGCACATTATAAACTAGGGGAGTACATTGATGATAAAAATTCTTGGCTCAATGATGGTCCGCTCTACAATGAGTGACTGACGCGCCCAAACTTTGATTAAGACGTGACGACTTTGTTAGACTTGCTGAAGATTGTAAGACCATCTTTACAATGTATAGACTCAATCTCTTCTGCATTGTTTAATTTAAAGGTAGGGTCGGTGGAGATAGGGTCGGTGAGTGTGTTTTACTGCAGAACTACTTGCTGCTCTTGGCGCTGGCGCGGCAGAACTAGCTTCATCTATTTGACAGACAGACCTTGACAGTTCAAAAGTAAATTATAGGCCTGTAAATGGTCTATTTGAAATAAAGGATTTTGACTTGATTTTGTTAGTGTCCAAGATGGCACTGCTGATCTGCTGCCCTTCTAACAACATAATTACTTATGTTATGAGCATCTAGTCCGTGTTTAGTCTCGTCAGTAAGTAGTAGCTGTATTACTCGCGCCGTGTTCAGAGGGTTCACTGCAGTAACTGGCAAATGTCACGTTGTATTAAAACAGTGCCGTAATATCTCAGAACAATCACTGTTTCTATAAAATATGGTTTGTGTTAAAAATACGAGGGTTTTTTATCTTCCATTAGAGTATTCGATGCATTTCCCAAGTTCAAAGTAAATTCTTTGACTATCTATTGTTATCGCCGTCTGACTTCTTAGGTAGCTATCTTAGTTACGCGTTTTGCTTTTTTATTATTAAATATTCATTCAGTCATTTATTTCCGATACTTGGCAAATTTTCCATTCGAGGTCTTTCAACTAAATCGTAATTAAATTCTCGACGCATCTTACAGCTTAGAGTTGCGATAAGCTGTGGAAAATTTCATTCAGCGTTTAGTACGTCGCGTCGTCATATTGATTTTGTAGTATATTTTGCTACCAAAAAATGGGTCTAGGTATTTCTCTAATTAATTTAATTTAACAATAAATATGAGAAAGGTACCTGATATCTAGTGGTAGTAATAGGTACACAACAAGCAACGAAACAAATAATGATGTAAGTAAAAAAGCCAGTAAAAGAGTGGCAAAGGCAGGTTGTTGAGAGAACGATACAAAAAGGAACGAGCTTCCTACCTGATCAGAATTAGAGATTGCAAACCGGGACGACCAGGCCGGGCCCGCCCGGCCCTGGTGGGCACCCACCGGGCCCGGCCATGCTTACCGGACCCGTTAAGTAAACAGCGGTGCGCGGCGCGGGAGCGCCACCTCGTAGAATGTAGGTGCGTTGGCATCGCAACCGAATATACTTTCTTTTTGTTATATTATACTTATGAAGCGAACGTAACGTAACCAATTTTACGTTACATTTTGTTAGTTAAGACTATTCAAGTTTGGTTGTTTACAGTTACAGTACAGCTAGACTATAAGATTTCGATATTTGCTCAATTAGTAATAGTAACACTCACTAGTCTTAATAGCCAAAGTTTAAGAAAAAACATAATAGTTTACTTTAATAAATAAGAATTTGTTGTGTTTATACCAAAGCTACTAAAGTTTATCTATCTATCTAATCTAAGTTGTTAAGAAACGTTTAGTACTTTAAGCTGCGTTATGGGTTTCTTATTTTAATACTATGTTTTCAAATAGACACTATAAGGAGTAAAGAGAAAGACCTGCTTGTTTAAACTTATAAAAATGAATAATTACTAATACTAATGTTACTTTTCCGTCCATAAGTAAAAGTAATCAATTCTGTATTTCTGTTTTAAGTATGATTTTGAGACTTGAGTGAGACTGATTATTATGATAATTGTTCATAAGTCAGTTTGAAATAAATATTAACCATGAATCATTGTTTTTTCCATTCATACATAGAACATTTTCATAAAATACTTTAAGGCTGCTCTCTCGAGAAATGCTTAAAAACAGCGTGCAGATGAAGCAACTTTTCGTCAGCATTTACTGAGAACTTACATCTGAAAAAAATAGGTAGTAATCTACATGATATGATACGTAATTTGGTTTAGCCAGAATTTATGTATCGGTATCACATAATAAGAAAAAAAATCACCAAATCACCTCCAAATCGTTGAGATGAAACCATTTTACTCCTTCATTTTTTAGCAAAAGTCTAAAAAAATTTTCTACTGCTTTGCAATACAAACGAAATTGGTTTTGTTACTTTTTTAAAATATGCGTTATTTTTTTATAATAAATTAAAAAAATGCGGGTAACGGAGTGGCGCGTAGAGGAGTAGTTAGCTCCGTTTGTATGCACAAGGTCGTTGGCATATATACAAGCCTTAAAGGTTTCAGCGCTAAAACACAACCCGGCTGGGCCTGGCGGACCCGGACGGCTTGTTGAAGAATGCAACCGGGTCCGGCCGGGTTGAGAAACGTACCGGGTTGCGAGCTCTACTCAGAATAGGACACCTAGGGACACTCGTTTTCAGGATGATGTTCTAATTGACCCACTTTATATGCGTCAGTGATGCGAATTTTTTGCGAATGTGTGTGCGAATAAGTTGAAGGCGTCTGTTCGGTTCTGAGCAAACATCTCTAATGCACTACAGAAACGGGGTAGTTTAACAGAAGATAACTAAAGATGTTATTATATGGGCCGCCCACGACATCTAGCTTTTCTGTTTTGGATCTTTTGACCATTGATTGACGACTAGCACTTTGCCCGCGACTTCGTTCGCGCGAATTTAGTTGGTACTCCACGAACTTCATCTCCCTTACTTAGTTATAGACTAAACGAAGGGCAGTTCGCTCAAAATGCAACATTTTTCTAACTTAGAGTATTTTTATACCCGTCGCAACTTGTAAACGAAAGGTCCGATTTGAATAATTTAAGTGTAATTTACATTTACATAACCAACCTTAATAATTAAACAATTTAAATAGATAAGAATTAATATCATGATACAAAAATCACCATTATTCCATTTCACACCTTGGGTTACATTATCGAAGTTTTTATACGGACCCCTAACTTTTTTGAAAATATTCTATAGCCTATGTTACTCAGTGATAATGTAGCTTTCTAACGACAAAAGAATTTTTCAAATCGGTCCAGTTGTTTTTAAGTTTATTCGTTACATACAAATATATAAAATATACAAAATTTTCATCTCTATAATATTAGTGAAGATTAGTGTAGAAGTGTAGATCTAGATGAATAACCAGACACATGCCATAATATTAAACAAGATATTAACCCATTAGCCACGAGATATTATAATACAAACATAATTTTATGAATGGCGACAGTTTATGTAGGTAGGTAAAATTATATCACACTGTAATATTTTCTTTTACTCTGTTTTTAATTTAAACAAAGATATAATAAACCCACAATTTTCATTCACACAATCAGTTAGTGTGTAAGAATGCGCAGGTCGGTAAGTGTAGGCACCTAACTATCAGAAGTGAACACAGGAATGAGAGATTATTATGTCACAGTTAAATTCTGATCTATACACTGCGCTTGTTTGAAATACTAGAAAATTTATTAGACACAATCAGATCTGCAGAACTAACTATATCTAGGACTAGCTGACCCGCGCAACTTCGTCTGCGTCACAATTTTCATTACTGCTCCGCTCCTATTGGACTTAGCGTGATGACATATAGCCTATAGCCTTCCTCGATAAATGGGCTATCCAACACTGAAAGAATTTTTCAAATCGGACCAGTAGTTCCTGAGATTAGCGCGTTCAAGCAAACAAACAAATAAACTCTTCAGCTTTATAATATATATTAGTATAGATTCGGCCTTGAATGCAATGGAATTTCAATTCAAGTTCATGTTATATGTTGTAAATGTACAATCTGTTTATTTGAATAAATATGATGAGTATATTACGCTAGTATAGGCAGCGCCTAGAGACAGCTGAGCAGCGGCTGCGGTGGCACTATGTACTGTTGTGTAGTACAGCCACATTTGGACACTTATGTTTACGGGAGCGAGCATATAGCTGCAAACTAACCACAAATTCAGGATCAGCTGCTAGTCTATTCTGTAAACAACTATTTCGATATCGAGCTTCACCTGAGTGACAAAACTCACAAAATGAGCTTTATTGTACACAACATAAAGGTCTTAATTTGAAACTCACCTCGGATTCCCCTGTCGAGATACGAAAATGTTCTTACAGAATACCACTAATGCTCTGAAAATTGCAGTTGGAATAAAAAAACCTTTTTTATAAAAAATATAACCGACTTCCAAAAACAAAACACTACAAAGTATAAGTAAAATAACTTTAATTTTGTAAGTCGGTGTTTTTGGTTATTCCGTTTTTTGACACCGACTTCCGAAATTAAACCTATTTTATACTTTGTAGTGTTTTGTTTTTGGAAGTCGGTTATATTTTTTGTAAAAAAGTTTGTTATTTTTCACTATTAAGTGGTACCTGCGTACCCATTCACAGCGTACCGGCGTGATGTTATTTTATGAAAATAAAACTTACTAAATGCTTTCGGTGTAAACGTCTCGTCAATACGAATGAAATAAGCCCAAACACTTGATAGTTCCTACATACCGATGTGGAGTTCCCTTGATTCTCTGTCGTCTCCATCATCAGATCTGATTCAAACCTTCATTGTTTTGTAGTATCACCCAATATACACACGAATATCAAGTTTTTACCAGATGCGGGCCTACAATTTTCGAGAGTTGCCCTCAATTTCTCAGGGTTTCCAGATACTGAAGTGGTGGCAATGGGACCACAACGGCAGCATACCCTTTAATATAAAAAAGATTCATCGAAATCGGTTCATAAACGACGAAGTTATCCGCGAACACATAAAAAGATATGTATACATATATATAAACATACGCGGTCGAATTGAGAACCTCCTTCTTTTTTTTATTAGAAGTCGGTTAAAAACCCAATTAGGTTCACTTTGCACGTACCTGAAATCGAACCCAAGACCTAATCCCCAGCACGTTAGTAAGGGTTTACTAAATTGTCCTAGCCTTTAACACAAATCTATGTTTCACAGCAACAATAATGGCTTGTAAATTACGATCCAGTGTGAATTGGAAACGCTCCAGACTGGTCTCAATTGTGTCTCAATTACTTGATGCATGAAGTTCTGATTGCACTGCTGCTGGTGCAATCGGCTCTATCCTCAGGATGAGCCCACTTCAGCCACTTCCTCCGATTACTGACTAGTTTTAACCGACTTCTAAAAAGAAGGTGGTTCTCAACACATATATATATATGTATTTTTTTTATGTTTGTTCGCGGTTAACTTCGTCATTTAGAAAAGGGTAAAGGGTATTCTGCCGAGGTGGTCCCATTGCCACCACGTCAGGATCTGATGATGGAAACCCTGAGAAATCGAGGGCAAATCTCGAAAATTGTAGGCACGCATCTGACACGCACTAAACGTTTTGGGAACACATTCATAGTGCGTACAGCTAAGGAGTGGAATTCCCTGCCAGAGTCTGTGTTTCCAGATAGCTACAACCGGGGAGTCTTTAAGACAAGAGTGAATAGGTTGCTTCTAGGCAAACGTGCTCCATCTTCGACTGCATCATCGCTTACCATCAGGTGAGATTGTGGTCAAACGTAAGCATATATATAGTAAAAAAAAAACTTATATTCGTGTGTATATCGACTACAAATAATGAAGGTTTGGATCAGACCTGATGATGGAGACGACAGAGAGTCAAGGGAACTCCACATCGGTATGTAGGAACTACTAAGTGTTTGGGCTTATTTCATTCGTATTGACGAGACCTTTACCCCGAAAGCACTTAGTAAGTTTCATTTTCATAACATAACATCACACCGGTACGCTGTGAATGGGTTCGCAGGTACCACTAAAAAGTGAAAAATAAAAAACTTTTTTACAAAAAATATAACCGAATTCCAAAAACAAAACACTACAAAGTATAAAATAACTTTAATTTCGGAAGTCGGTGTCAAAAAACGAAATAACAATAACATCTACTTCCGAAATTAAAGTTATTTTATACTTTGTAGTGTTTTGTTTTTGGAAGTCGGTTACATTTTTTGTAAAAAAATTTTCTTCAATTGTTAGCGTTCAATTCTTAAATTCTTATTTTTGTATATTTCTAGCGTCATACGATGTGTTTGAGAATACACCTAGTTAACTGTAGTAGGTACCTAATCATGCAGGGGGAGCTTGTCACGTGAAAAGCTATTACGAGTAGATAGATCCCCCCACCGGTCTCTCTAGAACGTCTAACAGAGTGAACGCAAACATTTTACTCATCAATAATTATGACTATATATACAAGAATTACTCATTTAAAGGTATTAGATTCCTTTAAACGAGTAATTCTAGTATATATATATATATCTCATCTGAATCTCGGAAACGGCTCCAACGATTTTCATGAAATTTTGTATTCAGGGATTTTCCGGAGCGACAAAACGATCTAGCTAGATATCATTTTTAAATAACGTCGTAAAAAACTTTTACGCAACTTTTACGATGGGTGTTATGTATGGGACCAACGCCGAAATCGCGTAAAAAAATAAGTTGTGCAGTAGATACATTTTGCAGTCGTATTCTTTTTCAAACTTGAGGAAGCCGTCATTCATCATTGTGTGTTTCTGCTGGCATCACTTTATAGGGGCATGCAGGACCTTGAGAATCGCGTGTTGCAACATTAGTTAAATTTTATTGCCTTATTAGTTAATCTCAATATTCATTATTGCTGTTGCTTAATGGAAACTCATAAAAAAAGGTTTTCTCTGATTACCTTACCAAATTCTGAGTTTCAGTCCCGGGAATATGGGTTTTTTATAGTAGATGTTTCTTTATCTTTATGTTTCTTAGCATACCTTTTAAATAAAATTTTAGCCTAAATTTAAGCTAAACGGCAATATACTTATGGTAGAAAAAAAAACCGGACAAGTGCGAGTTGGACTTGCCCACCGAGGGTTCCGTACATTACTTTAAATAAATATAGTCTATTTGTTTATGATTTAATTACAAATGTATAGTTTCAGACTTTTCCCTATACTTGTAGTACAAGGCAGTATAACGGGAAATCTAATATATAAAATTCTCGTGTCACAGTTTTCGTTGCCATACTCCTCCGAAACGGCTTGACCGATTTTGATGAAATTTTGTGTGTGTATTCGGTAGGTATGAGAATCGGCCAACATCTATTTTTCATAATAAAAAAAAAAAATAGGCGGTAGGAGTAGGGTAGGAGTAGGGTTGGAGTAGGGTAGGAGTTATATTATAGATGAAAATTGTGACGCAGACGAAGTTGCGCGGGTCAGCTAGTACCCTATAAACTTTGATTCCCATGAGAGTGTCGAAATCAGTGCCGTAAATAGCATGTTCTACGCCCTGTGCGAGTTTCTATACCGCGCCCTTGTTTTTTAGATATTATAGGTAGCTAAGGCAATGCTATGTATAGACCTACTTTATTTCATTCAAGGTGGTAAAATAACACCTTGGGTTGGAAGGACCTTGGTGTTGGTGGACGAATTATCTAATATTTTGGAAGAGAACCTTCGCCTATTATACCACCCGCTATGTCTCACTCACTAAAACGCAACTTCACTAGTACAAAGGCACCGTCCTACGTCGCGTTCAACCGACAAAATCGCTAGGCCGGTCAACCTTTCTTGGCCAATCGTCGAGCGCAAGTAAGTTTTTATTAATTTGAGCATATTGAATGATCTTTCGCAAGCTACAATCTCCGGCATTGTTGAAAAAAACTTATAGCGACTACTACATTGGGAAACATCTCTTTTTTTAAATCTAGTTCGACTTTAGGCTATAGTCTATAGCTTTAAGAATACCCAGACTTGAACTACGGTCACATTTATCAAATAATATAGTCGTTTCAACTGGACTCTTTAAATCTCTTCCGATAAACATTAAACACAAACACCTACGCTCGTGCGCTGCCAAAAAAATGCAAGCGCGATGTTTTGTCTAATTTAACAGATGTTTTTTATGATACTGGCATGTAGGTACGTATGTGTTGGAATCAAGCACCAGGGGCGTAGCGGGAACTTATCAGGAGCAATGCGAAAAAATTATAGTCCTGCCTGGTCTGGCCATTCTTGCACCCCCCAGAGTTTACGCCCTGTGCCTGGGCACCGGTGGTATTTACGGCACTGGTCGAAATATACGCTTTTTGTATCCCTATCTTTTTTTACGTAAACTTAGATGTTTGTTTTTTTCACAGCTTCAAGGGACTGTAGACCTGAGTACCTAATTACTTATATGGTTTTAATTTCAACTCGATACCTCCACGCGATCTCGAGATAAAGGGTCTTGACAGACAGACAGACAGACGGACAACAAAGTGATCCTATAAGGGTTCCGTTTTTTCCCTTTGAGGTACGGAATCCCAAAAATACTGCGTCGACACCAAATAAATTGAGAAAGACGGCAGGCGTGACACATAGGGTGACTGGTGTTTGAGTTTGTTTCTTCAAACGGGATGTTCTACAAAAGACATCGATACAAATTAGTTCTAGAACATTCCAGTTGAAGGAACGCACTCAATTACCATTCACCCAGTTTAATGAAAACTCCAATGAATGTCATCAGCCCGGTGGTAGGAGTTTCCCTAATCCA
Organism: Lacanobia wlatinum; assembly: GCA_947578705.1. Lineage (NCBI taxonomy): Eukaryota > Metazoa > Arthropoda > Insecta > Lepidoptera > Noctuidae > Lacanobia > Lacanobia wlatinum. The sequence goes on along the minus strand of OX388022.1, from coordinate 4,743,089 downwards.
TTGTAGGTTTCGCTGAATTTCGTTAGAATCAAGCATGACGTATTATCGCCCCATAGGTACCTACACCTAGGTAAACAAAAACATTACCTGTTAGGCAATGGTGTTGTTGTTGTGGATTTTACTAACCAAAATACCGCAACTAGGTAGAACATAATTTTCGGCGAAAGTTCGCAAGGTGGCTGATAAGTAAGCGGTACCAGCAGCTACTAGCTGAGCTTAGCCGAGGATCCACTTAAATGGCAAGCGATTGGGGAGACATGCCCAAATTGTGGCCTGCAATAGACTGGCTGATAAAAATTAGGGGAAAAGTCACCGCTATGTTAACTTTTAGCTAGATTGGACCAAGTTATCGGCAACGTTAATGATGCAATTCTCAAAAGTACTGGTGTATAGGCACTTAGAGCACTCCAGCATGTGAGTAGGTGAGTCAGACAGGTCTAGTAAAAGTCCGATAGGTACTGATTGAGTGCTTTTCATAAAAGCCTCCTCAGTTCACGTCCGAGGCCCTAGGCCCTAGAAAAAGAGTCTTAATTCCAAATGTAAGGGGTTGATCACGTGACATTTCGACAGCGTTTTACAATCCGATGCATCTTTGACGTGTTGAAAAACGCCTTCGCAACGGTACCTACCGGTGACAGAATGTGACTTGTCTAGAGCCTCAAGTGGCAAACTAACTCGCTGCTAGCAAAAGGGTACAGTAGGTACCTATTGCTGGTAACACTAATAAATCAAGCATCTTTGAGTGCAAGTTCAATTGCTATTGTAATGCACCAATCAATACATAACGGCAGTTATTAAACTGTATTGTCACTCAGTCATGTGCCGCGGCCTTCACGCAATGTGTTGTGGATGTCAAGGCCGCGCTCATTAGTGATCGAGGAGCTTCTGATTAGTTCCTATTGATAATACCTACGTTTATGTAATGTTCATGTTTGTTGTCCGCCTGGTCTGTAAACATGAAATGCATAATAGAGAAACTGTAATACACTGCTGTAACCTATGTTTACAAATAAATAATTTTAATAGTAACGATTGATTGATTAGAAACTTATAATTCGACACAAACTAAGGTTCTTACAGGCAGGTAGCTACTTTTGGAAACTAAATAATAAAGACCCTAGTTAGGTTTAGCACCAATTTTTTTCAAACTTACTACTTATGCAACCGATTTTTTTACTCTCTTCGATGCCCATCAAGAGATTGTAAGGGATCCGTCACTAAAATTATATAAATTATCTTTTATTGATTTGAAAAGGCAGAAAATATGCAAATAGTTATCCAATTTTTTGGAAAACTGTTTGACGACCAATATTTTATACATATAGAGTAATATTTTTCTATACCTACCTATCTTATAAAATAATATTGTTAGTACCTAGTGTAAGTACTTACTGTGCTTACCTAGGTATATGTTTTGTAATAATTAAAGAATTTAAACAACAAAGAAAATGACTAGGTAAATATTATGATCGCTTATTATTTGTCACGTAGGTAGGTATACCCCCCACCGACCATTTTTTATTAACTCTCCGGTTTATTGGAAATCACGGAATTCTCACATCATAACAAATTTTACGGTTGACATGCTTGACACCTAGGTATTTATTAGAATTTTACAAGTGAACGAATGTTAAACTACTCATCTGTTTCTTAATTTGAATAGGTACCTACTTTAGAAACACCTCATCATTCAGCTGCATACCACTACTAGACAACTGAATACTGGCTGGAGACGACTGGCTCTGTGCCTCCTTATCCATCGGACTTCTTTCTTGGCCGTACATAGCGGGGCTACGCAACAGCTGCTACCGACGGGTACCTAAACATGACGCTGAGTTAAATAGGCATTTTTTGTTATTTGTTTTTAGCTAATCTCGGCCCAAATTGGTCCACTGAACGAGCTCTCATTAACAAACGCACGGACAGTTTAATTATCGTGATTACAGGTTTCTGGTTCAGCGCGGATTGACAGTCCTTCCGACCGTCCAGTCTCCGATCCTCACCTTTGATACTGCTTCCATCTAGGGATGACAATTCGACCCTATGAGTGATATGAAAGAAAAGGGAGTTAGTGATAGCGTGACGGTTGTCAGGACAAAATGGAAGAAAAAAACGTGTTGCGCAGACTGCAAGTAACATGGGACAAGGGCAGGAAGATGATGAAACTCGACATAGGTCTCTACCTCCAAATGGACTGATGACATGTATAAGACCCTTCCTATTGCCTATACATGAGATAAAAAGTTGTTTTCCAGTTTGGCTAGGTCATTGCAGGGTTGAATCACCTGATCGTCTGATAAAAAGATGATTCCGTGCTTCGGAAGGCACGTATAAGCCGGTGGTCCCGACCGGCAAATGGCGGTCGTCAAGGCAGTTGAGGCAGTTTAGAAACTCTGACACATGGGTGTACGGAGTCGTTAGACCTTATACATATACTGCCCACAGGATAAGAAGAAGATCCATGAGATCAGTCGATGCGCAAAACAACACCTCAGAAGTAAAAAGTATCGCCTTTAAAAGTTTGAACTAAAACTATTCTAAACCTCAGTTGAAATCTAAAAAACATAAAAACGAAAAAAAAAATCTGCACAACCAAAATCAACAACATTTGGCCACCATTAAAAAAGTCAAACCGATTCATGTCCCACAAATCACTGATCGATCGTCTCCAGGCGTTTCCCTGCCACCTGCGCACGCGCAATTGGCGCTGTGAAGGAGTGCCGAGAATAACTCGAACCACCTCGCGCCGGTTATAACCAGCTCTCGAGCAATAGAGGGCTACTAGGGCAATTAGTAGGCGCACATCGCACTGACCGCGGGCAAAATAATTTATATAGGTAGGTACTTGCCTAGCTATACATTTTCGGGCCGAACGAGAGCACGTAATTTTAAACGAATATCTGTCACTTTTTAATCACAGTTTCACAGTTTATTCTTTTTGGAAACATTGGAAACGTGTGTTAAGTAAAAATAATTAGTACTGACTTGTACTGCCTAAATGTCACCGTGCAATGAATGGATTGACTCCATTCATTTTGAAACTGTTCGATATCGCTGACAGAATGTCACTAATTTGTCTAGTGCACGAGAACTTAACCTATTCGTAAATAAAAGGCTTTTTTGACAGATTGCGACTCGCAATCTGCTTTAAAATTAGTAAAATTGGCCCTCAGTTCGATGCGTAACAAACGACTGCTCGCGGCAGTAGGTATCGTCCATAACCACGCACCGTGGTAATACCTAACTAATGAAGGTACCTACAACAAAGCTAGGCGTAGTTGCAAGTTGTCCGCTCCGCTGTTAGTGGCGCCGCTCCCTAGCTGGCTGCAGATTCTTAATTGACAGGGGTTTTTTGAGAGCGGCACTTTATAGATGATGAAACTTTGCCGATTTATTATTGGTATTAATGTGACCAATAAATATAGCGTTTTTATTGAGAGGTATGCGACATGCGACTCAATATCTGCTTCAGACCGGCTAACGTTTTAAAGATACCTACTCCATAATGTGCCACTTGGTTTGTGGGAAGACTGCTCTTTGCAGTGTTCGCGTGGACTTCAGCCTTATTGTGTAAACTGAAAGTGCACTTCGTTAGCGAGCAATTGGAGCATAATATCAATAAGTTTAGTCGACCTTCGGCTGCTGAGCTGCAAATGGGTGGCTTCCTGTTGATGTCCTACATCCTCGATCGCCTTGACTCCAATCCGTGCCCACAATGGGTTCAAGCACTTTGGTATCTGTGTTTCAGACGCAGGTGGTAGGTCATCACTCCCAGCGTGGCAAGCCGCTTGCTAAATGTCACACGTGTGAGCTGTGAGGCTGGTGACTGAAGATGACTGTAGCTGTGGTAGTAATAAACATGATCTTTGCGAGAAATGCAGAAGTGTTGTGTGTCCAGTCTTGGTACAATGTTGATGACATTATCTCTTTAAAACAACCGGTCAAGTGCGAGTTGGGGTCGCATACGGAGGGTGTGTAGCATTAACAGAAACAATCACTATGCTTTTATCGTTCTCCCTTTTAATTTAACTTTATTTAACTGTTCAGGTACCTATTACTGATCATGGGATACAGATGGACAGCCGCGGAAATGGGGTGGAGTCAAAAGTATATTAAACCGTGTATTAATTAAACCCATTTATTTCAATTAAGTGACACTCTTTACATTTGATGAACAAATAGAAGTTTAGAGCGAACTTCACTTTTACAATAATTCAACTACAGTATAGATTTATAAACACAAACAATGTGTATAATCGGACCTCATTAATTTTGATTAAGTTTTCCGTCTCTCGAGTTTGTTTTTTTATTCTTTACAAAATGACAATAATCAACAGTGCACTTATAGGCTGCCGAATACATCACCACTTTATTTATAGACATTAGTTTCAATAGCAGTGTCGATCATTCATTAGACGAGGATGTATACAACACGATTTCTTCGGCTTTCCTTCTTAAACGTGACAATAACTGGAGTCATACTTGGTTCAGTTTTGTGCATACGTTTTTAATCGACATTTTGAGGAAACGTAAGAACTTTCGCGCTGCACCAATAGATATTATGATAAGCTGGCACCGGCACTGACTTCTACAAGTCGCAGAGCAGAGAAATTTTGGCTCAGCTATGAGGCACACACTACGTGTTTTTATTTTGTTTTCTTTGTCACATTTATTTTATGAGTCTACTTTTTCTCTCTTTTACTTGGCAGCTAAAAACCCTTCTAAAGCATCTATTATAAACTTTTTATCAGTTATGTTTTGGAACATCACCAAGATGCTTGCAGTTCTTTAATATTTTTCTTTTTTTTTAATAATAAAACATGAGGTCCAATTATACACTGACATAGAATTTTATGACATCGCAAACCCATATTTATATTAATGGGTCTTTACCTATGAAATGCTCTTTTCGGGCCACTTTGATCTATGACAACTTCGGTTAGACTTAGAATTTTAAATTCAATATTTTTTTTTTAATTAAAGTATGCTATTCCTTTTTCAGCCGGCCGGGTTAATAAACAGCAATTCCATAGGTAAAAACCTAATACTTCTAAAATCAATCATTATAATATCTACAGATTTAAGTCTATAATACTCATAACATTTGGCCTCTACTTGGAATATTTAAAACAAAATTATTTTTGATTACTTAAATAATACTACTAGTTTTACATTAACTTGAAGTCAAATGAACTGCAGCAGTGAAAAAACAAATAGAAATAAAATTAATACGATACATTTTACATTATTAAAATAAATAAGGAATATAAATAGGAAAGTCTCTCTTTTGGAAATTCTATACAACAATATTTTATAATAAATCAATAGTCAATGGATAAATTAAAACGAAATATACAAAATTGTTACTCAGTCAATTATTTAAATATACTAGGGGAAAGCCTTTTAAAATACGGGAAAATGATTCGATGGCGAGCGGTTTATTGATAATACGATGATTACTAAATGCGTTCTGTGTTCTATAAAACATTTTATCATCAGCACATATTTCGAACCATCGACGGAAATGTTTACTAAACCTTTTCATTTTAAATTATAATGCAGTTACGGCAATTCGGTAATTCAATGTGTTAAATATACGATATTTATATAGGTTTAAACTAGCGAACTAATTACAAAATTTAATAATATCAAGCATAATCAACTACATTCCTGGGTGGCACAATTTCGTTAGGCTTACGAAGTATGGCTACGATATTGTGACCTCTATGTCAACTAATGATCAATTTCTAGCAAGCTACGATATGGGTATGAATATTAAAATAAATATGTTGCCACAAATCTGGAACATGTAATAATACTTAGTTATATAAAAAAAGACAATTGTTTTCTATTTGCAAGATCGAGTCGAAGAGTGAAGAGTATTTAGTTGTAAACTCAAACGACGTCCCTTTAAGGATCTAACCCATTTAACACTGTCTTCTATAATTTATATATGTATCAGTATTTATTGCCTATCAACAACAGAAAAACTACTCTATGCATTGGTATAGATGTCCCGGTGGACTTCGTAAAACCTAAATTGTTAATTGAGGCGAACAAGATAAAAACAAAATTATTCAAATCGGTCGAGTAATTTTCGAGTTTTTGCGAGACTATAGCACGGCAATTAATTTATATACATTTAGATTTATTTAACAACACAACAACTACCATGGCTTTGACTGAAATATACAACTATTGGATATAATTGCTATTATCTAGTATTGCTTCTGGAATGATTACAATTACATAACCTGAACACTTGCAACATGAACATATGTATTATATCATTTAAAATTGAATAACATATTGTATAATGTTTTTAAAAATATAGGCCTTCAATTTAATCGCCATTATATGTCTTTTTGGTGAACCAATACGGCGAACTGAGTTTATAATTTTGAACATTGCATTACCACTAAAATTGCAATTTTTATCAATTTCTTACCAGGTTTGTTTATTAAACCACATATGTAATAAGAAATGACTGTTTTTACACTGATTTTTTAAGTATTGCTACGTGCTACAAAATGGTACGTGTTATCAATGTATCCTATATAATTATAAATATCAAGTGCAAGTATATACAATAAAAATTGTGCGCATATTATTACAATTATTAATTATGGTACATACAATATAAGTGAATTGTCTAAAAGTCTGTGCAGTTGACTGAAGTGGTGAGTAGGTTCGTGCGATATCTACAGTAGAAACCAGTAAATAGTGATGTATGACCTGAAGTGCGATTTGTTTCGATTTATAAATGCGGTGTTTACAAGCATTGCTGGCTTTGTGAATCACATGTTCAGGCGTGGAATAGCAGCCTTTGATTTGGAAATGTAAACATAGTTTCTCTTTCTTTTACCTGCCATAAATGTACGACCAACAGTCCTTTGGAAATACTTGACACTACGGTTTTAAGCGGAGCAAGCGCTTAGCTGTCAATTCGTGACACAACTCTCTCAATGCTGCCTTTACTTAGCCTGCGCTTCCTTGCGTTCAATATAAACGATCCTTTTAAAATCCTTTTACTATTATTAAAATATTGTTCTACTACAATACGTACCTATAATCACAACATTGTATTTTCCTAACTTAACGGAAGTTGATGTGAGAGACGAAACACAACCGTGGGTGGTGGCACCAGAATAGATTTCATAGATTTCGTATCATTAAATCTATTCTGATTCTATTCTTGATTTATCATTAAGGAATTTTCGTATTTACTAGATTAAGTAAGAGCTACCCATGGAAATGCAAATGACAAGAAGAGACAGATACAGATAAAACAAAGATAGATGAAAAAAATACGTGACACAAAAAAGAGCGTAAGAAAGACCTGAAATAAACTTCGTGTTCAGGTGTTAAGCGTAACCTAACACATATTTAACCTCACTACATTATTCGCGCGCTTGAGGCAATTTTTACAAAACTATAAAAAATATGGTATTCTTGATCAATTAAGCCAACGGTTATTTTGTAACTTTTTCTTCGAAAAATACTGAACCCGGTATAATCTACTCGTATAGTGTAAAATAACTTGCTTCGTGCCCGTTCTATATTTTCAGTGATAATTAGTAACTAGCCTCCCGTTACAAATATTTTTAATTATAATGTTTCTTAGCTGCAAAATATGTGAAAAATTCAAATAAAGTGACAAAAATACCGTCACGAATATTGGAAGACAATTTAACAATACAACGGCAAATCTATACACAATTTATTATTATGCTGCAGATGTTTATGGAAGACTGTTATTACTTAAATTGATTTTATTATTATGTATGTTGATAGGCATTGAACGCTTATAGCAGGCGTCGCCATGCGCCATGCGCCAGGCCAGGCCAAAGGCCAGGCGGGTACGTAAAAGCAGCATTGAGTAGGTTACTATTATACTAAGGACCATTTTCACCAATTCAAACTGATCGCGATCAGTACATCTGAACTGAGTTTAAGAGCTGTCAGTGTCAACATTCCACAGCAAATAACGACACTGACAGCTCGTAAACGTGGTTCGTCTGCTGATCGCGATCAGTTTCGTTGGTGAAATTCGCCCTAAGGCATATTTTTACAAACTAGAGTTAGTTTTTAACTCCGAATTAGTTTTAACCCGCGGTCATTATGTATGGAATATTTATTATTTACCCTCGTGTTAGCAACTAACTGTGAGTTAAAAGATAACTCTGCTTTGCGTAAGCGGGTCTTTTGGCATTCTTGTGACTGTCTTAGGATGTTAAGAACCAAAAGGATCGGTTCCGCTGAGCTAGGTAAATGGAGCGATTCTATTGGTTATTAATTAACACATCCCTCGCTAGGCATCCCCGCACAGCTCTGGTGGAGGCGCAGCCTAAGTCTTGCATGTTGAAATTGCTGTTGAGCGCAGGGTTTGGGTTCGATACCCGATCCGGGCAGTGCTATTGCTTCTTTTCACAAAAATAGCTTAGTCTTAATCTGCGTTTTACCCGGTTTTGGCAAAAGCCAGGACTTATACATAATTGGAACAAAACGAGTGTCCGTACTGTACATCTCTGCTCTTTTCAAATTGTGACCTTTACAATCACGTAGATTTATCACATTTGTGGCAGCACGCGCCAGGGTGTTCTCTTAGAATTAATTATTAACATTACATTGAACATTCACAAATGATATTGATGTCGATACTACGGAATAGTGACAACGAAGTGATTAGTACGCACAACATCGACACAGTTAAATAGATATTTATGTTGTAATTTATACCCTGTTTGAAGGTTTAGATTATCAAAAAGTATTGTTTATTTTTATGCAAACAGTGCGATGTTAATTATTTGTGTGTCACATGTCATGCTTTCTCTTAATGTCTTACTTTTTGTAACATATGTACCTATAACAGAGTAGGTGTATTTTATCATTCAATGCCTAATTTATTTATTTTTTTGCCTTTTTGCGCGTACAATCACTTCGTATTTCCGAATGCAGTCTTACGACAATTAAACTCTACTACGTACAATCTCGGACGATAAATATATCACAGTTACGGAAAATTCAAAATATTTTTTTGCCTAGAGAAAAAAAAACCTATTAACTAGTTTTTGAAACTATACGACTACATTATAACGACAGAGCTCTTTTCACAAAGAAAAAAATTTTTGTTTTTGAATTTAACGTAACTGGTGACGACTGTACAATCAGTCCGCACTATCGCTGTATCCAGGCTTGCTACCAGGTGACACGCCTCGTTCGCTGCGCTCGCACGCGGTGACATCGGTGTCGCAGTGAACGTGTTGCGTGTCGTGTCATAGCATGGGGAAGTGCGTGTCGGCGTTGTGGTGCAGCGCGGCGGCCAGCGCGGCGTGCAGCGCGTGCGAGCGGCCCGGCGCCGGCAGCAGCGTCAGCACGCGCGCCTCGCCGCCCGCGCCCGCGCCGCCCGCCGCGCCCGTGTAGCGCGCCACGCGGGCCATCGCCGCCGCCGTGATCTAGCGGACAAGCATGCCAAGTGTTACTAATCACTAATAAACTAATGAACCCGACTGCTGTTGTCCTGACCCTAATTCCCGGGGAAAATATCACTCGCAGTTATTCCCGAATTTCCAAATGCTCCCGAACACTTCTCAAATTTTACGTTTGTTTAAAGTTAAGGACCTTACTTGAACTTATACGAACGTAGTTAAGAAAAGTCATACGCTTCTTATTACCCGACTTTCAAGAAAGGGTTTTGTTTTCTTAATCATATAAATTGCATTTCTCAGGAGTGAGCTGCGCCGTGTCATCGATGCACCACAATTGCAGCGAGGACACGGCGCAGTGCAGCGGGCGTCGGCTCCCGGTGTCACATGCCCCAGTCGGAAAAAATTAAAAACACAAACAGCCGGCTGCAACGTACACACCTCAGCCGGTACTTTTTGTTTTTCATTTTTTTGGCGAAGCCCTAAAGGTAATTTTTTTTTTAATGGAGTCACTAAATAGTACAATTTGGGGACTATATCCTCGCGAAATTTTAACAAAATCGGAGACTAGTGCCACGGCGTGTGACACGGCTCCCGACCCGTGCAACACAAGTACTTTCCGCAGCAGGGCGCCATGCCGCCTCTTCAGCCATTCCCTCATAACGGGTGTGAAGGATATGTCTTAACAAAACCTTTTACATTGCACTGAAGATTTCTTACAAAAATATCTTTTGGGTGTATTTTAATGGATTAAAAACTTTTCGTGTTTTTGCTGTTACTGCACCTTAGATTCAGAATACTATTCCAGCCCATACAAGCCCAGTATTGTGGTGAGCTTGAAGTGGGCTGAGCAAGTTACTGCTCCTGCTCCACCACTAGGACTTGGCAGAGCTCAGCCATGAACACATCGACATGATAAAGCGTCAGATGCTCGTCCCGCTCCAGCACGGCCCGGCGCCAGCGATATGCCGCGAGGACTTTATCGTCAAAATCCCAGGGTGTTGATCCAGGCAAGAGGTTTGCCACCTCGAAGAAAACTATACGATAACCTCTTATCACCCTGACCGCCCTTGCTGTCTTCACAGGATGACAACGTTGCAAGCCGTCGAGTTTCCCGCCCACATAAGAGAACAATGGACCGCACGATCACACGTAAAGCTAGGAGGCCATAGCAGGAGTGCCTTCGCGACACCTATCGCCCGGACCAACAACAGCGTGTAGTGCGGCTTCAAGTCCCGCCGGCCGCCAAGAACGAGTCGCAGTGTGAAGTAACCGCGACGATGACGCGCCGTGATCGTCGATGTGGTCGCCTCTTACCACGAGGTGGGATCCCGGAGGTGGCGCTTTTCGGGACCAATGGCAACAAAGGGCCTGCGAGTTGTGCAACGCTACTTGGAGACCCAAACAATCCTACCTACAAGTTTCGTTACTCCAGCTGTTGCCAGCGTGTCGACATAACAGATAACGCTAAATACACAAGTCTGGAATAGGAAGACGTGGCGCCGCCCCCAATACATTGGTATAAGAGCAAGAGAATGAGGATAATAGTGTTAACGCATACCTGATATTCTTCATCTTCGTCTACTCGGGTTTCAGGTATATTCGACTGTCTCTTTTGCAGCACCACCAACTGCGAATAATAATATAATTTATCACCAGTCATGGCTAGAAATGAAGTATCGAACGCCACGTAAACCGTGACCTGATAGAAGCAGATCTTAAGTAACTAGCGGACCCCCTCCCTTCTACTTCGCACTCCGTCTAATGATCAAGCGACGGCATGACATAATTATACAACATGTAGCAGAATAAACGCAATACCTCTTAAGGGGTCATTGTACTCATTATTTTGAACATATTACTATGGGACCAACCCCGAAATCTCGAAAAAAAATCAGCTGCTCAGTACATTTTGTCGAGTTATGCGCACATGCGTATGGGAGAAGTCGATTTTTTTTTCACGATTTCAGTGTTGGCCTCATAGTGAAAGTTGTTCATAATGATGAGTTCAATGACCCCTTAAGAGGTATTGCATTTATTCTGTTACAGGTTGTATAAATACACTTAGCGATGGTGAATACCGCATCCAATTGGAATTTGACACGATTTCCACTTTTATGTATGTGAAGATACTGTTTGCTTTGCTTGTTAAGAGGGCTATTACGTTTTTTCTTGGATTTGAGCGTTTGGCCTGAGTTTTGATGTGTGACTATGGTTTAGACATATAAACGGTATGGGTTTTGTTTGGTTTAGATTATACAAATTTAAAAAAATATATGTTCAAGAAAGTTTGATTCCTTTTCTTGGGAGTGCTTCAAATAAATATTTCAATTTGTTTACATAAATTACAGAAAACCTTGTCTCTGCAAAGAACGCTTTTTTACATTTTTACGCTTTTTTGATGCTTTGTTATATCGAAGATATAATAATTTAATCATTAAAAAAATGTTTATGGTACAACTGTATCTTCTACTTTGGAACACTTAATTCAATTTATTATGTTTCATAATATACCAAAAATAATTCCGTAAAACAGAGAGTTACTGATAATTTTTCGTCAGATATTATATCTATTTCTATGAAAATATAATCCAAATACAAACAAAAAGTAACTATTAACTAAGGTTACTATGTTACTTTGCTTGAAAAAAAAAAAAATTGTGTATTTAAATATAAAATAATATTTTTAAACAATTGTTGTATGGTGCTACAATCACTATAAATCTCGGAAAACGCGGTATGTAGCTTTAGTCCGCGCTAAACGCTCGATTTTGTAGCGCCCTATACATGATACCTGAACTGGTAAGTCAAACATATACGCTTAACGCTCACGCCAAACTTATAGTGTTAAGGGGGCACTAGTCCGCGGCTGGCACTCGTTAACAGGCGCGGTTAAAATGCTATGCGTTAAACTAGTGTTTCTACGCTCACAACTAGCAGGTCTATATTGTTACTGCTTTGTTTCCATTTAGGGCTACATAATAACGAGACAAATTAATATCACTTTTTGATATGAAAGTACACCGTATCACCAGTATATATGTATGGAAGAATTAGAAAAACTACCTTTTTTAGGAAATCATCAAATGGTTTCTCTCTCTGGGCGGAGCAGAAGGGAGTGTCAGTCTCTTACTGACTAAAACCCATCCGTGTTCCTCCTAGTGCCTAGAACAAATTCCGCAAACCTGGCAGAAGAATGACTGCCTTGTGCACCCTTAAACGGTTTTAGCCTAATGTTTATTAAGTTTGAGACTGTAGCGCACCTCAACGATTTCTCCTTCGTAGGGGCTGAGGGAGCAGTACCGGTAGTCGATCATCTCCACGATGCGCTCGGTCTCCGGGTCCGCTACCACCAGGAACTGCAATATTACATGTGATAAAACATTTTAATACAAGCAAGATGCAAAGAAGCATTGTGTTACACAGTCACTGGTTTACACATTGTGCTACACAGTCACTGGGTTACACATTGTGTTACACAGTCACTGGGTTCCACATTGTGTTACACATTCACTGGGTTACACGTTGTGTAACACAGTCACTGGTTTACACATTGTATTACACAGTCACTGGGTTACACATTGTGTAACACAGTCACTGGTTTACACATTGTGTTACACAGTCACTGGGTTACACATTGCAGAGGTTGGGAGTAGTGCGACGGCTTGCCCTGTCGGTCCAGCTACTATACTGACCTTGTGCGTGAGCAGCAGCTGCAGCTGCGCGGTGTCCAGCAGCACCTCGAAGCCGGCTATTGCCGTGAGCTCGGCCAGGCGGAACATCCAGCGCACGCAGTCGCGCGTCCAGCCCGCCGACGAGCGCGGCGCGATAGACGGCCGCAAGAGGCGGGGCTGGGGATGGGTGATACAGGACATCATTCTGATATTTTACACGGATATTTAGTAACGAAAAAGTTACTAAATATCTCACTTCCCTAGCATAAGAAAGTGGCCAAGATTAAATGAACCCGAACTAGGTAAACAGCCGGATAATACGAAATATTACAGGTCATCAGCTTATTACCCATCGACTGTTAACTATTATTATGAGTCTTTCTAATTGTCTCGCATACTCTTAGCAATGAAAAAATCACGTGATACACACCTAATAGTTCGGGTTTTGCCATAAACATACCATAAACCGGGTCCGACAGACGAACTCGTAAAATGATATGAAGACAGGCAAGACTGTGCTGCGGCGTTTTTAGACATATCGCAAGCCTTCGACCGAGTGTGGCATAAACAATAGGGTACAAAAAGACTAAAAAAAATCTATTTAGTCCAAGTAGTGTACGTAGTCAAAACTCGTGTGACGTCACTAGTTATGTGATTTCAGTACACTTTTTAACGACAAGTGACGCCACACGAGTTTTGAACACATAGACCGGGAGATAGTGACACAAAATACTTGGTCATTTGTACCAGTATGGCGGTTCTTCAGGGGTCTAATTACGTAAAGGCAAAAAGGAAAATGATGGTCATAGCGCTGGCACCGGCGACCCAATTGCGTGGGCGTTAATCGAACGCGTCGGATAAATAACGAGTGTCGAACGATTTGTTCCACAAAAATGCTTGTATTTTCCTATAGTCGAAAAAAAAAAGAAGTAGGCGGTAGCGTAATGCCATACTTCTCGGGTGTGACTTACAGCCCGCCATACCGACGCGAATATATTAATTTAAATAAAACAATTCAACCATTTGTACCAGGCTAATTTTTGCATAGCTAATCATCGTCGAGTAGCCATTCATGAAAATCAACTTGCCATATTTTTCCGACAGTTCCCAATGGCCGCCATACCACTGCAAAGGAGTAATTTTTTTTTTCGCCAAACGATTTGTACCACCCTGAATTTTTTTTTACACTTCTCAGTATGATAATAAATAGAAGTCTGATAATGCCATACCTGTGGGAGGTGGCGAATGTGAACAATATTTTTTGAAAACCCTAAAATTTTATTCGTAATTCGAACGATTTGTACAAGTATTGCACTAATATTTCCTGTAAGTTTAAGGTTTAACGAATATATATACAAAGTTCAAACACCTATGTGGCGGCAATCTTGTCTTACAAGCAGATATGTTGTATATTATTCTGCGGCTCCAACCGCTCGAAAGATTTCTCGAATTGTAGATATACGGCAGCTGCTTGTCAGGCGACCCACAACTACATAGCAAAAAAAAAGTAGGCGTGTCTTTTTACCGCAAAAAGGAGTCGTTTTCACCAAACTCCTACTTTTCGGGGTGCATCTGTTCCTGTGACTGATCGGCTCGAGCTCCTAGGCATGGAGTTGACATCCAGTCTCAACTTCGGCGCCACCATCGAGTACAAAGCCCAAACCGCTGCCAAAAAGCTGGGCATCCTAAATAGGGTGAAGCGATACTTCAAGCCTGGACAGCTTTTAACTCTATTTCTTCTAGCTGCTTACTTCTAGCGTTTCCAAACGTCTTTTATAATGCGCACAGTAAAGGAGTGGAACTCTCTGCCTGCGTCTGTGTTTCCAAACGCTTACAACCCTAATCTATTCAAAGTTAGAGTGAACAGGCTCCTTCTGGGTAAGCTCGCTCCATCGTAGACTTTGTCTCTGTCATCTCTAACCTAGACTAGAGTCAAGAGCAAACCCATCACAAATAAAAAAAAATATATAAAATAATTTACAGATACTGATGCAGTAAGCACTGACGAGGACGAAGAAAACGAATTCGAAGATGCCGGGGATTCCGGTTCAGATAACGTTTAAATTCAATGCACTTTTGTAAATCTTTCGGATTAAACTGCATTAATATTGATATTGCATATAATTTTTTTCACATGTACCCTTCACGATATAACAGGTGGGCTATTTCGAAAAATGGTTTCAAGATCGTATTAGTTGTCGGCATATCAGAGCGAGTGTGGCAGCTCCAGCCCTCTGGTCACGGTATAAGCTTATTTTTCAACACAAAAAAAAATCCGAAAATTATGTTTTCGAGTATGGCACCACTTTCGCACTTCACCATAAGTACGGTGTAATTTTCCCAAAGCATACTTTTTTTTCAAGTTTGGAAATAATTTGAAATACCATATTGTTACAACTAGTTCCAATTTTTTTTTTCACTATTGATAGGCACGCGTTTGACCACTATCTCACCTGATGGTAAGCGATGATGTGGTCGAAGATGGAGCACGCTTGCCTAGAAGTAACCTATTCACTCTTGACTCAGGTTGTGGCTATCTCGAAACACAGACTCCGACAGGGAATTCCACTCCTTAGCTGTACGCACTATGAATGTGTTCCCAAAACGTTTTGTGCGCGTGGGTGGGATGTCCACCATGTACCGGTGGCGCATCGCCGTTCGTCTTGTGGTCCGATGATGGAACGGGCTTGGCGGAATCAAATTATGCAATTCCGTCGCACATTCCCCAAAATGCAACCGGTAGAAAACCGACAGGCTAGCAACTCTTCGTCGATGCTCAAGACTTTGGAGCTTCATAGCGACGAGCCTATCATTGCCGATGATCCTCTTGGCTCGTTTCTCAATTGACTCAAGGGCATCAAGCTGGTATCTGGCAGATCCGTCCCAAAGATGAGAGCAGTTCTCCATACATGATCGAACTTGCGCTTGGTAGAGTTTGAGCAGCTGTTCCGGCGTGAAGTACCGTCTCACCTTTGCTAGGATCCCCAACTTCTTTGCAGCCACTTGAGCTTTTGCCTCTATGAAATGGCCAAAATTTAGGGTAGATGTCAACGTAACCCCAAGAAGCTCAAGTTGGTCGGTTATCGGCACGGTTGCACCTCGGAAAGATGGAGCTGGGTGGAATTGGCTCCTTTTAGCGGAAAACAGACACGCTTGGGTCTTAACAGCATTGACTGTAAAATACGTAAAAAATGATTTTACGTAGGAAAAATAATAACGGTCACATTTTGTCAAATACTTTCCAAAAATTCAAATGCATTACTGGTACAAATCGATTAGCGAAAAAAAAAAACTACTACTACTACTCCTTTGCAGTGGTATGGCGTAAAAAGTATGGCAAGGTGATTTTCATGAATGGCTACTCGACGATGATTAGCTATGCAAAAATTAGCCTGGTACAAATGGTTGAATTGTTTTATTTAAATTAATGTATTCGCGTCGGTATGGCGGGCTGTAAGTCACACCCGAGAAGTATGGCATTACGCTACCGCCTACTTCTTTTTTTTCGACTATCGGAAAATACAAGCATTTTTGTGGAACAAATCGTTCGACACTCGTTATTTATCCGACGCGTTCGATTAACGCCCACGCGATTGGGCCGCCGGTGCCAGCGCTATGACCATCATTTTCCTTTTTGCCTTTACGTAATTAGGTCCCTGAAGAACCGCCATACTGGTACAAATGACCAAGTATTTTGTGTCACTATCTCCCGGTCTAACACTGTCTACGTGAAAAAAGAAAAATACGTGTCGGATATGTTGTTGGAAATCTATCTCACGGACTAAATTAGATCTTTTAGTCCACTACTCTATTACTGAATAATATTTTTGTCCACATCCAGAGGTAGCTGCAGTATGCTACCGCGCGGTCTAGATGATGTGGCGAATTGAATTAAGAAGTGGTAAAAAGGCTAGGCGGATGGTGATGGACTGAAGTGATCATCATCATATCAGCCGAAAGACATCCACTGCTGGACGGCGGCCTCCGCGCGCGTGTCGCCACTACAACCGGTCCTGTGCGAGAGCATCCGTCGGCTTCCCGCGACTCTCACCAGGTCATTGGTCCGCTGTGTGGGAGGCCGCGCCAGCGTTGAAGTGATCGCGTTTGATAAATTCAAGTATAGAAAAGCATACCTCGGGCACAGGGTCCCAGCCCGTCTGGCGCAGCAGGCCCGAGCCGGCGTAAGCCACGAGGTCGGCGGTGGCGCTGAGCGGCTTGGTGAGCGCGCCCAGCAGACCACGCCGCAAGCCCGCCGCGCCGCTCTCCGTCTCGCCCACCGCCACGCCCACCAGCGGGTGGTGTGCTAGGCCGCCGACGGCACCTGCGAATGACACTCAGTCTTAATGACTTGTTCAGTGTTGTAAGCGGGAGTTTTTCAAAGCTTTAGACCTCTAATTTTAGCAGAGCCAGAACATCTATTCGCGCAAACTCAAGTCGCAATATCATCACTCAGCGACAATCAAAATCAAAAACTTTCAAATATCGGGAAAATACGGGTTTGAACAGTTTGCATCTGGGATGCGCATGTGAAGCCAGCTTGAAAATACGAGGATTTCCCCTAATGCAAGACATTATTTAAAGTTTTGATAGGTTTTCCCTACTGTCAGAAGTCAAGTTTATATCTCGGCGTCTCCGGCCTGAGGCAGTTCGTCTCGTGTCGCCAGAAACTTCAAGAAGGTAAAAAAACACTTTGGCTTAAAGTTATAATTAACTTGTTTTACCAATAATATTGATAGCGAAATTTGTGATTCCCGTCATATTGTCGCATGTCACCAGTGTCACTTTTATGGAAAGTCAGTCTTACCAAGAATATTGATAGCGAAATTCGTGACTCCCGCCAGGAGCCCCGCCACGAAGTTTGGAGGAGGTCTTCTCCTGGCCGCAGCCGCTCTCCTAGCGTGCTCTTCATCACCAGCCAGGAGATCCAGATTCCTGGCCAGCGAGCCGGCCCAGGCGCTGAGCGACCGCAGGAGCGCGGCCGCTGCGGCGGAGGCCACGCCCCGCACGCCGCCGGTGGCGCCCCCCACGCGGGCCGCGAGAGCACCCGGGGCGCCCAACAGTTCTAGGCCGCCGACTACCCAACCTGTTGTTACAATTAATAACAGAAAGTAGAAATATTTTTTTTCACCTCTTCCGTCTTTTGCGAGATCACACGTCTGTTTGCCATTTTTTTCAAGTAGGCGGTATTTCAGTTTTTGTATTCTTTTTTTGCTATCGGTACAGTTTTCTTATTTATGATATATAATCAAAACTGTACCAGTTTTCTTATTTATGATATATAATCAGATAGAAACTACCTATCAGACAATTTGTACCGAACTGGTCGCAAGAGACCGCAGTGTGCAATGTGTTGAGTTAATTGAAGCGTTGTGAAGTAGTTACATATCATATTTGCATCTAATTCAAATAACAAATTAACCCATATGTCTGCACGCACGCCGCGGTAGCCAGTCAGCTATAACGCTTCAATTTCTTTTGACGTTAGGGTAGATGATGTTGAAAAAAGACCTACCTGCTCCCAATATGGCGGCGGACAGATAGTGCACGGTGAGCGCATGCGTGAGGCGCTCCGATGACGTCATCATGTCGTGCAACTTGAACGCGCTCAGCCGCAGCGGGCTCTGGTCCAGCGCTATGTACATGCGCACCTGGGAACAGACTCGTGCTCAGCCGGCGCTGACAACGTCGCACCGTGGAAACTTGGTGGAGCGAGGAGTGAGCGTCAAGACTACTGTCATTCCATGTTGTTCGTGCTATCATGTGATTGACAGCCCAGTTCGTGTTCACTTTAGCTCAGCTTACACGGTGAGAGGTTTACAGGCGCGCACTGCAGTACGTAATGGTGTTGAGATTGAAGCAATCGATATGTAAATCCGACATTTCTTTTTTAAGGTTCTTGTTCCATATACCAAAGTGAGTGAAGTGCAGATGCAGGGCCTTTGTTTTTTTAAAGACAAGTCTTTTTAACCGACTTCAAAAAAAGGAGGAGGTTCTCAATTCGACCGCGTATATATATATTTTATGTGTGTTCGCGGATAACTTCGTCGTTTGTGAACCGATTTCGATGAATCTTTTTTTTATATGAAAGGGTATGCTTCCGAGGTGGTCCCATTGCCACCACGTCAGGATCTGATGATGGAAACCCAGAGAAATCGAGGGCAACTCTCGAAAATTGTAGATACGCATCTGGTAAAAACTTGATAGTCGTGTGTATATCGGGGGATACTACAAAACAATGAAGGTTTGGATCAGACCTGATGATGGAGACGACAGAGAGTCAAGGGAACTCCACATCGGTATGTAGGAACTACCAAGTGTTTGGGCTTATTTTATTCGTATTGACGAGAGCTTTACACCGAAAGCACTAAGTAAGTTTTATTAAATAGGCCCCAATTTATAACATAACCTCACGCCGGTACACTGAGAATGGGTGCGCAAGTACCACAAAAAAGTGAAAAATAAAAAACTTTTTACAAAAAATATAACCGACTTCCAAAAACAAAAACTACAAAATATTAAATAACTTTAATTTCGGAAGTCGGTGTCAAAAAACGAAACAACCAAAAACACCTTTTTGGAAGTCGGTTATATTTTTTGTAAAAAAGTTTTTTTTAACGTAAGTGCTACTTCGACTACTTCGGCGCCGGGAATCAGCCGCCCACGTGCGTCGGTCCGGCCGTGCCATTTGGAACAGTGACGTCATTCCACGAAGCCCCCAGTAAGCGTCTTAGCGGAACTAGGCTGGGTATATTAGCCAGGATCCCCCTCGAACAACGGAAAGAAAGGGGGATTCTTAAGTGCACGTAACAGAGTCTCTGCTCTACATAGTACGTTGGCTGTGATTGCGGCGGTGAACCTGGTTGATCATCATACATTTGATAATAGCGCCGGAAGAGGTAGAGAGTTGACTGCGTCCCGGACACAACATTGGCGGATGGATCGAGGAGTTAGTGGAGGATATGAGAATCCGCTGAATGCGGGAACTACATGTAATCCATCGTGACCACAGCATGACATCCGATGTACGTCGAGTCAGCGTGCGGCCGCCCGGCCGAGATGATTGATGTTGGTAGGTGGTTCCTAGCCAGGAATTAAACCGGTTGTTAAAGATTAGCGCTTTCCTTCAGTTTGCCATGTTTGATCTTTATAATATAGTTAATACAGGCTGCTTTTCTTTTCGAAATCAACCGGTACGTTTCCTAGAGAAATTGCAAAAATCCAAAGACGCAGTATTAGTTATCATCAAAATCGGCCAACAGTAAAAGGCTTCCTTTTAGTGTTTTTCGCTATTCCTCATGATTTCAGATTAAGTCATCTAAACTTGAAAAGTTCACCCTATAGACTTGATTCGTCAGACGCAGGGTCTCAGCCAGTCTGTCGCAGACGCTGTGCTCATACTCACGGCGGTGTGCAGCGTGAGCGTGAGGTCGAGCGGGTGCACGTGCAGCAGGCGCAGGCGCAGCGGGCGCTGCATGGAGCGCTCCTCGCTCAGGCCGGGGTCGTGGCCGCCGCTCCGCGCCAGCAGTCGCGACAGCTCGAGCAGCGCCTTCACGTACGCGTCCTCCACGTACAGCGCCAGCGTGCCCAGGCGCAGCTCCAGCTCGGTCAGCTCTGCAATTGACAATGAAAGGTAACGAGCGAAATGTCGATCGAGAATAGAATTTTGAATGAAAAGTTGTGAAAAAAGAAAGCAACTTGATAGTAAGGTACCGAAATGTGGGCTATTTCGGGATTTTACGATCTCGACGTGTCTCGACTGCGGAATCCGAGGTGAGGTATCAAATTCGTATTTGTATATGACTTGCGTTGTGTGTAATAAAGAGCTCACTTTATGAGCTTGGTCACTCAGGTGATGCTCGATATCTACCTATAAATAGTTATTTACAGAAGAGACTAACTGCTTTCTATCTCAATGAAATCAGGGATAAATCACGACACGATCGTAGAGTGGAACTAGATTGCGGTCGATCGAAATCGTATCGTAAGGTTTAAAAATATGCCACGATATCAACGATCGGCTTCGATCTACACTACACACATCTAGCAGTCTAATCGTACAATAACCGCGTGTACTAGAATGTCACAGTAGGAGACAAAAAACTGACAAAAATTTCAACCAATGGGGTTGCTCGCTGTTTTTAGCAGTTTGTCATTGCTAAACTTATTTACATCTTAACGCGACCTTAACGCGGTATACTGAAAAGACATTACAAACGAGTCCTTTTCACCTTACCGCGTCCGCAATTGTTGTGCGTTGAAGTACTTAAATAAATAATTTTTCAGCCTATTATTGTTGGTTTTAAATAATTGACAGTTGAACTATATTTGAATTATAAATGAAATTGACATCATAAAACTGCTACATTCGCGACAAGTTAAAACACTTGGTTCATTTTGACGGTATACAATGTACTCACCATTATAGTTGTTGCCGGCGACGAGCCACTTGTCGCTGATCATCTTGAGCAGCAGGCGGGCGGCGCGCGCGCGCGTGGCGAACGTGTCGTGCTCGGCGAACATGTTCCACAGCGGCGGCCAGCGGTCGGCGGCCAGCGGCGCGGCGCGCGTGCTGCCCACCACGGCGAAGTCGAACTGCCCCGACTCGTACTGCAGGTTGTCGATCTGCGCATCTGCTATGGACACGATCGTTTTTGTTTGCTGTGGGGGGGGGGGAGGGGTAAGTAAGTTGTTTTGTTATAACTTTGGTTCAATAAAATCAAAACTATTACAGACTTTGCCGCATTAAATAGCGAGTGGCAGTTTCTTTTTTGCTCATAAAGTAGTAGTTTCTTTTTTTTTTTCATTTTCCGATTCCTTCATTAATAATAATGCGGATCAACGCTGGCCTTTTATTTAATCATTGCGGTGAGGTCTAGAACAAAGTAGTTCCCGTTTCAACGTATTGTTATCAACTTGCACTGCAAACTTTAATGTAATTAAATTATTAATTTTGTAGACAGCCTTGTAACTATTTTAGCTACGTGAGATCCACAGGAATTACTTTGCTGCACGTTAACTTGTACAACATAAAAGTTACTTTTTACAATTTTTCTTGAATTAATTTATATTCGCCGCGAATGTTTTGGTAGTCGCGAAGAATTTAAGACTTACAAAGTGGCGTTTAAACATAAGCTCCCTGTTGACACCTCCAGGGCCACGCCCGCGATCACGCAGCATCACCGCCACGCACGTAATGTCATCGAAATTGCAGACTCCGTAAGATTGTAATAACTTTATTAGATGATGATTTCACGATATATTATGAAAAAACGTGTTGTATACAATAAATCCCACCCAAATTAAATAGTTTCCAATATGTCCGTGGCTTATTAAGAAAAAATATTTTACAATTTCACGCGATGTCTTACAATTCTACGACGTTTGCAATTTTCCGGTGACATATACACATATAATCACCTTCTTGTCCGCCTGTACCAGCACCGCCGTGCGGTCCAGGTGCAGCGCCAGAAGCGGCGGCACGTCGCACGCCGCCGACACCTCCAGCGCCACGCCCCCGATCACGCAGCGTAACCGCTCCGACTCCGAGAAAATCTCGTCGTCGTCTGCATCAAACACAACACATCAAAATACCTTTTGTTTTAGAATGGCAATGACAGCTATTGTTGTTTCGTGTAAATGTTATAATAGCAGTGACACTGCTAACCGACTTTGATTATAACTATTAACAGCACAAAAACTAAATCCAAACTGCAGATTTGCCAGCAGCTTATATTTCAGTCCGTCTGTTTAGACCCTAAGGACCTAGCATACTGGCGATTTGTGAGCGAGTCCAAAGCGAGACATAAGACATAATGGATCCAGAGTATAATGATTAGGCTTGCGGTATTATTCAAAAGAGTCACCGCGGCCCTGGCACACAAAGAGCATTTTGACAGGGTGAGTATTAGTCAGTAAAAGTTTGACACTCCCTCCCGCTCCGGCCCATCCGTCCGTCATCTGATGAATTCCCACCCAGAAAAAATGACTATAATTAATGATTTCTATTTTTTTATTTGTTTTGGGTTTGCTCTTGACTCTAGTCTAGGTCAGAGATGACAGAGTTAAAGTCTACGATGGAGCGAGCTTACCCAGAAGGAGCCTGTTCACTCTAACTTTGAAGAGATTAGGGTTGTAAGCGTTTGGAAACACAGACGCAGGCAGAGAGTTCCACTCCTTTGCTGTGCGCATTATAAAAGACGTTTGGAAACGTTAAGTGAGAATTGGTGGAATAGCAACAAGATAGGGATGGTAAGATGCAGTGCGTCTGGATGTCCGATGGTAGAAGGGGGCCGGTGGGATGAGGTCGTGGAGTTCTTGGGCACACTCACCGAAGTACAATCTGTAGAAGACCGACAAGCAGGCAACCTTACGGCGATGAGCCAAGCTATGTAGCTTGGCATCCACCAGTTTTACGTCACCGATGAGCCTCTTAGCTCTGCGTTCCACCGAGTCAAGCGCGGCAAGCTGATACTTAGCTGAGCCATCCCAAAGGTGGCTACAATACTCCATGCAGGATCGGACTTGTGCTTTGTATAGGGTCAAAAGCTGTCCAGGCCTGAAGTACCGCTTCACCCTATTTAGGATGTCAAGCTTTTTGGCCGCTGTTTGGGCTTTGTACTCGATGGTGGCGCCGAAGTTGAGACTGGATGTCAACTCCATGCGTAGGAGCTCGAGCTTATCAGTCACAGGAACAGATGCACCCCGAAAAGTAGGAGTTTGGTCAAAACGACTCCTTTTTGCGGTAAAAAGACACGCCTGTGTTTTGGTGGCCTTAAAAGTGACCAGATTGTCATCACCCCACTGGAGACAAGGCTTAAGGTCAAATTTGTCCGCTCTCTCAAGGCACGAACTTCATCCCCGCCGGTTGTTGCGCTGGACAAGTATCTCTCTGAAACCGTACTGTCATCTGCGTATCCAACAAGACCAGGCTGAAGTAGGTCATTGATGTGCAGCAGGAAAAGAGTTGGAGAGAGAACAGACCCCTGTAGCCATGAGGTCAGAGGAGTAGCCGTCAACGACTACTCGGATCGACCGTTCACTCAGGAAGTCTGATATCCAGCTACAAAAACCAGCTGGGATGCCATAAGCAGGAAGCTTGCTGAGTAGACCTGCGTGCCAGACCCTGTCAAAGGCCCTCGAGATATCGAGCGACACGGCAAGTGCTTCGCCGTGTCTCTCGATGGCCTCGCCCCAGCAGTGCGTGACATACACAAGAAGATCGCCAGTTCACCGTCCCCGGCGAAAGCCATATTGACGGTCACTGAGGAGATCAGTGTCTTCAAGGCAGGTCAGCAGCTTACTGTTCAGAACCCTTTCCATAACCTTGCATAGAATGGAGGTAATGGCGATTGGACAGTAATGTGCAGGGTCAGCTTGGTCTCCCTTTTTGGGCACCGGTTGCACATTCGCAAGCTTCCATGATTTCGGCACCATTCTTTTTTCAAGAGAGAGGCGGTACAGGCGAGTCAACACAGGAGACAGTTCAGGTGCACATTGCCTCAACACTCTCGCTGCAATGCCGTCAGGTCCACTGGCCTTATTCACGTCTAGACTGCACAATACTCTTCGGACCTCTTTAATATGAACTGCGATCTCCGGCATCGAAGAGTCACAACGAGGTACAGTTGGTGGTTGCTTGGAGCTAGCGTCCAGACGCGAATTGCTTGCAAAGAGAGTTGCAAATAAATTTTCTTTCTTACTTGCAGAGTGAGCCAGCCGCCATTCGTTTCAACCGTTTTCGACAGGGACCAAAACTGCTTACTACCCGGAGGGTGCAATACTAGTTTGGCCCCGATACGTCCGACATGGTCAAAACGTGCCCATTCAGCAAAAAAAAAATGCAGTGCTCCCTAGGCAAAGATTTCATTTCTTCATCAAAATTGCAAGGCTGGCCACCGCTGTTAGATGCAGTTTGTGCGGTCCAAGTCTTCATACGAACTTGTAGTTGTTGTTCCATAGACATATAGTATGATCTATACTCTATACTAATATATAAAGCTGAAGAGTTTGTTTGTTTGCCTGAACGCGCTTATCTCAGGAACTACTGGTCCGATTTGAAAAATTCTTTCAGTGTTAGATAACCCATTTATCGAGGAAGGCTATATGCTATGTATCATCACGCTAAGACCAATAGGAGCAGTAATGATAATTGTGACGCAGGCGAAGTTGCGCGGGTCAGCTTGTTGATATATAATTTGACGATCCCGAATCTTGTTAACAGTATTGTTACTAACATAACATATAATTACGTATTACTAACATTATATGGATGAAGATTTGAAAGAAAGTATTTTTATTTAACTACTATCCAGCAGACTCGCCGCACGAAACTCGCAAATTATCACAATTTATTACTACCCCGAAAAAGTCCCAATGTAGGTATTTTTATCATGTAGGTAGGTGTATATTGGCAAAGATAATATAATGCTAGCATCAGATTTCAACAAATATTTAAAATGACTCGAATATTTACTCAAAATAGTGGAATAGTGAAAACATCGTTTGTAATTTGACAAGTTACTGTTATTGTTCAAACCAAATAGATTGGATAGAATTAGATATAACTCTGTAAAGTGCCTATACAACCGGTCAAGTGCGAGTCGGACTCTCACACGAAATAGACGTGAAATTCTCTGCCAGGGTCTGTTTCCTGATAGCTACAACCTAGAAGTCTTTAAATCAAGAGTGAATAGGTTACTTCGAGCAAGCATCATCTTCGACCGCCTCATCGCTTACCATCAAGTGAGATACTGCTCAAACGCTTGCCTAACAATAGTAAAAAAAACTGGCCAAGTGCAAGTCGGACTCGCATGCAAAGGGTTCCGAACCTATTTCATTTTTGTAACAGGTTATTTAAACACTTCATTTTAAAATCATGGAAAAAATATAATTAAAATTTTCTCAGTAAGACCTTTCATTTGATATGTCGCACGATAGTTTGAAAAACTTATTTTTGAAGTTTTCTAATTTGACACCCAAAAGTGATCCCCGAAATCAACATTTATTTATTTACGTAACGCGTCCGTGTTTGGGTCACTGAAGTCCATATGTGTACCAAATTTCAACAGAATCCGTCCATTCGATCCGGAGAAAACTGGCTGTGATAGACGGACAGACGGACAGACAGATAGACAGACTGACACCCGAGTGATACTATAAGGTTTGCGTTCTGTGTTCGGAACAATTGGAAACCTAATAAAGATGGTTTTGTTATCAATTGATGCTGTATTTTAGTTTTGAAAATCCCCATAATGCAGTTTGCTTCACGAAATGTTTCAAAATACATATAACATACGAGTTACAAAACACAAATTTCAAGACAGGATTAGATTATAGTTAGGTTTTGTTACTCCGTTTTTAAGTTCTCATAAATTCTCTGCTCGGAGAACATTCTCGAGAACATATCCGCAAAGTTCTTGCTAAGAGAATGTTCTCGAGAATTTCCCATCACTAGTCACGCCATCTATTATTATTTATTAGAACTAAATTTTCTTTCTTCGTGTAAGGACCCCATGATATTGATCAATCCGTATGCCAAGTTTCATCCAAATACGTTCAGCCTTGGTTATGTGATTGATGAACTCGACAAACATCCAGACGTAAACATTGATAGTGTTAGCAGGAGACTCACCAGGGTCGATGACACTGTACGATGTCGACTCGGAGGCGAACCGGACCGCACTGGCGCTCTTAAGCATCCGACCGAGTGAACCTGTAATTTTATACAATATTTATTTATAGGGTAGCCAACTGAAGCTACACAATCACATGCGTGATAATACAGACAGGGACAAATACAAGCGCTTACAATTATAGGCGGCCACATCATTCACTTATTATCTAGGTAGCACATCAAGTTTGACAAGGACGAAAACATTAAAATAAATAAAATTAAACTACAAGAAATTAAAAGGAAAACAAAATGAGACTAAACGCAAAATAATAAAAAAACACAAATAGTATTAATATGATTGATTACCGTTTCAAGTTCCCTGTCAAACAATTTGACGCCGAGAGACAATGTTAATTTACGTTCAATCTTTGTTGATCAATCAAAAATATTAATTGGTTGGTGATAATACTAAAAATCGAATATAAGTTGTATTCGATATATTTTTGAATTATATTAATCTAATAATTGACCATGGTTGCCAGCTACAGAGTGGCATCCTATCAGCGATAGCCATTCTCGAAATGGCCAGCACCGCATGTCACCCCTTTCATTTCAAACTTGTTGACAACAAGTGACGCTGATCGAGTGTTAGATAGAGTCCTAAGTACAAAAAGTGCTGCGGTGGAACACACGTAAATCTACACATACATTTTGGCGACTCATTTTTATTTATTTAGATCAATAAAAATGAGTCGCCAAAATGTATGTACGTACGTAGCTTCCTAAAAACTGACTCAATTTGGATGGTATAATAATACAGGGTGTTTTTTTTTTTCAAAATCATCATTGGTTCGATTGTTGGGTAGGAGAAACGATTTTTTATAAACCCAATGATGCAGTTTTAGTTTTCATCTAAATTGGGCTCGCGACTCCTTTCAGTTTTTCAATATTCCTCATAGTTTCGGATTTGGCCCTGAAGGCACACTTTAAAAATTGTTTATTAGCAAATAAAGTTATGTGAATCTGATAGACGTGTCGAAAAAAAAAAGAAAAACAAACATACTTCTGTTTAAGTCGTCGGGCAGGTGGCCAAGGTCAGCACTGATGCGGCCCTTCTCGTGGCTCGTCTGTAGCGACGCCGACGGCTTCCGGCTCAGGTCGCAGGGCACTGCATCATAATAAATACGTAAAATTGCCCATTTCGCGAAATATTACACTATTAGTAGCAAACATCGAATGTTGAACATTTGACGATATAATCATATATTATACTAGCTTTTACCCGCGACTTCGTACGCGCATATCCCGTTTTTTCCCGTTCCCGTAGGAATTTCCCATTCCCGTATAGCCTATAGCCTTCCTTCGACAAATGGGCTATCTAACACTGAAATAATTTTTCAAATCGGACCAGTAGTTCCTGAGATTAGCGCGTTCAAGCAAACAAACAAACTCTTCAGCTTTATATATTAGTATAGATGGTCATATCGTACAAAGTTTATATTGTCTGTACGACTGAATGAAGACATTGAACACACACGGTCGTTAGCTCGCATGGTATAGGTCAAATCAAACTTTAACGCCAACTTCGCAGCTTTATTTAGTTGCGGTTTTCATTATGACTGAGAAAATTTGTTCCGGAGTTTTATATGTATAATTAATATAATAATGACTTGGCTTGCGAGGTTGTCGACATGTGGGATGTGGATTCCGCAATCATTGTACCGATAGTCGTGTCAGCCAATGGCTTAATAGCCACGAACCTCGACCAACACCTCAGGAGACTCTCGTTGGGCAGCTGGATCAAGGGCTTGATTCAGAAAGCGGTACTTCTGGACACGGCTCGCATTGTCAGGAGGTTCCTCTCTCTGGAGCCCTGACCGCCGCCGGTAGCTTGAACCCTGTTCCCGATACCGGTGGGCTACTATTTATATATCTTTATTTTTTATATTTTTATAGAAATATTTAAAATGTACAAATAAGTTAAGAAAATTAATAAACGAAATACTATCCATATAAACTCTAAGCTATAAAGTCTCTAAGTCATAACAAGGTGTATAAAGTCGAAAACCAACTTGAACCATAAATCACTAAATGCATTTAACACTAAGCTAAATTAAAGATATCGTTATTTTTATGTCAATCATTTAAATACGACACAGACCGTAGAAACTCATTATCATCATCATATCAGCCGAAAGACGTCCACTGCTGGACATAGGCCTCCCCCAAGCGTCGCCACAACGACCGGTCCTGTGCGTCTCGCATCCATCGGCTACCCGCGACTTTCACCAGGTCATCGGTCCACCTTGTGGGAGGCCGCGCCAACGTTACGCCTTCCGGTACGCGGTCGCCGCTACAGAACTTTTCGGCCCCATCGACCATCTGTTCTGCGAGCAATGTGCCCTGCCCACTGCCTCTTTAGTTTGGCGATCCTTCGGGCTATGTCGGTATCCTTGGTTCTCTTGCGGATATCATCATTTCTGATTCGATCACGCAAGGAAAGCATTGCCCTTTGAGTAACTTTGAGCCTTCTGATGAGGCCCATTGTAAGCGACCACGTTTCAGTTCCGTATGTCATCACTGGCAACACGCACTGATCATAGACTTTCGTCTTGAGACACTGTGGTAAGTGGGACAAGAAGATACCGCGCAACTTCCCGAACGCTGCCCAGCCGAGTCGGATTCGACGGTTGACCTCTTTCTCGAAGTTGGCCCTACCTAACTGGACCGTTTGTCCTAGGCAGACGTACTCGTCTACAACTTCGAGTGTAGAGTTTTCGATCTTGATGGGAGTGGGTGCTACATGGGTATTTACCATGATCTTGGTTTTGTCCATGTTCATTTTGAGACCCACTCTTTCGTAAGCTCTACTGAGGTCATCGAGCATTGTACTGAGGTCCTCCGTAGTCTCAGCCATGACGACTATGTCGTCGGCAAATCGAAGGTGACTAATGTACTCGCCATTGACATTAATGCCTAGCCTTCTCCAGTCCAAAACCTTGAAGACATCCTCCACTGCGACTGTAAACAGTTTCGGAGAAATGACGTCTCCCTGCCTCACACCCCGCTCCAAGATAGGTTTCGAGGTCTGATCCTGAAGTCGAACTGACATGGTGGCGTTTTTGTACAAACCTTTCAACACCTCGATGTACCGATAGTCAATCTGGCACCGTTGGAGAGACTGCAGCACAGCCCAAGTCTCGATCGAATCGAAGGCTTTCTCGTAGTCCACAAACACTAAGCAGAGGGGCAGATTATACTCTTCGGTCTTCTGTATAACCTGACGGAGCGTATGTATGTGGTCTACGGTGCTGAAGCCTTTTCGGAATCCGGCTTGTTCGGGAGGCTGGAAGTCGTCAAACCTGCGTGCGAGACGGTGATGAGAGAAGATCGTGATGACTCTGGAAATCAGCTTGTAGACATGGCTTAGAAGTGAGATGGGCCTATAGTTCTTAAGTAGGGCATTGTCGCCCTTCTTAAAGAAGAGTACCGCCACTCTACTCCATGCCTGTGGCGTTTTTCCTTCAAGTATGACGGAATTGAACAGTTTCTGAAGAGCCTTAAGGACCGGTCTTCCACCCGCCTTCAGGAGTTCGGCCGTAATTCCGTCCTCACCCGACGCCCTGTTGTTTTTAAGCTGCTTCAGAGCCATCCTAATCTCATACAGGCTGACGTTCGGGATGTCCTCGGTATAGTGCCGGGTCAATCTAGCTCTTGGGTCGTTAGCTAGATTCGTATCGGGTCTAGTCATTGACATGTATAACTGTCCGTAGAACGTCTCGATCTCTCTCAGAAGCTCCGATTTGGCGGATATGGTTCTGCCATCAGCGGTCTTCAGTTTCGGAGCCTGGAGCCCTTATTCCGCTCTATCGCGTCTTTAATCTTTTCAGTATTAAAGCGGCGGAGGTCTCTTTTCAAGGACTTGGAGATCCGTCTATTGAACTGCCAGTATCTGCACGCATCTTCTGAAGACTGTAAAATCATCTCCCGCCTCTCCTTCATGAGCTTCAAAGTGGGAGCAGAGACCCTCTTGTTCCTATCTGTACGGCGAGTCTTGAAAAACTTAGATTCGACCGTATGGACAGTTTCCACGAACCCATCGTTGCAATCGTCCACGGAGCTCCCTAGGCACTCGAAACGGTTCTGAAGTTCGAGCTGAAAGCTCTCGGCATTTTGGATCTGGATCTGTGCTGGACGGAGCGTAGACCTCATCAGTCGAGACCTTTCTAGCTTGATATTAAGATTCAATGTGCCTCTTATCGAGAGCAGTGGTGGCCGAGTGGTAACGGCTCCGACTTACGAGTTGTAGGTCGCGGGTTCAAACCCAGCCAGGCACATTACTTTGTGTAATTTATTTCATCACCACTGCTCTCAAAACGGTGAAGGAAAACATCGTGAGGAAACCGGCATGTCCTAGAACCAAAAATTCGAAGACATGTGACATTCACCAACCCGCATTGGGCCCGCGTGGTGGATTACGGCCCATTCCCTCTCCTAGAGAGGAGGCCTGAGTCCCAACAGTGGGAACAATTATAAGGCCGACTATGTGGCTCTTACCATGCGGTGATCACTTCCGGTTTTCACCGCGTTAATTATGAATATTTGCTTCTTCGTCGACATGATGAAGTCAATCTCATTTTTGTTTACACCGTCTGGGCTCTGCCAGGTCCACTTCCTGTGCTCACGCTTTCTGAAGAAGGAGTTCATCGTATAGAGGCTCCCCTACTACATAAAACTAGCCAGTAAGTGTCCCTGGTGGTTCCCACGTCCAAATCGAAATTGCTCCACTCGTAGCTCAAAACAGTCGATAGCCAAACCTCGAATTATGACTTTTTACATACAAAGTCTCGCCGCCAGCATTTCCTCTTAATGATGCTTTGTGGCGTATATGATTAGGGAGTGCAAGGTGTGTGTGAATGTGTGTGTGTGTGTATGTATGTGTGTGTGTGCGTGTGTGTGTGTGCGTGTGTGTGTGTGCGTGTGTGTGTGTGTGTATGTATGTATGTGTGTGTGTGTGTGTGTGTGTATACATCAGAGACTTACGTTCATAGATGGCCGCCCCGGATCGCGGCAAACTGCTCTCAGAAGAGGTATGCGTCTCCTGCTACAGAACAATGATAAATATTATACTACTATTAATTAATGGGTTTAAAACGACACACATTTTTTCCTTAGGGAATCTCAATAAGTTATTTTCTGTTATTTCATAAACATGTTTATTTTTATATCTTCTTCTTATTCGTGTTCTTCATTGCTGAAGGTCGTGCCTGTACCTGTTGTGTTAGCTTATTTATGTTCATTGATTTCACTGCTTAATACGATGCACCTGTCATGATCTGTTCATCACCCTTGGTTGCCTGGTAGAAAATACCTAAGTCATGAAGTCCATCATTGTTTCTTTGTGCACGAAGATTTAAATATATGAATAGTACATTCTTTTTCTCGTAGCTTCGCACCTGTGGTCCATCACACAAGATTACAAGAGTGTAACATCGTCAACTTAACCTGAGAACTCAACTTAGTGACCCACTATAAGTTGGAATGGTTATGATTACGCATAAACAGCAATTATCGTTGAGCTCCTTAAAGTTCAAAGTTGAGCTGCACGATAACTGACAAATGCTTGCACTGTCTGGACAGGTACACTCAAACCTGCGTGGTGCTTTCCTCATAAGGCCACCTCAAACGTTAACCTACATGGGTTTCGTATTCTATAGACGATTGTATGGACTTCAAAAGAGACTACGACCTCTGAGTTTGTTTCGGTATTTCTTCTCAGGGTAGTCAGCCAGGAAATACCGGCCTCATCTAGATAAATATGACCAAAAAAAAAATTGACGTGTAAAAGAGTTACTTGTAACCTATTTGCAAAATAAACATCATTTATTACCTTCTGAGTTTCAATGCACTTATCCTCTTTTTGCAAAGTGCCCATTAATCTTCGTCGTATGTCGAGCGCCGATATGTCATTCTGAAACATTTTTAGTGTCAGTCAATAATGGGACATAATTCTTTGCTTTTTTGGGAGCTCTAGTAACGAACAATCACTTTATAAATAATAAAGTACCTGGATGACCGAGCTATGCAAAAATATGTGTTGCCCGCATAGACTTCAAAAAGATGTGTGAATGAGTTGAATGTAAAAATATCGGAGAGGTTCCTTTCTCTGGAGCACTGACCAGCGCCGCACCGGGAGCTGGATCCTTATTTATACGTAGTGAAAGATACTAAGCATACCCATGAATATTGTACATGATTCTAGAGAATGTCCCCCATTTTACTTTAATATCAGCTCTTTCATACATTCCAAATATATTATAACTAGCTTTTGCCCTTTCGTACGCGCATATTCCGTTTTTTCTCGTTCCCGTAGGAACTTCGGGAAATCCTCTCATAGTACTCCCCTACACTCCGCAAGGAACCTACATGCCAAATTTCAGCTTTCTATTACCAATAGTTTCGGCTGTGCGCTGTCTGTCAGTCATTCAATCAGTCAGTAACGGAAGAATTTTATCTATATTTTTTTAAGAAGTCTATACTCTATACTAATATATAAAGCTGAAGAGTTTGTTTGTTTGCTTGAACGCGCTAATCTCAGGAACTACTGGTCCGATTTGAACAATTCTTTCGGTGTTGGATAGCCCATTTATCGAGGAAGGCTATAGGCTATATATCATCACGCTAAGACAATAGGAGCGGAGCAGTAATGAAAATTGTGACGCAGACGAAGTTGCGCGGGTCAGCTAGTACTAAGATAATATCATTCATAAAATAACATTGGTTTGCCACGACAGAGGATACACGTGTGTGGAAAAGGGAAAGAGAGGCCTTTGCCGACTAGTGGGAAACAACGAGCTATATTTATATGTAGACTAGCTTCTGCACGCGGCTTCGCCCGCGTGCTCCCTAGGGAACATAATTATTCCCGGGCCTATAGCCTAGTAGCCTATGTCCTTTCTCAGGCACTAGACTATCTGTGTACCAAATTTCATTTAAATCGGTTCAGTAGTCTTGGGGTGAAAGCGCGACAGACAGACAGAGTTACTTTCGCATTTATAATATTAAGTAAGAATTATTCAATAGACAAACTTAATAAATTACGCCAACATTGAAAAGAGGAAGCGCGGGCTTACGAAAGGTAGAAGTGAAGGGGAAACATTACTAAAGAGTGGGCCAGCAGCAAAAAAAGACTCCACAATATTGTACATACCTGATCAACATGTTGCAACTCGAGCAGCGTGGAGTGGGGGTGTGTGCGCACGCGCAGCTTGATGGTGACGCCGCCGCAGTACTGCAGCAGCTGCTCTCCGTCCGCGGCCACCACGGGCGCGCACCACTCCTGGTCGCTCGCGCCTGCGGGGGCATCCGTACTTATTACTGGCAACAGGCACCTTACGTGAAGTGAGCTGTCATTCTATGTTGTTAAATGAACTGAGAGCTCACATCATGTTCACTTTAACTAAGTTTATACGATTATAGAATGGAGTGCATGGAATGGAGTAAAGTAAACAAATTAGTATTCTTCCTACCGTGTCGACGATTCATTAGATTATATAGTTTGGACCCAGTAGATGGCCAGGTTTATTGTTTCGATATGCAGGTGAATTTTTCAACAGAACGTGGGTAGCCACACCGAAACTATGAAGAATAACTCAGAGGATTCACCACCCGATTTTAATGAAACCTAAAATAAATTTCACACCTACTGCGAGAAAATTGTGCGCAAATCATGAAGAGAGGTGGCTGGCCGCGAGCGGTTTCCGTCGGTCTTCAAGCTGACTTCCAAATTCAAATCGCATTATTGACTTCCGGGCAATAATAACTTACTTTAGGTTGAGTTTGCATGACACATAATCTGACGTTTTCGTGCAGGTGGTGTGAAATAGTAGATTATGCAGCGAGGGGATAAAGCTGTGTCTTATGTCACGGGCGTCATATTAAATCCCGAACACAATAAAGGAGTCGAGAGTTAACTCCCGAGCGTTGCGAGGGAGTTTATTCGCTCGTCGAGTTAATACAAAAATCCTGAATGCAGCAAGGGGTTCAAGCTAGCTCAAGGCAAAGATACCTTTATCCCTGAGGAGCATACTCTACTTTTCACACCTACTGCGAGAAAATTATGCTCTAACCACGAAAAGAGGTGGCGCGCGTCGGCCTCTACTGCTAGGAGCAGCCGGTCGATTCTGTCGACATGTCACCGTGACCACATAAGTGGAGTGAACGACAAGTGAGTTGTCACGCCATCTTGTTTGTATGGTTTGACAGCTCACCTGTCGTTCACTTCGCCCAAGTGTTCACTTCGATATGTTTACAGAATCGCACTGCAGGTCACGCGCCCCAGATTGCACCGCCGGGCAATAACGTTGTACTAAATTCCATTATAACCGGCCGGGCAATAATGTGATTTGAACTCGGAACGCATTTTCACTGCGCTCGCTGCACGTAGTAGCGGACGCAGACGGGAGCCGCTCGCGGGTTACAATGACATACTTTAGGTTAGGTTTGCATGTAAAATAATCAGACGTTTTCGTGCAGGTAGTGTGAAACATTAATTATAATCTGGAATATCTACTTTTTATCGCGGGAGTATGTTACACGCGGGTAATGTGAAGCCGCTGGCACAAGGTACTGCAGGGTTACAATGACGAGTATATTGGTCGCGTACCTTCCCGCCCCTTGGCGAAAGTGAGCACGGGCGAGGGCATGGAGGGCGGCGGCATGGCGTCGGGCGGGAAGCGCGCACAGTACGCCGGCGTCGAGTAGTGCACGGCCATCGTGGGCGGCACGCCGCACCACCACATCACGCCCAAGCACTCCTGAACGGCCTGCAAATTTATAACGGTTTATTTTTGTTATTAGCGGACGATCATTCGCGCGTGTACACGATACCCGGCAACAGTTTAATTTACTTTCAGTGATACTCATGATCGGTAACACGATATGCAGGGTGATTATTATATCACTTAAAAGTTTTATATTATATCGCTAATTTTAAAATATAGACCATGTTTTCCGTACAATAATACTCCATTAGGTGGTGTTGTTACTGCTAAAGGTGTAAAAAATTATTCCGAAAGATTACGGTCTTTTTAACAAACGAAATATTCAGGGTACGATAAAAATTACTGTAATTTACAGTCAATATTTAATATACTCAAAATTCAAAAGTCATTTATTCAAATTAGACTGAGTGCCAGCACTTTATCAACGTCAACGTTTACAAATAGACAGTCCAGTCCCCTAAAAACCGTCACCACTTCCGAGTGTTTTAGCTGTGGAAAAGAAGTGGCCAACAAACTCCCCGGCAACACATCTGTCTGTTGAGTTGTTAGTGTAGTTACCTCTGTGTGCGTGGAGGAGAAGGAGGGCTCTGTGGGCGCTTGGCAGGGCTGCGCCACGGCCATCGACAGGCGCGTTTGGTTGTGCACCACGAACTGCGGGCACGGGTCCGGCGCCACCACCACCAGCCAGCGGCTGTCCTGCTTCAGCTGACTCACCACTATCGGCACCTAGAACACAATCTTACTCTTTATCGATCTGGGCCTGCAGTCTCGACATACCTACCGATCGCCTACCAACCGAATTCGGTCGATAAGTGCTAACGACTTGAAAATACCGATATTTAGTAGTCTCTGCATACGCGCCCGCGACTTCGTACGCACATATCCCGTTTTTTGCCGTTCCCGAAGGAATTTCGGGAAAGTAGTCTTAGTGTTCCCTTTCACTCCTTCACATGTCAGCTTTCTACGAGCATTAGTTTCGGCTGTGCGTTGTCTGTCAGTCACTCAGTCACGGAATTTTATTTTGATTTTTATTTATATTGATCATTCTTCCCTTTTTACCATGTGTTTGTTGCTGCTATGTTGTGTCTGTGTCGAATAAATGTTTTTATTCTATTCTTGTATCTGGGTTTGCGTGCGACCGACGATTGTAATAGACGGTCAAAGGGAGGAAACTATGCGAAGGCTCTATGTAATATAAC
Source organism: Lacanobia wlatinum (assembly GCA_947578705.1). NCBI lineage: Eukaryota > Metazoa > Arthropoda > Insecta > Lepidoptera > Noctuidae > Lacanobia > Lacanobia wlatinum. Next base: position 4,706,396 of record OX388022.1, on the reverse strand, counting down.
ATTTTGTAAACATTATTCTGCTTTTTATTCATAACGATCCCTAGATAATGGCTGGTCTTTAAAAGAAATTGTGACTTCAATTTCTTCAGAGTTATCAGATAGGAAACACCAACCTAAATCTAGTTTTAATACGGCTCTAGTGTTTCAAAATATTAAAGTCGCGGCATAATGATTCACACGCGCTACCGATAACTCCAATGGTCAACCCTGCGTGAGTCCCTCCGGTTTTGACTTTAAAATATATTGATCGCTGATAAATCACTCCGTCGAGAAGTTCATGTTGGATTGTCAGAATTAATATTTTCATCCGCTTAGGCTGAAAGCCTAGGTGTTATTCTGTATGCAGAGACCTGCGGCTCTAAAAAGGCCACTTTAGCAGAATCAGAAAGCCAATCACGCTACCTGTCACTGTCAAATTTTCCCAATCAACCTTGAACTTAGTTTGTTAGCGATAAAGATGAAAAAAAAAGCTGATAGTTGCGTGATTAATATTATGATTCTTATATGATCCTGAAGTGGCCGTTTTAGCCCCCCCGACCTCAGACCTTCACAACCCAATAACTGGGTAATACAGGATGCCCTTAGACAATACAACTCAGATTTTCTGGCTTTTGACGAAAGATTGTCAAAGTTCTACAAATGACAACCGGGTCGCGTGAAGCCAATATCTGTATATGAGCCAACACTCGATGGTGCTGAATAGTACACAGACATTGTCCAGCACAATTTTTAAAACACACATACAAACTGTTTCGAGCCAGCACCACTTCAAGTTCAAGATCACAGACAAAATTTGAAAGGGATCATTAGGGATATTTCTGTCTACAGGGTTGAACATCTTTGATAACGGGGACGCATAATATTGCGACTCAAGGCCTAGAGCGCTGGTTCATACACACATATTGGCTTCACGCAGGCAGAACCAACCACTTAACATGCTTTCCGAGGCAAGGAGTTGTCTCGGTATATAATAAATGGTCAACCATGCACAGACGAATCTCGGGTAGCGATGCTTAATCTTGAGTATTGAGTCGTGCGGGCGCGGGTATTATTACTTAACTGATATTACAACTGCATAGTACAATACTAACCGACTTCAGAGTGTTGTCGATGAGCGCCACGGCGCGGCGATACGGCGGCTGGCCCAGGCGGATGGGCACGGCCAGGCGCGAGGGCAGCGCGCTGTGCGGCAGCGACAGGCACAGGTAGGCGCGCAGCTCGGCCGGGTCGCCGCCGCGCCAGCGCCCGCGCAGCCAGAACTTGCACAGCGGCGTGCCGTTTGCCCAGCTGGATTAGAGAAGAGAAAGGTTCAGCAATACGTTAGGACACAATAAAGCTGCGTCTCTAGATAAGATTTAATCTGTTGGATAGACTATGAACTGAATTAGAACATACACTTCACACCACTAGCACGAAAACGTCACATTATGTCATGAAAACACTTTCATTGTGAGTATATAGCTAAAGAGTGAAATTCCCCATGATTTCTGTCATAACCAGGGTGTTTCAATCAAGATTTTATAGGTTACTTTTTTTTTCTATTAATAGGCATACGTTTGACCACTATCTCACCTGATGGTAAGCGATGATGCGGTCGAAGATGGAGCACGTTTGCCTAGAAGCAACCTATTCACTCGTGTCTTAAAGACTCCCAGGTTGTAGCTATAAGGAAACACAGACTGGCAGGGAATTCCACTCCTTAGCTGCACGCACTATGAATGTGTTCCCAAAACGTTTTATGCGTGTGGGTGGGATGTCCACCATGTACCGGTGGCGCATCGCCATTCGTCTTGTGGTCCGGTGATGAAACGGGCTTGGCGGAATTAAATCAGGTAATTCCATCGCACGCTCACCAAAATGCAACCGATAGAAAACCAACAGGCCAACAACTCGGCGTCGATGCTCAAGACTTTGGAGCTTCGGCTCGACGAGCCTATCATTACCGATGATCCTCTTGGCTCGTTTCTCAATTGACTCAAGGGCATCAAGCTGGTATTTGGCAGATCCGTTCCAAAGATGAGAGCAGTACTCCATACACGATCGAACTTGCGCTTGATAGAGTTTGAGCAGCTGTTCCGACGTGAAGTACCGTCTCACCTTTGCTAGGATCCCCAACTTTCTGGCAGCCACCTGAGCCTTTGCCCCTATGAAAGGGCCAAAATTGAGGTTAGATGTTAACGTAACACCAAGAAGCTCAAGTCGGTCGGTTATCGGCACGGTTACTCCTCGAGCTGGGTGGAATTCGCTCCTTTTAGCGGTAAAAAGACACGCTTGGGTTAAGACCCAAGCGTGGCTCGCTGCTAAGGCAGCGTTAAACTTGACCAGATTGGCATCACCGCAGAGACAGCCTGTAAGGACAATTTCAAGCGCTCAACCATAGGCTCCCGGAGAGACCATCTGTGACCCACCAGCTAGTGCGCCGGACACGTATCTCTCAGCAACAGTGCTGTCGTCTGCATACCCAAAGGTACCGGGTTTAAGCAGATCATTTATATACTTGTAGTCAATTATGCTATATGACCGACCCAAATAAAATAATCTTTAATTCGGATAAGCAACATCCATATGGAGTAGTAAACAAAAAGATAACTTATTCCTATGTTAGTAAAATTATAATCTATTTAGAGACAAGGATGTTGTTCGAGACACATCTTCGAACAACATCCCCTAACAAAGGAGGTCATACCCCCCCGCTATGGTCTTCAGGATGGAGTTGAAGCTGATCCGTATTCTGCAGAGCAAAGAGGCAGATTTCTGTCTGACGATGGTGTGGAAGCCATCGACGTGTGCTTGTGCAAACATACCTAATGCACTGCAGAAACGGGGCAGGCCCATCAACATTCTTCTTCTTCTTATCGTGTGGGCAGTAAGGTGTAACGACCCTACACACGCTAGTGTCAGAGTTTCTAAACCGCCTCAAGGGCGTCTGACATGGTTTATTTGACGACCGCCATTTGGCGGCCGGGACCACCGGCTTATACGTGCCTTCCGAAGCACGGAATCATCTTTTTATCAGACAGTCAGGTGATTCAAGCCTGCAATGTCCTAGCCAAACTGGAAACAACTTTACAAAGTATGCTTCCCGTAGCAATCGAACCCATGACCACCGGGTCACAAGGCAAACGCCTAAACCACTCGACCACGGAGGCAGTTAATCATCAACATCCTGAACCCGTTATTATACTGGACCCGTAGGGCGGTGATAGCCCGCTGAGTGTAGTTGGTCCACAGGCTGCACGTGTAAAACACTTTGCATTAAGCTTTAAAAAGCGTTATTTTATTCTCTTATGCGTCATTTTATCTTATTTTGACTTATTTTGGTTTGCATGCTACAGCATACAAACCTGCGAGCCAACATGTTACATCGAACTGCCAGCGCCCTACATTCCCTCTCAATATCCACTTGGTCACTAAGGTCGTCAGATACATAATGCCCCAAGTATTTGAACAGGTACACTCGCAATATGTCATTCCCATTCAGTTTAATCGGAGGCACATACTCAGGACATTTAGCACCGCCAGCCTTAAAGACCAAGAACTCGCTTTCTTTTCTTGTGACATTATAAACTAGGCCATGCTCACGAGCATAGCCCTCACAACAACTCAGCAGCTCTCTAAGCGCCCTAACCGTAGGGCTCAGCAGCACCATATCGTCAGCGTAGCTGATGTTGTTGACACTGACGTCATCAATGCGACACTCTATTTTCTTGCTGCTGAGCTCAACGATCAGATCGTTTATATAGAGGTTAAACAGTTTTGGTGACGTTATCCCTCCTTGTCTAACCCCGCACTCTAGCCCATACGACACAGACAGTCCGTCTGCCCATCTCACACTGTTCGTCTGGTTGCAATACCAACACTGGAAGATACGCAGCAACTCCGCTGGCGCTTTTCTCTCCCGCAGCTTTTTCCACATAACCTACATAATTATATGGTGCAGTACTAACCTGCCGTCCTTGGTCGGCGGCACCACTTTGAAGGTCTTGGGGCGCAGCGTGATCCAGTCCTCCATATCATCCGGCACTACGATTGCTGAAATCTGCAAAAACGAACATTCAAATCTACCAATTTCTATTGCTATCCTATTATAATATATGCTCGTAATTGCAGAGTATGAACAAAGTCGGTTTCCGCGTCTGTTCGTGAACGGGAACTAAAAGCTATTAGCTTCTCTAACATCAAACCACAAATTGGATGTTTGTGTTAACAGTATCATTCAGAAAATGTTTACCGGAAGGTTAACTTGTTCATATTTTTTTTCGTTTAACTGGCCTATAGCGTTTCAATGTTTTGACATGTCGCCAGATCCAGTGCACTCGTCTAAAATAAGGGCGACTACTAGTTACTAAATACTGTATCTAATACCTTTGAACGAGCAATTCTTATATATATATGTACCTAGACATATTATAATCTGAATCTCGGAAACGGCTCCAACGATTTTCATGAAATTTAGTATGCAGGGGGATTCGGGACCAATGAATCGATCTAGCCAGGTATCATTATTCAAAAACATAAAAAAAAACCGAGCAAAGCTCGGTCATCCAGGTACCATTTGTATAAATCAGAACACACTCTGATTAAAAGTACCAATACCCAATTTACCGTAAACCGTTACAAGTGTAGGGACACATTGTAATTGTCAGCAAAATTGTATAGCCACACGGGCACTTGTCCAGTCGTTCCCCGAGACCCGCGCGTAACGCTAGTGTTTGTTTCTCTTTATAATACTAACATATGTATAGTGTGAGTGCGTACGTTATAACATAATATATATACCGCTTTATATATTGAACATTTGGAGTTTCATTCACTGAACCTAGACGCACCTACTGGAGTGGAGTTAGTTCTAAAGACAATACATATACACACATACTAATTAACTATAAAAGTGGTAAACAAGTATAAAACATTTACACTCAGTGTGAAGTGTGCGGAGCAATAACCTGGTAAAAGACATGAAAATTTGCTGGAACGACACGCACAGGGTCGCTCGACGAGAGAGAATGCCACATATATCTTCATCTTCTGGGCTTTCTCCCATATATATTGGGAACAGATCCCAGGGCAACAAGATGCAGCGGCACATTAGTATTGACACATAAGCCAGTTACTGGAAAACTAGTTAGCTATCAGGCTTCTGACCTTGATCCGCAACGATTGCCAAAGATCACCGAATGACAAGGGAGGTCTCACAATGAATTAGATCGTCACCAATCAGCGAACCGAGTTAAGACTCAGGTCGATCGATCTGTGCTATTGGGAACGTGTAGGTACTATAGGTGGCAGCACATAAGTCTCGTTGTCAAGTATATTTTACTTACAAGTTTCTAAATTGTATCGCTAGATGGCACAGTCTACGTCGTGCACGTTCCTTACAAATTAGTCAGGAGCACCTATTGCCTGAATGATAATGGAGAGCTTACGATCAGGTCGGAGTCCAGCCTGTTGATGAGCACGTAGGACGAGGACACGCCCAGCACGTTGATGTTTTCCTTGATCTCGTAGTACAGCGTCAGTAGCGCCACCTGAACACATTTTTTTTTGTAAGTCAATGTCTGAGAAAAGATTTTAGAAAAAAAAAATTGATGTTCTTGGAAAATTAAAAAAAATGGGTTTGAAAGTACTTTTCTATGGGTCAAATTTATTGGGTCAGCAAGTATTTGCTCTGAAATACAAAGACAAGCTAAGCTAAAACTTACATTAGTTATAAATTAATTGTCCGACGTACGGCTGATGTAGCCAGCCAGACAAATTTCATTTAAGAGTCGCAATTTGTATCAGCCGTATGTCAAACGAATAATTATGTGTGTTAAGTCTGTATTACTCATATAAACGGTGAATTTTTCAAGTGTGCCTTCAGGGCCAAATCCGAAGCTATGAGGAATATCGAAAAACAGTGAAAGGAGTCTCGAGTCCGATTTTTAAAAAATTGTTGTTCCTACCCAGGAATCGAACCGGTTGATTTTGCAAAAAAAAAAACACACCCTGTATTACACCATCCGAAAGTGTAGCTTATAAAGATCAAATTCTGGGAAGTAATAACACATGTCAAACTAAAGGAAAGAGCTCATTTTTAACAAATTAGTTTTAACATTTCTATTTTGATCACCTTCTGGTTGCAGAGGATGGCGAAGTTGGCGGGGTGGTCGAGCGCCACGTGTCCGGCGGGCGGCTTGCCGTAGCGGCCCGGCTCCGCCGCCGACACCCGCAGCTGCGAGCTCACGAACGTGTCGCGCCCCAACTCCACCGACATGTAGAACGGTTTCTGAAACACAAGGCGTTTACTCCGCAGCTGTGCGTTTGTGTATGCGTGAACTATTAAATAAACACCATCCCGAAGTCTGCATTCGAAATGCTGAATCATTGAAATGCTATGAAAAACAATTGACAACGATTAACGCTTTCATTTTGACTACTTTTTTGTTATTTAACTAAACAAGAATGTCAGTGCGAGTGTGTTAGGCACATACCTGTATGATGGCAGAGGGCGGCGAGGTGGCGGAGCCGGCCTGCAGCTTGCAGAGCGGCGCGGCGTCGTAGGAGCGCAGCGTGAGCGACACGGGCGACGCGTTGCACAACAGCGCCACCGGGCACAGCTGCACCTCCAGACTGCAGCCGCCGCCAGCGCGCACCGGCTTGTAACGCACCTGTGCATGTTCATATCATTTTAGATCATTGCTTCTCAGTTACAAAAAACATTTTATTTTTATTTAAGTTATTTTTATCTTAACAAAAAATATTTTTTATTTTTCATTCACTTTTAAGTCATGATACTTGGACGACGTCTTCGTCAACGCAGAAATTGAAATAAGCGAAAATGCTCATAAAATAAAAACTACTGAACCAAACATAATCAAATTTTTACGGGACCAAATGGCAAGTATACTGCATAGAACTAAAAAAGAATCACAAGAATCGGTGTCGGAGTAATCCGTGTACATAAAAAAAACACCGGTAGCACTCCGGGAGTGCCGGCAGAAGTGAAAACATGTAAATAATACATCCTTACTGTCGCGGTCACATCATAGACAAACCACCGACAACAAAATAAACAAAAAGACACTGACGTGTGGCCGCGACTGCGACTGTCAGTGACAGATGTCAATCTTGACACAGTTCCTGACATAAACAAAACGAACCATAAAAACAACAAAAAATAACGTTGTATTTAATTATAAGTACAAAAATACTATCATTTATGAGGTAGAATACAATGTTTATTTATTGCGCTATCGTACACAAATATGACAATTTACATGTTATTATTCATAATATTATATCGTTATTTATTTATATATTACATTAATTTTTATCTCTTAGAAAAATCAACTTTCATCCATAATTTCGTAATTCCGTAATTTCGTATCCTTGGATACGCGTGGCACGCTGTACATAAACACAGACGGACATTCGCGCAAGCGCCCTGTGCCGCCTAAGCGGAGCAGCTTACTCAGGCACGGTAGAAAGAGTGGGAGATACTAGTTCCTCTCCCTTCCCCTCGATCTTACGCTTTTTCGCATCACGTGACCCTGACGCGAGTCCGTCTTACGCTTTTTGCGATCAGGTCACGTGACCCTGACGCGAGTTTAAGATTTTATACCCATTACAGAAAAAGTGCTCAACGCCGCTAAAGAAGTTTTCACTTCAAAAATACCCACCGAATTGAGAACCTCCTCCTTTTTTGGAAGTCGGTTAAAAATTACAACTCACAGTTAACCTCGTAAGCCTTATCCCAACTTTGTTGAAGACGGCTTCCAGTCCAGTCTAGCCAGAGGTGAAGTTTACAAGGAGCGACTGTAACGGTAACAGTCGTATTAACTAGCAACTGGCTGTGGAGGTCTTGACAACATAAGTTACAGATTTTCTGACTCCGAACTATCTGTAACGACTGACAGAGGTCTACAAATGACGGCCGGTACCAACGGCTTCTCGTCCTTTAGTCCGTAGTTGTTAGCAGATACTCACAGTGACGTCACACCGCGGCTGCAGCGAGGCGGGCTGCCACTCGCCGTGCCAGTGCTTGCGCACCACGGAGTAGGGCCACGCCGTGTCCGCGTGGCTGCCCGAGCGCTTCAACCTGGACAGATACATCACGTCTAATTACTATCACTAAATATGTATCATAAAACCAAGTCTTTATGCTGCGTCCGTATGTCCTGTACGCGATAAACTTAAAAAACTATCAAACGCTTTTTCCTACGGTTTTCACCAATGAACGGGCTGGTTAATGAAGAAGCTCCTCATCAGTCAGCCATCCCGTAGCGTTTGTGATTAAAAAATCCCAAAACAAAAGTTGACTAACCATTGCCTGATATCCTCAACGACGTCGTCGATGTTGCAGACGGGCGCGCGCTTGTCGAACACGGACGTGTCGGTCACGCCGTAGTGCATCGGCACTGCCTCGCGCGTCACCGGACACTCCATGCCTCTGTAAAATTAATTATCCTTATATTTATAATTCTTCCGTTACTAACTGATTGAGTGACTGACAGACAACGCACAGCCGAAACTACTACTCGTAGAAAGCTGAAATTTGCCAAGTAGGTTCCTTGGGAAGTGTAAGGGAGTACTAAGATAGGATTTCCCGAAATTCCTATGAGACCGGGAAAAACAGGATATGCGCGTACGAAGTCGCGGGCAAAAGCAAGTTAGTAAATAAATCCTTTATTGCAAGGAGAATTAGTACATTCAGATATTAATATATTGACATTAGTATATATAATATGGTCTTGTACAGCGTTAAAGAAAAGCACTTCTTTAACGCTGTACAAGGCCATATTATATATACTAATGTAGTATATACTAATGTAGTAACTAGGTAGTCGTTCTAGGAATACCCTAACAGCAGGTTATGGATATGAATTTCTGATCGGGATACGGATACGGATTTTGAAATATTATTACAACGGTTTCGGGAACGGGTTATCCGTTCGTTTCTATTACGAATATTAGATTTTTAAGATTTTTTAAAAGTAAAACAAATAATAAATAAGGAACTTCGTTCCAAAAACCAGCAAGTGACACGCGCGGCTAGTGTGTCATTTCGGTCGAGCAGAATAACCCACCTAAATAGTATACACATTACGATTGTAATAACCGTAATATGATTCCATATTTCAAACATTAAAGTCTAGTGACAGGGGACAGGGGGGGAGGAACGAAGAAATATATGTGTTGCGTAAACAACAGACGTGTGAGGACGCCTGGCGAGCGATGCGTTTGTTAACAACTAAAACAATGGCTAATTTAGCTAGCCTCGCTCAGCGCAAGTGCTTCTGTTGGTTCTTAAAAAACACATCCCTCGCTACGCATCCTCGCACATCTCGGGTGGAAACGCAGCCTTAGACTTCCAAACCTTTTTTCATTTTAACTAATTCGTTTATGGACTCTAAAACAACTTTATAACTATATTTTTTTTAACAAAACACTTACTTGGTTGGCCCTTTATTTAACCTATTAGAAAATATAAATGTTAAAGTTAGTATGTTTAACAATTTATTAGTCTGCCCTAATCGGCTACATGGGATTTGTATGAAACTCGGCGAAAGAGTAGACTGTGGCTTGGATTACGACATTTCTTCATGCAACTTGGACCTTTGTGTGTGTGTTTTTAAGAGGAGATCTCTGGAAGTACTGAAACGTCTATCTTAGAGAACTGATCAAATCTTCAAAGTTTTCCATAATTTTCCTGCGCCATCAACAAACCTATTTATCATATTTATTTTAAATATATGCTTGGTTGCTTCGTTTCTGCGGGGCCTATGTCACAGGTAAAACTTAGAACGCTAGTTCATATCATCAGTAGTGATGGCAAGAAGTCACCTGTATTGGAAGGACAAGGTGTGCCTGGCAGAGGTGGTGCCGGGCGCCTGCAGATGCGTGACGGCGCCGCGCCCCGGCGTCGGCTGCTGCAGGGGCCGGCGCGGCGCAGCAGGTGGCGCGTCCAACTTCTGCTTCTCCGCCGGCACAGGCACGTGCTCTGTTGCTATCAGCACCTGGCAAATGAAGCATGGCAGATTTGATAACTGGCTAGCGGCTTTTACATGCATATGTTGTGTTTACGCACTGTATGTATTACCCGAATGTAACACAAATAATAATAATAATAATAACGTTGTATATGAGCAGAGGATGCGCGGACTACTCCTGCGCGTAGACGCGCGTGCGACAGACACGCCGAACATTAAATTAATATGACAATGACTCGCAGTTTGATTGCACATGGTGGTCCCATATGTACACCTGGAAATAATGTAAGGGAGCTTGCCCAGGACGATTTTTTGCAATGAATCTATAGCGTTAACTAGCAGCTAAATCACTATTCTTCGCCGTTTATCGCACACTTCACACGCGACCGCCTCGATGCAAACACATAGTCGCGCCATTATTGACGCTGTTTCGCTATTGACCCTCGACAGCTGGTCGCGTTAGTTGAGCTGATAGATGCTTAGGCCGTTCTTGGAATAGGGTAATCGTGTAACGAAGTGGCTAATAGTATATAAGAGCACACTCACTTCTGTGTCGAGCGGCAGATGCGAGTGCAGCATGTACAGCGGCCACAAGGTCGCCAGGACGCGCCCGTCGCCGCGCCCGCGCACCACGCGGCACCACACCGACACGAACTGGGACTCGCCTTCAGTGGGCACTACGAACATATTCAGTATACAAGGTTATTGTCATGACAAACAGTGTTAGTGAAAACTTTCACATTGACTACGACTGAAAATTGTGTTTCGGTCGGACGCTACACAAGATGAGGACGTAGTAGAGTATAGTAGGGACTTCGTTATCCGCATTTAAACTACCATTAGGTCCGTTGTGCGTAAGTGTTATATTGAGGTTGGCAGAGCAAAGTTGGCTATGTTAACCAACCTTGCTCCGTCTTGAAGCACAGACGCCTTCCGGAGGCATCATAGGCTTTGCAGAGCGACCTCACCATTCCGAGGGTTTATTCACGTTGTGAAGACACGGCCTGGCATTGCAAGATGAGGTAATTGAAAGTGTTGTCATGTCAGATTATACAAAACAAGTGTAATTTTCAAGTTGAATATCGTTGGACAAACAAAGCGCTGCCGGTACATGAAAAGTGCGTATTGTAAACACCGTGTGAACACGACCTTATTCATAATACGGACCTTTTGCTTTTGCGTTTAGAAAACTAATGCATTCAATGAACACTTCGTGTATAACATCGCAACATATTTAACCTCACCTTTGACCAGCCATGGAACGTTCTCCTTGGGACACTCCTTGAGCGGAATGTCACCGGACCAGCAAGTGTTGAGTGTTCTAAACTTGATCCTGGAATAACACACTTACGAGTTAGTTTCAATGTGAAGATGGCAGTTTATTAATAAATCATGATTTAAGACAGGAAAGTCATACTACGGGGAGATTCTAAAATTGAAGTATTTCAAAAGTTGCGTTTCATTATTTTGATGAGGATACGTAGTTACGTTTTGTGGCGGTATTGATGCCGCTCACTTCCCTCCGGAGCCCAGAGGTCGATAGGGGATGAGTAGTCTATAGATCCTGAGATGCTTGCCAGGCCAGTGGAAGGTTGGTTCCAGTGATTAGGAACCGGAAGTCGCAGAGTTCACGGTGAGTCGGAACTGTCTGCGGTGCCCCAGTGAGTCGAGGTGATTAAATCCCAGTAAGTCGGGATGATACTGCAGGCTACAGTGAGTCGGAGCGGTGCTGTGCGACGTAGTGACGTGACTGCTGGCTTCGACCAGGATAGGTTTTTCATGACTCTTCCTGTGACTGGCCGAAGGAGCAGTGTGCTTGGCAAGGTCGCTGATGAGGTTGAGGATGATGATAGAGACTAAGGACGTTGACCAGGAATGCGCGGCTGCTGCTGGTCAGGATACCCGAAGAAACCGTGATTACTGTCTGGCTGTATGACTCGTTGCTCGAGAGCTTGAGGTCACGATGAGGAGAAGTGATGATGATGACGTCATGAGGTAGTAGTTGCATGAAGGCTGCGCTGACGTCCATCACATCGGGGACACCAGTATAGAGGGTATGCAGTATCTGTACCGTCCCGCGAGACTAAAGTCCCGCAAATCTCCATTGAAAAGGGAGGATCCTCCGACCGGACGTTTGTTGTGTCCGGTGTGGGTAACTGCCCGACAGTTGATATTCGGACTTTTGTATGTATATGTTCAAATCGCACGATAAACGCTGATACCGCGATGCGGGATTTCGTTGTAGTAGTTCGCTATTTGATTGATAGATGGCGTTGCGGTTCTTTTTATTGCGATGTAGTTTTGTGTTTCTTTCTTGTGGCGGTATTGATGCTGCTACACGCCGACCCGAAGCAGTATGGGACAAGGGTAGGATGATGATTATGATAACTTTTTTTCAGGTTTATTAACAAAGGGTAAGAAAAATCCAGGTTTGCTGGGAGAACCAAACTTTGGAGTTAATCTCGCTTTTTTTCATGAGTTACCTAATAGTTGTGTACTATGTCATGTTATGTGCAATAAATAAGAAAGGCCGTCTTACTTGAGCACCATCTCGCAGTCGGCGCTGCAGACGACGCTGCGGCCGACGGTCTCGGCGAGCAGCTCGCCCGAGCCCACCGTGTACCACTGCGGCGTGTCCTGCCCCAGCGAGCGCACCTGCACGTAACACCCACTAGTTTATTTATATTGCATAGAGGACTGCTCCGACTATATAACTGTATTCATATATATTGAAAGCTTGGGTGAAGTGATCACGAAGTGAGCTGTCATTTCATCTTGATTACATGGATTGACAGCTCACTTCGTGATCACTTCACCCACGCCTTCACTCGACATGTTTACAGCCGCTCTATTCTGTCAACATTTCGAATGGAAAACTTAGGTGGAGTGAACGACAAGTGAGCTGTTATTTCATTTTATTTGTATGGTTTGACAGCTCCCATGTCGTTCACTTCGCCTAAGTTCTCACTTCGACATGTTTACATGCTGCTGTTCACGGACCTTGTAGAGCAGGTTGGTGCGCAGCATGTTGGCGAGCACGAGGCGGCCGGACAAGTGCATGTAGCGGCAGGCGCCCGCCTCCGTCACACGGACGTGCACGAACGAGCCGCCCGGGAACTGCTTGCCGGTCTCCGTGTCCGGCGTTTCGATGCGCAGCCGGTGCGTGCCCGCTAGGAATGAAATACCTGGAACATCGGACAGTTAATAGGCTTGTCCACTGAAATAACCTAATTAGTCCCCGTTTTATTCTTTTCTTACGTAAACCAAAATTGTCTGATTGCCTTATACATTTGAAAATGGATAACCTTAAAAATTACATGGTTGAGTTTTGGCTACAAAATGAATCATTTGTAAATGTATCGTAGCGTTTGGACAAAAAAAAAATTTTCCAAGTTAGCAAAATGTTCAGATTAATGAAAAAAATAACGAATGGATAAACTATGTCTTGCAAAAATATAAAAAAAGTCTCTGTAAGACTGTGTTTGGAAAAGCTTCGAATTTAGTGCAAATAAAGTATGAATTCATTCATGTTTCTTCTGTCTTTCAGTCATTCAATCATTTAATAGTCGGTAGGCCGAACACGGTTTCGCGGCTCAAGTCGCAGGTACAGATGACCAATAGTATCAACCCTTTCTCTTAACGATATCAGTGGCCCTATTATGACGTGCTAATGCCATCATAATTAAGCTGTGAAAAAGGGATAGTGTTATGCGTATTGTATAACTCCGTCTCCCTCCCACACATTTATCATGATGGTTTAAGATGCCATAATAGGTATCCAGGACGGCATTCATATGGGCCTTGGTGTTACGGACTAGTACTTACTTTGCGACCACTTCCAATCAGCTGAGGGCCCCGCGAGAGCAAATCGCAGCCTCTTTTGAGCCGTTGGGGAGCGCCATCTGTTAAGTTAACAGATAATTTCAAATCAATCAGAAAATAATACAAGTTCGATTTAAGGTACGTATACACACATTTATCACGTGCACGTCTCCACCCCTTTTACTCAGGGGCCGTTCAAGTATTACGTAAGCACCAATGGGGGATGGGGGGGGGGTCTTTACTATGATTATTTTTGATGACATGGGGGACGGGGGGTATAAATGGTGATTATGTCAGCATGATTTAGATTTGACATAATTATGGCTAGTTCTTTGATTTTACTCTCACGCGATGTTTCATAGTTAAGTAAGAAATAAAAGAAGTGGGGGAAATAGGTCCCGCGCGAGTAAAACTGCTTACGTAAGCATAGGGGGGACGGGTTAGAGCTTTGATTGCTACCGCCTATAAGGGGAGGGGTGGGGTTAAAAATGATTAAAATTATGCTTACGTCATACTTCACGTCGAAATCAAAACTTTAGTAGAATTCGTAGGACACCGGCCGCACATGTCAGTCGCAGACGGTTTCGGTTCATATATCGACTGGACGCGCGCAGTCATAAGCTATTTTGGCCGCTTTTTTCAGCACTGCTAGCTCGACGTTTGAGCGTACTGACCTGTAGGCGAGCCGCGCGCCGGGCCCCAGCGACACCACCTCGTCGGTGTCCGCCTGCCCCACGCGCATGGTGCTGGCGCAGCTGTTGTGCACCCACAGCGCCACGCGGCCCTCCAACATCTGCGCCGTCACCTTCGCCACCTCCGCCGTGCTCTTGTTGGTGCTGTCGATCAGCTTCTTGTCCGACGGCGATGACTCGTTGATGAACTGCAACGAGAGTTGCGATTTATTCCTTAGAAAATAAGTTGTAATATAAGCGAGACTAAACGTTGTGTAAAAGCTAAAACAATATTGAAAATATATTGAGTCTCTTCTTACCGATGACAGGCCCTTGGACCTGTATGTGTACATTATGGATTGCAATAAACGATTTGAGATTTGATTTGATTTGAGCAATATCTAAGAGCCAATCAGGTATTCCCTAAACTCACCCAGGAGTAATTGTGCTCTCCCTCTGTAGCCTTCCTTTCCCACCTTCCACTTTCTCTCGTCTTGTGCAATTTGGACAGTTCTTTGAAAAGATGAACTTTTTTCCTCATCTCGCCATCTTTATCTTGACCTGCTTCATTATCGTTTCTCTGCACTTGTAATCTTCTTTGTTGTATAACCGGGTATGATTTATGTAAATTCATACAGGGCTCAATGCATCAATTATTATGGTTATGTTGGGGGTACGAGGAGATAATACTTACTTTATTGTGCACCAAAATAAAATAGTAAGACAGGTTTACAAAATTGGAAATTTCCGTTCGAACCCTAAAAATCCGGCGCTAGGTTCACAGCGTCATCTGACTGACCTGGTTATAAGCCATGTTCCAGTCGGCAGCAAGAGCCTGCAGGGTCTTGAGCCGCGGCACCTGCATCGCCATGTGTATCTCGGTGGTAATCATTCGGCAGCGCGCAGTCAACAGCGACTCCTTTACTGACAGACCGCTCTGCAAGCGGAACTCCTCGATGATCTCCTCCATTGTGCCCGTTGAGCAGTCTACCATGTCGCAACTGTGGAGTTTATGAAGTCAAGAGTGAGGTAAGGTACGCGGTGAGTGCAGCTCAGTAAATAGGGGAGGGTACAACAAATTGATTTCGGTTTTAAAAAATATTAGCACAGAACACGAATTCGCACTGTCAGCAGCATCAAGAGAAGGCAGTGCTGATGTAATAATTCGAGGCACCGAAAGTGTTGAGTGCACAATGTCTCTCCCGGAAACCATTCAGTGCCGTCATGTTGACACTGACGCCTCTAAAAACACCGGCACGCATATCACGGAGCACGACGGTCACTGCCGTCGTGCTCCGTGATATGCGTGCCGGTGTTTTTACAATGACATTACACATTCTCGCTGTGTCCCTTTCTTATGGATGGAAAATCATCAAATGACTCCTTTCACTGTAGGCTGAGAGAAAGTGACTGTCAGACTCTTAGTGACTAAAACCATCCATTGCTAATCACCCAATGACATCAAAAGAAGGACTATACTCACGATAGGTTAGTATCCACGACGACCAGCTTTCCCGCAGGAGAGCCGAGCAGCGCGTGCGCAGCGGTTCTGCGCGCGGTGAGCGTAAGCACGCGGTGAGTCTTCATCAGTGGCTTCGATACGTAGTAGCCTTCCAGGTACGTCGCGTTGCTGGGAAGCATGCGCAGAATAACGAGTTACAAACATTGAAAAACAATGAGAACTTACGATGCAGAATTACTGAGGACCCATTTGTGAAATAAGTATTTTGAGTTAAGAACTTGTCAAACCGAGAACTAAAACGGCATAATTTGACAGCTGTCAGGCTGAGAGATTTGAGAAAAAAGTCAAATTTAAGTATAGATTTAAAATTGGGGGTCACTACTGTTTGCAAGCTAACGCGCCATTTACACGATGCGAGTTTATACGATATCGTACGTGGAAGGATGATAGTCGCCTCGCCTTTGAATACTGCATTTCTTGCTATCATCGTTTCGTTTCGTCGCTATCATGAGTGCAATTTGGCTCGGAGGTAGATAGTCTAGAGGTAGGTAGTCTACCTTTATACATCCCGAGAGTATGTTCCCTAAGGACCACGCGGGCGAAGCCGTTGGCAAAAGCTAGTTATATATAAAATGAGTTATACTTGAAAGAATAAATAAATATAGCGGTAAAAGGAATGTACGTATAGTACTAGAAGTTGCTTCATTTTCTTAGGAGAACATTAAAAAAACCTTTAGCGGAAGCTTCCGAAATTAAAGTTATTAGTAATTTGTAGTGTTTTGTTTTTGGAAGTCGGTTATATTTTTTGTAAAAAAGTTTTTTATTTTTCAGTTTTTAGTGAAATGCCTATTTAATGAAACTTACTAAGTGCTTTCGGTGTAAAGGTCTCGTCAATACGAATGATCCCCAAACACTTGGTAGTTCCTACATACCGATGTGGAGTTCCCTTGACTCTCTGTTGTCTCTATCATCAGGTCTGATCCAAACCTTCATTGTTTTGTAGTATCAGCCGATATACACAAATATCAAGTTTTTACCAGATGCGAGCCTACAATTTTCGAGAGTTGCCCTCGATTTCTCAGGGTTTCCATCATCAGATCCTGACATGGTGTTAATGGGACCACCAGCATCCCCATTCATATAAAAAAAGATTCATCGAAATCGGTTCATAAACGACGAAGTTATCCGCGAACACACATCATCATCATCATCATCATCATATCAGCCGAAAGACGTCCACTGCTGGACATAGGCCTCCCCCAAGCGTCGCCACAACGACCGGTCCTGTGCGTCTCGCATCCATCGGCTACCCGCGACACACATAATATTTATATACACTCGGTCGAATTGAGAACCTCCTCTTTTTTTTGAAGTCTGTTAAAAATCCCGAAAAATCCAAATTCATTAATTATAGCTGGGTTTCAAGGTATGAAACAAAAAACCTAAAAGCTCTGGACTATGACCTCGAAGGGCGAGTCTCGCATGTAGATCGGTTCTAACCAATTTATACGATACTCGCATGAAATTGAAAAAAAAAACTGGCCAAGTGCGAGTCGGACTCTTAATAACTTCTAAACCATTTATTTTAAAATTATGAAAAAAATATAATTAAAACCATCACAGTAAGCCCTTTCATTTGATATGTCACACGATATTGTACAAAATTGTTTTTTTTAGTTTTCTAGTTTGACCACCAAAAGTGACCCCCATACAAAAAAAAATACGTAACGCGTCCATGTTTGGGTCACAGAAGTCCATATGTGTTCCAAATTTCAAGAGAATCGGTCCAGTGAATCCGGAGAAAACTGGCTGTGATAGACGGACGGACAGACGGACAGACAGACAGACAGCCGAGTGATCCTATAAGGGTTCCGTTTTTTGTTCGGAACCCTTAAAATGACATACGAGATCGTGTTTAGACGAGTCGAGAAATCGTAGGCAAATATCGCTTTGCAGTTTGTGTCATCGTGTAACCAAAACTCTAGGCTATAATTACCTTACGATTATCGTATGACAAGCCGAGCTTTTGTTATTTGGTTGAATGTAAACGTGCGGATGCGATAATCGCCTACGACTTTTCGCCCCAAAACGTTCGATAAACTCGCATCGTGTAAATGGCGCTTAAGGTTGCGGGCACAAAACGAGCGGCGAGTAGCGGCTTAGCGGGATGAATGGAGGATGGCAACGGACAGTTTTGTACTGCCCGCATATCGGCCCGCTCGCTCACCACTTTCCACCAATCGTTTCGTGCCAGCCCATATGGCCTTAGCGTTATTCCGGTGTGTCGTACAGCTAGATAGAGATGGGGACATATCTAAGTCAAACCAAAGGTATACCAAAACCTGGGCACTTTCTATAAGGAAAATATCGTTGAAAACCTGGATATAATTATTATAAGTCTGACACCGCCAAGCAAACGTGGTAATTAATGTTCGTGCATTCTCTGTAAAAGAAGAGGTATTTGGCTTGCATTGGGGTATTGGCGTGTCCCAAGTGCCCTTACACCTGTACCATTGAGGACCTTTGAATGCTACTGATGCCGCTATTAATGTGAGCACCTACTGGCCACAAAATGTTGAAGGGTCACCAGCATCGATTATATCATTACGAGCTTGGGGTTCGTGACAATAAAAACAGCCGATTAAATAACCAAAAATAGACACTTCCTTTAAAAATTAATACAACTTTAAACTCACTAAATAAAACATAATTACACTACTAGTTTCAATTTATTGTAATTTGTGTATTCATTTATTTATAGTTGTTGTTTTATGTTTATGTATTTTGTTTTATGGGCCCTAAAATAATCGCACTCAAGATCGCTTTCGAAGTTAGGGCGTCAGTTAATTCCAGAACCTTCTACTGTAGAGGTCTGGAATATTCGCGTACATACCGGCCGCGACTGACCAGGTGTCAAGATTTCTGGAAAGTTCTTGACTTTACTAGTTTTGCTACTTGACGCTAGATGGCGCTAGTGGTAGCTAATGCCGATAGTACCTGGCATTAATTCTGGCGCGCAACATTAAGCATCGTTACCTAGTAAAATTGGGCAGCGAGTTATGCAGGTGCACGCTGAGGTTGGCGAGGCGTACGACGGCCGTGGTGCGTGGCAGCAGGCGCGGCGCGAAGTACGAGTCCACGCGCAGCACGCCCGACAGCTGCTCCGCCGTCACCTCCGACTTCGACTTCGCAGCGCGCGTCTCTTGGGATTCGCTTGACAGCTGGAAACAGTTCGGCTTTTGTATCATAGTTTTTGTAAAATGGCTAATTTTTCTTTCAGCATCCAAAACTTTTGCATTTGTATTGGCTTTCAAAGAGCCGTGTTCTCTGGTGTCCCGACTTACGAATTGTAATTTAATTACTATAGCAAAACTTTGAGAAATGTATTGATGATTTAAACAAACATCCATGAATGAATGTTACTGAACTTTCTATAAATACATATAAGTTACGATGGCGAATAACTTCTTTAACAACTTGAATCTAAAGTCAAACTGTAAATTGCAAAAACTTTGTAATTTTCCAAGCTCGATGGTGCTTTCGCCTTAATATTATGGTTTTTGCCTGTGAAATTGTGGCTACTTACTATGAATTCATCTCTGGGTAAGAACTTTCTCATTTGAAACTTGTAGGGCGGCGGCTTCGGCTCGGGGTCAACGCACGAGCGGAACCGCCACAGTGTCGCGAACACCGTCTCTGTACACATTATATCAATATAATAAAGAGCAGTTAGCTGATTGTTTTAAGGTGCCTCTCTATCAATTCGATCGGCCGATCGTTAATCATATCGATAACATATTTAGGAATTCCCACACCAGATTGCTCCAGTTAATCGAGGCTGATCAAGTTAGTGGAGAAGCAACTTTATTCAGAGTTAAGTAATAAAATCAACCCATACAAAGTTGATCCATGGTTTACATCAGCTTGCAGAAGGTCTTCTACTTAAGGATATAGGGCCATGCTAGCCTAGCATCTGACATTTTATAAAGTGCTCATATAGGCTTATAGGAAACTTATTACACTAGTCTACAGGGAAAAGTATTCGAAATAATTTTAACTAATTTCTGCCTCTCTACTCATGCTGAATACGAGTTGATGAATAAAATTCATTTATTAGTTTAATTTTTCTCGGTACCAGAGAGTCTAGCACGAATTTTTTTGACGGTTAGGCATTACTATACATAAAAAAACATTAGTATTTTTTTATGTTGTTTAAATTTAACTATGCCAGATATGTGAGTCTCGTTTCGCACATAATATTTATTTGAATTGCATACTATATTCACGTTTTTGTATGATACAAATTGCGTATGTCGCATAAAATTAAACCAAAATACTATGGGGTTGTACGTTACTATACAACAAAACATTTGTGTCCCTCTGAGATCTTGAAAACTTAATAATTCTACCCCCTTTTGACTTATTGTATAAATTGGATATTTTCTTAGTTAAGAGGCATCAAATGTTTAGAATTATGTTAATTATTGCATTAACTTTTTTTTAAAAAAGGGAAACTAAAAGTGACTTAAGTATAATAATTATTTTCGTATTCAGCATGTGAATATTAATAAAAAGCTAGTTTATCCCGAGAATACTGTTTCAAAGTCAAAATTTGTAGACCGGTGTTATTTTGAACGACCATCCGCTACATAGTGATAGCCTTTCGAGTCTTGAAAAGCATTTTATTATGTACGAAGCCGTTGGTATCAGTCATTATTCGTAAATCTATTAGAGTTGTTAAAGATAGTCAGCAGCTCAACTGATACCCAACATGAGGATACAGCGGGGGGGTAGCCATGGACTTTGGAGTTAATGGTTTAATGTAACATAATATTAAGCCAATAACTAACAATAATGTCTTTGCGTAAACCATAACCAACCTACAACAAAATAGAGTTCTATAGAATAACTGAAGGATTTCCTGACCTGGTGGATCGACATAGAGCGGCAGTTCCCGGGCCTCGCCGACCGGCAGCTTGAAGTAGGTGTGCGGCTCCCACTGGCCCAGCATCGAGTTGTGCAGCTCCAGAACGCACTCTATCTCCTTGTCCTAAGCATGGATTTTTTTTAAAGAGAAGTCGCCTGAATGGTGCTACTATTTCTTCTTTTCGTGGTTAGGTTCAATCCCCAAGTTCGATCCAAAAGTGTTTTAATATTTATATTGTACTAGCTTCTGCCAGCGGTTTGCCCTAGGGAAGCCGCTGGGAGCCCTAGGGAACATACTCCCGGTATAAAAAGTAGCCTTTTTCATTTAAATCGGTTCAGTAGTTTTGGCGTGAAAGCGCGACAGACAGACAGTTACTTTCGCTTTTATAATATTACTAGTTGACCAGCGCAACTTCGTCTGCTCCACTCCTATTGGTCTTAGCGTGATGATATATAGCCTATAGCCTTCCTTGATAAATGGGCTATCTAAAACAGAAAGAATTTTTCAAATCGGACCAAACAAACAAACAAACAAACTCTTCAGCATTATATATTAGTATAGATACAACCTGTAACAGATTTAATGCAATACCTCTTAAGGGGACATTGTACTTATTATGAACAACTTTTACTATGGGACCAACACTGAACGCGAAAAAAAAACAGCTGCTCAGTACATTTTCTCGAGTTATGCACACAGAAATGTATGGGGCAGTCGATTTTTTTTTTCAGTTCATAATGATGAGTATAATGACCCCTTAAAAGGTATTGCGTTTATTCTGTTACACGTTGTATATTAGTAAGGAAGTAAGGATTTGTCAATAACAGTCGGTGGTGTGACACCGCCGTGCCTGCACCTGCGTGCTTGAATATAGACCGTGACCGAAATAGTTATGCCATCATAATCTCTGTGATGACATTCACTATTGGTTCTGAAACTTGATTTTGCTGCGGGGAGAGAAACCGACGCGACTATACTGGATGGTTAAATGATTGTCGAAGCAAAACGACTATGTTTGGAGAATTCATGTGTCCTTATTATGCCATATTATTTTAGGTTAACTACTATGGAATGGGCTTGCACATGATCACGATTTCCCCTCTTCTCCTTCGTTTTTCTGTTCAGTTCAATTGATTCAACTTTTCCAATTTTGCCCGAGCTTGTAGCCACTTGAACCGTTCTGTCGTTAGCCACGTTCAAGTCCTGGTCATGAGGGGCAGGAGAGTAGGGGGGGGGGGGCTATTCTGCGAAGGGGCTTCACACAATCACTGTGTTTGCAATGCGTTTACGATTTCGCCTGCTGATTGTGTTAACACAATATGTTCCTGTTACCTGATCGGGCAAGGGGAACGCGACGACTCTGGTGATGGCCCTGGGGTGGGGGTAGCGCCACGACACCGCGTAGCCGCTCAGCATCACTTGGTACGCCATCGGCAACTGACCGCCAGTCAGGATCTTGAACGCGCCGCTCCTGTGAAACAGTTCGTCATTTCATGTTGCGACTTATACTAAACTGTCTATCGAAACAGCAACTGTTGTACAATATTGAAATCATCATGAATGTTTTCAGATGCATTTAGAAAAGTAGACTACGGGCCCACTCTAATGCGGCTATATTAAATTGGGTCAGTGGTCTTCTCTATTTCATATTTTGTTTGAACATTGGTCAGTTTAAACAAAGTTATCGCGTATTGCCATCGTCACGTGATCACAAATGAAAATTAGAACCGTGAAGACTCGCTTATTAAATCATTTGCAATGCAACTGATACTGTCTCATCTACTAGTTTCACAAACATTTCACAGCCAAGTCATACTTAATGTTATCATTTTAGTTTGTCACAGTGTTTGTTATCGAAGTGCTCCGAAACGGCTTGACCGATTTTTATGAAATTTATTGTGTATAATTTGTTAGGCCTGAGACTAGTTCGTAGGCTATCTTTCATTTATATGGCAAAACAAAGTTTGCCGGGATCAGCTAGTCCTAATATATAAAAATATCGTGTCACAGTGTTTGTTATCGAAGTGCTCCGAAATGGCTCGACCGATTTTTATGAATTTTTTTGTGTATATTTGGTAGGTCTGAGAACAGGTCGTGTGCTATTTTTTTGGACGTAATTTTCTATATTTATTTTATACTAGCTGACCCGCGCAACTTCGTCTGCGTCACAATTTTCATCTATAATATAACTCCTACCCTACTCCTACCCTACTCCTATCCTACTCCTACCCTACTCCTACCCTACTCCTACCCTACTCCTACCCTACTCCTACCCTACTCCTACCCTACTCCTACCCTACTCCTACCCTACTCCTACCCTTCTCCTACCCTACTTCTACCCTACTCCCACCCTACGCCCACCCTACTCCTATCCTACTACTACCCTACTCCTACCCTACTCCTATCCTACTCCTATCCTACTCCTATCCTACTCCTACCCTACTCCTACCCTACATACCTACATTGTTTAAACAACAGTGACTGCTTGTAATTAAATATAAACTTTATACAATAGCAATAAAGCTAATTTTAGTTAGAAAACGTTTGTATGGGAAAAAGAAAAGGGCTGTTTTTAGGGTTTTTCTGGCAATTATTCGAATTTTTCTCGCCGTAAAAACCATCTTTGAACTTCAACGAACATTTAAAAAAAAGAATTGGCCAGATTGGTCCAGGCGTTGTTGAGTTATGCGCTTACCAACACATTTTGCGATTCATTTTTATATTATAGATTGCAAAACAACGTTCGCCGAGTCAGCTAGTATAATATAAGGAGTTAACCATCGACTCGAAAAGAAGAAGTGCGATCGTACCTGAGGTCGTCCTTATAGAAGTGGTCAGCGTCGTCATCATCTACAGGCCACGCTACCGATGAATGTTCAGACTGCTGACGCAAGATTTCCTGCGCTTTCTCTTGCGTTGTATGCGACGGTGTCGCTTCTGGATTCTTCGCTGACTGTTTTTGGGATACGTCCAGGTTCGAGTCGGTGAATTGCAGCCTCTTTTCCACGTGCCCCGCGATCAACTGCGGAAGACCAGACTATTGTTATAGCTGAACAGTGCTGAGTTTACATCAATTACAACATTGTTGGTCTGCATGCTAACTTTAACCAGCGGCGTGCAGGCAGAAATTTCGTTTAAATCCGTTTCTAACAAAGGTTAAAAGAAGTGTGACATTATTATTTGGCAGTAGAAGACATTTCTGGCTGTGATATCACAATAGGAAGCCAACAAGTATCGAGTAGTATAGTAGCTGCACTTCAGATATAAGTCAGGTAACTCACCTCTCGTTTCTTCCACAGCTCCCTGGCAGACGTCTGCAGCCGGCTGAGCGCGGCCAGCTCAGCGGGTCTGATGTCGATGGTGATGTCGTCCAGCTCGACGCTCACGTGGACGGTGGGCGCGCGCGCACTGGTGCCGCCCTCTGCGCGACGCCACGCCTCCCAGAATGCTTCTCCATCCATGCTGCGAATGTTATATTAAGACTTAAAATGAGATACGCAGAGTGCTTAGGAATCAAACTGCTAAGCACTTTAAGGTAAACTTTCACTTTCACCTTATTTGCAGTATTTTGATTGAATACGGTTGGAAAAGATAACATACGCCATTATTTAGAACACCAACATGACTGTGTCTGCTATGTGGGAAAGGAATTGTAGATTGTATCATAAGAAAGCAAAATAATATTTTTACGGTGAGGGCGCTTTTTCTTTAGTAGCATCCAGAACGTAGCGAGGGATTCAAAGTACGTCGCCTGAGCCAAAAATATATTTTACGCCCGAGTGATACACTCTAATTTTCATCACCCACTCACTATGAGGAAATAAAAGGCGCCTCATATTTTATTGTAATATTATTATTTAATAAAACATAGAGTAACAACTAAATTGAAATGAAATAGTATCTAATAATAAAACAACTAAAAACTTTTATTTACATTTGAGCCATTTTAGCATTTATGAAAATTTATTGTTACAGTTTTATTAGGAATGGAGATTGTTGTAGATTTTATACTCTGCGTGTTTGAAATAATGTCCGAATCTGGCAAATTTTGAGGAAAATGTCGTCACATTTTCCTCATAATAATCCAGGTCGTTGAAATCGGATCGGTGAATCTCGTTTTTTGGACGTAGATGAGCGCGGCGACAGAGGCATGGATGGATCAACTGAAGGTTGCAATTTAATGTTTTCCCCGATGCGTTCACATGCTTTCGCCTTTTTCTCAATGGATTCTTCAATATATCCCTATGCTACAGCACTCGACTTGCATCCTCTATGTCGCTTGAGAAGAGTTAAGTCCGCTCCAGAATCTGCCAAAAGGGTAGCAGAAGTACGACGAAAACAATGACCTGTATACAGCCTGATATCTGGTAACTTCAAATAAGTAGCGATTACTTGTGGCATGTTAGAAATTTTATTTTTTTCCATAATTTGTTTGAAGCACTTGACATTTTGATAACGGATGAAAAACCGATTGGCCTTCATTTCAGCAGGACGCAGGTCCAGGTATTTCTGTACAATAGTTTTTTAATCTCCTCTGATTACAAAGGATCGGTCAATTTCTGTTTTTATGTCTGTCAGCTTTACTAGCAAGTCATCCGAGTGATTTTTGACATCATCAACAGTTATTTTTAAAAGTTTATTGCTACGACAAGCTCCATGTATTTCGAAAATTAAAGCCACCTGTAACAAGACCGAATGTGAATAAGACAAGTATCTATCTATGGTTATACTTTACTAATCCACCATATACATAGTTACTTACTTTTACGGCAAGAAAGACTTTGTCGGGTGCCTCATTAAGGACAGTCTCCACGTTTTTGACTGAGAACACTTTGGATTTTTTAGGTTTAAATCCATCAGACATCCTCTTCAGATACGCTATTAATTTCGAATGTGTCCAGTTTTACGTCGTTATTAGAACTGACTGTTGATTTTAGCATTGAGTAGTACTCCAAAGAGTGGAAGGTTGTTTAGTTCTGGCTAAGTACTGGAAGTAGGCCAAAATCACGGATTCTGTAAAATTATTGGCACCTCTTGCATTTATCCATTCAATTAAATTACCATAGGCTTTCATATATTTCTCCCGGGATTTAGCAGGTAATAGATTATCCATCAGATTTCTTGCGTCCCTTCTAATACTTTCAGGAGTTAATTCTATACTTTCACTGTCACTTGAAGAACTCATTTTTCAAAACAAAACCATGAATTTGTAACAATCTGTGAAAATTGACAAAATCGCGGGCTGTAATTCGTGCGTTTTTAATTTGATTGCCTTTTTTTTATTCAGCCGGCGCGGCAGCGCGGCGGCGCGACTATGGGCCGTCGTACCAGCCAGTCTTTATTCAAACAATATTTACGTTCGATTTCTTTGGTTCTGAACACTAAGATGTTCCAAATTCAAAAAGTGCGCGGCAAAGATAAAGGTCAAAGTCAAAACGTTTATTGCGAACCAAGTGTATAAAGGTGTTATGTTTTGTTAGTAGGTACTTATGACTTAGCAGCCTTTTATAAGCATTGCAATAGGTGAAAAATTAACATGCATTAAACATTATTATTCCTTAGTTATTTTCATTTATATTAATACAATATATAATATTGCGGCGCACTTATAAAGAGGATGAAAAATTCATTACTGCCAGCTAAAAGCTTCTTATAGAAACCACTACCTTTGGGTGCAATTAAAGGCGAACCAAGTCGTCCTTTTCGAATAGATGGGATGAAAAGTGTTTTATAATTGCCTTCAGTTTTCGTTCTTATACAATATTTTTGGCAACTTATCCGATAGTATTTTGGTGGCGCAATAATTTTATTGATTTAAAGTCAAGAGCAAAGACACAATGAACGTTGCAGTCGATGTCCACTTAAGTGGTTTAAGAAAATGGAATCAAACATTTTTCTATGGGAGCTGACATGTCCCCCAGCCGCCATTTTCTCTTTTTTCAAACGTATCCCACATGTCGACAACCTCATAAACTAAAGTCAAGATACTGTGTTTGTTTATCTTTCTCAGTCTTCACGAAGTTTTCTTCAAAAGGGAATGCCATATCAACAATAAAATTACGCGACGTTCTTGTCGGTGATCACCAATATATCAGGCTTATTGGCAGCAATAGTCCTGTCAGTGATGATAGACCGATAATAATAAAAAGTGCAATTGCCATTTTCGAGAACTGGGTCGGGCACATACCTATAGTACGGTACTTCCGATTCCACAAGATAGTATTTAAGAGCAAGTTGCTGGTGGACAATCCTGGCTACTAGGTTGTGCCTGTGCAAATAGTCTCCGTTAGCCAGACTAGAGCAACCGGAAATAATGTGGCGGATGGATTCCCCTGGCCAGTGACATGCCCGACTTATGTCAACCGTACCTCCCTTAATAATGTTTTTCCGGTAGTTGTTCGTCATCATAACTACGTTTATAATCGCATAGACAAAGCCTTCAGTTTCCCCGAAGAGATCACCAAAACGCAGCCAGGCTACAGACGCTAAGAAGTCTACATCGGGCCCATGTAGGACACGATAAAAACGCCTGTGAAGCTCCTTGCTCTGCCATACCTCCCTGCGGTCATTAGTATCTAATGAATACGGTTTGCGCCAGTTCTCGTTAGCCAAGGAGAGCGCGATAAGGCCTTTGTCCACCGCTACCACATTTCGAAGTATTCGTCGCGGTTGTGCAGGATCTTAGCATTTATTATATTAATATAAATCGAAAAAAAAAAAAAGTTTCTTGTATGAGCTTTCATTTTAAATTAAATTTTTATTACCTATTCGTAGTTATAGCGGCAACAGAACTAAAAATTTCAACTGTCTATCTATTAGGCTTAGAACACGAAACCAGCGGGCACGGGGCGGCGGCAGCGGCGCCGCAGTGAGAGCGCCGCGAGTGGTGCGCGCCGGTCAAGCGGTGCCCGGCTAACGACTGACACGGCGACGTTTCAAAATTTGTATCAAAAAGATGTTGTCGTCGCTATTTAGACGTTTCTGCCCGCTGGCTTTGAGACCGGGTCTGCGTTGCCGCGCTGCTCCCCAAGCCGTCGCCGCATCTTATCAGCTTTTTTTGGATTTGGGTAGCCCAAAACATTGCCACTTCCACGGCATCGTTGGTGGCAGCCCATAGGTCTCTTCGGCAAATTATAGTACATTACTGCAGCGGCCACCAAAAGAGGCATTGATGGACGAAGGTGTAAATGTGGGCCGAGGCGAAGCCGCACAGACACACATACGTAAGTCCATCAATGCCTAGTTGTGGCCAAGGCTTGTATAGAACTTTTCTCTAATAATGCGCGGAAATTAAAATCCTATTACTTTTCAAAATCAATGTCGAATGACGAACAACAATAATTTTTCCCCCGTTAAAGTATTCAGTACCTGGATGACCGAGCTTTTCTCGTCTTTTTTACGTTTTATCAAAATGAAATCTAGATCTATTTATCGTTTCCGAAACCCCCCTGCATACTAAATTACATGAAAATCGGATTATATATATACATGGGACCAATCCCGAAATCGCGAAAAAAAAGCAGCTGTTCAGTACATTTTGTCGAGTTATGCGCAGAAATGTATGGGACAGTTGATTTTTTTTCTCGCGATTTCAGTGTTGGTCCCATAGTGAAAGTTGTTCATAATGATGAGTTCAATGACCCCTTAAGAGGTATTGCGTTTAATTTGTTACAGGTTGTATATAAGAATTGCCCGTTTAAAGATATAAGATTTGTTTTTTTTTATTCAGTAAATGGTTTTTTATTTGCAAGCCAGTTCGAAATTTTAATAAAACCTTTGATAAGTTACCTCCTTGGTTGCCATTTTTCGGAGTAAAAGATCATTCCATTTTTAAATTAGACGACACATATCATGAGCTTACTATAGTCCACGCCACGAGAATCTATAAATTTTGTAAACACACATTCAATTGTTTCAAATGTTTGTTCCATGTGTCAGACGCGTTTCAGTACCACAAAACATTAGACGACAACTCTTTATATCGATAAAATATAACCCTATTAAGTGAAAATGCTCGTTACTTCCGTATTACATGTATGTTACTTCGAGTTGATTGATTTTGGGATTATTTTTTGTCGCTACGTACCTTAGTAGAAGTTCTTTGTTTACAAAATTTATCGCTTCTCGTGACGGGGACTACATGTAATTTGTTTGGCCGCTAAACCGCGACAGATTGGCTTTTTATACAACTTTTGCCGGCCGCTGTTCGTATGTATTTGCTCAGTACAGTAATTTCGATTTATCTCGAAGAAGATTGTCAAAATAGTGCTGAAATTTTCAAGCATGTTTGAGAAAAAGTCAATTAGTAATGAAAGATAGTGATTTGAAATTACAGTATAATCTGACTAATCCGACACTATTAAAAACCATTATGTATGACTATTGGAACGTTCCGATTACTGGATTGCTTAGAAAAAACGAGATAAAATAAAGAAAGCACTTCAGTATGTACTAACTATGTAATTTGTTAAGGGCATATGAAATAAGTAGGCGTGGGTAGAGGGATTTGCCGGATTGCTGGATGTGCCAAAGTACTGAAGTGCCAGATTAGTGAAACTGTACTGTTTATTTTTGTTACAGGAAGCATAGTAAACCGTACCCGAGTATGAGCGGCTGCAGCACGACGTGGCGGCGGTCGGCGGGCGGGCCGGCGGCCACCAGCAGCGCCGTGACGAGGCCGCGCGCCGTGAGCCGCGCCGGCCGCGCGCTGGCGGTCACCTGCAGCGACGCGCTGTCCCAGCCCAGCACGCCCTCGCGCCCGCACACGCTCAGCTGCCCCGTTTGGATCGTGATGGTCTCGATGCTGTCGTTTACTGAACACATTCGTTTAAGTTAGCAGCAGTGATCACAGTGCGCACAATGATTTTGGTTATTGCAGCACGCGATTATAATAGGGACATGACTTTTTCAAAATCCTTAAGCGTGTCACGTACACGCACAAGTTTTATGTAGGGCGCGGTTTAGATGTCATAAATTAATAATACGATATAAATAAAAAAAGCAATCATTACAAACTAGTGTCGTCGACGACGCGTTCGGGTTTCCCGTACAAATGAACGCGACGATAGCATAGTCGCGCAATGATCGCTTTGTATTAGGATGACACTAATTTTTCCATGATGTTTAAAAATAAACTTGCTTGTTAATCCGTAATAACTCACCCAAGTTGTTCTTTAACTTGTACAGAAAAGGTCTTTCAACTTCACAGGTGAGCAGCACAGGCCGGGTGAGGTTTTGCTCTAGCTGTAACAAACGTTGAGGATATTTATAAACAACTAACTTCTGCCAGCGGCTTCACCCGCGTGATCCCTAGGGAACATATTCCCGGGATGAAAAGTAGTAGTATATCCTTTCTGAGGCTTTAGACTATCTGTGTACCAAATTTCATTTAAATCGGTTCAGTAGTTTTGGCATGAAAGCGCATCAAACAGAGTTACTTATAATATTAGTAAAGATTAAAAAAAATCATCATCTTTATTTCAATCGAAAAAAGTTCACTTTAGCGTCAGGCTTCGTTAAATATTCTGATCCTTTGCTTCTCCAGCGGACGGCACTCACAGGTTCATGGGGTCAGCAATTCATAAAATCACCATGGAAACAAAGTAATTCTGAACATTTCAAACTTTGTTTTCAGTGACTTGAATGCACGTGTGAAATATCGAAGACGTTTGATTTTTCACTTAGATCAAATTATTTATTAGTGACATGCGCCTTTGTAAAAAGTTTTATCTTTTTATATGTGCACATGTTGCATGTGGGTTGTGTAGCTAGGTGCACGGTTCAAATTGCTTGTTTCATTTGAGAAGCACGCGGAGCTCCCAATTCTTAACAAGTGATACTGCATACCAACTAGGTGCTTGATGCTTTGAATTATATCAAACATTTAGTTACACTTCGAAAATAGTAGATGAAGGAGCGTAAATGCTCGTTTTTACTAAAAATAGGCGATTTATAAAATGCAAAATATAATTGCACTGTAAGATTTATACTCCAGTTGGTAAACCGATCACTGTAATTGTAACGGTCCCGTTTGAAGGCATTACATTCAGTTGTGACGCAGAGCAAGTGGAAACAGGCAGTGACCATTAACTTCCTGCCCTTATCCCCTGTTGCTTGGGGTCGGCGCAACACGTTTATTTCCTTCATTCTGTTCTGTCACCCGACACGCTATCACTGACTCCCTTTTCTTTCATCGACTCCACACACAATCCTATTCAAGTTGTATACGATTGTGTGTGGAGTTAATGAAAGCCTGCTATCCTACTAATATTATAAATGCGAAAGTTAGAGGATGGAAGGATGTTTGTTACACTTGCACGTCAGAACTCCTGAAAGGATCTTCATGAAGTTTGGCACAGAGGTAGATTATAATCTGGAATAATACATAGGATATTTTTTTCGTCATTCACGCAGGAGGAGCCGCGGGAAACAGCTGGTCTTTCCATATATTTTTTTGACCATCATCTACATCTACACTAATATTATAAAGAAGAAAGATTTGTGTGTTTGTTGTTTGGCTCCGAAACTACTGGACCGATTTACGAAAATTCTCTCATTGGATAGCTACATTATCAGGGAGTAACATAGGCTACATATTATCCCCGTACTCCCACGGGAACGGGAACTAAGGAGGTGAAACCGTGTGACGTCCACTAGTCTTTAATATGACAGTGATCTTGGTAACTTACAAGTTGCACGATGCCCATGATCCTCAGCAGCTTGTCGGTGGACACGTCCAGTTGCAGAGGCCGCTCCACGTCCAGCCGGACGGAGCCGCGCGGGCACGACGACGGAGCGATGCCGGTACCTGTCGACGTATTGGACTTAAATGGCTATACACGTTATCACGATGAATGAATATGGCACATTTAGACAAGCGTGCTCCATCATCAACCATCGAGGCTTTCCATCCGAAGAGCTTATCAATAATATCGCCTTTTTCCCATGAGGTCTGGCAGAAAAAACAGAATGCCATCTGTTACTTCTTTTTGTCGGGTTGTGAGCACTACGCAAGTGACCTTCCCGAACATCATCATCTATTAGGTATATAGAATAGAATACTCTTTATTATGTACATCATGTAAGATACAGAAAAGATAGATGAGGAAAACATTACATAGGGTGACACAATGGGCGGCCTTATCGCTTAAAGCGACCTTATTTTGTGATGTCTTTCAAGGGAGACTCCTCGCGGTACTTCGGCTATTATCGTTTGTGTCGAAGCAAAAATGGGTCTTCATCCCTTCGAATCTTACGTCGAAATTTTAAACCTTTTCGGAGAGTTTTATAAGTACAAACAGTCGGGCCTTGGAAAGGAGAATTCCTCCTAATGCCCTTTACGTTCCAGGGCCGCGGTGACTCTTTCGAATAAATCCCGCAACCTAGGTAAATAATGCGGAACACTGTATAACAAGTTGGAAATACGCTCGAATCGCTAGAAATTCTGGTATTACGTTTGCATGGACATTCTTAATAACTATGCAGGCCTCTTAAGTACGGTTGACGAGCCTGCTGTGTTGCTGAAGCTGCTGTGAAGGTATCGTAGGCACTCACTGGTGATGGGGGTGACCATCTTGAAGGTGGCGAGCGCGGGCGGGATGTCGGTGACGGGGTCGGACACGCCCTTGGCGGTGCACAGCAGCACCGAGTGCCAGCTGTTGGGCTTGTCCTTGTTGCCCAGCGCCACCCACGCGTTGAACAGCGACAGCTGTGGACGACATCAAGCTATGTCACTAAGGGCCCTTTTTTCAATCCTCAGATAAACAGCAAGATAGCTCTTATTAGATAGATAGCAAAATATTGCTCTATCTGGTCGTTAACGGTTCTAACTGACGATTAAATCTCTTTGACGGTCAGATAAGCGTGTATTCAATAGATACAGCTAGATCTATAGACGTTTAGTTTGAGGTAATTTCTTCTTTTTCCAAAGTAATATCAAAATTATGTGTATTTTCGAAACTGTTGACGATATGGCAATTGAAGAAGAGGATTTATTTGCTTTCCCTGATAAGTGATAAAATTAAGCACGATACACAATGGTAAGTTCCAGCTAGTTTTTACCATAAATAAGTGATCTAAGTAGGTATAGGTACCTATTCCTTCCTACAGCGCGCGCTGGGGGGCTAAAAAGGCCACTTTACGAGAATCATATTAGAATCATAATATTATTCACACAACAATCTGTCAACTTTATTTTTCATCTTTATCGCTAACGCATTATAGTAGGGGAGGCATTGATAGTAAATGTGGATTTACTCGAGCGTCGTGGGAACCTATTACATTTTGTAGTTTAGATGATAATTCGGAATAAAATATTTCGGAGTATTTGGGTGTTCCCATTCGATTCAGCTGATGTGTTCCCGAGAAATGACGAAGCATTTGCTATCCTCTTCTAACACACATTACACCATATGCGCGTTTCACGCTCCCGTACAATACTGCAATAAAGTTGGCAACTAAAATCCACAGATAACTATTCGCTTGCTATCTGGCCATTGAAAAATGCAACAATTTTATTTGTCCTTTAACAGTCAGTTAAGTTAATTCGCTAGTTAGTTGTTAGTTCAGTTATTCGATGATTGAACAATCGGCCCTAAACGATATTATGTTAATAGCAGTATGTTATGGCTCGCTTACATTAAGTCGGTAACGAATGCTGCGCCCGCCTTCGGTTTTTGATTCATCGAATTGGGATGTTTACATTAAGTAGGTCACCGAATACGGCAACCGGTTTTTTGTTTTACTGGTTTTGGTTGATATGTCGGTTTATGTTCGGCCCATTTATCGAGGAAGGCTATAGGCTACATAACATCACGCTACAACTATTAGGAGCAAAGCATTAACGAAAAATATGACGCAAACGAAGTTACGCGCGTCAGCTAGTTTTATTATATTGATTATTTAAATTTTTAGCATTATTACAATCGCTATCGCTGATAGAATGACACACTTGCACAACTGAGCGCACAACATACGAGGCGTCTTGTGAGTCGAACAAGAAGCATACCTGTAAAGTTTTCTGTGTCTTCCTCTTCCAGTAATAGACGTTGGGCTGGAGCAGCGTGACCTGCAGCAGCGGCACGTCGTTCCCCGGCTGTTTCATCTGTGGATACGTATCATTACCATTTCATCATCATCATTTCAACTAATATGCACTGCTGAACGTAAGCGTCCCCCAAAGAGCGCCAACCATCCCGGTCTTGAGCAGCCTGCATCCATACGCTGCCAGCCACCGCGCTATAAATCATTGACCCATCGTGCCGCAGGGCGTCCGCACTATCATTACCATTTATTTAGAGACTGTTATTTAGCTGACCTTAACTATCTTGCTGAACTAATGTATTAGGTGTTTCGTCTGAATTTGATTTCATTGAAGTTCAACCTTAGTGCCAAGTGCAAAAGTGTTTTTACAGTTTTAGTGCCAAGCACTCAACACATGAGCCGAACAACAATTCGTTCGTGTGCCCACAACCCGCGCATGAACACAAGTCACATATAGCTACTTAAAACAACGACTCAGATACGGGTTGTGGGCAAATAACGAATCGCTGCTCGACCCATACGCTGAGTTCTTGGCACTAAATGTGTTAAGGGAGTGAAAAGGTAAAATCGTTCAAGCTAAATCTGCGCAAACGAAGTCGGAGAGTTCGTTTGCGCCACCTTTGACTGTTATCTAAGTCGGAGGTTAAGTGCTAGTTTAAAATAAACACTGTTACACTTCTCGCCAAACTACTTGTCCGTTCTGAAGTTGGCTATAATAGCTGCGCAGTAGTAAATCTCATACAAAAATAGCACCGCGCCGTGCCTTGCGCATCGGAAAGCCAACTTCAGGGCGGCCAAAAAGTTTGGCGAGAAGTGTACTTATTGTTCTGTCGTGTAACAGCGTTTATTTAAAACTAGCACTTAGCCTCCGACTATACATACAGGAAACTCTATCTGAATAGTCTAAGGAGAAATAAAGAGTCAAAGGTTCTCTTATAAAGTCTAGAGATCTTGTTCTATGGTCGTTTGAGTAAAGATGCACACTTGTGAGTGGGCTGTGGCGTCAGTGCAAGCATGTGTAAGAAGCAGCTCGTGTTACCATGTAGTGCGGCTCCAGGTCGGTGCGCGCGTCCGCCTGGCGCGCCGCCTCCGTGAGGCTGCGGCTGCTGCCGACCGACTCCATCGACGCCGGAGCGGCGCTCGGCATCGCAGTGTCCTACCAACAGTACAAAGCGCGCGCTGGACACAACATACATTTTTTCTTTATCTTTATTTTAAGGGACTTTTGAACTCAGGTCATGTCAGCCCCATCATAAACTTATCTTGAATTACTAACAAAAAGCAACAAAAACTAAGTTAAACAAAAATCTTAAATATGAACTAATAAATAAATCATTTTAGCCTGACGGGACAGAGGTCGACATAAAAAATTATAAAACATGCCTAAGTCTAACCTATTTATACTTAACTCCCTAATAATTTGATTTCTCTCAGATTAGTTCCTGACGCGCTCCATCAAAAGATGTTGTACATCTTCTACAGAACATACATACAACCTGTAAAAGAATAAACGCAATACCTCTTAAGGGGTCTTTGTACTCATCTTTATGAACAATTTTTACTACGGGACCAACACTGAAATCGCGACAAAAAAAATCGACTGCTCCATACATTTATGTGCGCGTAACTTGACAAAGATTTTTTTTCGCGATTTCAGGATTGGTCCCATTGTAAAGTTTTTTTATAATAATGAATACAACGACCCCGTAAGAGGTATTGCGTTTATTCTGTTAGATGTTATATAAGAACGTTTATCGTTAACGTTGTAATCCGTGCGCCTGATGGAGTTTTCCATCTGCAATAACCCTTCCTTATGGCTTTGACGTAGTCAGGTTAACATAACAAACTGCTATAAAAAAGTAACACAGCAAAAATTAATTCTCTGTAGGGAAAAAATGAATTTTTGATTTAGAACGACTCCACAAACACAGCAGTGTGTGGCGGCAGGTAGCGCCACACGTAGGACTGATCATCCATATTGATGAAGCACTTCGGCCATTGACGCGGCACTTTTTACAACACGTTACACTCTAAGACTCCAAGGAACGACTTGTTGTGCAGGGGCAATTAGAAGATATGATAAAATCTATAACACAAACGTCATTAGTCCTATGTTCCCCTCATGCTATACACCGCAACAAGTCAAAGCGCATCGCCAGGTACAGAGAGTAGAGACCATGCCCACTCTGTCAGGAGTATACGACTGAAGGGAGACTCAGAAGAAGGGGAGATTGTAAGTAATGTTGCACAGGTGAGCTGTAGAACAAAGCATGCGTACCCGCGACATATTCATGGTGGCCATCGGCGGCTCCGACGGCGCGGGCCCCTCGTGCTTGGGCGGGCGCAGCGCCGCCATCTCGTCGCTACCGTCGTCCGTCATGTACAGCGAAAACTCGACGACGCCCATCGTCACGAACATCTCCAGGAATTGAGTCGCGTTCGGCCTGACCAACATCAATATTCATTTAAAAAGCAAAGAAAGCATAATCTTTATTCACACTGTTAAATTGTCACTTGTTTCTTTTAATAATAATAATTACTTCATTCACTCATTTCTCTTTTCTGCTCCATCATCAGACCCTGATCACTTATAACATATTCATGGAGACCATTTAAATCAGACTAAACACGAAACGACCCTACGGAGTAACCCTACTCCTTATTTACGTACAGTAGACTTTTCGTGCTATTCCAGCAGATTCCAGGTCATGATGCTTTATCAGGTCAAGGTTACTAATTTTTTTATAATCGTTCATTGAAACCATTCCAGTGAGCCCATACTTGATACCACTGCTGTAACTAAGCGAGGAATTGGGTATTATACAGACCTTAAGTCATACTGAAGCATCAGGTCAAGGTTACCACGTACTTGCAATACTATTGAATTAACCAAATTTCGCATTAATCAGACCTGTGAAAATTGACCTGTTAAAAAGAGAAAATCTCTTAGACGACCTGGACCGTGACCTTTGGAAGGACTGAAGGGGCAGCTTTTACCCAGCTGCAGGACAGTCGAACCAGTCATAAATAAACAATATCTTAAAGACAATATCCGTGCCTCACGGCCGCTCCAAAAAGGTAATTTGCTAATTCGGATAACATCATCGAATTGACTATACGGTTTTATAAGTACAATATTTACAACGCGAATACAGAGTGAATTTTGCTCTTCATGATCTCCATTTTTTTAATTTTATGTTCAGTCTACAGTTAACATGAAATTCAAAAAATGGAGATCATGATAATGCGATTATAATATAACAAAATGGGAATTCTTTTGGCCCGCTTCACATCGATCTTGAAGCCCCGCAGGGTGCTGAAATTATTTCGAGATCAAGGTCTATACTATGTATGTTGTTGTCACTCACGTTTCCATGAAGATGACCGAGTATGACTTCTTCATGGAGCCCTCATCAGTCGTCTTGGTCTTGGATGAGGATGCAGCGGTATCCACGCCGGAGTCGGACGCCATGCATCCAATCGCGTGAATGGCGATGCCAGTCTCCTTGGTCTCTGTAACAATACATGAAAATGGGTCATCACCTACCACTTATTGTCACCTGTGGTACGAAGTGGTGTGCTCGACCGTGGAGCACACTTACAGCTACGAATAATCTATTCACGCTTCACTTAAAGATAGCTCCAACCAGTGACCTAGCGTAGGCCGATTTTCGTTTTCGCCACCCGGGGCCGACTCGAAATTCGCCCCCAATGGACCCAAAGAGTCCCATTACTTTAATTAATTATTAGTTTAAATACTTTATTCAACGATTAGGTCCGTTGAATAAAATATTTAATGTACAACTTATTGGAAGTCAAGATAAACTACCTCTGCTTCGGAAGGAACATACGTCTATGGTTAGAAATGGCGCAAGAAACCCACAAGCAGTTATTTTTTTTAAATGTCAGAATGTTTATTAACTTAACACTTTGTATATACAACAATAACTAATTAAATACTTTAATAACAAGTTTTCAATTATTTATTTGCCATTCGAGTCAAAAATAGGATCTTAAATTATACATACATAGTGCTCATCACTTAGCAACCTTTACAGGTATTAAAAAAAGGACGGGAGCGGGACCATGGCCCCCTGCCCCCACCCACGCTACGCCAGTGGCTCCAACCCGAACCTATTTCCGAGAGTGAATGCATGTAGATAGTTGGTAACTGAAGCCGCAATACACGTTTTTCGAACGTAGGAGGGCCTCGGCCCTGCCAGGGTTGCCTTCTATAGAAGGGACTATAATAGTAGAATGCTTATGTGAAAAATTCGTGTCTGTGCTGTGGGCCGCTGAAGATGAAGATCCTATTTGGAGCCGTCGCTAAACGCAGCAGTCACGTCATAGTGGGCTTTAGAACATGCTATAAAATTGGTGTTCCCTTGTTTCGCAGACAGAAATTTGATAGAATTTCGTTTCGCAGAAAATGTTTCACATAATATTTGATCCTTATAATTTTATGTCGAATATTATTGTTTCAACAACTGTTTACTTGAATGAAACATATTTCACAGAAACACAATTCAATGAATTTCGATTCACATTGTTTTATTAAACAAAGTTATTAAACAGTAGAATTATTTTTAACCAATATTGTTTGTTCGGTACATTTTTTTTTTATTTCAATGAAAATGTAATTTACATTTAACATTATTGCTTTATAGGTCCGAATTTACAATTGTATACTTGGAAGATGACAGAATTTTATTTGGAATAATTTTACTAGGCACAGTGCCATTTTTATAAATAAAATAGCATTTTAACCCTACATTAAAATGAAATACGTCTTAAAAAGTCAATATGTTATACTACAAAATTTAGTGACAGAAACGAATCGCTGTAAGACCGTCTCCACGTACTCTTGTCTGTCCTACCCCTAGAGTGTAATTTAAGCCAGCAAAGGCGCGGAAGGGCGAGGCGATCCGCGAGCTGAGGAGCAGGTGTTATAACACCCGCCGCCGCGGCTGTGGCTGGCTGGCGAATCCGGCCAGCAAGTCGAAGCTGCGGTGGTGAGCGTTAAAACCATCTGCGACGATAAGTTCGCGTGGGATCGGCGAAGCTCCGCAGCGCCGGAGCTGTGACGGAAATCATGCCTGCTGCATGTTGCATGCTTGCTCGTATGCTGCATGTCGCATGCTTGCTTGCATGCTGTATGCTTGCTGCATGCTTGTTTATATGCTGAATGCATGGTGTAAGCTTGTTTGTATATTTGCATAGTTTTGTCTTTTATCCCCATCGCCATTTCCCGCCACCATCGCTTCGTAGGCGCCGTCGGCTGGGCCCGAATGAAAAGTTTTGGCTTGACTACAATTTACCCGCATTGTTTTGTGAACGCGGTGTAGGAGAGTATGCACTTTGACAAAGGGGGGAATTGAAACGTTTAGAAACTGTCACTCTATAAAATATTTTTCTTGGTAATAAGTTTTATATGAACCAAACAATATGAGGATAAAGAATATTTGATTTGTTATTCTATGATATGAATATCGAAACTTTGAATTTTATTTGTAACAAAAATCGATGATTTAAATTTATTCAAAGTGAGTATTCTGCGTATTGAGTATTCTATGAAATGATAATATGAGTAAAATTTTATGTGAAACAAAATTCTATTAAACTATTTTCTATAAAACAACGTACAACCTATAAAATTTGACTGCGAATATAAAATTGACCGTCAAGGAGTTGGTTCGTCTGGAGCCAATCTTAAATGGAAAATCAAGTCATAATTATCATCAAAATCTATTGTCAGTGGAAATGATCCACTATTTAAAATTTAAACTCTGTAGGATTAAAGGAATTTGTTGTAATAAAATTCAGTTAACAAGATATGACCTTAACCAACAAACATATTAAATATGTACATGTCACCGGAAAAGTGCAAACGCCGTAAGATTGTAAAATGTCGCGTGAAATT
The DNA here is from genome assembly GCA_947578705.1 of Lacanobia wlatinum. Classification (NCBI taxonomy): domain Eukaryota; kingdom Metazoa; phylum Arthropoda; class Insecta; order Lepidoptera; family Noctuidae; genus Lacanobia; species Lacanobia wlatinum. Next base: position 4,666,582 of record OX388022.1, on the reverse strand, counting down.
GTAAACTATTTTTTCTTAATTAGACACGGTTTTGAAAATTTATTGTATACAAAACGATTTTTTCGTAATATATTGATAAATTATAAACTAATAACATTGATATATAAAAAACTCAAGATACGCTCGCATCGCTCGCCATACTGCACTGCTTTGTAAAAACAACTTTAAGCGATCCGTGTAAGGTTGAATTTACAAAAAACTCACACATGACATTTGATACATGTCAGTTTTTGACGACAGTTTCGAGTGTTGCATTTGTTCGAGACTGTGCACCTTGGGTTTTTACATTTATTACCATCTGACGGACTCTGTTATTTTCAGGTGACATACACATAGCCAGTTAAACAAAAGCTTGTAAAATAAAATCAGACGAAAACGTCAATTAACTACCTAACGTTTTTAAATAGAACGCTTATAGTTGGCTATTTTCTAATACGAAATGTTTTCGTTTTTCGGCGAAATGTTTGCACAACACTAAATATTATAAACATACTACCGGCTATAATAGTATCGAAGAGCGTGGTGTCGCTGGAAGAGTCGCTCTCGGGCATGATAAACATCGCGTACGGGCACACTTCGTACTCGGCGTGCTGATCCACCACAACGGTACTGTCCAGTAATCTAATAATCAACAGAAACAACAAAACAATTATCTACATATCGTCGCTTAGGTAACAATACCGCGTAAGTCGAAAATTGGTCATGTGACGTTTTATACTTCATTGGATAGATTTTGTCGGCGCGCATCGAATGATGTTAAATTTATTTTCAAATTATCCAATCGCAGCGCGTTATTCAAGTAGTTCTGGCACCGCGCAAATCGTTTGTCTGAAGTATTTCAAAGATAATAATCAGTTTTTTGTCTCTCCTGAAAACTTGTCAAATTTAACTTACGCGGTATTGTTACCTAAGCGACGATATAAGTCAATGGGTTTTTGTAAATGCCGTACTCGTCAGTTGATCGCGTGGAATCTTGAACAATTTACGAATATACAACGTGTAACAGAATAAACGCAATACCTCTTAAGGGGTCACTGTACTCATCATTATGAACAACTTTTACTATGGGACCAACACAGAAATCGCGAAAAATAATCAACTGCCCCACACATTTATGTGCGCATAACCCGAAAAAATGTAGTGCATGGCTGATTTGTTTTTCGCGAATTACGTATGGAATTTATTTTTAACCGACTCCAAAAAAAGGCGGTTCTCTATTCAGCTGTTTCAATTTTTAGATTCCGGAAATGGGACCACCCATTTAAATTTTGTGAAGATCTGATGAGGATATTTGAAGATAGGCACTGGAACTCTTCAATAAATGATAGGTAATCTTCATTTAGTGAATGTTATGCTATGAACTGGTAAACAATAAGCATGCCTGTTTATTGTTTACACCAGTTCACAGCATAACATCACACCGGTACGCTATGAACGGGTACGCAGATGTACACAAGTCAATCGGTCTTAATGATTCAAGATTCAAAGCATTTAGGTATTTCAAATAAACCATTTACAGGCGGTTATGAATTGTCAAGGTCGGTCAGCCAAAAACATAAAGCTATTTGCACGTTCGAAAGCGTATATCTCTATGGAGACGAACGTACAAGAAACTCGGATACCGTTCGGAAGTCTAGTTTTATTTATGCGCTGCAAGCGCGGTGACGGCTCTTCCGAGCTTTGTGGGAACTGGGATGGTCTCTTACGGTGACACTGATCTGCGACACGAACCTATCCGTAGGCATGGCTAAAATACTTGCTGTCATCGATATCGAGGAGCTCGATTTAAACCCTGGTCAACATTAGAGGGCCCCAATGTTGACTAAGCGCTCGTCTAAGAAGACGCGCGGGGTGTGCGGGCGCTTCTCCGTAAACGCTGTCATACAACGTCATATGTTTGAATTTAGTGCGGACCGCCACGCCGCACGCGAGTAAGGCATTCGAGTAGAACTTTTGTTTTTTTTTTATAAGGTTGAGAAATCATCAAATGACTCCTCCCGCTCTGAGCGGAGCAGAAGGGAGTGCTGACACTCCCTTCTGCGGAGGACACGGATGGGTTTTAGTCAGTAAGAGTCTGAGCTCTTACTTACTAAAACCCATCCGTGTCCTCCTAATGCCCTTTGCGTTCCAGGGCCGCAGTGAGTCTTTCGAACAAATTCCTGAAGCCTGCCAGGAGTAGATCTCACCTGGGATCGGTGACGGCCTCGCGGAAGCGCAGCGCCAGCTGCTTGAGCAGCACGAGCTGTGCGACGTTGAGGTCGAGCATGCAGTCCGACAACAGGTTGAGCTCGCACGCCGGCCCGCACGTCAGCGTGCCGCTCACGTACAGCGCCGGCGCGAAGATGCAGCTCAGCTCCACCCTGCACATGTACACTAAGTAAACGTCGCTGCTAACGAGACAGCGTTTAGGACACACACAAACATGGACGATAGTTTATTGCATACCGCGACTGTATCGCTACCTTGTTGCTACCATCCCTACCTTGTTACTATTCCACCAATTCGCACTAAGCGTTTTCAAACGTCTTTTATAATGCGCACAGCAAAGGAGTGGAACTCTGCCTGCGTCTGTTTCCAAACGCTTACAACCCTAATCTCTTCAAAGTCAGAGTGAACAGGCTCTTTCTGGGTAAGCTCGCTCCATCGTCGACTTAATATCTGTCACCTCTGACCTAGACTAGAGTCAAGAGAAACCCATCTAAATAAATAAAGACTGTGACTTGAAACTAACGTGCTAGTCTTGTGAACAAGGAAATGAATGTCATCGTCGCCGCTGCCGTTAATATCCCGTCTCTTAGGTGGCACGACGCCGTCTCGTTCTTCCGTCCGTGACGTGATGATCTTTCATATACATATTGTATGAAACGATAATTTTAAAACTTGTCGTCCCGTTCCGTCCGGAAACACGTTACATACATGTAGCCATATGTACCTTCAGTACGTAATCATTTATTAGGAAAAAAGATTAGCTTCGGTTACATGAGTGTTGTTAGTACAAGAATTACTAAGGCTGACTATTACTAATGCGGAAGGTCCTGTCCTTCAAACTTAGAAATTCCTTTATGTTGAAAAACAATTTCATTAGATGGATTAACACCATTACTTGTACATATTTGATTTTTGAGCACGCAAATTTATTGTTATGGTTTTGACAGACAACCGGATTTGGTACGCGCCCGACCACGAGCTTGGTGCACCGGACGGAACCCGCTCTAGCTGCAACAGAACACCGGAATTGAATCAACCGGACAACGGACTCAGAAAACTGAGTTAAATATAATTCAATCTAATTCATACAGTTTTATGAGACTGCTATTTAGTTTGCGTTAGGTTTGGATTACAAAATGAAATAGACGCAGGACAAGCGGTCTGTCGGCTTCTCTACAGATTTTTCAGCCAAGAGGGGCGGACATCACGTGCTGTGACGACGCCCTCTGGGAATGGTACGGTGTAGCGTGAGCGACCCTCGACTGGCTAAGCCAGGGAACTCAGTTGTGACGCCCGAAAAATAGGAATCGAATAATTAAAGCGAGCATAGCCGCGGGCAACAGCTAGTTCAAATGAAAATACTCACGGATGTAGTATGGGCACCATGTCCGGCATCGTGAGCCTCTGGCTCCACTTCAAGGCCGGGTTCTCACTGCTCGTGCCCTTCTTGGACTCTGCGCTGGCCGCCTGTCAACATAAACTATTCTGGTTTAGGGTTACATAGCAGTAGGGAACGTGCACGGCGTGACTATGCCATCTAGTGTTGCATTTGCGAAACTTTAACGTCAGGACTACCTGACTTGCCGCTTCTGTGCTGCCACCTATAGTTCCTGCACGCTCCGTTTGGGGGCACGTACACGAAGTAGACTGTGCCATCTAGTGTTGAAATTTTGAAACATATAAGTAAAATATACTTGACAATGACACTTCTGTGCTGCCACCTATAGTTCCTGCACGTCCCCTATATGAAAAATGGAATGTAGTAAGCTACTTATGCAGAACAATACTGTTTTTCAGTTTCTTCCCATATGCCCAAAATGCAAGTTTTGTTATTGTTATAGGGACTTACCTCCGCGAGTGTAATGTTATTGAAGTTGCTGGACTGCACCGACACGCTGCTGACGACGATCTCGTACTGCCGCCCTTCGAAGCCAACGCCAGCCCCGAGCCAACCACCGACACCGTCCGAACCCACCGCACGCCTGCAACGTTTTAAATCCGCAGAGTATAGATAATAAATATGGATGGATGGATGGAGAGGGAGACCCAAATAACAAGATGGATGAATAGTATGACTGATGATATAAAATAAAAGAATCATTGTTAGCGGGAAAAATGGAAGAAGAAAACCTTTTGAGGGGAGGTCCCCTAGAAGAGGCAAACATGATCACGGGAGGTAAGTTCGCTCGCCTCACTCTAGCTCCCGTAATCCCATTCGAACCTTAACTATCCGCGTCGGGGTGCCCTAAGGTCCCGAGCTGGCGCGGTGGCGCTCTTTGTTCAGCAGTTACACACAAGATGATAATTAGATCAAAAGAACGTTATACTAAATTAGAATATACTAAACGTCCCATATTTTTCCATGGGTGTCTTTTTTAAATTCTAATAAATTAAAACGTTTCTATTCAATTCGTAACTCTATGGTGTACACGTGAGCTCACACCAACAAAGAACAATGATGGGCCAGGTTTTCAATTTAACTATCACACCAAAACAGATAAATTGTAGACCAGAGTACTGATTGGTCGCGAGTGTCAATCCACAATTTCTCGGAATGGCACGGAGATATTATAGAATACAAGATTTTGATTCGTATTTTTGTAGAACAAATGTTCATTTGACAATTTATCGAGAGTTTACAAACATCTCAAGATATTTTATAATCTTACGAAGTTTGCAATTATACGGTGATGGATTGTATAAGTTAAGGATTATCTCCTTGATCGTTCACGTTAAAAAAAAAACAATACTTACCGACAAACAGGATTTTCTGGATGTGGAATTACATTTATTTTTCCAACCTGTAAAAGATTGATATTTTAGAATTATGGTTATACCACTCCTATCCTTACCAATAGCATATTTTTTTCCGTTGGTATTCGACACCTATATTCAACAGACACTTTCTCTCTATGACATCGACCTTTCAGATCGAAACAACGTGTAGCACGGCGGCGGTCGGGTCAAGTCCGTCGATACACCATCGCTTATTATAATGCGATCAGTTTTGAAAGGAAAAAGACGTGAGTTTATGTATGTGTACGGTACAACTGCACATTTTACAATTAAGCAGTCTACGCCGCACATACATTTCAACTCATAATAAAGTTCAGTTCGCGTTGGGCTATCAAGTCAGCCAGGCGTTCTCGTTACAGCCACCAAGAGCCGCGTCACTCACTTCATTTGCCACACCATCAGTCCATTAAGCTCATTTTACCTTTAAGTACCTTTGGTACAATACAGTTATGTTCTAGTACTTACCTTCTTTTATTCCATTCATCTCCCATCTAGAAGTAATGTAGGGTCTAGCAAGAGATCATACAGTATGTTTGTAATGTAACATGTACTGCCAGCCAAATGAACCAAGGGAACTTTAATGAAAACTGTAATTGCGTCTGAAGCTGACTGTCCACTGGAGCGGAGAGGAGCGGAGAAATATTAACCAATGAAATAAGCTATTTTATTAGATAGAAAAATTATGATTCTATTAAGCCCGTCTGTTAGATTTCAAAAAATATTAGACGCGTAATTTTTACCATATCAAATCGATAAAAAAGCCCAGTGCGAGTGAGACTCGCGTGCAAAGATTTCCGAATTTTTTTAACATGTTATTTTTACACATTACTTCTAATAAGTTTTCCTGTAATCTTTAAGTAAAGATCTATTATCTCCATTTTTTTCAAAATTTTAATCTCAGTAGTTTCGGAAAACCGTTTATTTTAAAATTATGATAAAAATATAATTAAAACCCTCACAGTAAGCCCTTTCATTTGATATGTCACACGATATTGGTCAAAAATCTTTTATTTTTTAATTTTCTAGTTTAGCCCCCAAAAGTGACCCCCATACTAAAAATGTTATAATTTACGTAACACGTCCGTGTTTGGGTCACTAAAGTAAACAAAATTTCAACAGAATCGGTCCAGTGGATCCGGAGAAAACTGGCTGTGACAGACGAACAGACAGACAGACAACCGAGTGATCCCAATATTTGTAAATGTGTGAGTATCATGTACTTATTTAGAAAATTAATAAGTCCACCTCTGTATACCCTAGGTGCATGGTCCTCACATATAACTAAATTATTGTATACCAAAAGAGTAACTATGGAGTTTCTTGTCCATTCTTCTCCATAAGAATCTACCTTTCCGAATGGGCAGTACAATCACTATAGTGTTTTATATTATTTGAAATGTGAATGACGTTCAAAAGTGCCGTTTTATGGCCTAATTGGAATAAACGTTTTGACTTTGACTGCGATCCTAAAAGGGTTCAGTTTTTTGTTCGGAACCCTAAAAAATATAAAGATATAGCGCATCAAAGTTTCAGAGAGGGGAATGGTGGCGTCACATCGCTGGTACAAATTGTACCATCGTAGTGACGTCACTTGTGTTTTCAACGCACTGTATCGTCTTATGTTTTGATTATGTGAAAAAAAAAAAGAAAAAAACCTCTTATATTTTTGGAAATCTATCTGACGGACTAATTAGATTTTTTCAGTAAAATACCCTATTGCATAAAATCTCCGCTCCGCGTCAGTCACTGAGATTTTATGCGATTCCATTGGTTAACATTTCTCCGCTCCTCTCCTCTCCGCTCCAGTGGACAGTCAGACTAATGCTAGTATTTGGCTTTCACAGCGATATTGTTTCAGACTAGTTCTTCTGGTCAGCGTCGATAGTCCCCAATAATGATATTGAAGCAAATATGATGTACTTACAGAAATTACTATGGTATCATCTAAATTACTGCGTGCTTCTGCTTGCTCATCGAGGACGAGCAATCGTATGCCGCCCGCGTTCAGGTAGATGTACGGCCAGAACCAGTCCGGCTCACTGCAAATATTATACGGAATATAATTTAATTTATTAACTCTAATAGTCTATTTAGCAGGTTCTTCAGTGAACATTAAAAGAACGCTACTCGGTAGTCGTAAATACCTTAGCAAAGATGGCAAGGTAAAAAGTCTGATTGTTTTTTTTGACAATTTTTTTTTCTATGGTTAGGCAACAAAAGTTTAGGAACTCAAAGACGTAAGTTTTCTATCTCCCATTAATTTATTTTAGAAACTATTGGAGGTTATACTACCTTAATAAACGCATTTTAATGTGAGCGGAAATATGCTTCCCAAGTGACCACTCTAGTTTCACAGAATGGCGCGACTGTTTTGGGAAATAACGGCTAAATGATGCGAAATATAACAACATGGATACAACGCAGTACCTCTGCTCGATCTCAGCGCTGAGCGGACAGAAGGCCCTGGGCGCCATCTCCGCCACCAGCGACATGATGTTCTCCACGACGTTCGGCTGCACGACGGCCTCCAGCGGGGCCAGCGTGGCGAACACTTCCCACATGTAGTCTACGTCCTGGAATTAACAAAACGACGACTTGTATAAATCACTTATATCGTTTGTTATTTTTTAATTTATGTACACACAATATACTAAAAAAAGATAATTTCATAGAGACAAAAGAACACAAAGATACTGCTTATTTGAACAGAAATTTCTTCCCACAGACCTGCGACAAAAGAGTATAAGTTTTTCTTTATTTTTTTCGTAGTGCACATTCTTACCATGTAAATAAGCGACATTACAAAAACAAAGTACACAAGTCTCTATTTAAACTTACCGGGCTCCTCTCCAATAACTTAGGATGTAGTTCTTCTTTCCAGCTTGGAGGCAATTCTGCTATCCTGAAAAAAACAAAAATTTATTCAATATATTTTTCTTTACATAAAACCTACATGGATGGCACTTATGAAATTTACAAAGCTGCTGTGAAGAAAAATTATTGTGATTTAATTTAATAATTTAAAGTCAAAGATCAAAAGCAGTTTTAAACAAAACCAACCGAGTTGAATCGATTAACCCTACTTGAATTTAAACTGATTTCTGTTCGTGCTAAAAAATGCAGACGAATGGAACGACATTCAAGGTCAAGTATCTCTAGACGAGCCCTGTTTATAGACAGCTGATCTTCATTAATATACCGATACTTTCGTCCCGGCTATCACTTGCAGTTTTTTGATTCTCGTTACAGAAGGCCAAAAATCTGCTAACTAGTACGAGTATCTCGTTTCTCAAGTTCTGGGTCGTAGAGGTCAGATAGATTCTATTTAATATGGTGTATATGGAAACCGGAAAATGGCAGACTCCGTAACATTGTAATAAATCTTGATTAGATTATAAATTTTCTCGATATATTATGAAAAAATCGTTTTGTGTATATCTCATCCAAATTCAATAGTTTCCGTATCTTATTTAGAAAAATAGTTTACAATTTCATGCGATATTTTACAATCTTACGGAGTTTGCCTTTTTCCGGTAACATATTTACTCGTGACCTGGCCCGGCTGCGCACGGGTGCAAATTTATATTGAGCTCAAACGTAAAGTAAAATAAGTATAAATAGAGTAGAGATTGACATTGACACTTGTGCGTCGGCTCCTAAAAGCTACGTGTAGTATCAGAATGCAGGTGCGACTCACTGCGCCAGCGTGATGGTGACGGCCAGGAAGTGCGCATCCTCCTCGGCGTTGCTGGGCTCGCGCGCCTCCAGCACGCGGCCGCCGATCATGCCCGTCGTCCACTCCTCGTTGCTGCTCCTAGACAATGTCACTCAATTATATTCTATGTGCTTTAGGAGCAAGCTTCCTGCACTGCACTCGACGACATCGATGCGATTAATTAATTATCTTTCCACAAAGCTAGGAAATGGTCATCCCAGGTAAGCTGGATGATGCACGCACAGGAAAATAGAGGCATAGGCCTCTATTTTCTTGTGCCCATCAGTCATCAGCAGTGGGCGAAGTCGGGCTGTGGATGATGATTTGTTATTTTGGCCCCCGTATGTTGCGACTACAACCTTCACGTTAGTGAATCCCGATGGCCTCCAGCAGTTAAGAAGAATACAAGCTACTAACATGAGAATAATACGGCGGCACTCCATCAAGATGTTCATGGCGTACAAGTGCGCTTGGTTGTTGAGTGGCTGGACGTCTATGACTTCTACTGTGCTATGGAGGCCTGTGTTGAACTTAGCGGCCCTGAGTTAGGGCTTTGCCTAAAATTCGTTTATACTGTTTAGTCATGTCTAGGTACTGCTATTCAGTAAACTACACTTTGGTAGTTTACCTTAGCTTAGGTACTACCTTAGCCAGTCAAGCGTACGGAGGGGCAACATAATAGTTTTATCAGTTAATACAGAGTTTGTACTAAGGGCGTGAACGTTATAAAAAATAAAGGACACTATATTTTACTTTATTTGAATCTATTCATTTTTGCGGAAAGAGGATTACGAAAAGCTATCTTTAAGAAGGACAGTCACCACTACCCTTGATACCACTGGTATCGCAGATGTCCACAGCCGGCGGTGACCACTTACCACCAGGTGGACCGCGTGTTTGCTTGCCACTCACCGTTTAAAATGTTTGATGGAGACGGACGCCAGCTTGATCTTGAACTGGTTGTACTCGGTCTGAATGTCGATGGTGTTGATGACATCATCGATGTCGAGCGCCAGCTTCACGGTCTCCGAGGCCACCACCACCGTCACGCGGCTCACCACCCATTGGAACCAGAAGAACGTCTTGATCGGCTTCCCTGTCGATGACATTTTATTTTAAAATCAGCACTCTAATAAAATTGTGTACGACATAAAATCGCATATTCATTCACAATGGGATGGAATTCGAGATCTATAGATTCACATGTTTAATTTATCTGCACGACAAATGATACTATTATGCAGCCGATTATATTCATGTATGTATTACGCATAACTGCCTCTGTGGTCGAGTGGTTTAGGCGTATGCCTTGTGAACCGGTGGTCGTGGGTTCGATTCCCACGGGAAGCATACTTTGTAAAGTTGTTTCTAGTTTGGTTAGGACATTGCAGGCTTGAATCACCTGATCGTCTGATAAAAAGATGATTCCGTGCTTCGGAAGGCACGTATAAGCCGGTGGTCCCGGCCGCCAAATGGCGGTCGTCAGATAAATCATGTCAGAGACCCTTGAGGCGGTTTAGAAACTCTGACACTAGGGTGTGTGGGGGCGTTAGACTTTACTGCCCACACGATAAGAAGAAGTAGATGTATTACGCAATTAGGCTGTGGGTAGCGCACAACCCGACTGCTTGTATGAACATAGTGCCAATGCAACGTCCGCATTCTCAGTCGCTAGCTGTCAAAAAAGCCACAATTTCCGAACATTTTTGAAAATGTTTGGTTGCTTAAAAATTTGTAGTGTTGGCACTCAGATGTTTGGGCGTTCACTCAAATCTTTAATTTCAATTAACGGTTTCATTAAAATAAACGATTTTAACAGGCACTTTTGAACAAGTACTTAAAACATGCTTCATCTTTTCTTCTTTTTTGGGTTCTTCATATTTTGCATGCCGTAAGGCAAAATGTATCGGGACAATTTACAAACTTTCCAACCTATATGTATACCTACATTATAAGCAAATAAATGATTGATTTGATTTTTGATTTGATTTTTGATTTGATTTGGGTCGTCCATTAACCACGTGAGGCTCGAAAAGGGGGAGGGTGTTGGGAAAAATCACGAAATATCACAAGGGGAATGGGGGGTGTTATGTAGTGAGACATCAAATGTTTTTATTTGTGTATAAGTGTGCATTTCAAGCATTGATATACAAAAAAACCCAAGATGCACAGTCTCGAACAAATGCAACACTCGAAACTGTCGTCAAAAACTGACATGTATCAAGTGTCATGTGTGAGTTGTGTGTGGTTATACTATAAACAATTTTTTTTTTGCAAATTCAACCTTACACGGATCGCTTAAAGTTGTTTTTACAAAGTAGTTCAATATGGCAAGTGATGCGCAATTTTATTTGCAAATTTCACCTTACACGTATCGCTTAAAGTTGTTTTTACAAAGCAGTGCACTATGGCGAGCGATGCGAGATTGTTTGAAACTTGCGCATAATGCGCTTATTTTTTGCGGACGTTTTTGAGATGCTGAGTGTGTATCTTGGGTTTTTTATATATCAATGATTTCAAGGTAATATTCAGATTTTTAGAGCTATGAACCTCTATATGCAAAAACAGAACACTTATAGAATCACTCCGTTGCCTGTCTGTCGGTCTGTCTGTCTGTCTGTCACAGCCGATTTTCTTGAATTTACTAGATCGATTCAGTTGGTTTGGTACACATATAACCTTCTATGACCGAAGCACGGATGCGTAACGAGAATAAATAAATTTTGATGAGCGCACTTTGTGGGGGAAAATTAGAAAATTGAAAAGAAATGTATATTAAAAAAATAATGTGTAGTAAAGTAATTGTTCAACTGTACCGTGTGCTACAAAGGGCTCATTGTCGGGGTTTCAAAAGTATTTATTTTTATAATTTTAAGATATTCTATTCCGAAATTAAATATGAAAATTTACCATTCCCCAACCCCCTTATCTCTGAAATTGCTAAACCAAACGTTTTGAAAAAAATACAGATTCATTTATTAATAGGTCTTCACAGAGAATAGGAAAATAAGAAGTATTTCATTTTAAAGTGACATGTTAAATAATGTTCGTCCGGAAATCTTTGCACGCGAGGCCGACTCGGATATGGCCGGATTTTTTAATACTTTTAACCAAAAAAAACACGTGATTTTGGGTAGGGGCTTTAGCCCTCACCATGTGGGGGGGGGGGGCTAAGAAGTTTAAAAAACATGACGTGATTGGAAGACCTCTTTTGGCCCGACCAAATACATTATAAACCATTGAACTCACTGTATTTAGCCACGCTGTCGAATATCGCCACCAGGTCTTCGTGGTCGCTTAAGTTTTCCGATACCTGATCTACTTCAATTTCCGATGTGGACCTGTAAAATGAACACGAGTATTATGAGAACCGATGCAAATAATTATAACACAACCATTATTAGAAAAACAACGTTATTTCCGCCAACAATATGTTTCGTCAATAGGGTATAGTAAAATAAAGTATTTAATTAGTTTTTGCACTAGCTAGCAGCTACAATAAATAATAGTGTTAAATTAAATTAGCTAGAGAAACTCAGCAGCATATCGGTATAAACGCAAAAAACAATACAACCGGTTGTATTCTTTTGTAAAAATGTTTCAAAATATCGACAGCTGAATTCATTTTTTTTAATATTCACATAATTTATCAACAACCTACTTCTTTCTTTTTCTTATCGTGTGGGCAGTAAGGTCTAACGACCCCATACACTTATAATTAATCTAAAAAATATAATTACATCAATTGTGTCTATTTTAGCATCTGCTACCGTACTGAAACAGGCTATAAACCTATTTATAGCCTATTTCAGTACGCAGCGCCTCAAGCCCTCAAACCTAGTATGCAAGTATGAGCTCACGAACAAAATTAAACATTACAGTATGTACTAAACTAAGTATGAGTCTTCATTCATCGCCACCAACTCAAGAATTAACAGCTTGGTGTTTTTAAGTGAATTTTTTAACCATTTGAGATAGCGTTACAACGACTTTAATCAGTGAGAGAATTCGAATACAGTCTAAGGAATTCATAACGTGGCCCATAAAGTTCTATATTGTATCGTTATTTTCAAAAGTACTCCTAGCGTAGCGTCGCGACCAGTTGGATGATGCTTACAAAATACTCTACCCCATTAATATTTCGTTTAGACAGACGACTGGTACTATGAAATATGAGAACTTACCGTTGCGCCGATTTATGAGAGCTGGCCGCATGGCTGCCGCCAGTGAAGGCGTTCTTGGACACATGGATCTGCAGAGGTCGTCTGAGCAGCGTCACGATGTGCTCGAAGCAATGGATAGCTGCAGCCACTATGTGCACCTGGGAAATAAATAATCATTGGTTAAACGCAAGAGTTTAAATGTGGATGGATGGAGAGGGAAGCCAAGATACGATGGTTCGACTGTGTGACAAATGAGGGAATAGCGTTACGATTGACACGACAGAATGAAAGATGCAGATGATATAGTCGAGTAAGTGTTATCTCCAGAGGTCGGAATTAGGTAGTTATTAATGCACTTACACAGATTTCATACAGCGAAATAAGTGGATATGCCTCAAATCCCGAGATTAATTTTAAAGAGCAGAAAATTCCCGTGATTTCTTAAATAAAAAAGTTGTTTACTTTTACACAATTTAAACCACTGCACGCGCGACGATGCCAAATTTACATCAACGACATCGGATGTCCAAGTTGTAAAATACCAATGCGCACACGTGCGATGTTGCCACATTTGTTGTTCGCACAACATAGCTTGTGAGAACACAAGAAAACAATAGCTGAAATGCAGAGCCCTTCCCGCTTAACGAAATGTACAAGATCCCGGGAAGATCCATTTCGATATAAACATTTCAATGCAAGTACATAAATAACTCTACCTAATTCCGACCTCTGGTTATCTCACATGAATACTACATTTTTGTTTGGGTCGGCATCAAACGGCAAGCGAATACAATAAAATTAAGTAGATGTTAGGCCCACGTAGCGAAGGAAATTGCTGAATGGAGTTTGCCGGTCGGTCGGATTTAGTTTTAAGGTTCCGAACATCCGTAAAAAATAGAACCCTTATAGGATCACTCGTGTGTCTGTCTGTCCGTCTGTCACAGCCATTTTCCTCGGGATCTACTGGACGATTCTGTAGAAATTTGGTTTACTTATGGACTTCTGTGACCCAATGTTTTAGTATGGCGGTCACTTTTGGGGGTCAATTTTGAAAAAAATGCAGATAAAAGTTCTATACCTAAAGATTACAGAAAAGCCTATAAGTCTGTAGTGCTAAAATAACATGTTAAAAAAATATAAATTGGTTCGGAACCCTTTGCACGCGAGTCTGACTCGCACTTTGCCAGTTTTCGAGTTATACTGCGAACTGTTTTCGGGTTACACAAATGGAATGGGCCGACGCGAGCAAGTCACTTGATGAAATGGAATTAAAAAAAAAAAAACACCGGTAGCACTCCGGGAGTGCCGGCAGAAGTGAAAACATGTAAATAATACATCCTTACTGTCGCGGTCACATCATAGACAAACCACCGACAACAAAATAAACAAAAAGACACTGACGTGTGGCCGCGACAGCGACTGTCAGTGACAGATGTCAATCTTGACACAGTTCCTGACATAAACAAAACGAACCATAAAAACAACAAAAAATAACGTTGTGTTTAATTATAAGTACAAAAATACTATCATTTATGAGGTAGAATACAATGTTTATTTATTGCGCTATCGTACACAAATATGACAATTTACATGTTATTATTCATAATATTATATCGTTATTTATTTATATATTACATCTTAGAAAAATCAACTTTCATCCATAATTTTGTAATTCCGTAATTTCGTATCCTTGGATACGCGTGGCACGCTGTACATAAACACAGACGGACATTCGCGCAAGCGCCCTGTGCCGCCTAAGCGGAGCAGGTACGGTAGAAAGAGTGGGAGATACTAGTTCCTCTTCCTTCCCCTCGATCTTACGCTTTTTCGCATCACGTGACCCTGACGCGAGCCGTCTTACGCTTTTTGCGATTAGGTCACGTGACCCTGACGCGAGTTTAAGATTTTATACCCATTACAGAAAAAGTGCTCAACGCCGCTAAAGAAGTTTTCACTTCAAAAATACATACAACCTCCTCCTTTTCGAAGTCGGTTAAAAAAGAGTTGAATTTTTTAGTTTAGGCGGCACCATTTGCAGCTTACATAAGCGATCTCCGTTTAACCAATTTTCAAGCACTGACGAATTTGAACGTAAGCGCTAATTCAAGGCAAACCAATGGTCAGGCATTTTTAGTAATATGCAACACATGTTTCTGCAGTTACTATGTATTTGATATAACTAACTACATACTCATTTTTCTTTCTACTACAATCTTCAGTTTTGTGTCTGCGTGTGAGTACAATTACAACAGGGTCATAATTTGTTTATAGTTTGAACTTCACTGTGATTCACATTGCCTTTCATGAAAATTCGGTTTCTAAAAATAAAACATTTATTAAAAAAAAACTTTATGACAAAACGAATGCTTTTTTTATGATTTTCACGTAAAACAAGGACAGCAACTATAACTAAAGCAATATTTGCAAGAATTTATCCACTTTTGTGATCCCAAGGCAGCTATAGATCATATCATTTAGTTCGACAAACATATTTCCTCAGAATACCATACGCCTTGTTACTGGGGACAATCAAAGGAGGTATTCATTAGAATTCGGGAAATAAGGGATTTCGAATGTATGAACAAAGTATTTGCATAATAATCAGCAGAGTACCTCGAATGTACGCCATTGACTGGACTCAAGCGTTCGGTAAGGAAGACAAGTCTAGAGCGAGCGCGATATCGATACTAAGTGGGCTGCTTGCCGGCGCACTTGCCAACTGCAAACGAAATACATCAATGTTACCACTTGCCTTCCTTTCCGATGACCGATGGTGAACTAACGTGACCTTTAGGAAAGGAGCAAGAGTCACCGGTGGGTTCTACTTGTCGGGGATAGGCGTGGTTGCGCGAGCGCTTCTGCCCCAACCAACCAGCCAACTACAATTGGAGGAACATACGAATAGTATGATTTTAGTCAGTGGGACGCTTATAGAGCCCGCAGTTGTCCCAAGGGAATTTCTTATGGATTATCACTACACCCGAAAACAAAAGTTAAAATAATTATAAAACATTCTGAAATGGTCTGCTCTGAAAAGAGGTTGGCTTGGAATCACAAAATTCTATATTCCGTAGTGACCCTAATGTCAATATTTGTTTATCTGCCATGGCGACGCGTAAAGTTGCAACAAATATACGTCAATCTATGATATCAGCTATTGAGTTCCCTATTTGTTTTATTTTTTCATATTTTAGATCTGTATTAGGGAATTTGCTGATTGAAATATAATACGCGGTGGTAATGATTCAAACCCCGTATTCATTGGAAACAATATTTAACAATAACAAAGTATGAATACGGAACACTATCACGACTGCCAGCAATAGCACAACTTTCCGTAGTGCCAGTAACACTGCCTCCCACAACACACAAACAGCACAACCCAATGCCGAGGCTCACGTAACCTTGTTGGATCACAACTCCTATTTCTTACCCGACTCAGAAGGGATTTAATATTTTTTTCATGAAATAGTTATATTTTCTAGCAACCTTATGGTAGTCCGAGAGTCAGCCGCTCAAAAATCTTACAGAATTACCTGGTTTTCTACTGACTTCTTCTATAAATTGCTTCTTTCCGGTAGCTCAATAAAGTAGGATGTTGAGCGGCCGGCGCTCGATCTATAAGTAAGTTAAGGTAGTACCTGGTCCTGTTCGAGACGTATGACGATGGGCGGGGTGTCAGCGTGCAGGTTAATGCCCATTGACACCACGGGCCCCGTCTTTGTGGTGATTTCTTCAGCGGAAATGTTCTCGTGTGTCTGCGGCGACTCTGATCTTTCCGATTCCTGAACACAACGGTATTGACATTTAAGATCGAGTTAGACACATGTAAAACATTCGTAAGTGCAGCTCGAAGCGAAGTGACGCCAAACAAATCCTGATCAGAGCTTACGAGAGTTTACTAGACAAAGTGACGTTCTATTAGCGATAGCAATAATTAAAACGTAAGTATGAACGAGATTGATCTCGTGTCATTTCGATAATCATATAGGTAAGCCTATTTTAACAATCTTTACCGCTGTAGAATGTCACTTGTCGAGAACCTCTTGTCGACACTTTTCATAAATCTTAGTTCTCAGCAATCTTAGAGCTGCCGAGCCAACCGGCGTGAGGTGAAGCTGACGTCAGCTGCCTGCTCTTATATGAAAGCACCCCGTAGCTTTGATATGTCTCGAAAGAGGTTTCTCGTAATAGAGAAGTAAGAAAGGAAGTTGCGTCAACGCCAAATTAATTAGGATATAGTTAAGTAGGGATTGAATTTGCTAAGACTAGGATAACTACACTTTTGTTTTCTCCAGCGAAAAAATCGCCAAGGAAAGTGTCTCTCACTTTCTTTAAATACAAACATTTTAATATAAACATTTTCAGTATCAAGGTCAAAAGTTTAACGGAATAGTATGTATAAATATAAATCAGAAATGTTAAAAATATATCTTACTTACTAATTATGTTAAACGGTAAAATACTTACTGCATTTTTTTGTCTTTGCCTGAAACAAAAATGTCACATTTTTAATTATGAATTAATGTGCCAACTTCAGGAAAGTTACGTTACTAGAGTTGTGCCGACTATGACTTCGGCCGACTAGCCGATTAGTCGGTTGTAAAGAGACCGACTAGTCGGCCAAGCCAATCCCGTTTCGGGGGTATTCGGCAATTTCCGTGACGCTTCATTTACAGCTGACCTCATACACGGGTCAGAGCGGTAAAAAACTAAATACTGTTTTGTTCATTAAAGTGAAAGAGGTAAATCAAAATTTAATCTTGACATCAAAAGTAAGTCTGATGTATGGATTTTTTTTTGTCCAACAGGACAATGATTCCCGTAAAGTCAAGTGTACAATATTTTTTTTTCTTTATTCATCTATCTTAGATTCTGATTTACATTTTTAAATATTTCTAAACAATCAAATATATAAAAAAATATAAAAGCAATAGTCCGCCGGTATCGGGAGCAGGCTCCAAGCTACCGGTGGTTAGGGCTCCAGAGAAAGGAGTACTGCGTATCGAGGAGTACTGCCTTCTGTATCAGACCCTTTATCAAGCCGCGTAACGCCAGCTTCGAAAGATGGTCGTTGAAGCTTTTGATCATCAGGCCATTGGCCGTAACGACAATCGGCACAATGACAGCAGAGTCCACATTCCACATCCTCCTGAGCTAAGTCAAGCTACTTAATTTGTTTCTGTTTCTCAGCTTTCACGAGATTCTCGTCATGTGGGATGGTAACATCGACTATCATTGTGCGGCGCGCTAATCGATCTATCACCACTATATCCGGCTTATTGGCAACAATAGTCCTATCAGTGATGATAGACCGATCCCAGTACAACCTGACATGGTCATTTTCGAGAACTGGGTCGGGCACATACTTGTAATACGGTACCTCAGAATCCACAAGTTTGTATTTCAAAGCAAGTTGCTGATGGATAATCCTGGCCACTTGGTTGTGCCTGTGCAAGTACTCGCCGTTAGCCAGACGAGAACAACCAGAGATAATATGTCTGATGGACTCACTCATGAACGGTGGCATGCCCGAAACACGTCAACCGTCCCGTCCTTCATAATATGCCTCCGGTAGTTATTCGTCAAGATAACTTCGTCCATAATCGCACAGACAAAACCTTCGGTTTTCCCGAAGAGATCACCAAACCGTAACCTTATTATTTTTTTCGTTTATTCAATATTTTAACTTATTTCTACATTGTTAAATATTTGAATAAAAGAAGTGCGAGTCGGACTCGCGTGCAAAGGGTTCCGAACGAAATTAATTTTTTCAACATATTATTTTAACACTATAGACTTCTTATAGGGTTTCCTGTAATCTATAGGTAAAGATCTATCTCCACTTTTTTCAAAATGTTAGACTCAGCAGTTTCGTAGATAAAGGGGAAGGGAACGGTTATTTTTCGTCAAATTTTTTTGAATACCTTCAAAACCATTTATTTCAAAATTATGAATAAATATAATTAAACCGCTCACAGTAAGCCCTTTCATTTAATATGTCACACGGTATTGTTCAAAAAACATTTTTTTAATTTTCTAGTTTTTTTTATTTGTGATGGGTTTGCTCTTGACTCCAGCTTAGGTCAGAGATGACAAAGACAAAGTCTACGATGGAGCGAGCTTACCCAGAAGGAGCCTGTGCACTCTAACTTTGAAGTGATTAGGGTTGTTAGCGTTTGGAAACACAAACGCAGGCAGAGAGTTCCACTCCTTTGCAGTTTGACCCCCAAAAGTGACCCCATACTAAAAACGTACGTAACACGTAACTTACATAAAACGTCCGTATTTGGGTCACAGAAGTCCATATGTGTACCAGATGTCAACAGAATCGGTCCAGTGGATCCGGAGAAAACTGGCTGTGAAAGACGGACAGACAGACACCCGAGTGAGCGAGTGATTAGTCTATAGTGTTAAAATAACATGTTAAAAAAATTTCAATTCCTTCGGAACCCTTTGCACGCGAGTCCGACTCACACTTGGCCAGTTTTTTAGTATAATCAGTATCAAATGATAATTTCTCGTAGAGAGCAGGGAAAGATATTTTTTCTTTACAAGTAAATAATTATAGAGACTGATTACCAAAGGAAAGGTTGAAAATGATAGCTGCCAGACCGGACTGTCCCTTTCAGTGACACTGGGTGGGTTTATTTAATTATACTCATGGATATAATTAAATAAATCATTTATATAAACTAACAATACTAACCTATTCACATAAGCACCATTGTTACTAACACCAAAATACTAACAAAATTATGGACTGGTTCCCGTCACGCAAGTTTACCTCCCCGAAGTATGTCGCAATCAACTGCGCAGTATGTCAATTTGTCAAAAAACATAGTACAGCGCATGCGCGGGCAGGTCGCGCATGCGCGTGTTCGCGAAAGATGGCGGGTGTAATGGCAACTCACTCGCTCGTATACGTTCGATGCATACGTGTGACCCGCGCGCTCTATGCGATTACGACTGTTGATGCGAAAAGTGTTACTCGATGTAATTGTTTTTAATTAATTATTTTGGTTATTTCTTACTATTTGATTTGTTTTTTTGTGTGTTTTGTGGTGTACGTATTTGTGGTGTTACTTTTTGATATTGTTATTGTTACTGGTATTCTTTGTTACTTGTTTATAATATAATACGTATAAAAAAAATATTCTAGGAACGTAACACTTGTTTACGCGATTGCACCTGCGCGGTCGTCACTAAAACCTAACTTCGGAGGGCAAACAACGGTGATGCGAACTGTCTGAATTAAAGTTTTATTTAACTTTTATTTTAATTTTTACATTTCAAAATGTGTCAATTAAGCTTTTTATTTAATGTAGTTCCTTCTTATTGATTATCTCTGATGACTGTAAGGTATTTTTTGTTGTGCCAAAAAATGCGATTTTCTTTCTTTCTATATACATTTTATTGAGAAATACATACAAAGTAATTTTTTTACAAATAGCTGAAGAACGTTTAACTAAATGTTTGGGCACATGACTTGAAGTGGTAAATGAGATCGAACGTCACAACGTCTACTAATATAATAATAACGACTGCTAATGTTTACAATTTGCATAATTGAATAACCAAGCATACCTGTCAGCCGGACCACGTACAAATTCCTTTAACGTCGTTGGTATGAAATCCAGTCCAGACTTGAAGTACCTCGTTTTCTATTTAAACAAATACAATAATTAAATTTAAGGAAGTAGTCAAATACCTTTCTGTTTCGGAAGTACAATCCAGTCGTATGTTTATACTAACAAAGGCGACACCATTATCAACGGTCGGCGTTAAGCCGAGCGCAGCAAATCCAACACCGAGCTTTCAATAAGGTATTTTTTAATTTAGGTGCTGTTGAATTTGAGTGAATATAGGTACCGGCTAGACATTCTTAAGTCATGTCGAGAATGACAGCGCCCTGACGAGGCGGGTAGAGTAGCCATAGTGACGAGGAAGTTGCAGTGCCGAAATGAATGCCACCAATGTTGTCATTGTGAAAAGAAAGCGAAGGAAGCACCAATTAGATTGCGAATTTATTTGTGATTGGGTACATAAATAGCGTTTGTTTGGTGTTTCTATGTCCATGTGTCAGTTGGCAATAATAATAATTTTACTTTATCATGTGTAGTTCTGATAAAACAAGCAACCTTTTCTTCCGCGGAGAGTTTTTCCTGCCTCACTCTCTCCTTCTTGGTGACCACCTTGTATTGCATCATCTTGGTGACCACGGACACCGTGATGGTGGTGGTCACCAGTTCCAACACCGTTCGAGGCGTCGCTATCTGGGAACAAAATAAAGACGGTAAGTGTTTTCCGGGATAATAAGTAGCCTATGACACTTAGCGATAGCAGAGCGAGAAGAATTCGTTCAACACTTTCTGAGATAATATACAAACCATTTTTTTAATAAAACATGTTTAAATAGGCTCAGTTTTGACCACTATCTTACCTCATGGTAACTGATAGAGCACACTTGCCTAGAAGTAACTTACTTACTCTTCAAGCTTGATTAGATTATAAGTTCTGTCGTTCTGACTAATGTTAATATAGTAACTTAAACCAAGACAACCAAGAAACCGAGATAATTTTCAAGTTTTTAAAACAATATCATGGCTTGTCAAACAACCCTTGCCCCCAACCAGCAATAGTTTAAGAACGCAATGGCTTGGCACGTGACAGTGGGAATAGTCCAGATGGGATGACCATAATGTCTTCTGAAAAATGGTTTAGACCAAGTTGGGATTAAACCTGGTCGATTGGCCATCTCTAGTAGAATTGTTGATTTCCTATGGAAAAGAACCGTGAACTTTGATGTTTTATAAATGTTTTGAATTAGCTCCTCAAGCGGAAGCGACGGGTACCTTGGGTAACCTGAGCTTGGATTTGAGGTGGTGCGAGGCGCCGCGTCGTTCCTCGCCCAGTACGACGCTGGCGCCGGCCTCAGCGCGCCCCTCCAGCGTGTAGCACGCCACGTCCGCCAGCTTGATCTTCCACGGAAACGAGTCCTCACTCAGCTCTGGAATGACGCGCTACTTCATGAAACTGCTGTGACAAGCTTTGGGGATGAATGTGGATGAAAAGGAAACAGAGCAAACAATTATGACACATGGTCATCATCACTTCAGCCGACAGGAGTCCAATGCTGGACCCCCCCAAGAGTCGCCACATCTCGCGGCCCTCTACGTTTCCCACGCAACGGATTCCCGTGGGCTACGGGTCCAACGCTTCGTCTTTCGGTACGCAGGCGCCACTCAGAACCTTTTGCCCCGATCTACTATCCATTCTGCGAGCAATTTTCCCTGCCCACTGCCGCACATTATGACGCATACCACTTTCTTTTTTTTGTCAGCCTATGTTGTCTCACTGTTGGGCCAACGCCTCCCCCATATTTTTGCAGCCGACTTTATCTGCCTTCTCCGGAGGAACACCCAAATACTCCGAAATATTTTATTCCGAATTTCGATATTCCGATTTTCAAAAGTCCGAATTTCATAATACTTAAGAATTATAATATCTGTATTATAAAGCACGAAGCTTATTTGACTGAAAGTCATAAATGCGATTTGTTTGTTTTCCGATTTTCATACGTCCGAAGAATCAAATGCTCGATGGTTTTTCGGTCCAAAAAACGATATTCCGATTTTCAATACTTAGAATTAAGATTTTGATTTAGATTCAATCAGTATAATATTCAGTTAGTTACATATTATAATATCCAAAGATATTAGACTTATTTTCGAAATAACTACGGTCAAAAGACCTACTGTTTAATATACCTAACGAATATTTTTTTGCATTTTGAACTTGAAATTAAAATATTGTTTTAAACAGTAAATAAGTTTTGCTACAAAAGTAAGTGACAGAAACGAATCGCTGTAAAACCAATGATATTAAAACTATAGATACGTTGTCCGCACTCTAAAATGACAACATGAAATGAAGCCAATTGGCCACATCGCGCTTAGTTACGCACCAACCTGTCGCGGGACACTATATACGTTTGTTTTTAATTTATGTTGTGTGTGTAAACCTGTGCAAAACATAAAAAAAACATGCCGTCGCGTGTTTTTTTATAGTTTAATTAGTAAAACTAATTAACGTATTATATATATTTTCTTTCCCTTTCTTCACGCGTATAAGTAGCTATCTAGTATTTTTGCCGTTTTTAAGCTCCGCGATGTTGGTTCATGACGTGTCTATATATAATACGTCATTGTGTAAAACCGACTCCACGTAGTCTTGTCTGCCCTACCCCTAGAGTGTAATTTAAGCCCGCGAGGGCGCGGAGGGGCGAGGCGGCCCGCGACTGAGGAGCAGGTGTTATAACGTTCGCCACCGCGGCCGGCCAGCAAGCCGAAGCAACGGTGGTGAGCGTTAAAACCATCTGCGACGATAAGTTCGCGAGGGACCGCCGGAGCCCCGCAGTGCAGGAGCCGGATAATGCATGCTTGCTTGCATGCTGCATGCTTCTGGCTTGCATGCTGCATGCTTGCTTGCATGCTTGCTTGTATGCTTTCTTGAATGCTTGCATGTATGCTGGCATGCAGCTTGCGTCTGCCATCAGTTTTTTAATTTTCCTCATACTAAACATAAATAAACTTTGTTCTGACGAGCAATTGTTCGGAATTCGTATTCTTGATGTTTCGAATTATCATTAAGTCGGACTTTTTGTTATTCGACCTATTGAAACTCGGTATTTTAAGAATAGTAATTATAAACATTAGTAATACTGATATGTCGGAATTATAAAAATAGGATTAATGATAAGTCGGAGTTGTTATATTAGGAATTTTGAATCATTCGGAATTATGAAAATCGGTATTTTGAAATTCGTATTTGTGACTGTCGGAATAAAGGTTTTCGTAATAATGTAGTGTACCCCTTCTCCGGGTAATCTGTCAGGAATGACTCCAAACCGTCACGCCAACATTTTCAGGCCATACTACTATTAATAAAAAAGAGAACACGTTTGTGTCACATACGCTCAAAACGGACTTGTGTGTGCGAAGAAGAAGCGCGCCGGTTTTCAGCAACAACCGGCGATATTGCTGACAGAGTGGGAGACCAAATTAACTGTTCGGGGTTGGGGGTAAGTTTTAGATAAACTAGGATTAAAGATTATAAAGATATATTTCAGTAATACGAATAATACAAGTGGGATAATGATTAAACTAATGAGGGAATGAGATGAGATTGAGTCGCGCCCGATATGCTATCCGAAAGCGTACTGACTGTTTTACTTAGGTAACACATAAAATAATCAAGGCATAGAGCGCGGTTTCGCAATTACGTTGACATGTTTATTATTGTGTGTGTGTGTGAGTGAAGAGGACAAAGCTACGACATAGATAATTCACTTTAGTCTGATTTTTTTTATTACTCTGATATTACACTTCGAAGTTGTAAAAGAAGGAAGTCACAAAGTGGCAACTACGGCTGAACGGCTGTGTAAGTACTGTTAGCAAAATGAAGAACAAGTCGTGAACAATGTATTAAGTACCTTACAATTTAGACAATACGTTGTTTGAAATGATAAATTAGCTGGAAAACACAGAAATATTCTGATATAATCAACGAATTGTAATAAATTTAAATAAATTAAAAGACAACGGTGTACAGTGGTACCCAACTGAGGCGCGTCGTGAATCTTCGTTCGCGCAGAACAGAAAGTATGGCCCCGAAGATTAAAGAAAGAATGCTTAAAACTTATAATCAACCTTACATCACCCCTCCGCACAATTACACTTCGTGCCAATTTTATCGGGCCACCAGTTTTCATCAAATATATATTTAATTAAAAATACAGGTTATTTAAAATGTAAGATTTATTTAATAAACAATTAGGTATTTATTTAGTAAACAATAGAAAAAACTTTATCTAAAGGCCGCACTCCTGCTATCCCAATATCACTCTGAGCGTCGCTACTATTACCATCATTATCACGACTCGAACTATCCGATAAGGATGATGTATCTTCGTTTATTTGGTATTTGTTATTCTCGTTATTGTTCGTTTTGAAATTTGTGTAGCTTCGGCCGTTCGGTCAATAATGTTCAAAAATTGATCGTTTACAAATGTTGTGTTCTTAGACTCCTGAGCTTCTTTCTTCATAAACTCGTGTGCATTGAAAATTATTTCCCTAGCTTGACTTTTAAGTGGTTGCCCCCTTTTTAAAGAACTCTTTTTAAACCATAAAAAGAAAACACTTTTGTTGCCACTAAGTGTACTTTTGCCTGCTGCGCATGCACTCAATCAGGAGTATGGCGGCTGACAAACATGCCACGTGGCGCGCGCTAACATGGCGGCAGCTGCCTACCGATAGCGGTACAGGAAAAAGAAGCGCGGTGCGTGGAGCGTACCGATTGGTCAATAGCATTTCCCGCGCTTTGAAAATTCGTCTTCTGCGCAGGTACATCGGTAAGCCATATCAGTTGGGTACTACTGTACTATTGTTATACTCGAGCTACTCACTTTCTTGCACGTAGGTCGGTCCGTCCGAGCGCAGCTGATTCCACAATCCCATCGACATGGTGTTCGATTGCATCGACAGGCGACCGAGGCTGAAAACCAAAAACGTTTTTAAAAAAGCAAAGACCGATTTTCCCGACCGAATCTAAATTCGGAGTACAATAAGTGAAGACGTAGCGTTTCGGAGAGCGTTTAACAATGCTATATTTTTTTAGTAACTTATCCAATCGGTAAAGTTCATTTTGCATACGGCGCTTGGCGGCGCGTAGACTTGGATGTAGTTTCGTGGAAGAACTTTGTCGACAAGTATTCACCCTAAAGCTCTATGTTGTATTCAGTTGTATTGGGTTAGACTGAAAACTGCCTCCTATCCCAGTGCCGCGTGTGACGGTGTGCCACGTACCAGATGCCAAGCACGCGGTGCGAGCCGGCGGCGTGGCGCTCTAGAGCGTCGCGCAGCGTGGCGCAGTCGAGCGCGGACGCCGAGCTCATGGTCACGTACACCATTACCAGCCCCAGGTCCACGTTCAGCAGCATGCTGCGCAGGCGATGGTGCAGGTTCTTCAGCTTGTCCGCATTCATCCACGAGCTCGGGGATTTTTCTAACTGTGGGTTTAACTTTTGATCACTTAAGTGCCCGTTTACGGAGACGCGGGGCATCGAGCGTCGCGTGCAGCGAGGCGTCTCGCGGGGCGTCGGACTTTTTTTACGTTTACGGAGAGGCGGCGCGTGCAGCGGCCTGAATCAACACACGCGCAAACACATGGCAATGTACGATGGCGTGTATGTAGACGCCGGGCGCGACGCGGCGCATGGTGCGGGGTATGCAGAGTAGCGGCGGGCATTGGGAGCGGGGGTGGGGTACCGCCTATTATTTGTATTGCCGCGTGGGACGCCGAGGACCCCGCTACGTGCGATGCGGCGTTGCCACCGCGGGCTCAGCTTGTATTTCAAGCAAACGCGTGTAAAATCGCTTCTCCGATTGCTCTCATACATGCCATATGTTTGAATTAAGTGCGGGTCGCATCGGTGCACGCGACGCTCGGCGCCCCGCGTCTTCGTAAACAGGGACTTAGGCTGTTAACGGAGGTTGCATTTGAACTGTACGCAAACTGATATATTGTGTTTTTGTGCAGTTAACACTACTACATCGAAACTGGCAACCAAATGCGCAAAACTCTTGAAGTATGTTCCGCTAGTTGTAACTGCAAGAGAACTGCATTATTAGTGGGCAAGTGTTTGTCATGAATTTGAAATTTTTCAGTAGCATCATTGTCAAAATACGCTTTACCCACACACACCACTGGACACAGGGTACACTACATAAATACGAAAAACTTTATTCCGTCAGTCACAAATACAAATTTTAAAATACTGTTTTTCATAATTCTGAATGGTTCAAAATACCTAATATAACAACTCCGATTTATCATTCATCCTTTTCTCAAAATACCGAGTTTCAATAGATCGAAAAACAAAAATTCTGACTTAATGATAATTCGAAATTTCAAAAATACGAATTCCGATTATTAAAGTACCGATTAATTTGAATTCCGAAATAAAAATGTCTAGTAAAACTAAATAGCAAGACAAATAAACACAATTGCTCGTCAGAGGGAAGCATAATACTACATAATTATGTTTAGTATGAGGACCTCTTCGTAAAAGACAAAACTATGCAAACAAGCATACACCAAGCATGCAGGAAGCATGCAACATGTAAGCGAGCATCCAACCAAGCATGCAGCAAGCATGCAACCAAGCATCCAGCATGCAAGCAAGCAAGCAGAATGCAAACGAGCATACAACATGCAGCAGGCGTGTTTTCTGTCTAGGATCCGGCGCTGCGGGGCTCCGGCGGTCCCTCGCGAACTTCGTTGCAGATGGTTTTAACGCTCACCACCGCAGCATCGGCCTCAGCCGCGGCGGCGGCCGTTATAACACCCGTCCTAAGCTCGCGGGCCGCCTCGCCTCTCCGCGCCTACGCGGGCTTAAATTACACTCTAGGGGTAGAGCAGACAAGACTACGTGGAGTCGGTTTTACAGCAATTCTTTTCTGTCACTTTTGTAGCACAACATATTGACTGTTTAAAACAATTTTTCATTTTAATTTAGGGTTGAAAATTTTTACAAATATTCGTTTAAAGAATAATATGCCAAGTGTGTTATGCCAAATAAATTTCAGAGCATCTAGATTCTGCTAGATAGAGGGAACCTCGGAATCTTGAAAATCGGAATGTCGTTTTTCGATCCGAGAACTCATCGAGCATTTGATCTTCGAACATATGAAAATCGGAAACCAAACAAATCGCATTTACGACTTTCGGTAAAATAGATTTCGCGATTTTAAATAATAGACATTATAATTCTTTGGTATTATGAAATTCGGACTTTTGAAAATCAATCGGAACATCGAAATTCGGAAAAGAGTGTTTCGGAGTATTCGGGTGTACCCCTAGACACACGGTCTGCTCAGTGCTTACTGTACTGCAAAAGGCATTTTGTATCATGATTGTACTTTTCAAGTTTTCATATAAGTACCATTTATTATAGTGACATAGCCTTGGATGTACGAGTATCTCTTTAGATGTTATAATGATTGAGTGATGAATAATGATTAGTACTGAAGTGCTGTTACCTTACGGATGGGCGGTAACCGGGACTCCTTCCTCTCGCTAGACTCCTTCCTCTCGCTGGGCTCGCTGCCGGAGCCCTGGCTGCGCGTGCGCACGTGTACCAGCTCCGCGCATATGCCGGACGCGCGAGTGCTCATGCGACTCAATGCTAAGTGCTAAATGATATTTATTTATCAATAACATAATAAATAAAAATACGAAAAAAAAAAACAAAAAAAAAACACTTTTACACTTCAATTTTCGTCGATTACAATTGGAGTAATCTTATACTTTCGACACACACAAATACGTGCGTTTCAGGTGACGATCGCCGACTACATGGTGGGTATCTAAACATTATCTAACAGAAAAAAAGCCTAATTTCATGACATTATAGTGTCAATAACCGCTGGTAATGTATACTTGAAATTATGAGTTGATTTTTTTTTTATAGACAGGCTTTCCAATCGTAGGCAAAGGCCTCAGCCATTCCTTCCGTTTTTCATGGTGTTATGCTTCTTCACGACAATTCTCGAGAACCTATTCAAGGCTTCCCACCATCTCCTAGGTCTACCACCGTCTAGCTAAGTCAGAGCTCCAGTCCTCCGATGTGCGGGCCCAGAGGTTTGCCGGCATCCGGCAGACACGATATGTCCAGTCCCACTACAATTCTTAAGATTTTGGGGCAGTTTAGCATTTAGTATGCTGTGTTTCAACGACTGTTGGCAAACCTAGAGCTTGACTTCTGAATTGTAGTCTAAGACAATCTTGTGCATCATCATGAGTCAAGTTTAGTACACATATTTATTGTTTTGGGTTATTTCGAAGGTTCTTAATATTCAAAGTTCAACAGTGAGCAGCATAGTAAGAAGCGGTCCTGCCAACAGTTGTCTGTACTGACCGGGGGAGTGACGCGTCGCCGCAAGGCTATCTGCGACGGCGTCATACACTTGAGCGCGGCGGCGAGACCCGCCTCTGTGAAACAATAACACATTATACGCAAAAACTCAAATTTAAATTATTATTTTACTAAAACACACAATATTTGTTAGACACACACAAATAGTTACAATCAAAAACTGGCCGAACGAATTTCATTTTTTTTTACATGATATTTTAACACTATAGACTTCTTATAGGTTTTCCTGTAATCTATAGGTAAAGCTCTTTATTTTCATTTATTTTTCGAATTTTAGGCTCAATAGTTTCGGAGATAAGGGGGGAATGATAATTTCTTGTTTAAATTCTTGAATAACTTCAAAATCATTTATTTTAAAATTATGACAAAAGATGTTTAAAAACCCTTACAGTGAGCCCTTTCATTTGATGTCACACGATATTGTTAAAAAAACTTTTAATTTTCTAGTTTGACCCCCATACTAAAAAAAAATATTAATTTACGTAACGCGTCCGTGTTTGGGTCATAGAAGTCTACAAGTGTACCAAATTTCAACAGAATCAGTCCAGTGGATACGGAGAAAACTGGCTGTGACAGACGGACAGACAGACACCCGAGTGATCGTATAAGGGTTCCGTTTTTGTTCGGAACCCTGAAAAGCTAAAGAAAAGTAAATTTTGACGCAAATTTACAAAATGTGTGTAATTGAACATTTGCATGTTTATTGAGCGCGCTTTTTCATAAACTTAAAAATTATAAGAAATTTTGAATTCAAATATAGTTCTACCTGAAAGCATGAAAAATAGATTGAAGAGTTATAAGACTCTTCACTCTGTAGAAACAAAGCCGTCAAGTTATGAAGAAAAGTTAGACTGGCAACATAAGTACTGGCCGCAAGCTCGCTTTGTCTCTCTCACGACTATCTGAGCGTGTCTATGTGAATTGAAAAACAGTTGTTCTACCGGCACTGTCTTATCAAAACTCACCCGACTTCAAAGTAGGTTTGTAGGCGAGCCAGGAGATCAACAGTGGGTCGACAGAGACAACCAGCGGCTCGGTCCAGATGCCGCAGTAGTCGAACGACGTGTCCATGGGCTCTGTGCACCACTGCACCGCTGTGCGGAGGTACGGGCTGGAATGCACACATTACAACTCTATTTGTACACGCAGAGCGCCGGCTACAGACAATTTTCTTTCTAATTATTCGTTTGTCGCTCAGTTGTCGGCTGCCCTAGCCGTAGTATAAAACGACATGGGCAGTAAATTTCAGGCAGTAGGGTTTGCAGTAGTCGTATAGCGTCGCTTAGGTAACAATACCGCGTAAGTCGAAAATTGGTCATGTGACGTTTTATACTTCATTGGATAGATTTTGTCGGCGCGCATCGAATGATGTTAAATTTATTTTCAAATTATCCAATCGCAGCGCGTTATTCAAGTAGTTCTGGCACCGCGCAAATCGTCTGTCTGAAGTATTTCAAAGATAATAATCAGTTTTTTGTCTCTCTTGAAAACTTGTCAAATTTAACTTACGCGGTATTGTTACCTAAGCGACGATATGTCACTTGACAAAAATAGAGTTGGCTCATTTCTTTCCATTATAGTGTACTCATATTTTATTTTAGTTAGT
The DNA here is from genome assembly GCA_947578705.1 of Lacanobia wlatinum. Taxonomy (NCBI): domain Eukaryota; kingdom Metazoa; phylum Arthropoda; class Insecta; order Lepidoptera; family Noctuidae; genus Lacanobia; species Lacanobia wlatinum. The sequence continues at coordinate 4,636,097 of OX388022.1, read as the reverse complement.
TAATATTCGCTACTTACGTGGATGATGGCACATCAGGAGCTGAAAACAGCCACGCCTGTCTTATTTCACCAACCTCTGTAATTTATTACAAAGATCAATTAATTAATCATTCCTTTTGATATCCCATAACTCTAGGGGACCAATGAGACCATGTCAAAGAATCACTTGGCACATGCATTACTTTTCATTTTACTTATTTTTTTTTTTTTTAATTTTTCATACAAAAGAATTCGTCAAATTCACTATTCGACATACATACATACATACACTAATATTATAAAGAGGAAAGATTTATTTGTTTGTTTGAATTGAATAGGCTCCGAAACTACTAGACCGATTTGAAATATTCTTTCACCCTTAGAATTCTACATTATTCCTGATGAACATAGGCTATAGGATATTTTCAAAAAGTCAGGGATTTGTATGAAAACTTCGATAATGTAAACCGAGATGTGAAAAAAAAATCCGAAAAAAATCCTTATAATGCATACGCTGTGGAAACTATTGACAATAGAGCAAAGTAATGTACTACAGTTTTATAGAAGACATCGTTATCTACAAAAAAATCAACGAGTATATTTCTAACTATTATGGTTAAGTCACAATGACCGCTTTTTCTTCAAATTATTCAACCAAACCCGGGTAGAATGGAATAGTGGTGATTTTGGTATCATGATGTTAATTCTTATCCATTTAAATTATGTGATAATTAAGGTTGGTTATTTACATGTAAATTAAATTTTAAATTATTCAAATTGGACCTTTCGTTTAAAAGTTATGATGGGTATAAAAATAATCTAAGTAAAAAAATGTTGCGGTTAGAGCGAACTGCCCTACGTTGAGTCTATTAATAAGTAATTTACATGTTACCCTATTAAGAGTATAGAGGGAAGATGACATTCGTGGAGTACCAACCAAACACGCGCGAACGAAGTCGCGGGCGAAGTGCCTACGAGATTGGTGATTTACGAGAGTTTTCAATGAAAGTTAGATACTTACACATCGAGAGTCTAGTGTTAGTATTATCTTCGAAACTATGTAATTTTGGAACACTTCTCCTAGGACTTTTTGTATTACTTTGACATATAGAATACTGCACCTTAAAGATATGGAATATCAAAAAGAACTCGTATAAGATGGATAGAGCGACGTATTAAGCCTACGTCGATCTATGTCGGCAACTTTTTGTCGGGGGCTAGTTGGCGGCTTCACTCACTGCAAGTCGGAAAACTTTGTCGACGGCTCGAGATGAGGAAGTAATAAATCGAGCACGTCACTACAGTTTGAGTGTCGGCGGGCGTGCGCAATGCAATACCGCATGTTGGCAGTACGTCGGCGACAAGATTCTTATAGGCCGCCGGGTCGTGTCGGCGGGCTGTGTCAGCGGCTTTGGTGTGTATTGCGCTTAGAATATGCGGTTCAACCGTCCCAAGGCAAATAGCGACCCCACCCGTTTTCACACGACTTTTCTAGCTGCATCAATACTGTAGTTTTCTATGTCATAAAGTCAAGCGTAATAACGCGATTCTGCTCCATGTGTCCGTAATCCGGAGGCACATATTTTAGTCCAATCAGGTAGCTTTTTCCCAATTTTATTGGAAACTGCTTCCAGTGTCACGGGATGCAACCGAATACTAGTGTTTTACGTGTGACGACTACCAGTAATATGACCTCCACAAGCCGGTGCCTGGTACGATACTCATACACGATACTCCACATCTCGATATATCTCTACACTAGCTTCTGCCAGCGGCTTCGCCCGCGTGGCCCTAGGGAACATACTCCCAGGATAAATAGTAGCCTATGTTATTTCTCATGCTCGGACTCTCTGTGTAACAAATTTCATTTAAATCGGTTCAGTAGTTCTGGCGTGAAAGCGCGACAGACAGACAGACAGACAGAGTTACTTTCGCATTTATAATATTAGTACGGATAGTAAGGATATTGTTAGAGTGTTGTTGTTGTTGACAAATTAATAATTGTGAACGGTGACACAACTTACTGGGTGCGTGCAGCGCGGTGGCCTTCGCCGATTTCAGCGATATCTGGTGCGTGTTCACATTCTTAGTGAGGAAGCCGCGCATGCCAAAGTCCTCCAGCGCTATGTCTATGGCCACTGCGTCTGTTGGTCAGAAACTCTGGCTCATCATGTCATGGAGGCATCAGGTAAAACGAACTGTAGTGCTGAGGGCTTAGTGCGTGTTTTTAACGCAGTAAATCGCTTTTAAGTTAAACGTCCTCTTATGTTAAATTGTATAAAAAACGGCTTTCAGCAGCGGCTTTGCAGTTGCAATACAAAATGATAAAAAAATGTTAATAAATCGCATACAGTGATTGCTGCATCATCTAACTCACTTCACATAAGTATTCAATGTGAATGTTTACGGCACATCTAGTGAGCCTGCACTCAATGAGTTTGTCTCTGCCGCGTGCCGTCCAGGGCCTGCAGCCTCGACATAGACAACGATCGCGTAGCGACCGAATTTCGTCGTTAAGTCCTAAGGTCGCCCGCCCGTACACAGTAAATTTCGAACGTGATCCACGGATCATACCATTGATTTTGAACGTGGAATGCGTTCGAGATTGACGTGTACGGGTGACTTTGCCAAATTCAGTCGCTAGGCGATCGGTAAGTATGTGGAGACTGCCCGCCCAGTTCAGTCATCCCACAAATACAACGTCTAACAGAGTAAAGGCAATGCCTAAAAAGCGGTAATGTACTCCCGATTATGAACAACTGTTACTATGGGATCGCGAAAACAAAATCATCCGTTCAGTATGTTTTGTCGAGCTTGTTCTGTGTTGGTCCCACAGTAAAAGTTGTTTATAATAATAAATACAATGATCTCTGTTAAGGTATTGCGTTTATTATATTACACGTTGTATTCAAATAATACAATTCTTCATTTTGCAAATATTCAAACGTTAGCTAGAAGTGATATTCTAGCTAACGTTTGAATATTTTATTCTAGAGATTATTATATTGGGTTTAGTTTTGTGCCGTTCAGCCCAACGAATTATTTTCACAACTAATTTTACAGATTTATGAAAAGAGCCACCATAGTAGTTTTTAAATTAATTTACTAAAATACCTATTTAATGAGAATGACATATGTTTGGTGCTAGGACAATAGTGCTACTCTGTTAAAATCTCACTGTGGTATCAGGTGACGTGAGTGGTACGTGCTAGCATCAATTGGACAGCTCACTTCTAGCTTACTACACTTAAGTCATCATGGTGAGAATATTTTACAGAATTGACAGACCGCTTTTTATAAATTTTCATCAATTTCCTTATTCAATGAGTCAGCTAGGCTATGGCGAATGGCGTACCTTCGTCGTGGAGCGCGTCCTTGGGCAGCGTGGTGTGCTTGAGCGGGATGGAGTTGCGCTGGTTGAGCAGCGACAGCAGCACCTCGTACGCCGCCTGCAGGCGCGCTAACGAGCCGCAGATACTCAACTCCCCTGAACATAATAATACCAAACGATCAACGCCATATTTACAAAGAAAAACTGTGTTACTAAGCCCACTCTCTGCGGGACTGATACCGAATGTTGAAAGTTTTGTCTTCATTATTTTAGTGGCATTGTAAACACATAAATAATCTGGCTAAATGGGTTATTATGAACGCATCAAAAACCCGGTGTGGTTCAGACTATAACACATTTGCTGGAGTGTCCCAAATATTCGTACACCTGCACCCTAGATGACTTCAATAACGCCTCCAACGGAGCAATTACCAAGGCCACTTACTCGGCTCAAATAGTATAATGTCCAACAAACCATCGACACGATAAGAATTATCATTGTATTTGCTTACAGGTTATAGGTCTTTGCCCGACTATTGGGTTAAAACAGGATGTCTTATTTTCGTAGTGGACACACAGCACGCATCGCACCAATGTCGGGTACAGCTGAGCTAGTTGCCGCACACAGCTATTTAAAAAAAAGACAAGAAACTACTTACTTATCTTCAGATGGTAAGCGAGCTCAGTCGAGTACCGGTTTACGAAGAAGATCTTATGCAGCAGCATATGCGTGACGAGCACGAAGTCGGCGCGCGCGCACGGCCGCGACTCCGTGCCGCTGGAGTTGCTGAGGCGAACCTGTAATCAACCAATTTATTTTATGAAGAGAATTCATTTTCGTAATTAAAAAGTATTCAAATTCAAGTTGCAATATAATCTCAGCCACGATCAATGTCCGAAGGATCGCCAAACTAAAGTGGCAGTGGGCAGGGCACATTGCTCGCAGAACAGATGGTCGATGGTGCCGAAAAGTTCTGGAGTGGCGACCGCGTACCGGAAGGCGTAACGTTGGCGCGGCCTCCCACAAGGTGGACCGACGACCTGGTGAAGGTCGCGGGTATCCGATGGATGCGAGACGCACAGGACCGGTCGTTGTGGCGACGCTTGGGGGAGGCCTATGTCCAGCAGTGGACGTCTTTCGGCTGATATGATGATGATGATGATCAATGTCAAAAACTTGTCAAAATAAAGGGAAATTAGATGCGCTTTTGAAAGATTGCGACTACAGTGCGAATACGTACGCCCTTTAGTACACGAGAATTACCACACATGTCAGTTGGTCCACATTAAAAAATATCTAAGCTATGTTCTGCCTGAACACAAGATGCAGTTAAGTATAGGTATGCGCTTTACTAATATTTGTGTTCTCGAAGTAGCACGGACGTCGATTCAGAGAGTCATCCTTACAGATGCAAAGTTAAAAAAAATTGTACTTCCGCGCTTTGAAGTAGTGAGTATTACTGCGCGTTTGTATGGAGTTTTCTCTGTCAGGTTAGTAAATCCAGTCGCTGACTCTCATTTTTCAATGAAAAGTTTAATAAGTTATTGTAATCGTTAGCATTTTTATTCTCTAATTTTGATATTATGGTATAACAATCTGTAACAGAATAAGTGCAATACCACTTAAAGGGTCATTGAACTCATAATTATGAACAACTTTCACTATGGGATCAACACTGAAACCGTGAAAAAAAAAATCGACTGAAATCGTGAAATACATTTCTGTGCGTATAACTCGACAAAATTTACTGAACAGATGATTTTTTTTCGTGATTTCGGGATTGGTCCCATAGTAAAAGATGTTCATAATGATGAGTACAGTGACCTCTTAAGAGGTATTGCGTTTATTCTGTTAAACGTTGTATAAAGAGACAAGCACTGCCATTGAACCATCGCCCGTGAGGATTTGTGGGGATGAACCTCGTAGAGCGGACGTTTGTAAATTAATCCTACTTGCTATTCTATTCTACTCATATGGTAAGTACGGTGAACAGGACCGCCAATTCAAAATAAACAAGTGTCTTATTTCAGACAAATTTGAGGGTATTTTCAATTCTTCAATATAAGTACGGGGTGAATTTCTAAAGCGTGCCTTCAGGGCCAAATCCGAATCTATGAGAAATATCGAAAAACACTGAAAGGAGTCTCGAGTCCGATTTTGATGAAAACTAAAGCTTCATCATTGGATTTTAAAAAAATCGTTATTCGTACCCAGGAATCAAACCGGTTGATTTTGAAAATAATTATGATACTCCAACTCAAAGTTGTTTCATTGTGTTCAAGGTAATTCAAAGCTTTTGGAGTATCATAATTATTTGTTACGTGTTAGTAAATTAAGTGAAAAGTTATTGCCCGAAAATCGGCTCTCTGGCCCACTGAGCGCCGGCTAAATTGGACCATCACATTTTGAAAAGTGATAAATCCGATGTAGCCTGCAGACTAATTCACCATAGTTTCCATAAAATGTGTAAGTTGCACAAAGTGAAACTGACCTGTATGCCGTTGGAGGTGACCGTGACGTGGCGGCGCGCCGCCTGCCACAGCGGACCCTCGTCTACCGGCAGCTGGCACGCGGCGGAGCACACCCTGCCGAAATATTGTATCTATAGGGAACGTGCAAGGCGAAGACTGTGCCATCTAGTGTTAAGAATTCGGAACCTTTTCTTTGTAAAAACTTGAATTTGACGCAACTGTGCTGCCACCTAAAGCTCCTAAACTGTTGCTGCTCCTACCCCTTTAGCGAAACATTCACATAGTAGACTGTGCCATCTAGTATTGTAAATTCGGAACGTTTTCCTTCTAAATACTTGACATTGACACTTCTGTGCTGCCACCTACAGTTTCTGCACGCTCCCTATTATATTGTATTTACCCGACTGCCAAGGAAGGGTTATGTTATTCACGAGTATCTTGTACGTATGTTTGTTTGTAAATTTCTTTATTACCTCGTATCTTCTAAACAGCTGGATGGATTTCAGCCATTAAGGTGTCGATGGATTTGTCTCAAAAAGGGGTTTCTAATATGGATGCGCTAAATTGAAAGCAGTTAATTTTACGCAATTTCCAGGTTGGTTACACAGTAAAAGTAGTATACAATGTCGAAAACAATTACCTTTTTTCAGGTACTACGTTCATTCTGTTTCACGTTGTATAATGTTTGATATTAAGAATCCGGCGTACACGCTAGCAACTACAAGTTTAGGCGAGCACAAAATTTGTTCGCGGCATATTGCCATCTCACTTTGACCAAAGATAAGCGGGGGACGGACTCGATGCGCAGCTGTGTGTGTGTGTGGATAGATAGCTATTGTTGTATTCTTGTCTTCCATTCATAACGACTCGATTCGAACGCATTTAATTTTATAAGTAAAATTAGGTACCTACCTATGTTCATTATTTGCTTTATTTTTGTCGGCTACTTTGGGGAATCGTTAGTGAATGTACAGACTAGTAATGCGGAAAATTTCTTCACCGTGCCTATATCTCAACATAGGATCTCAAGATCTAGGCCTTGTAGAGAAAACCTAGCAGATGCTTCATGCATAGGTGGTCTTGGGTGAAAAAGGCCCGGCCGCACGTCACGTATCGATTACCTAAATATTAATAATTGGGATATTATAATTCTCATAGAGTCTTCATTTATTTTAAGCCTGTTTTATGTTTACATTATTCCTTTAGGACGGTCTCAGCTTTGAAAAGCTAATACTTCCGTCTTATTTCTTTATTTCTACTATTAAACTTCAAATACTTATTGTTATTACTAAACTAGCTTTTGCCTGTGACTTTGTACGGCCATTTCCCGTTTTTTCCTGTTCCCTTGGGAATTTCGGAAAATCCTCTCTTAGTGCCCCCTACAGTCCCCACGAAACATACATACATGCCAAATTTCAGCTTTCTACGACCAGCAGTTTCGGCTGTGCGTTGTCTGTCAGTTACTCACTCAATCCGTAACGGAAAAATTTTATATATTGACTGACTAGCTTCTGCCAGCGGGTTACTACTTTTTAATAAATACCACCCAACCATACTTTCGCCACGTTCAAATTCTATTGCAACCCATACTATTTTTGTATTGTTTTTTTTTTCATAAGCTGGACAAATTTCAACAAAGACAAGGCTCACCACTGACCTGTGCGGGTACAAGGGCTCGGTGACGAGGGCGCAGCTGTCGGGCAGCTCGGCGTCCAGCACCAGCACGGACTCGGCGGGCCGCTCCGCCGAAGAGTGGTTAAACGGAATCATGCGCACGCGCATGTTGCGCAGCGACACTTTTATGCGCTTTTGTGGCAAGTTCTCGTTGAGAGCCTCGTTTTCTTCAACTGTCAGGATACGCTTGGGTTGCTCTGTAGAATAAATAAAAATAAAAAAAACACCAGTAAGAGCGAAACGAACTCGCGCACCGAGGATTCCGTACCATCATATAAAACGAGAAGTGATTTTAAATTTTCATCGGCGAAGCCTATTTTCGTCAGAGAAATTTAAAAAATATAAACATTTTATATCTTTCTTATTTGCGAAATAGTTGAGCAAACGTCATCTAAAACTATTTCAAATTTATAAGTATAGTCAATGAGTAAAGGAGATAATAATAAAAAACCGGTCAAGAGCGAATCGGACTCGCCTACGGAGGGTTCCGTATAAATTTGTAGTTACAAATCACTTTAAATAAAGACTACATTTTTTATAATTTAATTACAAATATATAGTTTTCAGACTTTTCCCCATACTTACAAATACAAATTATTTATTTGCAAAACATAGGTACAATAATAAGATCGTATTGTAATGTTAGTATAAGACGGTATTACATGCCAAATTTCATAGTTCTAGGTCAACGAGAAATACCCTATACATTTTGATTCCCTTGAGAGTGTCGATATATACGTTTTTTATGGCATAAACGACCGTATTTGTTTTAACGTTAACTTAGAAGTTTGATATTTACACAGCTGCAATAGACTTGAGTATATGATTTCAACTCGATACCTCCATGCGTTCCCGAGATAAACGGTACTGACAGACAGACGGACGGACAACAAAGTGATCCTATAAGGGCTCCGTTTTTTTCTTTTTGAGGTACGGAACCCTAAAAAGAAGAGTCCCGGGGGTACATATTGATGCAGAACCGAAGCGAAAATCTTTTAAACTCCATAATCCTCTTGTGTCACGTATTTAAACTATGACTACCTGGTAGCTGCTGCGCGTGTTCTTTGAAGATGTTCCTCATGTACAGCAGGCGGTGGATGAGCCCCATGCACACGCGCACGTCCACCGGCTCCACCACCACGGACAAGCTGCACTGCTCCACCCAGTCACTGTGGGCATACGTACTCGTTAGTGTTAGACTACGCAATGGACGGAGCAATACCGGCTCACAAAGGTAAAAAAAACTGGCCAAGTGCGAGTCGGACTCGCGTGCAAAGGGTTCCGAACGAATTTTGTTTTAACATGTTATTTTAACACTACAGACTACTAATAGGTAAAGATCTATTATCTCCATTTTTTTCAAAATTTTAGGCTCAGTAGTTGCGGAGATAATGGTCATTTTTCGTCTAATTTCTTAAATTACTTCTAAAACATGTTTTTAAAAATATGAAAAAATATAATTAAAACCCTCACAAGATATTGTTCAAAAAACTTTATTTTTTAATTTTCTAGTTTGACCCCCAAAGGTGAGCCCCATACTAAAAATTTAACTATCTACGTAACGCGTCCGTGTTTGGGTCATAAAAGTCCATATGTGTACCAAATTTCAATAGAATCGGTCCAGTGGATCCGGAGATAACTGGCTGTGACAAACGGACAGACAGACAGACACCCGAGTGATCCTATAAGAGTTCCGTTTTTTTTTTCAGAACCCTAAAAAGTGCATATATGAGTATGCGTCTATATCTTTTCAAATCCGTCTCAAATAGTATACAACAGACAGTCAGTTGCATTCATAATGCTGTGCGTGTGCGTGAAATGAGAAACAATCAGAATTCTATAAAACACAAGTACTGGCCGCGCAATAGCTTTGTCTTGTCTCTCGTACAGACGGATAGTGACGATAGCGAGTTTGTTGCGTCACTTCTTGTATAAAGCTTAAACACTTAAAAAAGACAGAAAATACATTTCCCCGTCACTAGACAGGCGAATGTTATGGGGAACTGTTTTAATGTAAAAGCAGCTTTTGCCCGCGTGAAGACTTTTATTATCCCGAACACAAAGTATCCTACCCCTTTTGCAAAGTTTATTTCTATATTCATGGTTAAACTTTATGAGGTAAGGCAAAAAGAGAATATAAAAGCCAATCTACCTCAACCTTAAAAAAAGAAACCAATATGGGCCTAGAATTGAGCCCTGGTTTGTTACACCCATTGTTACTAATAATCCAGGAGATATTTTTCCGTTTACATCAAGTTTCTGAATCCTATTACTCAAGTGTGAAGTACTCGTAAAAAATCCAGAGAGGCGTCCTGGACCCCGTAGTGATGTAGTTTCCTGATCAATGTTACGTTCTTCAGAACGCAACCAAAGGCCTTGAATAAGTCGCTATAATTGCCCAGGGCGACGCTATTGACTTCCAATTCATTATAAATATGTCCTGAAAGTTCAATTTATATTTGATACTAGCTGACTCGGTAAACATTGTTTTGCAACATAAAACAAAAAACAAATTAAAAATTCTCAGACCTACCGAATATACACAAAAAATTTCATAAAAATTGTAAAAGCCGTTTCAGAGGAGTTCGATTAACAAACACTATGACATGATATTTTTATATACTCGTATTAGATTAAACGGAGTACTCTAAAACGCTTGCTCACCTATACTCGAAGTCTTTCGGCGGGTTATCATACGGGTTGACCTGCGGGTTGGGCGGCGTCCGTTCGTGCACGAATTCGACGAACACGAGCGGCGCCATGCTTGTCCACAGTTCATCGACCTCTGGCTCGTCCTCTGGCGTGCTCTCTGCCGGCACATCTTCCTTCGAAGGTATCCGTTTTTCAATAACCGGGGCTATCTCTGCCGTAGACGGCCCAGCGTCGCCTTCGGAAACCTGTTTAGATTACACAGCTTAGCTCAATTTTGTTTTAACTAAATATTTTACAGTTAAATAAAAAGCCGACCAAGTGCGAGTGAGACTAGCACACGAAGGGTTTCGTACCATAAACCTTAATTTTTTGTGTTTGTTGTTAAAGCGTCAGTAGAAACACACAAACTGTGAAAATACGGTTCTTGAGATACAGCCCGCTGACAGACAGACGGACGGACAGCGGAGGCTTAGTAATAGGGTTCCGTTGGTTAACTTTGGATACGGAACCCTAAAAACAGACGTTATAAAAGTTTGTGCCTCACAGCTATGCCAAAATGGTTCATTTCAACAGTAGTGCCAGACAAATACATACTGACGCTTTTGTTTCAATAAACATTTAGGGGTAATTGCCACTGGTAAAATTCACTATCAGTGCAGTACTTGATCGCTTTTATGAGTAATCATAACCATGTCAATATTCTATAACAATCATGAGACGGCTCTGAAACGCGGTTAATATTTGCTCAAACTCAAACTCAAAATTCTTTATTGCTGATCGTGTTTTTGTTTATTATTTTATTCATCATCATCATCATCATAACAGCCGAAGACATCCGCTGCTGGGCATAGGCCTCCCCCAAGTGTCGTCGCAGCAACGGGTCCTGCACGTCTCGCATCCATCGGCTACCCACGACCTTCACCAGGTGCACGCTCCTCCTAGTGGGAGGCCTACCAACGTGGCGCGCACCGGTACCCGGTACGCGGTCGCCGCTCCAGAACTTTTCGGCCGCTCACCATCAGTTCTGCTTGAGTTCTATAGTTGTGGAATGAGTTTTATGTTATAAAACTACAAATTAAAAAATTTCAGACTTTTCCATTACTTGTGCTGTAAGACAAATTGAATTATCAAAATATGTCGCAAAAATTATGCATAAATAGCTTTATTTTCGTCAACCTTTTAATTATGTCAGAATGTCATCTGACATTCGGATAAGTGTTGCCATTGTAGGAAAAAAATTACCACCATGAATTCCAAAAATGTTATTGATTTGACTAGAGCGGGAAGTTATGTTCAAGGCCAAAATAACGATTCTGATGAAAATCAAAAGAATATAACCTCGCCTAAGAAACTTATTCAAGTCTTCCATCCAAGCCTTTTTAATAGGCAACGATCTAGTTCAGTAAGTGAAACTTCATCCAAGCAGTCGGGTTCATCCAACAACCCCATCCTATTCACCTGCGAAAAAGACCCAGGTGAAGCCACAACACTAAAGCCAGCCGTACCATGGCAACGAGTTCCTACATCTAAGAAACGAAAAATATGCGACAACTCGCCTCCGCCAGTCGAGTCAGTAAACCGATTCTCAAACCTACCGGTTGACCTAACAGAGGACACACACACTGAGCCTAAGCCATCAAATAAGCCCCCTCCTATTGTTATGTATGGGATTGAGGATCTGAACGAGCTCACCAAACTCATTGAGTCTGTAATTCGCCCGGAAGAGTTTCTGTCAGAGTTTCTCCTACGCATTATGATTAGTACTACCGATGATTACAAGCAAGTCATTGATTTGATCCGACTGAAGGGATTAATCGGACACACCTTCTCCCGTAAAGATACGAAATGCTACCCTATAGTAATAAAAGACCTCCATCATACTACTCCACATGATGCCATCAAGCAGGAGTTGGAAAAATCGGGAAAGAAGGTAAGAGGGGAAATCATCAACCACCGCTATGGACCAAACAAAACACCTACCTCCACATTTTTTGTTAATTTAGAACCTAGCCCAAATAACAAAAAACCTAGTTAAAACCTAATAACTAGTTAAAAGTATATCCATCACCAACGCATCAAAATTGAAGACCCACGCAAAACTAAGACAGTTGTACAATGTCAAAGATGCCAACAATATGGCCACTGCAAAAACAACTGCCCCACGTTTGACACATCTGTATGACCTCATGCAGTTGATGAGGTCATACAGATGTGTCAAACGTGGGGAGGGCCACAAAACTTCTGAATTCCACAAAAAAGATAGAATAACACCCGCCAAATGCGCTCTTTGCTCCTGCGATTATCCTGCGAATTACAAAAGTTGTAATGTTTACAAAGAAATACTGTCTAGAAAAATGAAACCAAGAAATATTGCAACCGGCAATCCAAACTTTCCTACTGAAGTAATCTGCACCAGTATAACTTCAGACAGCTCCGCCCTACCCCAGCCAAACTCCTATCGCAGAACGGACCAAAAATACTCAGATATTGTTGCTAGTCGCCCCAAGGTTCCTCCACGAGACAATGCCATTACATCTAGCCACATAGAAAACCCTCAACAAAACGTAACAGCCATGGAACAACTTTTAATTAAAACAATATGAAAAAATCGACTTTCTACAACAAATCAGTACCCTAATGAGCTTACTGACTACAGTCATCACTGAACTTACACCGTAAATGACTCCTCTACGAATCGTTATCTCGAACATCAATGATTGGCTACCAATATCCAAGAGTTGGAGACTTTAATAAAAGCTAACAAACTAGACGCCGTATTAATCTCAGAGTCGCACGGTACGTCCAGATGCACGTTCCGTATCAAAGGATATAACATTTACCACTGTCCCCATCCTGATGGTTGTGCGCATGCTGGCTCAGCGCTGGCCATTAGAGCGAACCTGAGACATTCACTAATAGAATCATATTCTACAGTACATATACAAGCTACTTCTGTTAGATTGGAGGACCGAGCAGGCAAAATTATTCTATCCTCAATTTACTGCCCACCAAGACACAAAATAACTGCAGACATGTTCAAAACCTACTTCAATACTCTTGGCCATAGGTTTTTTGCAGGATGTGACTGGAATGCCAGACATACATTTTGGGGATCCCTCTGTACCAGCACTCGTGGACGTGATTTGAAACGTTGTGTCGATGATAACCGCTTAAAACCGATATCTGCAGGTGAGGCTACCTACTGGCCTAGCGACCCAAGGAAACTGCCGGATCTCTTGGATTTATTCATCAATAAGGGTATAGATAGCTTACACACTACTATCGAATCAAGTCTAGACGGGTCATCAGATCACACACCGGTGATTCTCACAATTAGCACTAGTGAGCTGACTCGGGAAATAACTGAGTCTCTGGCGAATAGCCATACTGACTGGGACGCCTTCAAGACCTACCTCAATGAAAACATTCCCGCAACTATTCCACTGAAGAACCAAAAGGATGTAGATAACGCCTGCAGATATCTCACTAACGCCATTCAAGTGGCTGCCTGGATCAACACACCCTCCCGGCTAAAACGTTACACCAATCACTCTCATCCACCAGACATAACGCAAAAAATCATAGAAAAGCGCAGACTTAGAAGAATATGGCATCAATCCCGTCATCCTCTTGATAAACTCAGTCACAACAAGGCCGCAAAGGAGCTAAAGGCTATAATCCAAGAGTCTACTAACACAACGTTGACAGCTAACCTACAGATGTTGTCACCTACGGGAGATGGCGGGAACTCGCTCTGGAAGGCCACTAAAAACTTAGATAAGCCTCAACAATCCTATCCTCCAATCAGATCAGGGGTTTCCTGGGCCAGAACTGACTTGGAAAAGGCCGAGGTATTCGCAACGCATCGGTCCTCTGTATTCAAACCCAACGAAAGTGTTGCTGATGAGCATGAAATTGACGCAATATTGGAACAAGATTTGCAGATGTGTATGCCTATCGTACCCACAACACCCAAAGAAAGAGCGAAGGAAATCAGAATGCTAAACTCGAGAAAAGCCCCGGGATTCGACCTGATCACGCCTTGCATACTTAAAAATCTTCCCAGAAAATGTGTTTCTTTCCTAGTCAGTTTGTTCAACGCAATTTTTCGAACATTTCGCTTTCCTGACCTGCGGAAAATCTCCGAAGTTGTCATGATCCATAAATTAGGTAAACCTGAACATGAGGCCTCGTCTTATCGGCCGATAAGCTTAACGCCTGTACTCTCCAAATTGTGGGAGAGGATAGTCCTCAACCGTCTAAAACCGTGCATGGATGCCAATGATGTTGTTCCGTCTCACCAGTTTGGCTTTCGGAAATCTCACTCAACAATTGAACAGGTTCACCGAGTTTACCAAACAGGAAGACAGGCTTTCGAACGTAAAAAGTACTGCTCAGCGGCATTCCTTGATGTTCAGCAAGCTTTTGACCGAGTCTGGTACAAAGGACTGCTGGCTAAAGTGAAGGAAAAATTTCACACTCAATGTTCCTGCTAATTTATCCGACTGTTGCTTCCAAGTGAAACAAGGCGAGGCAAGATCAAGATTGATTGAAGCGAAAGCTGGTATACCAAAGTGATCTGTTCTTGGCCCAGTGTTGTATAATATCTTTACATCAGATCTACCCACATTGGAAGGCATAACAATAGCAACATATGCCGACGACATAGCTTATCTATCAGTTGATGACAACTCAGAAATAGCCAGCAAAAGACTCCAAAAACAACTAGACGAAACTCATAAATGGTTCTGTAAGTGGCGAATACGTGCCAGTGCATCCAAGTCTAACCATATCACCTTCACGCTCAGGCACGGAAACACCACCTGTTAGACTTGGTCCTGACACCCTACCACACACAGATTGTGTAAAGTATCTTGGCTTCCACTGAGATAGGCGCCTATTATGGAAGCATCACATTAAATATAAAAGGGACGTGATAAACTGCAAGTTCCGCAACCTGTATTGGCTCATGGGAAGAAACTCAGTGCTCTCTCAACAACTGACAACAAACTCCTCACCTACAACTCGGTTCTCAAGCCCATATGAACATACGGGATTCAATTGTGGGGCGTTGGCAGCAAATCCAACATACTGTGCCTGCAAAGAGTTCAAAATGGTATCCTAAGAACAATAGCTAACGCACCTTGGTTTGCTAGGAATGACGAAATTCACGACTAACAATGGCAACAGTAAACTCTGAAATCGAGCGATACAAAAGACAACACAAAGCACGCCTAGCCTCGCATGCAAACCCACTAGTTAATGAACTGTTAAACGCGACAGCGGTGTCAACCACCTTCTACAAGTGGGAGGCGCAGCACTGGCTGCTCCACCACAACACCATTTTTCATGAAACGAATTCGCTTATGGTCCGAGGACCGATAGAAAATGGAATTATAACTTGCTTTATTTTATAACTAGCTGACCCGCGCAACTTCATCTGCGTCACATTTTTCATTACTGCTCCGCTCCTATTGGTCTTAGCGTGATGATATATAGCCTATAGCCTTCCTCGATAAATGGGCTATCTAACCCTAAAAGAATTTTTCAAATCGGACCAGTAGTTCCCGAGATTAGCGCGTTCAAGCAAACACACAAACAAACTCTTCAGCTTTATATATTAGTATAGATTGTGTTGACTTAGAAGTTAGTTTTATTAAAGCTTCAAGGGCCATAGACTTACGTATTTGATATTAATTTCTACACGATACCTACACGCGTTACTGAGCAAAAATTTCGTGACAGACCGACAGACGGTCAAAAAAGTTATCCTATAAGGGTCCGCTTTTTTCTTTTGAGGTAAGGAACCATAAACAGTGTGACGAAGGCGTATTTCGCCACTATGTCACGCGAATATATTTAATTTTCTATCATAGTTTTGAGAAAGAAAATTTCCCGACACGCACTTGGCCTGCTTTTTTTCTGTTTTCTTATGTCTAAACAAATAATACACAACCGTAACTTTGATATACAAAAATATTCAAAAGCCTAAGAAGTATTTATTATAATATTTGTATTATTGTAATCATCGTTTTTATTTTTCAAACCAATAGCACAATTTTTAATAGATAAACTTTTTAAACATACTATTAGCTAACCATTCCATTTTGATTTTTTCATTTTTATTTACTGTAACCAAAATCCGAGGTTTCACGTTTTGAACGCTCCAGCCACTCCACCATATACAACGAGTAACAGAATAAATGCAATACCTCTTAAGGGGTCATTGTACTCATCATTATGAACAACTTTTACATGGGACCAAACCCGAATCGCGAAAAAAAATCTGCTGTTCAGTACATTTTGTTATGCGCACAGAAATGTATGGGGGAGTCCATTTTTTTTCGCGATTTTAGTGTTGGTCCCATAGTGAAAGTTGTTCATAATGATGAGTTCAATGATCCACGTGCATAACCACGTTGATAACAATGAGCTGATTGATTTGACGTAATTCGTAAATGACTGCAACTCAAAGCCGCTCACAGGAGGTGTCTCGGCTTGATACATGAGTGCAAGCACTCACCATGGACTTCTGTTGCGACTGGGCCGACGACATCAACAGGTTGTCTTCCACCGCTTCCCCGGTCTCGGCCACCTTATCATTGAACAAGTGTTCGGGCCACGTCCAAGGCTCTTCTGCCTCCGTCTCTGGTTCGTGGCGTCGAGATTTTTGTAGGAACACTGTCGGCTCTTGGCGGACCTATAATGTTTTTAAAGCATAAATCCATAAAAATGATACGTTTTACAATATCTATAATATAGTAAGCTGTTAATCCGCCTAAAATAGATCCAGGTTTGGATGCAGAATGCAATGCCCCCTCCTGTTCTCAATCGGCAGAGATTATAGGTAGATAGAAGTCCGAAAATCTAATACATTTCCGTTCAACCCCGTACCAAGACTTGTATTAGATATTCGAGTTTTTGAATACCTGTAATCACTGCTGAAGATCTACAAATGACAGTCAAGATCGACAGCTTAACTTACTTTTCGAGGCACCAAAGTCTCCGTGTGTGATAAATGATATCCCACCCACGGACTAACTCTAGCGAGCGTTGAGTAACCTTGAAGATCGATTTGTGTATCTGTTGTAGAAGGGTGGCAGCACAGAAGCGTCAATGTCAAGTATTCTTATCGTTAAAGTTTCGAATATGCAACACTAGATGGCATAGCCAAGGCCGTACACGTTTCCTATTACTATATCGGATTACGGGAGTGATGGCAGAATGGTGTGCATCCGTGTTTGCGGTCACACAATACTTGTGTGGACAGATGCGTGTTACCTCAAACCATTGCGGGAGACTAGTCTCCGTTGAAATTGACCGCCATGGCCGAAATCGGCCAGAAGGGCTATTTTCTAGTACTCACCGTCAAATAGCTAACGTATCCGCAGACGCACTTGCCGTGCGAGAGCAGCGCGAGGTGGCGCGCGCCGCAGCGCACGCGCAGCGCCGTGGGGCTGCACAGCGCCGCCTGGAGCGCCGCGTGCGTGGCGCACAGCTCCAGCACCACGCGCGCGCGCTTACGGCTGCGGCCCTCGATCTCCATCACCTGCACACCTCATCAGATTCATCAAGTTCTTACAGGCATTTATGAGGTCCTCAAAAGTGCAGGTGCATATATAATATTTCTGTACACTCATACATACGTATTGATAACACACCTTTTTTGTATTTATTATATTACTAGGTGGCCTGCGCAACTTCGATTACGTCACATTTTTCATCCATGCTCCCCTCCTGTTGCTAGGAATGTGATGTTATCTAGCCTATAGCCTTCCTCGACAAATGCGCTATCCAACAATAAAATATTTATTCTATTCGTACCAGTATTTTCAGAGATTAGCTTCGTTCAACCAAAAAAACTCTTCAGCTTTATAATATCAATCAATATAAATGTAAAATTATTCCATTAATGAATGATTGAGTGGCTGAGTGGCTGAGTGGCTGACAGACAACGCAGAGCCGAAACTACTGCTCGTACAAAGCTGAACTTCCTCATATAAGTTCCCTGGGACGTATAGGGGAGCACTAAGGGAAAATTTCCCGAAATTCATAAGGAAACCGGAAAAAACGGGATACGCGCATACGAAGTCGCGGGCAAAAGCTAGTTATTATTACATTATTTGAGTATAAATATTAATAAAATATTTTATCTATTCGACTATGGCAGCTCTCATAAAAGAAAGTTCGAACCCCTTTAAGACTGCCTGTCCATTGACGCGTAACGAGGCAGCGATTTCATAAAATGTGAATCACTAAAATTTTAAGCAATTCCATTGGTTAATATTTCTCAGTTTCTCTGCTTCGCTGCCTCGCTCCGCATCTATGGATAGGCAGCCTTAAACTATTTTTTTTTTAATAATAACACAGATGTTTTCTTTTTCATAATCAACGGGTTCGATTCCAGGAGTACCGATTTTTCAAAAATCTAATGATGTCGTTTTAGTTTTCATCAAAATCGGGCTCGAGACTCCTTCCAGTGTTTGTCGCTAATCCTCATAGTTTCCTGATTTGGCCATCCACGCACACTTTAAAAAATCATTATGTGTACTGGGCTACGAGCCTTTTTGGCCTCTTACTAATATTTAAATTAATATTTCTTTTTTTAATACTTAACATTGTGTTGTTGTTTGTCTTTTGCGAGTCCCAAATATATATTTTTACTGTCTTTATCGGAATTTGGAACACTTCCACATGTGGGTCATGTTTTGGACAGGGGCGCCACATCGCACTTACATTGGGGATAAACTTGACAGGTGGAAGAAAGAGGAAAAATAAATATCCTTACTTATATAATAAATGCGAAAGTATGTCTGTCTGTCCGTTTGTCGCGCTTTCACGCTAAAACTACCGAACCGATTTAAATTAAATTTGGTACAGAGATAGTCTAGAGCTTGAGAAAGGACATAAGACATACTTTTTATTACGGGAGTATGTTCCCTAGGGACCACACGGGCGAAGCCGCTGGCAGAAGCCAGTACATAATAAATTCGTACTGATAGTCATCGCACGGCTTCTATCACCCATAGAACGATAGAGAAAGTGGTTGGACATATTTTTTAGGGTTCCGTACCCTAATGATAACCAACGGAGCGCTAATACTAAGACTCCTGTGTCCGTCCGTCCATCCGTGTGTCTCTCAGCGAGCTGTATCTCAAGAACCGTAATAGTACAGTAGAAATTTTCACAGATTGTGTATTTCTATTGCCGTTATAACAACAAATAATAATTTGATTTTCCGACTCGCACTTGGCTGGTTTTTATTATACCCGCGTTATGTATGCGCTATGATATTACCTTGAACATGACAGACACGTCGTCGAGGTACGCGTTGAAGGAGATGGGCAGCGGCGTGGGGGCCACGGGCGTCTCTTCCACGCCCGCCTCGCGATCCGCCCAGGACGGCAGCCACGACCACGCCCACTCCGACCAGCTCTCCGAGCGCGTGGGCTCCGCTGTCTTCGCCGACGTCGCGCCTGCACGATCGCGGTCTTAAACAGTTACTCAGTTTTCTAATTAGATTTTTTATCACACTGTGCGCATAAACACAAAATACTATATAGGTACTAGTTACTTTTTAAAAGTTGTAAAGCATCAAGACTTTTTGATGACTTTTTGAAGTTAAATTTTAAATTAGAAAATGAGTTTAATCATCAAAAAGTTATTAATACTCCATGCTAGAATTGATGATTTACAACTTTTAAAAATAATATTTAATTTAAAAATTATTTATTTACTAAACTAAATGGAAAGTTTAACCTCGGAACAAAGGGCTAAAATAATATTCTTCCATAGAGATGGCCTGAGCATTAGTGCTATATCACGAGAACTCAATATATCTCGACTCACTGTGACATTTTGGATTCAGCGTCATAGTGGAGAAGGACAAATAACTGATCATAGAAGAACCGACAAACTGTACAGCAGTTTCGCAGAAGATATGTGTATTTTTTTTTCCAATTTACTTTCCTGGAATAAATAAATTAAAAAAAAATTCAGGACGACGGCCGAAAGTAATCGCCGCGCCAATAATTGATATAGTTCGACAATACGAAGAGCACGGCTTCACACCAACTAGTCATTTTGCTGTTTTTAAGGGTTCCGAACAAAAAACGGAACCTTTATAAGATCGCTCGGGTGGGTGTCTGTCTGTCCGTCTGTCACAGTCAGTTTTCTCCGGATCCACTGGACCGATTCTGTTGAAATTTAGTACACATATGGACTTCTGTGACCCAAACACGGACGCGTTACGTAAATTACTTAATTTTTAGTATGGGGGTCACTTTGGGGGTTAAACTAGAAAATATAAAAAAAGTTTTTTGAACAATATCGTGTGACATATCAAATGAAAGGGCTTTTTATGAGAGTTTTAACTATATTTTTTTCATAATTTTAAAATAAATGGTATTGAAGTTACTCAAAAAATTAGACGAAAAATTACCGTTCCCCCGTAATCTCCGAAACTAATGAGCCTAAAATTTTGAAAAAAAAAATGGAGATAATATATCTTTACCTATATATTACAGGAAAACTTATAAGAAGTCTATAGTTTTAAAATAACATGTTCTAAAAATGAAATTCGTTCGGAACCCTTTGCACGCGAGTCCGACTCGCACTTGGCCAGTTTTTTACGATGTGGGTCCTCGAACGATTCGTCGAGCTTTGCACCGTACGTCTACTCTACAGACACCATGCCCTTAAAGTGGAACTCATACCTCATCACAAAACAGCTCGACTTAATAGGGAATATGCATGCGATTTTTTTATTTGCAAAATGAAATACTTATTAGCTCTAATAAACAATTATGAAATTATTTTTTAAATACCTTCATCGGCAATGAAGTTATAAAGCTTCAAAGTTTACAATTAGAAAGAGAAGTCCGATATGAATTGTGACGTCATAGTTCTTGGCGCCTATACAGCTGCCATAGAAAACAGCGTTTTCGCGAGAGGGACAGACATATTTGTTTAAAATAATTATATCTCGTTTGTTTATTTAGCAATTTTGATTCTATTTTCACTGTTAGTACTATATTTGTGTATATGTTTAGATAAACTGTGTAGATAATAAATATTTTTTTCGTGCATATTCCCTATTACGTGCGACAATATCTTGACTTTGATTGGTCGAATGTTATACATATTTACTGACGAAAAAACTTTTCAATCGAGTCAAATCGGAACATTAACTTTATGGCCTTATAATCACACTCGGTATAATGAAGCTCATGTCTTGCCCTCTCGATATCTCTCAAGCTTTTACATCACGTTTAGATCACGCACCGTCACAGCAGCTGATAGAAGCTACACTACTTAATCAAATAATAATTTGATTATTAAAAAAAAAGAATAAAGATGTTTTGATTTTCCATGTTATTATTTCTAGTAACAAGTTCGATCTTATGCCTATCCGTTTTCCGAATTGATTTTTGGCAAAAAAAAATATATTTTCTTTAACTTTCATAGGATAGTTAAAGAAAACCTTTTGCGAGCGATTTTTATGCCAATAAAAGTCTATGCTCTATACCCATTGATATATAAAAAACCCAAGATACACACTCAGCGTTTCAAAAACGTCCGCATAGAACAAGCGCATAATTTAAAATTGTGCGCAAACGTCAAACAGTCTCACGTCGCTCGCCTCACTGCATGCTTGTCAAAAATGCCAAAATGTTCGTTGACATATTGCAAAAATATTACGTCAAAAATGTTGAAAAAGAGTGGGATATCATATTTTCGGTAAGTAAAATAATTCATTGATTTGTTTTTGTGGTTTTTAATGTTTTTATGTCTTAATATATAAAGCTATATGTGATTTTGATTTAATTTGTCTCAAATCTTCACTCAACGGTCCAAGTATAATGCGGCAAATTTCAATGGCCGCTTTGCCGGTGTAAGAACGAAGCATTACAGCCTCCTTTTGTTTTAGTCGCATAATACAAATGACCCTGTTACTTTTATTGGAGTCGATTTTTTTTTATTGTGTCTAATTTATTTATTACAATTTTTTTTTTGGTTTGTTGTTTTAACAAATATGCGTCTAGTATTTTAATATAGTTTTTAATTGAATTCCAAAAGGAGAAGAGGTCATTAATTCGACGATTTTTTTATGTTCGTAAGTATTATATCGATTAATTAGGCGACCACTCATGGGTTCGCGACATGCGGCAAGCTAATGACAGAATTGTCGCTCTGGCAAAATACGTCACATAAACAACTTAAAAATTCTTCACTTGTGTCGGCAGTCGGGATGATGACGAAGAGTGTTGTTTTCGATTTTGAACTTATCATTTTTTGGACGCAGATATGTATGTCACTGCAAAAAGCATAAAACGGCTGTTCCAAGGATAGTGGTAAGTATCTTTCATTAGCCAGAAAAATGAATTTGTCACATGGTATCGTACCTTCATTCAAATATGTAATTGTTTTTTGTAATCATAATATTTTTCACAGGACATGATACCACAGGACCTCAAGATTGTAAGTAACTACGATGAAGAACGAACGAAACCTTAGTGCCGCTTTTTCATATAATATTATTTAAATTATGGTTTCACAAACTAATAGGTTTAAAGGATTTTAGTGGTCTGTGCTACGCTAGTGAAGATGTTTACACTGTATGTAGTAAAACAGAGGAGATTATAAGACGAAAACAGCGCATAAATGGTCAACACACAACTAAGGCCTATTGATGTTCCTTAGTTTTAAAACGTACCTTACATTTAAATATATTTTCTAGTATTGACACACATTCCCTTCAACAACCTGCTCTTTTCACTCACAAAGTTAGTCTTATAAAAGCTATTATAGTAAAGTTTATATACGTTCGTCTTCATTATATCGCAAAAAAAAACAACAGAAAACTTAAAATCTCATTCTAAAAGACAACTTTACAATAAACTTTTTTTTTATTTCAAGGAAATTAATGTGTTTACTTTTGCTAATTGCTTTAGATACATAATTGTTGCTTAGATACATATGTAGGTATGGGTATTTTGGCCGAATTAAGGATTTTTTTTTATATTATAAAGACAATTTAAAAAGTATATTAAAAGCACACTTTGTAAACAAGCGTATACTTTAGGTGCATAGTCCTCATATATATTAACAAAATTTTTGTATACCAGATATTGTTAAATTTTCATTTAAAATGTGTAACTGTGGAGTTTCTTGTCCGTTCTTTTCCATAAGATTCTACTACTACTATTCTACCTTTCACTCGTCACTTTATTTTTAGAGTTCCATACCTTAAAAGGTAAAAAAGGAACCCTTATAAGATCACTCTCTTGTCCGTCTGTCTGTCCCTGTGTCACCGTCGATTTTCTCAGGAACGGGTGGTCCTATCAAGTTGATACTAGATACTGAGGTCTATAGTCCCTATTAGGTGTATAAAAATAGAAATGTCCTGAGTCAACATGATAAAAAGATATGGGCAATTTTAGATTTTCGCGAGAACTTGTAAGTACCAAAATTTACCTTATTTTTCATCTTTTTTTATTTTTCGGGATTTTTCCTTCACTTGTGAGACCTTGTTTTTAACCTACATTGACAATTCTAGGTCAACCGGAAGTACCCTATAGGTTTTGGGTCGAAAACCTATATGGTAGTTCCCTTTGACTTACAATCACGAAATTTGGCCTAGTACCTATTAGAAAAAGTCTGAGAACTGTACATTTGTAATTTAATCTAAAAAAAATATAGTCTTTATTTAAAGTAATTTGTAGCTACAAATTATAGTACGGAACCCTCGGTGGGCGAGTCCGACTCGCACTTGACCGGTTTTTTTTTTTTCATATATTATTTTAAAAATGAAAACGTTCAAAAGTGTCGACAAACATTTTGACTTTGAGTTTTTGAGTCTGAATAAATGATTTTTATTACTTAATATTTGTTTCATTGATTTACTTTCACATGTGCTACCCAAAAAACATATTTATGCTTATATTACAGTATAATTATGTGTTGACAACACAATTTACCAAACTCTTAAAACACTAACTTAATGTTAAATAAAAAAAAATATAAAGCATTCGTCTCCACTCAAGTCTTGTTCTATCTTCTTACTTCAGTCGTAAAATTTTATTGTTTTTTCGACACTGCTTTGGAAAAACAACTTTAAGCAATCCGTGTAAGGTTGAATTTGCAAAAAAATTGTTTACACACCACACTCACACATGACACATGATACTTGTCAGTCTTGGGTTTTTTTATATATCAATGTCTATACCTAGTCAAATCACATATCGACCTTGTGACATACATGTGTGCAGGCAATTATGAACCTTATTGTGGTAAACATTTTCTATACAACATATGTACACATTTTTACAACACGAAAGCCAATTCTCGTAATTAGTAATGTTAGATTTATAGTTGCAATCTCATCTTAGTCTTAACACATATGCAAGTTTGGAATATACATAACAGATATTTTGGTGGTAAATACTCAAATAATTTCCATTTCAAAATATGGAAATATGGTTTGTGTAATAAAAAATAGATAACAGGTTCTCTACCCACTTGGAGGAGGCGTGTTGACAGACTGCCCGGACGGAGGAGTCAGCTTACTATCCCCCACCGGCCACTCCCTGAGCAGTCTCAGCAACAAAATCAGCTGTTCGTTGCTGACGCTCCACGCCAGCTTGCTGGACCGAAGCTGGACGTCCAGGGTGGTCGCGCGACGAGTGGTCGCTGATAGCAGACGAGTTAACACCCTGGGAACGTAAAGATGTGTTAAGAGAAACGACTTTCGGATTTTTTATTTACAGATTCTGATATTGCAGTCTTGACGGATTAGGGGCGTAATGAAGCCGAGAGTGCAATAAAAATGCAAATAACAACCAGCGTTTTTCAACTCGCATTCTCGAAAACTGTCAGCATATAAATCTAAAATGATCCTATCGTTTAAAGTTCATTTTTGGTTTCCTGCTATTTCATTGACTTTTGTATCAATATTCTGTGACTATAATTATTTCGTTATCAACAGATCATAAAGAAGTACATTATTATTTACAACCCCTTCATTTCTTTATTTAGAAGTAGTCAACCGTGGAAAAGCTCTGTCTACGAAATATTAAATCGGTAAGATAGTTGTTGTACCTGAGATCTAGCTGGCACCTGTACAGCAAGGGCTCTTGGAAGAAGCGTATCTTGCCGTCAGCGTCGGACTGGTCGAGACACAGCGTCAGGTCGTCCAGGCGCACCAGCCTCCTGATGAGCGGGTGCACCTGGTCGATGTCTGGAAAACACATCACAAAAATTACGGAAAATTATACAATGGTCAAAATTCATTCATATTATGTTCGTTCATCATATTGATACTAGCTTCTGTCTGCAGTTTAGCCCAAGTGATCCCTAGGGAACATACTCCCAGGATAAAAAGAAGCATAATTATGTGTTATTCCAGACTATAATCTACCTCTGTGCCAAACTTCATGAAGATCCTTTCAGGAGTTCTGACGTGAAAGTGTAGCAAACATCCATCCATCCTCACAAACTTTTGCATTTATAATATTAGTATGATTTTCTTATAAAATATAGCTTATGTCACCAGACATTCGGAGCGAAGGGCCATCGACAAGCACTAATTTAAATTCTCTGGATTATTGTTTATGGACTGAATTGGATATAAGGGCATGCAGAAAGTCTCATGATGTTCAGAACATGTTCACTCGTCTCGTACCTGCGAAGGTGGGCCCCCAGTCGGCGCCCGCGCTGTCCACCGCCAGATGCTTGACGTTGAGCGACAGCACGATGTCGTCCTGCACGTACTTCACGATGAGGTGGTGCACGCGCAGCGCGATGTTGCTCACGATGCGCCGCACCAGTGCCTGCATGTAGCCCGGCGGGGCCTCCATCACCTGGTTCTTGCGGCTGGACCGCCCATAACGTTATTTAAAGATGCTTTTTTAAATATTTTATAGAATCATACCTATGTGAAATAAGTATGATTCCACTAAATCATACTCATTTATATTTTCAGAAAGCCTTAATCTCATTTATCAGCACGCAACAATTCTCATTTCCGCACGCATAACTAATATTATAAGGCGAGCAAACAGTCAAAAATTCAAAATTATTCTTCAGACTAGTGGACGTCACGCGGTTTCACCCGCGTAGGTCCCGTTCCCGTGGGAGTATGGGGATAATATAGCCTATGTTACTCCCTGATAATGTAGCTATCCAATGCTAAAAGAATTTTTGAAATCGGTCCAGTAGTTTCGGAGCCTATTCAATTCAAACAAACAAATCTTTCCTCTTTATAATATTAGTGTAGATGTAGATAGTGTAGATAAAGATATCAAGGTTCTATCAGAAAAATCAGGCTTTATATAGAGGTATGCGGAACAGAGAGTAAAGTCCCGCGCAAACGACTATTTCAAAAAAAGGGAGGATCCTCCGATCTAACTGTTATTGTGTCCGGGAGGCAACTGGCCGATAGTTGATATTCGGACTGTCGTATATATGTTCAAATAGCACGGTAAACTCTAATACCGCGATGCAGGATTTCGTTGGTGGTTTGCTGCTGGTGGAATAGATGGCGTTGCGGTTCTTTTTGTTGCCTTAGAAATTTTGCTACGTTAGTTTTCTTGTGACAGCATTGATATCGCTACACTTACAACCTAACAAGCCCATGATAACAATTTTAGTTTTTTTCCCTGGAGATGGGTTGCTCTTGACTCTAGCCTAGGTCAAACACATTGTGTCGTTGCATATAGAAAACATATGTAATACTTTAACTGTACCCATTACGGAAGGACCCTAAGAAATGTGTAAATTTTGCGTATTTTAGGCAATTTTTACTATTGATAGGCACGCGTTTGACCACTATCTCACCTGAAAATGTGTGGTAAGCGAAAAAAAAATTTCAACTGACACTTAATTATGAAATATGAGCGTGAAAGCGTGAGTGCTTTACCTGGATGTATTCGACGGCAGCAGGCTGTCCTCGGGTGTGACAGGCGTTTTCAGGCTTAGGACACATTCTGCAATAAACAACGCTTTGTCAGCAAACTCATCCTATAACGATTGGCCCGCGGTCGGAGCTGACCGGGGGAAGTGAAGGAGGGAAGTGAACCCTTTGTCCTGCATGGGACTACACATTTTGAAACAAGTTAAAATTTATCAGACCTTTATATCAGCGTGTGTATTTATCCTTCTTATATTATACGACTAGCTGACCCGCGCAACTTCCGCTCCTATTGGTCTTAGCATGATGATATATAGCTTATAGCCTTCCTCGAGAAATGGGCTATCTAATACTGAAAGAATGTTTCAAATCGTACCAGTAGTCCCTGAGATTAGCGCGTTCAAGCAAACAAACAAACAAACTCTTCAGCTTCATATATTAGTATAGATACAGTAGGTTTGGAATTCAAATTGACGCCTGTGACATAAGACACTTTTTATCCCCTCGGTCACCTCGGTGCATAATCTACAATTATTGTGACAGAAGCCGATACTGAGAAACAATTTCCTTAAGTTACCCGCCTGTATTATAGTGTAGTTATTGTGTTGATGGAGGATAGGTAGACTATCGCTCCATAATCCATATAAAATACTGGTATTCAGTTGCGGTTAGACTAACAGCCGACGCCAACAAAATTAGACAAAGCTTGACTTAGTTTTGGACCTACCTATAGTATCGATGGTGACGACGATGGGCTCCGACATGATCTTGGTCCAGGGCACTTGTATGAGAAGCTCGTGGATGCGGCCGGAGACCAGCGTGAAGGGCAGCGCCACCTCATTCTGCAGCACATCCCCCTTGAGCACCAGGTTGTGGAGGGCCACGCCACCGCCCCATAGCGACACCTGTGGATCGTAGCAGTCACATTACAAATAGTTTCGTAACCAACCGTTACAAAAAAAAGCTTAAGACTATTTCATCGAGCCTTCGGTCGCAGAGCCTTCCCGTTGAGCACGACCGACCGAACCGAACGTGACCTGGAAAAGTCTAAATAGACTCCGTGCTCAGGTTGGCAGTAAAGGCAACCTCCTCAGTTGGGTGTTCTCGGATGGCTCCGATCTTCAATGGTGTGGCATGAATGTGGCGTAGCTTAGTAAACGTAATACTAATATTGTAAAGAAGAGTTTGTTTGTTTATTTGGTTGAACGCATGAATCTCAGGAACTTCTGATTCGAATTGAAAAATACTTTAAGTGTTAGATAACCCATTTATCGAGGAAGGCTATACGCTATACAACCTGTAACAGAATAAACGCAATACCTCTTAAGGGTTCATTGAACTCATCATTATGAACAACTTTCACTATGGGACCACTACAATGACCCCTTAAGAGGTATTGCGTTTATTCTGTTACACGTTGTAGAACATTTCGCTACGACCTACAGGAGCGGAACATTAATGAAAAATGTGACGCAGACGAATTTTCGCGGGTCAATTAGTATTTAATAAGTGTGTGTCATCCACACGCTCAGAAGACAACAACGCGTATAAGATGCTGTTAGGACTGCCGCGAAGCTGGAGCTTATGGAGCAATGTTAGCGCGATGGCTTTCAAGCTATCAGGCGCATGAAGGTGTCGTCAGTCTAGCATTCAGAAAACGTTCGTCGCTAAGTTTCCGAGTTAGCACCAGTTAATTATTGGTTTCGTGAATTTAAACGTGGGCGGTCCTATAGACGACGATCCCAGACCCGGCTGACCTACATCTGCAGTAAGTGAAGGAAAGAAAAAAAGAAAGAAAAATGTTTATGTGGGAAACGCACAAAATAGGCAGATGTAAAATAAACCAAAAAATTAAATTAAAAATTAAAAAAAAACCCCGACAAAAGAAAATCTTCAAAAAGTAAATAATAATTTCTATTGATCCTTTTATATAGGTACGATTCTTTGGGCCAAGCGTCTTCGGCTCGGGAGACCGCAAATCTTTTGAAATTAGGTACTAAGTATAAGTACTATTCAAAGAACCTAATTGCCTCTGCTGCTACTTCTACGGAGCGTGCGCGCCTCTGGCTTCACGCACTACCGTCGTCGAACATAGGCACCTTGTTCGACGATACTACTTTCCGCCTCGCTGCTTCCCTTCGCTTAAGCGCATCCTGTTGTTCTGCTCATCGCTGTCACTGTGGCGACGCTCTCAACAGCCTCGGGCACCACGGCCTGTCGTGCAGTCGAAGTGCGGGTCGCATAGCACGGCACGCAAACATCAAAGACATTATCCGACGCGTTCTTGTCGCCGTCGGCGTTCCAGCCGTACTAGAACCCATTGGCCTGGCACGCGACGATGGCAAGCAACCGGACGGCATGTCTTTATTTCCTTGGCAGATGGGTAGGTCTTTAGTGTGGGACGCTACTTGTGTCGATACTCTTGCGCCATCCCATCTTCCTTGCTCGTCGTGCTGTGCTGGTTCTGCCGCTGCGGCTGCTGAGAACCTCAAACGGCGGAAATATAGTAGCCTTGATGGCAATTATATTTTTGAGCCGTTTGGGGTTGAAACTCTTGGACCGTGGGGTCCGAGTGCTCACGTTTTATTTAAAGAACTAGCTAAACGTTTAGTTGACACTTCGCGTGACCCAAGGGCTGGCTTTTACCTCGGACAGAGGATAAGCATTGCCATACAACGTGGCAATGCCGCCAGTCTTTTGGGCTCACTTCCAGTCGATAGATAGATAAGATAGATAAGATTTTATTATTTTCTCCCACAAAGTACAAAATTACAATTTACAATATTTTAGGTTATAAAGGAGGTACAAAGGTTTGTGGGAGACAGGAATCCAAACTAGGATACCCTGTGCTATGGATTCCTTGCCCCTCTCGCCGAGAATAGGATTACAACAATAATTGTGGAACTATTGTGAGAAAAGAATACAAGAAAATGTACTTATAAACCAAAATAAAAAAATAAACAAAATTAAAATGCGTGTGTTGGTACTTATAAACTAAAATCAAAATATAAAACAAAATTAAAATGCGTGTGTTGTGTCTGCGTGCGTGAGTGATGGTGTGTTTATTAGTGTGTGAAGTGTGAGTGTGTAGTGGAAGGTGTCATGTGTGTGTTGTGTGTGTATGTGAGAGAGAGTATGATAGTGTATTGTGCACGTACGTATAATGATGGATGTGTATACGCAATTGGGCGTGATGGGGTGGCGGTATGGTTTTATGGAAAACGCTACACTAGGATAGGATAGTAAGCAGTTTTTCTGTTTCTTCATAATCAAGTCCTAAGAGCCACTGAGTAAGCTTTTTTTTACATTCTACCCTAGACAAATTAACAATTGTAAGCACTCTGTTAACGTTATTATATAGTCCGCTTGCTCTGAAATTAAAGAAGTTCTGTGCAAAAGATGTTTTTACCGCAGTTGTTTCACAGACTTCATAAAAACGCCTAGTACCAACCTTCTGTTTAGCTGTAGAAGCGTCTATGGAGGAATGTTTTTTTAGTACAGTTATTAACACAAAGCTGCCTGATTGACAATACACTTGCTTCCTTATAGAGGGTAGTTGTAGTGTATAAACGTGGTTTGAAGAGAGCGACTTTTAGGAGAAGTCGCTGAGCTCTTTCGACGTTTAAGATATTCGTTTTATACGAGCCGCCCCAGGTGGAAATACCATACGAAAGGATTGATTGGCAAAGGGATTCGTATACAGTTTTAACAAGTTTCCAACTTGCTACATGCCTTAGATTTTTAAAAACATGAATGAGTATTCTTGTTTTCTGTACCAGATGTGAGATGTGCTGTTTGAAAGATAAGTTTTTATCGATTATTATTCCTAAGTACTTTATTGAATCTGTTTTTTCTATCATTGGGCACATAGTACAGTTTGTTGTTACAGGATTACATGTGTGTGCATAAATACTGAAATTATTAGTATGTGATGCTACATTGTGAATTGTAAACTCAATATATTTAGGTTTGGTGGCATTTAAGGTCAGTTTATTGAGAGCAAGCCAATGTGTTACTATATTGAACCCTTCTTGGGCCGCAACAAAAGTTTCGTCCCATGAGTTACCATAAAACGTTAAGGTAGTGTCGTCGGCATAAGACATTATATGACAGTTTCTAATGTTTAGCTGGCAAAGATCATTAATATAGCAAAGGAAGAGGGAGGCTAAAATACTGCCTTGCGGAATACCGATATTTATTGATCTTTCTTCACTCAGCGTATTGCCTATCCGAACTGACTGATATCGATTTTGTAAATAGTCTTGGAATAGTTTTAATTGTGTATCCCTTATTCCCATATGTTCTAGTTTGGTTATTAAAAGACGTGGACACACCGTATCAAAAGCTTTCCGAAGGGCTAGTCGATAGCGATGCGGACGAATTTGTTGACGCCATATTATAGTTAGGAGTTTTATTTTGTATTGTAAGTGTAAATAGTTTGTTATTTAAATAAAGATTTAAAGGATCAATAGAAATTATTTTTTACTTTTTATATATCTTTTTGTCGTCGGAGGTTTTTTAAATTTTTAATTTAATTTTTATTTCACGCTTTTTTAAACTGGGTTCAATATAGTGTTCATTATTCGTCTAGTCAAGCCCTTTCATTTGATACCCAGTTTGCGGGAGTTGTGAAAAAAAAATCTAATTTGCCATTTTGCGGTGGCCGCCATATTGGATTTGAAATTTGTCATAGTGTATAGTATTCTACTAGTCAAGCCCTTTCATTTGATACCCACATTCAAGTAGTTGTGAAAAATATGTAACACTGTAACACACACCCACAAACACACACACACACACACACACGCACATACACACGTCAGACTTATAACATCCCGTCGTTTTTGCGTCAGGGGTTAAAAACTAAAAGTAGTCACTCATGTAAATGTCAGCAGGGTGGTGGCTATTGCGGGAGAATGACACATTGCACAACGAGAGATTCAGGCTGAACTGAAGATTGGATCACAGGCAGTTTCCACCATCCTGCATGAACACCTTAAAGTTAGGAAGCTTTCTTCGCGATAGATACCCGATTCTCTCACCGAAAAGCAAAAATCCCGTTGTGTTAATTGGTGAAAAATTCTAGAAAAGTTAAAAACTACGCAAATCTTACAACTGACGAATCTTGGAACTACAGCTACGATCCTCTCACGAAGCAACAATCCACGCAATGGGTGTTTGAAGAAGACGAGTTACCCACAAAGGTTGACCGCGGTCAGAGCGTTAAAAAAAACCGGCCAATTGCGAGTCTGACTCGCACACGAAGGGTTCCGTACCATAAACCTTAATTTTAATCATTTGTTGTTATAGCGGCAAAAGAAATACACAATCTGTGAAAATTTCAACTGTCTACTTATTACTTTTCTAGAGACGTAGCCCGCTGACAGACAGACAGACGGACGGACGGAGGGAGGGACGAATAGACAGCGGAGGCTTAGTAATAGGGTTCCGTTGGCCCTTTGGGTACGGACTTTAAAAATGATAGCGTTTTTTTTTTGGACGCAGTGGACCAATAGCAGTAATTCCGCTAAAAGGCCGTAGAACAGTTACTTGTGAATGGCATTGCAATTTTGCAAAGTTTGACTATTGAATAGCGAGCAACCAAGGCGCGCTGGTGTTGCTTTTTCACTAAGAAATAGCGCCCGCTCACACAGCTGCTAAAACCATGGACTATTTGAATACTTCGGGGATACAAATTTTACCTCATCTTCCGTACAGCCCAGACTTAGCTCCAAGCGATTTTTTTTTATTTCCTACGGTAAACAATATGCTGCGTAGTAATTTAACACTGCAGACGAGGCCGTCGACGAATTATGGCGGTTATTTTTCGACCTTTCGCAAGATATATTTTTAATGTTTCGAACTGTTTTGAAATGCGACGTCACACAAGTTTTCAACGCATTGTATCGTCTTAATTTTGTGATTACGTGAGAAAAGAAAAAATACGCGTCGGATATGAAAATCTATCTGACGGACTTATTAGATTTTTAGGGTTCCGTACCTCAAAAGGAAAAAACGGAAGCCTTATAGGATCACTTTGTTGTCCGTCCGTCTGTCTGTCAACCCTTTATCTCGGGAATACGTAGAGATATCGAGTTGAAATTAAAAACATATACTCAAATCTACAGCCCCATGAAGCTGTGAAAAAATCAGACTTCTAAGTTAACGTAAAAAAAGATACGGTTGTTTATGCCGCAAAAAACGTATATTTCGACACTCGTCAAGGGAATCAAAATGTATAGGGTATTTCCCGTTGATCTAGAACTATGAAATTTGGCAAATAATCCGTTTTATACTACTTGTTTAGGGAAAAGTCTGAAAACTATACATTTGTAATAAAATCATAAAAAAATATATAGTCTTTTAAATATAGAGTAATTTGTAGCTACAAATTTGTACGGAACCCTCGGTGGACGAGTCCGACTCGCACTTGGCCGGTTTCTTTAGTCGTCTAGCCTTTTTTCGGTTGATGGTACGGAACCCTTCGTGTGAGAGTCCGACTCGCACCTGGCTGGGTTTTTTTATTATTTTTTTTTATTTGTGAGAGTCAAGAGCAATTGACTCTAGTCTAGGTCAGAGATGACAGAGATTCTATGTTTCATTTCACAAACAATTCTGGAACAGCCCACGTACGATATTAACGCGTGAAATATTGAAAAACATTTCATATAGCCGTGTTAGCACGCCATCATCATACAAACTAAGTCCTTGACTCGCGGCCTCCCCAATTCTTGGAAAACAGAAGTGGCACTAGGTAGGTGCCATGTGCTGTTTAAACGGTTTATCGATCGTCGTGAACCTTGGCGAGTGCATTGTTTGCTATCACTTAGGCCATAAAGGGCCTTGGTTCTATGGATCAAGATAATGAAAATAAAGTTAAATATTTTCTCCTACTTGTAGCCTATCATATCATCGAACTCATGTTCTGATGTTAGGCAAACCTTATAATTGCGCACGTTGCTTAAAGAACATTCCTTAATGAAATTCGACCCAAAACTCCACCTGGATAAGCATTCTGGCAGGTAGGGTATACTAAACCCAAACTGCCACAATTCCGCACTTGCGTAATTTCTCTTTCTTCCTCGGATCGCTCGTATGTAAAAATTTAATAATATTACCAACATTTACCCCTTACTAATTACAAGCGTAAACTTCAGTAACTACGTATGTATAGTGAAAGCCTAGAACAAAAGGGTGTCGAGAATTAGTTGATCCCGATATAATTACTAAATCTCGACCAACGAAAGTTCCCCTCAGCTATTTTGATGCTTTCAACACTGCACCACAAACTGTTAAGGCTTGTATACATGCCAATGACCTTGTGCATATAAACGGAGCTAACTACTCCTCTACGCGCTACTCCGCTACCCGCATTTTTAATCTATAATATAAAAATGAATCGCAAAATGTGTTGGTAAGCGCATAACTCAACAACGCCTGGACCAATTTGGCCAATTCTTTTTTTAAAATGTTCTTTGAAGTTCAAAGATGGTTTTTACGGCGAGAAAAATTCGAATAATTGCCGGAAAAACCATAAAAACAGCCCTTTTCTTTTTCCCATACAAACGTTTTTTAACTAAAACGAGCTTTATTGCTATTATATAAAGTTCATATTGAATTACAAGCAGTCACTGTTGTTTAAACAATGTAGGTATGTAGGGTAGGAGTAGGGTAGGAGTAGGGTAGGAGTAGGGTAGGAGTAGGGTAGGAGTAGGGTAGGAGTAGGGTAGGAGTAGGGTAGGAGTAGGGTAGGAGTAGGGTAGGAGTAGGGTAGGAGTAGGGTAGGAGTAGGGTAGGAGTTATATTATAGATGAAAATTGTGACGCAGACGAAGTTGCGCGGGTCAGCTAGTTTATTATAAACTAGTGGACGCCACGCGGTTTCACCCGCGTAGTTCCCGTTACCGTGGGAGTACGGGGATAAAATATAGCCTATGTTGCTCCCTGATAATGTAGCTATCCATTGCTGAAAGAATTTTTCAAATCGGTCCAGTAGTTTCGGAGCCTATTCCTTTCAAACAAACAAACAAATCTTTCCTCTTTATAATATTAGTATAGAAAAACAACACATATTTATAAAAAGTAACAAAACCAATCTTCAATTTCTCCTTCATACAGGTTATACTATAACCTAATTAGGAGATCAGAGCTGCACCCACTGCATAATTGTAGCAAATTTGTAATTTTACCGTTTAAATTATACCCATGTACTGCAATTCTTGTAAGAAGATCAATAAAGAATTAAAAAAAAAATGTTTTGTTTTGTATTGCAAAGCTGTAGATTTTTTTTTTTTTACTTTAGTTAAAAAATGAGGGAGTAAAATGGTTTATTCTCAACGATTTGGAGGTGATTTGGTGATTATGTGATACCGATACATAAATTCTGGCTAAACCAAATTACGTATCATATCGTGTAGATCACTACCTATTTTTTTTCAGTTGTAATTTCTCAGTAAATGCCGACGAAAAGTTGCTTCATCTGCACCATTCTTTTAAGCATTTCTCGAGGGAGCAGCCTTAAGCCGCCTCGCTCACAAACACAATATTCTTTCCTTCATGCGTATTCGCGTAAACTGTATTTACATTTTTCCTAAAATATATTTGACTTATTTCCTTTTTGTTGTATTTATTTTTTTCCTTGTGGCTATCACAAGCGCACAATGTATAATTGTGCGCTAGTTTCAAACAGTCTCGCATCGCTCGCCATACTGCACTGCTTTGTAAAAACAACTTTAAGCGATCAGTGCAAGGTTGAATTTGCAAAAAAAAATTGTTTATAGTATAACCACACACAATTCACACATGACACTAGATACATGTCAGTTTTTGACGACAGTTTCGAGTGTTGCATTTGTTCGAGACTGTGCATCTTGGGTTTTTTATATATCAATGGTGGTAAGGTATTTTTTTAGGACAAAACAACGTTTGCCGAGTCAGCTAGTCTAATATATGTATAAAAATCACGTGTCACGGTGTTTGTTACCGAACTCTTCCGAAACGGCTCGACCGATTTTCATGAAATTTTTATATATTCGGTAGATATGAGAATAGGTGGTACGCTATTTTTTATTTTATTTGGCAAAACAACGTTTGCTCGGTCAGATGGTATTAGTAGAGATTTCAGACCAGTCTCTCACAAAGTTGGAACCGTAAAGCTTAGCATTTAATAAATTTGGTAAAAAGAAAATAAACGTTTTATGTTATACTAGCTTCTGCCAACGGCATCGCCCGTGTGAATGTCGAAGATTATCGCTAGGGGACATACTCCCGGGATTAAATGTATCCTATGTTCTAATCTAGAACATGTTCTACTAGGGTACCAAGTTTATTCAACCCGTTCGGCCGCTAAGACGTGAAGCATAACAAACAGAGTTACCTTCGCATTCGTTTCCAAATTTTTGCCGTGTTATCAATAACTTGGAAAAGTAAGCCAGTAGGTATAGCATTGGTAGTAAAGATGTTATCTACAAAACACATAAAATATGTACGTACGTAAAATTATTACATAGGTACATCAAGGACAGCAAAGTAACAACTAAATTCAATTTTATGTAGTAACTAACATTTTCCGGGACATATATCCCATTTTTCCCGTTCCCGTAGGAATTTCGGGACGAATTATAATATAAACTTTCCTATTAAATCACTCTACCTATTGATGAAAATCGCAAAAAGAATCGTTGCGTACTTTAAAAAATTTAAGCGTACAGACGGAAAAAGCGACTTTTTATATACAGAAAACGACATCCTTGCTATAATCTTTACATGGTGAGAGGATTATAGTAAGAACATCGATTTTCTGAATATTAAATGAGTCCTGTAGAGGCCTTGCTTGAAAACGTGAGTAAAATAAATTCAAGACTGCTCAACGAATGTAATACTCATAAATCAACTGTAAATCATTTGAAATAAGCTATTTTATCATGATAAAATTATTATCTTTGCCGCGTAATGGTGATGTCCACTGACGGATATGTATTTCCCCTACTGACGTTAGCTGTGTTTCTAAACATGCGAGCATCTTCCAAACAATAATTAAAAAATAGACAATAATGGGAAGTAAACTGAAATAAGCATCGACGCGGGTGGGGTTATTTCATAAAACTAATCGTTTTGACAAGTAGGTAACAACATTCATTGCCTTATTTACCTACGCTGCGCTGTCGGTACGAGCTAACATCACAAGCTTACCTAACAATAGGTTAGTAATTTGTTTTAAAATCCTTCGGATTGTGATAGATGTGTGGTACAGACAGATTATCAAACAAATCAATCATTATCAATCATTTAGTTGTATCGTTAAGACAATATTTCCCTTGAAGTATTTTATGTATGGATCAATATTTTTAAAGATTGCATCATTATCGACTGCAAATAGGCATATAATGACCTTTATACTTTAGAAAATTACGTAAACTGCTATTGAGGAGATCCTACTTGTGGAAAATGTCAAATGCCTAGTTGACTATTATGAACTACTAGCTGCCGACCGCGGCTCCGCCTGCGTGAATGTCGTAACTTATTTCAAGGGAACATACTACCTGGATAAAATCTATCCTATATTCTTTTCCTGGACGTGGTCTATCAGCGAGGTAATTTTCATCAAAATGAGTTCAGCGGTGAAAGCGTAACAGATAGACAGACTTAATTACGCATTAATACATATAAAATGTTTTGTCCTGAATGACTGACGGATCAACACACAGCCTAAACCGCTGCTCGTAATAATTAGAAATTTGGAGGACGTATTTCTTATATGATGTAGGCATCCAATAAGAAAGGATTTTTGGAAGTTCGTCCTCTAAGGGGGTGAAAGTTTATATGAAACATATTTTTCCTTGGGCATATTATATACTTGAAATTTGGTACGAATTACTACGAATACTAGCCAAAGTAAATAATAAAGATCGCCATTATTCTTTTTGCATAACTCCTAAAAGACGATTTAGGAGGTGCTAGTTTGTATGAAAGAATCTTATTTCTTCTTATTTCAATGTACCTACTTGAAACTTAATACTAATACTGGTGTAAGTAATTAATAAAAGATTTATTGGTTTTTTACAACAAAACCAAAAGAGGATATACAACGGGACAAAGTCTGTTTGATATATTAATCAAATTCGACATTTTCTGTAATTTAACTTTTTAGTTTAGTTTTAACTTCTTGTTTATAGTATTAGTGTAGATAGATATTACTGTTTTTGATTAATATTTTATTCATCAAAAACTGCTGGCTCACATGGGCAGAAGGTTGCTCACTAACATAACTTTTTATCTTATAGTGACTCGTGCCCATTTTGGGCGGTATTATTCGGGTTAAAGCCTATGGCACTCACAAATATGTAACGTGGCTTTCTATTGGTAAAAGAATTTTCAAAATCTTACAACCTCACAAACTTTACCTCTTTATAATATTAGTATAAGTTACCTATACCTAGTTGCATCATCACGGCATTTGCAGATCATACACCAAATGCAATGTCTACCATATTATTACACAAGGTAGGTAAGTAGATTTGTTCAGACGAAAATTGAAATTATACAACTGCGATAAAAAGTACTCTTAATCTATTAAACCAGGCTATAGTCTATGTTAAACCACTTTTAACGCCAAATTGATTATAAAAATGTAAATATTCTTCGTTATTACATTTATAATAGTTGTTACTAGGATATTAATATGTTTACAATTGATTACCTGTGCATCAGCTGGTTTGAAGTCCCGCACATATTTGTCCACATAGCTCAGCAAGATAGGTGTTACATATGATTCTATTTTAAACATCTTTTAAGGTTGGTTACTCCGCATCATGGGTTGTTTTTTTTTTACTGAAACAAATAAGTAATCACAAATAATAAACAATGCATGGCTTGTAATTAATGGCCCTTGAGTCATGAGTCACTTTTTGATCAATTGTGTGTGTCTACAATGACAAAAGGTTTTCATAAAAAATCTGTTTCACCGATTACCTAAAAATATTTACACTTCCATTATTTCTAAAAAGGCAATCTAAGTGGAGCAATGTATAATGTGACCTTGGATTAGAAGACAATTGCTGAGAGAATTAGGCTAACCGGCTAACATGTTCTCTCAAGTTAGGGTGGTTTCAATATGTATGGATACAGCCTTGGCAAGTGTACCTTAACATTCAATGATCTTGTTCAGCTGTTACAACTCAGGTTAGGGGATCTAATGTGACCTTGGAATAGGAGACAATGTCTGAGAGAGTTCAGTCAACAGATGAACATGCTCTCTAAGGCACTGTGAGGACTCCATGTATACCATTCTAACCATGACAAGTATACCTGAACATTCAATGCTCTTGTGCAGCTCATATAACTTTGTCATGAGCCCCATGTTTGAAATAGTTAGTTATCTAAAATAATTTTAGCAATTAAAAAATATATATTTACTATGCAACAAAATTAGGCTAAACCTTGTGATGTTTTAGGTTGCCTAACTCACTGCAGTGTTGTTGATTTTTTTGTATTCTACAAGTCAAGGCCAAGCAGTCTTATTGTAATTGTAAGAGTATTGCCTTAATAAAATTGTAATGAAACCCCATTGTCATATAAATATCATTGTGAAGGACCTAATGTCGACAGAATTTAATCTACAACATGAAGGAACATTCAGTTTTGGTCTTAGGAGAGTGTAGAGGTTAGGAGTTGACTGCAAACAGTAGCAATTTGAGCTGGCCTAGCATTGTTCAGAGTTTCAACAGGATGTTAGGCTAGTTTTGATATATATGATGTGCAGCGTACACAAAGAGTTTCAATAAATGAATGTTCAGAACCCTGGAGGAATGTAAACCTTAGCCAGTCAATGTAAGTTTGGGGTGTGTTTGAAAAGTGATGGGCAATGATATCACGATATTAGTGTTTTTAAAATTCAATCAGCTAAGAAGCAACTGTGGTAATGAATCCACTACATTGACAGCATTCCTGGGTGGAATATTTCCTATTAGAGTCCTAATGGCCTTGCTCTTTGCCATGTATTTAATAAACTTTTTCGGTCTTCTTCCTGTAACGCCACTAAGGCTGAAGATAAAGTTAACTTGGAAGAAATTACATTGTTCCTAGAGCGCTGTTTCCATTTTAGAAGCAGCTACAATGTGACTAGTGATACCAACTTTCTTGATCAAATGCTTTGTGTTTGGTAAAAATTGCAAAACACTACTAGATTGTCCATGTGTTAAGCAACTATTCAAAACTTGGAAAGAGCTCCACAAGCCATCGTGGTACGTGGATAAGTAAATAAACAGACAAATTCTGCCGGAAGTAATTTACAAACTTAGTCAGCCTTACCTATTAAATGCGTTAATGTTTCGGAAGTAAGACACTATTGAACTACT
This sequence comes from Lacanobia wlatinum, assembly GCA_947578705.1. NCBI lineage: Eukaryota > Metazoa > Arthropoda > Insecta > Lepidoptera > Noctuidae > Lacanobia > Lacanobia wlatinum. The sequence continues at coordinate 4,595,727 of OX388022.1, read as the reverse complement.
ACCTTTTACACCACTTTCACAGAAATTTAACTACAATTTCGAGTAATGTATTTAATATATTAGGAAAAAGCAAAATAAACACCGCACTTCAGTTTTTCTATCTGTGGTGAATGAAGATAAAGTAATGAAGATGAACTTTTCAAGTCTATGTCCAGTTGTCAAACACAGGCACTGTGGCATGGCTATGGTTATTGCCATGGAACTATTAAGTACTAATAGAATGGCTTTTTTTCCAACAGGGATCTACATGAGATCTACATTAAAAGGTAGGAGCATATGGCGCTGCGAGCGACTGTACCTTGTTTACGTCTGTTATCAAGTGTGTGGTTGCGATTTTCTGTTAGAGTTGTGCAAAACAGTGCGTTTTAAAGTCATGTAATATGACATTACTTTTCGTACCGAGGAATGCTGCATTACACCATGACTCCAAACATGACGCGAAATGACGCGCCACACGGTGATATTGTTATGAAATGCTCGGTAGAAGATATACATCATGCGCGTTATGTTACGGTGTAATATGACAATCGCCAAACGCAATGCGCCCGGTATTACCTACAGTGCGCGTAGTGCGACAGTCATGATTTAAAACATCACGTAACTATACCTCGGCAGTCCGCGGTGTTAATAAACGTAAACCTTATAACTTGAATCATACGGTTCTAAATAATAGTTCACTTATTTAGCAGCCAGCCGATCGGCGCATGCTCCTTCTCACTTGCACACATAGCCAAAATTACCGAGATAATACGAACACCGAACCTAACAGCGCGCCGCGATAGTGTTCTGTTGCGCCGCGCGTCATGTTTGTGAGTCATGCGCAATGCTTAATTTAGTCGAGTCATAGGTAATGGAACAGTACGCGGTCGGGTTATATGACGCGCAATGCAACAATCTCATTACTTACACAAGTCTATTTTCTGTGTTTATTTATTATTTTACCTTACAAAATGTACTCTTTACGTGAACTTCGAACTGAGCTTCGACGAAAACATGCGACGAATGCTGGGAAAAAGGCCGATTTCACTGAGAGGTAGGCATTTTAAGTATTCGCGGTTACCTTTCATACTTCTTCTTTTTTTATGTTAAAACAGACATATGTTTTTCTTTCTCTAGGTTGGTGGCATACGATCGAAATCAAAATTTTGGAGTCCACTTTGATCTTGAAGAAGACAGTTCATATGTATGTCTGCCTTCTGAAACTTTCAAAGACATCAACGCTGATTCACCTTTTGTCTGATAAAAAGATGATTCCGTGCTTCGGAAGGCACGTATAAGCCGGCCGTCAAATGGCGGTCGTCAAATAAACCATGTCAGAGGCCCTTGAGGCGGTTTAGAAACTCTGTCACTAGGGTGTGTGGGGTCGTTAGACCTTACTGCCCACACGACAAGAAGAAGAGATCAGCGATATCTCTTGCCCACAAGTGGACTAATGCAATGTTTGTGGACGCATTCTGAAAAAGTGCGCTTTTTACATACTTCGTATTATTTTTCCTGTAATCTTTACATAAACTTCTATCACATAAAATAGTTCAGAATTATGTATGCAAACTTCGAAGATGGGGGGGGAGTGGTTAAAATTTCAAAATTTTTCGATATAAGTCGAAAACCATGCGGCCTAAAAAGAAAAAAAAGTTTGGGAATGTGTAAACAGCGCTTTTTCATATGATTTCCAACATGCCCTAGTAGCGCCACTTTCAATTTTTTATAATCCCTTTCAGTCGCTGTTGTAAGAAAAATATATATATTTATTTCTTTCTTATTTGCTTTTGTAAATTAAGGTTAATAATCGGTGGATTGATTATAATATTTTCTGGACATGCTGTTTTTATGAATTTCCTTTATTCATTTTATGCATATAATTTTACATTTATAAATACTTATTTATTAAAAGAAAAAATTTTTTTAAACATTTCAAAATATAAAAAAATTGTTGCCTACCGGTATCGGGAACAAATAATGACAAATAATATTCAAATCCCAATAAAGATGGAAGGAAATACGATAGAATATGTTAACGAATATATATACCTCGGAAAACTAATGTCATTCGAAACCAACAGAAACGATAATGAAGTATATAGTAATAGAAGAATAAACACAACATGGAAAAAGTCCAAGTCTGACTTGCATATGTCAAGGAGGGTAAGATACATGAATCCATTATGATATTCTTTAGTTTCAGATTGTAATTTCCTTTAAGGAGTTCTTTCTGTGCCCAATACTTTTTCCATGCTGTGTTTATTCTTCTATTACTATATACTTCATTATCGTTTCTGTTGGTTTCGAATGACATTGACACAAAGAACAAAATCCTCTCGTGCCAGCACGCCATGCGAAGAAGTATCCTGAAACTAAGAAGAATAGATAAAACACGAAATGCTGACATACGTAACAAAACAAAATTGACGGATGCACTGCAACAAGCCATGACATTAAAGTGGAAGTGGGCAGGCCACATAGCTAGATGCCAGGATAACAGATGGACACTACAAACAACGAAATGGCTTGGTCTCGCTGGAAAAAGACAAAGAGGACTTCAAAAGATACGATGGGTCGATGGTATAGTAACAACAGCAGGGAAAAACTAGATGAACACCGCCCAAGGCAAACAAAAATGGAAAGCACGGCTCCCTGTCGTTTCGGGCGGCACAGGTGCTTTCGGGGCATGGCTGCTTCGGGAAGTACCTGTGTCGTATAAACAGGGAGCCGGACGCTCGGTGCCATCACTGCACCGACTTTCGGGGGGACACGGCGCAGCACACACTGGCAGAGTGTGCCGCATAGGAGGAGCAGCGTCGTGCCCTCGTATCCGAAGTGGGACCCGACTTGTCGCTGCCGGCCGTCGCTCGTTCGGTGGTCGGGAGCGCCGAGTCATGGAATGCGGTGATCTCCTTCTGTGAAATCGTAATTTCGCAGAAGGAGGCTGCGGAGAGGGAGAGGGAGGCCGTGGCCACTCTCCCGTGCCGATGCGTCGGCGGAGGGCGGACAACGCCCTCTTCCAGGCCCCATAGAAAGGTCCGGAGGGACGGTGGACTCGGAGTCGTCCGCCGCCCCCCATCCAGCAGGACCTGAGGCGGCGGCGCGTATTGTTCCAGACGTGCCCCTCTTGGACGTGCGGGGGGAGGACACCTCAATCCTCCCGCGGGCCTGAGGTGGCCCGCGTAGGCGGGCCGGCACTATCCGGGGATCGTGGAAGGCGCACTAGCTCTCACGATCCTCGGTCCAAGTGTTAAAAGGAACACCGGGGTGGTTTTTAGTCAGTAAGAGTCTGACAGACCCCTTTGCCTGCCCCAGGCGAAGGACATCCATGAGTATTTTCCACCCCGGCATCAAAAAAAATATGTTTGTATGTTCATCTGTCTCGTTTTAAGAACTTGAACCTATATAAAAGTATGCTAAGTAATTAATACATGACACGAAATTTAAACTTGTTAGCTAGCACACTATGATACTGACAATGATAGAAATGTATATAAAAAAACAACGAATTGACCTACATAGTCAGATAAGTAAAAAAAAAAACAAAAAAAAAATAAAAAATAAAACAATATTATGTGAATACATATAACCTGTCATAAGCTAATTACTTAAAGAGAAAGAATAAGAATATCGTCGGTGCGCTTGCCAAATCTGATGTGTTTTTCATCAAGTTGACAAGGGAGACAATAATCTGTTTTATTTAATGATTAATTGATGATTTTTTAATGATTAATTGACAAATTCATAATTTCAAAATGCCGTATGAACTGAGATACAAGTGAAAATGATAAAATGTATTGTTAATATACTTGTTTTTAAAGGATATTAAGTAACAAGAAAGTATAGAAATGCACATATCAGATTTGGCAAGCGCACCGACGATATGATAATTATGATATTGTCTTGCGTTTAACACAGCGACCAACTATTCTTATCGTCTAAATAATCATTAATAGAATAGTATGCCTTCGAACAAAGGTTAGATTTAACTTTAGCTTTAAATGAGTTAAAAGGCAAGTCAAGAAAAGAAAGTCGAAGTTTATTGTGTAAACGGATACCGAGCCCCACAAATGAGTCGTGGACCTTACGAAGTCGGTGGGAAGGAGCATGTAGCTTGTGCTTGTTTCTGGTGTTAAAGTTGTGGATGTCGCTCGTTTTACTGTATAAATATATATTTTGCCTAATATATAAAATGTTTGCATAAATGAATTGAGATGCTACCGTGAGAATTCCAATCTCTTTGAAAATTTCTCTTAAAGTAACTCTTGACCCTAGCTGATATATTGCTCGCACGGCACGTTTTTGTAAGACAAATATATTTTGTATATCAGCAGCTTTTCCCCACAATAGAATACCGTAGGACATAACGCTATGGAAATAACTAAAATAGACTAACCGAGCTGTGTCAACATCAGTAAATTGTGTTACTTTCCTGACGGCGTATGCGGCAGAGCTGAGCCTTCCCGATAGGCTTGATATATGTGCTCCATTGTAGTTTGGAATCAACAGTTATGCCCAAAAATACTGCCGTGTCTACAGTTTCAAGCGGTTCACCCTTGTTTGGTATAACAACGTTTGATGTAATGTTACTAATTCGAACAATGTTTAAGAAAATAATCAATTTCTATAATATCGATTAACATAATTTTCATTTCATCGAATTTTTATTTGCGATAACAACATTTGCGCTATTAATCACAAGGTATAATGTTCATTTGATGAATTGTTCAGGTGGTATAACATGTATTTTATCGAATATTCAATTGGTGTAATGTAATGCAGAAAAGAAAACATTGTAAATATTAGCATTTTTTAATTTTGAAAAAGAAAGCACAGACTAAAATAATTAAACTATATTCTGTTAGTATTTTTTTTTGTAGTTACAGGCATTTTTTTTAAATAGTTAATCTCGTCTAACTAGTTCAGTTTCGAGTAGCCGTTTTTTAGGTTTTTTTTTTCATATTTCTTTCTATATAATCTAGTCGTTTCTGGCACTCGCCGGCCGCTGCCGCGGCACCGCTCGCTTCGCTCGCTCGGCTCGTGCGTAGGAGGTCACAGTTCTAACCTAACCTAAACATTTTTTTTTAATAATTAACCTTTTTTCTAAGTTATGAACCTTTTTTCGGTTCACCCTTGTTTGGTATAACAACTTTTGATGTAATGTTACTGTTACGAGCTTGGGGTTCGTTACAATAAAAACAGCCGATTAAACAACCAAAACTGACACTTTAATCCACAACACTAATTATCACTTTAAAACACACTAATTATAAAACACAATCGCACTACTGAACACTTCACTTCACTATAATTCGCAGTCGAAGATCGCTCTCGAAGTTATCGTTTGTATCGCCAATTCAATACTGACTGCCGTCGCCGGATGTCCGCCCTTTATATACCGACAGTCATTTCCAGAACCCTCCTGTATGGAAACCTCTCGAAAGTTCGGGCACACACAGGTCCCGACCGACCAGGTGTCTAAACATCGAGAATGTTCTAGCACGTAAATGCCAGCTACTGGATACTAGATGGCGCCAGCAGTATGCCAGTATCTGCTACTCGATACTAGATGGCAGCACGTAAATGTTTGGTTGGTTGAAACTAGATGGCGTTAGCAGTACGCAAATGCCGCCATGTACCCAACATTAATTCTGGCGCGTAACATTACTAATTCGAACAACTTTTAAGAAAATAATCAATTTGTATTATATTGATTAACATAATTTTCATTTCATACTTCGAAAAAACGTTCATTACTTAGAAAAAAGAAGGTTAATTATTTAAAAAAAAAATGTTTAGGTTAGGTTAGAAGTTTAGAACTGTGACCTCCTACGCACGACCCGAGCGAGCGAAGCGAGCGATGCCGCGGCAGCGGCCGGCGAGTGCCAGAAACGACTATATTATATAGAAAGAAATATGAAAAAAAACCTAAAAAAGGCTACTGTTAGTACCTATCATATTCGATACGATCTTTCGACTAAATCATTATTAGTCTAGTGAAACATTAGTTTAAATAAAATTAGTGCATTTGAAAATTCGGTCAAATGACATTATTTCAAAGAAATAAATATGCTAAATAAAAATCTATCAATTAATTATTCGGTCAATTGAATAATTATACGAAATGACTTTATTGTAACTAAAATTAGCCGGAGCGATTTTCGACAAAACGTTGTTATACCAAACAAGGGTGAACCGTTTCAAGCACCTCTCGTCATTTAAGATTACATTAGGTCCTAAATTTCTAACATTAGGCAAGGCAAATTTTATACATTTCGTTTTCTTGGCATTTAGAACTAAATTATTTGTCGTATGTTTGTATGTTTTTAAGTTGTTGTTTTTAGTGTTTGTAAGTTGTTGTTGTTGTTTTTAATAATAAACCTAATAATAATAAATAACTGGTAAATAACTGGTTTGTATGTTTGTATGTTTGTACGTTTGTGTGTTTGTATGTTTGTGCCTCAATCAGGCAAAAATGGCTGAAGGGATTTGGATGAAATTTGGCTCACAAATAGTTCACATCCTGGAATGAAATATAGGCTACTTTTTATCCCGGTAACTTACATGGCTTAATAGAGAAAGAGGAAGAAGTGGAAATCTAGAGTTGCTGCTGCCTTAGTACTTCAGATTCAAAAGTACCAGGAGACCAGAAACATGTTGGAAGTATTTTTTGGGCTTAAATTGTTAGCGCTAAAGATTCACCAGTTTCAAGAAACCAGAAATATGTCAAAGTATTTTTGAGCAAAAATTGTTTTTTTTCACCATGAATGTGTGTGATGGCTTGTGTGAAGTGATCGTAAAATTACCTGTCGATCTACGTAATCAAGATGGAATGATGCGTGCTGTACGTATATTCACAAGTACCAGGAGATTAGAAATATGCCAAAGTATTTTATCGGCGGGAAGTGTGAGCGCTAAAGATTAAAAAGTACCAAGAGAGCAGAAACATGTCGAAGTATTTCCGGCACTGAAATTGTGAGTGGTTAGCAATTAAAAGTAGGTATCAGGAGAACAGAAACATCGAAGTTTTATCGGGCTGTTATTATGAACGCTAAAGATTTACAAGGTACCAGGAGACCAAGAAACACGTCGAAGTAGTTCCGGGGCTGAAAGTACAAAAAGCAAATACTCTCAAACTATCAGGTTACCAGAATTATGAAGATGCACTTCTGAGAATAAGAATATGACACAAAGAAGTTGCGCGCCAGCCCTAAAGTCTACGCAGACGAAGTTGCGGGCGGAAGCTAGTAATATATATATTTGTATTTTAAAAATTGTAACTTTAATTGTATGGATAAATAAAGCTTTAATAAATAAATAAATAAATCGGGAATATGATCCAAGCTATCGGTGGTCAAGTTCCTAAGAGAGGAACCTCCTACTATGCGCGCCGTATCCAAGAGTACTGCTTTCTGGATCGAGCCCTTGATCCAGCTGCCCAACGAGAGCCTCCTTAAATTTTGGTCGAGACTCTTGGCAATTATGCCATTGGCCGTCACGACTATCAGCACAATGACTGCTGTGTTCACATCCCACATGTCGACAACCTCGCTAACCAATTCAAGATACTTAGTTTTATTATCTTTTTCAGCCTTCACAAGGTTCTCGTCATGAGGGACTGTTAAATCAACAATTATTACGCGACGCTCTAGTCGGTTTATCACCACTATGTCAGACTTATTGGCAACAATGGTCCTGTCAGTGATGATAGACCGATCCCAATACAACGTGCAATTGCCATTTTCGAGAACTGGGTCGGGTACATACCTACATATAGTACGGTACTTCCGATTCCACAAGATTGCATTTTAGAACAAGTTGCTGGTGGATAAGGGACTACTTACACTTATTCAGCTCTATTAAGCTGAAGCTTATGCCCGTAGAAAACAATGATTTTGTATGGAGATGCGTACGCATCCATTCAGCTTTCTGCGTCTATTCAGCTTTCGCGGCAAACAAGTATAGAATGAGGACAAATGTGTTATTATCATGCGAGAGCTATAGATAGAATTCAGTGCTGTTCCGCCGCGTTCAGCGCTGTTCCGCCGCATTCAGCGTTGAACGCGGCGGAAATGTGCTGCCAGTCGATTCAGCCGGTCTATTCTGTCGACATCTTACCGTGTACACTTAAGTGCAGTGAACGACAAGTGAGCTGTCATTCCATCTTGTTTGTATGGTTTGAAAGCTCACTTATCGTTCACTTCCCCTAAGTTTTCACTTCGACATGTTTACAGAATCGCACCACTGTAAACATGTCGAAGTGAAGGCTTGGGTGAAGTGATCACGAAGTGAGCTTTTATTACATCTTGATTACTTAGATTGAGCTCACTTCGTGATCACTTCACTCAAACCCTTCACTTCGACATGTTTACAGAATCGCACTGCTGTACACGGATGGTTCTTGACTCCTTGGTTGACTGACACTGGCATGGCCATCATCAGGGATTTTAATCATGATAACATAAAAAAGGTCGCTAATTTTTCGCCAAATATCAGAATTTGTCGGTCACTGGTTCAAAAGTTATAAGGTTTTATAGGTGGCCGATCTCGAATCGGTGCGCCTACCCCAGCTTGGTCCATTTGAATCTCAAAAGCTAGGGCACCTAGCGAAGATCTGTTTTTTCTCCCAAATTTAGTCGCTAATTAGTCGCAATTTTTCGCCAAGTCACAGTCGGGTCTTAATTTAGAAGATATGAGTTAAATTTTTAAGGTAGTCCAAGAGCTAGATAAAAGAGTAATCTCTTCGAACAAATTGCCAAGAAAAAATATTTCTATTAATATGTGAATTATAATTCTAGTTTTATCGGTCTAAAGTCCTTAGAATTGTCAGAGAGAGATAAATTCTCATACCTTCGATCTAGCTCTTGAACTGTAGGTACCTGTATTGGGTCAATACACTGTCGTTTGCGTTTTAATTTTTTACGTTTAATTTTATCTATTTCTCCTGCAAGAAGCCAAACGATAAAAATATCGCACATAGAACTGTCCATTTTAAGAGCACAATACTAAATGAGTTAAGAGCGTGACTATTACCGCCAGACCATCTTCAAAGTCGATTTTCTTAAAAACTACGAAGGCACCAATATTTTGTTCGAGTACTAATTAGTACTAATGTAGTACTAATTATTAACCAAATATGGAAGCGATTGGCGTCGGTGATCCTGCGCTAGTCACGGATATCTTACCGTCTTCGCAGCGGATTCAGCGCCTTTCTCATTCTTACAACGCTGTACGCGGCTGATGGAAGCAGACCTGTGTAAGTGTGACCAGAATCGTTCAGAGAAACGCGAATGGAGCTGAATAAGTGTGAGTAGGCCCTTATCCTGGTTACAAGGTTGTGCCTGTGTAAATAGTCTTCGTTAGCCAGAGTAGAACAGCCGAAAATAATGTGACGCATGGATTCCCCGGGATGGTGACATGCCCGACATATGTGAACCTTACCGCCCTTCACAATGTACTATTTCCGGTAGTTGTTCGTCATCATAACTTCGTTCATAATCGCACAGACTTAACCTTTGGTTTCCCCAAGAAGGTCACCAAAACACAGCTAGGCTACGGACGCTAAGAAGTCTACATCGGACCCATGGAGGACCCGATAAAAGCGTCCGTGAAGCTCCTTGTACTGCCAAACGTCCAAGGGTTCGTTAGTATCTAATACCACAGGTTTGCGCCAGTTCTCGTTAGCCAAGGAGAGCGTGGTAAGGCCTTTGTCCACCGCTACCACATCCCGATGCATACCCACGTCGGCCTCTAGGAAGTATTCCCTAAGGCTGCGTACCTCGCGGTTGTGCAGGGTCTTAGCATCTAAGAAGCCACGACCCCCGCACTTCCGCGGGATATATACAGCCTCATCACCGATGACCGTGGGTGATGCATCCGATTTACGGTAAGCAGTGAGCGGATCCTCCTATCCAGGGCGTCAAGTTCCGTTTGAGTCCATTTGAGTATGCCGAAAGAGTACATCAAAACCGGCATGACCCAACTGTTGAAGGCGCGCACCTTGTTTCCGCGTGTTAAAGGACTGTTAAGTATTTTGTTCAGGCAGCCAAAGAAACGCTCCTTCAACGATTATTTCATATCAACAGCATTGATGCCTATATAACGCTTCCGACATACCCAAATACTTAAAATAAGTTTCGGTTGAGGAGAGGGTATGGAATCCGAGAGTTGGGTTCCTACGGATTCCATTGGCGATGCAAAGATTCTAACTAGCGCCTCAAGTGTCAAAATTCCGTCACTGACAGTTTTCGATACAAGTTACATCACGGCAAAATGTATTTATTAAACATAAATCAGATTTATGTGGTTTCTTGCTGGACGAGACAATAATTATGTTGGCAATAGCCGATGTAATTAAAGCGTTTGCAGGATACACAAAACAAATGCGTTCTGGGGAAGAATTAATTTTTTTGGGCTAATGGTATTTCTTTATCAGAGCTTCTTTTAGGAATATTCTGAGACGATACGTATTAGGAAACAACTTCTGTCTTAGAATCTGGAACAATAAACATAATCTCGTTATCTGACGAGAAAATCGCCTCAGCCTAAAATAAATAAGTCTATACTCTATACATCTATCCTAATATATAAAGCTGAAGAGTTTGTTTGTTTGTTTGCTTGAACGCGCTAATCTCAGGAACTACTGGTCCGATTTGAAAAATTCTTTCAGTGTTAGATAGCCCACTTATCGAGGAAGGCTATAGGCTATATATCATGACGCTTAGACCAATAGGAGCGGAGCAGTAATGAAAATTGTGTCGCAGGCGAAGTTGCGCGGGTCAGCTAGTACAAATATATAAAGCTGAAGAGTTTGTTTGTTTGTTTGCTTGAACGCGCTAATCTCAGGCACGCCTAGTCCGATTTGAAAAATTCTTTCAGTGTTAGATAGCCCATTTATCGAGGAAGGCTATCATTACGCTAAGACCAATAGGAACGGAGCAGACGAAGTTGCGAGGGTCAACTAGTAACGTATAAAATACATGTGGATATAATTTAATTACAATGAAATAATTAAAACATAATTTTACTTACTGTTTGGAAAATAGTTTGAAGTTTGAAAATGATGAGAACAAACTCTCATTGCTAGTGAAATCGGCTTGCCTATTCTTAAAGCAGAAATGAAAACTTATTCCCGAATTTCCGTAAGTACTACATTGAGGAACGCAACAATATTTCGTATTTGTGCTTTTATTAGCAACAGGTTTCTGTATGTAATCGTGATGCATCTGATTATGTCCAAACTTAACCTCACCTTAACCTCAACTTTAAAGCAGTGTCGTTCTTAGACAACTTCTAAATTTCGCCGCTCGAGGTGTGTGGATAATCTTTGCATCGCCAATAATCTTCCCACGCTTTACCGCATATTTGTCCACACCAAATTCCATCCTGATGGCGCTACTGAAGGTTTCTGTTATCTTCAGTAGCTTCATCAGTTGCAAATTGATAGGAGCAAAGAGTTGCAAGTCATCGATGTAAATGAGGTGCGATATGACCTGGCCACCTCTTCTTAACCGGTAACCTTGGCCCGAACTGTCTAGCAATGTACGGAGGAGGTTGAGAGCCAGACAAAACCACAGTGGACTCAGACTGTCGCCCTGAAATATGCCGCGCTCGATTCGTATCGGGTCGCTCCTCGCCTGGGTCTGTCGACACCCTGGATAGTGAAGGACCGTCCTCCACTGCCCCATACACGACATCAGGAAGGTACGTAGAAATGCATCAACTTTGCACAGCTCCAGCACCCTCATGAGCCATGTATGTGGCACTGAGTCATAGGCCTTCTTATAATCTATCCAGCATGTCAAAAGATCCCTTCGGTAACGACGAACCTGTTGGCTAATGGCAATGTCAATGAGGAGCAGCTAGTCTATTCTGTAAAAAAACTATTTCGATGTCAAGCTTTACCTGAGTGACAAAACTCACAAAATGAGCTTTAGGTTTTACACACAACATAAAGGTCTTAATTTGAAACTCACCTCGGATTCCACTGTCGAGATACGAAAATGTTGTTACAGAATAGCACTACAGCTTCTTGGTACCGCGGGACCCGTTCCTACATCCATTCTGAGAGGCATAATTGAATTACTAGCAATAAGTATCATGGCTAATCTTAGGCCTTACCTGATTTATGGAGCAGGTGGGTTATTGCTGTAGTTAGGAACTGGGGCAGCGACCCTGACTCTAATGCAGACTGGAATTGAAATGCCAAGCGAGCGTGCGATCTTTGAAACCATTTAATCCAAAAATTATGCAGCTCGTCCGGCCCTGGAGATTTCCAGTTAGGCAACGGACGGAGCTACATCATGGGGACTGATGGTAATTGCCCCGATTTCTGGTATCGGATCGTACGCACGTTCGACCTCCCGAGTCCAATCAAGCTCGGCGTGACTGACAGGCACCGACCAGATGATGCGCCAGAATGAACACATGGCGTCATCATCTGGTAGGCGCGTATCAGTTACTCCTTGGTCCGGTCGCTCCCGAGCCCTATAAACACACCTTTTATTGCTTTGGAATGTGCGATTCTGAGTGTACCGCTCCACTCGCCTCTTGCACCGACGTTTACGGTTTGCCCATGCATGGATTGCTGCCTCCGTGGTCGAGTGGTTTAGGCGTCTGCCTTGTGACTCGGTGGTCGTGGGTTCGATTCCCACGAGAAGAAACATACTTTGTAAAGTTGTTTTCCAATTTTGCTAGGACATTGCAGGCTTGAATCACCTGATTGTCTGATAAAAAGATGATTCCGTGCTTCGGAAGGCACGTATAAGCCGGTGGTCCCGGCCGCCAAAATGGCGGTCGTCAAATAAACCATGTCAGAGGCAGTTGAAGCGGTTTAGAAACTCTGACACTAGGGTGTGTGGGGTCGTTAGACCTTATTACCCCTTATCTACCCGCAACTTCGCGAGCGAACAGACGTGTTACGGATCTTGTGTGTTATTAAATTACAAAAAATATTATATTTTCCTATCCTACATTATAAATGAGTACGAAATGTAGCGGCTGTGATGCTGCTTTGGATGATTCACTTTTTATGGAGTGTTCACAAGAAAGATGCAAGAAGAAATTTCATCTCAAGTGTCTGGCATTAATAAAGGAAAAAGTCGAAGCCTTTACCCAAGAATACAAGGATCAGTGGATTTGTCCGGAATGTATTTGCGTAATGCCGAAAAGGTGTAATACCAACACGCCTGTTCGAGGAACTACAAGCATTAGCAAGACCTTTTCACCAAGCAGCTTTGTGAACGAAATGAGTGTTTTGTTGCAAAACAGATTTATTAACACAGAAACTGAGTTGAAAGAATTGAAACAAAAATTGAAGGTAGTACAAGAAAAGGCAAATAAAGTTGAGATTCTAGAAGCAAGAATAAAAGTTTTGATAGGGAAAAATGAGAAATTGGAGGCTAGTCAGAAGAAAAGTCAGGTGCCAAATCAGGCAGAACAAGGGCCTAGAGACCTAGCATTATCTTTTGCAAACGCTGTCAAAGATAAGCAGGTAGTTAGCAATAATGTAGCGAAGGAATGTGTGGCCACAAAATCGGCGACAAAATTAGTGAATAAGGAACAGATGCAAGGAATAAAGAATGATAATAAGTCTAAGAATATGGTAAGCGTGGAAAAGGAAGGGCCGGAAAAAGAGGGAAATTGGACTATCGTTACCAGGAAAAGAATCAGATTTTCCAACACCGAAGTGAAAAAAGGTGGAAATACGAGTGCTGTTATTGATATACAGGGAACGGAAAAGAAGAAATATTTACATGTATGGCGTTTGCAGAAGGAAACGACAGTGGAAAGTTTAGAAAAATATGTCAAAAAAATATATTGAACTAAAGTTGATTGGACTCCTTTGTATGAATTGGATTTAGAAGCAGGCTTAGATTATTTTTACAGTATTATTAATTCTATTATGGATGACTGCGTACCGAAAAAAAGCGAAGTAGTGTAAACTCAAGGTACATTTACCCTGAGTGGTACACTAGTGAAATAATTCGCGACATAAAATTGAAGGCTTTTTTGCATAAACAGTACAAGGCAAGTGGGTTGAAAGTGGATTATGAAGCGTTTGCTAGGTGTAGGACGCGCATTAAAGAGTCGATTGTAGTCGCACAGGAACAATATCGTGACCGTATTCAGAGTCAAATGCTGAGTGACCCTAAATCCTTTTGGAATTACGCCAAATCCAAGAGATGTAGGAGAAGTGCGCAGGAGATTTTGAAAGATGGGGAGGTATTGTCTGGTCAGCGGTGTGTTGAAGAGTTTGCGGAGTATTTTTACTCGGTTTATAGGGCAGAAACACCGGTGCTGGATGTGGACGCGGCTATAGCTAAAGCAGTTAGTGGAAACGGAGCGGCGCGAGTACACTTGGACCAATTAATGCTGGTAGACGTATGTTGTGCGCTTCAAGACCTGAAGCCGAAGCGATCCGCAGGGCCTGACGGCATACCCCCTTATATATTTAAGGATTGTCGGTCAGTGCTGTGTTCCCAGAGAGGTGGAAAGTGACTCGAGTTGTTCCAGTTCCGAGTGTTCCAGTTGCAGTTTTGTCAACGCCGGCAAAAGTACTGGAAACTGCTATTCACAAGAGAATTTATCGACAGGTGAGCGCTCAGCTTTCGGACGCTCAGCATGGGTTTCGACCGGGAAAGAGTACCACCAGTAATCTTCTCTGTCACATGGCTTATTTGATACCAACGGTGGATAGTGGGGGGCAAACTAATGCTGCTTACTTCGATTTCAGGAAGGCATTTGACTTAGTCGATAATGATGTGTTGCTTTCGAAGTTAGCTGGTGTTGGTTTCACCCTACATTCACTACAGTTTTTTGCCAGCTATTTGAGGGATAGGCGACAATATGTGGAATATGCGGGACACGTGTCAGATCCATATTTCACGAGATCAGGAGTGAGTCAGGGTAGTAATCTTGGACCTTTGGGGTTCCTCCTTGTGGTAAACGACTTGCCAGAAGTGGTCCAAGATGCTAACTGTTTGTTGTTTGCCGATAACCTCAAATTATCCCTCGCAGTAAGGAGCACTGATGACTGTGTCAGGTTACAGAGAGACATTGACAGGGTGGTGAGCTGGAGTACTAGAATGTAACGCAGTCATCGTGTCTCCACATGAAGCTAAATATAGTCTCATGCTGGAGAGAGGACAAAATAAATTCATTAGATATTTATATATCTAATGAATTTATTTTGTACTAGTGTAGTAGAGGTACTAGTGGACGTAACGCGGTTTCACCCGCGTAGTTCCCGTTCCCGTGGGAGTACGGAGATAAAATATAGCCTATTACTCCCTGATAATGTAGCTATCTATTGCTGAAAGAACTTTTGAAATCGGTCCAGTAGTTTCGGAGCCTATTCAATTCAGACAAACAAATCTTTCCTCTTTATAATATTAGTGTAGCTGTTAGTATAAGTTCGGATAAGCGCATTTATCGCATTGGGTTTAACCTGTAATGATAAGTGTAAGAAGATAAAAAAAAAAAAAAAAAATATTGCCTACACGACAAGAAGAAGAAGATGCATAGATTTTCTGCTTCAGGAAGTCGATACGCTTTGTGATGCGAGTCAGATAATCCCGAGGACTGATGTCAGTCCCCGAGAACGCCCGCCTCACAAAGCGCATCACTCTGCGGCAAGTGTTGCCCCCCCCTGAAGCAGCTAAGTTTGCCGATGAGTGCTCTAGCCTCACCTATACGACACTCTATCCTCCACTGCCAAGCTGGTACGGCTGGTCATGTACCTCTGTCACTGTTAGGAAGTTTAACATGAGCTACACGACATGTCGCTGCAGCCGCACAGTACAAGATCGAGAGGGTATCGGCGAGGTCTTCGCTGCTAATAAAATAACTTGCTAAATGCAAATCTAGAGCATACACTAGCGCCCTATTTTTATTATGCATGGGCAAACGAGGTAGCCGAGGCCTAAGCTCTGGCGGTATGAAGCGATACTCTCGGAAAACATCCTCCAAAGCACTATTAATTTTATTTTCACGACACCAAAAAAATAACTTTATCAGTAATAAATGGAAGAATCAATAACTTTTTTTTGTATTCTCTCTTAACTCGAAAAAATATCAGCTTTTTCATACATTTTCATTGGCTAAATATTGCATTTTGTATGAAGCAGCTGATATTTTTTCGAGTTTTCAGGGTTGGTCTCAAAGTAAAAGTTGTTTATCATCATTTATACTTTCACTACCTACTTAAGAGGTTGTTAGTGTTTTACAAACACCCTGTATGGGTAATGTTAGTCGTTATAATGTGCACGTATACGAAAATGAGGAAAACTATGCTTAACCTTTCGGTCGCGGGCCTTGATCCACGCTTGGTAAGCAGACTCTTTACGGGCCTCAGCATGGGCGCATTCTGCATTATATCAAGGCTGGGATTTGTGACCGAGCGGGATTTAATTATTAATTACAACGGTTATACACCAGTAACAGTAATTAATTAATTTCTTATATTACATAAACTACAATTTCATCTGGATAGGTACAGCATTAATATACATTACAATAAAAAATAAATAGAAAATACATATTGTTAGGTTACAAATTGTTAGGACATACAACTATTCATATACGATTTCTTTCACAAAATTTCAAGCACAATAACATAATTTGGTTGAAACTGTCATTCAACACATCACAATCGGGTAGGTCATAAATAAGGTCATTGATTGCGCATTCACAGCTGTGTCACACAGCGGTAAATGCGCACGGAATACCGTGTGGCTCTGTGCAGTCGCGAATAGTCTGTGCGGTGGTTGGACCGGTGGCGTAGGTAATTGTCAGGGACATAAAATGTGCATAGTATTGTTACGCGCCAGAATTAATGTTGGGTACATGGCGGCATTTGCGTGCTGCTAACGCCATCCGACGGCAGTCAGTATTGAATTGGCCATACAAACGATAACTTCGAGAGCGATCTTCAACTGTGAATTATAGTGAAGTGAAGTGTTCAGTAGTGCGATTGTGTATTATAATTAGTGTGTTTTAAAGTGCTAATTAGTGTTATAAATTAAAGTGTCACTTTTGGTTGTTTAATCGGCTGTTTTTATTGTGACGAACCCCAAGCTCGTAACAGTATATTGTGCAATTCTAGGGAGTAAATTACGTTCCGTAAAATTTTCAGTGCAGTGATGATCTGCGTTCGAGACCGTCGAACAGCTAGGGAGTTATATCCTAGAATACCTAGCAAAAATTCCGTAGGGTACATAAATGGATAGTACCCGTGGTTTCTCTTAGATAAGTAGCGTAGGAAGGCCTTTTGAATTTGTTCAATTATTAGGGTGTATGATTCATATGGACTCCAAACGCAAGCTGCAAATTCCAATTTACTGGGATGTCGGAGAATGGAATAAAATACTCCATCCTCTGCCGAATCACGTCCGCAATCACGTCAGCACAGCACGAGGGGTCACCCGAGGAGAAGCACACTTGCCGCAAAAAAGTGCCGCATCTCATCCCAATCTGCTGACTCGTATCGCCATACTCGACACGTACCTCTAGGATTCTTATCTGAAGGAGAGCATGTCAATATACGGATTTCACCAGGCAGTGGTCAGACGTTCCCAGCGGGGCTGAGACTGATACTGAATGACTGCCCGGATCAGTTGTTACCAGAGGGTCCAAGCAATTGGGTGTATGGGCGTCAACATCCAGTACCCGCATTGCCACATTCACCAGCTGGGTTAGATCTAGTGTTAAAGCAAACTTGCGCGCCTCTAACCTGGCATGGTCTGTTTTCTGGTACGGAAACAACCACTCTTTATGGCGGGCGTTAAAGTGACCCAGAAAAATGAGCTTCGCTGTTGGGTACCGTTGCTGGGCTACGTCGGTCGACTCCACGAGGGAATTAAACATCGCTGTAGTCTTCTGGTCACCGCTGTGCGATCGGTATACGCCGATGTAGATAATTTTCTCCACGCCTGTGTCCACAAGTAGCCATATGGCAGAAAAACTCGATTTCTCAAAGCAACGGAGACGACGACAGCAAATGTCATCGCGGACGTACTGTGGCACATCCTCCTTGGTTACCTCACCCTCCGGGGACCTCCATCAACTTTATTATAAAAAAACTGGACAAGTGCGAGTCGGACTCGCGTGCAAAGGGTTCCGAACGAATTTAATAGTTTTAACATGTTATTTTAACACTACAGACTTCTTATAGGTTTTCCTGTAATCTTTAGGTAACGATCTATTATCTCCATTTTTTTTCAGTAGTTTCGGAGATAAGGGGGGCGTCATTTTTCGTCTAATTTCTTGAATAACTTCAAAACCATTTATTTTAAAATTATGAAAAAAATATAATTAAAACCCTTCAAAAAACTTTTATTTTTAATTTTCTAGTTTGACCCCCAAAAGTGACCCCCATACTAAAAATTTAATACCTATAACGCGGCCGTATTTGTGTCACAGAAGTCCATATGTGTACCAAATTTCAACAGAATCGGTCCAGTGGATCCGGAGAAAACTGGCTGTGACAGACGGACAGACAGACAGACACCCTAGTGATCCTATAAGGGTTCCTTTTTTTTCGGAACCCTAAAAAAGCTTTAGAAGAATTAAAAAGGATAGTTGATAATTTAGAATAGGTTCAAATAATGACATACGTGGATTGATTTGATTTTCTGACAGAACTGTATTTATAACGATCCCCTGACGTTGCAGAAGCCCTAACCTGAACGTCTATAGTACACACAGACCCCAGCCTGCTTCTTGAACTTGTGTTCCAGAGAGTAGCCCGGGTAGTTGAGGTACGTCACGTCCGACGGGGTTGTTATCTTCGTCTCCGTTAGGAAAAACAGGTGCGGCTTCTCGGTCTCAAGATGGACCGGATCGAGATTGGAGTGCAACCCCCTGATATTAGTGAGGTGCACTTTTAGCGCCCTTGACTTTTACACTCTCTTGGATCTTTTTTTTTGCATTTAACAATAAAAAACTCTTAACTAAACCATCATTTTCTTCCATATCTCCACCAGAACCAATGGTTTCCCATGTATGGCCTAGAAAAAAAAATGAAGCCAATGATTGGTACACTGGATCTTCGTCGTTATCGATAAGGGTATTTTTTCATACGATTTACATAAAGTAAAAATAATCATGAAACGTGGAAGAGAGAGGGGGCGCCACTATTATGTTTCTGCCCCGGTTCGGAGAAATCGTAGATCCAAGGCTGCCTTCTAGGGCTGGGTTAAAAAAATTTCGAGCTCGCTTCGCTCGCTCTTGTATTCTTCAATGTTAAGTCGAGAATATTACTTTATAGCTATAAAAATAGTTTAAAAAGTATCTACATGTCCATGGCACATCCAATCCTATGAAATTTTAGAGTTCTTCTTAGCATTTTTAGTTCTCGAACTTGCGTTAAAAATAACTAATTAACCCAGATTCCCAGGTGGGATGCTAAAAATTTTTGAGTTCGCTTTGCTCGCTCTAGCATTCTCGGGTTAGCTACAAAACACCTGTTTGTTTGAATCTGACTTATCCGAGACAAGGTTCTAATAAAAATCTTTTTACAAAAAATATAACCGACTTCCAAACAAATCCCTTTTAAGTGGTGGTACTTGGTCGACGTCTTCGTCTACGCAGAAATTGAAATAAGCAAAAATGCTCATAAAATAAAAACTACTGAACCCAACTGAATTAAATTTTTACGGGAACAAATGGCAAGTATCGAACTAAAAAAGAATCATAAAATCCTCAGAATCATCATCAGAAACCTCGGAGTACCTACCTAATCGGTGAAAACACATAAAAAAAAATACCAACCGAACTGAGAACCTCCTCCTTTTTTGGAAGTCGGGTAAAAAGTCGAGCTCACTTCGGTCGCTCATACATTTCCAATTTTCTTCATCTTCAGGATAAAGCTTTTCAGCAAAAGTCACCGGCTCGTTTTTTCCCGCGAGAACTCAATGGTATTGTTGGGTTGGGCGTCATTTTTGCGAAGGTCTCCATTGTAGGAATGCAATGGTAGGTATTCATAACCACCCATCGACAGTAAGCTAATCAGTACCGTGTGAGCACGCACTAGAACAGTACGCTTACGCTCAAAAATAAATAGATCGTCAACCTTTTTAACGATTCTATAAAGTTTTAATTTTCTCCTAATAAATATTTTTGTCACGATGAAGACGTGTGCAATTTGTAATGATCACTTTAACGACGGGGTGCAATGTGGAAGCTGCAAGAAATTCCTGGATTTCTCTTGTGCAAGTGTGTCCGAAGCGAGTTGGAGAAGGCTAGGAGCCGACCGAAGAGCGCAATGGAAATGCCCTACTTGTAAATCGTCGCCTGCTCTGCTTTCACCGAAACCTTCCGCTTCACTAGATACAGTACTGGGTGAGATTCGTGAAATGAAGCAGCAGCTGCAGAGCTTACCAACCTTAGTTAGCGACATAAGATCGATTAAAGATGAATTGACCGAACTTAAGAAAAGTTGTGATTTCTCTAGTGGTAGACTCGATGAATTCGATACCAGACTTGCTGAACTAGAAAAAAAAACATCCGAATTTGAGAAGCTTCAGGACACTGTCTCTTCATTGCAGACAGAATTAGCCTCAACTAAGCTTGAGCTTTCTTCGTTTGATCAGCGATCCAGACTGAACAACGTGGAGATTAAGGGTGTTCCCCTAAAGAAGGATGAGAACTTATTCGCAATCGTTGACGCCATCGGCAGCAAAATCAATTACAAGTGTTCGAAGACCCAGATTAACTACATTTCGAGGGTACCAATACATAATTCCAAGGAAAAATTAGTGATAGTTAGCTTCCTCAACAGATTTATAAAAGAAGATTTTATCGCGGCTGCACGTGCTGATAAGGATCTCTCCACCTCTGACATAGGTTTTCAAGGAGCGCCACAACGTATTTATATCAACGACCATCTAAGTGTGGAATCCAAAAAACTACTGAATAAAACTAAAATCGCTGCCAGAGAGAAACGCTATGAGTTTGTTTGGGTGAAACATGGTAAAATTCATGTTCGCAAGGATGTTAATTGCAAAACTTTTATAATAAGAAAGGAATCGGATTTAAACAAAATTGTTTAAACCGCTTCTATTTATGTCCAAGATTGATGTGTAGCTTTCCTACTTTTAAAATGTATCGAAGTTTACACATCAATTGTTATTTGCTTTGTTTTTGTAAAAGGTTTAGCACCTCTGCACTGCTAATGAGCTTCTATTGTATTCCTTATCGCGATTTTCGTTTTCGAGTTCCAATAATTAACTACACATTTGTCTCGCTTACGCACATGCGTGTGATATATTGCTGTTTGCTTGCTCGCACAGTCATGTCCTACCTAATATCGGATGATTTACACATTCTTGCTAACTTTATTTACTCTTACCGTCATTATAAAGTCATATTGTTTTTATGCTTAGGTAATAATTATGTCGAAATGAATTGGCAAATGTTATTTTATTATATTGTTGTGGAAGTTTATTCAATTATTGTTGGATATATGTGCAATGGCTAACAACAGTGAACAGTGTCTTACTGTCTTTTATCAAAATGTACGGGGATTGCGAACAAAGACAGAATCGTTCTACCGTCAGGTTTTACTGAATTCCTACGATGTTATTGTTTTAACGGAGACGTGGTTAATAGATGG